>CM062818.1:653378249-654663661 GCA_031772625.1 Pinus tabuliformis | reverse complement strand
TTGCAGCAATAATGCTGCAACTCCTGGAACTCCTTCTTTAATTTTATCAACCCAGTAGTTCGTAACAAACTTGGAAGCGACGGTGCTGTATGCACAAGTACTGGCTCTTGCTACAACTGTCACTTGGTCAGCTGGCACAAGTCCGCTAGGAGCTTAAGCCAACTTCTATGAGCTCTGAGAAGAAGCTTTTTAACTAATGGATGAAAGCTAACTCAAAGAAGGCTAATCTACTTGCAGAAAGAAACTGGAAAGCTAAAAGGAAACGTAAACCCTAGCAAACCCTAATTTTACCAGCTACCCCTACTGATGCAAGAAAGAGGATGCAAGCTACTGAAAGAGATGCCATTGACTTCTAGGAAGGTAAGATGCATGTGTCTAAGCTACTTCTACAGTAACATCTGAAAAAAAAACATCTTTTTGTATTTTTGAATAAGTTGTCAGAATTATCATGCATGTGCTTTTAACTGGTTTTTGACTGTGTAGAGGTGGATTGGTGAGAGGAAATGCTTGGAGGAGGTCGGGAAGGTTCAAAGAGAGCCTAAGGGGTCCCTAACACCCTTCTAGAGAGTTTCACAGAGTTTGGCTATCAAGAAACCGCTTTCTTGAGCTTCTACAGGAAGTCTGCAGGGGTTCTACAGGATGTTCTGGAATTTCTACAGGATGTCTGTAATTTTCTACAGGATGTTCAGAAATGGGATTTTGGAGGATGGATGGAGGAATAAAGATGAAGGAGTGGGTATGGAGGTGAGATAGGGGTGTGAAGAGGTCCAGGACTTGGTAGATGGAGTTGAGGAGTGGCGAGGATGGTTGGATTTGTTCAAGGAGGAGTGGAGCAATGTTGCACAAAAATAGGGGAATTAGGGCAAAGTGAACGAATGTGACAAATGCAAGGCAAGGATTCCAAGTAGAGGATGGAGCAGGTGGGATTGATGGAGTACGGCAGGTAGAGAAGTGTTACAGAAGCTCTGCAAGTTATTTCTTAAACGGAACAAACAAGAACCTGGAAAATCAAAGACCTAGTTACGTTAGCCTATTCTGACCTAGATAACAGCAAAGAAATGGAACAGAAATCTATTTGCAATGAGATCAGGTGAAATAACTATGCAACTAAGCAATCATAAATCTAAACATGCAACCAAAACTGATATCAAGTTCTGCAAATGAGATTCTAACACTAATGATTGCATGGTGGAGCAAAGATAGTGTTTTTGGTGGCAGCAAGGTCACCTTGATCCCAGCTCCTGATCCCACTGAAGGAGAGGTGAAATCAGAGGTGCTTGATGGCCTTTTTCTGAAGCTCTTCCCTGTTATTAACTTATCAACTAAATCTGAACATGAAAAGCCTTTTTAATCATCAAAAGAAACCTAAACAACAAAACAAGATTTAAATCTAAATAGCAGATTTTATTCTAAGAATGCAACAAAAACACATAAAGGTAAAAAAAGGAGGTACTAGGCACTTGAGATGGGCCCAACCCCAAGAGCTACAGCCTCCTAAGAAAGATTTAGAGCTGGTGCAAAGCTGGATTCATCTTTATTGATCAAAAGAATAGTTACATTCCAAAAACTGTCCACAAGGAAAACTTGAAAATGTGCTGAAATGCAGAGCTAACCTACTGCCTAAAAAATAACTAAAATCGAACTAAAAACTAGCTAACTTCTGCCTACAAAGTGACTAACTGAAATGAGGCCCTAAGCCCTCTTATTTATACAAATTGAGGACCCCAACAACCCTCCTAAACTTTAGGAACTTGGCTGCCAAAACTTGTAGTTAACAGCACTTTTACTAGCACTTGCTCGGCTGCCCTTGTGATAATCGATTTGGTGGCCTTTGAACTCTGAGCTGATGGTGGAGAATTCGAGGTAAGGGCCCATAATGAAGGGGACACCTTCCTACAAATCCTCTCCCTTGTTCTTCCACGAATTTGGCTGCCAAGTGCTCATTAAAACCTTTGATTTTGTCTCAAAATTGACTAAAAATTCTGCACAAAACACCCATTAGACTTGTTGGCATAATGACTAACCCAATTCACTCTATTAGCATAAACATAATAAAAAACATGCAATAAAGTAATGAGAATGGTGGATTAAGTCGAATTAGGAGGTTGAATGAGCCCATATAATTATCCATTTTTGGGGCTCATCACCAGCACCACATGCACCACATGTACACAACACCTCCTGCACTAACACCACATGTACAACATGTACACAACACCACATGCACTCAACACCACTTATACAATCATGCACACAACACCATATGTACATAACACCACATGTACAACATGCACACAACACCATATGTACATAGTATTTCATATACAACATGTACATAACACCATATGTACACAGCACCGCATATCCAACATGCGCATAGCACCATATGCACACAACATTGCATATCCAACATGCGCACAGTACAATATGTACACATCACCACATATCCAACATGTACGTAGCACCATCTATACCCGACACTACATATGCAAAATACACACAAAACCATATATACAACAGGCACACAACATCATATGTACACAATACTACATATGCTACATGTACAGAACACCAATACTTCACATCATAAGACCACACTATCCTTACCAGGAAACCTTGCTTCTAGTGGTTTTCCACCATCCATGCTTGCCCCAACATGCCACAAATCACACTGCTTTCATCTCACTTATGTATCCCTCATCATTACCTATCATAACATAGAAATAGTATAATCACATAATATCAATTCATATCCACATGATACTGACCTCATAGATTTGTCAGGGCTACTCTTCACACTTGATTCCTCATAAGACTAGGAACCTCTTCATGTCATTCACCTGCATAAGAAATCATTCCTCCACAAGAATGACCCTTAACAACTCTATCAGACAGTGAAATAAATACATACACATAACATACATACATATAAACATTAGCATAAAACAATCATGATCCATGACAACCTTGTCAGACACAACATACATACATACATACATGTATACATATATAGACATCAGCACAATCATGATCACAACATAATTACCATATATCATAAGGTCAAGGTTAATAGAACTCCCTTTATCCATGCACAATGTGCACAACATTAAGAACAACAGTTCCCAACATAGTCAAGGCATCTAACACCTCAAATCCATTTACTCTACCTTTCATGTTACCTTTCTCATGACTCTCCTGCCACCATTCATTCACCTCAATGGACCCAACCAATCCAACTGACTGTCATACTCTTGCATTTAACTTCCCTTACTCATGCACTAAGCTTCATTCGGGTCTTACATTATATGCTAGGTTCCATTCAGCTCTCCCTCAGCTCCATTAACTTTCCTCTTTCTCAAACCAATTCCCAAGACTATCAAAACATAAAAGGAAAGAATAAAATCAAACAACAAGAAGAAAACCCTGGAAAACCAATAACAATACGACACCACAAACAAAGTGGCATGATCATGCACTAGACATAAACAAAACTGCAAATCAAGCACAAACAAATCACACAACATTGAAAGGCACAACTCTAGAAATAAACATTAGGACTCAATCCCCATGGTTCCCAGTGCTTCCAAAGGAAAGCTCAACCTGAGCCTTCTTTAAGATTTCAAGGCAATCTCTTTGCCATGTTATTCCCTATATCATACTACCATAAACACAAAAATGTCAGTGTATAAACGAATATAACAATATACAAGTTATCTTACCTTGTTGTGCCAATCACATTGCTTTATAACTGAGCACACATGTCAGCCACATGTTCCAAATATCAAGACAACATATCTATTAATTTGAAATCAGCATTTACCAATACTAACAAACATATCATAATCAAATCACAATCATCAGTCATCAGTCATAATACTACAACTAGCACCCACTTACACTTAAGTACATATCAATTGTTCTCAGCACATATGTGTTAGTGCAACCATCTCAAAACAAGATCATTCCTTCATGAAATCTTATAGATACAAACTCATATCATGCAACTAGTCAAACATTCAAACAACAGATAGACAACATAATCAAGCATTCAAGCACCAAGTAGACCACATAAGAAAACGCATACCTTAATATATCTCAGGGGAGGTTATCTTGTCTGCACAATCAATCTAGATTAGCATGATATAAATTCACAACATATCAACTCAAACATAAATAAGGTCATGATGTCCATAACAATAACTAGCTAAAATGTTCACATCATAAACTCATAAGAAATTGTCATTCATGCATAACAATCACATATGCACAGTCAGTCTAGATTAGTACAACACAATATCACAAATAGGTTGACTCATACCTGAATTCTATAGCCCTAGCCATCTGCATAGGCCAATCCAAATTAGCATGATACATATAGCATCAAGATCTTAAAGGCAATGAACATAATCATCATGTGTATAACTGCAATGTATATAAAAAAAAAGTCGCTACCACTCGTGACTATCCAACACATGTACATATGACCATATTAAACAACTAACATATGTCATGCATGTAACCAAAACAATAATATAATAACAAGCATGTACATAACCCTAATGCTTATAACAACCATTAATCAACATACCTGCATACCCACCATACAAACCTTGTATGATGATCTACTCTTACCCTGATGTTCACTGTTGCAACCTCACTCTAATAATTTGCATCTCCTGCTCTATCTAAGCCAACATATCAGCATCACATACCAACAACATCATGATGACACCAACTACATAATGACCACCACAATGCATACCTGACCTATCATGCATGCATAACCATAACCACGACAATGCATGGATAACAACATATAGACACTAAAATGCATAACAAATGCATATAAAACTAACATGCATTCATGACAAGCACATCCCAACATCAACATCATCAATTCCTACATGGTTACACAACTGTAACAATGACTACCACCATGCATACATAACAAGCACATAGATGACTAACATGCATGCATGACAATCACATTCTTCTCATCCAGCTCAAGGGGTGAACCATGCTCTGATACCACTATGTGGTATCAGATATCACACAAGGAGAACAGAAACTAGACACCACCCAAAGAGAACAAAACCATGCTTTGATACCACTCTATGGTATCAGATATCACACAAGGAGAATGGAAACCAAACACCACCCAAAGAGAACAAAACCATGCGTTCATACCACTTTGTAACACCCTCCTCCCACATTTACCCAAGTTAACTGGTATGCTAGGGTAAACATGTGACTAGAGGCTACTATGATGTGATTCAACTCCCCATGTATAGTTAAGGAAGTGGGATCTACAAAATCAAATCATTCTGACCTTCCACACATGCTACAGAACCTCTAGGAGCCAACCAATTTTTCCAAGTGATCAACCCCTGAAATAACTTAACATTTCACTAACTTGGACCCCCAGTCACTCCCATGACAATCCATGCATGTGAATAAGGCCTTCCATTCTCTCAGGGCATGCTAGCGACTTTGGACTTTTTCAGCTAGTTTTGAGCGAGCGACCCCAGATTTTGTGCCACTCTTTCAGGGCCAGGGCTCAGGCCACTGCCTGGAACTTCATGAAACTTTCAGAAATGGTAAATAACAATGTAACAAAGATACTAATGCAAACACTTTATCAATGACTTGACTAGACCCCTATTATCCATGACAGTCATTTCATCAAACATGTCACGACTATGCAAACTACAGGTCATAACAACAAATATGAGCATAGGGGTCTAATACTTATCTGAGATTCGTAAAGAAGCATTGATGCCTTATCACAATAGCTACATTATAATCCATTAGGTTATATATTCATTATTCCTTCAGTTGCAAATTAAAACATGATGAGAACCATACATCAAGTCTGTCATAAAACATACTCATAACCAACATAAACCAACAAAAATAACAAGGATATAACAGCCATAAAAACCACATATGAACAAGTATGTTTACCCATAAATGCAAGAGGAAAGAAACTCTTATTAACATATGAAAAATGCAACCATTTCTGGGACTTCCACATACCGCCTGACCATAGATTGGTTGAACCAAATCTTTCTTTCATCCAATCACCCCCATGCCATATTCCAAGCATGAATATGGGATCTCATGAAACAACTCAAACAAAACTAAACTAGGGCTTCCAGAGGCAAAACCACCTCAACCCTTAACTAGTGATTCCACCTTATGATCGAACATCACTAACCATCATTAGATTGGTCTCTACCCAAGCTTTCCAGGACTCCAGATCATTTGTTCCAACCAGGTTTCCAGGACTAGTAACTCAACCCATAGTTTTTGTTGGGCTTCCAAAGTGTTTGTCCAACCAAGGCTTCTAGAACTAGTAACCCAACCCACCAAGGGCTTCCAAAGCATTTTTCCAACCAAGGCTTCCAGGACTAGTAACTCAACCCAAACTGTTATAGGGCTTCCAAAGCGTTTCTCCAACTAAGGTTTCCAAGAACTAGTAACTCAACCCACGTCCATAAGGAACATGAGAACCAACCAAAAAATAAAATGAAAGACACCCAAAACATCATGGCTATCCATGAAATGGAAAGGCTAGGAAAATCCACCATCAATCCAGGCATTCCTCCATGCCAATGACAGATCATAACCAAGAAACCACTTGCATGCCAAAACTAGCAAGGAAATCATACATGCAACACGGTACCTGCAAGAAAAACCCGTTGTAGTTGTTGATCATGATGTTCTCTTGCACTTTACTGCTCTTCCTTTTCCTTATTGCTCCAAAATCCCAAGTATGCCACACTCCTCCCAGAGTGCTCCAAGAAACTCTAAGTTTCCAAGAGTATGAGAGAGAGAGAGTAGAATAGAGAGCTCCAAGTTAAAACTGACAAAAGTTAACACTGACAAAAGCCATGAACTTATCCTCATAATCCTTTTTATCATTGAGGCCTCTATTTTCTTCATTTTCCTTAATTTTCCTTATATTTCCTCCTCACATGCAACCTGTGACCTTTCACCTTCCTTTTCTCCTAATTTCCATTATTTTCATAAATAAAATTCCAAATAATGCCTCTTGCCTTTCCAAATCCTTTGCCATTGCCTTTGCCAATTTCCATAGCCATTAATTAATCACAATTGATCCCCATCACTATGTTTTTGCCCAACATTCAACTTGGAATACATGTCCCATGACCTTGGTCTTATATTTTTTACATGGAAATTCAACCAGGGTTGTTACAACAAGCAACAAAGGTCACATAAAGGTTACACTATCTCTTTCTTGTGCTCAGATCTTTCAAATAAATAAACACCTAAAAAAACATTAGAACCCAATGAATCCCATACTCCCAATGCTTCCAGAAATTCTATCACAAGATTGTAGAGGATATAACATGCTTTATCTTCAATGATAAATAAAGGCTACATACAAGTGATGTGAGGTTACTTCTTTTGACGTGCATGAAGACTACTTCAAATCACAATATTCAAAACCCTTCCATGTATCGATCTGTCAAATGAATGATAATGGAATTCTCAGTAGGGTTGCCTCAGAACAAACTTCACAATAATGATTCTTGATTTGAGACAACCTGCATCACCTATAAAACATGACAAAAAGATCCAACGAATCCCAAGCATGAACATACAAGCCCAAAACTCTTCAAGACATCTGACCTCCTTAGTTTTGTTCAACCCAGCAAAAGACAAAGAGAAGGAACCCTAACCACAAATGATGAAGAGAAAATTTCATCTTGTCATTTTGAAAGGAGAATGAATGTGATTATATAAATTTTGGATGGATGTTAATAATTAGCCAACTTCTAATTTTAGGAGGTAAAAGAAATTCATTTGAAATTTTAAATTTCAAATGTTATTTGGAGACAATATTTCCTTTTCATAAGAATTTGAATTTTAACTTTGAAACTTTAGTATTAAATTTCCTCCTATATAGAGTTGTCCTCATTTTTCTTAATTAAGTGTGACATAGCTACCACATCATCAACTAGATTGAAGCCTTCAATCCTTATATGCCATATCATTACACCATTAAAACTGCCACGTCATTCATGTTTTGGAGCTTTGGGCCACATGTTGGATGCACAATCTTTGACTGAGCATATCTCTCAAACCACAAGGGTTCTCGTGGCAGTCCATATATCCAGCAGAATCCAATGGCGAGGGTCTCCAAGACAAATTCGTTTATTTGCATCTTCAAAATCTCCAATAAGAGCGATGTATGAACATCATTCGGGAATCCAAACCCTAGAGTTAGGGTTTCATCAATGCATCATCTCATCCATGACAACTAGCATATCGAGGACATCAATGATGAGAACTTGCACCTACTTTGATATCCTACACCTACTTTGACATCCTATACTTGCTTTGACATCCTACACCCGCTTTTACATCCTGCACTTGCTTTGACATCAATGGCAACATACTCAACAACATATGCAAGAAAATCCTAAACATGGGGATTAATAGGTAAGGTGGTTAATAGGTTAGTGGGTAAGGGGGTTGAGGACTCAAGTGTTAGTGGGGTTAGTGGATTGGAAGGCTCAAAGTTTTATGGGTCAAATATGGCTAATTGTGGTTACTATCAACATTACTTTTTAGTATTAATATCAAAATTTAAGTACAATTATTGACCTAAATTTTGACTTAAATTGCAACTATAAGCCCTAATTTTATCCAAAACACCAACCTAAACAATAGCTTAAGTTTTCACCTAGAAATTTTCTACAAAAATTTAAAAAAAATCAATATGAAAATTCTTACACAAATACATACAATAACTCAAAAAGTCATAGTAAATTCATAACCCATGGATTTCATGTGAAATATTAGGTTGAAAATATGGGATATTGTTCTTAGGTTAAGCCAATGTATGGTTAGGTTAGGAAGGAAAAAATTGAACCAAGTTAATATTACATGAAGGAAAAGGATTGAAAATCCTCTCTAATAATAAGTGGAAGTAGGATGGGCACATTTCTTAGTAAAAAATGTTCAGAACACATGCATTCATGGACTTACAAAAATTACCCCTATTTTCAAATGATATCATATCCTCATCTTATTTATGTATTCCCATGATGGTAAATTCATTTATAAATATTAATAATCCATTATGGAAAGTTTATCATTTGTCACACAAAAATGTATCAATAATTAAAAAAAAAATCTCCCATGAAATGTTTAAGTTACCAAAAAAAAAAAAAAAATTAAATACCCCTATATAGCCTCACCTAATACTTCCTAAATTTCTAGAGTAACACCCCATGGGATGTAGTTGAGGTGCTTGAGGCTTGGGAAAAAGGATGCAGTATACCCATAAGGTATTCCAAAAGAGGCATTTGTCCCTCCTTAAGGACCGACATGATTGAACTAGTTAGATGGATAATTGTTAGGCCCACTAAGACCATCAATTTCTTGAAATTAACCTAAAACATGTGGGGAACCCCACTTATGCTAGGGGCATGAGAAAGGATGGTGGATAGGTAACCAGATTGAGAATATATTAGATCTAATCCTTGAGATTTAAGAATAACTTCTTCCTAAGAGTTTGATTGTTATACAACAACATGTTTAAAGATTCTATGATGAAGTGATTATTTAATGAACCAATCAAACAAAATATCATTAGACAAGGGATCTTCTATATGCTTTTCCCACATCCCTACTCATGGATGTGATATGTAGCATAAGTAGAGGTTAATTGTATGAAATTAATAAGGATATCATTCACGACATAATTGGAAATGATTTAAAAATTCCAAAGCTAGACCAACATAGTAAGAACCACCTTTAAGATCGATGTACCATGTGTCCATTACGCTCATGAGAATACATTGGAAAAGCCTAAGTATAATGCTAGCATCCATGGTATTGTTTGAAGAGCACCAAATGTGAAAGGTCTTAATATTATTCGAATGGTCTTCTCCAAGTTTTCCCTCAAACATAGGAATGTCCAAGGGTGACTCCTTGGGCATAGATGGAAATACACATCATGATTAATAGGATCATTAGTTAACTATAGCAAGTCTAGAAGGTTAATTACAACCGTAAAAACTTGTGTTTGAGGAGCTTTACCTCCAAATGAAATAGGGTAAGGGGTAGGTAAATTTCCTCCTCTTGAAGCATTTCCCCCATATATCTTCTAAAGAACCACCACCATTAGGAATAGACGTGTTGGACCTTTCTATAATGATATTATGGCCTTGTCTACGAGGGGGAGAATCTCGAATGGGTAAGACGCTCCTTGGATCCTAGGATAATGTCTCATATTTTCTAAAGAAATTATGTCACAATTCCTTACAAAGTTCTCCATGTCCTCGATTGTGTTAATTAAATAGCATGCCCCTATGGCACACTATCAAGCCTTAATAAAATAGATAAATAGAGGCCTTCTAAATGGGCATCCACCCTCTATAGTGAAATCCAAAGACAAAGGCTTACTAAAGGTAATAGTAGTAGTTTCAAAAGCCTCAAGTAACTGACCAAAGGTGATGAAATCCAATGAATATTGATATCTACTACTCTTGCCTACTGATGGATATCTCACTACGAGGCATAAGTGAGTACCCATAGGTGGAAACCTAAAGTCAAACCATTAAAATTCCTCTTCACACTATATGGGCAACATGAAGTTAATTATACTTGAATATGTCATTTGATGTTGACCTCCCAAGAATTTGGATGTTGAATAAGTCATTGACGTTCAGTAAGAATTTTTTAAATCCATCACATGAACTGAGAGGCCAACTATGTGAGTAATCCTTGCTCCACATGGTCTCCCCTTTGATTATACACCCCCTTGTCAAGAAAGAGATGAATGTCTTCCTAGTTACACATAGTATTACAAAGGCCTTTTCCGCATTTAATCACCTCTAAGTCTTTAATTTTGAAATGTCATTGTGAGTTTGAAAGCACCACCCCAAAGAAAACCCAACGCCCTATACTAATCTTTTGTCGGTGTTATAGATCCAAAACAAAGAACTCTAAGTTATTTTTGTTATGTTAGTTAATTTTATCCTACATTACTTCATATGGTATCCAATGTGTACCCTTGATGTGTGTATTGTAGGAAATAAATGCATGAAATGAAAGCTTAAACAAAATACACTCAAAAATTAAAACTTTTTCTCTTTTATTTACTTTCCTTTTGTGATTTTTAGAAATTATCGAAAAATGTGTAGTATAAGCAACAAGGTACAAACTTACTTGAGGAAAGAAAATTATTAATTAATTAATTTTAAATTAATAATAATGAAAATTATCTTAATGTTTTCACTCAAAGACATGTTTCTCTTAATGTTTTCGCTAAAAGACATGTTAGGTGCATATATCACATTTAGGCACACAAATATAGAAATAGGCATATGCATAGAGAAGAAAACACTTAAAAATATATTAAAGGGAAGATGGGTGCAACATTGTGTTGTTGTGCATCTTAGTTAAATACAGTTATTAAATAGAAAACCAAAGAGCGTATCTCAAAAAAAAAACCAATGTAAAGAAAGTTGAGAAATAAAAAGAAGCTTTTCCCCCATAGAGTCATCATAATATCGACGAGATTTCCATACAAATGGTGTTTTACTAGAGCCACATTACCTAATTGAAGGCCACAGAAAAACAACAATAAAATACATTTTAATTTAATATGTTAAACAAGAAAGGAAACTAACTAGGGTTTAGAGAAAGAAGGAAAGGGAGGAAGTTGTGGAGTTGCACTAATTAATGGATCTTCTAATCTTGAATGGATGAGAAAGAAGAGGAGATCCAACTCCTATAATCATGTGCACAAGACAAAAAAACACCTTTCCTATTATATAAGTAGCAAAACCCTATATCTTATTTATGAAGAAAAGTAAGAACTCTTGTAATCTACTTGCAAAGTTCAATGAGATCCAAGTAGGTGAAGTGGCGTTAAACAAAACAAGCAAATTAAGGGGAGAA
This sequence comes from Pinus tabuliformis, assembly GCA_031772625.1. NCBI lineage: Eukaryota > Viridiplantae > Streptophyta > Pinopsida > Pinales > Pinaceae > Pinus > Pinus tabuliformis. Next base: position 654,651,721 of record CM062818.1, on the reverse strand, counting down.
AAAGAAAATTATATTGAAAAGAAGAAAGAAGTACATCAACAAGATTCATACATTTTAGTGACGGATTATTGAACTTTGTTTCTCTTCAAGAATCTTTTACATCCAACGGTCTTCAAAGGCTTCAATATCCCTCCTTTCAACCTTCCTTAAGAAAAGTAAGCCAATAGAAGGAAGAATGCAAATTGGTCAATCCTTTAAATATCAAGAAGTGATTCACACTAACATAAGTTAGGGATTATTCAAGTCAATAGATGATCCAAAAGTCAAACTATCATAAGACTATGCACATGACCAAAAAATATCAATCTCATGCGAAAGAGGCATTTTGTAACATTTTTTATTCTTCCTAAGGTGTTTCTTCCTGAAGAATAGATTTACTTTCTAGAATAATTCTAAAATATTTATGCATTTGGGCACACATATAATAACGCATATTTATTGACTCGCTTCTGGCATTGTGCATGCAAGTGTCAAAAAGAAAAGAAGAAAAGTTGTGCCTATAACCTAAATTATGAAAAATACATCATATTTCCAAGATTTTTAAGGCAAATTAAAAATTTCTCATAAAAAATAGACTATGTATAACCTCCAAAAATCACAATTACTCATATTTTCCTAATTTAGTCTATTTTTTTCATGTCATAGTCAAGTTAGACACCAAATTGGTATATGAGACCTTTTTGTTTGTGAAACAAGGGATTGGCCTCCACACAACGATTTGACTACTAAAATGTTAAATAAGTAATATTGGCCCACTGTGAGGAAGCTCAAGTGCGAGGCACCCTAGTGTGGGACTCCCAAAGGGAGTGTTTCTAGACATCTCGACCCTTGCCAAGACATGAGTTTTTGTTATCAATGGATTGTGGAGTGGCTTCACCCAATTTTATGGCAAGAGAAAAAAAAAAACAAAACAAAACAAAACAAAAATTCTATGAAAATTTACTCACTCTACCTCTTACATAAGATCTCTTAGTAAGAAACACAAGTTCTTAACCATTATACATATATATCCTAATTTTATGGTAAGGAAAAAAGTCATAAAAATATACATACTCTAGATTTGAATCATAATCTCCTAGAAATAAATATTAACATCATATAGATAAATAGCTAAAAATATCATAATTATATATCTCCAAAAAACCATGACAAAGGTAAGTTGTTATCTACTGAGGCCACAATTTTGTTACGATTTTTTTTTTTTAATCATTTTTTTAAAGCTAGCTATAAAAGTATTTAAATTGTTTTTTATGGTGGAAATAGATTCAGCACTATCAAAAACCCTTGAAGCACCCAAAATCTTGAAGTTTTGACACCTCTAGCCTAGATTTCACAAAATTTCTACAATTTTTTAAAATCTTACCAAAATTTCTAAATTTTGTTTATCATGCCTATTTAGACCACTCTTAAACCTAGAACCTTGATTTTCACTAGATCCCACCATACAATTAGCTCACTATAGAAAAGTTTGCTTTCATTTTTTTTGGATGTTCTACACTCCATATGAAACTAAATTCTATAGATAGAACAATCACGCTTCTCTGTAATAATTTCCTTGTGCTGCCTTCCCCTTGCCTTTTGCAGGATGGATCTGTTGCCATTTTTTCCTTCTTCCGTATCCTTATCTCCGTGTACTAATGAAATTTCCTTTCACAGATACAAGGCTCACACGCATATGCATCTGCCCTTAGTTTTGCATACCAATACTTATCATCTTTATATTTATGGCCGTCGTCAAAGCCCTGCCTTCACCGTTGTTGCAGCAGCAACAGTGAAACACCGGCAAGGGAATAAAGTGAAAAAGAAAAGAGAATGCGATTCAGCAGGTGCCACTGCATATGGAAACCGAAATCTATCCACGCAAAGCAATACACACGAACACAACGAGCACGATGTCTTATCATGGAACAACTTGATTAGAGACTATGTAGAGCATGGCCTCTGCCGCGAAGCGCTCAGAATGTATTCTCAAATGCAACGCGTAGGCATAGAGCCAGACAGGTTGGTAATTATTTCTTTAATCAATGCATGCGGCAGCTTTTCAGATTTGCAAGCGGGCAGGGACATTCATCAAGAAATCATTGCAAGGGGTTGGAGTCGGATGTTTATGTTGGTACTGCGCTCGCTTCAATGTATGTCAAGTGCGGGAGTTTGGAGAATGCTCGCCGAGTGTTTGACAGAATGTCTGAACGAAATGTTGTGTCCTGGAATGCAATGATTGCTGGTTATTCTCAGAATGGCTTTCCCCATGAAGCCCTCGCAGTTTTCAGCGAAATGCAAGTTCAGGGTATAAAACCCCATTCAATCACAATGGCTAGTGTTTTGCCGGCTTGTGCTAATTTATTAGGTTTGGAACAAAGTAAGCAAATCCATGGTTATGCACTAAGAAGTGGATTTGAATCTGATGTTGTAGTGTGTACTGGGCTTGTAGACATGTATGCCAAATGTGGTAATGTGAACATTGCCTGCAAATTGTTTGAAAGAATGCCTAAACGAAATGTTGTGTCATGGACTGCAATCATTTCTGGTTATTCCCAGAATGGCCAATCCCAAAAAGCCTTGGCATTCTTCAATGAAATGCAATTCCAGGGCATTAAACCTAATGCAGTAACCATAGTCAGTGTTTTGCCTGCCTGTGCCAATTTATTGGCTCTGGAACAAGGTAAACAGATCCACAGTTATGTAATAAGAAATGGATTTCAATTTAATGTTATTGTGGACACTGGGCTTGTAGACATGTATGCGAAATGTGGAGATATCAACATAGCCCATACATTGTTTGAAAGAATGCACCAACGAAATGTTGCTTCGTGGAATGTAATCATTGAATGGTCATTCCCATGAAGCCTTGAATTTCTTCAATGAAATGCAAATCCAAGGCATAAAACCCAACTCAATCACAATGGTCAGTGTTCTGCCCGCTTGTGTAGATTTATCTGCTGTGGGACAAGGCAAGCAAATCCACAGTTATGTGATAAAAAAAGATTTTGAATGTAATGTTTATGTGGGCACTGGGCTTGTAGACATGTATTCCAAGTGTGGCCATATAGACATTGCTCGGCAAGTGTTTGACAAGATGTTGAATCGAAATGTGGTGTCATGGAATGCAATGATTTTGGGATATGGAATTCATGGGCAGGGTGAGGACGCTCTTGTGCTGTTTTCCCAAATGCAACAGGAAGGCACAAAGCCTGATCGCATCACCTTCATCGGTGTTTTGAATGCCTGCTCTCACGCAGGGCTAGTAGATGCAGGCTGGCAATACTTTGAGTGTATGAAGTCCGATTATGGCCTTGCACCTGAGCTGGAGCATTATGCCTGCTTGGTTGACCTTCTTGGGCGAGCAGGGCATCTAGATGAAGCACATAACCTTGTCAAAAATATGCCATTAGAGCCCAATGTCGTCGTGTGGGGCGCTTTACTTGGGGCCTGCAGAATTCACTGCAATATTGAGTTAGGACAACGAGTGGCAAAACAACTCTTCGAGTTAGAACCAAACAATGCTGGATGTTATGTATTGTTGTCAAACATCTATGCTGAGGCAGGCAGGTGGGAGGATGTAGCAAAGTTGAGGACAATGATGAAAGAGAGAGAAGTGAAGAAGCCACCAGGATGTAGTTTTATTGAGGTAAATAGAGAAGTTCATACATTCCTCGTGGGAGACAGAACCCATCCTCAATCTGAAAAAATTTATGCAATGTTGGAAACCTTGTATGGGCAAATGAAGGAGGCAGGATATGTGCCTAACACAAATCTTGTGCTGCAAGATGTGGAGGAGGAGGTGAAGGAAAACATGCTATGCAGTCATAGTGAGAAGCTGGCCATTGCTTTTGGGATCATCAATACAAGCCCAGGCACCCCATCCGTATCATGAAGAACCTTCGTGTGTGTAGTGATTGCCACAATGCCACTAAGTTCATCTCCAAGATTGTTGGGCGAGAAATTATTGTGAGAGATACAAACCGTTTCCACCACTTTAATAATGGATTGTGTTCTTGTGGAGATTACTGGTAAGGGCAACAAATACATATATCCTTTCAAAGTAATTAAAAAGGGCAAGAAATACATATATGCTTTCAAAGTAATTGAAAGGGGCAAGAAATGCACATGCATTCAATGCTTTCAAAGTAATATAGGCATGCTATTCCTTTGTCAGGCATGACTCAAGTTGTAAAATTACATGTTTATAAACAAACTCGCCAATATGGACTTATGCCAAATTGACACAATCCAGCACTTCATGAATGTAATATTTTTAACATGTTATTTGGATATGATGATAAATTTAAGCCTTTAGAACATGTTTATAGACAAATTGGATTTGTCAAATACTTCACACAATATAGTAATTCTTAGATGCAAATTTTAATTATGTGTTCAAGTTAACATAAAAGTTTGGGGCTGATTTTTGTGTGTCAACCTCTCATGAACCTATGCGATCTATACAACAAAAAGTTATAATTCCAATGAAATCGAAAGACAGAACAAATAGAAAGAAAATGGGCATACATGATCATGAAAAGATAAGATAGAAGAGATAGATATATGTGGTTTCATGTGTATGGTATTTGATGTTCTTTCTCAATCTTTTGAGTGAAGTTTGTAAAGATGTTTGATTTATATACTGTTTTGTGTTAAACAATAATGTTATGGTTTAAATTGATTTCTAGAACATAGATTACATATACTCGATGTAAAACATGTCTTTCACAGTCTCTAGTGTAAATTATCTTTTGATTAATTTTATTACCAATGCTTCATACCATTTATGGTTTCGATATGATGTTTGATGGTGTTTGTTGAACTAATATTATATTTTGCTTAAATGCTCAAATATACTCAATATAAAATATGGCTTTCATAATTTCCAGTGTAAATTATCTTTTAAGTTTTGAGTAATTTTATCACCAATCCCTCGTACCATTTATGGTTTTGATATAATGTTTGATGGAGTTTATTTGTTTAACTAATATTATATTTTGCTTAAGTGCCTATTGGTTAATGAAATTTTAGGTTTTATGTCATGTCTCCCAATTTAAAATCCATGTAATTGCTGGCAATTGATAAGATGCTTTAAGGATATAATGTGAATTGATAGTATATAATGCTTTAAGGATATAATGTGAATTTATAGGATGCTTTAAGGCAATTGATAGTATATAAATGTGAATTGCATTGGCCTATCAAATATTAGAGGTTGTGAACGTGCATTCTTCTTTACAGTTTGCTCATATAATTGATAAATTGATAAGTAGAGATTAAAAAAAGGCAGTACACAAATCTTAGCTAAGAGAATAATGATCTAGTCCTTAGAGCTTTTGCAATAGAATTTACTAAGGTCTTGGGGAGGTAATTGGTGAAAACTTGGAAGAATGAGTGGCAATGTGACTGAGCACAAAAATCCAAAAAAAACTCTCATTTTTGTTAAAGAAAAAGCAAACATCAAGGGATGGATTGACATAAGAGTAATCAATGCAACTATTACTTCACAAAAGATAATGGCCAAATATGGGAAGTGTATTCCCAACCATTAATAAATTTTGTGATAATTGCAAGATTCCCAACTACAATGAAAATCAAGGGATAACTATAAGAAATGGAAAATGAACAAAGAAATTGGAAGAGATGATCATATTGAGAGCAAATTTAAATGTTTTTTTGACAATGATGCTTGTAACACCCCACTTTGCATCTGTAAGGCTCTGGCCTTGAATGTGCCCAAAAGCGCGTCCAAGTGGTGAAAAAAATAAGGCTAAGTGAAGCGCGAGTTCAGTGGAACGAATGAGGGCGCCCACTGAATGACATAACAGCACAAGGACGCACCCAACGAACTAAGGTGTTGGGCGAGATGTGATGTGCACGCCACGAACATGCCCAAAGACATGAGGGCGGGCATGCCCAAAGTTTGTGTGCATAACATGGCAATAAAACAGATGGGCATTCACAGAGAACTTGGGCGATGGCTTGCAAAACAAGTGACAAGTTGTGATGTTGTGGGGTGAGCCGATGCACGAAGGCATCGTGCGAAGGTCATTTTGCTCGCACGACAAGGTTGGTGTCAAGGCCTCGAGTTGGCACCAAAGGCCAACGAGAGCCCATGTGTAACGCCCACAAGTTGTGATTCGTTTGGCGGTGGGCGCACGATGGACGGGCAAGCAATGAGCTGGGTGGTAACCGACAAGTTGGGGCGTGCCCACACGGTGCGACAAGCTGACCGAACAGAGGAGACAAGCCAACGTGTGACACGAAGAGTCATCGCGAAAATGACTAAGTGTTGGGCGGTGGAAAGTTTATATGTGGGGGCGGTCCCACACATGGGCGCCCACACTATGGGTCAACGCGACGGAGGGGCGAGTTGGACGAAACAGTGGGTCGGCTTGGTGAGCTGACACCCAACCGATGGGCCAACCGCCATATAAGTAAAGCATTGGAATGGTGGCAAAAATCATCCAAGCAAAGTTTCCAAGTGTTTATGCAAGCTAGGAGGGCGAGCTACTTGGAGAGTCTGAAATTGGGCGAAGTGCAGGTGGACTCTTGGGCCGTAGCACGAAGCTGCAGCAAACACAGAAAACAGAGCTGCAGGTTGTGCGAAGGCGTTCGGGCGAGGGCATGCAAGGGCGTCGGCCTGAACAACCGAACGAGCAAGGGCATGCGAGGGCGTTTGTAAGGACCTGCGGTCCTTAGCACGCCCACTGGAGGAAGTGCGACAGTGGTTGGTGAGTGAACAACTTGAAACGAAGAAAATGCGAGCTCAAGCCTAGCATGCGAAGGAGTTATGCAAGTGCGTAGAAGGTTGAGCGAGGTGTTTATATAGGCGGGGGAGCGTGGATGGTTGCCCACGGGCCGAGCTACGAATTGGAAGCAAGCCGACATGTGTTTGATGGTGTTTACGATGAGTAGGGGTGTGCGTTTACATGGTGGACGAATCGGCTTAGGCAAGCCAACTCGCCTAACCATCCTTATATATGCGACGAGTTGTTGGAGCGAAGTTCAACCATTCGACAAACGATTCTTTAAGGAGAAGTGCGTGGAGAAGAGGGTGCAACAAAGAGGAAGGCGCAAATGGATATGCGCCCAAGTCTTGGGCAGGTCTCTTGAACGCACAAGTCTAAACGAAGGCCAGTTGAAGTAAGGTGTGCACGGGTAAGGTGTGGGCGCCCGGTTGTGCAAGGCGTGCGCGGGCGAAGGCGAGGGCGCCCGGTTGTGTGAAGGCGTGAACACTCAGTTGTGTGCGGTTGGGTGGTTGTGCATGGGTTCTTAGATAGCTCGAGTGAGCGCCTGCCCGTCGTGCAGAAGCAAACGCGGAAGTTGTGTACGGTGAAAACGATGAAGTGTTGAGGTTGTGAACAGAGGTGTGACTCGTGCGAAGGCGCCCGTGTGTGGCGACTTGGTTACGGTGAGGCGCGCCCAATTTGGGCAAACAACACGATTATGCGACAAGGTGAACGAAGGGTTGGTGAGTCGTGCGGCGACCATGCGGAGGGGCCGACGAGCTGGGCAACTGATTTTGCCAAAGTTGAAAATTGGCTGTGTGTAAATTTAGAGTTTCCCAAGATTTAACTTGTACTTGTAAAAGTAGATTATATATATATATTGATTCAGACAGACTCATATTGCAGGGAGTTGCCCCTCCCTTTATACTGTTGTGCATTTCTCTTGTATAATGTTGTTTATGTGAATGTTATGGGCTTTCACTTGTATAAAGGAACACATTAATAATACTTGGTTGCGAAACACAAACTAAGTAGGATAAGTGGAATGTTAGGCGTAGTCTACAATCATAAGTATTGGTGAAAAGATAATGATTAGTAGTGCCGCACCTCGCTATGAGCGGTTGAAAGGCTACTGCAGGTGTAGGGGCGTGACAGGTGGTATCAGAGCTAGTGCCGGGGAGTTGGTGCTGGTGTTGAAGCATTGAAGATGATACACACCTGCACTTCGTGACAGGTGGTATTAGAGCTCGATTGGAGCTGGTATTGAAGATTGAAGTTGTTCATCTGCACTTCGTAGTAGATGGTATTGAAGCTGATTTAGGGCTGAAGAAGCTTGACAGTTGGTGACAGTGGAAGCAGGTACTTGCAAGTGAAAGAAGCTGGTTTCACATACAAGTGGAACAAACGCTGGTTCATGGTTGCAAGGAACTTGGTGAATTTGTCGAATGGTGAAACAGGTTTAACATAGGTGAAGCTTAGTGCTTGGGCCAAGCTGAACGACAAAGCATGGCAGGTTTGGAAGAATGCGAAGGGAAGCTCTTGCTTACCTTATACAGGTTGAAGCGGATGAAAGAAGAGAACCCCCGGATTCGAGATAATCTTGAAGTCTTGGAAAAGAATGTTGAAGACTAACTTCTTCAACTTGGTTGGACAATGGAGCAGGATGAAGTTGCAAATTGTGCTGACAAGGAAGAGGAAGCCGTGATAGTTGAGGATGTTGCAGATGTGCCAACGATGGAGGATGAACTTGAGGTTGATCAAGTTGGACTAGGATCGTATAGTTTGACAGACGTGGTGAATGAGGATACTCATTTGGAGGAGCCTCATGATGAGGATGATGTAAGTACTGTTGATACTTGTGTTTCACTTGAGCATTTGGTAGATGAACCGTATGCAAGGAAGAGCAAAGTCAGTTTGTCGATGCAAGGGAGGATCTTACCACGGATGTCTATGATGAGACCTTGTATGGGGAAGCAAGGATTGTTGACTGTTGCAGGACTTGTTGGGGTTGTTTGTGACCTTATGGTAGAAGGTGCAAAGGCCCGTGACAAGGGAGGAACATGATGATCGTTACGGAGGATTGGGTCATGCTTTAGCCACATGGAGAATTGGCTAAGTGCCTGGCATGACTCATGGACAGATTGGAGGGTACACTCTTGAGGATACTTGGGTGGACTTCTCATGGCCGAGACCAAGAGAGAGTCTTGGTGGAACCTTTAGTGGGGGAGCTATGATGAAGAGACTCATGTGATGATGATATGGTTGGGTGACCGAGTTCACTAGACCGAAGATTGCAGACTTGGATGAGGATAACTGATTGTTGTGATGGATCTACTTGGTTGGACTACATGGGCAACTTAGTCATGGACATCAGGTTGGAGACATGGAGCATGGCAGTGTATGCAAGGACATTATGTAGGAGCACTTGTAGAGGTGTCACTTATGGGCATCCAATGAGGAGTGCCAAGGCAGGGATGTTGTGCAGGTATATTTGCTAGTGTGACATGGAGACATTTTACTTATACATTGATGGAGAGGTTGTGCACTCTTGTACAACAAGGCCATGGACTTGGATGGAGTTGTGAGCAGACTATGGAGCATTCCTACCACATGGAGAGCTAAGGCATATTGTAGAGACCTTTGGGCCGAGACTTGTATGCTTGCTAGAGTGTTGGTTGGAGATGACTCATGGAGCTCATGATGACATGAGTTTGTGACTTTTAGGGACTTCATATATGGTGGACTTGGAGGATTTGATGCATTGAGGAGCTAAGGTCAGAGACTTTGATGCAGAATGGGATGCATACTTTCGAGTACATGTATGGGTGTGGCTTGGAAGTGTGACTTGATGTGGAGGATCGATATGAGACACTTTGGAGTGATGGAGTTACGACGATGATGATGCCTTGGTGGCAACACTTGGGCATGGGTTGAGCCGAGACTCAACCACTTTTGGCACATGGAAACCGATTGATCTATGATCATGGGCAGCACATGGATAGATGAGACAGGTGCATACTTGTTTCTATGGCAGACTTGAGGGATGGCACATACAAATATGATGGAGGTTCCTTCATGGATCTGGATGTGGCACATCGAGAGTCGGAGTTGATGAGATGGTCTCTTCATATTGAGGAGATACACATATGGATGATGGTGTTGGGATAGATGCGGATGATTTCATGTAGCACATTGACACCAAACATCATGACAACATGTTGCAGATGAGATGAGGGCTACTTCATGGACCTGAGCATGGCTCACACTTATATGGAGATGGATTCTTGATCGAGTTAAGGATGTGACGGGATGTTCTGAGAAACAGCTGATGATGACATGAGGATGTTCACTCTCATGGTTTGAGCATGAAAGTTGCACTGATCACCCGACTAGTTCAAACATGGGGACGCGTAGTGTGCAAAAATGTGTTATCATTTGTTGGAGTATCATGGAATCAGTTCACATGAGGACGACACATGATGGGGTCAACACGATATGTTGTAGTGGGCATGTAGCTTGAGATGGAGGGACCAGCCTTCCACGATGGGGAGCAGCATGTGGAGATTGCGAGGAGATGGTCGATGGTCATGGATTGAGATGATTTCCAGTGTATGAAATACTGATGGGGTGTATACCTTGGTATGGTGATCTTGGTGACAGATGGTTATCGGGACAAGACATGATGGAGATGGTAATTCTACATATGTTGCAGGGATGGTTGTAGTATGTGGAGGAGTTGAAATCATGGATGAGACAGATATTGTTGATGATCTTGGTGGATGACTACCAGGATGGCATGTTGTCGAGGACGACAACGACTTCAGGTGGAGGAGGATGTAAGGACCTGCGGTCCTTAGCACGCCCACTAGATGAAGTGCGACGATTGTTGGTGAGTTGACAGCTTGAAACGAAGGAAGTGCGAGCTCAAGCCTAGCATGCGAAGGAGTTATGCAAGTGCGTAGAAGGTTGAGCAAGGTGTTTATTGATCCGGATTTAAACAGGAACGCAACAAATTACAGAGATAACCATATACACAAAGATGCAGCGGAAATAATACTTCATTTCATTAATGGAAAATACTGAAATATGCTTACAAACAGAAATGGAAATAAATTAGCTAGGGCGATGGTAGCTTATCTCTGAGAAGAGATGTGATGGCTACATGCCTCTGAACTGTGTTACAATCAGGCTCGAAGGCCTATTTATTGTTGAGAAACAATGGAAAAACCCTTAACATTCCAAAACCTAACCCTAGGAGATGAAACGCCAAACTGTGGGCCCCGTTTCGGGGTAAGTTGGTACATCAACTTCCCGGGGTCGTAACTTTGGCATATGATCTCCGTTTGACGCGTACAATAGCTCATTAGAAAGATCTATCCGAGCACTATCATTGTTGGAACGGGCAACACCAGTCCATTCCATGGACTCGTGTTGCCCCCGGATTCCCCAAAAAACGTCGTTTAGGGCCTCAAAATGGCTCCGGAAGTTCAGGACCCGAAAAACTGCTAAAAATAGTAAGTTGTGCTACAATTAAGGAAACTGAAAATGCTGAGAAAGACAATGGTGGGGGTCCAGGTGGACTTGGCCGGTGGCCACCAATATCCACCTGGATCATTCCTCCCCCCTTAAGAAGCAATGGTCCCCATTGCGTTGAGCTCCTCCATGAGATTAGGAAACTTCTGCTGAACTTGTTCCCTGGTGAGCCACTTGCCCTGCTGAAGGAGTTGGCCCACTTTGACAACTCGATACAGTTGGATATTCTGTTGGCGAGTGTTCTTGATCTGTGTGTCCATGATCCGATCAGTTGCAGCTTGTTCCATGCAATCTGGATTTAATTCTGTGGGTTTGAGCTGTTCTGCAATGTCGGATGTGTCTAGCAATGGTGGAAAGTATGGCCGAAGGCGGTCCACATTGAATACTGGGTGCAGGCCAAGGAATGGGGGAATGCTGAGCTCAAATGCATTGTCTCCCATAGCCTTAGTAATGGTGTAAGGACCATATCGGAGTGGTCTCAATTTCCGATAGGCTCCAGTAAGGCGTTCCTTTTGCAAATGCAACCAGACTTTGTTTCCCACCTGAAACTTGTGTGGCACCCGATGTTGATCATGTCGCTGCTTGTACTTGGCATTTGATTTCTCAAGAATGTCATGGAGCTGCTGGCGAATATGTTGGATGCGCTCAATGAAGCTGGTGGCCTTATCTGTTTCGGACTGGACATGAGCTGAATTCATGTGAGTAGCTGCAAGTGGCATGGCCACATCAATGGGGCATAGTGGTTGGAATCCCAAGCCCACCTGAAAAGGGCTATGGCCAGTGGAGCTGTGAAGAGCTCGGTTGTAGCTGTGCTGAACGTAGGGGAGGCTCTCCTCCCATGTGCGTGGATGCTTTGAGTTATACATGCGCAGAATGTGCACAATCATCCTATTGACAACCTCTGTCTGGCCATCAGTTTGAGGATGGAAGGTGTGGACTTCGTGAGTTTGGTGTCCAGCATTGACCAGAGACTGGACCAAAAGGTGCTGAGAAACCGACTGTCCCGATTTGAGATGATAGACTGTGGGATCCCAAAGTGCACCCACACTCGTTCAAAGAAGAGTTTAGCAGTGGCTTCTGCTGTGATATTCTTCTTGCAGGCCATCATAATGGCCATCTTTGAGAACCTGTCGACGACCACAAAAACACAGTCATTTCCATGCTTAGTGGAAGGAAGGCCTGACATGTAATCCATGGAGATGGATTCCCAAGGTCGACTAGGGGTAGGCAACGGGGTATAGAGGCCTTGCTTCTTAATGGTCGGTTTGGCAATGGCACAGGCAGTACATGATCGGATGTACTTCCCAACATCCTGTCGAAGATTTGGCCAATAGAAATAGTTTTGCAGTACTGCCACTGTTTTCTCGACCCCGAAATGCCCAGCAGCCCGACTGTAGTGTGCTTCCCAAATCATCTTGGCACGCTCGCTTGAAGGAACACAAAGGTGACCGAGGTGGCATAATAGGGCATCTTGGAGGTGAAAATCTGCAACCTGCCGACCCTCCAAGAGTGTCTGGTATGTGTGGCCGAATTCTGGGTCGCTTTTGTAGAGAAGTGGCCAATCAGAAGTCTCGTGCCCGCAAGAGTTGAGCACGGTGGTTAGCGCCATGATCGGTGGTCGACTGAGGCAATCTGCAACATTATTGGTGCTGCCCTTTTTATACTTGATATTCAAGTGAAACTGTTGCAGGTATGTAGACCACTTCTGATGGCGATCATTCTGCAATTTCCCTTGGGTCTGTATGAACTGCAGAGGTCGGTGGTCTGTGTGGATGACCGTTTCCTTCCCCAAAATGTAATGCTTCCATTGTCGGCAGGCCTGTACAATGGAATACATCTCTTTATCATAAGTGGGGTACTTCCAGACTGTGTCTGAAAGTGTTTCACTGTGATATGCCACTGGATGTCCATGTTGAGTAAGGACTGCCCCAATAGCATAGTCAGAGGCATCTGTCTCGACCTCAAATGGTTGTTGTAAATCTGGTAACGCGAGCACTGGTGCCGTGCAGAGGCGATCCTTCAACTCCCTGAATGCCTTCTGTTGAGATTCAGACCAAAAGAATTTTGCTTTCGCCCCGCCCTTGGTGACTTGACTCAAGGGCCAAGAAATATGAGAAAATCCCAACACAAACCTGCGGTAGAAGTTGGCAAGACCTAGAAAGCTGCGGAGCTCTGTTAGAGTGGTTGGAGAGGGCCAATCCCGAATGACTTGGACCTTGGCTGGATCGACATGCACCCCTTGTTCATCAATGATGTATCCCAGATACTGAACCTCGGTCATGCCAAAAGTGCATTTCTCCAAATTGGCACATAGCTTGTGTTGCCGCAGTGTTTGGAGAACCTGTCGGATGTGTTGGAGGTGCTCTTCCCAACTCTGGCTGAAGATCAGAATGTCATCCAAGTATACTACTACAAAGGAGTTGGTGAATGGCCGCAAGATGTCATCCATTAGCCTCATAAAGGTTGCAGGAGCATTCGTCAATCCGAAAGGCATGACCAACCATTCGAAGAGGCCCTCCTTGGATTTGAAGGCAGTCTTCCACACATCTGAGGGTTCAATTGGTACCTGGTGATATCCTGACTTCAGATCGATCTTGCTGAAATATTTCGCCCCCTTTAGTTGGTCTAGGAGGTCATCAATCCGCGGGATCGGGTACCTATTACGGACAGTGATCTTGTTCAGCGCCCGATAGTCAATACAGAGTCTCCACGTCCCATCCTTCTTCTGTACCAACACTATCGGGCTCCCACAGGGCGAAGAACTCGGACGGATGTGACCTTTCTGCAGGAGCTCCTGAATCTGCCTCTTGATTTCATTGTTCTCCAGAACAGAGCGCCGATAAATTGGTCCATTGGGTAGCGGCGCACCTGGGGTCAGATCGATGGAGTGCTTGACTTGACAGTGCAGAGGAACCCCTGCCGGGGAGGTGAAGATGTCTTCGTACTCCTCCACAATCTTGTCCATCTGTAGCTGCCGTGCAGAGGGACCCCGTTTGGAGGCCGCGGCCACTGTCTTCTTCTTCCCTTGAGGGCGTATCATCAAGAAAACAAATTTCCTGGTTTTGGAAATGATCTTACTGCATTGTTTTGCAGTAATCAAAGAGATGGCGGCAGGTGGTGCTACCTCTGGTATCCTGAACAACTTATTTCCCAATGTAATAATAACAGCACGGGGCCTTGATTCATACACAGCATGTCGCTTCCACAAGTATGGTTGTCCTAGTAATACATCACAAACTTCAAGGGGAGCAATGTCACACAATACCTCATCCGTGAAGGGCTTGATGTTGTATGGAAGGCGACACTGCTGGCTCACGCGAAGATCTCGCCCTTGGTGAAGCCACCCAATGGTGTATGGTTGTGGATGTGCTGTGGTCGGTAAGCCCAACCGCTTCACGACCTCTGCCGAAATGAGGTTCTTTTGACTCCCGCTATCAACAATGAACTGTATCGAGGAGCCCTTTACCCACATCTGGGAGTGGAAGAGACGCTCCTCCTCCTCTGGATCTTCGGGTTCATTTTTCTGGATCTTTGCGGTAGCAACAGTGGCGCTGGGATCCGCATCAATGATCTGCTTCCCTTTTTCATACCCCTTATCGGGTTCTGACTCAGAGTCGGAACATGCATCTGATTCTGAAACCTTTAGCTCAGCCACCAGTGACTGCTTGGCCCGACACTCACTTGTGTTGTGAGTGGAGCTCTTATGGAACTCGCACCATTTTCCAGTGTCCTTTCTCGGCTTCGCGGCGTTGCTCTTTGCTTGCAGCTTCGGCTGGTTGTCTTGGGCTGTCCCGCCTTGGCTTTGTCCTTTGTTCTGTGGTTTAGGGGCACCTTTCCCCTGCTTTGGATTCGCAGATCCAAAGTCTCGCTTCTTTTGTTTAAACTTCTGCTCGACCTTGACAGCATACCGGTATGCTGCGCCGAGCGAGGGGATGTTTAGGAACTGTATTTCTTCCTGGATGTACTTGTGCAGGCAGCCACGGTATTTGAGTATCAAATGTTGCTCCGAATCCTTGATACCCAACTTTGTGCGAAGGGTATGGAAAAGATTGGTGAACTCCGGCACGTCTTGGTCCCTTCCCTGCCGCAGCGTGGTCCACTTTATGTATTCATCCTCATAGCTTCCGACAGGGTAGTACTGCTCCTTGATGGCATCCCGGAACGAATCCCAGGTGGGTGCGGCTGAAAATAGTGAGCCAGTACTTTCATCGTCCTGCTCGCAGTAGGTTTCCCACCAGTCCTTGACGTGGGGGGCTGCTTTGAGAAGAGCAAAAACAATCTTTTCCCGACTCGAAAATTCATGAACAGAAAAATAACCCTCTAGCAGATTTAACCATTTATCTACGGCATCGGCGTCTATCTGACCCTCGAATATGGGGATTTCAAAATTAACTTGTACCTTAAAGGGTGTGGCGTTTCCAGAGGAGCTGCTGGAAGCCGATGCGCCGCTTCTGGGTAGCCGCTGAAGGATCTGCGCAAAGCTATCCATCATCGCGTTCCGTTGTCGCTCGAGCGCTTCTTCGAGCAAGATTTTGATGGGATCTCCTGCCCCCTCATCTTTCTTCTCGTCCGCCATGGGAGGCCGTCGGGATTTGCGAGGCTGGTCTTGCAAAGGTTCAACCAGTTCAAGCCCTAACTCCTTATATCCCGACCTTGTTGGGGACATGCAAAGAAAAACAGAGAAAAAGCAGACCACTCTGATACCACTGATCCGGATTTAAACAGGAACGCAACAAATTACAGAGATAACCATATACACAAAGATGCAGCGGAAATAATACTTCATTTCATTAATGGAAAATACTGAAATATGCTTACAAACAGAAATGGAAATAAACTAGCTAGGGCGATGGTAGCTTATCTCTGAGAAGAGATGTGATGGCTACATGCCTCTGAACTGTGTTACAATCAGGCTCGAAGGCCTATTTATTGTTGAGAAACAATGGAAAACCCTTAACATTCCAAAACCTAACCCTAGGAGATGAAACGCCAAACTGTGGGCCCCGTTTCGGGGTAAGTTGGTACATCAACTTCCCGGGGTCGTAACTTTGGCATATGATCTCCGTTTGATGCATACAATAGCTCATTAGAAAGATCTATCCGAGCACTATCATTGTTGGAATGGGAAACACTAGTCCATTCCATAGACTCGTGTTGCCCTCGGATTCCCCAAAAAACGTCGTTTAGGGCCTCAAAACGGCTCCGGAAGTTCAGGACCCGAAAAACTGCTAAAAATAGTAAGTTGTGCTACAATTAAGGAAACTGAAAATGCTGAGAAAGACAATGGTGGGGGTCCAGGTGGACTTGGCCGGTGGCCACCAATATCCACCTGGATCATTTATATAGGCGTGGGAGCGTGGATGGTTGCCCACGGGCTGACCTACGAATTGGAAGCAAGCCAACATGTGTTTGATGGTGTTTACGATGAGTAGGGGTGTGCGTTTACATGGTGGACGAGTCAGCTTGGGCAAGCCAACTCGCCCAACCATCCTTATATATGTGACGAGTTGTTGGAGCAAAGTTCAACCATTCGACAAGCGAGTCTTTAAGGAGAAGTGTGTGGAGAAGAGGCGCAACAAAGAGGAAGGCACAGATGGATATGCGCCCAAGTCTTGGGCAGGTCTCTTGAACGCACAAGTCTAAACAAAGGCCAGTCAAAGTAAGGTGTGCACGGGTAAGGTGTGGGCGCCTGGTTGTGCAAGGCGTGCGCAGGCGAAGGCGAGGACGCCCGGTTGTGCGAAGGCACATGGGTGAAGGCGTGAATGCCCGGTTGTTGTGGTTGTGCGGTTGGGTGGTTGTGCACGGGTTCTTGGGCAACTCGGGTGAGCGCCCACCCGTCATGCAGAAGCAAACGCGGAAGTTGTGTACGGTGAAAACGATGAAGTGTTGAGGTTGTGAACAGAGGTGTGACTCGTGCGGAGGCGCCCGTGTGTGACAAATTGGTTACGGCGAGGCGCACCCAAGTTGGGCAAACAACAAGATCGTGTGACAAGGTGAACGAAGGGTTGGTGAGTCATGTGGCGACCGTGCGGAGGTGCCGACGAGCTGGGCAACCAAGTTTGCGAAGTTGAAAATTGGCTAAGTGTAAATTTGGGGTTTCCCAAGATTTAACTTGTACTTGTAAAAGAATATTATATATATTGATTCGGGCAGACTCATATTGCAGGGAGTTACCCCTCCCTTTATATTGTTGTGCATTTCTCCTGTATAATGCTAATTATGCGAATGTTATGGGCTTTCACTTGTATAAAGGAACACATTAATAATACTTGGTTGTGAAACACAAACTAAGTAGGATAAGTGGAATGTTAGGCGTAGTCTACAATCGTAAGTATTGGTGAAAAGAAAACGATTGGTAGTGCTGCACCTCGCTATAAGCGGTTGAAAGACTACTACTGATGTAGGGGTGTGATAGTGTTTGTCTGAACGACTGTTCGAGCGTGGTCGTTCGAAGGCATTCGGGCGAGGGTGTGCGAGGGCGTCGGCCTGAACAACCGAACTGGCAAGGGTGTCCGAGGGCATTTGTCTGAATGATCATTCGAAGGCGTTCAGGCGAGAGTGCGCGAGAGTGTCTACCTGAATGACTGAACGGGCAAGGTCGTTCAAAGGTGTTCGGGTGAAGTCGTGTGAAGGTGAACAAGTGAGGGCTTGCGAGGGCGCCCGCCTGAATGACCGAACGGGTGAGGGCGTGCGAGGGTGTCTGCCTGAACAACTGAACGGGCGAGGGGGTGTGAGGGTGTCCACCCGAATAACTGAATGGGCGAAGTTGGTCTGAATGATGGAACGAGCGAGGGCATGTGAGGGCGTCAGCTTAAATGACTGAACGGGTGAGGGCGTGTGAGGGCATCCACCTGAACGAGTTGAGGGCGTTGAGCTGAACGAGCTGCAGGCGAACGACATGCTGAACAATGCGACGTTGAATGAGTTGTGACGGACGGTAGAATCGGTGGGCACTCCGAATGGTGGTTCGGGTAGTCTGAATGGTGCAGGCCAGGTTGCACGGTTGTGACAGAAATTGTACCAAGGAAACTATGGGTTTCCTGGAAAGACTGTAAAACTGTATATTTGTGAAATATTGTTATTATCAGACAGACTCATATTTCAGGGAGTTGCTCCTCCCATTAAAATATCCACTGTGCATATGTGTAAATGGTAATAATGATGAAGATGATTAATTGAATGTTTCCATTGTGTATGTGAATTTTATACTTAGGAAATTTGAAAAATAAACTAAGTATAGAAAGTAGACATAGTCCACACTTACAAGTATTGTTAAAAAGAAAGTGGGTGGTGGTGCCGCACCCTCCATTGTACGATCGGAAGAGTACCGCTAGGGTAGGGGCGTGACAGGTGGTATTAGAGCCCTGATTGAGAGAATTGGATTTGCAAAAAAGCTAATCCCACTGCACTACGTGACAGGTGGTATCAGAACTTCGTATTCTGCGAGCTTTGGTGATTCAGAATTGCAGATTGAAGTGCTACACTTCGTGACGAGTTTAGCATGGGTGAAGCTTTGTGCTTGGGCCAAGATGAACGACAAGACATGGCAAGTATGGAAGAATGCAAAGGGAAGCTCTTACTGACCTTGTATAGGTTAAAGCTAATGGAAGAGGAGAACCCATGGATTTGAGATGAACTTGAAGTCTTATAAATGAATGTTGAATACAAACTTCTTCGACTTGGTTGGGCAATGGAGCATAGTGTAGCTGTAGATTACGATGACGAAGAAGAAGAAGCCGTGATGTTTGAGGATGTTGCAGATATGACAATGATGGAGGATGAACTTGAAATTGTTCAAGTTGGACCAAGATCATGCAGTTTGTAGACATTGGTCGATGAGGATACTCACATGGGGGAGCCTCATGATGAAGTAAGTACTACTTATATTTGTGTTTCAGTTGAGCTTTTGGTAGATGGGCCATATGCAAGGAAGGGCAAAGTCATGCCGATGCGATGGAGGATCTTACCATGGATATCTATGATGAAACCTTGTATGGAGAAGTAAGGACCATTGACTGTTGCAGAGCTTGTTGGGGTTGTTTGTGACCTTGTGGCAAAAGGTGAAAATGCCTGTGATAAGGGAGGAATGTGATGATCATTGCGAAGGAATGGGTCATGCTTTAGCCACATGGAGAAATTGGCTAAGTGCCCGGCATGAATCATAGACAGATTGGAGAACGGCACACACTTGAGTTTGATGACACTTGCGTGGACTTCTCATGGTCGAGACCAAGAGGAAGTCTTGGTGGTACCTTCAGTGGGGGAGCCATGGTGGAAGAGACTCATGTGATGATTATATGAGTTGGGTGACCAAGTTCACTAGACCAGATTGCATACTTGGATGAGGATGACCGATTGTTGTGATGGGTCTACTTAGTTGGACAACATGGGCAACTTGAGTCATGGACATCGAGTTGGATACATGGAGCATGACAGTCTTATGCAGGGACATTATGCAGGAGCACTTGTAAAGGTGTCACTTATGGGAATCCAATGAGGAGTGTCAAGGCAACGATGTTGTGTAGGTTTTTGCTGATGTGACATGGAGATGTTTGATTTATGAGCCGATGGGGATGTTGTTCACTCTTGTACAACAAGGCCATGGACTTGGTTGGATTCGTGAGCAGACTATGGAGCATTCCTACTACATGGAGAGCCGAGGCATCTTGCAGAGACCTTTGGGCCAAGACATGTATGCTTGCCAGGATGTTGGTTGGACATGACTCATGGAGCTCATGATGACATGAGGTTGTGACTTTTAGGGACTTCATATTATGGTGGACTTAGAGGATCTGAGGAATTGAGGAGCTGAGGTCAGGGACTTTGATGTAAGATGGGGTGCATACTTTTGAAGTACATGTATGGGTGTGCTTGAGAGAGTGACTTGATGTGGAGGATCGATGTGAGACACTTTGGAGTGATGAAGTTCTAGCGATGATGATGCCTTGGTGGAAAAACTTGGACATGGGTTGAGCTGAGACTTGACCACTTTTATACATGGGAGCTGATTCGTCTATGATCATGGGCAGCACATGGATGATGAGATAGGTGTATACTTGTTTCTTTGGCAGGTTTGAGGTATGGCACATTACGGATATGATGGAGGTTGCTTCATGGAGTTGGATGTGGCATATCGAAAGTCAGTTTGATGAGAGGATCTCTTCATATTGAGGAGATGGATTTTACACATATGGACGACGATGTTGGGATAGATGTGGCTGATTTCATGCAATGCATTGACACCAAACATCATGGACAACATGTTGCAGCCGAGATGGAGTTTACTTCATGGACCTGGACATGTCTTAAATTTTGATGGAGATGGAAATGGATTCTTGATTGATTTGATGTTGTGACAGGAGGCTAGGAGAAATGACTGATGATGGCATGAGGATGTGCATTCTCATGGTTTGAGCGTGATAGTTGGACCAATCACCCAACTAGTTCGAGTCATGGGGGCTATAGCAATGTACAGAGATGTGTTAGCATTGTGTTGGAGTATCATGGCAGTAGTTCACATGATGAAAATATATGATGAGGTCAACATGATGTGTTGAAGTGAGCATGTAGCTTGAGCTGGAGGAACCAGTGTTCCACAGCGGGACAACATGTGGGAATTGCGACGAAAGTGGTTGATGATCATGGATTGAGGAGAATTTCCAATTCATGGAAGACATAAGCCTTTATGGTTTATGCGATGGCAAAGCAGAGGCAAGCAACATGAGCATTTTGATGTTGGAGCTAGCAACACTTTTCGATGTCGTATGATAGTGTTGTCGAGGACGACAAACATTTAGAGTGGGGGAGAATGTAACACGCACGAGTTGCGGTTCGTTTGGTAGTGGGTGCACGACAGACGCACAAGCGATGATCTGGGTGGTAACTGGCGAGTTAGGGCGCACCCGCACGGTGCGACGAGCTGACCGAATGAAGGAGACGAGCCAACGTGCGACATGAAGAGTCATCGCGAAAATGATTAAGTGTTGGATGGTGGAAAGTTTATGTGGGGGCAGTCCCACACATGGGCGCCTACACCATGGGCTGACACAACGGAGGGGCAAGTTGGACAAAACGGTGGGTCGGCTTGGTGAGTCGACGCCCCAACCGATGGGCCAATCGCCATATAAGTAAATCGTTGGAATGGTGGAAAAAATCATCCAAGCAAAGTTTCCAAGTGTTTATGCAAGCTAGGAGGGCGAGCTACTTGGAGAGTCTGAAATTGGGCGAAGTGTAGGCGGACTCCTGGGCTGCAGCAAACACAAAAAACAGAGCCACAGTTTGTGCGAAGGCGTTCGGGTGAGGGCGTGCGAGGGCTTTGGCATGAATGACCGAACCGGCGAGGGCGTCCTAGGGCGTTTGTCTGAATGACCATTCAAGCGAGGTTGTTCGAAGGCTTTCGGGCGAGGGCGTGCGAGGGCATCAGCCTGAACAACCGAACAAGCAAGGGCGTCTGAGGGCGTTTGTCTGAATGATCGTTCAAAGGTGTTTGGGTGAGGGTGTCTGCCTAAATGATTGAACAGGTGAGGTCGTTTGAAGGTGTTCGGGTGAAGTCGTGCGAAGGCGAACAAGGAAGGGCGTCCGCCTAAATGACCGAATGGGCGAGGGCGTGCGAGGGCGTCCGCCCAAATGACTGAATAGGCGAGGCATGTGAGAATGTCCGCCCGAACGTCTGAACGGGTGAAGTTGGTCTAAACGACAGTGCGCGTGAGGCCGCCAGCTTGAATGACCGAACGGGCGAGGGCATCTGCCTGAACAAGTTGAGGGTGTTTGGCTGAACGAGCTGCAGGTGAATGACGTGCTGAACAGTGCGGCAGTGAACGAGTTGCGACAAACGGTAGAACCGGTGGGCACTCTGAACGGTGGTTCAGGTAGTTTGAACGGTGCAGGCCGGGTTGCACGGTTGTGACAGAAATTGTACCAAGGAAACTTGGGGTTTCCTGCAAAGACTGTAAACTATATATTTGTGAAATATTGTTATTATCGAGCAGACTCATATTTCAAGGAGTTGCCCCTCCCATTAAAATATCCATTGTGCATATGTGTAAATTGTAATAATGATGAAGATGATTAATTGAATGTTTCCATTGGGCATCACGTGTCATGCACGGCAAGGCAACCACACGGAGGGGTGCCCGCACGAGGAGGAAGAATCGGCTCAAGTGAATGAAGGGGTTTCAACAAACTTTGCGATAAGTTGACTCAAAACTTAGAGGGGCGTCAGCCAAGGTAAATGGTTTGGCATAAACACATATGAGGAGCTCAACACTTGGAAGGGAGGCATTCAAGGAAGCAAATCACAGAGATGTGAGTCTATGCAAATTGAAAAACTACAGGAAGGGTGCACGTCACAGAAAGAGAAATCGCAGCTAAGGTTCATCACAGAAAGAGGGGCGACTCGCCCAAGCGAGCTTGATTTATGGCAAAGGCCGAGTTGGGTTTTTGATTTGATTGGGGTGCGGATTCTGGGTTTTCTATTGGGCAAGGTGCCAACCTTAGGTTGGGCACGCCTTGATCGTAGAATTGTCACTTTTGGCTAGTGTGTTAGGCAGGGCCAACTATTACCGCTCTTTGTATTTTGGAAGCACATGAGTTTGATCATGGCTAGCCCTCTGTAACTCTGTTGTAAAATACTTTGAAGCTTAATAAAAGAAGCAAAGGGGAAAAGTGTTTTGGGAGTTGCCCCCTCCCATTGCACATTCTTGTACTTGTGTATGTTGAAGTTTATTTCCGCTGCTTTAGATATTACAAACTGTTAATGAAGTTTTATTTCCGCTGCTTGTATTGAAGTTACGATATCGCATGTTTGTATAATTGTTGAATAAGAAGATTGAAATTAGAAAATTGACTAATTGGTGAAGTGTAGAAGGGATAGGCATAGTCTGGGTTAGAGCAGTTGTATAAATATGATGAAATATCGTCAGTGCCGCATGAGCGCCCACGGTGGTCTCAAAGTGACCATAGTGTGGGGCCATCACAGATGGTATCAAAGGCTACTTTGCGAATGTGGGCATTTTGTAGAAGTTGAAGTTTGGAAGAAGAACTGTGATCAAGGTTGTGAATTGGGTAAAGGTCGGGCAGTACGATGGTAGGGTTGCAAGAGGGTCGTGATAGACTTATACAGCTCATGGGAATGTTGGGCCGCATGAAGGAAGAGAGCCCACGGTTGTGAGAAGAACTTGAAGTTTTGGAAAATAAGGTTAGAAGGGAGATTCTTCGCCTTGGTTGGGCAGTTGGTCAAGCTGAAGCTGCTAGCCATGATGATGAAGAAGAAGTTGCGATGTATGAAGAGGAAGTTGACCCGATGGTCAAGTGCAATGTGAGTGTTGTGAACATGGTGCCAAAAGAGGATTTTGGTGGGACAATTCCTACCATAGTTGAACCATATTTGGGCATGTCGCATCCATTGAAGGAAGAAGTTGACGATGGGGACAAGTATGAAGAAACAAGTGTTGCAAGATTATCGACAAAAGAGGAAGAACTTGGTAAGATGGAGCTTGTCGAAGTTGGACCAAATTTGTGCATATCGCGGCCATGGAAGAAAGATGAAGTTGTTGATGGAAGTCGTATGATGGTTCCCCTTATGTTGATCAGGAGGAACATGTGATGGATGACTTTCACTTAAAAGATTGAGGTATGTTTGCGTTCAGTCATGTGATTGAAAATTTTGATTGTTGCAAGACTTGTTTGGGTGGTATTGACCTTAGAGCAAAAGGTGTGTGCCCGAGACAAGGGTGGAACGTGATGAACTTATGCAATCAGTGAGTCATGCTTAGCCAAATGGAGATTTGGCTAAGTGCTTGGCATGACTCATGGAAAGAAGGAAAGAAGGCCACACCAAAGTAAAGAAGACGATATGATGCATATTTGGGTGGACTTCATCATTGGAATATCGTTTATCCAAGGAGAAGTCTTTGGCGAAACTTTAGTGGGGGAGGCAACAATGATGAAGGGACCTATGATGGTAACATGAGGGTAGGGTGACCAAGGTTGCTAACCTGACTGAAGGCAAGGATGCAATGGCCAAAGTTGTGATGGTCCTACCAAAGAAGACGAGTTGGGCAACTAAAGTTATGTGCATCAAGTTGAAGAGAATAGCATGACAGACTTTGTACTAGGGCATCAAACAAGGACGCTTATAAAGGATGTCACATATGGACATTAAGTAGAAGTGTCAATTAAGGATGTCATGCAAAATGGGCATGTTGGTGCAATATGAATATGTTTTGTAGAAGAACCAATGGGGATGTTGGGCGCATTCGAACAACAAGGGCACACCAAAGTAAAGAAGATGATATGATGCATATTTGGGTGGACTTCATCGTTGGAGTATCGTTTGTCCAAGGAGAAGTCTTTGGTGAACCTTTAGTGGGGGAGGTAGCAATGATGGAAGGGACCTATGATGGAAATATGAGGGTAGGGCCACTGAGGGCGCTAACCTGACTGAAGGCAAGGATGCAATGGCCAAAGTTGCGATGGTCCTACCAAAGTGGACGAGTTGGCAAACAAATTTGTGCGAATCAAGTTGAAGAGAAGAGCATGGCAGACTTTGTGCTAGGGCATCAAGCAAGGGAACTTATAAAGGATGTCGCATATGGACATCAAGCAAGGGCGCTTATAAAGGATGTCGCATATGGACATCAAGCAGAAGTTCCAAGTAAGGATGTCATGCAGAATGGGAGTGTTGGTGCAATTGTTGGTATTATGATACAGGTGTTGTCCTTGATGGCAACTCACTCAGATGAAAGATCACCGTACAGCAGGTTAACAACAAAGAATTACAGATCAGACTACAAAGAATGAAGAAAGAGAGGTATAAGCAGGTCCACCTTGAGAAAGGTGTGTATACACGTAGGTTCACTGAACACAAGTAGCGTATACATACACACACACTTTCACATAAGGAAAAGCGCATATATCTTGGAAAACTATGTTTTTGGTCCATGGTATTTTGATCCATGGTATTGGTCCAAGGTATCTGGTTTGAGGTATTGACCCTAGGTATTTGGTCCAAGGTATTGGTCCTAAGTGGTTTTGGTCCATGGTATTGAAAAAGGCCTAAAACTATAAAAAGAGGAGAATATCATTAGGCCAGGTGTACAAGTACTGAATATATGATGAAGTGTGAGATCTAGTATGCAGGTTATTGGCTTATGGTATTGTGCTTGATCTGAACCAAGGATGAACCTCAGCTGTTGGTGAAGGATAAGATCTAATGATGGATCGGGATCTTAAGGCTTGAAATGAATTATCATTATGTGGTTTGATCATGTATAGTCTAGATCTGAATACTGACGCATGTGTTTTTTTGTAAATATTATGATCTCGGTATAACTTAAGTCTGGAATAGCTGCAGAATTATGAATTAATATTTGCAGATGTGTACGTTGGTTGGCTTTGATAAAAGCGCATATACATGCAGGTTCGACACATGGAAGTAGCGTATACCTCATAAAGTATGTTTTAGTTGTTTCTGTTTGCTGTTGCAGAATTCTGGGTTCTGGTTTGGGTTCTGGTGACTGTATTCTAGTGACAATATTCTGACTGATCAGATTGACTGTCAAAGTGATTGATTGATTCAGTTATGGGTGATTCAGAAAGTGATGTTTGAGTTTCAGTGATTGGTTGATGCAGATGTATTTGATGATTGAATTGCAGTTATAATGTTGTTGATGGATCCAGTCTAAAAATTTATGAAACGTGGTCCATGGAGGAATAAATAAGGTCGTAGCCTTCTGTAGGTCGCAGCCTACGTACTAGTAAACATATCGCCTAGTACAAGAGTTAGGGGGTTGTAGCTCCCTTCTAGTAGAAGTTGGAGAATGAGAGAAGGTTGAAACCTTCTGCAGGTAGAAGCCTGCGTACCAGTACAAAATTGTAAATAGATTTTCTTATTATTAAAAGAAGACAGAGACGAAAACAGCAGGTGGTTTTCACCCACATTGGGTTTCCACCTTATATCTTGGTGTTCATGTGTGTTGCTTGTGTGTGATGCTTTATTCTGCTTTTACTGCATTATCTAATAAATCTCAGATATACTGGTTAAAGTTCAATGCATGATAAATTGGGTAAATCAAAAGTTCTTTGCATATACGCTGGTTGCTTTAAGTACAGTCGTGTATACACACTAGTTCACTTAGCTGAAGTAGCGTATAAAAATCTATTTGGGAAATTAATTATTGATCTGATAATATTGATTCACCCCCCCTCTCAGTATTATTTCCAACAATAAAGGATGTCGCATATGGACATCAAGCAGAAGTTCCAAGTAAGGATGTCATGCAGAATGGGAGTGTTGGTGCAATATGAAGATGTTTTGCAAAAGAACCAATGGGATGTTGGGCACATTCGAACAACAAGGCCATGGTCATTTTGAAGACATGGACAGCCTATGAGAACATTCATGCGATGAAGAGGGCAAAGGAAACTTGCGATGGGACTTGCAACCAAGACAAGTGTTCTTGCCTGAAGTATTAAGTTGAAGATGGTTCGAAGGAGCCTGAGATGACTTGAATGAAGTTGCAGTTGATGAAGACTTCATGCGATGGTGGCTTTGGAGTATCTAGTTTGTTGAAGAGTTGAGGTGAGTTTTGAACTTGACTTTGATATAGTATGGGGCGCATACCTTGGGCACAATATGGGATGTGTTTCGCAAGGAGTGACTTGATGTATGTGATAGGAGCAAGATGCCTTGGAGTTGGATGGTGGTTGCAGCAACGAAGGTGTCTTGGTGGGAGCAATTAGGCATGGGTTGAATCGGATGAGACTTAGTCATTTTGATGGACATGGAGGTTGTTGGTTTATGACCAAAGGCAGCACATGGACGAGACGATGAGGCAAGTGAGGACTTGCCCCTTTAACAGTGATGATGTGCAGCATATCAGAGATGAGATGGAGTTTTCTTCATGGACCTGGATATGGCATGATGAGCGTTTTTTGAAGGATTGATGCGAGAAGATGGGAAGATTTATTAATCAAAGTTGAAGATGTGACAAAGTGTTGGAGAAATAATTGACAATGGCATGAGGAGATGCATTCTCATGGATTGGACATGTTGGTGGGATTGTCTACCCAACTAGTCTCATTCATGGGGGAGCTCAATGCGCTAAGATATGTTGGAGTTGAGTTGGATTATGGCAACAACAGTGCACATGATGACGATATGTGGTGGGTTGGCACAATGTGAGTTGCAGTTGATGCATTGCAGCCAAGTTGGAGGGAGCAACCTTTCGTGAGTTGGGGCAGTGTGCAGGATTGCGATGAGTTGTGGTCGATTACCGTGGGATTGAGGAGTCTTACCCACATGAAGACTTGAGCCTTGGTGAAGGTTCATATAAAAAAGGCAAGGAGTTCATGCAGCAGGAATGATAGGTGTTGGAGCTAATAGCACTTTGCGACATGTTAGACTTGGCAAAAGAAGCTTGCAAGTGGAGTTGTTGTTGAGGATGACAACCATGTTGAAGTGGGGGAGGATGTCAGGGCCCCGAGTTGGCAGCAAGGCCAATGAGCACCCATGACTACCCATGCCCACCCAGAGTGGCCAAAAACCGAGAAGAAGAACTGAGTTGGTTTATAGATTGCATGGAGGAGTGGAGACTGCACAAGGCAAGGCACCCTCCCACACAATGAGGAAACGACTTGGCGAACCAAAGTGGCAAAGACTTAGAGTGGACAACACGAGACCACCTAGTGCGACGGATGAGCCCACAAGGAGAAGGGGCACCCAAGTCCACATGGAAATGATGGGTAGTGTGCACGAGTTGAAGGGGCATGCCTCAACGGGCGTGCCCATCCAACACAAGCTCAAGGTAGAACAGTGGTAGAATAGGGGTGCGACTGCCCTAACCGAGGGGTGGTGAAACGATGCAACGAATAGGCAAGTTGTGAAACGAGAAGGAAAACAAACAAGTTGACATGGGCAAGGTGTGTGGTACAAGACAACACAATGAGCGTATGCTTGCACGATGGTGGAGCGTCGAGTGCCCAACGCTAGGTGTCGTGTGTCGCGCACGACAAGGCACCCACATGGAGGGGTGCCCATATGAGGAGGACAAGTCAACTCAAGTGAACGAGGGGGTTTCAACAAACTTTGTGATAAGTCGGCTCAATGCTTAGAGAGGCATCAACCAAGGTAAATGGATTGGCATAAATGCATATAAGTAGAGAAGCTCGACACTTGGAAGGGAGGTGTTCAAGGAAGAAGATCGCAGAGATGTGAGTCTATGCAAATTGCAAAATCACAAGAAGGGCGCACATCGCAGAAATAGAAATCACAACTAAGGCTCATCGCAAAAAGAGGGGAAGCTCGCCTAAGTGAGCCTGATTTCTGGCAGAGGTCGAGAATTGGCTTTCTAATTTGATTGGGGCGTGGATTCTAGATTTTTTTATAGGCAAGGTGCCAACCTTAGGTTGGGCACGCCTTGATCACAGAATTGGCACTTTTGGCTAGTCCATTGGGCAGGGCCAACAACTACCACTCTTTGTATTTGGGCAACACATGAGTTTGGTAATGGCTGGCCCTTTGTAACTTTGTTGTAAAATACTTTGAAGTTTAATAAAATAAGCAAAGGGGAAAAGTGTTTTGGGAGTCCCCCCCTCCCATCACTCATTCTTGTACTTGTGTATGTTGAAGTTTATTTTCGTTGCTTTACGATATCACAAATTGTTAATGAAGTTTTATTTTCGCTGCTTGTATTGAAGTTACAATATTGCATGTTTGTATAAATGTTGAATAAGAAGATTGAAATTGGAAAATTGGTTGTGTTGAAGTGTAAATGAGTTAGGCGTAGACCAAGTTATAGTAGTTGTATAACTACGACGAAATATCGTCGATGTCGCACGAGTGCCCACGGTGGACTCAAAGCGACCACAACGTGGCACCGTGATAGTTGGCCATGTCCACACCGAAGTGTTTGGCAAATATGTTAGGTCAGCTAAACAGAGATAGGGGTCAGCCCAAGTTGGCATGACCGCCCAACCAAAAGGCATGATGCGTATATATTCCGACAAGTGCGGATGAGGGAAGGTAGAAGACTCGGTCAAGTGAAGAAATAGAATCACAAGGTGTGAGGGAAGACAAGCTCGTACCTCATGAGCCAAAAGACATCAATTCAAAACGAAGAAGACAAGAACCAAACCGTAGGAAGATGGACAAAGTCGCAGGAAGAAGGAAACGAGTTGAGACTTGCTTGGGTGAATCAAGACATGCGTAGATTTTCTGGGTTTCTAGACTTTCGCAGGTCATGCGAGCCACAAGCTTCGAGGTTGTTTTCTGGAAAGTCGTGCAAGTTTAAGTGTTGCACGAGGTTTTCTTGATGTTTGTTGAAAATAGCCTAGTTTTGAGGCAAAGAACCTTTGGGGTTCAACCCAATCTTGGATGCTTGTAAAATATTATATAAATTGAAGTTTGTTGAAGTAATAAGGAAAAGGGGAATTTGGTTGGGAGTTCCCCCTCCCATATTATAAATGATTGTTGCACTTGTATATTGATATCCATTGTAAAGATTGTTTTTTGTTGAAGTGTTTATTGTTACAGTAGATTGTTATAGGTGAAACACTGTTAATGAAGTAATGTGAATAGAGTAAAGATTGTAAATTTGGCGAAGTGTTGAATATTAATGAAGGGCTATTGTGTTGAAGTCACTTGAAAACTATTTCACAAGTTGAAAGTGGTTCTGTTAAAGACACATAGGCTAGAGGTGTAGTCAGGGTAAGTAACCTTAGCTCTTAAGGAGGAATGCGTCGGTGTTGCACATCTTGAAGAGTCGATGAGCTAAAAACTCATGCGACTATCATAGTGGTGTGACAATTTGTATCAAAGAACCAATTCCAAGCTTGGGAAGTTATTTTGGTTGAAGTGAAGGAAGTGGCACAACAGCTGCTACCGTGGCAATAGCTTTTGCAACTTGTTGAAAAAAGTCTTGTTGAGGTAGATATGGAGGTTACTAAATGAATTGAAGAGATGATGAAGGCAAGTGATTCACGGGAAGAGGTTGAAGCACTTGAAGAAAATATTAAAGCGGATTTTCTTGACCATGAAGAGGACGGTCCATAAGCAAAGATGGAGTCGAACAGATTTGAAGGACAAGTTGAATTTCATTCAAGAGCTTTGGATGGGGGGAGGTGAATGATAGCTTCCTTGGTGAAAATTGAGGGAGTCAAATTCCAAATGGGTGCAGTGAAGCAACATTCAAAGGAGGAAGAGCATGGAAAAATGAATTTTGTTAAGGTTGGACCCGGTTCGAGATCTTACTATGCAATGAAGAAAGAAGGAGGTTTTGCAATGGAAAGACCTCGAACAAATGCAGAAGTGAAGCAACTCAAGAGGATAGATAGACCGAAGATTGAGTTGGGTAAGAGTTAAATTAAGGAAGAGGTCACGAAGAATATGAAAGTAAGAAGAAAGCATGGGGTGAAATCTTCACAAGATAAGAAGGCTTTGGGCTTAATTTTTGTACAGGTGACCATGCTTGGAAGGAAGTCTGTTGTGTTGGTGGATTCAGGAGCTTTGAATAGCTTCCTTAGTAAAAAGGTAGTGAATTCATTGAAATTAAAGAAGGAAGAAGAGATAAATTTGAGTGCTTTCAATGTTGTCAACTCGGGGTGAAAGTAGTGACCAATATTCTTAAGGATGTGTAAGTGAAGGTTGGTTCATGGTTTGGAAGGATGGATATAAGAGTGGTGTCGATGGATGATCATGCAATGGTGTTGGGGATGGACATTTCGCTGGCAACCCAAGCCATACTAATGATGGACCTAGACATACTCTTGATTTTGGTAGAAGGAAAGACAATGATTGTTCCAATGAGTAGGAAGAGACACTTGGTGTATTGCCCAAGGATCTCTTCCATGGTGTTGCATGAGAAGGACTCGAACGTGTGATTGAAGGATGAGTATAAGGTTGGGAACTTCTGATAGGAAGTTGGAAGTGGACCTCAAGAATGAAAGGAGAAGAGGCTAATTGATTTGATTGCACAAGTTTCCAAGAAGACGAAGGTTGGAGAAGGAAGTGTGACTCCTCCCAACATGAATAAGGATGGAATTGGAGAAGCAATTTCTCCCACCGTGAAGAAGGAAGAAGAAGTTTCTTCTATTGTGATTCTTCATCAAGATGGTGCCAAGGAGAGAAGAAGATCGAGTACCTCTTCAGAGGCAATTCATGGAAGTGGAAAGATAGGTAGAGACCTAGCGAACATCACCGACTTTTGCAGATATGCGATGGTCATATATGATTTTCATCTAACAAATCCATTGGATTGCAAGCTTGAAATAGTCATTGATTAAGCTAAAAAGGAGGAAAGTATATTTATCAAAACCTCATTCTATCATGTGAAGAAATCCCTGAACTTAGAAGTGTATTTATAAGCCACAAAATCAATGAATTAAGCTTGGGAGAGATTGATCAAAATGGGGTGAGCTCTTGTTGCAACATCACCAGAAGTTTTGGTATGGTTAGGGCATTTTAATCAACATTAACTTCCCACATGATTCATTGTCAAACACATCAATACTATTGCATCGAGATGGGATTAATGGGGACAACCTTCAGTCTCTCCAACATGTGATCCATAATCACGGCTCTACTCATTCAATTCACTTGTATGACCCCCGTCATCTCTATGGGATAGTGGAATTCTTGAAGCATGGAATTGGGGATATTTGTGGTCTAAACCTTAAGGTCATAGACCTCCTGGTAAGAAAAATACCATATTTGGTCTACCTATTTTGGATTTGAGTTATTATACTTCAAACTTGAAAATTATTAAAATGAATGTGGTTAAAGCAGTCAGTCTAGTTTCTATAATTTGGGCCTTGTATTACGGCTTAATTTTAGGCAATTTCAAATCATTTCATGGAGATTTTGGTTTTTATCCTCAACTTTATATCTCTTTAATATTCTTTCTTTATGTTCTCTTCCCCTAGATTTCCTTTTGTTGGGCATCTCATGAGGAAATTTTAGTTAAGGGCCAATATTCAAATTTCAAATTTTGGACACATTCAAGTGCTTATTGATTCCTTTGTAATCTTGTTGGTTAGGGACTCCTTCTGTAGCCTTGACATCCTCAACATGGTTTAGATTGTGGGAAATTGTGTCTTGAGTTCACCTATGAAATGTTATGGAATTTTGGTTAACCCTGAGAAGACATGAGGAATACATCTAGACTAATAGGAGCTCTTTGCTCTTAGTGATATCCAAAGTGCACAACAAACACAATGAATATACATTTTAGAAGTAGAATGCAGTGTGTTGTGGAATTTGGTTCTCAACCTTTGCAAGGACTCTCTCTCTTCATCTTCAAACAATAAGGTATTGGTTAACTCTACATAAGATGAATTCAAGGAAGATGAGATTATTCATCAACTAAAGGAATCAACAAATATTGAACAATGGGATTATAGACATTGGTTAAGAAGAAGCTAATAGCCACCATGTCTTTTATTGGTTGTTATGTTTTTTAGTACCATTAAACTTTCAAGTGTTTTTGTTAAATGTGCCACTTGCAAGAAAACTTTGAATATGTATCCTATATTATGTAGCAGACTCTCCTATGTAACATCAAATATGTATCCTATATGTAGCAGACTCTCCTATGTAACATCAAAGTTACTTATTTTGTTTGATGAAAATTTGGAATATTATTTCCTTTTAGCCTAATTGCAACCTTTGTAATATAATATTTCCCTATTTCAATTGTTAAAAAAATGCTTTTTCATTGCTATTTTATGTATTCTTACTATAAAGGATTAATGGTTATCGGTATGTTCTTAATGAATTGTTGTTTTTTAATCGAAGAATGAGGCTCTAATGTAAACCTGCCTATGCTAGATTGGATCATTACAAAGTAGTAACAAAGCGGTTACCAGGCCCCTCGTTTTTCCAAACGAGTACCTTTGTGAAATGATTAAAGCTTTTTAAAAAAGGAGAAGAACCTAAAAATTATGAGTGTGAATTACACTCAAAGGTTCCTAAAAAGAATTATTATTTTGTTTTTTCAACATTAATTACTTACTAACTTACTAGAGGGGTTCTTGAAAAATAATTATTTTGATGGATTACTATTTAATTGTAAATTAAAATTAGAATTAGAATTTGAATGTGGGAAATTAATATTTAGTTATTTTAATCGATTTTCCGTTTCTTACTTTACATTAAATAACAATAACATTAAAAGATTTAATGGTTTACAATTATTATTAATTTAATTTATAATTATTACTAATTATAAATGGTTATTTTATTTACATATATTAATTACAATTAATAATTTATTGTAATTTCTCCTTGATCGAGGTGTGAGCCAGCCTCATTGGGCTTGTCTTGGCCCAACAATTAACGCAAATCCATCAAATCATTTTGGTCACCCTTTGCATGCATGCAGCACTTGGAGTGATGGCAGTACACATGCAGTGTTTAATGCCCCAGCGCGAAGGCGACAAAGGTTTAAGTACATTTGGAGGGGTAAGAATTCTATCGATCTTGTTGAGTAAGGTAGTCTATGAACTCGTGCTCCTGTGGATATGGTTTGAGAGTGTGATTCTAGGAAGCCAGTGCTCGTCGTCGTCTTCAGGTTCCAGCAACGTTCACTGGTATGTTTTCAATCTTAAATTAGCAACTTTTGTTAGTATGGAGCAGTGTATTTGACCTTTGACCAATGAAATGTATGGGTCTGTGCTTTGTGGTGATGGAATTGGAAGTGCCAGTGGCATGGCCTCGCTGGGTTTCTGGTTGGGTGTGAATTCATTTTCCTGCTC
Source organism: Pinus tabuliformis (assembly GCA_031772625.1). Classification (NCBI taxonomy): domain Eukaryota; kingdom Viridiplantae; phylum Streptophyta; class Pinopsida; order Pinales; family Pinaceae; genus Pinus; species Pinus tabuliformis. Next base: position 654,617,726 of record CM062818.1, on the reverse strand, counting down.
GTCCTGGTGTTTGTCGAGTATGGTATTGGTTGTCTTGTATGGGTGCTTGCATGGTTTGGGTGGTAAAGGGTTTTGGATGTGGAGGTCCCCCATACTTGGGAATGAAAGAGCCGAAAGGGGTTTGGATCTGTGAAGAATTGTGTTTGGCTCCAGGGTATTTAGGCTTAGGGAGAGCTCGAAGTCAATACATGTGTTCATGTAACTCCAGATATGTCCTCTAGTGGCATTGGGGCGAAGGTAGAAGAACCCTGGTGGCCAGTTTCTGGGTCAGTCCAGTCCTGTGGAATATAATCTCTCAGGTTGAGAATTTTTGTTTAGCTAGAGGTCAATTTTTGTTTCAAAGATGCTTATGGCTTGATGTATGTCACCATAAGCCTGTCTCTTAGCATAGGGGTTGGATTTCCATGGCCCGGGTTTTCTGTATGGAGTCGTGTCATAAGGGATTTCGTGGGCTGTGGGCTCAGTGTAGTTGTTGGCTCAACTTCCTTTTTAATTCCTGGTATAATGTTTGGTTAGTGAAGTTGATAAGTTGTGGGATGTGTCGATATAATGTTGAGGTCCAGAAAATGGTTGGCATGGCTAGTCCATTCAGGCTCTACAATGGGAAAAGGAATATGAATGAAAATAGTGGCACCCTTATCCTGTGTTGGCAATCAATTGGTAGCAAAATGTGGCGCCGGTTCCTTACTTGGATGGTTTCATTTGAATTTGATTAAGCAGGTCTGCAGTGTCAGCGCGACCCTGCTCCTATCGATTCCCAAAGTTGGGAAAAGAAAAGTCTTTGTCAGGCAACATAAACAACATGGCCCGAGCAACTGGTACAAGAAAAAATGGTCGTGGGGGCATAGGCTGGGGAAAACAAAGGAAGGTCGCTTCGTCACCGTAAATCCAACCCACCTCTTCTGGCGGGGCAGTTGGGGCGGGTCATGGGCGCAAACCAACCTCTCGCATAATTCAGGAAGCAACTCAAGCATACCATGCCAGTAGCTCCAACCCGATCAAGCAATTGATTGTAGAGTGAGAGGCTAAGATTCAACAGATCGAAGAGGATTTCGAATTGGATATGCATGAGTGGCAAGCAGTGATCCCAGACCTAGGCCACACTCATGGCAGAGTATCTTAATACAAGTAGACAATCCATCTATTTTGGATGATGAAGAGCATTCTGGAAAAATCTATAGAGAAGTTTCCTCCTAACATGCACGTTGCCCCCGGGGTCATTCGGATTACACTAAAGAATTTCAAAAAATTCAGTTTCAAATACAGCAGCAGAGTGGTCGGTTGAGCCGAATTGAGCAGCATATCCCTTGCAAACCCCACACGAAGTAGCCGGGTTCCATTGTAAAGGACCCTGCTCCGGTGGATTCAAATGATGATCAATAGCGACAATGGATCCTTGTTTTTTCATTTTGAGTGATCTAGACCCAAATTTTTAGGCTTATTAGCAGTTATGTTTATAGTTATTTAGAAAATAGGAAGTACAAAGACTCTCAGGTTTACATAACAAGGCTGGTTAGACTTATCACTTTTTGTTTATGGATGGTATATTTTGTGGTTAGGTGGCCAATAGAGTTGGTTTCCCTCTGGGTAGGTTGAGGCCACCTAACTCTCAGACATATGGATGAAACCTTCATTATTTTCGAAAATTAATGGAAAGGTACCACCAAGCTTACCAAAAAAAATGTAATTTCTTAATTTATTTTATATTTACATCTAGGTTACTTATTAATAATTTATATGATTAGTTGTTTTTCTTATATTTAGTTATATGTTCAACCTTTATCTTAAAAAAAAATTGTTGTATTGAAACATGAAAAATATACTCACTTTTCCTCGAATCTGGTTATCTTGAATGGCCTTGCCACTTGCTCATGATGGAATGATGGCGCCCTCCACTTGGTATCGTTCATCCCTAGTTCGTCTAACCTTGCCAATGCCTCCCTTTATTATCTGCTTCTCACAACATCTCCACATACCTAGAGTCTACTATGCTCTTGCAATCATCAACACCCATGTGCCTCCTACAACATCCCACATATCCCAATTACACCACCATGAGTTGTGAGCAAGGGAAAGTCCATCATGTTGGCCATGGAAGGGGAAGAAGTTGCCTCCCCACTACCCATGTTACTGAGGAATATTGGGCTATGTATGACAATGTCATTCCAACTCACATTTGAAGCCAGGTCAACAAATTAGAAGCTAAGGAGGTCCACCAAGGGTGGAACACATATTGGGCGCCCCGCAATCTACTTTCCCATCGTCTCCTCACTGAGGAACGAGAAAGTTCCAAGGCCACTAGTTGGATTGTTGAACTATTTGTCAACAATAGTCACATAACCTCCTCCCTCCATTGCCTCTCCCACAACGTGGGCATCTCCTTCCCTCCTGATATTCCCTCCTCTTCCTACCATGGCCCTTCGACCTTTGTCTTTGTTCCTCTCGGCTCCTAATCACCTTCTACCATCTTTGAAAATGATGGACATCCCTCACCAGCCCGGAGAAAGCAAGAAACCTTAGCTCATCTTGAGAACATCCAGCTGACGGCCTCCAAGCTCTCCCCTCCTCACCCCAGTCTGCATGGTTGCTACATCATAGAAGAATTGCTTGCAGATGCTATCAATGTGCCCACTCAGTGACAGACATTCTCAACAGTAATAGGTCAACGTTCCTCCTGGCATCTGTGATGCTAACTAAGTTCAAATAGGTTCCCTCCAGCACAACTAGTTTTGAAATTTTGTATACTCTCAAAATTTTAGTTGAACAATGGTTATGCTCCACCACCAACCTCTCGTTTCTAGTTGTGTTTTTCTCATGCACTCTAATGGTCTTAAACTGTAAACTCTGGAAAGGTTTTTCTGGCTTCCCCTACCAAGGATAGATAACCTTGACCAAACACTTCTCCAAGGCTCCCCATGGTCAATGGCTCCCAAAGTATTTTTGCATGTAATCTATGTATTTTTCTCTGTTAACATAATGTGATCTATTTGCCACCAAAAAAAAAATACACTTGTTTTCCAAGGAAGTGCAAATCACATTGACACGGCTTATAAACATGCACCATAGTTCTCAAAATCACCACTAACCATTTTCAAAATCAAAGGGATGTAGTGTTTCACATGGTGCATCAATCTAAGGTTCCACTTTTCTTAAAATTGCCTTGAACTAAAAATTATTCACCTCCAAAAATATCATTTTCATTATTTTTTACACTTGTGAACTTTGGACAAATGCTTGTTGAGGTAAAATTATGCATGCTTTATGAGTTTTGAAGCATAGACATTATGTATAAGGATTTCATGAATCTTCTATTCTATTAAGGACTCGTTTCAGAGGATTCAAATATGAGATAGACCAAATAAAATGAAAAAATCAAGTTTTGTACGACTTAGTTGTTTGGACAAAGAATTTTTTTGCATCATAATGGCCCTTACGTTTCCCCCCCACTAAATTGTCGAGACCCGTAGAAAAGCGACTATCTTGATCTTGCTAAAGTCCCCAAGAATTTGCGTCTCCAAGTTTCACCAAATGTTTTTGACCTATTTAAGCCATGTAAACCTTATTGTCCCATGCTAGTCTATTTTTCCAAAGTTACCAAACATCCAATTTGCCTCATTCAATATGGTGGATGACAACATTATACATGTCAAAGTGTCCAGGTTCTTCTATTAGATGGCATAAACAACCAAGTCACACATGTATATCTATTTTGTCTTCCTCTTAGAACTTGACACAATGTCAATGTCAATCCTTTTAAACTTGTCTATTGAGTATGCCGCATACATTTGTTGTTCACACTTTAACTCAATTTCTATCATTTACATAATCACTTCTCAATTAGTTCCCTAGCCAAAAAAAATCACTACCTAACCAACCTATCCATGCACCTACACACTTGTTGCTCCATGTGCCCAAACCAAGCCAAGTGATCAATTCAACCCATTTGTATAAGCATAGAATGCAGACCTTCTCACATCCAATCTAACTAATTCCACTTACTCCTTCATATCCATGTATTACTTCTATAAACCAAACTCCATCCAAGTTTTACCAACTTTTGCTCAGGCCTCCATACCTACACTATACAACTCCATGAACATGACACATTTTCTCCCATGAATGACTAATTTAGTCTTTCCTCACATAATCATTTTGGTGTTGCGCCAACAAAACTCCCCATATCCCCTGCCTCCAACTCATTATGTGGCAATTCACCCCAACATTATTGATGGAAAGGGGATGATAGGCAACCTTTGTTTCCTAAGTCATTTAATATTGTTGCATTATCTAACATCTTAATGCAAAATGTCTAAGTCAAAAGTCACAACATTCCATGAAAAACTCCTAGGTCCCTTAGCACAACAAGGACTCCTCTTCCACTTCATTTTATCACATCTATCCTATGTGTAAACCCACAACAATGGTGTGACTCACTCATGGCCAAAATTCCAAACATTCATGATTTGCACTTGAATTCATGTCTACATCATCTCTAAACACATCAACTTGTCATTCCAAGTCTGTCAAGATCTGGGCTCTTTTGTATTGATCTATTCTTCAACCTGCACTAATCTCGTAGACAAATTTCACTAAAATGAGTCCACCTACCTCTTTGTTGTGAGGTGCACAATCCAAGTTCAAGAAATTGTCAAAGTATGGAACCAATCCAAGCTTCTTGCACCTTATTTTCATTGTGCAGCCTACTAAATGAACCAATAATTGGCCCATTCTACTAATTATCTCACTACTTAACCAAGCCAACTATAAAACACATTGTTGTCACTCTCGCCTACTACACTAATTAATCCAAATTTATCTTTCATCAAATCATTTGTCTAAATGGTTTATTGTGTCATCCAATCCATTCTTTGTCACTCCAAGGAATGGTTCATCTTGGTTCAAAAAAATTGTTTCATGGATATTACATCATAATATTAACCTTTTCCCTTATCTCTAGGTGTCAAAACTCATTTTATGACAAAAGTTTCCAACAACTCATTACCTATTCTTTTGCAACCAAGTTTTCATGATCATGCAGTAGGCAGCAAAACTCATTTCATTACAAAAGTTGCCAACAACTCATTACCTTTCTTCTGCAACCAAGTTTTCCTTAACATGTACCTCTATACAGCTCTTCGACTCAACCTATGATGGAATTAGCCACCAAACCCTAGCTTCTTTGACCAAATCCATAGTTATGTTTTCATGTGCAATTTCATTTGAAATATCAATCATTGCATGGTCAACAATTAAAATCTAGTTTGTCTATACATGTTCTTTCCACTCAACTTCCTTCATGAAGCATTTTTCTTAGTCACCAACTTGTTGATTCTTGATAAAATTCATCCAACAACTATGAGGGAGTATCACCTGATGATGAGTCCTAACCAGACTCACTCTCATTTGGTATGGTGATATCAACTGGTATATGGGCTTGATTTCGACCAAAAAGGAATTTTGGATACAATATAATATTTGGTCCAAATGCAAATATGCATAATATGAGGCTTATTAAATATTAAAAATAAAATAAAACAAATTATTTAAAATTCCAAACACATTGTGTTAATATTTCATAATCCCAGTGTAAATTAGGTTTTGCAATGCTAAATCAAATAAATTTTATTGAATAAAAGTTGAAAAAGGAAAAAACCATAATATTTAAAAAAATAAAAAAAAATATTTAAAATTCCAAACACATTAGGTTAATGTTTCATAATCCCAAGTGTAAATTATGTTTTGTAATGATAAATCAAATGAAGTTTATTGAAGAAGAGTCGAAAAAAAAAAAAAAAAAGACCCATTATGGGTTGTTACAACTTATAAGGTCAAAGATGTCACAATAAGGAAAGAAAATGAGAGCAATGTCATTTCCCTTGGATGAGTGTTCCATTTCCTCAATGTGTTTTTAGGATAAAATATGTCCAATTCTTTAAACTAATTTATAGGGTTAATAAATTTACTTATTTGAGAGTATAAAGCACCCTCCTTTTATCATGTCTTTAAACATTTTGGAACATTTGCTAGTTGGTAATGCTAAGTAAAGGATGGTAGGTTGATCATCCACCTTACAAATATTTGATTTGATTTATGTAGTTTTATGTACACTCTTTTCATCTTTGCCCAATTAACATATTCTGTTATAAAGATTATAATTTAATAAAGTTGATTTGATTTATGTAGTTTTATGTACACTCTTTTCATCTTTGCCAAATTAAACTATTTTGTTATAAAGGTTATAATTTAATAAAGTTGTATGGTATGTATTTATTTATCTGATTTTTTAAACCATTTTTCTTGGGTAAACATTAAGTTAATAGTTGATTCATTATGTTTTCAATTTTTTTTGGATTAAGATAATATGGTATGGGTTTATTTGTTAGATTTTTTAAATATATATATTTTTTGAGTAAATATCAAGTTAATGATTGATTTATTATTATTTTCATTTTGTTTATTAGATTAGGGTAATATAATATTCAATGGATAAAATAAAAAATGGTAAATTAATGATTAACTTACTAATTTTTTTTAATATTTATCTATTTGTTGATTTGTTGGTTTTTTAAGAATGATTTATGTAGTTGCCACATTTTATTTTTCAACGAAATGGTTATGAGATTATTTAGTAGAATTTGTTTATAAGGATTTTTTTTCACAATTTTCACCAATTAGAGTTTGTTTTAGAAGATTTGAACCCGCCATGACCAGAAACACAATATGTGCCTTTACTGTTTTTTCCACAATTTTCACCAATTAAAGTATGTTTTCCAAGATTTGAACCCGCGATGACTAGAAACACAATATGTGCCTTTATTGCTTGAGCTCAACTCCTTGGACTATGTAGTTACCCCATTTTAATAATAATAATAATAATAATTTAATTTTAAAGTCACGACCAAACCACATATCAAATTGATGTATGAAACCCCTTGTTTGTGGGACAAAAAAACAAACAAACAAACTTAATTCAAAATTATCACACACTTGTTATTTTGACTTGACTTCCAATTTTAATAAAATGCTCATATAAAAATGAGGCACATTACATCTTCAATACCAAAAAAAATGATAACATGGTCCATCGTAATAAATTTTGTATTCTAATTAAATTTTAATTCTATATTAAAATTTTATTTTTTTGCTATATTAATTTATATATGCATTTTATAATCGTAGAATCATATGCAAATAGATATGCAATATATATTTTAAAAGTGTTTATTTATTTATTTGTATGGTTTAAATTACTCAAATTTTTGTTAATTTATTTTTTAAATTAATTTAATTTTTACTATTTTTTATTATTATTTTTAGGTTATCTAAAAAAGAGTTTGCTTTTTCTTATGAGTAGTTTTTTTTTCTTAAAAATAAAAATAAAAATCTATTTAGTACAAGTATTAAACTTTTACAATAAACCATACATATTTATATTATTATTAAAAAGAAAAGTAAACCATGCTAATTATATATGATACTTTAACATTTTTTTTTATTATTTTTTTTAACAGTAACGGTTATGGGACGATTGTATTCATCTTGGCCTGAATGTCGAAAAGCTTGTTACATAGGGGAACTCATTGCCCTGATGCCACACTCTGAAGTGACTGAGTGTGCAGCTGGGGCTTGCAGAATTCCTGAGTACAATTGGATCCATAAAATCCAAATCAGTAATTTTCCCCCCCTTGAAGATGCAAACGAATTTATTTAACAACCAGCAATAAAACATAACGATGGATTGGCTATGGAATGGATTCCCATGTTTCTTTTCTGTCTTTCATCTTGATTCCAGCAGGGAGGAGGACAGCTTTGTTGGCTTCTCTGTCCGCCTCTTTATTATGATTTCTCAACACATGGTAGTATCTTAAGTTCTGGAAATGGCTTTCCAAGCCTATGATTCTGGTTAGCAATCTTGCTAGATTAAGATCTGAAGCTGAGGATTTGGTAGCCATTGCGCTGATGATGATCTGGGAGTCTCCTATGACGATTGCTTCTTTTATGTTTAGATCCTTGAGGGTCTGGAGACCTTGAAGGAGGGCTAAGGCCTCTGCTTGAACGCTGGTGGCATGTCCGAGACCCCAAGCATAGGAGTGAATTTTTTCTCCTATCTGATTTAGAACGACTCCTCCTGCCCCAGCTTTGCCCGGATTACCCTTTGCTGCCCCGTCAAAAAAGAGGGTATGCCTTACATGCATTTTGATCTAGCCTTGCATTTCATCTTCAGATTTCCTTATCTGCCAGTCTTTAATGATTGGGGTGGAGTTGGCAGCTGGCTGGAATCGAAGACCTAGAATCGATCCCCAATCGATGTCATGCTGACTCAGATTTGAGTCATCTTTGATATCTGCCAAGCACTCCTTAATTTGACATTTAATTTTATTTTCTAAGATCCTGTGACTATGATCAGTGTTCATGAAAATTCTTCTGTTTCTTTCAAGCTATATCTGCCAGCTTAAGATCTTAGGGAGTATTGCCCATGTTGTTCTGATTACCTGATTTTTAGGAGCTGGGCCAGGGTAAATGAACGCCCAGGTTGCAAAGAGTTCCGCCATAGTGCCTGGAAGCTTGAAATTCGGCCTTGATATGAGGGAAGACCAAATTTGCTGGTAAAACTGCACTCCAGGAATAGATGAATAACTGTCTCAGCATTATCCCTGCACAGTGCGCAGATGGAAGGGCCATAATATCCTTTTTTCTGGAGGGTATCGTAGGTAAGGATTTTGGCATGACAAAGCTGCCAGGCGAAGAAATTCACCTTCGGCAGTGATGGTATACGCCATACGCCTCTCCATGGAGCCGGGTTGGGAGGAACGTATGGGCGTTCGATCAGTTTATTGTAACCCTGCGCAACTGTGTATCCTTTTACACTTGTGCCCCAACCTTTCTGATCTTTGTGACTCGTATGAGTGGGCGCCAAACCGTGCAGACAATCCATGAGCGTGGCGCAGTCTTTTAGCAGGTGATTCGGCACGTCTAACTGCTTCCATCCTGCCCAGGAGCCGTCGTTCCACTGCGAAATGTCATACAGTGTGCGCAGGCATTCACTGTCCATCCAGCTGTGTAGTTCGATGAGGGAGACTCTGTTGTCTATCGGCTCCTGGTTCATGATTCAATCGCTCCATATTCGGACCTTTTTACCGTTGCCTGGGATCCAAAATGAATGCTCTGTTATTAACTGCGCGGCCTTAGCATGGAGTTTCAGAAATGTTGAATTGGGCCTGTGGATGACATTTGCAAGACACCTGGTGCGGGGGCCCCTGAAGTATTTCTTCCAGAGGGCGACTTGGGCCCAGCCCGGATTGGGGGAAGTGATTTTCCAGAGGTTTTTCGCTGCCAGTGCCACGTTCTGATGGCAGAGGTTCTTGATCTTTAAGCCCCCCTCCCACAGCGGCTTGGATATGGTTTCCCAGCTAATGAGTGGGATTTTTTTCTCATTGTTCTTTCCTCCCTTCCAGAAAAACCTCCGGATGTGTTCTTCCATTTTTTTAATGATGTTTGCTGGAGCAAGGAGGCCAGCAAATTGAAAAAGAGGGAGACTTTGCAGCACTGATTTGATCAACACAGATTTACCAGCAATATTTAGCCAAGAGTAACCCCAGGCTTGAGTTTTTGTTTTGAATTTATCCAACAGAGGTAGCCAATCTTTACTTGTGAGTTTCTTGTGATGTACAGGCAGTCCCAAGTACTTAAATGAAGACCAGGAGGAGGAGGCTGCGTAACCCAGGCATCTTGAGATATCAGCAAGCACTCTTGGGGTAATGTTCCAGCTGTATATGTGGCATTTGCTCTTGTTGACAGCGCTGCCTGTGGCTTTGCTGAAGTCATCCAAAGCCACTTTGAATTTTGAAGCAGAGGAAATTGTGGCAAGTCCCAGCAGCAGTGTGTCATCCGCAAACAAAGCATGATTTATGTTCTTTCCCCTCTTGCGATGCACAATCCTATAATGTCCTGATCTTGCATTCTTTTGTTTAACAGGAAGCTGAGGACGGATGCTTGAATGACAAATAGCAGAGGGGAGAGAGGGAACCCTTGCCTAAGACCTCTCGATGCTTTGAAGAAATCAGTGGCTCTTCCATTCACTAAAGGGGTGATCCACGACTCCGAGATACATGCCCGGATCCATTTAATGAACTTTTCTCCAAACCCAAATTTGCTCATAACATTCAACAAAAAACTATGATTTACTCTATCAAATGCATTGGCTAAATCAAGTTTAATGGCCATACCTTGCTCTTTTCGAAGAAGACTGGAGTGAATAGCCTCTTGGACGAGAAAGTAGTTATCCACGATCTGCCTTCCTTGGATGAAGCCTCCTTGATTCTCAGGAATTATTTTTGGGAGGATTGGCTTCAATCTGTTAGCAATTATTCTGGTGATTATTTTGTATCCGGTGTTGCATAGGGAGATCGGGTGAAATCTGTTGAAGGTGTTGGCCCCTTTTTCCTTTGGGATGAGGGCTAAGAAGGCAGAATTTGTGCTACCTCCTATTTTCTGGGTATTCTGAGATTTTTGAACCATTCTGAGCAAGTCCTTTTCTATGATCGGCCAACATACTTGGAGAAATCTTGCTGAGAAGCCATCCGGTCCCGGGGCCTTATCCGGATCCATGTCAAAGAGAGCTTTTTCCACTTCCTCTTTGGTGATTTTAGCCTCAAGATTTTCCTTTGTTTGCTGAGATATTACTGAGGGTACCACATCTAGCAGATTTGTATTTTGATTCTGATCCTTGTCCTCACTATACAAACTTTGGAAGTGTGAAAAGGCAGATTTCTTTATGTGTTCAAAATCTTTATAGATGTCATTCTCTTCTTTGATCTCTGAGATAATGTTGAAACATTTCCTCACCTGGGTCTGTTTGTGAAAAAAGGCAGTGTTCCTATCCCTAGCTTTGAGCCAGAGATTGCGGGATTTCAGCCTCCAGTATTCTTCTTTAGCAAGGCAAGCCTTATGGTATCGCTGCTGCAGTTGAGATTCCTGATCCATCACTTCCTTAGTGATTGCATCCTTCTCCATGCTCTTTTGGTGGGAGTCGAGCAAGGTTTTAAAGGATTTTCTATCAGTGGCCGGATTGGACAGAGTCTTGGCCCATCTTTTAAGAGCTCCTTTTACCCTCCTGAGCTTTTCTTCCCATACATAGAAAGGCGAGCCTTTGACCGACTGGTTCCAACTATCTTTGACAATTTGCATAAAGCCTGGCTCCTTAATCCAAATCAGACTAAAGCGAAACGGGATAGGGCCCAAATCCCATTGAGCTAAAAGCTCAAGCTTAATTGGCTTATGGTCCGAAGTGCTATTAGGCAGGATGTGCATTCTTGGTTCTAATCCTAGCAGCAAGAAGGAGCTTTGAATGAAGAATCTATCTAGCCTGGCAGTTATATGGCCAGGGCCTAATCTTTTGTTAGACCAAGAGTACTTACCGGAAGAGGGCTTGATATCCAGCATGTCCCAGTCCTGCAAGATGTCCTCCACCCATTCCCTAGCTGGATCTCGCACTATGCTGCCTCCCCTTTTTTCGGAGGAGTGAAGGGTGAGATTGAGATCTCCGGCTATTATTATATTCTCCATGTTTGCCAGCTCTGCTTGCTGCCTTATGGAGTCCCAACAGTTCTTTTTTTCCCCAATATTAATTGGAGAGTAAACATTGAATAGACAGAAGGTTTCCTTGGTGACTAGATTCTGCATTTTCAGCAGTAACCAATGGGTGTTTCTAGCCTCAAATTGAACTGCAAATTTACTCATATTCCAAACAGTGCCAACTCCTCCCGAGGCCCCCCGGGCAGAGATGGCTCTTGCTTCACTTTTATACCAGATTTTCTTGCTTGACTGGAGGAAGACAGTGTCTTCCAGCTTTGTCTCCTGGACAAGAAGTATGTCTGGGCCTTCGGCTCTGATTAGGCTTCTGATAGCTTCTTCCTTAGCTTTGCTCCCCATACCTCTACAGTTCCAGGAGATGATCTTCATTATTTGTGTTTCTGGTGGGCTCCCTTGGAGCCTTGGGTCTGATTTTTCATCATTTTATTTTTAATTTTTATTATCAGCTAATTTTATTATTTACCATCCAATATTATACAAAATCCTAATATATTAACCTGAATTAAATTTCAACCAATTTTTTTGTTGAGAAACTTCACTTTAAATACTTATATAATCCTCTATATAACTTGGACTAATGATGATAAAACACCTTTGACCTTTACTCATTACCTAGATTCATGGTGTGGATGTTTCAAGTGACATCATTTATTACTTTAGACATTACCACTCCATATAAAATATATATATTCAATCATTTTTCTTATTATATTAATTTATAAATAATAATATAGTTAGAAAAAATTTAATTTATAAAAATAAGTTAAGTTTAGCTAATATACCAAATAATTTTTTCCAATTAATTTTAACTAAAATCAGAGAGATTTTTAAAAATTTGAGTGTAAGTTGTATAATTTTGAGAATTGGAATGCATGTGAAATTTTTCAATGCTAAATTTATTTATGCATTTAAAAATGTATTTTAAAAAACCAAGAATCACAATCTTATTTGAAATTGTATAGCCAAAAATGTGTTTTAAACAACAAAAATCACAATTTTTTTTTTTACAAGAACGGTTATGGGATTTTATTAACTGGTTGGCTAACAGCCTCAAATTCGGTTACAAGAGGAAGAAAAAAAATCTGCATGACTGTCCAACACAAGGAAAAATTCTCCTACCCATTTTAGCTTCCTTTTTTTACAATTGAAATAATGATCTTTGGCTGCTAATTTCCCGAGCTGAAAGATACAAACAAACTGCTATAATAAAAGGCAATAAAACATGGCTCTTGAAGGGATTGGGTCCCAACAGGTTTCCTTGTCTCTAAGCATTGTGCCGGTGTCTAAGAGAACAACCTTGTTTGCTTCAATATCCACTTCTTTGTTGTTGATTCTTAAGACATTAAAGTAATTCAATTTTAGGGACTTGGTCATGCTTTTGATCCTTGCAATAATCCTTGCAAGTTGTAGATCAACTAGCTTGGAATTATTCACCACTGTACTTATGATAACCTGGGAGTCTCCAAAGACATTTGCCTCCTCAAATCCTAGCTCTTTGAGGAGTTTGACACCTTGAAAGAGGGCCATCGCCTCAGCTTGTATACTTGAGGAATGGCCTAATCCCCAAGCAAATCTGTGTGGAGGAGAACCTTCTGGATTGATGATAAACCCTCCCACGCCAGCAATTCCTGGGTTCTTTTTTGCTGCCCCATCGAAGAAGAGAGAGGGAAGAGGTTGATTGGACAGCCAGTGCTGGAAGTCTTCTTCGTTTTTCCTGATTTGCCATTTTTTTATGGATGGCGGGGAGCTGCTCAATTTTTGGAATTTGAAGTTGAGGGCAGATCCTAAATCTCTATCCTGCTAATTTAGATCTAGATCATCCCCTTTGTCTGCCAGCCACTCAGCTAGTTGGCTTTTCACTAAGTTGATAGCTAATCTGTAGTCCTGTTCCTTGCTCTGGAAAATTCTTCTGTTTCTTTCCAACCAAACTTGCCAACTGATAAATTTAGGTAGAGCACTCCACGCTGCTCTGATTGTTTTGTTTTTTGGGGGTGAACCTGGATATCTGGTCATCCAACCTGCAAACAGATCCAAAATCGAGCTGGGGAAATCGAACTTGTAGTTCCAGGCCTCAAGAAGGTCCTGCCAAATGGAGGTTGCATACTTGCACTTGATAATGAGATGGAGGGCGGTTTCTGAGTTTTCTTTGCACATCATGCATCTAGAGGGGCCATGGATGCCTCTTTTCTGGAGCCTGTCTTCTGTGAGGATTTTTTGATGGCAGAGGAGCCAACAGAAGTGATCAATTTTTGGAATTGAAGGGATTTTCCAAATACCAACCCAGGGGGCAGGATTGGGGGGCACATGGGGACGTTCCAGACACTTGATATACCCCTGAGCTACTGTGTAGCCTGCACGCGTTGAGCCCCATCCTCTCACGTCCTGCCTGCGCGCGTGTGTGGGAGCCAACCCATGCAAATTCGAGTAGAGCGTGCCCAGCTCAGAAGTCAGTGCGGGAGGAACAGGAAGCTGCTTCCAACCCACCCAGGCATCGTCTTTCCAGGTTGACACGTCCCACAGAGTGTTAATATTATGCTCAGATGTCCAACGCATCAGTTCTGACGTGCCTCTCAGCTCAGCCAACGGAGGTCTGCCCAGGATGTTGTCCGTCCACAATTGAATTCGTTTGCCATTGCCTGGGATCCAATATGCATAGTTGCTTATCAGTGGGCCTATTCTGTTAATGAATAAACTGAGAGGAGTTCTGAGTTCGTTTTTTGGCTATTCCAGGCATCTGAGCCTCGTGCCTCTAAAATATTTTCTCCACAGAGCTACCTGAACCCAACCTGGATTAGGTGCTATGATTTTCCATATTATTTTGGCTCCCATGGCTAGATTTTGAGCTCTGAGGTCTTTGAAATTTAATCCTCCCTCATAAATAGGTTTGGTGACTATTTCCCAATTGACTAGGGAAATCCTCTTCTCGTTATTCTTGCCTCCTTTCCAGAAGAAGTGTCTGATTAGCTCCTCCATCTTTTTGATGATTCCCACAGGTGCTAGGAGGACTGAGAATTTGAATAATGGAAAACTGCTCAGCACTACTTTAATGAGCACTGATTTTCCGGCGATATTAAGCCAAGAAGCTCCCCAAGCTTGCATTTTGGTTTTGAATTTGTCTAGCTGTGGGTGCCAGTCCTTGCTCAGGGCCCTCCTATGGAAAATTGGCAGCCCAAGATACTTAAATGAAGACCAGGAGACAGAGGTTGTGAATCCTAGGCATCTGGCTATTGCATTTGCTATTGAAACAGGGGTATTCCAACAGTAAATGTTACATTTGCCCTTGTTTAAAATGCTTCCTGAAACCTTACTGTAATCATCCAGAACTTCTTTAAATTGTATAGCTGAGCGAAGAGAAGCAGCCCCCAGCAGTATTGTATCATCCGCAAAGAGGGCATGACTGATATTTTTTGCCCCTCTTGCAATGCACAGGCCAGCGATTTCATGCTCTTGTTGCTTTTTATCTAAGTTGAAACTGAGGACAGAGGCCTGAAGGACGAATAGGAGGGGTGAGAGGGGACATCCCTGCCTCAGTCCTCTAGAGGCTTTGAAAAACTCCGCCGCCCTACCATTCACCAGGGGGGCTATCCAAGGTTCTGAAATGCATGCTCTGACCCAAGTGATGAAATTTTGTCCGAACCCCAGTTTATGAAGCACATCAAACAAAAATTTATGCCTAACACGATCAAATGCATTTGCAAGATCTAGTTTAATAGCCATACCTTTTTCCTTTCGATGAAGGCTGGAATGGATTGCCTCTTGGACCAACACGAAGTTATCTACCAGCTGTCTGCCCTGGATGAATCCTCCTTGGCTGTCGGGGATGATTTTGGTTAGAATTATTTTCAACCTATTAGCTATCACTTTGGTTATGACTTTGTACCCAATATTTCATAAGGAAATTGGGTGGAATCTGCTGAAAGAGTTTGCTCCTTTCTCTTTGGGAATGAGGGCAAGAAAGGCTGAATTTATACCTCCTCCAATCTTCTGGCAGTCTTGGGACTTTTGGATCATTTTGAGGAACTCCTTCTCAACGATCTACCAACAAGTTTGAAGAAATCTGGCCGTGAATCCATCAGGTCCTGGGACTTTGTCGGGATCCATTGCGAAAAGGGCCTCCTTGACTTCCTTGTTAGTGATTTTTCTCCCAAGAATCTGGTTCGTTTTGGTGGTGATGAGGTTAGGGACAGTGTTTAACAGACTGTCATTATACTCAGCTGATGGATCCTCCTTGTACAACTTCCCAAAGTGCTCAGAGGCAGCCTTTTTTATGCTTGTAAAATCCTTCAAGACGTTTTTTTCTTCTTTAATTTCCGTGATGGAGTTTCTCCCTTTCCTGGCTTGGGCTTGTTTATGGAAAAAGGAGGAGTTTCTATCGCCTGATTTAAGCCAGAGACTTCTGGACTTGAGCCTCCAATATTCCTTTTTTGCTAGGCAGGCCTTGTGGAAGCTTTGCTGGAGCTTGGCCTCCTTTTCCAACTCTTCTTTTGTGATTTCTGCTGCTTCAAGATGGAGGTGTTGGTTTTCTAGCTCGATTTGGATTTTTTTCCTTTGCGTAGCAAGGTTGGGTAGGGTCTTGGCCCAATTTTTTAACATGGCTTTGACTCTTCTGAGTTTTTCCTCCCACACAAAGAAGGCGGATCCCTTGACTGGGTCTTTCCAACAATCTCTGACCCTGTCCATAAAATCTGCCTCTTTAATCCATAGAGAGCTGAACCTGAATGGAATAGGCCCCAGGTCTTTGGGGGTCAGTAGTTCCAAGCTAATAGGCTTGTGGTCTGATATGCTGCTATGGAGGATGTGCGATCTAGCCTCTAATCCAAGGAGCAGGAAGGAACTTTTCCCCAGAAATCTGTCCAGTCTTGCGGCTATGTGTCCTGGACCAACCCTCTTGTTTGATCACATGTACTTGCCAATAGTTGGCTTGATGTCTATCAGGTCCCAATCTTGCATGAGATCTTCCACTGCTTCCCTTGCCGAATCTCTGATAATACTGCCTCCTCTTTTTTCTGACGAGAGAAGAGTGAGATTGAGGTCTCCGGCTATGATTATGTTCTCCAAATTTTCTAGATCTGCCTTTTTATGGCATCCCAACATAATTTTTTTTCACCTGCATTGTTAGGAGCATATACATTGACCAGACTAATAACTTCTTTAGAAACTAAATGCTGTAATTTCAATAAAATCCAATGAGTGTTTAGGGATTTAGAGATTAGAGAGAACTTATTTGGATTCCAGAGCGACCCAAGCCCTCCCGATGCTCCACGGGCAGAGGTTGCATGCGCTCCGTCATTCTTCCAGAATTTTCTGCTTGCTTGGAGGAAGGTTGAGTCCTCCAGTTTAGTCTCCTGGATGAGAAGGATATCCAGGGCTTCCAGTCTTATTAGACTATTCATTGCTTCTTCCTTAGCTTTGGAGCCCATTCCCCTACAGTTCCAGGAGACTATCTTCATCATTTATTCTTGCTATGGAGAGCTCCTTTGGAGCTCTGGGTTTGGATCCTCTTCGTCTTTGGGGTTTTTGCTAGGAGTTTCTCTAGCGTTGGTTGGCTGCCCTGAAGCTTATCTTTGTAAGTTTCTTGATCCCTTTTTTCCTTTGTTGACATTCGTCCTCTTGTAGATCTTCTGGGGTAGACTGTGAATCCCCTATTTCCCCTTCTTCCTCTGATTCCTCAGACTCTTGGGTTTCCTCCTCTTCTTCTGACATCTTCCCTTTGGATCTCTCTGGTATGCTTATGGATTTAGGCGGTGAGACTTCTTTCGGAATTTCTGTCTCTTGTGTGTTCATGGTTTCAGATCCCAGGATCTCAAATTTATTCCCTTGGCTTTCCGTGAGTGGATGTTGTCCAGGGCCCATTTGGGGGGCTCTGGCATTAACATTTGCATTCTTTTTGAATGAAGGTTTGGATCTTTTGGCCTGGTTCCATCCTTCTTCCTTCCATTTTTCCTCTACCCCTTTGGACGGGCAATCCCTGGCGAAGTGTCCGTAGACTTGACACTTCCGACATTTGAACGACAGTTGTTCATAGTCCAACTTCTGAACATGCGTCCAAGGACCTACCCTTATTTTGATGGCTTCTGGTAATCCAACCTCTAGATCTACCTCCACACAAATTCTGGCACAGTTGTACTGATCTTTGTTGTTAGCGTTGTCTATGAATTTCCCAAGAGTGTTTCCAATATGCTTCAGAGATTCCCAGTTCCAATAGTGAACCAGTAGATTTGGGAGCCTTACCCACACCGGGACTGCAGAAGGCACATCCACCGCCGGATCGAAATCTGGCATCCATTTATTTAAATACAGCCCTTGAGGACCCATGAAGTAGGGGCCATTTCTGAAAATCAGATCCTTGTCTTCTTTTTCTGAGAATTCGAATGAGAAGTATCCCCTTCCGAGGAAGTAAGATGTAACCTTGTTTTTTTATCAACGGAGCCCAGTTTCTAGCAACCCAGTTCTCTGTTGATTTTGGGGAGGGCCGGAGACCTATAAACTGACCAACGAGAGTGCAATCCGCCAGAGATAGAGCTACTTGAATCGGACCTTCAGGAGGAAGAACGATCTCGGGGATGTCTTCTAGCCTTTTCACGAACTTGGCAGCTTCCACAGCTTTCTTCTTGGGCAGAGAGGCCAACAAGGATTTGAAGGCCTCAACAGCGGAGGACGGAGAAGGGGAGGAAGGCCCTTGGTGGGGATCTGGTTCCTCCATGGAGAGCATCAGGACAAGCCCTAGCTGACCGCAACCAGAAGCTAGAGCCTTTGGTAGACAAACCCTAGCCAACCGCAGTCTGAGGCAAGAGCCCTCAGCGGACCCGCCCGCAGGGATCGGAGAAGTGCAGGAGAGGGCGTGCGCGCAATCTTCTAGATCCGCCAGGTGCGGATCTCATAGGATGTAGGGTCGAGCGAGCGTGCGCAGAGCTCAGAGCTCCCAACAAAAAATCACAATTTTACTTGAAATTATATAACCAAAAATTAAAATTCATGTGAAATTTTTCACTGCTAAATTTATTTATGCATTTTTTTTTTGGTTGATAAGTGGGTGAATCCTGAAAATCACTCTTACCCTGTGGAAATCTTATTTGAAATTGTATAGCCAAAAATGTATTTTAAACAACAAAAAATCACAATTTTACTTGAATTATATAACCAAAAATTAAAATGCATGTGAAATTCTTCACTGCTAAATTTATTTATGCATTTTTTTTTGGGTTGATAAGTGGGTGAATCGTGAAAATCACTCTTACCCTATGGCTGAGAGGCCATGACTCAGGGGCATCTAAGCCATAAATTCGCACCCGGCCTGAGCCACACCAGCGGAAACCATGCTGGATTTTTTGGTATCGGCGAGACTAGAACCGGTGACCTTTTGCTTATGGAGCGCCTTAACAGGGCACTCCTTCACCCACTGTTCTAAATCTCTTTGATAAATTATGTATTTTAAACAACAAAAAATTACAATCTTATTTGAAATTGTGTAGCCAAAAATATATTTTAAACAACAAAAATTACAATTTTACTTAAAATTATATAACCAAAAATTAAAAAAATCAATTCATCTCTAAATTAAACCACGTGCACACATATAAATATACTTTAAATTTAAATCTGATCTCTTAAAATATAAATTCTTATATCTATAAGAAATCTGTAATCATGTAAAATCTCTTCAAATTATTTATGGCTAACAAAATTCACATTCACATTAAATGTGAAATGACTAAGTAGCCTAACTTAATTTTTCTTTTTGATTTAGTATAAGTTGTTATTGCTTCACTTTTTATTTTGGATTTGGTATGAGTTGTTATTGCTTCACTCTTTTTTTTTTTTTGATTTGGTATGAGTTGTTATTGCTTCACCTCATATCAACCTCCAAAACCGTCCTTGCTCTCTCTATAAACAAGGAATCTTGAATCCCTAAATTAATATTTTAGGGAGTTTTATTCATTATTTTATTTTTATTTTTTAAAACACGTGGAAGCTCCATTTTTTTGTTTATTCAAATACACATTTCATTCTTTCGTTTGTCTTTTTGCAAAGCGGTACCACATAGATCCCCCACATGGCGTTTACTTGTGGCACTGCCTAATAACTTTTTGAAACTTATTTATAATATATCCATGGTTTGACCATATAATATTTAATTAATATTAGACATTAATCACTCATTAAATATTAGGTACTCCAATTTGAAAGGCAAGCAATATTTCCTATGCTATTGGGTATTTAATGTAGATTAAGTACATGTAACAGTACTGACGAGACCTCCCTTCTTTGTATGCAGCCTGACCATCACCATCATGGGGCTCGACGTGAGGCTTAGTGCATGGTAATATACATCGTATGGTCATGGGATGCCGGGTGACGAATTTCCAGCAGCTTCAGACGACCGTAGGAACGAGCCCCGACTAAGTGAGTACCAATGACCATTAAATTAAATATTCGATGCGATGTTCATTTTGAATTTTGCAAACCCGCCCAAACCATAGAAATTTGAATTTCAAATTCTCCACCCTGATGATGTACACATAACCTTTGCTCTGCACGCCAGGGAGTTGATTCACAGGGAGCTCTATTATCTTTTTCCTGCTCAGGTTAAAGATGGCTCTCGCTTTAAAGAGCGTCGATTTTCCATCCCGAAGATGGCTCCAGATCAGAATATGCTCCACAGCTCAGCAGAACAAATGTTGCTTCAGCTCTTAAGGATAAGGAAGACGACGCAGTGAGATTGAAAGTTGTTATAACAAAACAGCAACTGGCAACCCTGTCAGCCAAAGATCCACCGACAAGAATTCTGAGTTGGAGAATCTGAGCGAGAGCCTACTTCTGCTGCTAGAATTTGCTGTTGGAGACCTCCACTGAGAGGATTGCCGCAGGATGTGATGCTAAGGAAATTGATTAGTTACAATGGAGAAGGAAATTGATGGCATGATACTATGATCCCTGTATTGGTAACTATGCAATCAGTTATTAGATGCAGAAGCCGGTATGTTTTGAATTATTTTTATTTATAAAGTAATAATTATATAAATTTTACACACATATTTTGGTGCACAACTTTTGTAACCCACATGTTCACATCCTTAAAATCCATCATTTTACCCACACGTAGACGACTCCGTTGTTTTTTAGAGTAACCTACCTTTCAAATGAGTCATGTA
Organism: Pinus tabuliformis; assembly: GCA_031772625.1. NCBI lineage: Eukaryota > Viridiplantae > Streptophyta > Pinopsida > Pinales > Pinaceae > Pinus > Pinus tabuliformis. Next base: position 654,596,982 of record CM062818.1, on the reverse strand, counting down.
ATAGATGAAAAGAAGGGACTGGAATCCCATGAAAATAAATTAAAAGCCATTTCTACAGAAGGAACCCTTCTCAGTGAGTTATGCTATGTAAATTTATCTCAACGTCACAAGAAAGACCAGTGAATTATCTCAACGTCACAAGAAACCCTCAATTGTTTTTGCTGAATGTATTGATATACATCAATTTAGAAATCTGCGTGATATAAATCATTTAGTTATAGATCCGATTTAAATTCTAAGCATATTCTGATTCTCTTGAAATTTAATAAATAAAAATTAAAATGAAAGTAAACTAATGATAAACCTAATTCAAATTTCAGTTTATAAAAACTGAATCACAGATGGAAGGAACAACATGGTCATCACCAACCAAAAGAAAATCAAATCTGCTGATGTGATCTTTATTTTTATCCGGAAGAGATACCAACCAAAAGTCTGAGCTTAAACGAATATTCATAAGCAGAACCCACATCACCAATTTCCATAGACATCAATCTTTCATCGACAACCATCTACTTGCTTAATTTGTAAAAATATTTGGTAAAATAGGGATCTTTCACTGATATCCTCATAGTGACGACATGGTGATTATAGCAAGGCTGACTTTGGGCAGCACCTTCACAATATTTTTCTGTCTTATTTTAGGCGAAATTATCCAAAAATATATATGAAAATGATTTTATAGAAATTAATTAGAGGAGCATTAGGCCAGAACCTACCCCTATATAGGTGTTTTTTTAGACCTCCAATTTATCAGAGATTGGATCAATTATCAGGTTTGATGCTCGGGAAATCTGTTGATTCGAAGGTCCAACGTGGCACAGGGTGCCTCGGCTATCTTGCCTCTTCGGGAATACACTCTGTCAGCCATTCAAAACATAGTTATCCATATTGACTATTTGTCTCCAAGGGTTTATAAAAAGTGAAATGTGATTTTATAGATGTAATTAATCAGAAAAACATTTATTTAAGTTTGAAATAATTTATTTATGTCTTTTATTGATTTTTTTATATAATTATTAATATTTTAGAAATTTTATATTAAAAATTTCATAATTTATATATTTTTTTCAAAACAATAATTAATTTCTAGATCTATTTCTTTTAACAAATTTTGTTTTGGACATTGAAATATTTTGCTATGTTCTACATTAAAATATTATTTTTTACATATATATAAAGTTTATATTGAAATCAATTAATTAATATGGATATTCAAATACTTTATTTAAGTCTTGTATTAAAATATTTTAAAAAATATGTGGCATTTAAAAAATATTGATAATAAAAATATTTTAATATGAACAGTGTGATCTATAAATAGAACTTTTGTGATTCATAAATAAAATATTTCAGAGTCTAATGTCTACATGATTGAATATATATATATATATGTGTGTGTGTGTGTGTGATCAACCATGGTCAACCAAGATTAACATGGCTAGAATGATCAATGATCAAACATGGTAAACCATAATCAACTATGATGGTTAATTAACATCGCTATGATTAGAATGGTTGAACATGGTCATCCAAGATCAATTATTTTCAACCATAGTTAACCATGGTCACCCATACTCAACTAAGATCAACATGATTAGAATGGTTGAACATGGTCAACCAAGGTCAACCATGGTATACCATGGTCTACAATAATCAACCATGATCAACTAGGGTAAATAAAGATCAACCATGGTCAACCATACATCAGTCTACCATTGTGAGCCATGATCAACCACAGTCAAGCATAATCAACCATGATCAACTATAATGGCCAATCGAGGTCAACCACGATCAACCAAGATGAACATGGTTACAATGGTCAAACATGGTCAATCATGATCAACCATGGTCAATGCTAATCCGCCAAGATCAACCATGATCGACCAATGTCAATCATGAACAACCATGATCGTCTATGATAAACCATGATCAACCATAATGGTCAATGAAGATCTCTATGGTTAGAATGGTCGAACATAGTAAATTAAGGTCTATATGGTTGAATATGGCCGATCATAATGGTCAATCAAGATCTTTATGGAGGGTTAAATAATATTAACATGTATTTAAAAATATATTAATATCAGAGAAATATTTTATTGTGTAAAATGTAGGTTAGAAGTAAAAACTATGGCTTTTTGTGTTAAGTAGAAGATTTCAATGTCAACTATGTGTATATTATAGATACTTTGAAAAATAATATGTATATATTACATAAAACAATTGAAAAAAAAATCTTATAGTATAACATTTTGGTCAATTTGTCTAAAATCTAGATTTGTTGGGATTGTAGGTTTAAGTTGTGTAGATTACACAATCCAGTGGACGAAGGGAATTTTCAAGACATTAATCCATTTAATGAAAGGCTTTGATCCTCTCAATGTTTGCTAGATCTATAGTAAAGATGGATATATAATAGTCCTATTTCATATGGATATTGAAAAAAATTGTTTATGGTTGAATGTGATACTGAAGGATTTTTACATCTCCTTCATACTGGGTTGTAATAGCAAGAACAATGAAATAATTAAAACTAACCAAATATGCATATTTATTATTATTTTTTACTATATCCTACTTTGTATTTTCATTGAGAAAATATTTTATTTTTATTTTTAAAAGGACACATGTCGAGGTTGAGCACAAATGAAATCACCCATCGCCCTCATATTGGGTTGTAGAATGAGCCTATCCACACAATGATATTTCTACTATGATATATCATTGTGTGTAATAGTGTCTAATTTCATGTCCAACTTCATTGAAACCAACATATATTCACATGGTTGACATTGGAATCTTTTACTTGAAATGGACAGTGAGATATTTTATTTATTAACTATACTTTAAATAGTAAAATGTTTTTATATTATTAAATATATTTTTTAAATATGTGTTAATATTATTTAACTCTCCACATTTAAATTTTTTATTTATGACCTACATTGAAATTTTGTATTATTATTAATATTTTAAATGCAAAATATTAATTTTATAATAAAAGATTGAATGAGTTACACTTTTTTTTTTAATGTAGGTAAGACCCACGAGGATTTGAAGTAGTGAACTATCCTACATTGAAATTTTGTATTATTATTCATATTTTAAATGCAACATATTAATTTTATAATAAAAGATTGAATAAGTTACACCTTTTTTTTTTATGTAGGTAAGACCCACAGGGGATTTGAACTAGTGAACTATCACAAGGAGTCCTTTAACAGTGCACTCATTCACAGTAAATCCAAAGTCCATGGTCCTCCTTTTCATAATTCTTACCCAGAAATAATTAAACTTTTTTACTTCTAATTACTTTTTCTCTTCGTGGATTGAAATATTCTCTTATAGTTAATATTACATAGACACATAAATACATATTCTCTCTCATACATGCCACATGGTCCTCCTTTTCATAATTCTTACCCATAAATAATTAAACTTTTTTACTTTTAATTACTTTTTCTCTTCGTGGATTGAAATAATTTCTTATAGTTAATATTACACAGACATATAAACACATATTCTCTCTTATAAATTTCTTTATATATATGATATTGACAATAACATAAATTAATTGTGATTGATATTCAAATAATTTATGTGTTAAAAATGTATAAGAATTATACATTTTTAACCCTCAAAAGAGAAAATATAAGATATTTAATTTTATTTTTAATTAACTTAGCTCTCTCTAAATTTGTTATAAAATTATGTTACTTCATGTGGATATCTAAATATTTTATTTATGGGTGAGTGTGAGAGTGAAGGATTTTTACATCTCCTTCTTGTTGGGTTATAATATCAAGTACTTGAGGGAGCAGAATGAGATAACTAAAACTAGCCAAACATGTATATTCATTATTATATTTTATTATAGCTAACTTCACATTTTTATTATTATTTTTTAACAAACAAATATGGAGGTTTATGTTAACAAAAAGATTTGGTATCCAACCCAAAACTATTAAATTTCTTCAGTGTTTCCAATATCCCTTCTATATTTGAAATTGAGCACAATGGCTCAATCCAAACTCTCAAGGGGGAACACCATATTACAAAAGAATTATTCCTTTTCCAAATAAAGACTTTCCAAAATACTCCCAAAATCAAAATAAATTTATCTTCCATTTATCATTTCTTGGTGTTTTTATTTTGAGTAACTAAACACCATATTACAAAATAGTTATTCATTTTCCAATAAAGACTTTCCAAAATACTCCTGTTATCGCCCCAAGAAACTCACATAGGTTGTAACTCAGTGATGCTCAGGAACATTAAAAAGTCAACTATTATGGTTGGATAAGATGATGGATAAATGAAGAAATGTTGCACATTTAAGCCAGATAACCACTCCTACTATGATTTACCCCAGACATGGGTGAAGACCCCCAAACTACAAGGCTTTCAACTACCAACTACTCACAGTTTAAGGTAAAGGTGATGATGGAGAAGACTAATTACACCAGCAGATGCACAGGACCCTGTGATGGTCAGCTGCAACTAGTTATAAGATCTCCAAAACTATTGTTTAATATACAGACAGGATGACAGCTCCCTGATATTAAAACAACAGCAATCTGCAAGCAATTCTAATGAACTATTAAATTATAATACAAAGGTGGGATGACAGCCCCTTTGATATCAAACATTCACAGCACATCAAATAAATGCAAGCAGACACAACCTAGAGCAAGAAAGAGAAGTGGAAAGTGAGCAGGTGACAGCAAAAGAAGCTTGTATTAGTTGAAAATCAAGACCAGAAGCTGCAGGTCTCATAGTATTTACAGTCATGTTGATGCCCCGAAATTCGTTGCAACAACATCGGGGAAACCACCCGGTCCGGACCTTAGTGCAGCTCCTTTTCCGTTTGGGATAGTGGCTCCGACTGGGGATAATGGGACCAGTTTCCCAAGAATTATAAGTAAACGGGATGGATGAATGATTTACGATATAAGGTGGTAATAAGTGAACAACTAAACTATAAGAGAAATATAATAACTATAATCTAATCCCGAGACTTATCAATTTGTAGAGTGCAGTGTTTGATAATCTGTGCTTTATGGCAGGCATATAGATGACTCTAACACTAAAGCATAGATGTTTAAACCATTTAAGATTGCTCTGCATAATTAGTTATGCAGAGCGATGATAGCGAATTACTACACTTAGTCATTTATATCATTGCTACACGCATGGGTAAAAGAGATAAAAAATCACAAAACATTCAATAGTGATATGAAATGAAGATTTGCTGTTATATTGCATACATGTATTCAACAATAGCAAAGATAATAACACAGCAATTCATATAATAGAAAAGAGCACAGATACAGATAATAGTACCATGTAAGCTGTTTGATCAATCCAGTATATTAATCACTATGTCGCGGTCCTTCCTTCAAACCATAAAGCATTTTAAACAAGTGACAGTAGTGCACAATTGCATAAAACAGCCTACTAAGCAAAATTAAGAACCATCGGTCGAGTTTCACAAAAGAATATAGACTGAAGCACAATAGTGTAAACTTCAGCCTTTAAGTCTTTTACAAAATTTTACGACCCTTTCCAAAACAATGAAAGGGTCTATAAATACTATGCTAATCTAAATATCTAAATATCTAAAAAAACTGAAAAGCTACTAAATTGGCATTAACAAATATCATCTTCTTTTCTGGCGATCTGGCAGTCGGCGGTGATGCTTCATTCAGAGGTCTCTTTGCCTTTACTCCTTCGCTGACATATCGCCAACATTGGCTCTACTTCTGGTGGAGTGTTGAGATGTGAAGTTAGCTGGGCATCATATGTGGCATCTTGAATGTCGGAAATCAGGTATCGGAGGGCATCTGTTAAACAGTTAAGAGCTGACCTTTGAGAGTGTGGTTTAATCAGAAAGAGCCAGTATGCGTCGGCGGTTAAAGTATTTACTCCGGCGATTAACCGTCCTTGTTTCTCCAGATCAGGGTAATTTCTCTGCTCCAGCATGTTTGCTGTTGTTATGCTTCCAGGTGTGCACTGGGAAATCATGTTTGCCAGATAGAGTGTGTCGTTGACTAGATTGATCATGTTGCTGGCAACCATCTTACATCTTGAGGCTGCCCTTTCCGCTTTCATTACCTGAGTGTTCCATTCCATGAAGAGTATGTCCTTGTACGTTACATGGATTCGGGACAAATTTGCCGCTTTCCCTTCTGGAGTGTCTTGCCACTCAATATATTCAGATATGTCATCTTCGGCCTGATCTAGCTTATTCCTGGCCTTTTCTATTTGCTCACACACTACTGTAGATGTTTCACATAATGACTCAGCGTCAGTAAGTTGTCGGCACAAGAGTCTGATCTGAGATATTAATGCGCCATTTATTCGAGTTGCCTCTGCTCTGAAATCGTCAATACTCTGGGCGTCCTTGATACCTTCGAGCTGTGCCGATAGCTGAGCTATTTGCTCATCTTTAGATTTTATCATCAGCTCATTTGACGCTTTTAACTGTGACAATGCCTCCGATAATTCTTTTGCCTTCTGAACCTCACTTTGGTCTATCCTTTATTTTTCAATTTGCAGCTGTTGGGTTAACAAATTGTTTTCTTGTTGTTGAGCCAGCAACTGCTCTTCTACCTGTGCTGCCTTATTTTTCGCCTCAATTACTTCTGCCTGCAATGCATATATTTCATGATCTTTAGTCTTCAACAGAAGACTTACCTCTGATGCTTTGTCAATAGTCGCTGCCGAATAAGCTCCCGCAAATTGCGACAGTTTAGTCAGATCATCAGAGGGGTCCAATTCCCCCTTCCAGACCACATTGCCCGTGACTGTTTGCTCAGGAGAAATAGAAGGTTGATCAAGCCTTCGTCTTTTCCTAGAGCGCCTAACAACGGCTCTATGCATTGGGCTGTAGAAAATATCTAGGGGAGGAATTTCTTCCACTTGAAGATCAATTTGATCGGACGGGTCTTGAGTGATTACCTCGACATCTTGTGAAATGGGTGGGCCGCTGGTTCCTTCTAGAACCTGAGAAGAAGTAGTATCGGGAGCATTGCTTGTTTTAGAGGTGTCTGAGTCTTTAGAGGCTTGCTTACCACTGATAATGGAATCGAATTGGTTCCATTCTTTAATCAATTCAGGATTGGTGGAGGTTTGCTCATGTTGCTCTGTGTGGGCTTTGCTCTGTTCTTTTTCTTGTTCAACCCTCTGCTATTCTTCAAATGCCTTCCGCTACTGCTCCTCCAATTCCCTTTTCTGCCTATCTTCCAGTTCTTTCTTTGCTTTCTCTTCTTCTTCCTTCTTCCTCTGTTCCTCTATCTCTTCCTGCTTTGTTTGCTCTTGATCTTTTTTTTGCCTTTTGCTGCCTTTCAATCTGCTCCCTTTTATGCTTCTCTGTCTGCAACTTGTTTTGCCTTTCCTCCCGTTGTTTATCATGCTCTTTAATTGTAACAGGAGGTGGATGTACCTGTTGCTGACCAGGCTCGCTTGAGGAAGATGCTGGGGTTGTGGATAATAAATCTAGAGGCAGAGTTTGCAACCTCTGTTCTCTAAGTTTATTAAACTCAGTTAACGCCACATCTTCGTATCTCATTGCAGCAAGCTGTTTGGTTTGGCTTATTGAATCGGCACCTGCGAACAAGTCATCAAACTGATCTTCTTGATGGACAATCTTTGACAGTTTGGCCTGTTCCAGGGCAATGAAAGCAGTCTTGTTCGGGTCATAGAGTCTGTTTGGGATAGTGGCCAGGGATATCATTTGGAGTTTTGTTGCTTCTTTTTCTGCATGCTTGTAATTCTGCAGCGTATAAACTCCAATTCTTAAAGGAAAAGAGGGCCATCCTCTCTTCTTCTCATCTTTGAGAGTTTGAGTGACACCCTCGGACATAATCTGGTAGGATATTTCCCGGGCTAACAATTTGTCTGGGATGTATAGAGGGAGAACGTGCGGCCTAGCTTTGCTTCCAAAAACTCTAATATAGGTGAAATGCTCTTCCCCGAACCAATGCGCTATGGCTGGTAAGTCAAAAGAAGCTTCATAGGAAATTCTTGGGATGGGTCTGTCGAAAATAGAATAGTGAATGGGCACCATGAAACCATTGCAAATTTGATACAAATGGTCCTTGTAAGAGGGCTTCCATAATTTCCGATGGTACAAATGAATGGGTGTTGGATCATGGGTGGTCCATCTCCAACCGAGAACAGGAAACTCAGAATTAAAACACAGGGTATCCATAATGTAAGCAGAGTAATAAAATGGTGGGATTTTCCTTTCGGTGACTCTGGTTTTGGCTCTAAATTCACAAACAGCTGTGACCAGCTTATCAGACAGAATAGTGGCCCAATCCATAATTGTACTATTGACAGCCGCTTCCATTAGGGGAACCATGTCAATATGGATATTAGCGGAGTCATGTAATCCCCACAATCTACACATCATAATCCCAGCATAGCAATAGGGAGAAGCCAAAGAAGCATTGGAGTACTTACCCGAACTTTCATGTTTGTGTTTGGCTGGGTTCTGCCTCCAATCTCGGAGGGGTTCAGATGGTGATTCATTCTCGTTTGCGAACTTCTCCATGAAGGTTCTGTTATAGGCTAGCTCCGGTTAAGGCAAATGATACATTCGCCTCAGGTCATCAGGCTTGAATGACCCGAAAATCCTTCCATCCCTTGTATGAAAAGTTCTATCAGTGAGGGTAATTTCCTCAATTGCCCAGCGTACCACATCAGTGTAAGGTAAGACCTGCTCTCTGGCTGCTATTCTGTGCAAAAAGGAGTCGGCCAAGTCTTTGAGAGTTGCCTCAAACTTCCTTTGTTCATCCACACTAGCCTCAGTCACTGTCTTTTCCGGTTGCTCGGCCTCTAACAGATTATATGTACCCTGCCAGGTAGTGCTAGGAAGACCAGTGCATGTAGTATCTGAGATTAGGCCTTTTTTCGAAACTATAGCAGCTTGACCTGCGACAGGTGTTACAGTAGAACCCACAGCCTTCTTGAATTTCTTCCCCATCATGATCAGGCTTCTCTCGACAGCTGAATTCTACACAAATGCAAGAGAAATCGTAACAAGGAAATAACAATGACAATCCATAACGGGATAGATATATTACTTGAAGCGTGGCAAGATTAATTCTAAAAGTGGCTGCGGATCTAATGATTTGAGAAGGCACCGCAGATGCAATGGTGGTGATTTTACAGCCTGCAGCTCCATAAATGACCATTACTTCGTTATTAAACCGAATGACCCCTTAAAGCGTGCAACAGATTTTTTAAAGGTCTAATCGTAAGTGTTCGTTAAATCGAAGGGGCAAAGTTTTAAATACGCATGCATTACCTTATCCCTGCATTTAACGGCATTTTGAAATTTGTGCTTTTGTCAATCGGATTTAAATATAACTTTAAAGCTTTGAAACAATCACCTTTTAGGAATTCTGGTCATCGTTAAGCGTCATCGCATCACATCAGGGGTGTGAGTGATACTATCGTTTGGGAGAGATCTTGGAAAATGCCGATTGCGACATCGCATCGGATTAGTGCGCGAACACATTCCTAGATGTATATCAAATGATTTGCCGACTACCGATAGCGATATCACATCGCATCGGGGAAAAGATTTGAGCGTCTTATGAAAATGTATGGAATTCCGCCGACTACCGATAGCGATATCGCATCGGGTCGGGGCTTAAAGCGTTCTTTTACAAGAGGCAGTGCCGATAGCCGATCGCCGATATCACGTCGCATCGGGGTGTAAGATATGTGCTCTTTTTGTGTGTGCATTGAATACCGCCGATAGCGATATCGCATCGGAAAGGACCAAGGTGACATGCGATCTTGCGATTGCTTTTTCGGACTTAACCAAAAATTGCTTGATATTTATTCAAAAAGGCTTTCATTCACAAATTCATTTGATTATCATACCTTTTTCGAACAAATTCATTAATGCCAATTAAATTTTAAAAGGGACCCATTTCATATGTTAATTGTTTGTGATTAAAAATGTTATGAAATGGGGGGTTGTTGTAGGGCACAACAATTGGCGATTCGTTGGTAGAACCAGTTATCTCTGGACTGATAAACATACTTAAACTTTTTCAAATAGAATCTCTATAAGGAAAGGAAATTTCTAATATAACTAGATATCTATTGATTCTGAATAAAGCAGAATTCTTCTGTTGACTTCCGCTTTTTGTAAAGAAAATAAATGCATTCTAAGTTTTAAAACAGGTCTTTAATGGTTCATAAAGGTAAAACAGAAAACTTTTCCAAATCAGCTTTTAAAGTAAACTCCTCTGTCATAGGTAGAGCCTCTGCTGCCAGCAAACGTTTATAGTCTCGGCAGGGTTACCTTTTAACCATGCTGTTGCCCATTGTTCCATTCACTTAAGAGTGTGACTAAACAGAATGAATTCAAAACATATTTTCACATTTTGAATTTCATTTTCTTTTCTTCTTTGCTTAAGATAAAAGCCATTGTCCTGGTTTGGTGTCCAGATAATGACAATGCCACTCACGGGTAGTAATCAAACTGAACAAGCTGGCTCGTGATGAGACCCCTTGTCTTGAAATTTCAAGCCATTACCCTGTTTGGTATGCAGTTTTGGTAATGTCAGTTAAATTATTTTCCTATGAACATGGTAAGCAGGCTTGTAATAAGACCTCTTATCTTTAATCTTTTATATTTTAGAATTACACTCTGAGTAATCATAAAATTTTGGTGAATGGGATGAACAACTGTCTCCTTGAGAGTAAATGGATGACAGGTTGAGAGTTAAAGATGCTGGAGATGGATTAGCTTCTATTTTAATATAGATAACCTTTGGAGACCAGTTTTGAAAACCCAACATGACTCATAGAACTACGTTCAGAGAGAAGTTTACAAAAGTTAGACTGCGATCTCAGAATAGAAAGATATCTAATTTCCTAGAAATGATCTCTCTTGGTTTAAGACTCTATTATCCAAAAGCAAATATTGATAGTGCCCCAGCGAGACAACTTTTAACTACAGCAAAAGGTCAATGGAAGATATCCCACATCCTTATTTTCTACAAATCCTACAAACTATAAAAACTATCAAACTATAAGGAGAAGGGATTACCTCCTCAATTAAAGAATTTCTTCAAGATCAGACCATTGACAGGGAGAGAATCTCTCACCCCTGATAAATTTTGCAGTATAAAAGTGGACTGGCCTATTTTTTCACAGATCTGAAATGGTCCAAGCCACAGTTTCTGAAACTTGGAGTGTTTACCTTTGTCTTCATGGGCTTTGTCCCATTTCAGAACTAAATCTCCGACTTGGAATTGTTTAGGACTAGACGAGGCTAGATCAAAAGCTGCTTTAATGACTTGCTGATGTTTGGCGTGTGTAATCTTGGCCTTTTCCCTTTCCTCTTCAAGTTTGAGAATTTGATCATATCTGAACTGGATAGAGGAAGAAGGAGTTTCCTCAATAAATTGCACTAGGGCTAGAGAGGGAAGAAGAAGATTGGTTGGTACAATTGCTTCTTTTCCATAGACAAGATTAAACGGAGAGGTTCCTATGGAGGCTTTCTGTGTTATCCTATCGGCCCATAATGCAAATATTAAGGATTTGTGCCAGTTCTTATGATTCTCTTCGATTGTTCGCTTAATAATTTTGATTAGATTTTTATTAGTTGATTCTGCTAGGCCATTACCCTGAGGATAGTAATTAGCAGAATACTTTAATTTAAATCCTCTTTTGATAGCGAAATCAATCATTGCATTACCTGAGAAATAGGAAGCATTATCAAAGACAAGAGCGTTTGGAACACCAAACCTGGTAATGATGAACTGATCTATAAATTCAATGATAGCCTCAGAGTTTGTTGTCTTTAACGGAACTGCTTCTACCCACTTTGTAAAGTAATCAGTGGCCGTAAGGATATATTTGTGCTGCCTGGAAGAAGGTGGATTAATTTCTCCAATGATGTCCAATCCCAATTGTTCGAAAGGTTGTTCGATGTTGACTGGTTGCAAAGGGAAAGCTGGTTTTTGTTGTCTTCCACTGGAAGTTTGGCATTTGAGACATTTCCTTACATACTCGTGAGCGTCTTTAAACAAAGTAGGCCAATAGTATCCAGCATGAATAACTTTATGAGCTGTTGTATCAGCTCCAAAATGTCCTCCTGCTGGTCCGTCATGTAGCTCCTGCAAAACCTTTTGAGCCTCAGGTTTCTCAAGGCATCTTAATAGAACATAATCATAATTTCTTTTGAAAAGCACATCATTGATAATCGAAAAACTCTTAGCTTTTAATCTAATGGCCCTTTTGTTCTTGTAGGACAAGTTCGTAGGTGCATAACCATTCTTTAAATAAAAGATCAAATCTGCATATTGAGATTCGGAATCGAGAACACTTAGCTGATTAACTTCTTGAGTTCGCTCTGTATCGCTTGATTCCGGAATGTTAGATGCTCCTGCCAATATCCTGCAAAAACCTTGACCCTTAACAATCTTTGCTGGCTTTATTTCTAGGTCATATTCTTGGAGAGCCGCGACCCAATTTGCCCTTTTTTCACCCAATTCTTTTTGAATTAATAGTTGCCTAACTGCCGAGAAAGGAACTATCACTTTAGTATGGGTTTTTAAAAGAAAGGGTCGATAATGTTTGACTGCTTTAAACACAGCAAAAGCTTGTTTCTCAACATCGGAATAGTTCAATTCGGCGCCTTGAAAGTTTGAACTAAATAATGAGATGGGCGCTTCCAAATTGTCATCATTCAACTGTGTGAGCACTGCTGCGTAAGATAAGTCAGATGCAATGGTATATAATGTAAAATGATTAGAAAGATTTGGAGTATTCAGAGCTGGGGCATTGATTATTGATTGCTTAATGTCATTAAAAGCTTGCTTTTCTTCTAATCCCCATCTGAAGGTTGAATTCTTTTTAATCATCGTTTGTAGTGGTAGTACAATCTGTGAAAAATCTGGAACAAATCGTTTTACGAAATTAATCTGGCCTAAAAAAGACTGCATCGATTTTTTATTGTGTGGAAAAGGAATTTCAGAAATTTCCTTAATTCTATCAGGATCTACATAAATGCCATCCTTAGATACAATAAAACCTAAAAGCTTACCCTGGTTAAGAGCAAAGAAAGACTTTTTTGGGTTAAGAGAGATACCATGTGTTTTGCATCGCTGAAAAATCTGATTTAAATCATGCAAATGATTAATTCTCTTTTTAGAATATACAGTAATATCATCAACGTAGACGACTACTGTTCGATTAATTAACCCTCTAAAGGCTGTATCCATAGCTCTCTGAAATGTCGCTCCTGCATTTATGAGTCCAAAAGGCATTTTTTGATATGCATAAGTCCCCCATTTTGTTCTGAATGTAGTTTTAAGTTGGTCATCAGGATGAACTAGCACTTGGTTATATCCTGAGAATCCATCGAGAAAGGACATCAATTCAGATCCTGCTACCAATTGGAGGATCTGCTCCATAGTAGGCAATGGGAAGTTATCTTTCAAGCTTGCCTTATTCAAGTTTCTGAAATCGATACAAATTCGGATGTCGCCATTTTTCTTCCTGACTGGTACCATATTAGAGACCCAGTTTGAGTGTCGGACAGGGAAGATAATCTTAGCTTTTAAAAGCTTATTAAGTTCCGACTTTATCTGGCTCTCCAAATTCGGGTGTATTTTCCTTAACTTCTGTTGGATCGGCTTCTGATTGGGAAGCATAGGAATAGTATGATGTATGAAAGATGTATCATATGTCTTGAGGTCATCATACTTCCAAGCAAAAACTTGTTTGTTTTTCTTTAACAGTTTGATAAATGCTTCCTTTTCTTCTACAGAAAGTCCTAATCCTAAGTTGATATTTTGAGGAGCTTGATTTGTTCCCAAATTAATCAATTCAAACCTAAGAGTAGAGCTTTGGAGTTTTGTATTAATTACAGGTTTAAACCTGTCTTTAATGTCATAAAGGTCTTCGAGCTTTACTACAGGCTTAGGAATCGCGTTATCTTGAGATGTTCTTTTCATTTGAGAATCATGCTCATCTTCTTCAATGATTTGATTGTCATAGGACTTTTCAGAGGTTAAGAATTGCAAGATATCCTCGTCATGGTTGAAAACCCTCCAGTTAGTGATATTATCAGGAACTGAAGGCCTAAAAATTATTTCTACAGAAAATCTATCAAGGCTATAGTCTTCAGAAGGCAGAAGTTTGGAAGCTACGTTGGCTAGTAAATCGGCTGCTGAGTTCTGTGATCTAGGAATTGAGGAAATGTTGAATGCTGAGAAATGTGAAGTAAGATCTTGCACTAGCGCTTGATAATGCTTAAGGTGGCTTGAAAGGCAATGAATTGCATTTCTTACCTGCTTAACAATGATCTCACTATCGTCGAATACTTTAATATATTGGACTTTAAGGTCGATTGCCTTATATAATCCCTGCACTAGAGCTTCATATTCGGCCGTGTTATTAGTGCACTCAAATTCTAATCTACAGGACAGCATTGTCTTTTCGCCTTGCGGACTAACCAAAATGCAACCTGCTCCTGAGCCCTCGCTGGACTTAGAGCCATCAAAATACAAAGACCAAAATAAAGGAGAATTAACAAAAATATTTACATCCTTTTGATTTTCATTAAAACATCTGGATAAATTGGTTTGTGAAAAATTTTCTACTTGAGATGTACAATGGTTAACTGAAAAAGGAGAGGGTTGGGCAAGAAAGTTTCCAAAGAATGATTCTGAGGAATAATTCCCCAAAATGTTGTTGTTGAAGGCCACAGGCTGGTTTTCTTGTTCGAAATCGGTTACTGTGTGGGTCATGTGTTTTTCACGGTCGATCCTTATTTGATTTGGCTTACCCTTGTAGGGGAGCCACATATGTGACCAATCAGTGGAAATGTACCCATGCAGTTTTTCGGACCAATCTCTGCTCAAAATTAAATCGTAGAATTCAGGTATGTCAGCAATCAAAATATCTATTCTCTGTACAATTCTGGGATCAGCTGACAACCTGATAGTCACGGAATTAATTTCTCCTACAACCTATACTTTGGTTCTGTCTAACTGTACAATGTGAATAGCAGACTTCTGGGGTTCTATGTTCAGTTTAGAACAAACTGAAGCTGGCATAATATTAGATGAAGCCCCTGAATCGATTAAACAGTTATGCAGATTTCGATTATAGATTTCATAGGTCAGCAAGAAAGGTGGAGTATGAGAATTGGATCTATCCCCGATCAGAACTGAATCGGTAGCTTCAACCATACCTGGAGGGGGTTGTCCTGAATCATTAGCATCTTTTGAACTGGGAAGAGGAGAAGAGGGAACAACATTCAACTCTCTTAGAAGCAATTTCTGCTGATGTTTTAACTTACTGAATTCAAACATGGTTATGTTTGCCTTAGTCTTTTTCATATCATCAACAATATTATACTCCATGGAGTCAGATACCACTAGTGTCTTAGATGTCGAAGGAGAATTAGAAGTTGAAGGCTGGTTTTGGGGAGCTGCTACAGGTGACTTCTTTAGGAGAACTTTTTCCTTTGGTGTGGCAGCACCTGCGCTCCTTTTCTTTGTAGTTGCCTGGGTAGGTTCAGAAGCGATTTTACTTCTTGTAGTAACAGGAAAGGCTTCTTCTTGATTCTCGGTGTCAGAGTTTGGGAGTATAAAATCCCACATGCCGTGGCATTCAACTACTTCTTCTTCATCATCTGTTTGGGAGGTTGTTTCCTCTTCCTCTTCTTCCTGTTCTGAGTCTGCATTAGATATAACATTGGGTGGCTTTGCTTCAGTTTTCTTGAAAGTCCTAAATGGTCTTTTGTTTGAAGTCTCGGCCACCTGTTTTTTAATCTCAACCATTTCATTAGACAATGTTTTAAGGACTTTTTGTAAACCTTCCATGTCATACGGGTCCTTTGGGGTTTTCTTCTTAGAATCCTCTTTAAATGAGACTTTTTTAGCTTTTCTATCCTCCAAGGCAGCTTTCTTTTCTAGAGCGTTGATGCGCTTCTCAACAGCAAGTGCTTCCTTCATATTTTCGGCTAAGGTAGGTTTGCCAGCCCTGTCAACAAAAATAGCTATGTTGGCAGGGAGGGCGGTAATATACCATTCGCTTCTAATTTGTTCACTTGGTTTTGAAGCAGTAGGGATTTTATTTAGGAGTTTATTAAATCGGGCATTAAACTCCTTTATTGGTTCCCTATGCTCTATTCTCAGATTGGAGAGGTCATTTATTAAAGTGGCTAGAGACCTGTCATCTCCATATTTGGTAAGGAACTGCTCTTGGCATGTGGCCCAACTGGTAATAGAACCAGAAGGTAAGGAAAAGTACCAGGATCCTGCCGATCCTTGTAAGGTATAAGGGAAAAGTCTGACAACAACATCTTGCTCTGTCACTCCTTTTAAGTTAACTGCTAACATAAAATTGTTAATATGTTCTTCAGCTTGTGTTCCGTTATCTGGGTTAAATTTAGGCAACCATTTTTCGGGAGCATCAGGTAGATCATGCAATGGTCCGGGCATGTTGACTGCACCTGGCGTAGTCCATGGATCTGCCATTATGCTAGCGACAATAGTTGTCACTACTGTTGAGATTCCAGATGACCGAGGAGAAGAGATTGTTGAAGAGTGAGTAGTTTGAGATGCTGTAGTACCTAGTCCCTAATGAACAACAGTGTGTAACGGAGGAGTGGATGGTTGACTTCGTAGATTAGGAGATGAGATGGAGGATATGGAAGAAAGGTCTTCACTATCAGATCCTTCAGTAATCTTTTTAGCCTTTTTTCTTTTCGGTAAAGGGAACTCAGTAGGTTCAATACCGAGTTTTTCGCTCTGAAGTCTGGTAAGTGGATGAGATAAGTTGAATTGCGAGGTCGCACTGCTTTGTGATACTTCATATTTCTGAGGCGAAATCGAGAAGCTCTGAAGTTTATGGATAAGAGACTGGACTTCAGGGGATTCAAGACTTAATTGTTCTGAAATATGATGGGTGTGAGCAGTGGTGGTTGATTCCTCTTTTTCTCGATTGTGTGCCGGAGAACCAGCATGTGATTGAGAAGGAGGAGAGGATTTGGAGGGAGAATTACTCTTAGAGTGGCTTGCAGATTTGGGCCTGCTTGCCATTCACAGTCGATGGCCCTCCTTCTAGCGCCAAAAATGTTGATGCCCCGAAATTCGTTGCAACAACATCGGGGAAACCACCCGGTCCGGACCTTAGTGCAGCTCCTTTTCCGTTTGGGATAGTGACTCCGACTGGGGATAATGGGACCAGTTTCCCAAGAATTATAAGTAAACGGGATGGATGAATGATTTACGATATAAGGTGGTAATAAGTGAACAACTAAACTATAAGAGAAATATAATAACTATAATCTAATCCTGGGACTTATCAATTTGTAGAGTGCAGTGTTTGATAATCTGTGCTTTATGGCAGGCATATAGATGACTCTAACACTAAAGCATAGATGTTTAAACCATTTAAGATTGCTCTGCATAATTAGTTATGCAGAGCGATGATAGCGAATTACTACACTTAGTCATTTATATCATTGCTACACGCATGGGTAAAAGAGATAACAAATCACAAAACATTCAATAGTGATATGAAATGAAGATTTGTTGTTATATTGCATACATGTATTCAACAATAGCAAAGATAATAACACAGCAATTCATATAATAGAAAAGAGCACAGATACAGATAATAGTACCATGTAAGCTGTTTGATCAATCCAGTATATTAATCACTATGTCGCGGTCCTTCCTTCAAACCAGAAAGCATTCCAAACAAGTGACAGTAGTGCACAATTGTATAAAACAACCTTCTAAGCAAAATTAAGAACCATTGGTCGAGTTTCACAAAAGAATATAGACTGAAGCACAATAGTGTAAACTTCAGCCTTTAAGTCTTTTACAAAATTTTACGAACCTTTCCAAAACAATGAAAGGGTCTATAAATACTATGCTAATCTAAATATCTAAATATCTAAAAAAACTGAAAAGCTACTAAATTTGCATTAACAAATATCATCTTCTTTTCTGGCGATCTGGCAGGCGGCGGTGATGCTTCATTCAGAGGTCTCTTTGCCTTTACTCCTTCGCTGACATATCGCCAACATTGGCTCTACTTCTGGTGGAGTGTTGAGACGCGAAGTTAGCTGGGCATCATATGTGGCATCTTGAATGTCGGAAATCAGGTATCGGAGGGCATCTGTTAAACAGTTAAGAGCTGAACTTTGAGAGTGTGGTTTAATCAGAAAGAGCCAGTATGCGTCGGCGGTTAAAGTATTTACTCCGGCGATTAACCGTCCTTGTTTCTCCAGATCAGGGTAATTTCTCTGCTCCAGCATGTTTGTTGTTGTTATGCTTCCAGGTGTGCACTGGGAAATCATGTTTGCCAGATAGAGTGTGTCGTTGACTAGATTGATCATGTTGCTGGCAACCATCTTACATCTTGAGGCTGCCCTTTCCGCTTTCATTACCTGAGTGTTCCATTCCATGAAGAGTATGTCCTTGTACGTTACATGGATTCGGGACAAATTTGCCG
The DNA here is from genome assembly GCA_031772625.1 of Pinus tabuliformis. Classification (NCBI taxonomy): domain Eukaryota; kingdom Viridiplantae; phylum Streptophyta; class Pinopsida; order Pinales; family Pinaceae; genus Pinus; species Pinus tabuliformis. Next base: position 654,578,472 of record CM062818.1, on the reverse strand, counting down.
CTTTCCCTTCTGGAGTGTCTTGCCATTCAATATATTCAGATATGTCATCTTCAGCCTGATCTAGCTTATTCCTGGCCTTTTCTATTTGCTCACACACTACTGTAGATGTTTCACATAATGACTCAGCGTCAGTAAGTTGTCGGCACAAGAGTCTGATCTGAGATATTAATGCGCCATTTATTCGAGTTGCCTCTGCTCTGAAATCGTCAATACTCTGGGCGTCCTTGATACCTTCGAGCTGTGCCGATAGCTGAGCTATTTGCTCATCTTTAGATTTTATCATCAGCTCATTTGACGCTTTTAACTGTGACAATGCCTCCGATAATTCTTTTGCCTTATGAACCTCACTTTGGTCTATCCTTTGTTTTTCAATTTGCAACTGCTAGGTTAACAAATTGTTTTCTTGTTGTTGAGCCATCAACTGCTCTTCTACCTGTGCTGCCTTATTTTTCGCCTCAATTACTTCTGCCTGCAATGCATATATTTCATGATCTTTATTCTTCAACAGAAGACTTACCTCTGATGCTTTGTCAATAGTCGCTGCCGAATAAGCTCCCGCAAATTGCGACAGTTTAGTCAGATCATCACAGGGGTCCAATTCCCCCTTCCAGACCACATTGCCCATGACTGTTTGCTCAGGAGAAATAGAAGGTTGATCAAGCCTTCGTCTTTTCCTAGAGCGCCTAACAACGGCTCTATGCTTTGGGCTGTAGAAAATATCTAGGGGAGGAATTTCTTCCACTTGAAGATCAATTTGATCGGACGGGTCTTGAGTGATTACCTCAACATCCTGTGAAATGGGTGGGCCGCTGGTTACTTCTAGAACCTGAGAAGAAGTAGTATCGGGAGCATTGCTTGTTTTAGAGGTGTCTGAGTCTTTGGAGGCTTGCTTACCACTGATAATGGAATCGAATTGGTTCCATTCTTTAATCAATTCAGGATTGGTGGAGGTTTGCTCATGTTGCTCTGTGTGGGCTTTGCTCTGTTCTTTTTCTTGTTCAACCCTCTGCTGTTCTTCAAATGCCTTCCGCTGCTGCTCCTCCAATTCCCTTTTCTGCCTATCTTCCAGTTCTTTCTTTGCTTTCTCTTCTTCTTCCTTCTTCCTCTGTTCCTCTATCTCTTCCTGCTTTCTTTGCTCTTGATCTTTTTTTTGCCTTTTGCTGCCTTTCAATCTGCTCCCTTTTATGCTTCTCTGCCTGCAGCTTGTTTTGCCTTTCCTCCCGTTGTTTATCATGCTCTTTAATTGTAACAGGAGGTGGATGTACCTGTTGCTGACCAGGCTCGCTTGAGGAAGATGCTGGGGTTGTGGATAATAAATCTAGAGGCAGAGTTTGCAACCTCTGTTCTCTAAGTTTATTAAACTCAGTTAACGCCACATCTTTGTATCTCATTGCAGCAAGCTGTTTGGTTTGGCTTATTGAATCGGCACCTGCGAACAAGTCATCAAACTGATCTTCTTGATGGACAATCTTTGACAGTTTGGCCTGTTCCAGGGCAATGAAAGCAGTCTTGTTCGAGTCATAGAGTCTGTTTGGGATAGTGGCCAGGGATATCATTTGGAGTTTTGTTGCTTCTTTTTCTGCATGCTTGTAATTCTGCAGCGTATAAACTCCAATTCTTAAAGGAAAAGAGGGCCATCCTCTCTTCTTCTCATCTTTGAGAGTTTGTGTGACACCCTCGGACATAATCTGGTAGGATATTTCCCGGGCTAACAATTTGTCTGGGATGTATAGAGGGAGAACGTGCGGCCTAGCTTTGCTTCCAAAAACTCTAATATAGGTGAAATGCTCTTCCCCGAACCAATGCGCTACGGCTGGTAAGTCAAAAGAAGCTTCATAGGAAATTCTTGGGATGGGTCTGTCGAAAATAGAATAGTGAATGGGCACCATGAAACCATTGCAAATTTGATACAAATGGTCCTTGTAAGAGGGCTTCCATAATTTCCGATGGTACAAATGAATGGGTGTTGGATCATGGGTGGTCCATCTCCAACCGAGAACAGGAAACAGAGAATTAAAACACAGGGTATCCATAATGTAAGCAGAGTAATAAAATGGTGGGATTTTCCTTTCGGTGACTCTGGTTTTGGCTCTAAATTCACAAACAGCTGTGACCAGCTTATCAGACAGAATAGTGGCCCAATCCATAATTGTACTATTGACAGCCGCTTCCATTAGGGGAACCATGTCAATATGGATATTAGCGGAGTCATGTAATCCCCACAATCTACACATCATAATCCCAGCATAGCAATAGGGAGAAGCCAAAGAAGCATTGGAGTACTTACCCGAACTTTCATGTTTGTGTTTGGCTGGGTTCTGCCTCCAATCTCGGAGGGGTTCGGATGGTGATTCATTCTCGTTCGCGAACTTCTCCACGAAGGTTCTGTTATAGGCTAGCTCCGGTTCAGGCAAATGATACATTCGCCTCAGGTCATCAGGCTTGAATGACCCGAAAATCCTTCCATCCCTTGTATGAAAAGTTCTATCAGTGAGGGTAATTTCCTCAATTGCCCAGCGTACCACATCAGTGTAAGGTAAGACCTGCTCTCTGGCTGCTATTCTGTGCAAAAAGGAGTCGGCCAAGTCTTTGAGAGTTGCCTCAAACTTCCTTTGTTCATCCACACTAGCCTCAGTCACTGTCTTTTCCGGTTGCTCGGCCTCTAACAGATTATATGTACCCTGCCAGGTAGTGCTAGGAAGACCAGTGCATGTAGTATCTGAGATTAGGCCTTTTTTCGAAACTATAGCAGCTTGACCTGCAACAGGTGTTACAGTAGAACCCGCAGCCTTCTTGAATTTCTTCCCCATCATGATCAGGCTTCTCTCGACAGCTGAATTCTACACAAATGCAAGAGAAATCGTAACAAGAAAATAACAATGACAATCCATAACGGGATAGATATATTACTTGAAGCGTGGCAAGATTAATTCTAAAAGTGGCTGCGGATCTAATGATTTGAGAAGGCACCGCAGATGCAATGATGGTGATTTTACAGCCTGCAGCTCCATAAATGACCATTACTTCGTTATTAAACCGAATGACCCCTTAAAGCGTGCAACAGATTTTTTAAAGGTCTAATCGTAAGTGTTCGTTAAATCGAAGGGGCAAAGTTTTAAATACGCATGCATTACCTTATCCCTGCATTTAACGGCATTTTGAAATCTGTGCTTTTGTCAATCGGATTTAAATATAACTTTAAAGCTTTGAAACAATCACCTTTTAGGAATTCTGGTCATCGTTAAGCGTCATCGCATCGCATCGGGGGTGTGAGTGATACTATCGTTTGGGAGAGATCTTGGCGAATGCCGATTGCGACATCGCATCGGATTAGTGCGCGAACACATTCCTAGATGTATATCAAATGATTTGCCGACTACCGATAGCGATATCACATCGCATCGGGGAAAAGATTTGAGCATCTTATGAAAATGTATGGAATTCCGCCGACTACCGATAGCGATATCGCATCGGGTCGGGGCTTAAAGCGTTTTTTTACAAGAGGCAGCGCCGATAGCCGATCGCTGATATCACGTCGCATCGGGGTGTAAGATATGTGCTCTTTTTGTGTGTGCATTGAATATCGCCGATAGCGATATCGCATCGGAAAGGACCAAGGTGACATGCGATCTTGCGATTGCTTTTTCGGACTTAACCAAAAATTGCTTGATATTTATTCAAAAAGGCTTTCATTCACAAATTCATTTGATTATCATACCTTTTTCGAACAAATTCATTAATGCCAATTAAATTTTAAAAGGGACCCATTTCATATGTTAATTGTTTGTGATTAAAAATGTTATGAAATGGGGGGTTGTTGTAGGGCACAACAAGTCCCCAGAAGTTAAAGGCAACAACAAAGCTCTCATTCATCAAACACTCATCAAAAATCCCATTACATTTTTTTCTCTGAGTATATATAGTGTTACAATACAAAACATCTCTGTCAAACCATGCATGGAGGAGCCCCATAAATGGCCACCAACCATATTCATATTCAGAAATGGGCCTCTGATATAAATCTGTCTGATTTTTAAATAGATTTGACTCTCTCTGGCTCTCTGCAGTCCTCCTTGGGCAAGTGGAATGAGGTATGGGTGAAACCCATAACCATTGAATGCTCTGTCTGGATCTGTGGCGTCCTATCTCCTCCTCGGCCATACTGCTAATTAAATGCTACTGCTGAATCATTGAACGGCTCTAATATCACTGCTCTGGCTTTTAAACAGAGTAATGCTGCCCAAACTAATCATTCCCGCCCATCATTGCCTCCATGTTGACTTTTTAAAGGTTTCAGGCATGGTTTTATTCACTATCGGGTCCGCCTTTGGCTTGCAATGCACGTTTAAACAGGCCCTCCTTTGTTTTTTAATATTTGACAAATACCTGCAAAACTGCCGCAAACCATGAAAAATTGGCTTTGGCGGATTTGAAATACATACATTTGGCCTTTAGAACCCTTTCAGATCCGAAATCCCATCGCAATCGGTGCTTGCCACCAGCTTCCCTTTGTATTTTCTTTATACAAAGAAAATACACAAAATACATTGAAAACGATATGGGTGCGGACTTGAAAAAATATGAAATGGACTGTTGTGCATATATTAGGTCCAGCCCATCGGCCCGCACCATCACTTATGTTAAAGCCCCGCCCCTTTGAAAGTGCCGATGCGATATCGGCGATCGCCGCGGACCCGAAATAATATAAAGCGCAGCGTTGTATGGCCATCGGGTCCGGCCCATCGGATCGGAACATAACATATGTGAAGGCCTTGTCCTCTTTGGCAGCCTCGATAGCGAAATGCCAACGTGATGTGAGTCGTTGATCTGTGCACGCGATTAACAGCCCTGATCAAATCGCTAGACCGCAATCGTAATGCCACTGCCGATACCGTCGACCCGCCGATATGGATTGAACTGTTATGCCTGCAATTTGAGTTTTTCTTGATTTTAAAGTATTTGTGCCTCCCGGTAGTGTATTTCCGCCCCTCCAAGGGCTTTTCCTTTACAACCGTTTCGATCGGTGGAGGCCTTAAGAGGATTTGAATAGCAAACATGGATCTTGGGCATGATTATAAGTATATTTGCAGCCTTTGAGAGTGTTTGAATCCATTTTTTATTCTTTTGTTCAGCAAAGCTAACACTGGCTCCTTTTGGGGATGAGATCCTCCCTGTGAGGTCTCAAGAACCTGCAAATCAATGCCTTTCCAGCAACAAACAAATTAGCCAAAATTCCTAGTGTTCCATTGGGCATGGAGTCTACTACAGCTACACTAAAAACTGATAAAAGCAGAATATTTACAGCTTTTAAGGCCAAAAGACCTTAAATCACATAGTTCTTTAGAAACTGCCCATTAACTGGGCCATCAAAGATTGGTTCTCCTCCCATACTTTTCAATATGAAGGTATTGTTCCCTTGAATCTGTGAAATGATGAAAGGGCCTGCCCAGAGAGCATCAAACTTCCCATGATTGCCTTTCTTTTCTTTAAAAGCATCCCATTTCATGACCAAATCCCCAACCTGGAAATTGATTCTTTTTGTCTTCTTGTTAAAGGCTTCCTTGACCTTTTGTTGATGTGCTTTAGCTTTTTTAATCAGCTGCTCTCTGGTCTGATATAATTCTGTTAAATCAGTGATTTTGTTGGCCATATCATCTTCTTCATTCTGCGTTGTTTGGAGCAGCTTTGCCACAGGAAGGGTAAGCTGAATGGGGAAAATAGCATTAGTACCATATACCAGCTTGAAGGGAGAGCAGCCTGTAGATATCTTAATGGTCACTTTGTCTGCCCAAAGTGCATACTTTAGCTTGGCATCCCAATTCTTCTTATTATCCTCTAACAGCATCTTAATAATCCTGATCAGACTTTTATTAGAGGATTCTGCTAGACCATTCCCTTGGGGGTAATAGGAGGTGGAATGGACAAGTTTAATGCCCATTGAATCACACATTTCCACCAACTCTTTTGCCTTGAAGGCTGCTACATTATCTGTTATAAGCTTATGTGGGCAACCGAATCTGTTGAAAATGTTTTCTGATAAAAATTTCATTACCACATTATGATCAGCCTTCCTTGTTGGGATTGCTTCAATCCATTTTGTAAAATAATCAGTGGAAACTAATATCCACCTGTGCTGGCCACTGGAATGTGGGTTGATTTCACCAATGAAATCCAAGCCCCACTGCTGAAAAGGTCCTTTTGCAATTATTGGCTTTAGGGGCAGGGATTTCAACTGTTGCTTACCTTCAAATCTTTGGCACCTGTCACAAGATTTAACAAAAACAAATACATCAGAAAATAAAGAGGGCCAATAGTACCCAGCTCTAAGAATCTTATGGGCTGTGGTTTTCCAGTAATGATGTCCTCCACACATGCTGTCATGGAACTGTTGCATAACTTCTATTGACTGTTGTTTATCCAGGCATCTTAAAAGCACTCCAGATAGATCCCTCCAATAAAGCAAGCTACCATTGATGCAATATTTCGTTGCCTTGAGCTTTAACGTTCTTGCTTGACTTTGAGAAAATTCTGAAGGAACTTCTAGATTTAGCAGGAAATTAATTATTGCAGCATACCAGCTGCATGAAGTTAGGTTCTCGGCCACTGATTTTCCTCTCTGCGTTTCAGCTGTTTCATGCTCTTCTATCTGACCATTTTCTGCTACATTGAACAAGAAATCAATGTCCAAAGACCTGCAATTTTATTCAGCCAACAATTTAGCAAGCCCCTGACCTCTTACCAGCTTGGTGGGCTTCAGCTCTATGTTGAATTCTAACACTTTTGCAATCTATTTCGCTCTTTTTCCATCAGCATCAGGCTGCATTAAGGCATCCTTTATTGCAGCAGAAGGCACATATGCAACTATTTTGGAATGCAAGATGTATACTCTGAAAGCCTTCAAAGATTTGATAAGAGCATAAGCCTGCTTTTCAATAATATCATACCTTAGTTCAACATCCCTCAAATTCTTGCTGAAAAAGGCCACTGGATGCTCTTGATCTGCTTCATCTTGCTGCAACAGAACAGCTGCAATGGTATCCTTAGAGGCAAATGAGAATAGATGAAACTCCTTGCTATAATCAGGGCTTATTAAAGTAGGAGCTTCCACAATAGCCATCTTAATGGACTCAAAATATTTTCTGGCCGCATTAGTCCATTTTACCTCTGCTCCCTTTTTTAACATGGAGGTTATGTGCTTAACCAACTCAGCAAAATTAGGAATGAACCTCCTTACAAAGTTAATTTTGCCAAGAAGAGATTGTATGTCTTTCTTTGATCTTGGAAGAGTCAAGGCCTGAATCGCTTTGACTCTTTCTGGGTCAATCTGAACACCTGTAGCCGACACTACATGCCCCAACAATTTCCCTTCTTCCAAAGCAAATTGGGACTTTTTGGGATTGAGTGAAATTCCAAATTTCCTGCATTTTAAAAACACCCTTTTTAAATGCTATAGATGATCATGATGGCTGCCAGAATAAACAGTTATGTCATCAAGATATATCAGCATGAATTTATCCGTTTCACCCACAAAAGCAATATCCATAGCGCGCTGAGAGGTGGCTCCAGCATTCATCAGCCCAAATGGCATTTTTGCATACATGAACGTGCCCCAAGGAGTGGTAAATGTTGTCTTCTCTTGATCATCTGGATGCACAGCAGTTTGATTAAAGCCTGAAAACCCATCTATGAAAGACATCACTTTGGCACCTGAGACTTGCTGCAACAAATGCTCCATTTTTGGCAAGGGATAATTATCCTTTCTAGAGCATTTATTTAGATTCCTGAAATCAACGCACAGTCTGATTTCTCCATTCTTCTTCCTCACAACAACCAGATTGGCCACCCATTTAGAATATCTGAGAGGCACTATAATCTTAGCAGCCAGCAACTTTTTGATTTCTTTCTCAACCAGAGGAAGGAGCATAGGATTCATTGGTCTCAGCTTCTGTTTGAAAGGAATAGTGCCTTTCTTAAGTGGGATTTTGTGCTGAATTATATTCCTGTCATATGTTTTCAGATCAATGTACTCCCAAGCAAACACATCAGCAAATTGCCTCATTAATTTGCAATATTCAGCACTCTGATCAGTAGATAGATTAGTGGACAAATTTATGAATTTGGGCTGACCTGGACCTCCTATATCATGCTTGCAAACTTCAGACTAATCTTCTTTTTGGGCAGCTTTGTAAGGCACATCATTGTGGTCAAACAATCTCTCAAGAGGAATTAAACCCTTAGGGATATGGTTACTAGAAAGTTGGACTATGCTATTCTTGCCAATCTTATTTTTAAGTTGGGACTTGGGATATTCTAACAAAGCATCATTATTTTGGTCAATTTTCATTTTAGAGAACTCATCAATGACTTGAAGGAACCTATTTAACTCATCATCATCATGAAAAACCTTCCAATGGTGGACATTATCAGGCACAGAGGGTCTATACTTCATCTATACTTCGTAAACTAGTTTGGGAGGTGATGGAGGGATGAACAAACTAGCAGAGACAGCAAGGGAATTAGCAAGATGATTTTGGGCTCTAGGAATGTATAAAATGAACAAAAAACAAAGAACTCTTTGACTCTCCATACCTCATCTCTATAAGCTCTCAGCCTTGGATGTTTTGCTTGGAATGTTTTATTTACTTGCTGAATTATCAGATCAGCATCTCCAAACACCTTCAGATTTTTTATTCCCCTATCTTTGGCTTCATGAAAGCCCAACAGCAGTGCTTCATATTCTACTACGTTGTTTGTCACCTGAAAAACCAGCTTTAGAGACAATTGAACTGATTCTTGTTGTGGAGACACCAGCACCACCCCTGCTCCTGCAGTCTCCTTGGTACATGCTCCATCAAATAACATCTCCCAAATCTGACCATCTATATAATGCTCAGCTTGAGCTGTTGGTTTCCTGATCTGCAACGCAGCCTTCTGAGATTCTTCTATTTGGAGAATGCAAGATCCAAAGTCAGTGTCCACTGCATATATGGGATGGTTTGTAGGATTCTTCTCATCACTAATGATATATGCTAGCTGTGCTTCTCTATACAAACTCCTGCTTTCTCCTCCAAACACTGGAACAATTTCATAAGATAAATCATTCTGCAATGTCCCTCCTAGCCTCTTAATCCACCCTCTAGACAACAGCATACAAAACTTAGGAGGAACATCAGCCACCACTATATCCATCATCATACTTTTCATGGGCAGTTGGGTTAAGGTAATGGCTAGATCCTTAATTAATCCAAGGCATTTTACCTTCCTTGAATCAAAAGAGAACAAATCATGATAAGGTCTAGTGATATCAAGGCCTAACTCTTCCATGACAGTTTTAGGCATTAGATTGTGGCTGGCCCCTGTGTCTAGCAGGAAATTATGGAGGATTTTATCATGGATAGTTAATGAAACATAGAAATATGGAGAACTATTATCAGCAGGTTCAATCATGGGACTAAACACAATAGCAGGCTTGTCATCTTGCAAATTGACAAAGTCAATGGAGGTTTGTTTAGGCTCTAGTTCAAGGGCCTCAAGGATGGGTTTTCTAAATAATTCACTCTTCACCAACTCAGCCAGAGGTATGGATATTTTCAATTTCTGAATTTCTGACTCAAAACTAAAAGAAGAGGATACTTTATCGGCAGTTTTTACCTCTTGAACTGGAGCTTTGAGGGTGATAGGATCAGCTGCTGGTCTTCTTTGCCTGCTATTCTGTGGCATTGTTTGAGCAGTTGCTTCTTGTGCAACATTTTATTTGACATTCTTTGCATTGGATCTTAGATTATATCTTTGTTGCTGCTCACCAGATTGCAGAAAAGCACCACTGTCCCACCTCTGACTGTTTTTCTCTTGCAGCAATGACTCTTCATATTCTGCCAATGTTAAAAATGCAGCGCTGCCTTTATCCTCCAAGCAGTGAATTTCATCCTCATCTTCTTCAAATTGTTCCTCCTCCATGACTGCATTCTGAATGGGAGCTTTTACTTTATGATCTTCTTTTGATTCTTCACCCCTTTGCATAATTTGTAGCTGCTCATTTGCTTTTCTAAATGGGCTTGGATTTCTTGGAGCAAACGTGTTTTGCTGCCTTGTTTTGCCTGAATTCTACTCCACTTTTAGCTTAGAAATTTCAGCAGCCAATGACTCAATCATCTTAGTCATTTTGTCTAATTTAGGCTCTGAAGTTGATGCAGGGGAAGAGGGAGCCTCATCTCTCAGCTTTCTTCTATCAACTTGACTCTTTAACTTCTATGCTGCCAAAATATTGGATTCGACCTCCAGGTCTGCCTCTTGCATATCACCCAAAGTAGCACATCGTCTTTCTCTCAACAATAAGCAGAAATCAGAGTCAAAAGCATTGGCATATGTGAGTTTAGCAGCAGTGGGGGTAGGCTTTACCTCAGCTGGTATTTTACTATACATTCTATTAAATCTTTTATTGAAGTCAGGCAAAGACTCACCCTTTTCTCTTTTCAAGTTTCCAAACTCTGTATGATAATACAGCAGGTCCTTCTTATCTCCCCATTGCTTCAAAAATGCATCATCTAATGCTTCAATATCTATTATGGATCTTTGGGGTAATTCTCTGAACCACTTCCTAGCCTCACCATCAAGGCTTTGGACAAACACTCTCATCCATACATCATTCTCACTAATATCTAAATTATCAGCATAACTGTAAAAGGCTTCAAGATGTTCTTCTGCTGTCACTCCCTCTGTTCCAGTAAACTTAGGCATATATTTTTGATATTCTCCCACAGGCATAGGATTTAGAGGTACAGGCAATACCAAAGGTCCATATCTAGCAGCAACAATCCTCTCAATCCTAGTAGGTGCTTGTTGTCCTGCCATATTTGGAATATGTGGAAGAACACTAGCAGATGGAGCAGTAGGAAATAATGTAATGGATGGCAGAGATATTGGGACGTTTTGGACAGTATGGGAAGCTTTATTTGGACTGAGAATCAAAGGGGAACTAAATGGACAAGGAGCTTTATGAATCTCTGCAGGTATTTCTTCCTTAGCAATACTAGGCTCTAAATCTTCAAATTGTGTATCCTCAACTAAAAACTTCTCATGCAGAGACAAATAAGATTTCTTGGGTTTACCTGATCCTGATGCTCCTTTCTGTGATGTTTTCTTCGGGTTAACAATCTTCTCAGGGTCAGGCACTGGAACAGCTGGAGACTTCTGCAGATTTCTTCTAGTATGCCTCACGAATTGAGCCAGAACTTCAAAGTGGAGTCGCCAAAGGATGGTCTTCCACCAATGGAGTCGCCAGACAGAAGATTACAACCAATACTGTGTTCAAACCTTGTCTGTCATCAAAGCTTGAAACTATGTCGTCTCCCAGGGAAGCTGAGCTTCAATCTCCTCTCCCCGGAAATGGCGCCAATTAATGTTATCACCCCAAGAAACTCACCTAGGTTGTAACTCACTGATTCTCAGGAACATTAAAAATTCAACTATTATGGTTGGATAAGATGATGGATAAATGAAGAAATGCACACATTTAAGCCAGATAACCACTCCTACTATGATTTACCCCAGACATGGGTGAAGACCCCCAAACTACAAGGCTTTCAACTACCAACTACTCACAGTTTAAGGTAAAGGTGATGATGGAGAAGACTAATTACACCAGCAGATGCACAGGACCCTGTGATGGCCAGCTGCAAACAGTTATAAGATCTGCAAAACTATTGTTTAATATACAGACAAGATGACAACTCCCTGATATTAAAACAACAGCAATCTGCAAGCAATTCTAATGAACTATTAAATTATAATACAGAGGTGGGATGACAGCCCCTCTGATATCAAACATTCACAGCACATCAAATAAATGCAAGTAGACACAGCCTAGAGTAAGCAAGAGAAGTGGAAGGTGATCAGGTGACAGCAAAAGAAGCTTGTATTAGTTGAAAATCAAGACCAGAAGCTGCAGGTCTCATAGTATTTACAGTCTCCAAAAGTTAAAGGCAACAACAAAGCTCTCATTCATCAAACACTCATCAAAAATCCCATTACATTTTTTGCTCTGAGTATATATAGTGTTATAATACAAAACATCTCTGTCAAACCATGCGTGGAGGAGCCCCATAAATGGCCACCAACCATATTCATATTCAGAAATGGGCCTCTGATATAAATCTGTCTGAGTTTTAAATAGATTTGACTCTCTCTGGCTCTCTGCAGTCCTCCTTGGGCAAGTGGAATGAGGTATGGGTGAAACCCATAACCATTGAATGATTTGTCTGGATCTGTGGCGTCCTATCTCCTCCTCGGCCATACTGCTGATTAAATGCTGCTGCTGAATCATTGAACGACTCTAATATCACTGCTCTGGCTTTTAAACAGAGTAATGCTGCCCAAACTAATGATTCCCGCCCATCACTGCTTCCATGTTGACTTTTTAAAGGTTTCAGGCATGGTTTTATTCACTATCGGGTCCGCCTTTGGCTTGCAATGCACGTTTAAACAGGCCCTCCTTTGTTTTTTAATATTTGACAAATACCTGCAAAACTGCCGCAAACCATGAAAAATTGGCTTTGGTGGATTTGAAATACATACATTTGGCCTTTAGAATCCTTTCGGATCCAAAATCCCATCGCAATCGGTGCTTGCCACCAGCTTCCCTTTGTATTTTCTTTATACAAAGAAAATACACAAAATACATTGAAAACGATATGGGCGCGGACTTGAAAAAATATGAAATGGAGTGTTGTGCATATATCGGGTCCGGCCCATCTGCCCGCACCATCACTTATGTTAAAGCCCCGCCCCTTTGAAAGTGCCGATGCGATATCAGCGATCGCCACGGACCCGAAGTAATATAAAGTGCAGCGTTGTATGGCCGTCGGGTTCGGGCCATCGGATCAGAACATAACATATGTGAAGGCCCTATCCTCTTTGGCAGCCCCGATAGCGAAATGCCGACGTGATGTGATCCGTTGATCTGTGCACGCGATTAACGGCCCTGATCAAATCGCTAGACCGCAATCACAATGCCACTGCCGATACCGCTGACCCACCGATATGAATTGAACTGTTATGCCTGCAATTTGAGTTTTTCTTGATTTTAAAGTATTTGTGCCTCCCGGTAGTGTATTTCCGCCCCTCCAAGGGCTTTTCCTTTACAACCGTTTCGATCGGTGGAGGCCTTAAGAGAATTTGAACAACAAACATGGATCTTGGGCATGATTATAAGTATATTTGCAGCCTTTGAGAGTGTTTGAATCCATTTTTGATTCTTTTGTTCAGCAAAGCTAACAACTCCTAAAATCCAAATAAATTTATCTTCCATTTACCATTTCTTGGTGGTTTTATTTTGAGTAACTTCTTGTTTTCCTGGGAAAGATATTTTTGGCCTTTTCCCAACATGGATATAGCTTGTATTTTTATCTAAATGTGAGGGGTCACCCATTTGTGACTGGTATTTGTTATCTTTGTCTCTTTTAGTATATTTTTCCTCATCTTTGTGATCACCCAAGAAGATGTTTTTCCCACCTTATTTTCTAAGAATTCAAAGGAGGGGCCACATTCACAAGGGTTTGTTGAATATGGGCTTCCTTTGTCACTAGGCCTGAATGATACTCATTGAGAGTCACTTCTTCATAACTGATATTTGTTTCCTTTGGTGAATACTTTTCAACAAGAACTTCTTGGTTATTTTTTCCTTCTTCCATTGGGTCTCTTCTTCTTTTAATATCATAATATTTAGTCTGAGCTCCTTTTCACCTTTTGGGCCTCTAACTACTTTTCCAAACTATATTTTTCTGCAATTACTTAGGGAAAATTTTTATTACATGCCCTATCTCATAACACAATTGAAATCGAAATGAAACATTTTCATAATCAAGTTTCTAAAGCCATACATAGTTTGCTGGTGTTAGATTTCTCTTGGTAGGAAAACCCTTATTAAAATCTATCTCTATGCACATTAAAGCATACATGGTCTTAAAAATTATCATTTCTAAAATCCGACAGTAAAATTTCGCTTTTTCATTTCCAATAGGATTTGATGATGGGAGATTCCAAAGACGTAGGAGAAGATTCAAGAGCCTTGCCTAAACTCGAGTAATAGATATTGACAAGGTAACTAAATAAAAAATAAGAGTCTAGGGCTATATGAAGAGACCAACACTACCCCGAAACCAAGGCCCATAATCAGACATGAGCTTCTTATCCTCAAGGGAATAAAAAATAACAATAAAAAAAAACCCTAAGCCAATTGGTAAATATTCAGTTCTTGAAACAATAGAGCTTTCAAAGTATTAGAGATCCACTTACGGATATCAATCAACCATGAAAAAAACCCATTAAATATGTTCACCAAACCAAGCTCAAAAAAGGAAAAGAAAATCACATCTACAAGTTTCATCCTCCAAGGGGGCATTGCAAGTAGAAGATTCTTGAACAATTAGAAGAACGGATTCAGATTTCAACATGACATTATAAGAAACCTTGGCTTGATCTAGATAAGAAATGGGACGTGTTGAACTAGCTATCATTCCATTAAGGGAGAAAATACTCTCCACTGAAACTTGGGAGTTATATATTAATTAGAGTGTTTGCAAGAGTTATGCAACAGGAGGTGGTTGGTGGATCCACACATTAGATGGAAGAACGACTAGCTAGGGTGAAGCCATAACTGCCTTTGGAGTTTGAAAATATCTCAATACCATCGTTCAAGTGAGCCCTAAATACTATGAGGGGTTAATGTTCTAAGTTAATCCCTTTATTTGACTACAACAAAGGGTGAGATTTGGTGGAGGATAATTCATATTTTTATTTAGAGAATATTTTATCTTTATTTTAAAAAGGACCCATTTCAACTCAAGGTTGGGAAAGGACAAAATGACACATTTTCCTCACACTAGGCTATATAATGAGCCTCTCGATGCAATGATAAATAAAATATTTCAATATTAAAATAATTTTATATCAAGTCTCTTTAAAGAAAAACAAAGTAATTGAAAATTAAAAATAATTTGTTGAGATGTTTATATAGATGGTTATACTTGGGATTGCATTTGAGAATTCCGATGAGCGATCTCGAAACCCTAGCAATGGAGGACGGGTTTAGCAGGGATCGAGATGGTGACAGGTGAAATCCGGAAGCCATATGACCCACACATGGCGCGACATGGGAAAGGCTGTCAAGGTAGGGAGGGCATCTGGAGGGAGACCTGACCGCGGACAACTGCCTTGGGAACGATGTGAAACTGGGCTTTAGGGTGACGAGAGGATGGATTCCGGGCTTTGTTTTATTGTACTTCATTATCATTGTGCTGCCAACATTAACAACCTGCACACGCCCGCTGAAGGAGAACTGGCTTTCGGGTTCTGGGGGTGCCTAAAAACTGAAAATAGTGGAAAGGGAAATGGTCAAACAACGTGATGTCATCAATCTTGGCCCCAAGCCTGAGGATATACTATCAGTTCGGGGATTGGAGGTCACAAAATAGAACATCGAGTGGTATATTCGTCCAGTTGGACTGCTAGGAGGGAAGAGAGGCGATTCGAGAGTGGGATGGAAACAGAGGAAATCATTAGGGCTTCTGGATGAGACTTTAGGTTTGACTAAACTGGAAAGCTAGGGAGCAGGGAAGGAGCTAGAAGGGAGGTTGGGGGATTTACTACCTAAACCTGATTGCGCTTCCAGAAATTCAGAGGTCCTCCAAGTAAGTAATCATTTTCATAGCCCGCTTAAAGATTTCTATTCGGGGGGTTTAGAAGATATCATCATTAGTTGTGGCTTCAATGGCTAGGAGGGCCTGAAATATTTTCTTGTGGAAGATCTAAGCACGACAAAAGTCGGGAGAGGGTTAAGGTTGGACAACACAGTTGCATGCAAGAGCCCTTTCGCATGTCAGAAGAAATGAAACCCCCAGTCACGATTTGAGCTCATTGGTGGGCTTACCAGACTTAATAGGACATGGGAGGAATCTGAATGGTGGCCAGAAGGTGCAGGACCCAGGGAGGGGAGAAAATCGTGAACAAGGGGTTTGTTGCAACCCACCCTATTTTGTAGATCGGGAGGGCTTTATAGAGGCAGTGGGGTTTTCGAAAGGAAGAGAGCCACCATTCTTGGTAGGGGAGGTAGCACAAGCTGAAGTACGAGGTATAGACAACCTCAGAAACAATTGGAAGGAGTGGCGTTCAGATCCACTCTAGGAAGCTGTAATCAATGTGGAGGAGACCACACTGTGGAGTGGGGAAGGGGGGTAGCACCGAACAACAGGGGAAAAACGGAAGAAAAACAAGTTAATTAGGAAGAAAGAGGAAGTTGCAAATATGGTTTTAGGATTCGATCTCCAGACCGACGAAGCCATGGAGGCAGCAAAGCTAACGTTGGTGGGCAGGGAAAAAGGAAAAAAGCATACTGCAAACTACATCCATGAATGGACAACTAATGATTGGCCGGAATCGCCAGAAAAATTGTTCGAAGGGTTGGTTCATGATCAAATTTACTAGGAAAGAAGCATTGGAATGGGTGTTGGGAAGGAACTGGAGATTTGGGAGACATCCTATACTATTTAAAAAGTGGAACCTACTTTTCGACGCTCAGAGAGAGAAGGTGGATGAAATCCCGATCTGGGTAAGACTCCTCGATCTCCCTCCTTTTCTTTGGGTTGATTCTGTATTTAGGACAATTGGGAATAATTTGGGACATTTTTGGGAAGTTGATATGACCTTTGTGCACACTGGAGAAAAAGGGTTGGCTAGAATTCTGGTTAGTCTAAACCACGGGGAAGGATTGGCAGAGGAAATCAACCTTAAATATAGGGATTTCTCTTACACACAAATGATCGACTACGAACAACTCCCTTTTCGCTGCCATAGATGTCACAAGTATGGACATATGGCAAGGGAATATCCTTTGGGGTTCATACGAAGAAGGAGGCAGAGGAAGGAGGGGGGAGTGGAAGAGGTACAAGGGGAGAAGGACCTAAACAAGGAAATCCCGTGTTGGCATTATGATTCTGGTATGGCTTTATGATACATACGTTGTACTTGATGGCAACCCACTCATCTCAGATGATAAATTATAGTGCAGAAAAGTTCACGCACTTATATGCAGAGAAAAGTTTATTTCATGTAGAGAAAAGTTCACGCACTTTTATGCAGAGAAAAGTTTATTTCATGTAGAGAAAAAGTTCACGCACTTTCATGTTGGAGAACTTACCTTTGGTTCATGGTAGTTAGTCCTTGGTATTTGAACCTATGGTTTTGGACCATGGTACCTCGTCAAAAGTGTGTATATGTTGGAGAACTTACCTTTGGTCCATGGTGGTTAGTCCTTGGTATTATTGAGCCCCATGTTTTTGGGCCCCTTGTATTGGTTATCTATGGTATTGATCCATGATTTTAGGAAGAAGCTTGCCTATATAAAGCAAAGGAGATCACTTGGCTAATTCATTCTTGCAAATCGAATATCTTAAGATCTGAAATATTGGGTTATTGTTTTAAAAGTTTGATCTATGAAAGGGAAGTTGAAAGCGAATCTGTGAAGGGTGATCTCTTGAGCGCTGCAGCTGCGGAAGTGCGGAGGCGCCACAGAAGGCGCAGTGTGGAGGCGCCACAGAAGGCGCAGTGCGGAGACACCACAGAGGCGCCACAGAAGGCGCAGTGCGGAGACGCCACAGAGGCGCCATAGAAGGCGCAGTGCGGAGGCGCCACAGAAGGCGCAGTGCGGAGACGCCACAGAGGCACCACAGAAGGCGCAATGCGGAGGCGCCACAGAAGGCGCAGTGCGGAGGCGCCACAGAAGGCGCAGTGTGGAGACGCCACAGAAGGCGCAGTGCGGAGGCGCCATAGAAGGCGCAGTGTGGAGACGCCACAGAGGCACCATAGAAGGCGCAGTGTGGAGGCACCACAGAAGGCGCAGTGCGGAGACGCCACAGAGGTGCCACAGAAGGCGCAGTGCGGAGGCGCCACAAAAGGCGCAGTGCGGAGGCGCCACAGAAGGCGCAGTGCGGAGATGCCACAGAGGCGCCACAGAAGGCACAGTGCGGAGACACCACAGAGGCGCCACAGAAGGCCCAGTGCGGAGACGCCACAGAAGGCGCAGTGCGGAGGCGCCACAGAAGGCGCAGTGCGGAGACGCCACAGAGGTGCCACAGAAGGCGCGGTGCGGAGGCACCACAGAAGGCACAGTGCAGATGCGCCACAGAAGGCGCAGTGCGGAGGCGCCACAGAAGGCGCAGGTGCGGTGGTCGTGGCGCCACAGAAGGCGCAGGTGCGGAGGTAGTACAGATATCCGCAGATCTATACCAGTGAAGTTGCGATCCCTGCTTAAAATTTGTTTTAACTGCCTTTGACTATTCTGCAGGGTTTTGGGTGCATAACTTATGTTTGGTTACTGGTATTGAGTTCAGATAACAGCATGATTAATGACTTATATTTATGTACTAGATCTGGTTGATAACTCTCATAATATCATTGTATATGTATGGATCTGGTGATTGGGTGATTCAGAAGGTTGTTTGATTATGAGCTTCAATGTTGTTGTTGGGTCCAGTATGAAAATTGGATGAAAAGTGGCCTTTCAGATTATGTGTTGTGCTTCAGTGTATCCAGTCTGAAAATTGATGAAACGTGCTACCTGGAGGAGAGAAGATTGTAGGCCAGCGCCTACATACTAGTATCTAAGCTAGTACAAAAGCTAAGTGAGATCTTTGGAGCATTGTAGCAGGTAGTAGCCTGCGTACTAGTAAATGGATCGGCTAGTACAAGAGCAAAGGGGGTTGTAGCTCCCGTACTGGTATAAGACTGCACCAGTACAAATATTGTAAAAGGATTTTCTTATTAAGAAGAAGATTGAGATGACTTGCAGCAGGTGGTTTTTCTCCCACATTGGGTTTCCACCTTATATCATGGTGTTCATGTGTGTGCCTTATGTGTGATGATCTATTCTCTATTACTGCATTTGTTATCTGATAATATGGTTGATAATGTTCTAATGCACTCATTGAAGATCAATTAACTTAATCATAAGAAGTTGTGGAAGTAGCATATATGAATCTGATTATGGAAATGAAAAAGTTTTATTAATTTGATAATACTGATTCATCCCCCCCCTCAGTATTATTTCCAACATCCCGGTCATGGGGGGGGGGAACAAATGGAAGAAGACAAGATGCAGGAGGATGCAGTGGAAAGAGTGGAAGTAAAGGAGGAGGAGAAAACAAACAGAGTACAAGAGCAGCAGGGGGAGTCGGCCCGGTCAGAGATAAAGGAGGGAGATGGTAGGGGCTCAACTGTCCAGCCAGAGGGTATGGCTCTAGATCCTATCCCCTCTCTCAATACTTCCTGGTTGCCTTTTCTCAATTCATTGTCCAAGCCTGGTCCCTCCAAGCTTATGAATTCAAATAAATTACATGTTAATAATGTAAATGAACAATTGGACAATATCATTACCTCCATTCCCGATATACATCTGAATAGAAGCCCAGTGTCTAGTGTAGAGGCAGCTGGTATGGCCATTTTGTATTATGTGAAATCCCACATTGTAACCTCTAAAACCTCATGAAAAGAAACTCGTTCCCTGGGAGGTGGTGGGGGGGTTGGGGCTACACCCTATTCCGTTTGGTACTCGTAAATCTAGAGGTAGAAAGACAAACATATCAAAGGCGCAGCTGAGAGCCAAGATCGACATTGCCGATGGGAAACAACTATCCAACTCAGGGGTGCTTAGAGCAGTGCAAAAACCCTCCCTTGGTTCTAAATGATCATTTTTTCTTTTAATTATAGAGGGTTAGCCAGTACCCCTAAAAAACTGGCATTGAAGCCCCTTATTAATTCCTACAACCCTGATGTGCTTCTGCTGCAAGAAACATTGGGTATTGGGGAGGAGATTAGTAAAGCATTACTTAAAATATTGCCTGGATGGACTTTCCAGGCTCTGGATGCCAAAGGCAGATACGAGGGATTGGCCACTAGAGTGAAAGAGGGAAGGTTGAAGGTCCTTTCCTCCTGGGAAGTTGACCAGGCTCTAGGAGTAGAGGTATACTCTCTGGAGATGTGCACAAACCTTTTAATCCTAAACATCCATGGTTCCTGTCAAGATATGGCGACATACTGGAACATTTGTTTTCAAAGTCTTACATGGAGAACCCGAATTTGGTGATTAGGGGGGATTTGAATTTTTCCCTGGGCCTCTCAAAAACATGGGGACCCTCAGCACATGCCGACCCACTATTTGATTTCTTCTTAAACAAGATAAGTGAGAGGAAATTGATGGACATTAATTTGATCAAGTCTAGACCTACATGGAGGAATAGGAGAACAGGGGAAGCCAGGGTGGCTAAGAGGCTGGACCGTTTTCTCCCGAGAGAAGAAGTGATGGCCAAGATCCTGGTTTTTAGACATTGGGTGGGAGAAGGAGGAGAATCAGACCATCTCCCCATCCTTCTTGAAATGAAAGGGCCAAACAAAAAGTCGGTTGCCCCTTTTAAATTCAACAATCCTAGCTCAAGGAGGAATCATATAACAATGTATTTAAAACTACTTGGAGGTTGGTCACAACAAATGAGGATAGGGGAAAAGCTTATTGGTTCATGGAAAATATGAAGTGATTAAAGAAGACAACTATTGAATGGGCTAGAGTTAAGAAAGTCAAAGAAGAAGAAGAACTAAAGCAGATAGGAGTGGAACTAGATCAGCTAGAAATCTCGGAAGAAGATGGATATGAGATTGAAGGCAAGAGGGATAGGATCAAACAGCTGGATTCCAGCCGAAGAAATATTTTAGCAATTAAAGAAGAACAGTGGAGACTAAAAATTAGGGCAATATGGCTGGCAGAAGGTGATGAAAATTCAAAAATTTTCCAAAATTATGCAAAAGGCCCAAAAAATTCAAATACTATATGGTCGTTAAAATCGGAGGATGGAATTCAGGCCAAATATTTTGAGGCATTGTCCCTGCAGGGAAGGAAATACTTCAAAAATATTTTCAAAGCCCCTTCAGAAGTGTCAATTGCCGAGGTGGTCAAGACAGCTCAAAACTTCCCAAGGTATTCGGAGGAGGAGGAGAATGAAATTATCATGGGGGAAGTGACTAAAGGGGAAGTTGAAGGAATATTAAGGTCAATTCAAAAGGATAAGAGCTAAGATTCAGGTGGATGGAAAGTGGAGTTCTTTCAAAATTTCTTTGAGTCCTTGGGGAATGAACTAACTGAAGTCGTCGAAGAATCCAAGGTAAAAGGGTCGATATATGAACCTTTCAATGCCACATTCATAGACCTAATCCCGAAAAAGGAGGACCCATCATCCTTTGAGGACTTCGGGCCAATATCATCATGTAACTGCATTTACAAAATAATTGCAAAAGTAATTGCAATTAGATTGAAACCAATCATCTCAAGGAACATATCAAAAGAGTAGTTTGAGTTCCTTGATGGAAGACAGATTCATGGAGGAGTAGGTGTGGCTCAGGAGACCATTCACAGAATAAAAAAAATCCGTAGAAAAGGTTCTATAGTGAAAATAGACCTATCTAAAGCATACGACCGTATCAGCTGGTTGAACATTTGAATATTGTTGACTCACTTGGGGTTCAACATCGGGTTCATAAATTGGGTTATGGGATGTATGGCTAATATTAGTTTTTATATTCTAATCAATGGGGCAAACACGCCTTTCTTTCAGAGTTAAAGGGGACTTCGGCAATGATGCCCTCTCTCCCCCCTACTATTCCAACTAGAAGGAGAGGGACTCATTCAAATGATACTTAAGCAAGGAGAAGAGGTGATATTAAGGGCATTGAAGTGGTTTACAATTTACATATAACCCATTTGTTTTTTTAGATGACATCCTTCTCTTCAGTAATGGTAGCAGGAGTGAAACTAGGGTTTTAAAATCTATCCTTGAGTTGTTTCTTAAAGCTACGGGAATGTGTATCAACAAAGATAAATCATCCTTTATTCTGGAAGGTTTCACTAGGATGGAGACTAGGAGTATATCAAAGGACCTTCCTTTTGAGGAAAAGAAGATGACTGACAACTTCAAATACCTAGGGTTCCTTTTAAAGCCTGAAAAATATAGGAACCAAGATTGGTTTTGGCTGACGGCTAAAATTGAAAACAGGATTAGACACTAGAGTTACAAATGGTTATCAAGAGTTGGCAGGCTAGTTTTGATCAAACATATAATCATGGAAATCCCTATCTATTCGGCAGCACTTACATGGGTGCCCAAGAGAATCCTGGCAAGAGTAAGAAAAGTATGCAGCAAATTTCTATGGGCTGGTTCAAAAGAGGACTCGGTCATTCCTTGGGTAGCATGGGAAAATGTGGCAAGACCGAAGGAGTGGGGAAGGTGTGGTTTAAAAGATATCATAGCTTTTAGCCCATCTCTGGCAGCAAAACTGGGATGGAGGCTGTTAATGAAGGAAAATATGTGGACAATGGTGGTAAAAAGAAAGTATGTTGATCCAACCCCTTTGGATGAGTGGATCAGAAAGCCGGAAAAGAAAAATCCACAAGCATCTGTGGTTTGGAAGGAAACTCTGGACTCAATCAAAATAATTGAGCAAGGACTCTCCTCGCAGGTGGGAAATGGAGAGCAAGTAAGAGTAGGGGAGGATCCATGGGTGGGTTGCAACGAAGGTTTTTCCCTATCCTCGGGCATCATCGACCAATTGGAAACAAGAGGAATTTATCACAAAGAGCCACAAAGAAGGTGAACAATCACCTCATTGGTTATATATATATATATCCTCATTGTATGAGCAAATGACTTTTCACCTTGTCTCCTCCCGCAAGGCATTAGAGAGACAAGTTAGTTCTTTTGGGGAGCAAGGAGTGGATCCAACGCTCCATTATTGGAGCTAGGGGTGTTCATTGTGTACATGTGTCTTGTAACTTTCACTTAATATCAGAGGCCTCATGGCCAACACGTTCTTCAACAAGGATTATGAATATTTGTAAGAGTATTTTGTGGATGTTTGCAATTCATGTTTTCTTTCATATGTGCTAAAGTAGTTGAACTATTTTGGTTATTTTAGTACTTATCATATTGAGAATGTGTTGTAATGGTTACTGTTATCACCCAAAGAAACTCACCTAGGTTGCATATCGGTGATGCTCAGGAACATTACAAATTCAACCAAATATAGTTGGATAAATGGTGGATGAATGGAACAAATGCTGCATATTCAAGCCAGATAACCACTTCTACTATGATTGACCCCAGACATGGGTGAACACCCCCAGACTACAAGGCTTTTAACCACCTATTACTCACAGTTTGTGGATAAGGTGACAATGGAGAAGACTGACCACACCAGCAGATGCACAGGACCTTGTGATGGCCGGCTGCAACCAGTTAAGAGGTCTGTAAATCTAGTTTCTAATGCACAGACAGGATGACAGCTCTCTATGCATTAAACAACAGAAATCTGCACACATGTTCTATGATACATGCTAAATCCTAACACAAAGGTGGGATGATAGCCCCTCTGATGCTAAACATTCACAGCAATAGAACAAATGCAAACAGGCACAGCCTGGAACAAGAAAGAGAAATGGAAAGTGAGCAATAAAAAGCAAAAGAAGCTTGTATTAGCTGGAAATGAAGACCAGACGTCGCAGGTTACAAAGTAGTTACAGTCTCCAGAAGTTGAACCTTACAACAGGTTTCTCTTCATCTAACACTCATCAAAATCCCATTACATTTTTTTCTCTGAGCATATATAGTGTTACAATACAAAACATATCTGTCAAACCATGCGTGGAGGAGCCCCATAAATGGCCACCAACCATATTCATATTCAAAAATGGGCCTCTGATATATATTTGTCTGAGTTTTAAATAGATTTGACTCTCTCTGGCTCTCTGCGGTCCTCCTTGGGCAAGTGGAATGAGGTATGGGTGAAACCCATAACCATTGAATGCTCTGTCTGGATCTGTGGCGTCCTATCTCCTCCTCGGCCATACTGCTGATTAAATGCTACTTCTGAATCATTGAACGGCTTTAATATGACTGCTTTGGCTTTTAAACGGAGTAACGCTGCTCAAACTAATCATTCCCGCCCATCACTGCTTCCATGTTGACTTTTTAAAGGTTTCAGGCATAGTTTTATTCACTATCGGGTCTGCCTTTGGCTTGCAATGCACGTTTAAACAGACCCTCCTTTGTTTTTTAATATTTGACTAATACCTACAAAACTGCCGCAAACCATGAAAAATTGGCTTTGGCGGATTTGAAATACATATATTTGGCCTTTAGAACCCTTTCGGATCCGAAATCCCATCGCAAACGGTGCTTGCCACAAGCTTCCCTTTGTATTTTATTTATACAAAGAAAATACACAAAATACATTGAAAACGCTATGGGCGCGGACTTGAAAAAATATCAAAATGGAGTGTTGTGCATATATCGGGTCCGGAACCTAATATCGCATCGGCGAAGTGGAGTGGTTTACGTTAGCAACAAGCCTTGACCCTGCGACTTGCAATCGCCGATGAATATCTCATCGGCAGTTCGGAAGCGGGCACGAACAGACATGGGCCGTTATATCTCGGGCAGCCGGATCCGACGACTAACGCAATATCGCATCAGAGGAAGACAAGGGGAGCGGAAGCCTTTTTACAGATGCGATCGTCGATAGAAACGAGACTGCGGACCCGATAAAATAATTAGCCGCAGTTTAAAGTCATGTCGCATCCGAAGGGGCAATCAGTGATCGGCAATCAGTGATTATTAAGGACACGACTTATGAGAGACCTGCGGAAAGCTGCGATCGCGATGAAGGAAAAGGGGCTTAAGCAGAGTGCGGGGTCACATAGTCACGGTCATATGACCGTTTGAACTCGGTGCCTGGGGCTAAGGAAATATGGGTCTTTAGTGGATTTTGGGGGTTGTACACGGGAAATGAGGAGGCTTTAAGAGGAAAACAAAGATGGCAGGGCTATGGGAAAAGAGAAGATGAAGAAAAATGGAGAAAAAGACTGCTGCGATCTCCCCCTCTGAGCGTAAACACATGGCCGATATGAACATTGGTCCTCCAAATACTGAAGTTTGTAGCAGAGCTAACAGGACGATCACTCCACATCACCCCACCTCCTA
This sequence comes from Pinus tabuliformis, assembly GCA_031772625.1. Lineage (NCBI taxonomy): Eukaryota > Viridiplantae > Streptophyta > Pinopsida > Pinales > Pinaceae > Pinus > Pinus tabuliformis. The sequence goes on along the minus strand of CM062818.1, from coordinate 654,553,399 downwards.
CCTAGAGGTATGGCTGCATGTGATCCCTCAGCCTACCTGGCTCGAAGTTTCCCCGTCTCTGCATGAGTAGATGTCTCTACTCAATCTCCTCTCAACTTCTCTAGTTGTGGCTGCTCCACAACCTCCTGAAGTTGCTGCACTAATCGTCGCTCCTCCGCAATCATTTGAGACTTCTTTTGGCGCTACATGTTGAGAGGTAACATACCCTCCTTCTCAACCACCAAGTCTCCATTAGTTGCCTTGCTGCTCAAGGCTTTGCATGCATCTTGAACCTCAAGATCATACAGGTTCTTGACCCGTGAACCAATGTGCTTCACCTGTCTAGTGATGATGTGTCTAAGGAAAACCTTTCCCTTACTGAAGACTGCATCATAACCTCTGTCTTCTAGCATCGCAATCGACACCAAGTTTCTCTTCAGTCCTGGCACATACTTGACATTGGTCAAGGTAAGGCGAGCTCCATGCTCCCTCTGAAAAATAACCGTGCCTACACCTGAGACACTATACTTCTCATCATTACCCATCGCTATGAGTATCTGGAGATCTTTCTCCTCCAAAGTACTGAACAAAATCTTGTCACAGGTCATGTGGAAAGAAGCTCCACTATAAAGAAACCAACCACTTCCCACCATGGATGAAACCATGCATGTGAAGAGTGTGAAATCCAACTCAAACTGTGAAGCAAGTGCCTCACCTTCAGATCCTTCCCTGAATACTTTCTTGGATTTCCTCTGTGGAAAATTTGCAACATAATGGCCCACCTCATGACAACAAAAGCATCGCACTTTCTATTTATCAACCTGTTGAGCCCTGAAACTACCTCTCTTCTACATACTTTCCTAGACCTTTTTCCCCTCACCAGTGCCTCATAAGCTATCAAAGATCAGTACATATTGATTATAAGAGTGCATTTAAGTGGTTTTCTAACTATATTTTTGCGTTTGCTATTTGACTTAGATTTTGTTCATTAGCTGCGGAATGAAGCCACTTTCCACAGCTACTTGTGATTCTGCAGCTGTTTTTATTGATCTCTAGGTTACAGGTGTTGGCAAGTAAAATGAGGCACGTGGGCAGTTCAGGAATGATCTGGACATGGACCAGGTCCTATCGGTTCAGCCAAATTCGTAAAGGAAAGCCTTGGTCAAACGAGGAGTTTTACAGCAAACAGGTCTCTGTTTTCAACACGTGAAAGGTTCGAGACCATTCCTAGATCTGTGGATCCATTTTGATAGCTGTAGACTGCCTCCACGACGTAAATCAAACATCCACCTTTTGGTAGATTGAATGATCATGGAAACCAAGACGCTAAGCTCACAGGTTCTGTCTTTTTACGTGTCCTCTGCTGAAGGTGTTTCATAGGAAAAACAATTATATAATTTCCTCTATAAATAGCGTGTTTGCAAACGCATGTAGTTAGTTTTTTAGATAGTCTTACTGTTATTTTATATATTGTTGCCATAACATTGGTCCTGATGTTGTAACAAGAGGATCCTTCCTCTGTTTTGAAATATAAAAGACCCTGTTTCTTATGACTGTGTGAATGTAATTTCGGATTGACAGCGTGTTAACCAAGGCCGTGCAAAGGGCCCCTGTTGGTTGAGGTTTTGTTTCTTTATTTCTGTAAAGTCTTCATGTGTCGTTTTCTTATTTCCGTTGTAAATATTTCATAGCTTGTTCATCTGTGTATATATTTCCTAATTCATTTATGATGTTAATGTTTCATTCCTGTACATGATTTTCCAACACTGTATATTTTTGCTAACATTGATCGGTGTGTTTCAGGATAGGTTACGCTCGAGCATTTTCATATAATTTTTGCATCAAATAGTGACATGAGATTGGCCTCTCTGCTGACTTTGTTTTCTTAGCTTTTCAATTTCAGTTATGCCCTGATTTCAGTCTTATTTATTTGTTGTTGTTAGTTAGCTTAGATATCAAATTCTTCATGTCATTTAACGTTATCTCCAGAGCCATGGTTTAACCCCGAAAAGCTACTTGGCGAGCTATCGGATTATGAATGAAGTGATTTGATTTTACTTTCATTTTTGCAATTAGATGTCAGGTTCTTCATGTCATTTAACGTTATCTCCAAAGCCGTGGCTTAACCCCGAAAAGCTACTTGGCGAGCTATCGGATTATGAATGAAGTGATTTGATTTTACTTTCATTTTTGCAATTAGATGTCAGGTTCTTCATGTCATTTAACGTTATCTCCAGAGCCATGGCTTAACCCCGAAAAGCTACTTGGCGAGCTATCGGATTATGAATGAAGTGATTTGATTTTACTTTCATTTTTGTAATTATATGTCAGGTTCTTCATGTTATTGATGTTATCTCCAGAGCCATGGCTTAACCCCGAAAAGCTACTTGGCGAGCTATCAGACTATAAGTGAAGTGACTTGATTTTACTTTCATCTGCAATTAGGTAAATTAGATATCAATTCTTCATGTTATTGGCGTTATCTCCAGAGCCATGGCTTAACCCTGAAAAGCTACTTGCCGAGCTATTGGACTATAAGTGAAGTGAATTGATTTTTCTTTCACTAGTCTGATATTTTTGGTTTGTTTGAGTGCAATAGATTAACTTTTATTTTCTGTATTTAGATGAGCAGCAGAGACAATGATTTCATGATCAGTAGTTCATCATTTGTTTAATTTGAATAGCTGCACATTTACATTCTTGTTCAAGTACTAATCTTCTCACTAGGATGTTTTGAGATCCTTTGAAGTGTTAAGCTCTGGAAGTTATCATAAGGGACATAATTGTCTAAAAACTATATCCATACTTTCCTTCTAAAGTATTCTTAAAACTTAGGAATAAGATTTCCATTCGCATTAGGAGAAAAACAAAGATAAAACCCCAAAACAAAATAAAATTGAAAACAATAAAAAGTAAGAAAGAGGTTGTCTTGCACATATAGTGCGCCACACTTCATCAGTTTAAGACTCCCGGATTGATAATTAATGAAGCAATTTAGGACATACTAAATTGACTAAACATTTTGGCACCCTTGCGGGGAAGTGTAACTAGGTAGCCGATCTCTTACATAAAAAAAAGGGAAAAATTGATAACTTATTGAAGTATGCTCTCCTCTTGCACCTAGTGTGATCTGGAGGATCAGAAAAGAGAGTTATTAGTTCAATAATTTCTTGAGTATGCTCTCTTCTTGCACCTAGTGTGACTTGGAAGATCAGAAAGATAAATATTAGCCCAACTTAAAAAAAATAATTAAAAAAATGACATGCATAGATCAAGAGATTCTAGGAGAAGGTTTATAGCTAGGTCCAAAAGTTCGATTTTCACAACTCCAGCTACTTCAAGGCATAGACAAGATACACCTCCATCCCTGACTCATACTCACAGCCTTAGGATTCCCAGAATTCAAGGGGCAGCAACTAAATTAGAAGATTCTTCCACACTATCTACTAAATCGGATCTAGGAAAAGAACCTTTCTTAACTTCTACAAGGGAACATATTGTAATCAAAGAAGTAGAATCACCTGAAGAAGAAGGAAAGGGAGAAACTCTCTCTCATCCGCCATTAATAGAAGAACCAGAAGACTCTGAGGAAACTACCATGACAGAGGGAGTAGTAGATGGATTTGGAGGAGGAGGTAGAGGTAGAGGAAGAGGAAATAATGGAGGTAACAATGGAGGAGGTAGAGGTAATATTGGGGGAAATAGGGAAGGAGATGACTCATTTGGATTCCCTATAGCCAATGAGGAAACCCACACAACCATGAAAAATATTTTACCATCTGTCCTCCCAAACTTTTATGGGTTGCGAAGTGATGATCCTGAAACATTTCTATTTGAGTTTGAGGTCTTGTGAACCTATGACTATATGGAAGACTCTCAAAAACTCAAATTGTTTCCTTCAACATTAAAAGGAGCTACTTTGAAATGGTTCATGGGGTTAGTGTTACACTGTAATTTGTCACTGTCTTCCTGTCAGTCTTCCTACTGTGTCATGAGTTCAAATTAATCATGCTCATGCTCTCTAATGTTGCCAAATGACCCACTTTGCCAAAGTTTTTGCTATCATCGCGACTGTTGTCAAGATAAACGCGCTGACGGGCACTCCATAACAGACGGAATGCACTGCCAGCACGGAAGCACACGTGTTTCCCGCGTTGGTCGAATTTCATGAGCCAGCGCGTCTGTTATTCATATCTGATCGCGCTGACATGACCTTCTTTGTTATTCAGCTGCGATGTCAGCGCTCCAGTGCAGTTATGTACCCACGCTGATCCAGTTTGGGAGAGTTTGTTCTAACAGCTGACCTTCCAGATGACTCCAGACCTGGTTGTTGGCCTTGTAAATGTCGCCCTCCCTTCTCTGGCATGTCTGTTTCGTCATTTGAGCCACCTTCCTTGGAGATAAGCTCATCCTCCCACCATTTGTGGAGACTCCTTCTCCTATTTAAGCCTCTACCATTGCCATGAGCAGCTAGTTTTGGATAGTTTGAAATTAATAGTGCTTGGAGTGTTGCTGCTAGTGTGTGAACTTGATAGGTAGTTGGTGTGACAAGTGTGGGATTGCTAGAGAGCTTAAGGAAGGTTTTGAAGTGTTTCTTTCTTGTGTAAACTTGTGTGAGAGAGAGAGTCTTTGTCTTGGGAGATCTACCTCCAAGGGTGAATGCTTAAAAGACTTGCTGGCTGGACCCTCTTGAGAAGGATTTGACGTCAGAACTTTGGTTGTATTCTTCTCTGTTGTTTATTAATAATAGATGACTGTCATTATGGTTCCACTCTCATTGTTTTATGTTTGATGTTGAGTTATATCTTTTCTGATTGATATATAATTGCATCTACTAGATTTTATGCTTGTTTTCGTGTTGTTCTTTGCATGTGCAGGTGTCCAATCACGGAGATCGTGGGGATCGTGACTGACCAAGGCAAAGGAACGAAGGCGACATCTCTTCGATGAACACTGGCGTTGGAATCCAAGTAGGTTCTCACCATCTACTTTTTATTTGCAATTAGGAACTTGCGTGATAGCATTGTGTGATTGTTGCTAGACCCAGTCTGGGCTAGTAGGGATCGTCTCTGTCCGCAGAGAGGATTTACCTCTACAACAATTTGGCGACTCCGCTCGGGAAGTTTCTTTACCTTGTTGTTTGATTTGTAAACTTTGGATGGAGCCTGAAGCACGGCTAGATAGCCTTCGAAACGTTATTGCTCTGCATTAGCGAAGTAGATCAAAGCCACTTCAGTCCATCTCCGGTTTGGTTTACGAACTGAACAGCTTGGAGCTGGCTTCTGTCTTTTTGTGTTCATTTTTTGTCCTTGAGTTTGATTTTTGCTCTCTTTTCAAAGATTGGGGATTAGTTCTCTATTTTTGGATTTCCTAGTTCAGTCTGGGAGGTGCCTTGACTGTTTAAAGAGTGATTGCCTTGGTTTGGGAGCTTTTGGCTTGATTGTGCCTGTTTTTTAGCTTCAGCGCAGTTTATAATAAAACAGTCATGCTGCCATCGCATAGCTGTTTCTTTGACTTCGTGATCATCGCGTTTATACACTGAACAGTCGCAACGGTTCTGAAAATCGAACCAGCGCGGTTAAGTCGTGTACTTCCGCGCTGGCAACGCTTTGTTGCTACGCGTGGTTTTTGATTAGCGCATTGTTGTTGTGTATCACCCACGCTGATACCTGTAGAATTGAATTTCTTCAATTCTGCCTCCTGAGCCTATTGGTTTTGCTATCCCCTACTATTTTCACTTGGTTTATGACTTGATTTCCATTGCCTGAAGATTGAAGCACTTTCTTGAGAAGTCTTGTTGAGCGGATCTTGCTTCTTGTGTCTTGTGACCTGGTTTTATCATTCCAATTTCATTGGATCAGCTTTTCTTGGTTACTCGCTCACAAAGGTTCGTTTACTACTTGCTTTTGGTTTTGCGAAACCTTCCTCTTTGCTCGCTTTTGCTTGGTTGTTTAGGTGATTGTTATTGAACCAGTCTTCGCATTGTTTCGATTACTTCTCACCACCTGGACACGGATCACAGTTGTTTGGGGTCAACTGGTTCTTTTCACATTTGTTTGTTATTGTTTCTCAAAAGTTTGTTTAATGCACTTTTCCATCGACAAAAAAAAAAAAAAAAATCTCTTTTGCTTTGTATTGGCTAATGAGAACTAGAAGCTTTTCCTTTTGATTAATGATTAGTGATCTTAACGAAAAGATTGTGAACTTCCATTAGCTGCATTAGAGAAGCTGTTTGTTGTTTTGTAATCATTTCGTTTGTATGAAAGCCTCCTAACTCTCTCGTAATTAGCATTCATCGAATGGAATGACATATTTTGGCATATAGTTTGCATTTAGGAAGTTTTGAGAAGTTTTCATACGGTAGGGCCTGAAAACCGAAACCTAATTCAAGATCAACCGTAAAATGAACTGAATGAACTTAAAAACGCATTGGAACATAACACTCACTGTTTAGAGGTCTAGGCTAGAGACGTGCTCCGGCATCGTTAAACCTAGTCACTGTTGTTTCACACTACGGTTGGGTGATTCCTCCTTTTGTGACTCGATAGTGGTCTAGCACGGAATTGAGCTCCCATGTACCGTCGCGTATATAGGGGAGACCCCACTAGGTTATCATCCTTTATCCACAGGAAGCCGTGTCTGCCGCCTTACAAGCCGTAACACATCGAACACAGCATTCGGGAAGATTGACTGTCGTACAGGAAGTCCTTGGTTTTCATATGACTGCCAAGGTGTATATGCAGTTTTACGGATTTGTTTGGTAAACCCTTTGCCTAGTCTCTCCAGAGTAGTCACTTTTGATCCTTTTCAGACTCCTTAAAAGAAAAGGCTCACTTGAGCAGTTTGTCACTTCGGGCTCACAAAACATTCGAAGGCGACTAGAGTCACCTTTTTGTCCTTTTCTCAACTCTTAAAACATGAAAAGGTCAAGTTGTGTCCTTGCGTCTTAAAATTCATTTGGCCGCGATAAACATTACCTGGTTAGATCTTGTGTGCGTTAGTTTGAGTAGGGTCCTTTATCGTTAGATTCCCTTAGGTTTTGTTTGAATTTTGTCATCCTGGCTGAACCGTCGACTCCCGTTCCAAGTGATCAAGGGTCTCCCTCCTCCATTGCTCCTGAGGTATCGGTTGTAAGTGATACTCCTCCTGTTATCCCGAGTATCCAACCGATCAACTCTCGCGCTCCGGACGACGAAGGTTACGAAATTCATTGGAACCCCATCTGGGAGCCTGAAGAGGACGATATTCCTTTTACCCCCCCTGGTGTTTCGTCTCCAATGTCTACCTCTCACATGGATGAGACATCTCCTAGAGTAAGTGAGACACCTGTTTTGTCGAAAATTGACACTCCCATCCCAACTACTTCTCCGCTCCCCCCATGCTACCAGTCGTTGAGGGATAGGGTAAGTGCCAGGACCCCTGCTTCGACTATGTGGGACCCCCATATCACTCCCACCACGAGATCTTTTGTTTCACAAGTCCACACTACACTTGTCACTTCAGTTCCGACAAATCCAACTATTTGTGTAGCACATTAAACTCTGGTTGTTAGTGCCGTTACAACGTCTTCAGCCTTGAACACTCGTGCTGGTCCCCCTCACGGTCAAGTGAGTAACGGCCAGCCAGCACACTCACCTAAATTTGTCCACCCTGCACAAAGTGCTCCACCCTCTTCTGGTCCGGTCCCAGGAGGGGGGCCATATGATGCCTATGGACAAGTTGTTCAGGATCTGAATGCGCAGGGTCCATTCTTTTATTACGATTCTACTGGTCAATACCTTTAGCTTTCTCAACCCTTTCCTACTCAACCTTTTGTTGAGGTTTCGGTACCATTATCCGTTGCTTGGAATGCCACCACTTTCCATGGGGGCCAAGCAATGCATGCACAGCTTCAGGGACCACCTAACCAAGGCCAGCCATCTTATGTGCAAACCCCCCAAGGGCAGCAATATTATGGCCAGTCTTACCCAGGACAACCTGGGGGCCTACAAGGACAACCCTATCAGGGACAACCTTCAGCCGTTGGCGGTCCATCTTTTACCTATCTGACTCAACCTTCTGGCTATCCGGGGAAACCTGGTACCCAGCAAGGTTACCCGTTTGGGCAACCAGGACAACCTTACATCCAACAAGGCCAACCTGGTATCCAGCAGGGTTATCCCTCTAGACAAGTTGGACAAACTTATATTCCACATGGTCAACCGGCAGTCCAATAGGGGTATCCTTCTGGACAAGGGGGGCAGCCTTACATACAGCAGGGCCAACCCACTGCCCAGCCTAGTCATCCTTCTGGTCAAGCGGGCCAGCTTTCTGCACAGCAAGGCCAACCCACTGCCCAGCTAGGTCATCCTTCTGGACAGGCTGGCCAACATCAGGGTCAACCGGCCGTCCAGCCCGCTCAACCATCTGTTCCGCAAGGACAACCCTTGGTTGCTCAAGGACAACCTGGTACCCAGCAAACACATCCTTCTGGGCAGACAGGTCCACCCCAAACCCAATCAGGCCAACCTTCCGGCCAGATGGTCCAAGCCCAACCTGTTCAAGGACATCCTTCTGGGCCCCAGACTCAAATTAGTTATCAAATGAAAGGTGGGCCACGACCTCAACCTTCTTACCAAGCGCAGCCTTCTTATCAGGCTCAGTATGGAGCTCAGCAAACGTATGGCTACCAGCGACCCCAGGGGCAAACTCAATTTACCCCTTATCAAAATTATCAACAAATGCAGGCCACTCCTTACCATAATTATTAGCAACAGTACGTTGCGCCTGCAGGTCAAGTTGCTAATCCATGGGGTGTTGGGGGGCAGACCCAGGGTCAACTGTTTGCTTATGGATAGAATCCTTATGGACATAATCCATATGAACATAATCCTTATGGACAGAACCCCTATGGGCAAAATCCCTATGGGCAAAACCCTTATGGGTCGGGCCCATCCAGATAAAGTCCATGGGGGCAACCACCACCTGGTTGGAACCCTGGTACTACCTCTCTTCCACAGCCACAAATGTCCTTTAATCCTCAGTTGCCTTTCTTAGCGACGTTGGAACTTCCAGATGTGTCCAAGTTGACGAATGATCCCATTCTTCATAATCCATATTGGCCACCAGCCTTTGGTGCTCATCCAACTCGTGGCTTGATGACTCCATCCGGCTCCGCCTCTTCCAAAGGACTCTCACCGGCTCAACCGCTAAGTGGTATATTGAGTTGAATTGCAGAACATTTCAAGATTTCAACTCGCTGGCTATGGCATTCCTGTTACACTAAAAAATGTCACCATGACTACTTATAGTTAGTATGGCTCAAATCAACAGTCATGCTACCCTCTTAGGCAAGTCTTATGCCTCTGCTATCCATCTCAAACTCAAAGAAGAGAGAAAGTCTTGTAAAAAATGTGTTTATCTCTGGGGTCGCAGGTTCTCTCTAGCCTTACCTGCGGGGACGCTCACCATGTTCACAAAAGTTGCGTCCATGGACGCTCTGTATGTTAAGGGACAGGTGCGTCCTTCTGTTAAAGGCAAAATGCGCGAGTTTCATCTTAAAAAAGTTACTTGTGGTTACTTCTAGAACTTTCTAGAGGTCGGTTTGATGAAATGGATGCGCCTCCAGTTGGTTCATGTATCTCTATTAAGGGGGAACTTATCCCATCAATAAGGGAGCTATCCCACCCAAAGAGGGGGATTATCCCATTGATGGTGGACCTGAATAACCCCTTTACAGCACTATAAATAAAGACATTGAGCCAGAGGGAGGAGAGGTTAGAGCTATACATTTTCTTTGGGTAAACGCTGCAGGAATTAGGACTCCCATTTAGAACCTTGTGAGGAGAGATTGTCTTTGCTTGATTCTACTTGGAAGTGGGTGAGCTTTGTTAAAGTAGAGGAAAACCCTTGATGGACCCTGGGAGGAACTTGCACAACACCAAGGCCAGGTTGTAAGAGTTTCTTTGTTTCGTTATTAATACAAACTGGTTTATTTTTCTCAATAGCTTGTGTTAATGAGTTATTTCATGTGTTCCTTGGTCTGCATGTTGAATATATGTTTTATTATATGAAATGCAAGTGCTTGGTAATTGTTTGATTGTTTGTGGTTGCAGGAATTGACATGAAGGAGGAGCTCATCCGGATCGGCAAGGACGGACTACAACAACAGCGTTTTGGAATAAGGTAAGCCTAAACACTTGTAGTTTTCATGTTTTAAAAGGTATATTTAGAGAAAGATCACTCCATTTTGTCTTGTTTGTCGCTAGAGAGTTTAGACTCCTAGGGAGGTCAGTTGTGTCTGCACAAACGAATTTTTCCGCCACGACAAATTGGCGACCATACTGGGGAATCCATTAATGAGAAAGTCTTTTCCTTTGTGTGAACTTTGCTCTGAGAAAATCATATTTATTTTCTGGTTTTTGACTGTGAGAATTAGTATTTGGGTGGCTTAGCTTTAGATTTAGTTAGATTTGGTTTTTCTTAACTTTTCCAGAAGGACGCACCCTCTGAGTACTGCACAGTGCGTCTTTGGATGCGCTGTTGCCGTTTGCACAGAGCGGGCCCGCGCCTGTTCTAACGGGTTGCCTGCGTCTTCCTGTAAAAATTTAGGAAAACTCCATTTTTGCTTTAATTGCTTTTAGATTTTGGTTTTTCTTAGTGTTTTCTGCCCAGATCCTTTAGTACCCTGTCAAAAATTTTCACCTGAACTTGTTTCATTAGCATTCCTGCTTTTAGCTTTCATCAATTGGGTGTTTTGAGTCTCTTTTTGAGAAATTCTTAATTTGATTTCCTTTGGTCATTACTTGGAGGTTTCTCTCAGTCTTTTCACAATTTTGCATCTTTTTGCTTTTGTTTTTGCAAAAAAAAATTCCCCCTCATTCGCCGGGGGGGGCTAAATTGTGTATAAGTGTTAATCGCCTTTGAGTGTTTTTATGTTTTGATCTTTGGAACTCTCACCCAATTTTCTCGACTTGCACTTGATTGGTTCTTAGATTACATTAGAATCATCTTGTGTTTGAGAATTCTCTTGCATAGATCACATTTGCATAATTAGAGTTCTCAGTTTCAGAATATGAATGAAAAATGTGCATAGGTTACATTTGCATACTTTTCATGTGAATTGTGCATAGATTACAATTGCATAGTTTACATTCTGAAAAATCAATCGTAGATTTAGATCAGCTTTCTTTGATTTGAATTTACACAAAAATAAAAATAAAAATTGGTTTGGAATTGATTTGCATTAGTTTTTCTTGATGAAATTAGTGCATTAGAGAATTTGTTAAATTTTCTCTTAATGATCAATTTTTTGCATTGTTGGACGTGAATGGAAACTCTCTCCTTACTCTAGTTAGGATTCATCGAATTGAAAGGATTGCATTATCATATTCGATTGCATTCAGTTGAGTCGGGTCATAACACCATTGGTTTCATCTCCATTTACCCATTTGAGTAATAACAGCCTTCATAACACAGCACTTAATTAAAATTCATCTAGTAATTTTTACATTTCTAGGGCTCTGAAACACCAACATAGTTTAGGCTAGGGTCTTGGAGTAGGTGAGTACTTAACTCTCCAAGACTACAAAACCAAACAGATAGTTTATCTTGAGTAGAATAAATCCAATTGTTTCAATTGCACTCTGGGAAAGCTCCTCTTAAAGGAGAAGCATGAGCTCGTGTCCGAACCAGTGAGGGGATCATTCCCCCCTCGTTGGGAACGACGCTAGACAGTACGTATTACAAACGGTAAACCTCGGATTAACCATTGTCGAGGAGCCAGGGGTCACTTATCGGTAAACCTTGGATTGTTGTCAAGGAGCCGGTAAGGGGATTGAGCTTGCTACTCTGCCCTTGCGTGCTGTCGGAGTTTAGACTGTTCCCCCAGGTGTATTTGTTACTATTGGTGACCTTAGTGACCATAATCTTTAGGGTTCTACCGAGGTGACGGTGGAGGGAAGGTCCCACTGTACCTGGAGCAGACGTCGGTTATACTCACTTGGATTTTCCGGGGGGTTCACTTCACTTCGAGACGGTTAAAGTGGAGGAACTTGTGCCGGTCTATTCATTAAGCAGGTTGTCGGGGTAACTGTTCCACCCGCCATTTCTGTACTGAATTCTGCGAGGTTGGGCTTCATCACCAACTAGTGTTTTCGGTCCGGAGAGCTTACTGTTTGTGTGTGGTTTGACTCCTAGATTTGATAGCGCGTGTTAATTTGTTTTTTTTTACTTTTAGAGACCATAGGTGTGAATTGTGAATTTTAGTTGTTAAGTGTGAATTGTGAATTGTTAATTTTAGTTTTAAATTGTTAATAAAATTCACTGAAGTTGAATATAATGGCAAATGTTCCGGAATTTATCAACCTAGGAACCCCTCCTAATGAGAATCCTAGTACTTTTCCTTACTTTGGAAATGTTGGTCCTCCTTATATGGCTACTTTGTCATTACCTAGATTTACAATAGGTTTACCGATATGGTTATTTTCAACTTCGTTGGCCCAAAATACTCCAATTGTTCCATCTCAACCGGATGCGTCACCTCAACAGAGTTCACCATCTCAACATCACCAACCTTCTGTTGACCCTTTACCTTCTTCGCCTAATTTTTCTTCCTCCATTTCTTCCTCTTCGCCTGGTAAAAGCCTTGATGTTAGTAACCAGGAGGCTAAGAAGAAGAAGAAAGGGAAGAAGAAGAAGCAAGATAAGAAAGAAGTCAACCAACCAACCATGGCTGTAAGTGTTAGTTGTGTTGAGGACAATTCCGACATGCATCGTAAACCCAAATACCCTTGCAGGCTTTGTAAGGGTGACCACTTCCTTGTCAATTGTCCTGGTATTCCAAAGGTCTTGGAAGTATGGTCAGAAAAATCTCATCAACTTTCCATTCATCCATCAACCAGTGATAGTCAGGTTCCTGGGAAAAAGGGTAAAGTTAGGTTTCCTTGTAAGTTATGCAAAGGGAGTCATCAAACTCACATTTGCCCTCACATGGATGACGCCTCAACATTGTTGGAAAACCTTACTGTTCCACAACAAGGATTTCCAACTGGTTACCGTAAACTTTCTCCCAACCTACCGTCAACTGACGGAGTGATTGATCTAAATTCAAGTACAGTCAATCACACTCTCCCATTGGAGAGTGAAACTCATGTCACTCAGGTTGATGATCCATTAGTTGATCAAGTGGTCGATTCAATTTCACATTCGGTCGATCACACTCTCCTTTTCAAGAGTAAATTTCATATCGCTGATGTTCTTCTTGTTACATCGGATTCTTCTATGCCGGGGGGCATTTCACCGGTTTCTACAGAACCCCCTCCAAGTACTGAGGTCTTTTCCTTTGATTGGAATAGACTGACAGAACCTCGTCTTCCTTCCTCCATCCCTTTCCAAATCATTGTCAAGGCTGGTGGTAGGGACATACATCGTACTCAGGTAGATGAAGGTGCTTCTGTTAGTATTTTATCCTCAACTGTTTGGAAAGCTTTGGGTTCCCCTCAGCTTGCGCCTATTACGCAGAATCTGAAAGCTTTTAACAGAACCATTAGTGAACCTTTAGGGATCCTTCCTAATTTTTCTATTACCTTGGAAGGTAAAACTGTCTGTATTGATCTTATGGTAGTTCGAGGTCCCTTGGATTTCAATTTACTCCTTGGGCGAGACTATGTTTATGCAATGAAAGCTGTCGTATCGACACTCTTTCACGTGATGTCTTTCCCTCACAATGGCAGTATTGTGACGGTAGACCAGCTTTCGTTCCCTAGTCTTCTTTCAACTACCCATAATACGACAGCCCTAAATGTTCCTGATTCTAAAGTGGTATCTACCCTGCCACGGGTTAATTATGTGGCAACTGGTCCCATGTTTTCAGTTACTGATGTAAGTGAGCCTCTCATTGTTTGCTCATCTTCCTTTGATTTAGATCCGGTAATTGACATGGAAAACTCTATGGGATTACTTGAACACGATGTTCTTATCCCTTTTGAGCCCCTTGACATGTGTTCCTTCCAAAAGATTATTCTTCCTTCTGATGAAGACCTCTTGGAAGCCATGATCAAGGTGTGTCCATTGACATGTCTTTCTTCCAGTTGGAAGCCATGATCAGAGCACGAGGAAAGTTCCTTTTACTGTGTCGACCTCGTTAAAAAATGAATCAGTGAGTACGAGGATAGTTTTTTCCTGTATCAACCTCGTTAAAAAATGAAACAGGCTAGCACGAGGAAAGTTCCTTTTACTGTGTCGACCTCGTTAAAAAATGAATCAGTGAGTACGAGGATAGTTTTTTCCTGTATCAACATCGTTAAAAAATGAAACAGGCTAGCGTGAGGAAAGTTCCTTTTACTGTGTCAACCTCATTAAAAAATGAATCAGTGAGTGTGAGGAAAGTTCCTTTTACTGTGTCAACCTCATTAAAAAATGAATCAGTGAGTGTGAGGAAAGTTCCTTTTACTGTGTCAACCTCATTAAAAAATGAATCAGTGAGTGTGAGGATAGTTCCTTTTACTGTGTCAACCTCATTAAAAAATGAATCAGTGAGTATGAGGATAGTTCCTTTTACTGTGTCAACCTCGTTAAAAAATGAATCAGTGGTTATGAGGATAGTTCTTTTACTGAGTCAACCTCATTAAAAAATGAATCAGCTAGATTTTAGGATATGTAGATAGGTTGTAGAAAGTAGGGTTTCGAGGAAAGTTCCTTTTACTGTGTCGACCTCGTTAAAAAATGAATCAGTCATGTGAGGACAGTTCCTTTTCCTGTGCCAACCTCGTTAAAAAATGAAACAGGTGTCTATGAGGATAGTCCTGTTACTGAGTCAACCTCGTTAAAAAATGAATCAGGTATGAGGATAGTTCTTTTCTTGTGTCAACCTCCTTAAAAATGAAACAACTCCCTTTTCAAAATAAATTTTGAAAATAAACCTTCATATCATCCAGCCGGTTGAATGCAATGAAGCCTGGGGGGCATGTACCTCGCTTTGCATCATTAAGCTGGGGGCATGCGAACTTTTTGAGCATGGTTCCTTGTCTTGTGTCAAGCTCATTAAAAAATGAAACAAGGGTAGGTTAAGTAGGTATATTATAGATTGAGGATAGTTCCTGTTACTGAGTCAACCTCGTTAAAAAATGAATCAGGTTTGAGGATAGTTCCTGTTACTGAGTCAACCTCGTTAAAAAAAGAATCAGGTATGAGGATAGTTCTTTTCTTGTGTCAACCTCCTTAAAAATGAAACAACTCCCTTTTCAAGTTAAATATTGAAAGTAAACCTTCATTCCATCCATCTGGTTGAATGCAATGAAGCCTGGGGGGCATGTACCTCGCTTTGCATCATTATGCTGGGGGCATGCGAACATTTTGAGCATAGTTCCTTGTCTTGTGTCAAGCTCGTTAAAAAATGAAACAAGGAGTCTTGAGCATAGTTCCTTGTCTTGTGTCAAGCTCTTTAAAAAATGAAACAAGGGTAGGTTAAGTAGGTAGATTGTAGAAAGTAGTCATGAGCATAGTTCCTTGTCTTGTGTCAAGCTCATTAAAAAATGAATCAAGGATTTTAGAGCACAGTTCCTTGTCTTGTGTCAAGCTCATTAAAAAATGAATCAAGGTTTTTAGAGCACAGTTCCTTGTCTTGTGTCAAGCTCATTAAAAAATGAATCAAGGTTTTTAGAGCATAGTTCCTTGTCTTGTGTCAAGCTCATTAAAAAATGAATCAAGGATTTTAGAGCACAGTTCCTTGTCTTGTGTCAAGCTCGTTAACAAATGAATCAAGGTTTTTAGAGTAGAATTTTTGTTAGGTAGATTGTAGAGAGTAGTTATGAGCATAGTTCCTTATCTTGTGTCCAGCTCGTTTAAAAAATGAAACAAGGGTTTGAGGATAGTTCTTTTCCTGTGTCAACCTCACTAAAAATTGAAACAACTCCCACAAGTCTTTCCTAACTATGAAAGTAAAGCTTCATTCCATCCACCTCATTGAATGCAATGAAGCTTGGGGGGCATGTACCTCGGTTTGCATCATTATGCTGGGGGCATGTGAACTGTAACAAGCATAGTTTTTCGTTTCAAGCTTGCGTAAAACATGAAACCGAATCCGAGCATAGTTCTTTTCCTGTGTCAAGCTCGTTAAAAAATGAAACAAATCCTCCTCTACTTGAGTCGAGAGATTGACTAGATCTCATAGATGTTAAGTTGTATGTTTAGGTTAGTTATTTCAGTTTTTAATTTTCTTATAGTTTTAGGTCGAGTCTTTCAAATGATCTCGTTCATGAACCTTCCTTCCATTCAGCTTGCACTTAGTTGAATGAAATGAAGCTGGGGGGCATGCGCTCTAGCAGTTACGCTTAAGGGGCATCAAGCACAGTTTTCTCTCTGTTTCAAGCTTGTGAAAAAATGAAACTACTTTGAAGCATAGTTTTTGTCTGTTTCAAGCTTTTGTAAAAATGAAACTTATCTCGAGTCAATTTTAGTTATTTTCAAGACTCGTTAAACTCATGAAAATACCGAGATTATTTTGCTATCTTTCATTCTCATACAGCAGGGCCAACCCACTGCCCAGCCTAGTCATCCTTCTGGTCAAGCGGGCCAGCTTTCTGCACAGCAAGGCCAACCCACTGCCCAGCTAGGTCATCCTTCTGGACAGGCTGGCCAACATCAGGGTCAACCGGCCGTCCAGCCCGCTCAACCATCTGTTCCGCAAGGACAACCCTTGGTTGCTCAAGGACAACCTGGTACCCAGCAAGCACATCCTTCTGGGCAGACAGGTCCACCCCAAACCCAACCAGGCCAACCTTCCGGCCAGATGGTCCAAGCCCAACCTGTTCAAGGACATCCTTCTGGGCCCCAGACTCAAATTAGTTATCAAATGAAAGGTGGGCCACGACCTCAACCTTCTTACCAAGCGCAACCTTCTTATCAGGCTCAGTATGGAGCTCAGCAAACGTATGGCTACCAGCGACCCCAGGGGCAAACTCAATTTACCCCTTATCAAAATTATCAACAAATGCAGGCCACTCCTTACCATAATTATTAGCAACAGTACGTTGCGCCTGCAGGTCAAGTTGCTAATCCATGGGGTGTTGGGGGGCAGACCCAGGGTCAACTGTTTGCTTATGGATAGAATCCTTATGGACATAATCCATATGAACATAATCCTTATGGACAGAACCCCTATGGGAAAAATCCCTATGGGCAAAACCCTTATGGGTCGGGCCCATCCGGATAAAGTCCATGGGGGCAACCACCACCTGGTTGGAACCCTGGTACTACCTCTCTTCCACAGCCACAAATGTCCTTTAATCCTCAGTTGCCTTTCTTAGCGACGTTGGAACTTCCAGATGTGTCCAAGTTGACGAATGATCCCATTCTTCATAATCCATATTGGCCACCAGCCTTTGGTGCTCATCCAACTCGTGGCTTGATGACTCCATCCGGCTCCGCCTCTTCCAAAGGACTCTCACCGGCTCAGCCGCTAAGTGGTATATTGAGTTGAATCGCGAAACATTTCAAGATTTCAACTCGCTGGCTATGGCATTCCTGTTACACTAAAAAATGTCACCATGACTACTTACAGTTAGTATGGCTCAAATCAACAGTCATGCTACCCTCTTAGGCAAGTCTTATGCCTCTGTTATCCATCTCAAACTCAAAGAAGAGAGAAAGTCTTGTAAAAAATGTGTTTATCTCTGGGGTCGCAGGTTCTCTCTAGCCTTACCTGCGGGGACGCTCACCATGTTCACAAAAGTTGCGTCCATGGACGCTCTGTATGTTAAGGGACAGGTGCGTCCTTCTGTAAAAGGCAAAATGCGCGAGTTTCATCTTAAAAAAGTTACTTGTGGTTACTTCTAGAACTTTCTAGAGGTCGGTTTGATGAAATGGATGCGCCTCCAGTTGGTTCATGTATCTCTATTAAGGGGGAACTTATCCCATCAATAAGGGAGCTATCCCACCCAAAGAGGGGGATTATCCCATTGATGGTGGACCTGAATAACCTCTTTACAGCACTATAAATAAAGACATTGAGCCAGAGGGAGGAGAGGTTATAGCTATACATTTTCTTTGGGTAAACGCTGCAGGAATTAGGACTCCCATTTAGAACCTTGTGAGGAGAGATTGTCTTTGCTTGATTCTACTTGGAAGTGGGTGAGCTTTGTCAAAGTAGAGGAAAACCCTTGATGGACCCTGGGAGGAACTTGCACAACACCAAGGCCAGGTTGTAAGAGTTTCTTTGTTTCGTTATTAATACAAACTGGTTTATTTTTCTCAATAGCTTGTGTTAATGAGTTATTTCATGTGTTCCTTGGTCTGCATGTTGAATATATGTTTTATTATATGAAATGCAAGTGCTTGGTAATTGTTTGATTGTTTGTGGTTGCAGGAATTGACATGAAGGAGGAGCTCATCCGGATCGGCAAGGACGGACTACAACAACAGCGTTTTGGAATAAGGTAAGCCTAAACACTTGTAGTTTTCATGTTTTAAAAGGTATATTTAGAGAAAGATCACTCCATTTTGTCTTGTTTGTCGCTAGAGAGTTTAGACTCCTAGGGAGATCAGTTGTGTCCGCACAAACGACTTTTTCCGCCACGGCAATTCCTAACTCATTTTCAGTTACCCATTCGGTATGAGACAGGGACACATCTCCTTACGTCTCTCAAACAGGACACGGCCACGCATATATCCAATCATATACATGAATGGAGACGGCGTCGTCGCTTGATCAAATTTTGGATTCCTGATCAGCTCCTGACCGATTGGTTCACGACTTCCTTTGTCCCTGCGATCGCGTGAGACATTTCCATGGGAGCTTGTGTAACTGAAGAGAAAGCTATCGCGCGTGCTCAGTACCTCGACTTAGTATACTCTCAGTCAGGTACTTTATATGATTATTTTCCAGATGCCCCGAGACCCGGAACATCCAAAGCTCCGCCAAAACCATCTGTTGAAGGAGTTATTGGCTCTGTAAACGCGTCTTCAAAGAAGTCATCCGCGAACCCTGGGAAGCAAAAACAAAATGCTTCTAATGGAAACACTTCTCAGGGTCAATCTAATTCTGGAAGTACCTCCGAGGTTAACGCCGTTCAATCCACCATGGCGGATAAATCCTCGAAAGGGAAAAAGAAAGGGAAAGCCAAGAATAAATCCGAACAGCCCAAACAGGACTCCCCTAAACCTCCACCCGAGGAAGGAGCCAAACGTAAACCTAAATATCCTTGTCTTATCTGTGATGAGGACCACTACACTAAATACTGCCCTAGGCAGTCCGAAGTTATTCGATTGTTGAAAGGTGCTCCTGGGACTCCTGCTGTGCTTAAAGAACCTTTCCCTTCTCAACAAACTCAAATGGTGGCAGATCCATCGCAACCCTCTTCTTCATTTGGCTCTCAAGTATTTATGGTTGGGACCATTCACATCCATGTCACTACTCGGGCAAAAGAATATCCATCTCACGCCGGGAAAGAGCCGGAGGTCCCCTCCAACGCTCCTCCGCCCAGTTCTGGTCCTCTCCACATCGAAAGACCTAGCACTGAGACGACTATTCGACCCCCTCCAAAAGGTGTACTCCGGAAGTCTTCTTACAACCCTAATGCTCGTGCTGCCTAGCACTACAGCATCATTGAGGACTTAGCTCAGGCTCCGTCTGCTATGTCCGCTCTAGAAGTCCTCCAGAGCTGCCCCTCCCAGAGGAAGTCCTTGCTATCGGCCATCAGTGGCATAGACCCGGCTGACTCGGATCTGATTTCTTTTGTTCTCGAGGGCTATATGCCGAGACTGCCCCACCAAATCGCTTTCCTTATACAAGTCATCATCAATGGTAAAATGATTCATCGTACAGTCATTGATGAAGGTGCCTCAACTTGCATCATGTCTGTTGCTTGCTGGAAAGCTATTGGTTCTCCAACATTGAGCCAGTCTCCTACGACGTTAGAAGCCTTTGATGGAAGAGAGTCCCATCCTTACGGTATCCTCCAACGCTTGCCCATCTCCTTGGAAGAGAAGACGGTAGAAGTGGAGGTCAAAGTCGTCGACGCTAATCTTACCTACAACCTCCTCCTCAGACGTAGTTGGACATACGCCATGCAAGCCGTGGCCTCCTCCCTTTTCCATGTCATTCGCTTCCCTCATCAAGGGAAGATTGTCACAGTGGACCAGCTCTCCTTCTTCGCCTCTTCTTCTGAAGGTAATGTGCCTTTCGTGGAGCATACCTCCAAATCATTCGAGAGTGTGGGAGCTGGGCTCTTTAAGGATCCCGCCCTAACGGGTGTCTTTCCACTCCCGCCTTCGAATCTCGCCCCTATTAACATGATTTCCGTGCGTTCTGATCCGTGGGTCCTTCCTCCCACTCATCAGATAGAATCTTGGGGCGATATGATGCCGTTGAGTCCTGCCGAGCTCAACTATGTCGAAATCGTCGCTGCATCGGCTCCCCCTCCCGAACCTGCTCTTTCGAGCGGTGTTCCCAATTCATATGTTCATTTCCCTTGGCTTGGAGATGATGCTACTTCGGATCCATTAAAGGAAATATTTCCTTCCGATGAAGCCATCATAGATACCATGTCTCTTGAGGAGCCCCCTTGGTCAGATCATCACCACCGTTCCTTGTTTCTCCCTGCCCATCAGGAACTGATCGCATGTCTCGAACGGTTTGCTTCGTGTATCCCATTCCAGCCTCTACAAACACCTATTCAAATTTACCAAGTGTCTTCTGAGGGAAATAAGGGAAACTTTACGCAAACCCAACCCATCGACATCTCTGTGAAACCAGGGATTGTCGAGCACATTCATATTGGAGTCACTTACACTCCAGAGGAAGTTCAACTTTACACCGATCTATTTCGCGAATTTCGTGATGTCTTCGCTTGGTCCTATGAAGAGATGCCTGGCATCGACCCTAACATAGTGGTGCACGAGATACCTACGTATCCAGGTGCTAAGCTTGTTCGTCAACGCCTATGCCCTGTGCACCCCCGGAAGGCCGCAGCCATTAAAGCAGAAGTCGAAAAGCTTCTCAAGGCTGGTTTCATTTACCCCATTCCACTCACGGATTAGGTTTCTAATATAGTCCCTGTGAACAAAAAGCAAGGTACTATTCGAGTCTGTGTTGATTATCGTGACATTAACCGCGCCTGTCCTAAGGATAACTTCCCCACACCTTTCATCGATCAGCTCATTGATGAGTGTGCAGGAAGCGAAATCTACTCGTTTATGGACGGTTTTTCTGGATATAACCAGATCAATATCGTGCTCGCTGATCAACATAAGACCGCTTTTATCTGTCCTTGGGGCACTTTTGCCTATAAGAAGCTCCCTTTCGGTTTAAAGAATGTCGGCGCTACCTTCCAACGTGAAATGTCCTATGCCTTTCATGACATTCGTCACATTGTACAGCTGTATCTGGATGATCTTCCAGCTCATTCAGCTAAGCGTCAAGACCATCCCTCCCATCTTCGCGAAATTTTTCTCCGTTGTCGACACTATCGTATTAGGCTCAATCCTCATAAATGTGTCTTCTGCGTTGAATCAGGCCGACTGCTCAGGTTTATCGTCTCCTGAGAGGGCATCTGTCTCGACCCCCTCAAAGTCGAGGCTATTTTGACCCTTCCTCCCCCTGCTTCTTTGCAGCAGTTGCAGAGTTTGCAGGGTAAAGCGAATTTATTAAGACGATTCATTCTGAACTATGTCGAGGTGGCTAAGGGTTTCACACGGTTATTGAAGCGAGATACACCCTTCCATTGGGATGCTATCACTCAGGAGTCTTTCGAGCGACTCAAGGGTCTCCTTGTCTCTGCTCCATTATTGCAACCTCCGAACTACCACCGTGATTATACTCTGTATCTAGCCACCGCCGATACTACTATCGGCATGGTTCTCGTACAAGATGATGATGATGGCAATGAACATGTCATATATTATCTCAGCCGCAACCTCTTGGATACGGAAACTCGCTACGCTTACATCGAGAAGTTGGCATTGGCCTTCATTTGTGCCGTCCAACGCTTTTGGCATTATATCTTGTTGCGCACCACGACCGTGATTTCTGACTGCAACCCGATGACGTACATTTTGTCATGTCAGTTGCTGGGGGGCAAATACTCAAAGTGGATCGTAATCCTCCAAGAGTTTGACTTGGAATTTACTGCTGCCAAGTCTAAGAAGTCTCTGGTCTTTGCTGAATTACTCTGTTCTTTGCCATCTCCTTCTGCACCCTCTCTTTCAGAGGATCATATCCCGGACGACACTCTTTTTCTGATCAGCACCCTCGATCCCTGGTACGGGGATATTATCGTTTATTTACAAACGTCCTCTTTCCGCCCCGCTGTATCCAAAGATGCTCAGCGGCAGATCCGCCATCAGTCTCAACCCTATCGTATCATAGGGGACACCCTGTACCGTCTCGGCGTGGACTCCGTTCTCCGCCGATGTCTTACCCTCGAGGAAGCTGAGAGAGTCTTGAACGACTGCCACTCTGGCGCCTGTGGTGGTCACATGTCCGGATATGCCACAACTCAAAAAATCCTTCGCGCTGGTTATTTCTGGCCCTCCATTTTTAAAGATTGCATTCTTGCCGTCCGTTCATGTCATGCATGCTAGATATACCAGCGGAAGATGCGTGCGCCACCGGCCCCGCTGCACCCTGTAGTGACCGTAGGCCCTTTTGCAAAATGGGGCATTGATTATACAACTTGTAAGCCTCGCTCGGCTGGGGGGCATGGGTTTATTATCGTTGCCGTCGATTACTTTACAAAATGGGCCGAGGCGATGCCCACATTAAATGAAGACGGTCATACAGCAGCGCAGTTTTTGTTCAATCATGTTATTACACGGTTCGGAGTTCCACAGGTCATCGTCACAGATCACGGAAAACATTTTCGTAATCACATGATGACCTAGTTGACAACCCAACTAGGCTTACGGCACGATAGTTCAACCCTGTACTATCCTCAGTCTAACGGCCAGGTTGAAGCCGTTAACAAGATTTTGGTTACGATGCTTCAACGTACTGTTGACATGCATAAGTCTAATTGGCATCTGATGTTGTTTCCCGCCTTTTGGGCCTACCGAACCTCTGTGAAGGATGCCACCGGTTTCACTCCATTTCAACTAGTTTACGGACTGGAGGCTACCCTTCCCATAGAATGTGAAATTCCTTCGTTGAAAATAGCCGTCGAGTTTCTTCCCAACACTACTCCGGTAGAGGAACGGATTCTTTATCTAGAATGGTTAGACAAGACCCTTCGCTTAGCCTCTCTAGCCATCGAAGCTCAAAAGAAGAGATTCAAAACTCATTTTGACCATACCATTCATCCTCGTTCCTTTGTTGAGGGAGATCTAGTCTTGCTATACGACCAAGCAAATGACAAGATGGGGGCAGGCAAACTCGAGCCCATGTGGCTAGGCCCTTACATTGTAAAGAGAGTGTTGCAAAAAGGGGCATACGAGCTAGTTGACTATGAAGGTAATCCTCTTGATAAGCCCCGCAATGGGTTGTACTTGAAAAAGTACTATGCATGATTCATGCGCTTCAATTTATACATGTGTGTGTCTTAGCAAGTGTGTGTGTGTGTATGTTTTCATGTTTTTTGGCTTGGTGTGAAAAGCGTGATTGCTCCTTATTGTGTTTTTGCTTCTTGTGCAGATGTCGGGTGCACCTTATATTGGTTTCGCTGATGGTGCCTGCCGCAGCACTCGCAATTTGTCCTCTGCGGCGTGGGTGATCTACGATCCTCACGGTGAGTTGATAGATCTTCAGGGTGTGTGTTTAGGTTGTACTACAAACAATGTCACTGAATATAGTGTTGTTATTGAATTATTAGCCGAGGCGATTAATCTCAATATTCGTACATTGGTTGTTAACCTAGACTCTCAACTTGTCGTCCATCAGCTCAATGGGCGATATTCCGTCAGAGACCGTCACATTTTAAGGTTGTACTTACGTGTTAAATTGTTAGAAAGGAATTTTGACTTTATCACATATCAGCATATTCCACGACGATTAAACACATTATCTGATGCGTTCGCTAATCATGTATTAGATAGACATTTGCGTAATTTATAATCAAAACATCATACAAGCAAGCACATAAAAGCACAATAATAAACCATAGGAATATGTATATATATATCGTATGGCGCACCAAGGCGCTCAAAAAATAAGTGTATATGTCTAGATAAGGCCTGTGTTTTCGGTACATCTGAGACACATGTCTCTCAAAAAACCATCAATAGGAAATAAAGACCTAGATGTCTACTGGGGTGGGTTATAATCTCTATAATCTGCAGCCGCTCGGGCCACCCGCTTCAAAAGGCGGTGCATCCTAGGTTCTACCCCCACTGTATGGATCTGAGATGCTATGGGGACCTCCTCTATCCCCTGGTAATCTGGAATCCCTAACAGTAAGCCCTCAAGGTTCTGTATCACGGTCTCCATCGTATCGACTCCCGAAGGAGCCAGGGCCAGAGCTCCAATGCCCTGTGCATCCCTCCATGCCTCTGGGGCCAAACCAAGGGGTCTCGTCGGTCCTACATCTGCATACCATAGTATTCATCGTTAAGACATGTACATGAAAATTCAAAAACATTAACAAAAATAAAAAATCAAAAAGAGATCAAGTGGCTTACCACCATCGTCCCACTGCTCTCCAGCAGGCAGCGGCATGTCTGGGTCTCCACGGAAGTCTATGCCAGCATATGGCCAGTCCTCCACAAAAATAGTCTACCAATCCAACCACTCTCGGAAGTATACTCCCCATGCCACTGGTCGGCCGCCACCTCCTCGTGGCATGACATGGCCCCATCGACTGGCCCTCGTCTCTCGGGGGCCTCTAGGTGGATCCACGACCATGTCCTGTAGCTGTAATGCCGGTACCTGCTCCAGCATGAGTGGGACTAAAATCGACCCATAGCCAAACTGCTTCGACTCACCACGTCGGCAGTTGCTCAACTGTCTCTTCATACTGGTTGTTACTGCTGCTGCCCAGTTGAATATGGTGGGATTTAAACATTCGAGAGCCAATCGAAGATGGGCCTTCGAGGCCTCGTAATTGGCTAAGGAGCCTGCTGCCCGAGTCACCATGAAGAGTATGGTTCAAAGAACGATGTCCTCCACTGTAGGAATAGCTACTTTCCCACTCCGCGACTTGCGTGCCTGTGGACACACCCGGGCCATCAACATATCCAGAGTATCACCGCCAGGTCGCTGCCCCTCTAGAATGGGCATCTCACCTCGACGTGATAACTCGGTCAAAAAATAGATATCTGTATAGTTGAACTTAATGTCTCGGCCTCAAATCACAAATTTCCCATCAGTGGGATTCCAGGCTCTGATCAGGAATTCAAGAAGGTCAGGCTGTGCTCACAGGCACGGAGTTATGAGGAATTTGAGCAACCCGCACGCCCGCATTGCATTACGGCACCTAGCATCGGCAAATGCCGCTATGTCTTCATTATCATGAGCTCGCTCTTGCCAAACGAACGCCATTTTACCCTGCATGGTCACAAAAATTCATTAGGGCCCAGTCCATAAAGTTTTATACGTTCAATTTGTTAAAAAACTTGTTGCGCGGCGTCAGCGCGACTGTTTTTAAAACAGTCGCGCTGATAATGGTGCCCTTTGATATTTTTCCTGGGTCAGCACGAAAGTACATCACTCTTCCGCGCTGATCCGGGGGTGGTCTGTGTAAATCTTTTTCGATCAGCGCAGACCCGATAAGGAAATCCGCGCTGACCGAGAGTGAATTGAGGTTCAAAAAATCCGCCCAAACCAGCACTTCCCACCGTTAAAATGCAACTAAAATACTTCAAAATGGAGCGTAGAGGAGGGTGAACCTACCTGGAACAGACTACAGGATGGTTGATGTGCGTACGGAGTGGAATTCGGCTCGTCAACCTCACAGCTCCAAGACGTCCTCCAAAGCTCCAAATGGTAACAATGGTAAAAACCATTTTTTACCCCCTATTTATGGTAAAATTTCATAATTAAGTATTATTTTTCACAAATGTGGGTTTTTTGTGATGATTTTTACCATGTGCTTGGTGCCCATATAGTTCTGCTATGTTTTTATGCGTCTGGTCCATATTATCTCGAACAGGTTTACGCGTGCGGTGTTTCTTGTGCAGATTCTCATACTGGTGGAATTACGACGGTTCTATACACCCTTGGTCCCGGAACGTCGTCTTTAAGATCTTTTTCGACGTGAAATAAGAAAAGATAGCCGAGTCCCCCTCTCGGCTCGTTAAAAGGAATGAGAGGTGGTCGCCTTTAAAGCTCTTTTTTCGACCGTTTAAACTAAAAAGATTTCCGGGTTTTTGTCATTTCGAACTCGTTATTGGCTCCAAAACGACGTACTTCTGACCGCTTTTCTACTTTTTCGGGTCGAAGTCACTACTGACGAAAAGTACTCGATCATACTGGTCGGGCGGCTCTTTCGAGCATTAATTTATACTTTTTCGGGCTCGCGAGACACAACTTTACGAAAAAGGACCCCCCTGGAGTTTACTTTTCTGCTGTCTTTTCAGACTCTCTAAACAGGAAAAGATGCCGAGTTCTTCCTTTGTCAAACTCGTTAAAACTTAATGACATCGGACTCTGTCGAAATGACGCTCGCAAGCATATGCTATCCCCGTCAAGCTTGTCATCAAAAAATAATCGGGGTACTCACCAGGAATGGTGGGGAAAATGGAATCATAATCATTGTCATGTCGGCATTATGTCGCTCTTGAACATGGCACTTGTCTACATTCGTGTCAGGGTGGGGACATCTCATCTTGTTTTGCACTGGCCTGCGTGGGTTTGGGTTATCCTGTTTGACTTTTCATCTTCTCATTGACTTGTCACCATGACCCTTGATCATTTGAATATCAATACTGCCGAGTCTACTGTCGTGCCGCCGATATGTTCAAGAGAAGTTGGCCTCTGCAAGAATACTCAACCCCCCTCTGATACCTCACACAAAATACCTTATCTGTCTCGTGTCGATGATGTGGGAAACATTATGGCCCACCTTCGATCAAGGTCACTTCCTGTCAACTTCAGCTCATTATCCAGGAAGGTGACTTAGAGACTCCCTTCAGGTGCCTTAGAGCCTGCATGCATCAATGGCAGGTTCTTCGTGTTCGACACGAGGTTTTCATCATTGGCCTCCGATCGAATGATTTTGCGGGTGTTCGACGCCAGCTCATTGATTTGCACGCCGTGGATTGTACCTATAGTCCTTGAGGACCATTGTCATTATTGGTGGTCCCTCTCGCATCTGTTAACATTTTTCATCATTGACTAGTAATCAGCCGATGTTCTTGCATGTTCGACTTCAACTCCCATATTCACATGCTTGGACTTGTACTTCGTTCGGGTCGAGATGGAGCGCAAGACCCTAGATTTTGTCTATTGAAATCCAGGTTGCAATTTTGTGGATTATTATGATCATTACATGACTCATTGATGGATGTATGCACCCATACCTGAGTCCTCATGGATGGCTGCGACCATACCTTTATTATCGTCATGGTCTCTTTAGCTGGGTGGTTGCGTCCATACCACAGACCTCCTTCGTATGTCTTTTGGATGGCTGCGCCCATGCCTGGACTACATGTAATCGATTATCAGAGATATCAGTTGTACATACGTGCAGGTTCTTCCTGGTGGTGTTCCAGTTCAGCCAGTTTCGTAAAGAATTTCACCCCTCCCACTCTCTCGGGCTTCATGCTTTAGGGGGCATCTGTTACACAGTAATTTGTCACTGTCTTCCTGTCAGTCTTCCTACTGTGTCATGAGTTCAAATTAATCATGCTCATGCTCTCTAATGTTGCCAAATGACCCACTTTGCCAAAGTTTTTGCTATCATCGTGACTGTTGTCAAGATAAACTCGCTGACGAGCGCTCCATAACAGACGGAATGTGCTGCCAGCGCGGAAGCACACGTGTTTCCCGCGCTGGTCGAATTTCATGATCCAGCGCGTCTGTTATTCATATCTGATCGCGCTGACATGACCTTCTTTGTTATTTAGCTGCGATGTCAGCGCTCCAGTGCAGTTATGTACCCGCGCTGATCCAGTTTGGGCGAGTTTGTTCTAACAGCCGGCCTTCCAGATGACTCCAGACCTGGTTGTTGGCCTTGTAAATGTCACCCTCCCTTCTCTGGCATGTCTGTTTCGTCATTTGAGCCACCTTCCTTGGAGATAAGCTCATCCTCCCACCATTTGTGGAGACTCCTTCTCCTATTTAAGCCTCTACCATTGCCATGAGTAGCTAGTTTTGGATAGTTTGGAATTAATAGTGCTTGGAGTGTTGCTGCTAGTGTGTGAACTTGATAGGTAGTTGGTGTGACAAGTGTGGGATTGCTAGAGAGCTTAAGGAAGGTTGTGAAGTGTTTCTTTCTTGTGTAAACTTGTGTGAGAGAGAGAGTCTTTGTCTTGGGATATCTACCTCCAAGGGTGAATGCTTAAGAGACTTGCTGGCTGGACCCTCTTGAGAAGGATTTGACGTCAGAACTTTGGTTGTATTCTTCTCTGTTGTTTATTAATAATAGATGACTGTCATTATGGTTCCACTCTCATTGTTTTATGTTTGATGTTGAGTTATATCTTTTCTGACTGATATATAATTGCATCTACTAGATTTTATGCTTGCTTTCATGTTGTTCTTTGCATGTGCAGGTGTCCAATCACGGAGATTGTGGGGATCGTGACCGGCCAAGGCAAAGGAACGAAGGCAACATCTATTCAACGAACACTAGCATTGGAATCCAAGTAGGTTCGGACTCACCATCTACTTTT
Organism: Pinus tabuliformis; assembly: GCA_031772625.1. Lineage (NCBI taxonomy): Eukaryota > Viridiplantae > Streptophyta > Pinopsida > Pinales > Pinaceae > Pinus > Pinus tabuliformis. Next base: position 654,524,683 of record CM062818.1, on the reverse strand, counting down.
TATTTGCAATTAGGAACTTGCGTGATAGCATTGTGTGATTGTTGCTAGACCCGGTCTGGGCTAGTAGGGATCGTCTCTGTCCGCAGAGAGGATTTACCTCTACAACAGTTAGTCACTCAATCTATTAGGACTTGGAATGATATGAAACAAACATTTTTGGATAGATACCTGGATTATTGTATGCCCACTAATCATAAGGATGTGGTATTCAAAATGATGCAAAAAGAAGATGAAAATTTGGAGGATTTACTTGAAAGATTTCAATACAACCTGAAGAGAAAGAAAATGAGTAATTTAGACGAGGAAACCTTGAAAGCCCTTCTATTGAAATCCATTAGAGATGAATGGATAGATATTTTAAACATGATGGGGAAGGGAGATATCTCTCAACTTCCACTTCGTGACATAGCAGAACTATGCATCCATCTCTCAAGGGGAAAACCTAAAACTGGAAAAGGGCCTAGAGATCCTTCTCTTATTAGAGCCAACAAATTTGCAAATGGATTAGTAAGTAGGGCAGAGATTGGCAATATGCTTGATGAGTTCAAAATTGATATTCTAGGGAGCCTTAGTGAAAAACTAGACACCCTTAAAATTCAAAACAAGCAGAAAGCAAAAGCTGATGCCTTGGCCATTTTTTGCTCAAAATGTAGAAAGAAACATGCTCTAAGGGAATGCCCCTTGGATGCAAAAGTTGTAGAAACATGTATGATTTGCTCAGAAAGTCATGAGACCAAGGATTGTCCTTCAATTCCTGGGCTTAAAGCTGTCTTTCAGGAAGATCCAAATTCAGTAGAATCCCTTTGTTTTGTTTCAAGAAGACCTTGGCAAGGGCAACAAAATCAAGGATTCAACAATCCTATGAATTTTCAGCTCCCGCCAAATTGGAATTCTTGGCAACAACCTTGGCCCCAACCTCAAAATCCATACCAATCATGGGCACAAGGGATGCAAAATCATCATTATGGGAGATTTGCTCAATTTTATCAATACCCTCCATCTTTCCAAAATCAACAATAAAATACACAACTTCCAAATTAGAACCCACAACTTGCATTACCATTTCCACAACAACAACCTTCTAAACAAAATCCAAATTCCCAACTCTTGCTTCCATTTCAACAAAAGACAAATCAACTACCAGCCCAGCCAATACCAAACCCCAACAACAAAAATCCTCAGAATGATTACATGGTAGAAGGACAGCAATTTCCTACCTATATGATTGTTCCTCTTAATGATGTTCAACTCAGATCTGGCAGAGTTTTAGAAAAACCTTCTATAGATGTTCAAGAGCAAGATGCCTCTGAGGAGGATTCTCATAGAGTCAATAAAGGTTCTGAGGAAGCATCTCCTCGAAACCCAATCATTCAAAAAGAAAAAGAAAAAGAGTCAACCCCCACAACTCCTATAGTTGAGCAACCTGCATCTGCATCCACGCCTCCTTTTCCTGAAAGATTACAAATTGACAAAGAGGTGGAAAAACAAATCTTGTTGCCTGACTATGATTTCCTGGATGAATTAAAGAATGTCTGTATCAAGATTCCCTTGCTACAAGCCATTAGAGAGATTCCTATTCTAGCAAAAGAAGACCAGGTAGGAAACCAAGAGATACAAAAAGAATCCACCTGGTAGGAAAAATTGCAGATATCGTGATGGGAAAAATTACCATGCAAAAATATGTGGATCCAGGTATTCCAATTGTCAAGACACACATAAATGGGATAGAAATTCCAAATACTTTGATTGACTTAGGGGCTGCTATAAACATTATGAGTAGACAGATTATGGAACAACTTAAACTTCCTAATCTTCTTTTTACACCCACCTTACTACAACTTGCAGATAGATCAATAATCAAACCAGATGGTGTGTTAGAAGATATTTCAGTCTCCTTAGATTCTTGGGAATATCCAGTAGACTTCATGATTTTGACTCCCAAGAGTAATCTAGGAGGACACCCACTCATCTTAGGAAGACCTTCGCTAGCCACAGCGGATGCTTTTATTAGTTATAGATCTGGGGATATGTACATTTCTGATGGTAGTTCGACAAAGAAATTCAATTTGTATACTCCAGCAAAAGCAATTACAGAAGCAGGAGACAATGAATGGGTCGATGATGAAGATATTATACAACCTGTCTTTACTATCTCTGAAATTAGCAAAGATAGTCAAATTTTGAACACATTAGAAAATTTTGAAACATTTTCAGAATATGACCACACACAATTCTAGTTAGATTCTGATATTGAATATTTTTCATCAAGGCAAATGCCTCTTTACTCTATGGAAGAGTTTGGTGGTTCTACCGTCGAAATTTTTCTAGGTAAACCATTGAATATCAACCAAAATTTGGAAAAGTCACAATAGGAAGAGCTAACCAAAATCTTACAAAAACAATCTGTTGCATTTGCATGGGAGTATACTGATATGAAAGGTATTGACCCTAAGACTTGCATCCATCATATCTATATCAAGGAAAACAGTAGACCAATCAGACAACCTCAAAGAAGGATGAATCCAAATCTTAGGGAGATTGTGAAAGAAGAGCTCCAAAAGCTACTCAATGTAAACTTCATTTACCCAATTTCAAATAGCTGATGGGTTTCTCCTTTGGTTATAGTGCCCAAAAAGAATGGTAAATGGAGAGTGTGCATTGATTACAGGGAATTGAATAAAACAACTTTGAAGGATCACTTTCCTTTGCCCTTTATCGATCAAGTATTAGATACATTAGCAGACAAAAAGTACTTTTCATTTCTGGATGGTTTTACTGGCTATAATCAAATTCAGGTAGCACCTGAGGATCAGGATAAGACCACATTTACCTGTCCATGGGGAACTTTTGCTTATCGAGTGCTTCCTTTTGGATTATGTAATGCACCCACAACATTCCAAAGAGCAGTACTAGGAATTTTTTCTGATCTAATCCATGATTGTGTAGAGGTATATATGGATGATTTTATAGTTTATGGTGATTCGTTTGAAGAGGCATTAGAAAATTTGGAAAAAGTCCTTATAAGATGTAAAGAAACAAACCTTTCATTAAGCCATAAAAAATGCTTTATGATGTTTACTGAAGGTATTGTTTTAGGACATCATATTTCAGGGGATGGGATTAAAGTTGATAGATCAAAAGTTGAAGTCATTTTCAAGTTACCTATTCCAAATTGTCAAAGAGATGTTAGAAGTTTTCTGGGATTTACTAGATATTATAGAATATTTATAGAAAACTTCACCAAAATAGCATCTCCACTCTTTAAACTGCTTACAAAAGATTGTGAATTCAAATGGGGTCCTGATTGCCAATCAGCATTTGAAACTTTGAAAACAAGAATATCTAAAGCACTTATCTTGAGAGGACCAAATTGGAAACTTCCTTTCCATATTTCTATAGATGCTTCAGATACAGCTCTAGGGGCTGTGTTGGGACAAAAATATTTAGTTCCTTATGCCATTTACTATACCAGTAAAAATTTAACTCCCATTTAGTTGAATTATACTGTGACTGAATAAGAGTTCTTAGCTATTGTTCATGCAATCAACAAGTTCAGACATTATATAACAGGCTATGAAACTTTTATTCATACTAATCATTCTGCAATTAGATATCTAATGAACAAACCCATTACTAATGGCAGAGTTACAAGGTGGCTCCTACTTTTACAGGAATTCAATATTACTGTGTTAAATAGACCAGGAAAACAAAACACAATAGCTAATTTCTTGTCTAAGATTCAGAATACTAAAGAAGATTCTCCTATAGAGGACAAGTTTCCTGATGAATATTTATTTGCAGTAACTACTAAGACTCCTTGGTATGCAGATATAGCTAACTATTTGGTTACAGGGAAACTACCTCCGCATTTATTTCCTAGTGAAAGAAGAAAGATTATTCAGGAGAGTTCAAAATATTCTTGGATTTCTAACGAATTGTTTAAAACAGGGCCAAATTTTGTGATCAGAAGATGTGTTCGGGAAGATGAAATGCCTAATATTCTCAAAGCATGTCATGATGAACCATGCGACGGACACTTTGCTGACAAAAGGACAGCCTATAAAATCCTTTCTTTAGGATATTATTGGTCGTCCCTCTTCAAAGATGCAAAACAATATGTCAAAATATGTGACAACTGCCAAAGAGTAGGGAAACCTACCCTCTCAAATGAGATGCCATTACAACCACAAGTACTCATCAAACCCTTTGAAAAATGGGCTTTAGACTTCATTGGACCTATTAATCCACCATCTAAACAAAGGAAGTATATATTGGTATGTACTGATTATGTCACTAAATGGGTAGAAGCCAAAGCATTATTTTCTGCTACTGAGCACTCAGTTGCTAGTTTTCTTTATGACGATATTTTTACTCGCTTTGGTGTTCCAAGAGAAATTGTGACATATCAGGGAGGTCAATTCACATCTAAACTAGTGGAGAAGCTGATGGAAGAGTACAAGGTCAAGCACAGAAAATCTACTCCTTACCATCCGAAAGCAAATGGTCAAGTGGAGTCCACAAACAAAGTTATTGAAGGCATCATTACCAAGACTGTTCATCTACACAGAAGAGATTGGGCAGAAAGGCTTCCTGAAGCCTTATGGGCCTACAGAACTACATGGAGGAATACAACAGGACATTCTCCCTATGAACTTGTTTATGGGAAAGAAGTTCTACTCCCCATTGAGTTCCAAGTTAGAACCTTCAAGATGGCAGTTCAATTGGGAATGGATCTATCAGAAGCCCAAAAGCATAGAATGGAGCAGTTGAATGAACTAGATGAGATCAGACAAGAAGCAATCTTAAGAACTGATCTAGTTCAATATCAAAGAGCTAAGTGGCATGATAAATACATCAAGGAGAAAAATTTTCAAGAAGGAGATTGGGCATTGCTATTTGATTCCAAGTTCAAAGATTTCAAAGATAAATTTCAGACTCATTGGCTTGGGCCATATGAGATTGACAAAGTCTTTAGCAATGGAGTGTTAAGAATCAAAACCATTGATGAATATCAAACTCCTCTTATTGTGAATGGTCACAGATTAAAGATCTATCATAAGCCACTCTCAAAGGAGGAATTTGTCAAAATCTTTCAAGATAATTCTGCAATAAGGCTGGTGAAGAAGAATCCTTCTTCTCCACTAGCCTAGTCTTTGTTCTTTTCAGTGTTTCTTAAAAATAAAAATAAAAAAATTGTGTAAGCCTGAAAACCAATCACTGATTGGCAATCTTATGCAGAAAATACAAGGTGAAAATCAAAAACTTCTGACACCCTATATTTTCCAAAAAAAATCCCTCTCATTTCATTCACTTCACTTCACTTCATTTCATTCCATTTCATCATCACATTCCGCCAATAAAAGTCCTTTCATGACCAGTTTCCATATATCATTCATTCAATCATCATTCGTTTCCATCCATCTCCATTCAGTCATATGTTCATTGTGTCAATTTCCGCAATTGAAATCTGATTCCGCAGTTGATTGTTGATTCTACAGCTAATACTTTGTTACTCTGTTATAGTCAGATGCTAGCCAAATAATGAAAAAATCAAATGTAGGAATGGAAGAGGAAGATATTTTGAAGATGTTAGCACCTGAAGCACCAACAAGAAGCAACCAATCAAAGGTCAGTGGACGGAAGTGGTAAGATTCTAAGGTATGAGCAAAATTTATTTCAAATAACATTTTAAAGCACATAATCTATATAGTTGTGAAACCACCGGCTCCATTATGTGTAATGATTCACATTGATAGTTTTCATAACCCCTCCATGACCTTTTCATAATTCCACCACGAACTCCGCATTAATTTCTAACGTTCTCATGATCCGCCTCCGAATCTAACTCGTACTTAACTGTATGTCTGCACTCCACCTGTTGAACTAGGTAGTTATGAAGATGTAATCTATTTGACCACGACTCTTCTCTGCCACACAAATCCGCAGTCGTTTTATGAACATGCTAACGTCCACTCCGCAGCCTTTTAATTCAAAGCTTTGCCAAACCCACTCCGTTTCCGTACTCTCCCATTGAAGATTGCGTTTGTTAGTACTGGTCTGTTTATACAAGCCTTCGCTCCGTGAACTCATTCTCACTGCATGTTCTGTGTCCTTTTGTTTTACAACTACTAGTTGCTCCACAATCCTTCTCCATCTCTGCTCACGCAACCATTCCACCTCCGTCAATCCAACACCTATAGTCCATCACCCACAGAGGTATTTTTAAGGCAGGAGGAAAGAATGGGCCTTCTGGTAAGAACAGAGCCAGACGGGCCTAAATTCATGGAGGGTTATCCACAGTTAAAAAACATATTAAGGAAGGCACGGTGGCTGCAATTCATCCAGAAATTCAGAGGTCACAATAAAGAAGTCACGAAGACATTTGCAAGGTCTTTTAACGGTGTGGAAGTTGAGGTTGGAGATCTCAAATTTTCAGTCACAGAGGCATCCATTGCAGTAGCAACGAGGCTTCCACAGGAGGGGGAACGGTGGTTCAAAAACAAAGACTTTGATGATAGGGCTTGGAGGATTATCTTGCGCAATCCAGGTATGGATATAACCATTTTCAAACGTGAAATCCCTGTCTCTGCTCTAGAGGAAAAGTGGACTAGTTTATTACTGATAATTCAGAAGTTTATTACATGTGAAGGACGATTTGGGTCCATGTACATGTACCATGTCAGGTTACTAATGAATTTTCTGGAAAATCAAACCATCAATTTGCCTTATTTCCTATTGAGTAGCCTGAAAAAGATGTCCACAACTGTATAAAGAATCTGAATGATGTAGAGCCCCACCTTTACCATCACGGCCTTGTTAAAATTCTGATTGAAAAACAATTGAAGGAAAGAAAGGACACTTGGGAACAGTTCTTGATTAGAAACTTCTTTCAGGACCCACCTAAAACACCTGAAAGTAGCTCAGCAAGGAAAAGTAGGAGAAGGAAAACAAGTGTGAACATTCAAGATACTCCTACTAACATAGCTAAAGAAACTAGTAAGGAAGAGAAGTTGTCTGAAAGTAGGAAGGAAAGAACTAGGGTTAGGAAGCAAGGAAACTAAAGGGGAAAAGAAATATTGAAGTTGTCTATCAAACCCCAGAACCTTCCTCAGAAGAGGATCAAATACTTTCTGAAAGACTAATTTACCTTAAGGAACAAACAGCTACAGCAAAGGGAAAAGGGAAAGAAAAACAGAGTGTAGAGAAAGGAGACACCAGCTCACAAAATCTAAGGAGGAGCTCCAGACTTAAAGGTAAACTGAAGAAAGTACAAACTAAAGGGGCCCACTTCGTGGACTTATGAGAGGAAACACCGGAATAGTCTCCAGCAATCCCTCCTGGCCATAGCCCACAACATTCTTCTCTTTCTCAACCAGATATTGAGATCAGTCCTTCTCAACCAGATTTTGAGGTCAGCCCAAGAAAGGCTACACCTGAGATAGATCCAACCCACCAAGAAATGTATGATTTCATTGAATCGTTGGAGAAGACTGCAATAGATCAAGGCATTTCATCTACCCATCCTAATACAGCCCAGGAAGCTTTAATCCAATCACTAAAGAAGTTTTCGAACTGGAAGTCTTGAATAGACACATCAAAAGAGAAAATGAAACATTGAAAGAACAGAGTAGGTTGGATAAAGTTATCCACGACAACACCATGTTGCATCTTGGGCTGTGGCAAAAGAAAAATAGGAAATTGAAGAAAAAGAGGAGGAGGTTGAGCAGGGCCCTTATCAACCTCAAATACAGGTGCCTAATGAGGAAGCCTAGGATGACAGTAGTACCAAGGAAGAAGAAAAGAAAGTTGGATATATTAGCAGAGGTCTCAGAACACATGAACTGAAGGGAAGATGGTCACAGTTTTGGTTGCATGAGGACATGCAACACCTTCACAGTGGGGGTATGTTGAGCCCTGAAACTACCTCTCTTCTACATACTTTCCTAGACCTTTTTCCCCTCACTAGTGCCTCATAAGCTATCAAAGATCATTACATATTGATTATAAGAGTGCATTTAAGTGGTTTTCTAACTATATTTTTGTGTTTGCTATTTGACTTAGATTTTGTTCATTAGCTGCGGAATGCAGCCACTTTCCACAGCTGACTCGTGATTCCGCAACTGTTTTTATTGATCTCTAGGTTACAGGTGTTGGCAAGTAAAACGAGGTACATGGGCAATTCAGGAATGATTTGGACATGGACCAGGTCCTATCAGCTCAGCCAAATTCGTAAAGGAAAGCCTTGGTCAAACGATGGTCAAACGAGGAGTTCTACAACAAACAGGTCTCTGTTTTCAACACGTGAAAGGTTCGAGACCGTTCCTAGATCCGTGGATCCATTTTGACAGCTGTAGACTGCCTCCATGACACAAATCCAACATCCACCTTTTGGTAGATTGAATGATCATGGAAACCAAGACGCTAAGCTCACGGGTTTTGTCTTTTTACGTGTCCTCTACTGAAGGTGTTTCATAGGAAAAACAGTTATGTAATTTCCTATATAAATAACGCGTTTGCAAACACACGTAGTTAGTTTTTGAGATAGTCTTGTTGTTAGTTTATATATTGTTGCCATAGCATTGGTCTTGCTATTGTAACGAGGGGATCCTTCCTCTGTTTTGCAATATAAAAGACCTTGTTTCTTATGACTGTGTGAACGTAATTTCAGATTGACAGCGTGTTAACCAAGGTCGTGCAGAGGGCCCCTGTTGGCTGAGGTTTTGTTTCTTTATTTCTGTAAAGTCTTCATGTGTCGTTTTCTTATTTCCGTTGTAAATATTTCATAGCTTGTTCATCTATGTATATATTTCCTAATTTATTTATGATGTTAACATTTCATTCCTGTACATGATTTTCCAGCACTGTATATTTTTGCTAACACTGATTAGTGTGTTTCAGGATAGGTTATGCTCGAGCATTTTCATATAATTTTTGCATCAAATAGTGACATGAGATTGGCCTCTCTGCTAACTTTGTTTTCTTAGCTTTTCAATTTCAGTTATGCCCTGATTTCAGTCTTATTTATTTGTTGTTGTTAGTTAGCTTAGATATCAAATTCTTCATGTCATTTAACGTTATCTCCAAAGCCATGGCTTAACCCCAAAAAGCTACTTAGCGAGCTATCAGATTATGAATGAAGTGATTTGATTTTACTTTCTTTTTTGCAATTAGATGTCAGGTTCTTCATGTCATTTAATGTTATCTCCAAAGCCATGGCTTAACCCCGAAAAGCTACTTGGCGAGCTATCGGATTATGAATGAAGTGATTTGACTTTACTTTCATTTTTGCAATTAGATGTCAGGTTCTTCATGTCATTTAACGTTATCTCCAGAGCCATGGCTTAACCCCGAAAAGCTATTTGGCGAGCTATCGTATTATGAATGAAGTGATTTGATTTTACTTTCATTTTTGTAATTAGATATCAAGTTCTTCATGTTATTGACATTATCTCCAGAGCCATGGCTTAGCCCCGAAAAGCTACTTGGCGAGCTATCGGACTAAAAGTGATGTAAATTGATTTTTCTTTCACTAGTCTGCAATTTTTGGTTTGGTTGAGTGCAATAGCTTAACTTTTATTTTCTGTATTTAGATGAGCAGAAGAGACAGTGATTTCATGACCAGTAGTTCATAATTTGTTTAATTTGAATAGTTGCACATTTACATTCTTGTTCAAGTACTAATCTTCTCACTAGGATGTTTTGAGATCCTTTGAAGTGTTAAGCTCTGGGAGTTATCATAAGGGACATAATTGTCTAAAAACTATATCCATACTTGCCTTCTAAAGTATTCTTAAAACTTAGGAATAAGATTTCCATTCGCATTAGGAGAAAAACAAAGATAAAACTCCAAAACAAAATAAAATTGAAAACAATAAAAAGTAAGAAAGAGGTTGTCTTGCACATATAGTGCGCCGCACTTCATCAGTTTACGACTCCCGAATTGATAATTAATGTAGCAATTTAGGACATACTAAATTGAAAAAACACAACCTTCTTCTCACCATTGGAAGAACAGGATTCAGAAAGAGAAACCTTCTCCTTCCCCTTCTTTGTCTTACTCGCTAAGGCACAGTTCTCCTCATCCTCCATGGATGAAGAACCGTCTCTGGTGCTCCGTCTGATCTCCTCCTGCATCAAATCCGACCATAGTTGTTCCCAATCTGGCAGTTTCTCTCTTCCATTAACCGAGTCCTGGTAGCTATGCCAGCTCTTAGGAAGGCCAAGGAGTGCTAGACTCACCATATCATCATCAGCTGTCACGACCCCTACACTTGCAAGCTCATCCCTGCATGAGGTGAGCTTGTTCAGATACATAGAGATCGTGTCATCCTTTTCACACTTGATCTTTCGAAGTTTTTCCTTCAATGCTAGCTTCCTCTGATCACTGCTATTCTGATAAAAATCTTTCAATGTTTTCCACATCGAAAATGGAGTCTCCTTCCCATGGAGGCTCGAGACAATGTGATCTCGAACTCCCTCCAAGAGGATTCTCCTAGCTATAGCCACACACTTCTTCCATTCCACCAGTTGAGTAGCATCAGTCAGCTTTTGGACTTCTTGATCAATGAAGTCCTTAAGGACATTATCTTCTAATACTGCCTCCATGCGATCCTTCCAGGCTATATAATTCGAACTGCCATCAAGGGCATATTCGAGTCTCAAACCATAGAACGCCATCGGTGAAATAGATGTGATAAGAACTCAATTCAATATTTAGAAACCACAAACTTGTTCCTTCTTGTATATTTTTCTTCCTTGATCACCTGTGCTCTGATACCATGTAGAATTTTCTCTACAAATCAGCTAGCTCACTGATATCATGTAGAAATTTCACCTGCACATCCAACTGGTATATGCAATGTACTAAAGCATAATACTAGATCTACATCTACCATAAACTTAGCGGAAGCTTAATTGAACATGAGCAACATCAAGCATGAACACATATAACTGATAAGAAGGAATCAATCACACATAACATAGAAGAATTTATCTGGGAAAAGCACCAGCCTAAAACCCCATCTCTGTATTATCAATCAAGTGGAAATCCTCAACAACATACAAAAAGAATCAGCTCAAAAGCTATACTCCTCTAAGCTCCTATTTCCTTGCGCAGTTTTGATTGGGGTCCAATGTCATAACATGTGTGAATTGCCCACATCATATCTGCTGTAACCTCAGGTCCAACTACACAATCCATAAGGAGTAATATTCCTTCTGCATGCAAGGAATATTCACAAGGAATATCCTAGCAACTGATAGTACACTGTCCCTCCATCTGATCTCAATTGGTTCTCTGTCTGAACTGACATGCATGAGTTATCCATGAGTGAATCTTCAATTATCTGAAAATACCAGTTGTTACATGCATGCAAGCATTAACAAATTGAATCTCATTAATTTAACAACTTGTTAAATTAATCTAACTGGACTTGACTAAGTTAAACTAAGTCAACTGATCCTCTCAATATAGAACTCATCCTTAATTCCTCAATCAGTGGAGCAAATCAAGGACACATTCCCCAATCAGTGGAGAAATTATTGCATGTTCTCACAAAGACTTCAAGTTTGATTTTCCTTAACTAATTAACTCAAACTGAATTAATTAATTAATATTCAAACTGCTGGTAAGACCAAATTCGAATTTTACTTCCTATTTCTAGTCCAGGGACTGACTAAAATAGGAATCCACACTGCACTGCTAAAAATAGAACTTATATTTTTAGCACTTCTATTTTTAGCAATTTCTTGTTGCCAATTTTCAACAAATATATCATAATCCTTATGCTAACATCTATAACCATGGGGGAGTGGTGCCTCCTATTGACATATTGACATAATCATTGACTGGTTGCAGTGTGAATATGTTTGTTACTTGGCCTTTACCCCTCCCCATATGTTAAAAACAATAAATCTATGTAATGTTCCATAGTACCCCTTTTACATGCCCTCCTTAAAAGAATGCTCATTATTAAGTAGGACATGCCTAAAATCTATGCATTTGGGAATTTTTTTTACGACATAAATATCTCTCTATACAAAAATAATTCTTCATTGGTTAAGCAATGTCATCAACACAACAACATATAAGCTCCAATATACCATGATCATTATGCCAACATGGGTAGCCACAAGGAGTGGTGCTTGGTACTAACATAATGGTTGATTGGTTGTAGTGTGAAGATGTTTGCTGCTCAACATTCCCCATTCCTATATCAAAATTAATAAAATCTCTCACAATATCGCTTTCACATGCCCTCCCAACAAAAATGCCCTTTACTAAGTCAAATACATGTAAAATTTGTGTGCCTTGGAATTGTTTATATCACATAGATACCTCTCTATACAAAATATTAATTCCCCGTTAATTACGAGATGTGGTCCACAACAACATATAAGCTCCAATATACCATGCAACTTTTATCAATGGGCATAGCCACAATGGAGATGTGCATTTTATTAACATAATGATTGATACATTGTAGTGTGAATATGTTTGTTTCTTAGCCTTTCCCCTCCCTTTGTGCAAAATTAAAAGATATCTCGGTTGTAGTATGCTCCAAGCGAGAGATCATTTAATTTTGCACAAAAGGAGGGAAAAGGCTAAGAAACAAACTTATTCACACTACATGAATATGAGCCACAATATAATGAGGGTTTGTTTTATAGGATTCATCCATCGATAATATTTTATCCAATAGGTTCCCAATGTCAGTGATGGTCCTATATGTCCACATCTCAATAGGCAAACCTCTTAGCTTGATCCAAATTGGAATACATATATCAATCTCTGCCCGTAGATGAAAACAAGGGTCACATGGCTCTAGGGACAGGAATGGAGAACCTGAAACCATTTGCTAGCCAAACTGGTGTAGCATCCTCAATGCTCCTAAAAATAAACCCTAGCCACCCTCATGATAGAACATGAAAAATAGGCTCATACCTAAAAACTAGAGCCTACTAGCATTGTATCCATTCATTTAGATTGTCTACTGAGATGTGTCAACCAATAAAATTACCAATTGGAGTATTTTTCAAATAACTCTAAAATGTGTTTGACTCTCAAACTTCCTAACTACTAGTGACATTCTCTTTTTCTTTCACTTTAAAACCTTGCAAGGTTTCTTTTCCTTACCAAAAATTACAAGAAATACCATACAACCAACCAATGAATCACATCTCCAATGGATCTAGCTCCACAAATTTACTCCAAAGACAATCCCACCTTAGCATAATATTTGGTCACCACTTATAAGAAAAGCAAAGCACCGTGTGAATAACAACTAAATTCCAAAGATGATGAAGATTTAGTGGATCCTCCTCATTACTATTGCATTAAAAATACCATGTAACTCATGAAGTCCCTTGTCACCTTCACCAAAAATGCCATCTAACTTATGAAGTACCTTGCTCACTTCCACCGACACCTAGCTTAAGGCTGGTACTATCATGTAACATCCATCCATATATCTTCTTATGGGCACCAACGAACTTACCACACCCACATCATTGACGAAACCTAAATTTTTTGTAGAACGAGCATGCCTCCTCTCCGTTGTTGCAAATCAAATTTTAACTAAAAAAATATATATTAAGACACATTCTCACGGGGTCCTCTTTATCACAATCCCGAGGCCCTCGACCTTTGCATGTACAAACTGTCATGGCACAATCTTAGATACCCACTAATAGCTAGTCGGGGCAACCAACGAGCATTCGGGTGGGAAATACTTCCTGTCTGGACTCTATTCCTTCCTAGGATCCTGTTTTTGTTTCCAATTGACGGGGTTCACGAATCGTGTTGGTGCGATACACTTCGGTTCAGTCGACTGCAGGAAATCAAATCGTCAGGCGAAGGGAGGTGTTGACGCCGTTGAGAGGGTCTGCAACTTGACAGAGTGATCACTTGGAAACCTGTTCTATTAGCTGCCGCCTTTGTGACTCCTCGTTGCAGGAAGAATGCAGGGGCCCGTTGTTCCCCGGCCCCGGCTGGAGTTTCTCAACACAAAACCCCAACCGAACTATGTGGCTGTCCTGGGCTGAGGGGCCACGAGGTTCACCACGCGGTCTGATATCGGGCCTACGAGGGCCGCCCCAGACCTGTCAGACCGCTCCGCCACTACCATAGGAGGCGCGTTAGCGGGTAGAGGGCGGGGCAAGGGCAGTGCCGGTGCCACGGGTGCCGAAGAGGAGGAAGAAGTAGACGACGAGAAGGGATATGATGAGAACCAGAAGTTCGATGAATTTGAGGGTAACGATGTGGGTTTGTTTGCCTCTGCCGAATACGATGAGGATGACAAGGAAGCTGATGCCGTTTGGGAGAGCATTGATAAAATAATGGACTCTCGCCACAAGGACCGGCGGGAGGCAAGGCTGAAATAGGAGATTGAGAAGTACAGAGCCTCAAACCCTAAAATTACAGAGCAGTTTGCAGACCTTAAGAGGAAATTGTATACGCTCTCCACCGAGGAGTGGGACAACATACCAGAGATTGGGATTATTCGCTTTGGAACAAGAAAAAGAGGTTTGAGAGTTTTGTTCCAGTTCCGGATACATGGCTGGAGAAGGCCAGGCAAGAGAAGGAGCACGTCAGTGCATTGGATCCGAAAAGCAGGGCTGCCAGTGGCACGGAGACACCCTGGGCACAGACACTGGTGACTGATCTCACGGCTGTTGGAGAGGGGAGAGGGACTATGCTGTCTTTGAAGCTCGATAGGCTATCTGATTCGGTTTCAGGGTTGACTGTAGTGGATCCCAAGGGGTATCTGACTGATCTCAAGAGTATGAAGATTACCAGTGATGCAGAGATTTCGGATATTAAAAAGGCCAGATTGTTGCTCAAGTCGGTTACGCAGACTAACCCAAAGCATCCTCCTGGTTGGATTGCGGCGACGAGGCTAGAGGAGGTTGCAGGGAAGATACAGGCTGCACGACATTTGATTCAAAAAGGTATGTTCCTGCCCTGCAGAACCTTTTTATTAATTCAAATTCAGGAGTTGAATTTAATCAGAATTCAGTTAAAATTTAGTTGAGAAGTGTCAGCTCTTTAAGGTTTCATTTCTATTAGAACATCATATTTATAGAGATTTGATTTTGGTGATTTAACTTCTCAGTTATGTAGGCTGCAAGTTTATTTTATTTAGAAGGATATTTGATTCAAAAGTGTTGTCTGTTTTGTATTTTTATGAATTATGGGTCCTCTTTTTTTGTTAAGAGTCAAATTCCAGATTCCAGTAAACCTTTCAATATTTTTTCTTAAATGTTCGGCTTTTACGATTCGTTTCTTTATATTGAACATTTCAGGTTGTGAAGAATGCCCAAAGAATGAAGATGCATGGTTGGAGGCTTGCAGATTGGCGAGTCCGGATGAAGCCAAAGTAGTCATTGCGCGCGGTGTAAAGGCGATCCCCAATTCAGTGAAGTTGTGGATGCAAGCTTCAAAGCTTGAACATGATGATGCGAACAAGAGCCAAGTGCTGAGGAAGGGGCTGGAGCATATTCCTGACTCTGTGAGGCTTTGGAAGGCTGTGGTGGAGTTGGCAAATGAGGAGGATGCCCGGATTTTGCTTCACAGGGTAGTGGAGTGTTGTCCACTACATGTGGAGTTGTGGCTTGCGTGACAAGGCTTGAGACATACGATCAGGCAAAGAAGGTTCTCAACAAGGCGAGGGAGAAGCTTTCCAAGGAACCTTCGATCTGGATCACTGCTGCGAAGCTTGAGGAGGCCAATGGAAACACAACCATGGTGGGCAAGATTATTAAGAGGGGAATCAGGTCCCTGCAGAGGGAAGGGGTAGTGATTGACAGAGAAGCTTGGATGAAGGAGGCAGAGGCCGCAGAGCGAGCAGGGTCTGGTGTGACTTGCCAGGAAATAATTCGCAACACAATTTCTATTGGAGTTGAAGAGGAAGATAGAAAGAGAACATGGGTTGCAGATGCAGAGGAATGCAAGAAGAGGGGATCAATTGAAACTGCACGTGCGATCTATGCACATGCCCTTACAGTGTTTGTTGCTAAGAAAAGTATTTGGCTTAAGGCTGCCCAGCTAGAGAAGAGCCATGGAACTAGAGAATCATTGGATGCCTTACTGAGAAAAGTAGTGACATACTGTCCGAGAGCAGAG
Source organism: Pinus tabuliformis (assembly GCA_031772625.1). Classification (NCBI taxonomy): domain Eukaryota; kingdom Viridiplantae; phylum Streptophyta; class Pinopsida; order Pinales; family Pinaceae; genus Pinus; species Pinus tabuliformis. Next base: position 654,508,560 of record CM062818.1, on the reverse strand, counting down.
GTGCTATGGATGATGGGAGCTAAGGAAAAGTGGCTTGCAGGGGATGTCCCATCCGCTCGAGCAATTTTGCAGGAGGCTTATGCTGCAATACCCAACTCAGAGGAGATTTGGTTAGCTGCATTCAAGCTGGAGTTTGAAAATCATGAGCCTAAGAGAGCAAGGATGCTTCTCGCCAAGGCTCGTGAGAGAGGTGGTACAGAAAGAGTCTGGATGAAGTCAGCAATTGTAGAAAGAGAGCTGGGAAACAGTGCGGAGGAGAGGTCACTGCTTTATGAAGGGCTTAAAAAGTATCCTGCATGCTTTAAATTGTGGCTAATGCGAGGACAGCTTGAAGATCGTCTTGGGAACTTGGAGGCTGCACGTGAGGTCTATGAGCAAGGCCTCAAGAACTGTCCAGGGTGCATTCCTCTATGGATCTCAACTGCTAAATTTGAGGAAAAAATGGGTGGTCTGAACAAGGCGAGGGCAATTCTTACTATAGCTAGAAAGAGGAACCCTAAAAATCTAGAGCTCTGGCTTTCTGCTATCAGGTCTGAATCAATGCATGGCAATAAGAAAGAGAGTGAGATCCTGATGGCTAAGGTGTCACAGGAGTGCCCGACCAGTGGCATATTATGGGCAGCATCAATTGATATGGCTCCAAGGCCTCAGAGAAAGAGCAAGAGTATGGATGCACTCAAGAGATGTGATCATGATCCATATGTGATTGCAGCTGTTGCCAAGCTGTTCTGGAATGATAGGAAGGTTGATAAGGCCAGGAATTGGTTGAACAGGGCAGTCACTCTTGCACCAGACAATGGGGATTTTTGGGCCTAATACTACAAGTTTTAACTTCAGCATGGAACTGAGGAGATCCAACAGGATGTTCTGAAGAGATGCATTGCTATAGAACCAAGGCATGGAGAGCGGTGGGCATCTATATCAAAAGCAGTTGAAAATTCACATCTCCTTGTTGAAGCTATTTTAAAGAAAGTAGTGGTTGCTTTAGGCAAGGAAGAAGGGGTTATAGGAGTTTGAAAAACTTTTTAGAAAAAAAAATCAGGCCTTCCAATTATCAATATGTTTTTACTAGCTAACAATTTGGACAGCTTATTACTCTGGCAGTATTATTGTAATCATTGTAGCATAGTTTGTTGTAATAGTCATCCCAATTTTTATTTTTTTTTGAAAAGTAAATTCATTGTTTTCCTTAAATATCCCATAAGTATCATATGGATGGTGTTGCTAATAATCGATGCTTTAAAAGCAATTGAACCCTGATTTATGGGCAAAATATACATAAAGGTGCATAGAACCCTTACGTCTTACCATTATTCCCAACAAGGCAGGGAACATCAACTCCATCTCGTAAGATAGTTTGCTATTGCTATTGTTGCCAGTATTATTGTAGTTGTGCCATACCCAACTCCACTAATAGTTATTTGTGGTGTCTGACTCAAGTAGATACTTGTCATAGGGCAAACAACATTTTGAACTCTGGTTAGTCTCCTTCCATGATGACAGGTTGAATCTTGATCAGTCTCCATCCATGGGATTCTAATGGTCCTTAGATGTGAGATTCACATGCCAAATTGAATCATTTCATAGAATGACTCCACTGCATATTACTGCCTTTCAGTTATGGCTGAGTATCTATTTTACCAAATTTGGCCAAGACTCGAGTATAATCCTAATTACATCAAACTTGAGGCTAACCCTAAGTGCCCAAAATTTTGCAAAAACCCAATTATGCAGCACAGTCTAGGAGGGGTTAACATGCCTATGAGGTATTTGAACTTTGTTGAGGGCTAAGAACAGTTGGACTTTACCAACCAACCAAACTCACTTTTGACCACTTCTAGTTACTTTAGCCTGTAGATGCTTTCATAAAAAGAAAGCAGTTGATCCAATAAAAGGAAAGGGACTGGTTGCGTGTTTCATTCCCCTTTTTTTTCTTTGTCAGTTGAAAGCTTTCCAAGAAGCATAAACCTACTGAATCATAAAACCGATTTTTTTGTCGCTCCAACTCCCAACGATATACATCACAATGTGTCATAGTTTACTATAAACCTCTATAGAGATTGGGCAGCACTGAATCCAAGTAATCCCCCTCATCCCTTAAAAGACACCTCTAAATGTAACTAGAAATAGTTAGTAAAGGAAAAGTACAAAGATATAAGAGATCCATGTTGAACCAAAAACCTGTGCATTCACAACATAATTGGGATGGATAAAACTAAAAAACAATTATGCAGTTTGACGAAAAATTATCTTACACATACAAAATGAAAGAAGCATTGGCATACTACTATGTTTACAAATTTGAGGAGAGGCAAAGTGAGTCTCCGGGCAACACAGTTACATTTGGAGACCCTAGATCCTTGTACCGACAATATGTAGTGACTTATAAAATGATTGCCAAAACGATGCCTTTGCTATGCATGTAAGAACACAACCTGTATAATGAGGGAGATGTAATATTGTCTGAGAAGCAGATTTATACAGAGTGGGCCAAAATTGTGTATTTATTGAAGATACAATTGATTTGGGCATGAAACAAGTGTCCAAGATTTCAATGTGCCTTATTTCAGAGCCCATTAATGATTTACTATGAAACCTAAACTTTCAAAACAAAGGCATTCACCAAAGATAAGACACTGAACAGTAATGGATCAGCAGTCGATATAATACACAAATCCACGGCCATTTAGTATGTATAATGAACAAAGGAAATGAGCTAGGAACAGAAAGGGTGAGCCAAAACAACACGAGCAGCCATATGCTAATATTATGCCCAATGAGGAAACAAAACTGCACATATTAGTTCAATCCTGTGTTGGAGATAAAGGTTGTTCTTATCATATCAGTCCTATGCTATTCAAGCAATAGGACATATTAGTATATTCTACTCACTTCGTTAAGTGATAGAATAGACTAATGTATTTCAAAATCATATCAGCATGTTCTACTCAACGAGGAAAGAGAAAGAATTGCTCATTTAAATCATCCCAATGATGTGTTGTTCACTGAAGGCAACAATGTTAACTAAGGAGTAAACCCATGTTCTACCCAGGGCTTAGCGGTGCTATTACTCTTACTTATTGCGCTTACCTACTCTTGGTAAAAAAAATTAACACACAACAGTTACTCAAAACAGTGCCCAGGACTAGATTTTCAAGCTCAAGCACACTGACTTTATGTATACTCAGTTTGAGGCAATGCCTATGAATTACTCAAATGATTGCACTCGAATTTAGACCATTGTACCTACAGAAATATAGAGTCTAGAATTGTTGTCAAGGGTATTGTAAACATTCATTCGGTATGCGTGGCTTTACCCTACTACATACCAACAGGGCACCATCCTCAAGGAGGTGCTCATGAATGAAACAAAGACAGATATATTCTAGTTTCGGCCAGGTGACCTATTCCATGCACAGGCCTTAGTAGATACGAGTGACAACAGAGTACCTTAGCAGTTGCTTGGGTCTTGATGAGGCTTGGAATACCTGTTAGGAACATTGTCATTAATAGAAACATCTCAAGAGAAAATTTGTAAATAGTCCTGGTTATTATGTGTCAATAGAAGTGTAATGAGCCACACTATTTGTTCCCCGCTGCCCAATCCAGCACTGATGCCCAAACTGCTATTTTTAGCACTTCTATTTTTAGCAATTTCTTGTTGCCAATTTTCAACAAATATATCATAATCCTTATGCTAACATCTATAACCATGGGGGAGTGGTGCCTCCTATTGACATAATCATTGATTGGTTGCAGTGTGAATATGCTTGTTACTTGGCCTTTACCCCTCCCCATATGTTAAAATAAATAAATCTATGTAATGTTCCATAGTACCCCTTTTACATTCCCTCCTTAAAAGAATGCTCATTATTAAGTAGGACATGCCTAAAATCTATGCATTTGGGAATTTTTTTTACGACATAAATATCTCTCTATACAAAAATAATTCTTCATTGGTTAAGCAATGTCATCAACACAACAACATATAAGCTCCAATATACCATGATCATTATGCCAACATGGGTAGCCACAAGGAGTGGTGCTTGGTACTAACATAATGGTTGATTGGTTGTAGTGTGAAGATGTTTGCTGCTCAACATTCCCCATTCCTATATCAAAATTAATAAAATCTCTCACAATATCGCTTTCACATGCCCTCCCAACAAAAATTCCCTTTACTAAGTGTAAGGGCCTGATTCCTATTATTAGAGCCTCAATCTAATATACACTAACAGATCTATTTTCTTGCTAATTTAAAAGTAATAAAAGGAGCTTACTGACCTTCTCACATAGCTTTAAACATTTAACATCTTATCATTTTATCATAAGCAACATAAATTAAGGTGAGCATTCCATTGATATCAACTTAACAAGAGTAGTCCATGGAAAAATACATGTTCCGGTGGTTGATGATGATACCTTTGTCTTATAGCTCCAGCTGAACGCTCCTTCTAACCGACCCAACCGGATATACCTCCCAGCCAACTAGGAAACAAATTCCTAGCCCAGGAAACCTCCACAGGTTCCCTAGCCCTCCGTGCCCAAGTCCAACCAGATATAGTGTGTCCTCAAGAAGAATGTGCAAAACCAGATAACAATACTTTCCTCCTCTCAACCCAAGAAACCTCCATAGGTTTCCAAGGTCTCCCAAAATCATAACCAGTCCAAACAGTCACAACCAACCCCCACAATCATAAGCAAGACCCCCTCCTCCCCCTTTCTTCCTTCCCCCTTCCCTTTTTATAACCTTCTTCCCTTCTCCATCTCAACCACCTTTCATTAATGTCATTAAATTCTCATCCATCCTTACAATTGACTTCTCTTCTCCCAAGTAAGCTAGGAATACATTTGGAAATGTGACATGAATATAAAATTGAGAATTTAATGGGAAAGGATCATGTCTTCTCCCAAGTAAATCTGAAAAGTACATTTGGGAATGTGAGGTGAGTATATATATATATATATATATATATATATATATATATATATATATATATATATATATATATATTGATAATTAAATGGAGAGGACTATGTCTTCTCCCAAGTAAATGTGAGGGTACATTGGGGAATGTGAGATGTAATTACATGGAGAGGACCATGTCTTCTCCTTAGTAAATATGAGGGTACATTGGGTAATGTGAAATGAATATATATATTTTTGAAATCATGGAAGGAGACCATATCCTACCTAATATTCAATTTGAGAAGGTAAGTGGGGAATTTGAATAATGGAAATCATGAATTTTATATTAGACCAATATTTCTCAATATTTTCAGATAATGTAAACATTAACAAAATTTGTAGGATAAGATTTAAGTTGGGCATTACATACACCCCTCCTTCAGAAAACTTCGTCCCAAAGTTAGAATGAAAAGATGCAAGGAGTTTGAAAGCATAGCAACCAGAGAGAGTTATAGCAATAAAATTGGATAAGTCTGACAATGACATTTCTTCCCATCAAGAGTATCCAACTGATCTATATCTTCCTATCCACCCTGGCCTACTTCCGTTCCCACCCTATCCGTCCTCTGCCGCCTTATCAGTGGCAAAGGCCATACTGACCACTGATAAAACCGACATGGTGGGAGCGTCGAATGCCTCGACCGAACTTTCCCCAGCAGGCACCTGGCAATCGTCATCACATGTCTAGGGGGAGTGTTCAGTTGTCCTCCCCACAATTCCAGGTTTCGGAGGATACACGGTGGGTAACACCTCCACCCCTCCTTCAGAGCACGAACCACACTATAGAGCTGGTTGGACTTGTCATCGAATAATCCAGTCAGGTCGTCTTTCCACTTGTCATTTGCATTTTACTCATGTCATAAGAGTGCATATCAAGTAGATACCAAATGTAATAGAATAAGGTACATCGTACCTTTCCTCATTGGTCGTCTCGACCTTCCCCAATGGAATATTAGATCTTGGTTATCATACAGTTCTTTCCAACCTGTAGTTTAGTTCTCATCCATGCATATATACAACCACAAAATAGATATAGATACATGATCTCAAACATCATGTTTATTAAGCCCAGTGTCCATGTGTCAATTTTTGTTGTTCATACTGGAAATGAATCTTACATCAGATAAATCATAATTTCACTAAGTCATTGATTAGATAAATCATATCTATATAAGCCTATATGATGCAACAATAACTCTGACAAGTCACGCACTAGATAAATTGTATCCAAGTAAGTCACACATTTGGTCATACATCCAACATTTCCATCATCAATACCAAATCCATCAATTGATTTTCACGTGTCCAACCAAATGTGTATAATTTTCACAAATAACAACATGGAACTGCAAAATAGAACCTTAACATAGGTGGCTATCTACGTTAAAAAGGGGCATCATAAATGCTCATGTGACATCCTTGTGGAACCCTTCAATAACAATTAGAGTTGAAATATATTCAACTATCTGTCATGGAAAATAGCATTTGAACCCGGATATCCTATAAGGTGGTACGAAACCAAAATAATGGCAAGCAACGGATTAGTGCACTATCAATTCCACTAGAAGGTGTTAGTATAAGTTTTATGCATATAATTTCTTTAAAACCTTAGTGAATATAAAATTCCCACTCTTCCAATTTGATGGTTTTTTTTTTTTCATCTTCCAAACCCATTTAGTTAATCTTGGAAATAAAGGACTCAAAACTTCAGAAACTATTTCCAACATGATTTTCATACTTTATTTTTTGTAAATTGAGAGAAATGTCCTCTAAATGCCAAAAGGTTCAAATTTATCATATATTTAATCATTGTTTACTAGTACTAAAACAATTTCATGATATATAATGCAGCTCACAATATGACCAGACAAATGAGAAATAATTAAATGAATGGAATAATTGCCCTTGCCCTACTATTATTAGTACTTCCCTTCCAGATGGCACCGCATCTCTAAAGACGCCTACTCCTTTCACAAGTGTCCAGTGACCACAAAAGTTGCGAATAAAGTTGAGGGTCCTTTTATCCAAAACTAGAGACACATTATTTTTCACAACATTTTTATTCAACACTAGAATAAGGGTAAGGGTGTATTCTAATATTTTCACTGTTCTTTTATTGACTAAATAAGCTTCCATTTTAAAATCCCAAATCCTTGGAAGGTTCCTCAAATCATCATTTGTTTCCGACTGTGATTTCCCAACAATATGGCACAATTGGATGGGTCTTTGAAAGAGTTTTTATCATCCGCAAGCTGAGGAAAGCTTGCTTCGCATGCACCAATACGTTTTCTCTTCTTTCATATCACTGTGAGGGCATAAACTATGAGGCATAAGCATTGTTTTCCTTTAAAGAAGGACCATTGTCCTCCCCCTCGCAAATAGTAGCATAATGAAGCGGTCCCTAGCATTCTTGGTTTAGTGTTTTATCCTTTCCTGGCCAACAATGGTGTCTTATCCACATGAGCAACCTTTTCAAATATTGACAAGACAAGAATAAGAATTAACATAAATGTTAGAAAATTATATATTACGGAGCAATGGAACACATAAAATATTGCAGAAATATAAACACAGAAAACGCACAAAACAAGAGAGACACAGATATACGTGGTTCACCCAGTTTGGGCTACGTCCACCCCGAACAGCCAGTCCTTCCTTTCTATTATCCAGCAAAATGAAGAGATACAACCTACAGCAAAACCGTTGTAATATCCTCTGTTTTCTCTCACAGTCTCACCTCTATGTTTCTCACTCACCGAATACACATATATATATCACAGCCTCAAATACAATGCCCTCATATAAAGAGAGGGGTTGCCTTCTAGGGCAAAAAACCCTAAAATAAACATAAGTTCTACTGTCAGATCATCCGCCTAATGAACGGCCCAGATTGACTAGAAATTACTATACTTTTACAAGGCAATTTTACAGTTGTTTTTAGCTTCGGGGGCGCTGCCCCCGAAACCCCCCGCCAGGGGGGGGCTCCATAAAGTCGCTGCTGCCCCCCCCTGGACCCCCCCACGGAAGCGATCATTTTACCTGGGGTCCAAAATGCCGGTACTATAGAAGATAATCAGGCTCCACACCCAACAATCTCCCACTTGGAGACTGATTGTAGCAACTCCACCGCTGCTCCATTTGCTAGACAATGAATCCTCTTTGGACCTGGCTGTTTCTCATCTTCATCGTCATCCTTGAAGACCAACTGAAACTGAGCATATTCTCAGTTTCTCCCTGGTTACAACTTTTGTTAGCATATCTGCAGGGTTCTGGCTAGTGTGTATCTTTTCCAGCTTCAACTCTCCATCTTCCAACACTAATCGTATGAAATGGTACTTGAGCTGTATGTGTTTTGTCCTGGAATGAAATGTTGAGTTCTTTGCAAGATGAATGGCACTTTGACTATCACTGTATAACGTGCCCATATCATGCTCCTTACCCAATTCACCCATAAACCTTTCTAACCAAATCATTTCTTTACTAGCCTCTGTAGCAGCAACATACTCTGCTTCTGTTGTTGAGAGTGCAACAACACTTTGGATTTTTGAAACCCAACTGACAGCTGTTCCTCCGACAGTAAATACATATCCTGTAGTGCTCCTCCTATTATCTCTGTCACCTGCCATATCTGCATCAACATATCCTTGTAGGGATATGTTTGAACCACCAAAGCATAATGCCTGCTTTGTGGTACCTCTCAAATATCTGAGAATCCATTTCACTGCCATCCAATGTTCCTTTCCTGGATTGTTCATGTACCTGCTTACAACTCCCACTGCATGTGCAATATCAGGCCTTGTGCAGACCATTGCATACATTAAACTTCCAACTGCTGATGCATATGGAACTTTAGACATATAATCCATGTCTTCTTGGGTCTTTGGGCACATTTCTTTGCTAAGTTTGAAATGGCTAGCAAAAGGTGTACTAACTGGTTTTGCATTTTGCATGTTAAATCTTTTCAACACCTTTTGTATGTACTCATTCTGAGACTGTTAATTTTCTATTTTTCCTGTCTCTAGTTATTCTCATACCAAGGATTTGTTTTGTAGCACCCAAATCCTTCATTGCAAATGAATTTGCCAATTTTCTTTTGAGCACATTTATTTCCTGCATGTTAGATCCTGCAACAAGCATGTCATCTACATACAATAACAATATAATATAGCTGCCATCATTTTGCTTTTTCAGATAAACACAATGATCAGAGTGACATCTAGTATAACCTTGTTCAGACATAAACTTGTCAAATTTTAGATACCACTGCCTTGGATCCTGTTTTAAACCATACAAGCTCTTCTTCAACCTGCACACAAGTTTTTCCTTCCCTTTCACCTCATATCCTTGTGGCTGCTGCATATATATCTCTTCCTCCAAATCCCCATGGAGAAAGGCTGTCTTTACATCTAACTGCTCAAGATGCAAATCTTCAGCTGCTACAAGACTTAAAATAGTTCTGATTGAAGTCATTTTAACAACAGGAGAAAATATGTCATCAAAATCAATACCTTTCTTCTGTGCAAACCCCTTCACCACAAGTCTAGCTTTGTACCTTTGCTTTCCTCCATCTTCTTCCTTCAGCCTGTAAACCCATTTATTCTTCAATGTAGTTTTTCCTGCAGGCAACCTGACTAAATCCCAAGTCTGGTTATGCATTAAGGAGTCCATCTCTTCTTCCATGGCTACCTCCCACTTCTTCTTGTTTTCAACCTGCATTGCTTCTTCATAACATTCAGGTTCACCGGAATCAGTCAACAATAAATAATATAATGAAGGAGAGTATCGTTCAGGAGGTCTACTATCCTGGTAGATCTTCTAACACCACTTTCAGGTGTTTGGGGTGCCTGTTGCTGTTGTGGTGGTTGCTGTTGTTGTGGTTGTTGATTATTATTATTTTCAGGCACCTTTACTTTTTCAATGATTTCATCAAGGACTGCGTATTCCTTGTTTTCCTTTTCCTGTTTCTTTTCCTGCAACTGATTCTTATACAAGACCTTTTCATTGAATATTACATCTCTGCTCCTAATGATTTTGTGATTTTCGTAATCATATAAGCGATAACCAAAATCATTAACACCATATCCAATAAAGGTACATTTCTTTGACTTTGCCTCAAGCTTTGTTCTATTTTCTTTATCAATATGGACAAAGGCCTCACAACCAAAAGGCTTTAAAATAGAGTAGTTTACCTTTTTACCTGTCCATGCTTCCTCTGGAACACCACCATCCAAGGAACTTGAAGGCCCTCTGTTTATTAGATAAACAGCAGTATCTACAACATCTTCCCAAAACTGTAAAGGCAATCCTGCATGCAATCTCATGCACATTGCACGCTCCATGATTGTTCTGTTCATCCTTTCTGACACACCATTTTCTTGTGGTGTTCTTGGAACTGTCTTCTCTCTGCGAATTCCATGCTCTGAACAGTACCTATCAAACTCTTTGCTGCAATATTCACCTCCATTGTCTGATCTAAGACACTTCAATTTCTTTCCTGTCTCAATCTCAACCAAAGCTTTCCATTTCTTGAAAGTATCAAATACATCAGATTTATTCTTAATACAATAAATCCAAGTTTTTCTAGTTGCATCATCAATAAAAGTAACATAATAACGAGAGCCACCAAGAGATGATACCTGAGCAGGTCCCCATACGTCTGTATGCACAAGCTCTAATTTTTCGTTCTTCTTTTCTTTCCCAACTCTGAGAAATCTGACTCTCTTCTGTTTTCCATAAATGCAGTTCTCACAGAAGTCCAAATCAACATTCTTCAAACCTGGCAACAAATTCCTTGAGTGAAGAATCTTCATCCCTTTTTCACTCATGTGTCCGAGCCTATGATGCCATAATGCTGCATCTGCTCCTTTGGAAGTCAAAGCATTAACAGAGTTAGAAATACCATTGCATAAATACAATGTACCAACCTTTTCACCTTTTGCTATTACCAGGGCTCCTTTTGTGACCTTCCAAGCTTTATCTGTGAAAGCTGTCACACAACTGCCCTGTTGAAATCAGATTTTTCTTTAGATCTGGAACATGCCTTACCTCCTTTAGTAGCCATTGGTTTCCATTCTGCTGTTTTACAAGAACCTTACCCATTCCAACAATTTTACAGGGTTTGTCATCACCCAGACGAACTTGTCCAAAATCTCCTTGAACATAGTCATAAAAGTATTTCTTTTCAGGTGTGGCATGGAATGAGGCCCCTGAATCTACCACCCAGGAATCAGTAATATTTTTGAAAGAAAGAATCAAAGCATCTTGTAACACCTCACCTGTCACATTTGCTTCATGATTGTTTTCTTGCTGTGCATCTCCTTCTTTTCCCTTCCAAGATCTACAGTCTTTCTTTAGGTGTCCTTTCTTTCCACATTTCCAGCACACTATCCCCGATCTGGACTTGGATCTGCCTTTCCTTGATTTACTGCGATATCCTGAGCTCTTTCCTCTTTCCATTTTTCTTCCTCTAGACTCTGCACTCAAAGCATTTCCCGATGTCTCACCGGAGCTTTTCCGTCGCATTTCCTCGCTAAGGATAGCACCGACAACATCATCAAACTTTAAAGTACTAGATCCAGAAACGGAGTTACTAATGGCCATTACCAAACCATTCCAACTTTCTGGTAATGAGCACAAGAATAACAGAGCTCTAACTTCATCATCAAAGTTTACCCCTACAGAACTTAACTGGCTTGTAACTATATTAAAATCATTTAAATGGTTTGCAACAGATCCACCTTCCGACATATTCATATTAAATAACCGTTTCATAAGAAATACCTTGTTTGAGGCCGAGGGTTTTTCATATAGTTTCGACAACGTCTGCATCAAACCCTCTGTCATGGTTTCCTTCGAAATGTTGAAGGCGACTGACGCAGCAAGACACAACCGTATTGTTCCGAGTGCCTTTCTATCGAGAAGGTTCCATTCTTCGTCTTTCATACCCGTCGACATCTTTGTTTTTCCGCCCAATGGTAGGTATAGATCTTTCTAATACAGATAATCTTCCATCTGCATCTTCCACAGCGAGAAGTTTTGGCCGTTAAATTTCTCGACCCTAAACTTACCATCTTCCGCCATTGCTCCCACTCGAACCAGGAACCCTTCTTTCCTGCGAGTTTATCAGGCAAATAGACCTTCGGCTCTGATACCAGTTGTTAGAAAATTATATATTACGGAGCAATGGAACACATAAAATATTGCAGAAATATAAACACAGAAAACGCACAAAACAAGAGAGACACAGATATACGTGGTTCACCCAGTTTGGGCTAAGTCCACCCCGAACAGCCAGTCCTTCCTTTCTATTATCCAGCAAAATGAAGAGATACAACCTACAGCAAAACCGTTGTAATATCCTCTGTTTTCCCTCACAGTCTCACCTCTATGTTTCTCGCTCACCGAATACACATATATATATATATCACAGCCTCAAATACAATGCCCTCATATAAAGAGAGGGGTTTCCTTCTAGGGCAAAAAACCCTAAACTAAACATAAGTTCTACCGTCAGATCATCCGCCTAATGAACGGCCCAGATTGACTAGAAATTACTATACTTTTACAAGGCAATTTTATAGCTGTTTTGGGCTCCATAAAGTCGCTGCTGCCCCCCCCTGGACCCCCCCACGGCAGCGATCATTTTACGGGTGGCGTTTCCGCCCCATTTTGAACTGGGGTCCAAAATGCCGGTACTATAGAAGATAATCAGGCTCCACACCCAACAATAAAATATTCCTTGAAAGAGTTTGATTCAGTTATTTCTCTGTCTCTACAACTAACATCAAACAACTATTGATAAAAATATTTAGCATTTATCAACTCAATCATAACACCAATCAGGTTATGAGTCTCTTTCAGGTTGAGACTTAGGACGGGTCTTCTCCAGCTTAGTCCTGTGCTCAACATAATGATATCCTCCAAGATTGTCTCCACCAACTCTCATGTTGCCCCTTTGATTTTTTTGTCTGAGAACACCTTCTTCAACACCTGAGCTTCAATTTCCACATGTCTAATACATGATCATAATTTCTGATAATTGAAAGACCATCGTTGATTCATTATCTTGTTCCTAGGAATTTTTCCTTCCCTCCATTGTTATTCTATTCAAGTAAGATCACTCAGTGGATATTACAAATCTCCATGCCCACCTTAATGTACCAATTTTCTAGGTTTCACATGATTTTTTCTGCCTAGGTCTTAATTCCCCTTGAGTTGCTTTGTATCCAGGTGATTTCCTTTCTCTCGGATCACATCTCTCAAGTCAGCACTGTGTATCTTATTGTCCCAACCTGGGGTTTGATTTGGTGTACTCTACTCTTTGAGTCAATATGTCTGTTCTACTCATTATCAATACTATCATGGATTTTTATTCTCAAGTGATATATACATATTTGTGTGCTCTCTGGCGTCACCTTGATGGATTTTCACTACTAGATCCATGATATTCCATTTCCGTCATTGTACTGCCTGGAACAACTTTCGTTATTGTTAACTTGTGTTTTCTTGATATTGCATGGTTTCCCTCGGACTCTTAATCAATTATATGGATAGTATTTATTTGTCCATGAATGCTATTATTATTGAATTGAATTGATATATTTCAAATTCTCTACTCTGGATCTTAATGCATACTGTTCTCGAAAAGGAGGTCAAATTTTAACAATGATGCATAGCTCTGGTATCTTCTGACTTGTGCTGTTGATTCCCTAGCAATATGCCTAGGTTTGTACACCTTGAATTCTTTATTCTTGTAACTGCCCCATTCTTAGTGTGCAAATTACGTAACACATGTTGCAGCCTGACTTTTGCAAGCATTTTAGATTCGTTTATTTGGAAGGTTATGTAACTCATCGTAACTCTTAATTATGCATTCCTCTGCCTCAAGATTATCAATGGCATTTTGTAAGTACTTATTGGTATCTATGTAACATTCCACACAGGTCTGGAGACTAACGCAGGATTTCCTTCGAATAGTAATGGCTTGGGCCTCCTCTACATAGGTAACAACTCTGTCAATACGATGCAGATGCCAGACTGTGTAACAGTTCATGCCGATATAGTATTGGCCAGTGCTGGTGTCATAACATTTCTTCTACCATGTTGAATAATGCTAACGCTCAGGTCCAACGCAACGCTGCCATTTCCATATCTTTGTCATATATGCCTACTATCCCTGGTTTAGGTTGTAGTGATTTTGGAGTGACAACTATCGTTTCTAATACAGACTTGCCCAAATTCCTTGGCAGATTCTAGGTTAAGATGTGGGCAGTGTGATTTGCCTGAATTCCTTGGTGTTTTATTTATAGGAGACAAGGGAGTGTCGTCATCATCTACTTTTATCTAGTTCATCACCATTAGATTCACTGTGTACATCTTTATTGTCTATTGACCTACTGCTTTGGTCATTGGTGGACATTAGATTTCATTTATCTATGCAATATAAAACTCACAGCGGAGGTCCGTTAATAGTCTAGACTGTTGAAATTCAACAACCCAATGTATGTCAGATTAAGTAAGACTTTAACTGGATATCAACAAAATTGAATTTGATAAGTTTCTTTGCCTAATTCCATTCAGTGACTCGTATATTGTAAACATAAACACAAGGTGGTCAATCACTCTCAGGTAGGCTTCCTATTGTGGATTTGTCTTTTATCCATCCTTATCTAGAGAATTTACTTACACCGGGAAAACAGGCTGCGTTGGGGTTGGATTCGCAGAGAGTTGATCCTTGCCTTTGATATTCAATCTTTGTTTTACTTGTAATCTCCAAAAGGCATGGATAATGAATGAAGGTTGGGCACCTGGTCTACAGATTTCCTCTCTGTTTTGTGCATCGATCTCTATTATTGATGCTTGCACCCTTCTCATTCAAATTTGATTGAGTCAATTTTATAATATTGAGCGGGTCTCTCTTCCTTGGTTTTAATGGAATTGTTATGAATTTGAGCAGTTTCCCTTTTGTTACACTAAAAAATGTCACCATGACTATTTACAGTTAGTATGGCTCTATCAACAGTCATACTACCCTCTTAAGCAAGTCTTATGCCTCTGCTCTCCATGTCAAACTCCAAAAAAGAGAGAAAGTCTTTCTAAATGTATTTATCTCTGGGGACGCAGGTTCTCTCACCCTTACCTGCGGGTACGCACCCAATGTTCACAAAAGCTGCGTCTTTGGACGCTCTGTATGTAAAGGGGCAAGTGCGTCCCCCTGTAAAGGTTAAAATGCGCAAGTTTCATCTTTAAAAAGTCACTTGTGGTCATTTCTAGAGCATTCTAGAAGGTTGTTCGACGTGTATTGAGTGCCTCCAGATGGTTCATGCACTCCTACCAAAGAGGAACTTATCCCATCAATAGGGGAGCTATCCCATCCAAAGAGGGGATTATCCCATTGATGGTGGACCTGATTAACTTCCTCTTGAGCACTATAAATACAGGCATTGGGCCAGAAGGAGAGGGGTTGAAAGCTATACATTTCTAAGGGTAAATGCTGCAGGAATTAGGACTCCCATTTAGAAGCTTGTGAGGAGAGATTGCCATCTTTGCTTGTTCTATTTGGAAGTGGGTGAGCTTTGTCAAAGTAAAGGAGAACTCTTGATGGACCCTGGGAGGGACTTGCACAACACCAAGGCTCAGGTTGTATATGTTCCTTTTGTTACCTATTAATGCAAATGAGTCCATTCTTCTCAATAACTTGTTATTTATGAGTTGTTTCATGTACTCCTTGGTCTATGTGTTAAATATGTTTTATTCTATGAGATTATCAAGTGCTATTTAATCGTTTGATTGTTAGTGTATGCAGGTTTCAAAGTGAAGGAGGAGCTCATCCGGATCAGCGGAGCTGGACTGCTACAACAGCGTTGGATTACAGGTAGGATCTAAACACTTGATTTCCCGTATAGTAAATGCATGTTTAGAGAAGGATTGCTCTTGTTTGTCTTGTTTGTCACTAGAGAGTCTTAGGCTCCTAGGGAGGTTGGTTGTGTCCGCACAATCGACTCTTTCCGCCTGACAAATTGGCGACTCCGCTGGG
Organism: Pinus tabuliformis; assembly: GCA_031772625.1. NCBI lineage: Eukaryota > Viridiplantae > Streptophyta > Pinopsida > Pinales > Pinaceae > Pinus > Pinus tabuliformis. The sequence goes on along the minus strand of CM062818.1, from coordinate 654,492,556 downwards.
GATTCCATTGATGTGAAAAGTCTTTTCCTTTGTGTGAACTTTGCTCTGAGAAAATTGGTTTATTTTTCTGGTTTTGGCTCTGTGACTTTGTCTTTGGGTGGGTTAGCTTAGGATTAGATTCATTTTGGTTTTTCTTGAGTTTTTCAGTAGGACGCACCCTCTGAGTATTGCACAGTGCGTCCCTGGACGCACTGTCGCTGTGTGCACAGAGCGGGCCCGCACCTGTTCTAACGGGTCGCCTGCGTCCCCTGCTAAAATTTGAGAAAATTCCATTTTTTGCATTTTTGCTCTTAGATTTTGTTTTTTCTTAGTTTTTACTGCCCAGATTCATTAGTCCCTTGTCAAAGATCTTCACCTGAACTTGTTTCGATAGCATTGAGTGTTTTAGTGGATTTCATGGAAGTTTAAGCCCTAGGGTTTGATTTTGAGTAGGTCTTGTAGTGACTTTGGCGGTAGAAGTTGTCAAGCCTTAGATCTCTCTGGTTTTGTCAGCATTCTAAGAAGTCAGACCTGTCATAAAGTCTACCTGTGAGAGCAACTTACCATTGAGTTGTCTCTTTGGGCAAATTTCGAAGTGCTTGTTGTTTAAGTCTTGAATTCCATTTTACAAAAAGAACAAAAAGATTTGAGTTTTGTTTTGACTAGTCTTTTGATTCTGCATTAGCTGGTCCTTGATTTGATTTTGGTCAAGTAAAACAACCTAGAATCATCTTTGTGAGCTTTTGCCTTGTTAGGTTTGCTTAGAGTAATTTCCCTTTTGATTTGCTTGTGAGTCAAGTTTTCATAGATTTTATAGCTTTTGAGATTGTTTTTTGTTAAGATAGGTTTATATGCTTTATTAAAAAGAGAAAATACAAAAACATCTCCTTTGAAAGAGTTTTTTCATGCACGTAAGGAGTGGTCATGTTTGTATGCTTGAAAAGATAAAGAGAATTGTTTCTTTGATTGTCTTTTCTAAGGAAGTGGTTTTCTATAAAATTTGCATCTCTCAACTCTCTTAGTTAAGAATTTCATTGAAAAAGGAAAGTAGCGTAAATCATCTTAGGTGCATCTTTGTAGTGGTTTGAGTCGAGTCTACACACCATTGGTTTCACTTCCGCTACCTTTTGTCTTTAAGAAAAACCATAAAATTAACGCTTAAAGTAAAATCGACGTAGTAACTTTTATTTACTAGGGCTCTGAAACACCAATTTAGATCAGGCTAGTGTCTTGGAGTAGGTGAGTAATTAACTCTCCAAGACAACAAAACCAAACAAGTAGCTTATCTTGTGATAGAATAAATCCAATTGTCTCATTTGTACTCTGGGAAAGCTCCTCTTAAAGGAGAAGCACGAGCTCGTGTCCGAACCAGTGAGGGGATCAATCCCCCCTCGTTGGGAACGACGCCAGACACGCACGTATTACAAACGGTAAACCTCGGATTAACCATTGTCGAGGAGCCAGGGGTCACTTGTCGGTAAACCTTGGATTATTGTCAAGGAGCCGGCAAGGGGATTGAGCTTGCTACTCTGCCCTTGCGTGCTGTCGGAGTTTAGACTGTTCCCCCAGGTGCATTTGTTGCGGTTGGTAACCTTAGTGACCATTATCTTTAGGATTCTACCGAGGTGACGGTGGAGGGAAGGTCCCACTGTACCTGGAGCAGACGTCGGCTAGACTCACTTGGATTTTTTGGGGGGTTCACTTCACTCGAGACGGTTAAAGTGGAGGAACTTGGTCCAGTCTATTCATTAAGCAGGTTGCCGGGGTAACTGTTCCACCCGCCACTTCTGTACTGAATCCAGCGATGTTGGGCTTCATCACCAACTAGCGCTTTCGGTCTGGAAGGCTACTGTTTGTGCTTGGTTTGACGCCCTAGATTCTTTAGGCGTGTGATTCAAATTTGTTTGGTTCTTTAGAGACTTTAGGTGGTTTGATTTGAAATTTTATTTTGTTTTCGTGTGTAGTAGTTAAAAGTTTTTAGCTGTGGCGGAATTACCGAGACAGTCCCGTAGACTTCGGGGCCAGTCTCCTGAAGTTGTTTCTGTGGCCGAATTGTTGAGAAGATCCCGTAGGCTTAGGGGATCACCTCCTTGAGACGACCCAGGTAATCTAGAAGGTTTAAAGGTCCTTGTAACTCCTCCTAGTGGCAGTAGAGTAGGTTCACCTGAAGAAGGAGAATCTTCCTTGGTAGTCCATTCAGATTACCAAGGCTTAGAGACAGGTTATAATCCCGAAGCTGTTACAGTTTCTGAGCTTGTTGGTAGTTTTTCGTCTGCTAGTGATACAGGCGAAGAACCAAAATATCTGAACCTGTTACTCCGACTTCTAGTGTTCCTGATTCACCGAGAATAGAAAGAATTATCACCGAAAATCTTCCTACTGGTTTGATTGCTATCGAAGAACTTGCTCCAGAGGAAGAAATAGGCGTCTCTAACCTTGAAGATCAACTTACTATTGATCTAAGGGAGCGTGAATCTATCTTTTACAGTCCTCCTAGAAGTACTACTTGGTACCTTTCGTTAACCAATTATTTAGACAACTTTGGGCTAGGTTTTTCTACACCTCGTACTCCTTTTCCACCTGGAGGTATTCATACTCCTGTAAATATGGCTGGTCAGTCGTCCGTGTTTACTCAAAGTCCTGAATCTTTCTTACATGGCGGTCCTTCTGTTCCCACTGGGTATCAATCTCTTTCTGGTACCTTTGCGGGGGCATCTCCTCAACCCGTTGATCATGGGTTATTAGTTGGAAACAGTGGTAATATACCATTGGGTGTAGGAGACATTTACATGATGTCAGGTTCAGTTCCCGTTTCCCAACCTCAAGGTGGCCAATTACCGCCTGGGGGGCAGCCTCAGTTAATGCCTGGGGGGCAACCTCAAGGTACATCATTTGTGTCTGGGGGGCAACCTCAAGGTCAGTACGCGCCTATGGGGCAATACATACCTCAAGGTCAACCCCAGCCTCAATATGTACCCCAGGGTCAACCTCAGTATCAATATCAACCTCAAGGATGGCAACCTCAAGGATGGCAACCCCAAGGGTATCAACCCCAAGGGTATCAACCTCAAGGGTACCAACCTCAAGGTCAAGGTCAACCCCAGTATCCGTATTTACCTCAAGGTTATCAACCTCAAGGTCAATACTCAGGTCAAGGTTATCAACCACCTCAAGGTCAATCATATGGTCAAGGTATGGGAACTGCACCTTACAATTATCAATCCTATCCTCAATCCGGCTATGGATCTCAGTATCCTCAACCTGTTACGGGTCAATACCCTGGAATGTTAGTGTGGGATCCGTCACAGGGTCAACAGGTGTTGCAGCCAAGTATACAGTTGGTACCTCAAGCTGGACAACCCGTAGTTTCTGGTCCACCCCAGCAACCGCAACCTGTCCAGTCAAGTGTTCAAACTTCTGTAACTTCGGTAGTTACTCAGCCGCCAATTGCACCTAGTACTCCATCTCAAACGGCTGCTGCAACTACCGCCACATCTACCATACTTACTTCTGGAGTATCGACGGCTCCGGTTTCTACTGTCTCTGTAACCACTCCTCAGACATCTTTACCGTTGTCTGGATCTACGATTCAAACCACGGTCCAGATGCCTGCAGGCCAGCCTGGTATAAGTACGGTTGTCACTACTCAACCTCAATTTGTTCACCAACCGTACCAGGGACAGTACCAACCTGGGCAAGCTGTCCAACAACCGGTTTACCAGTATCAACCGTATCCTGGGTACACTTATCAACAACCTCAACAACCCCAGTACGGTCCGGTTAATCCTGGTTTTCCAGGAGGATATAATATCCCAAATGCGACTCCTGTTCCTAGTTATCCTGGATATCCTCCTCCTGGGGCCGGTATTGTGACCCAGAGTTTTAGAGATCCTAACCGGCAGTTACCGTTTATCGCAACTTTGGATTTACCAGACTTGACGCGCCTAACGAACGATCCAATTCAATATCTTCCGTTCTGGCCGCCAATGCCAAATAAGTTGCCCAGCGATATACCCAAGTTCGAAGGTAAGTCTGGAGAGGATCCGTCCAATCACGTGATGACTTACCACCTCTGGTGTGCTTCAAATTCTATCTCGGATGATTCGATCCGCTTACGTCTTTTCCAGCGTACACTCATTGGTCTCGCGGCCAAGTGGTACATTGAGTTACCACGGGCCTCTTTTTACAATTTTAGCCAGTTAGCTACCTCGTTCTTAACTCACTTTCAGTTGCCGGTCAGATACGATAACGGCACGGAGTTATTAACTTCACTAAAACAATCAACGTCCACGTATATTTCTGATCACATTCATGAGTGGAGACGTCGAAGAAGGCTAGTGAAAGTTTTTATCCCGGACCAAATCTTAGCTGAATGGTTTGTTAAATCATTATTACCGAAGATTACTGAAGATGTAGCTAAGGCCGGAGTAGTTACTGAGGAGCAAGTCATTGCTCAGGCGCAATACCTTGACTTAGTTTACACTCAGTCGGGTACGTTACACGAGAAGATTCCGGATCTTCCAAAGTCGAATCAAATCGCTGCTGCTCCTTCGGGATCTCATGCCGCTGATGGTATGATTGGTATCGTGAATACAAAGAGCAAGAAGAAGTCTTCCAAGGCTTCAACTACTCCTATTATCACTTTGCCCGATTCCCCGACAGGAGAGTCTTCTCCTGAACTTACCGCCGATATTCACGCTGTAGAGTCATCTACGGCCAAATCAAAAAACGGTGGAAAGAAGAAAGGAAAGAAGAAGGCTAAAGCAGACAAGGCTCCGAAGGAGAAAACAGAAAAGTCGGAAACCAATGACGAAAAGCGCAAACCTCGATATCCTTGTCTTATTTGTGAAGAGGATCATTTTACGAGAGATTGCCCTCATCGGGCCGAGGTTGTGAAAATAGTCAAAGGTTCTCCCACTCCTGCTGTGTTAAAAAATCCATTTCCGGAGCAGGAGAATAAGATGATAGGTTCTTCCTCGAATGCCAGTGAAGAACCCATTTTGATGATGTCTCATGTGAGGATTGCGACTCGATCGCAAGATTATGGTAGTAAGAATCCTGTTGATGGTAAGGAAGCAGAATCTTCTCACTCTAACCCATCAACCTCAGCTCCTGGTTCCGATCCACTACAGATCGAGAAACCTAACCCGGACTTAGTAATTAAACCGCCCGCCAAGGGTGTACTTCGAAGGTCTGCTTTCAATCCACATGCGAGAGCAGCCCAGAATTACAACATTGTTGAGGACTTAGCTGTTTCACCCTCAGCAATGTCGGCGTTAGAAGTGCTGCAATCATGCCCAGCACAACGAAAATTACTTTTGTCGGCTATAGGAGCTGTTGATGTTCAGGACCCGAATCTAATAATCTTCGATCTAGAAAATAGTACACCGCGTCTCCCCCATCAAATGGCTTTCCAAATTCCAGTGATAGTCAAAAACAGGCCTATTCATCGGACTGTGATTGATGAGGGAGCTTCTACGTGTATTATGTCGATTCAATGTTGGAGATCCCTTGGTTCTCCTTCGTTGAACCAATCCCCCACCATCCTTAAGGCCTTTGATGGCCGTGGGTTCCGTCCGTTTGGTATTCTACAAGAATTGCCTATAGGGGTAGAAGGTAAAACCGTTAGTCTGGATGTGGAAGTGGTTGATGCCCCTCTAGACTACAACCTTCTTTTGGGTCGAAGTTGGTCATATGCTATGACGGCGGTCGTTTCATCGGTCTTCAGAGTAATTAAGTTTCCACATAACGGTAAGATCGTGACTATTGATCAGCTGACATACTTTTCATCCGACCCAGCCTCTTCAGAGAGTATCCAGCATGTCGGTAAGACGACAATCCCTTATAGGGACGTTGGTGTAGGTTTAGTTAAGGATTCCGGTTTACTGGGAACTTTTCCTCTCCCTCCACTCAGCGTAGAACCTTCATTTGCAACAATTCATATGATTACATCAGAAAACATTATTTATGATGATCCTTGGATTGTCCCATCTGACTCTGAGATAGACTCATTCGGTGATGCTATGCCTTTGAGTCCATATGAAATTGCTTATGAAGCTGTCATGTCTTTTACCGACTCTCATTCAACCGAGATCGACCAAATGAATGTGGTCAGTGAAGAATCACTTTTCACCTCAACCTTAGAACGGATAGCGTTTCCCGAAGTCGTGTCATCTGACGAACAACTTCGCGAAATCCTAAGTGTAGACGATCTACCATGGGAGGATCTCCATCACAGATCTTCGTTTTTACCTAAGGATGATGCATTTGAAAATGATTTTTCATCTATCTTTACCGCTGAATATGTCAAAGACGCTCAGGATCCAACGAAACATTCTGATTCAGAGTTGAATTTAGGGAATATTTCTCGTACTATTCCCATTGATATTTCAGTGAAGCCCGGAATTGAGGAGAACATTCATATAGGTGCCGCATGTACAGAAGATGAAATCCAAACTTACAAGGCCCTATTCCAAGAATTCCGCGATGTGTTTGCCTGGTCTTACGAGGAAATGCCGGGAATCGATCCTGCCATTGTTGTTCATGAAATAAAGACCTACCCGGATGCTAAACCCGTCCGGCAACGGTTGCGTCAGATTCACCCTCGAAAAGCGGCTGCGATTAAAGCAGAAGTCGAAAAGCTGTTGAAAGCAGGTTTCATTTATCCGATCCCGTTAACGGATTGGGTATCGAATATTGTTCCGGTCAACAAGAAACAAGGAACAATAAGAATCTGTATCGACTATAGGGATATCAATCGAGCTTGTCCAAAAGACAACTATCCTACGCCTTATATCGATCAAATTATTGATGATTGTGCCGGAAGTGAAATGTTTTCCTTCATGGATGGTTTTTCGGGCTATAATCAAATCAATATTCTACCTGCCGACCAACCAAAAACGGCATTCATTTGTCCATGGGGGACATTTGCTTATTGCAAATTACCTTTTGGGCTTAAGAATGCCGGGGCCACTTTTCAACGGGCGATGTCTTACGCATTTCATGACATCAAGCACATTGTGCAACCGTATCTCGATGATTTGCCTGCTCATTCTTTACATCGAGCTGATCACCTTGTCCACTTACGAGCAATCTTTATGAGGTGTAGGCATTATCGAATTCGGTTGAATCCCCACAAGTGTGTTTTCTGTATAGAAACAGGTCGATTGCTGGGATTTGTTGTTTCAAAAGCCGGCATTCGCGTCGATCCCTCGAAAGTCGAAGCTATCATCAAATTGCCTCCTCCTTCGAGTTTGCGCCAACTCCAAAGTTTGCAAGGGAAAGCGAACTTTTTACGCCGATTCATCCCAAACTACGCCGAGGTCACTAAAGGTTTTACACGGTTGTTGAAACAGAACGCTCAATTCTTTTGGGACGAGATTGCCCAACAATCTTTTGATGCACTTAAACACGCGTTGACCCATGCACCGTTGTTGCATCCTCCCAACTACAACCAGGACTACTTCTTATACCTCGCAGCTTCGCATTCCACCATTGGAATGGTGTTAGTTCAAGAAGATGAATTCGGAGCGGAACATGTGATATATTATCTCAGTAGGACCTTAAATCCCACTGAGCTAAAATATTCGCATGTGGAGAAATTGGCCCTGGCAGCCGTTCAAGCTGTCCAGCGTTTTCGTCACTACATTCTTCTCCGTAAAACTACAGTTATTTCGGATTGCAACCCTATGATTTACATTTTGACAAAACAACTGCTAGGGGGCAAGTACTCTAAATGGATCGTTATCCTGCAAGAGTTCGACTTGGAGTTCGAGAAGTCCAAGTCTAAGAAATCCTTAGTTTTTGCGGAATTGATGTGTGATTTCCCGCGTGCTGACACAGAGACTGTGGCAGAGGAGTCCATTGCGGACGAATCTTTGTTTCTTATCAGTACTTTAGATCCGTGGTACGGGGATATAATCATCTATCTCCAAACCCAAACCTTTCGGCCTGAAGCTTCAAAGGCGGAACGTCGAAAAATTCGGTTTCAATCCCAGCAATACAAAATTATTGGAGATACACTTTATCGCCGAGGGGCAGACTTAGTTTTTCGACGTTGTTTAACTCACGAAGAGGCTGAGAGGGTTTTGAATGATTGTCACTCTGGAGCATGTGGCGGTCATATGTCTGGGTATGCCACAGCTCAGAAGGTGTTGCGCGCTGGTTACTTCTGGCCATCTATGTTTAAAGATTGTATCATTGCAGTCCGGAAGTGCCACAACTGCCAAGTGTTTGATCGAAAGATGCGCGCACCACCTGCTCCTCTCCACCCTATAATTGCCGTTGGTCCATTCGCCAAATGGGGTATCGACTTTATTACTTGTAACCCTCACTCGGCCGGGGGGCATGCGTATATCATCCTCGCGGTTGATTATTTCACTAAATGGGCCGAGGCGATGCCTACATTCGACGCAAGCGGCAAAACAGCTGCAGTTTTCGTATTCAATCATATTATAACTAGGTTTGGTGTCCCACAAGCAATCATTACTGACCATGGGAGCCATTTTCGAAACATCATGATGACTGAGCTTACAAGCCAGCTTGGTTTGCGCCACGATAGCTCTACTCCTTATTATCCGCAAGCCAACGGTTTGGTTGAGTCTATCAACAAAGTTCTGGTTATCATGATCCGACGAACCATTGGTATTCATCGGTCGAATTGGCACAACATGTTATTTTCAGCGCTATGGGCATACCGAACCTCAGTGAAAACTTCAACAGGGTTCACTCCTTTCCAGCTAGTTTATGGCTTGGAAGCTGTGTTACCCATTGAATGCGAAATCCCATCACTTCAAATGGCTGTCGAATTACTCCCAGCTACTTCCGAAGAGGAGAAACGTTTATTGTACTTAGCTAAATTAGATGAGACTCGACGTGACGCTGCATTGGCAATCGAGACTCACGCGAAGCGAATGAAAGCTCAGTATGATAGAAATGTGACCCCTCGAAGTTTTTCGGAGGGAGACCTAGTGCTATTATATGATCAAGCTAACGATAAGCTAGGTGCTGGAAAATTCGTTCCTATGTGGCATGGACCCTATATTGTAAAGCGAAAGCTAGCAAAAGGGGCTTATGAGCTGGTAGATTTTGATGGGGACTCTTTGGGTAAACCCAGAAATGGACTTTACCTAAAGAGGTATTATGCTTAAATGGTGGGTATGGAGAAGTTTTAGTTAGGTTAGGTTTTCTTTCTAGCTAGTATGTTTGTTAGTTAGTCAGTGTGCTTAGCTTAGCGAGTGTGTTTTTCGTCGTTATTCTGGCTTATCTTGGTTTTACTCTTGATATTGCAGATGTCGACGCCTCTCCAAACATACATTGGATTTGCTGATGGTGCTTGTCGTAGTACACGGAATATCTCTTCCGCAGCTTGGGTTATCTATTCACCCTCTGACGAGTTAGTTTCTATGCATGGGGTAAGCCTCGGTCAAACAACAAACAACATTGCAGAATACAGTGCAGTGGTTGAATTATTATCCGAATCTATTTCATTTGGAATTCGACGTTTGATAGTGAGGTTAGATTCTGAACTTGTTGTATTACAGCTTAATAGAGTTTATGCCATTAGAAATCCTGTGTTATTAAGGTTTTTTTTGAGAGTGCGTCTCTTGGAACGTGAATTTGATTACATTGAATATCAGCATATTCCAAGGTCTTTAAATACATTAGCAGATGCAATTGCTTCTCGAGTGTTGGACAGACATTTACGATAATCATGCAAGTAAATTTAAAAACATTTCATCACATATGTTAAACAAGATAAGCCGGTAATAGTGATATATATATAGATAGGAGTGTGTCAAAAAATATACATCGTCTTCGATCATAGGTTGAAAAACACCTTATGATCGGCAAAAATGATAAAGTACAAAAAGTCAAAAATGTCACATGTGTCTACAAAGTGACTAGCCAATCACTGGTGGTGCTCCCTATACGACACCACTGCACGGGCTACCTTACGCAAAAATCTCCTAAACGGTCCAGGGACTGCGACTACATAGCGCTGAAGCCTGATAGGAATATCATCCATAGTAGTCTCAGGCATATCCGCCGTCAGACGCTCTAGATCATGCTCCAACTCAGCTAGTACCTCTGCAGCCGCATCTTGTGGGGCCGGTACCGGTGCAACTGGATGTCTCCTCTCAAAAGGCCGGAGGTTGGCTGGGCGCTGTGGACCAACATCTGCATTTTGAAAATTTTTACTGTCAGTTTTGAGACGATATATATAAAAAACAAACAAAAAATACATAATTTGAAAACTTGTGAAAAATAAAGTACCTCTGTCATCCCATTGTTCTCCCTGTGGAAGAACCGTGTCCAGATCACCTCGAAAATCTACTCCGGCATACGGAAAGTCCTGGATCGAAAAAACCTGGTCCTCTAACCAGTGAAAATAACTATCAGAGAATCGAACAACCGCCGCACCCTCGTCAGGATGTCGGGCCATCACCGCAACCCATCGTACCAGCTTTGGCTCCCGAGGACCCAAGATATCAACAGTGAGTTGCTGAGGGATCAGCATCGGAACTCTCTCTAAGGCAAAGCTCACGACTAAAGGCCCATATCCAAAAGTTTTTAGTCGTCCGTTCTTTGCCTTAGTCAGTTGGCTCTTCATATTAGCCGACACAGCATCACACCAGTTGAAAATGGTGCCTTGGTAACAGTCAATCGCCATCCACATTTGGGACCCGGAAGCAATATGTAAAGCGGCTGCGCCGCAAATTCTGGTAACCGTGAAAGCTATAACTTTGAGTTCACGCAGAGAGATGTGTTTGATTTCCACGCCTTTCGCATGGTGTGCATTGGGTGTGCACCAATCTTCCCGGAGACTAACAAGGGATTGACCACCCGACCTAGTCCCGGCTAGATTGAGTTGCTCGCCTCTATTTGGCAAGCCAGTGAGAAAGTATACATCAGAGGGCTCTATCTCGAGCTGGTGCCCTCCTATGTAAAAGCATTGCTCTTGAACGTTCCATCTCTCAACCAGCCATTCTAAGAATCTCACCTGAGCCCTCATGCCAGGTATGGCCCAGTATTTATATAGCCCGCATGCTTTTAGGGCATCAATGGAAGGTTGATGTTCAATTGCAGCTAAATCAACGTCCTCGTGCTCTCTTTCTCTCCAATCCAACATGGTGAGTGCCCTACACACCAAGAAACAATGATTAGAATTAATTTGGGGAAATTTGAATGGTTGTTTGTGAGGATTGGGGTTTCAAATTCCGCATTCCACGGAGGACGCACCCTGCGTTTAGAACACAGGGCATCCGGACGCAGCTGGCCTGAAGGTGGGCTGCGTCCCCCGATCATTTTCCTGTATAGGAAAAATTCGGGGGACGCAGGTCACCCGAAGGACCTGCGTCCACCGCAGAGCGCATTTTGAAACCTAAGCCCCCCCAAAAACAAAACTAAAACCTAAAATACAATTTTAATCGGATGAAATTGAAGAGTGGGATGTTGTAAAATACCTGGAAGAGACGGCGTTCGATTCTGACGGTCGGATTTTCCGCAGCAACCACGGGAAGTTTCTTGCCAAAAGCCCTTTTTTCAACCTCAACAGTAAAATGGTGAAAATGACATGGTAAAAAGTCTTTTTATAGGTTTTTTGGATGAATTTGTTCATTTTTCACCATGGAAGGATGTTTTTCGATGTATTTTTGCCTATCTTAAACAGGTATGAGTAATGTGTTGTTTTTGTGCAGGACAAAGGGACTTAGAGGGAAAATTGTCATTTTTCACGAACCAAAATATCAGAGTCATCTTTTAAGCCCTTTTCTAACTCCTAAAAAATGAAAGATTGCCGAGCGTTTCTTTTACACTCGTTAAAACGGAATTAAAAGACGGTCCCCTTATAGCTCTTTTCTGACCGTAGAATCAGGAAAAGATTGCCGGGTTTTTGTCGTTTCAAACTCGATACGGAAATAAAACGACGTGTCCTTGATGGCTTTTTACTCTTCAGGTCAGTGACACTAATTATGAAAGTACTCCTTGGTCGCAAGATCAAGCGGTTCCCCCAGGTATTATTTTATACTTTTTCGGGCTTGAGGGACACAAATCTACGAAAAAGTTCAACTTGGAGTCTTCTTAAGTTTTTCAGACTCTCTAAAATTGAAAAACGCTGAGTTTCTCCTATACTGGGCTCGTTAAACATTTCACAGTAAAGGACCTGTTCAATTACAAACAGGAACGAACCACTCCTTCCTAGGGTTCGAATCAAAACTAGGTTGGACTCATCCGAAGGATGAGCTTATAATCAAGCATATGTTATCCTCCTCAAGCTTGTTAAAAATAAAGAGGTACTTGCCAGAAATGGTGGGGGAAAAGAGAGAAGAATGAGCCTATTTGTTACCTTTTGTCTCAGAAGAAACTTTATTACCACTCTTGAACACGACACTTTTCATTCACCTGGGTTGGGAAATCCTTTACCTCACAGTTGATCAAACCACTTTGAAAGTCTTCAGCCGGGTTCCGGGGATTAACTTTGAGTTATTCAGCACCAAGCCATCTGTCGTGTCATTATGTGTTCAAGAGGTCTGCAAGCAAAACTTTCATCTGCAAAATACTTGTCATACATTTGACCATCCCTGAGTCAGTCTTTACAGCAACATTTCTTCAACTTGAACAATGATTTCGTGTTACGGGCTTGCCTGCAACAGGTCGCTTTCTATCGACATCAGCACATTATCTAGAGAGATGACTTAGAAATCATCAGTACCTTGAAGTCTGCATGCATCAATGGCAGGTTTCTCGCCTTTGACGTCATTTTACATCATTGACTTTCGATCAAAGGATTCCATGAAATGTTCGACATCAACTCATTCATTCACATCTCATGGATTGTACTGGGTACTTTGAGAACCATTGACATTACTGGTGGTCTCTCTCACGCTTGTTAACAGTTTACATCATCGACTGGTAATCAAGTGGTTTCTACCATGTTCGACATCAACTCATTTATTCGCATGGCTAGAATCATACCAATTCGAGAAGTAGAAATGAAGACCCTGGATCTAGTTTCCACCATCCAGGCTGCGAGGAGTTTTTGTATTCATTATCTAAGTAGACTAATCATAAACAGATGGTTGCGCCCATACTGTGTCTACAAAAGTCTATGATTATGATGTACTGCAAGATCATTCCTGTATCAGAGTAGTTAGTCTGTTAGTTAAAGTCTTAATCTGAGTATGGGAATGCCTACATCAATGATGATATAATCTTATACATGTATTTTGTGTTGAAAATTGCAGGTTCTGACCAGGATCTCCACGAGATAATCCTTGAAATGATAAAGCGCTTCACCCTTCCTAGATAATACAAAACCCTAATCTATTTCAGGCTTCGCACTTTAGGGGGCAATCTGTTACACTAAAAAATGTCACCATGACTATTTACAGTTAGTATGGCTCTATCAACAGTCATACTGCCCTCTTAAGCAAGTCTTATGCCTCTGCTCTCCATGTCAAACTCCAAAAAAGAGAGAAAGTCTTTCTAAATGTATTTATCTCTGGGGACGCAGGTTCTCTCACCCTTACCTGCGGGTACGCACACAATGTTCACAAAAGCTGCGTCTTTGGACACTCTGTATGTAAAGGGGCAGGTGCGTCCCCCTGTAAAGGTTAAAATGCGCAAGTTTCATCTTTAAAAAGTCACTTGTGGTCATTTCTAGAGCATTCTAGAAGGTTGTTCGACGTGTATTGAGCGCCTCCAGATGGTTCATGCACTCCTACCAAAGAGGAACTTATCCCATCAATAGGGGAGCTATCCCATCCAAAGAGGGGATTATCCCATTGATGGTGGACCTGATTAACTTCCTCTTGAGCTCTATAAATACAGGCATTGGGCCAGAAGGAGAGGGGGTTGGAAGCTATACATTTCTAAGGGTAAATGCTGCAGGAATTAGGACTCCCATTTAGAGGCTTGTGAGGAGAGATTGCCATCTTTGCTTGTTCTATTTGGAAGTGGGTGAGCTTTGTCAAAGTAAAGGAGAACTCTTGATGGACCCTGGGAGGGACTTGCACAACACCAAGGCTCAGGTTGTATTTGTTCCTTTTGTTACCTATTAATGCAAATGAGTCCATTCTTCTCAATAACTTGTTATTTATGAGTTGTTTCATGTACTCCTTGGTCTATGTGTTAAATATGTTTTATTCTATGAGATTATCAAGTGCTATTTAATCGTTTGATTGTTAGTGTATGCAGGTTTCAAAGTGAAGGAGGAGCTCATCCGGATCAACGGAGCTGGACTGCTACAACAGCGTTGGATTATAGGTAGGATCTAAACACTTGATTTCCCGTATAGTAAATGCATGTTTAAAGAAGGATTGCTCTTGTTTGTCTTGTTTGTCACTAGAGAGTCTTAGGCTCCTAGGGAGGTTGGTTGTGTCCGCACAATCGACTCTTTCCGCCTGACACCTTTACCACAAAGGGTTGTAGCTTAGGATATTTATCCCTAATATGTGTTTGAGCGACTAGGATAGGACTTTTCCTTTGCCTCTGGTTCCACTTGTAATTTTTTTTTGTATACACACACATATATCTCAAGATGTAGTTTAGTTGACGACATACAAGCAAGTAGGTGAAGATATCCCCCTTAACCTTCAATTTTACCCAATGGGCAACCAGGCAGATTTGACCCAACCATTGACCAACAAGCAGAATGCCCTCGAAAGGTATGTCAAAGGAAACCCTAACCCTGAGGCAGTATTAATAAACCCAGCAACATTTACTTCAATGGGATCTCATTACTCAATAAACTGGCCAAAAGTTTGCTATGATCCTAGATTAGTATTTGCTGCTTGTGACTAGCAAATTCTTTAGATCAACTTTACTGGTACTTTGTAATCTCTCACAACCCTGACAATAATTTTGAACATCGAGATGTTACACCTGGGGTACGATAGCAACCCAACCAGTGCACACAAGGTTTATTTCTTGCAACCAATGTTTTTATATCCAACCAACTAATCCACTGGATAGACCAGAACCAATCAGTATTTTAACTCTTATTTGTAATTATCTGTACATGCCGACCAACAATTTGCGATCTACTAGAACTTAGTCTATCTTCAATATAGATATACATATATATAGGTATATTTCCTGAACCACAGTAGAAAGTAAAACCTTAGTTGGGTCAGTCATAAAAGTTACTGTGTTTATTTTAGTGAACAAGGATGAGTAACACATTTCTGATCTTCTCCTATAGACAATACTATCCGTGTAAGGTTCATGACGAGAAGAATTACACACTTTTGAATAATATTGTAGAAAAGTGGGTTGGCATATCCCTGAGTTTAGTTACAACTACTTGTAACTCGTTAGTCTTCGTATTGCTACAACTGCATATATGATGTGTATGATCGTACTCTGTTTTAAGGACAAAGTCTAGCTACAAGAGTAGTCATAGTCGAGAAATGCAAGGAATGGTAATTATTGGTAGTAATACTATTTTAAGCCATTCAGACCTTCCCATAGCCAGATTCAAAACCTTGAAGCAAGCCAAAACTCATTGATAAATCTGAAATCTAACCAACTACCAGAACTAACCGTTGTAAGGGTTAATTGTAACAGTTCGAAAAGATAGTTCATGGACAGTTAATAGTTGAGAATTCAAGGAATCACTTATGAGTTTGAAAAGCATGTCAATATCGATTTCCCTACTAACAAATTTAATTTTGATCTTGCTACATAGACAAGGTGAAATAACCTACAGTAGCAGATGATTTTTTTTTCATGATATTTCTTTGGATTAAATATATTTCTAAATAGGTACAATGAAACACATGAGCAGGATCCTGGAAGGATTACAGAGACTCATGCGAAGGAACATCAGCTCTTTACATGAAAACAGGAAGGCTAGGAAGATGTTCTCAACATGCAGGAATTTTTAGATTGGTTATTTTTGCAAACAGGTCGAGTAGAAGAAAACTGCAGAAAGAAATGCATGCGGTTGTTCAGTTCAATATGTGAAGCTTCGCCTGTTGGAAAAAAATGCTCATTGGTTCAAGTCGAAGTTAACTGAATGTGTAAATGGTTTAATTAGTGCCACAACGGCACTGCAATAACTGAAGTCTGATACTTGAATGTTGCTGCCAAAGTGGCATTGGTATGCCCTACCTACAAGTTGAATGTTAGAAATAAATTTTTCTGTGGATATAAGCCAATAAACAATATACATGGACTGTCATGTCGCAAATGATTTAAATATGGCCATGGAACTTTGAGGCATTTCAACGAGTTTTTCTTAGTGAAGCATCTACAGCACTTTATTCATCTCTTTCTGCAACAATTTTATATGATGCTGGTCCCCTTGTCCTATGATTTGCATGTGGAATGTTTCAAACTTGGCTTACTATGGATTAATTCTTGTTAAATGAGCAACTTTATGTTATATGCACTATTCATAGGCACACTGTCATAGTAGATTTAAAATTCAAAATCATCTCCACGTATTGTATTGCATACACTTGTGGTCCAACGGAATGAAATTTGGTGAAATTAACATTTCTCTTGTTGACATTACAAATCTGCAAACACTCAAATAGCATTCTCGTGGTTGAATGTTTTTTTTTTTTTTTTACAGTTTTCATATATGAATACCTTGCTGATATCAGATTCTGAAATCATCACCATTTTTGGCACCCACGTGGTCATTACTATTTGGGGAATTAATGGGGATCATTTTTCTCTATTCTCAAGTATTTCACATAAATAAAATTTTCAAATTACATAGGCATCCATAGGGGGGGTTTGGACCTTCACTCTGGGAAATTTTCTTACATTTGATGTTAGATCCTTGAGGGAGCTAGACAGGGTTTGGACATACAAAACTTGGAAAACCGAATCTCTTGTGTAAAATCTGTAGTACCCTAAAGTAACTTAGAGTTGTGAAGTCATTCAAATGAAATAGATAATTTATAATTAGAGTTGTTATCTCAGAACTCAAAATTAATCACTTTGTCGTTTGGTTCAAAATATGCTTACACTCTCAAGGTGAATGAGAAAAGTGACATCTACAGTTTTGGAGTGGTGCTTCTGGAGCTAGTGACAGCAAGCAGCCAGTAATTCAGGATTTTGAAGAGAGTAAAGACCTTGTAATGTGGGTGCGCACTAGAATTGAGAAGCAAAATGATTGGTTATAGGACATACTGGATTCTAGAGTAATGGTAGATTGCTTCAGGGAAGAAATGGCTGCAGTCCTCAAAGTGGCTCTTCTCTGTACCAGTGTTTTTCCCATCGATCGACCATAGATCTTAAAGTGGTTTTATACACAGCCAGAGGAGGTTTATAATCCACAATCAAGAGGAGCTTCTACGCGCCATCCTAAAGGAGATCAAGCCATGGTGAAAAGAGGTTTCTACACGCAGTCCAAAGGTACCTTAATCACAAGTCAAGAGGAGCCTTAACCCGTACTTAAGGGGAGGCTTAATCTTCTGTCAAGAGAGCCTTAAAACGCGACTACGGAGGCTCCAAAATGCAGCCAAAGGGCAGCAGAATAGGTCTATGAAGAGACAGGTGCAAGGGAGGCTTTCATATATGCTAGAAGTCATACACTATTGGCACCAAAATGCAGCCAAAGGGCAGCAGAATAGGTCTATGAAGAGACAGGTGCAGGGGGAAATAGCCATACACTATTGGTAATACTTCTATGGCATTATACTATCGGTCGAAAACTCAAATAGAGCGAACAGGATAGATGCATGAATATCGGCGACAGTGCCGATCGGCGATATCGGAATCGGCGGCTTGGACTTGCAGCACCAGCCCCAACTCCGATTGTGATAATACTTTGGCAGACCCAATAGCTTTATTATATTGCCCCTATCGTGAGATCGTGTCCGTCGCCAATCGACGGTTTGGCCATGTGGGAAATATATATCTATATGATAACAGAGAAGCAGGGAACGGCAGTGGTGAATACTGTCGGAGGCTGTTCTATGAGCTGGCGATGGCAGAGGCATCATAACACTTCAATTTAATTATATACATAACGCACAAACATGGGAGCATAGTTCCTACATAGATCAATTCTCGGAAATAAAATAACAGAATGCGCCCTATCCCCTCTATTTGATTTGAGGACCTCCTCCCAGCTCACATGGCCAAGGGAAAATGCGATTCCTGTATAAAGGGCAACATTTGATTGTATCAGGGCTTCCGATTTTGGGCCTAATCGTCGCAATGTAGCAGGCCCAGTGAGGGGGATTCTCCGGCGTGGGCTGGACTCTACGACGACAATGAGGAAGGATTGCCACTGTCCTCTCCGCGAAAGGAAGTTTTGTTCAACCCAGAGACAACTTTGGGTATTGCAAATAGTTATGATTTAAGAGAAAGTACTGGAAACAAAAACCCCGTCAATTGGAAACAAAAACAGGATCCTCGCTATATTTGGCGTGAGATTTTCATACCTACCTTCTCAAGTGCTATTTTCATACCTAATGCGGCTTGAATATAATCCTTTTTGTGTCTAATTCTGGATTACATGCATATGCCTTTCCCGTCATTAAGTTAATAAACGGTCGATTAATATTTAATATTGAATGTAAATCATTTAATGGGATCAAAATTCACAGAACTTACCTTTATAATCTTAAATCCTCAACATTATAACACGTTTTCATATTTGGAAATTAAAACGTAATATTAATCCTCAATTATATGGCAAATTTCCAGTATTAAACTAAAATGAGGGGTTTTAAAGTGATAAATGTGTTCTGGTTTTGTTGTGAGGTGATCGATGTTTTTGTTTTTTGTGAAGAGGCATTTATACGATTTTTTTTTTAATTGTATTTTTTATATTTAAATTGAATCTATAATATTTTTTATAATTTTTTTCATTATACTTGTTATTAATTTTATAATATTTATATTATATATATTTTTTATTTCTTAGCCCAAAAAATCTATAATTGTAATTTATTTATTTATTTTATCTCAGTGTATAAATGAAATTCAAATAAAATTTTATAAACTTAACTAATATTAATTTTAAAGAATTTTAAGTAATATTTTATATAATTTTAAATTAATTATATATATATATAAAAGTTGGATATCCTATTTTTAGTTTTGTGAATGTTAATTAATTAAAATGGTGTATTTTTCCTGTTCTTTAATTTGTTAGTGGGAAATCAAACCAATAGCATAGCTATATAGCTTTTGTCCATATTATCAAATTATCCAAAATAATAATGATGTATATTGATAAGCCGTTTTCCAAAGAATAACTATTATAGAGACTAAATCTATAAGTAGCATGAGGAGAAGATTCATTATTTAATGAAATTAAAATGAAATATCTTACTCAAAATTTGTTAATTGTCTTTTGATTCAACTTTTTATTTTTCATATATTTGGAGATCTAGATTTGCAATCTTTTTAGCTTAGTAGAAACACTTTGTAGTCCAATTTTATTATTATTTATAATTGATGTAGGTATTTTTTAATAAGAAGGAGAATGGATGTAGGTATTGTTTTTGGAACCATTATAATCCTTTGAGACCTGAGAACATGGTCGTGGTCTTGAAAAGAATTAAGTGAGATGGATGAAGTATATATTTAAATAATTCTTTATGAATGTTAATTAGCTTTTACATCTAATTTGGTTTGAGATTCATAATTATATATCTATTCACTATTTTGTGTTTAGAATAAGCAATATGCATCTCCTCAAAGCCATCCACATATAATAGATAGCTAGCAAGTGATGCAACCAAATCCACATTGTTTGCAACCATTACGATGTTCAACTCCTCTTCAAGGGGATTTAGGAGAAGTAAGTTGCATACCCTATACCATAGCTCATAATACATTGACATATACTTTATTATAAATTATAATTACATTTTGCATGGTCGCCATCTATTCATTATATCCAAACATTTTGCATTTTATTGATCGATTTTTTTAATATGTTTATATCAATTGCATATTTATTGATTATGTTCTAACTTTTGCAGAAGGAAAAAAGGGAAAATGATGTTGAGATGGTGAAAAGAACTAAGATTACATCAAAAGACTTGAAAGTATGTAGGTTCAAGTCTCCAAAACAATACATAGAGCATATATGCTCAACTATTATTGCTCTTACTAAGCCCTCTAGGCTTACCACTTTTAGAACTAAAACAAGTCACTATGTTTAACTTGAATACATTTAGGGCTTTAAATAGTGGTTTGTGTAAAAAGAAGTTTCTCCTTTTGTAATGAATATTATATTTTTGAATGATAGACTAACTTTTCTCTGGATATAGAATGATGTATTAGAGAAGTGTATTGAAATTGTACATACATTTTGTCTTATATGAATGATACACTTTAAAAGAGTTGCATATCAACTATGCTTGTGATATATTTTTTGTAATTTTACTAAAGTTCATGAGGTAAATGTCCATGTAACACCCCTAAGTGACAAGTGAATTACCAATAATTACATTTACATTTTTCATGTGGAAATTAGAAGAACTTGTGTTAACATTTAAGCAATGTTATTTTATTAAATAATGAAATCTCTGAATTCTTGAGGGAAGACTAGTTAACAAACTCTAACCTCCATATAGTTAGAAGAAGCAGTTACAACTCTCCCGTGAAGATAAAAGAGATTCATTAGTGGAAAGAAAGGGGTTCTATTTTTCATTGTGGAGAAAGGGGAGAAAAAAGGGATTGGGAAACATAGGAAGTATGTTACCAATCAGAGTGGTCATGAGCTGGTGAAGACTTGTGGGTAGACTCCGTTAAGAGACTAGAAAGGACAGACTGGACTAAGGTCTTGAGGTCTTCCATTAGACAATAATTGAATCTACTGTCTGGAGCAGAAGCTCAGGGAAAGAAGCAGACGTAATTTCCCTTTTCAAAATTGGGAGGAACGGTCTCAGCCCTGTGGAAATTTGAGAGAGCTGGTGAAGACTTGTGGGCAGACTCTGTTAAAAGACCAGAAAGGACAGACTGGACTAAGGTCTTGAGGTCTTCCATTGGACAATAATTGAATCTACTCTCTGGAACACTGAATCTACTCTCTGGAACAGAAGCTCGGGGAAAGAAGCAAACGTAATTTCCCTTCTCAAGGTTGGGAGGAACGGTCTCAGCCCTGTGGAATTTGAGAGATTGAAAACTTACAGATAAGTATTTGTGCATGTATATATATATATATATATATATATATATATATATATATATATATATATATATATATATATATATATATATATATATATAGATATTTACTTAATTAGGAAAAAAACCTTATAGTCTGCGAATGAAATGTGATGATTATATTATTTATTGTTTAGCCAATACCAGTGTGGAAAGTCATGTTGCAAGGAAATAGTAGTTAGTTTGAAGGATTATACTATAACTAGAATTATAGAAAGCTTAGTAGCCTGTAGATGGAAAATAGAATCTACATGGAGTAGTCAAATTTATGGTATTACTTGTTACTGTTATTTCATAAAGATACATCAATATGTGATGTACATTTAGTTGCAATCTATGGAAAGAAAGGATAGACCAAACAGTAGGACCGAAATAAGCATCCAATTTAATAACAAGCTATTCTAGGCTCTCAAATTAGTTGTCAAAAATAACTATACATGGACTGGAAACTAAGCAAGAACTGAATTGAAAATTGGTAATTATTTCAATAGTAAAAATTATTTAAATAATATAACGCATTTCCCTTTTCCTCCCCAAGTCAAATATAGTCATTTTCTTCTGACCATTAGGATGGCATGTCTTCTTATTTAACTTACTTCCGAGATTTTTTTCTTCATCTTGTCCTAAAGATGAACCACACTGGTTGGTTCGAAACGCGTCGACCAAAATCTTCAAAGTGATTTCTTCTGAAAATGTTTTATATATTCAAGTATAAAGCTTGTAAAGGTGTCCTGTTTAGCCAGAAACACAGAGGATTATACTCAAATGGAATCTAGATTAACTAAATTACAATATTAACTCTGGACAGTTCTAGATTCTAATATGAATACAAAACCCTGAAAACACAAATTGTACACCGAACAAGAAGGGAGGGAGTTGAGACCAGGGCAACCGAAAGGGATTCAGCTACCGGTCTAGTCTCCCTCTTAACTAATCCATATAATAGTATTAAAATATATAGGGAAGCATAGAAATGTAAATGTACAAGAAAGCATAGAGATAATCTTAAGATCATAGCCATACACCTTAAGCAACATGGAATCAAAATCTCAGTATGTTATACTGTCACAGCAAATATATGATACTCTCACAGGGCCACATGGCCATTAACCAACTGATATTGATTGAAATATCAATTGATAAATTCATTACCATAAGATAGTGCCTCCATACCTTTAATGGATGAAATAGAGCAGATAGTTCCAAATCATAGGCAGAGCATCGTTGTTCATGTTCTTTTAGCTTTCGAGACTCATAAGAAATCACCTTCCCATCTTGTGTTAATACGGCCCCAAAACCTTCTATACATGCATCTGTGAAAATGACAAATTCCTTATTTGGGTCAGCAATCCTTAATACAGGGGTAGTGGTTAAAAAATGTTTTAACTTCTCAAATCTCTACTAACATTCATTGGTCCATTTAAACATCCTTCCCTTCTTTTGTAAGGAGGTGATGGGATATGCAATTCGAGAGAAATTCTCAATGAAATGGTTGTAACAGCCTGCCAAACCCATAAAGGATGGTATATCAGCCACGTTTTTGGGAACTGGTCATTCTATAATAGTCCTAATTTTCTCAGCATTAACATTTATACCTTCAACTGTAATAACATGTCCCAAGTACTGAATTTTTTCTTTGTAAAAATCACACTTGCTAAACTTTACATACAGCTCATGATTTCTTTACATTTGTGATACTATTTGTAAGTGTTCCTTATGTTCTTCTAAATACTTGGAGTAAGTCAAAATATCGTCTATAAATATTAGAACAAATTTATCCAAGAAAGGGTGGAAAATGCCATGCATCAAACTCTTGAATGTCATGAGTGTGTTAGTTAATCCAAAAGGTAGGACTACAAATTCATAGTGGCCGTACCGATTTCAAAAGGTTGTTTTACAAATATCTTCTTCCTTTACCTAGATCGTATGATATCTCGATCATAAATCAATCTTGGAGAAGATGGTTGCACCCTTGACCTAATCAAACAGGTCATGAATTTGAGGTAGAGGGTATTTGTTTTTAATAATTAACTTATTAAGTTTCTTGTAGTCAATACACAATCGCAGTGTACCATCTTTCTTTCTTACAAACAATATTGATCCCCCCATGGTGACACACTGGGGCGTATATACCCTTTATTGAGTAATCCCTGATTCTCTCAATATAGAACTGAACCTTATCTCCTTTAATCAAGGATAAATTCCTAAATCGAGAGAGAAAATAATTGCATGATCTCACAAAGACTTCAAGTTTAAATATCCATAACTAATTAACTCATGGAGATTAATTAATTAATATTTTAAACTGCTGGTAAGACCAAATTCGTTTTTACTTCCTATAGATAGACAAGGGACTGCTATAAATAAGAAGGGACCCAAAAATTCTATTTTTAGAAGATGTTATTTTTAGCAGTTTCACCTCTCACCCAAGGTGGCCAAAATGCTCATTAGCCAAACTACTATTTTTAGAAGTGTTATTTTTAGCAGTTCTATTTTTAGCACTTCCTAAATTTAGCATTTCTTGTTGCACACTTTTCAACACTCCCTCTCAACAAGAAATGCTTCCTCTCAAACCCGATCCTATAACTCTAGAATGTTCTGCACGTAACACATCTACCAAGTGTTGTTGCTCCAGCAACACTCAGAACGAAAAAACTCCCAACTGACCACTCGGTTGGGCTAGAAACATACTCTAATATTGAAGCTCTACCTGTTGCTAACAAGTGCTCCCTTTGTGACCTCTGCGCTACTACAACATCTTCATGCATCTCGCATCGTTGCACCCTTCTTTGTGCTACCCTACACTATACAACACACTTGTGCCTCTCGCATTGCTGCAGCCTGCATGTTCCGCACTATCCTGTGATTCCCTGCACTGTAGCTCTCTCTGCCGCTCCATCTGCTTCTGTCTCTATCCAATCAGTTAGTTCCTACTACTCCACATCGGGGCTCCCGTAGCAAGGTCTCATCCAAGAAGTTGGGTACCTCAAGGATCCTGCCCCTCCTCCTTGGGCCATTCACTGTACATCGCCCCACCTCCTACCTGGAGGTATGGCTGCATGCGATCCCTCTGCCCACCTGGCTCGAAGTTTCCCCCTACTAGATGTCTCTGCATGAGTAGATGTCTCTACTCGATCTCCTCTCATCTTCCCCTGTTGTGGCTACTCCACAACCTCCTAAAGCTGTTGCACCAATTGTGGCTCCTCCACAATTGTCTGAGACTTCTTCTGGCTCTACATGTTGAGAGGTAATTTTCTCTCCCTCTCAACCACCAAGTATCTTACCTTTGCCTTGCTTCTCAAGGCTTTTCATGCATCTTGTACCTCAAGTGCATACAGGTTCTTGGCTAGCACACCAATCTATTTCCACTTTCCCGCCATCACGAAATTTTCTAGAAAAGGAGCTGATTTTAAATCAGCGATATCTCCCTCATCCGAACTCCGATTTAGCTGATTTTTTATTTTTTTTATTTTGGGTATTTTTCCAGAAGGAATCCAAATCTACTATTTATTTCTGAAAATTTTGTACAGAAATTTTCAGATCTACTCTGCAAACTCTCAGCCCAAAACTCGAAACTTTGAAATCTCCTCTCAGTATATTGTTCTCTCCTTGATCACTTGTGCTCTGATTCCATGTAGAATTTTGTAGAATTTTTCCAACAAATCAACTAGCTCTAATACCATGTAGAACTTTTTCTACAAATCAACTAGCTCTAATACCATGTAGAAATTTCCCACCTGTAGATCACCTGGTAATGCAATGTACTAAAGCAAAACACTGGATCTACTTCTACAAATAATTTAATGGAAGCTTAATCAACCATGAGTAACATCAATAAGAACACATATAACTGATAAGAATGAATCAATCACACATAACATAGAAGAACTTACCCGGGGAAAGCACATGCCTAAAACCCCATCTCTGTATTATCATACAAGTGGAAATATAGTCCAGATTACACAAAGTCTTAGCTCAGAAGCTACCCAGCTCTTAGTACAATCCCTCTGCTGCTCATAGATAGTCAAAGGCTTCTCACAAACCTTCTCCTCTGCCCTCCAAACCTCCTATTTCCTTGTGCAGTTTCCTTGGGGTTCAGTGCTGCCACCTGTGTGAATTGGCCTCTTCACACACTCACTAACCTCTGATCTAACTGTACAAACTTGAAGGAGATAAATCCTCATCACGGATGAGCTTCCTTTATAGGAAAAATATTCATCCAACTGATAGTACACTATCCCTTCTCTGATCTCAACTAGCTCTCTGTCTGAACTGACATGCATCAGTTATTCATGAGAGAATACTTAGTTATCTGAAAATAATAGCTGGCACATGCATGCAAGCATTAATAAACTATATCTCATTATTTTAACAACTTGTTAAAATAATCTAACTGGACTTGACTAAGTTAAACTAATTCAACTGATCCTCTCAATATAGAATTGAACCTTATCTCCTTTAATCAAGGGATAAATTCCTAAATCAAGCGAGAAAATAATTGCATGATCTCACAAAGACTTCAAGTTTAAATTTCCATAACTAATTAACTCATGGAGATTAATGAATTAATATTTTAAACTGCTGGTAAGACCAAATTCGTTTTTACTTCCTATAGATAGACCAGGGACTGCTATAAATAGGAAGGGACCTAGAAATGCTATTTTTAGAAGACGTTATTTTTAGCAGTTTCACCTCTCACCCAAGGTAGCCAAAATGCTCATTGAACAAACTGCTATTTTTAGAAGTGTTATTTTTAGCAGTTCTATTTTTAGCACTTCCTAAATTTAGCATTTCTTGTTGCACACTTTTCAACAAAAAAGTTGAAGAGGGTTGTAACTTGGGGCATGACATCACATGCTTCGTACCCAGTCTACTATACCTCCCTCACTAAACAAATCCTTCTTCATCACCATTGATTCCCAATATTTATAATTTTAGCTATGATATACATATAAAATGGGAACCAGAGGAAGAGCTCCTGCTACTCCACACCAGCAACACCAGTGATTCTCCTGCCCATAGCTGAGATTCCCTCTTATCATTTTCTCGAAGTAGACCTAATTCTCGAACTTGGAATAACATGTCTTCTGCAGGTAAACCTCTAGCTGACCATCATCATTCAAGGCATAGGATTTCACCCTCATAAGCAGTAGCCCTTCAGGAAGGCCATTCTTCTTCAGTACATCATATATCATTTCTTTAGCCTCTACAAATCCCCTGACCATCACAATCATCAATATCATAATCACAAACAACCATGGTCAACTTTCCAATTGCTTAAATGCAAGGAAATGCCTAGGAAGGATGAAATGAGAGGTTTGTTGTAATAAAGAAAAGGCATTGCAGAATGACCCTCAAAATTCCAAACCAGACAATGAACTAAATTGCGAATTGAATTGAAATGTTGTTATTAAAGGTCGAGCAACCGACATGCATAGTTTCATGGTTGTTGCAAACAATATCGTAAGGCAAACAATTATTCCATAGTTGCATGGTTGTTGTGCTAATGCAAAATTATTTGCATAAAACAAATTTGAAAAGCTTTAAGGGTGGGCGCTAAGATGATTAACATGAATGTGTAATATCAATTTTATAAGAGAATTAAACCAAAATTTGTTAGGAAAAAAAATATTTCTCTTTCATAACCAGTTGCGTTGGGAGATGTAACAGGAAATAGATTAATAACTCAAGATTTAAGTGGTAATAGTGAGAGCCTGTTTTAAATTCAAGATTTAAGCATTTAGCAATAGTGAGACCCTGTTTTGAATTCAAGATTTAAGCATTTGGTAATAGTGAGAGTCTGTTTTGTTACTTACTATTGATAAGTAATTTTAAGTAGTATGATCTTCTTTATTATAACATTAAATGTTAATTAATATTAATAAATAATATTAAAAAAATAACTTATTTTATTATATTAAATTTTTCTGTTTTATATTTAAATTTGAAAATTATGAATATGTTGAAATTAACCTGTTATTCATGGCATAGCATGCTAAATTTGTGGGACAAAAATATAAAAGCCTTGATTTATGTTGTTTTAGAAAAAATAAAATTTCCAAATATATGAATGTTGAGATTATGATGAAATTAATTTATTATTTATTATAGATTTCGTATATGTTAAATTTATTCTTAGAAATTTGTAAGGATGACGAAGTGAGCGTTTAAGTTCAATATATTAAATTTAAAAAAATTATTTAAAAAAAAAAACTAAATGATTGAAATTAATTTATTATTTAACTATATAAGTAAAATATATTGTTAAAATTATATATATATTTGTAATATAATTTGAATGAATTTATAATTATTTTTGTTGGGTATTTGGTTGGTTTTGTTATGGAAATGTGTGGTTTGAATTAACATTTTTTTGTTTTTTAATAAGATGTTTCTCAAAATAAAAATCAACACATTTATTTCACTAGTAGATGGTGTGTATTTATAGAAATCAAGATATGAATGTTGGTTTAAATATAGATATTACATAAAAATGATATGCTTATGAACACATGATGTTAACCATAAAATATGAATGTTTGTTATTTGTTTTTTTGTTTTTGGTAAATTTCAACACTTTTTGTTCAATATCAAAACCCAAAATTACATCGCTATCATTTCCATGCTCGCATACCCATAAAACCAATATCTCCTATATCAAATAGAGATCATAGCAAAATATGCTCATTTGTGTAGTGAACAAAGCTATAGGTGAATTAAAGCTCATATATACCTTTAAACATTGAATCAAATAAGGCATAAGAGCAGGATAACCATAACCACCAAGTATTTATCTAAGAGCTATGAATAACAAAGTAGATGCGCAACATGAATTTGAAAACATTGTTCAATGTTAACTCCAAACCTTTGTAACCATTTCTTCTAAAAACACAATTGTACTTTCCTCCATAAAGACCAGAAAGCATCCATTATGTGCACAAAACCAAAAGGAAGCAGCATGCCATTCAGAATGCAAGAAGCTCCAAAGTTGTGGAGCTAAGAGTAGACAATACACAACAATGTCCTCCAAAAACATGAATATGGTAGTTTCCTTCAAGAGAGAAGTGAATGAACAATTATATGTAAGTACACCAAGCAGAAGAGAGCCATAAACAACCAGAAATGTGCCATAATATGCATGAATGAGACCTGAGAAAAGATGTGTAGTCTCACCAAAAAAAGCTAAATATGTTTCATCCATAGTATGCACCATAAAAACCATTGTACCAAAAGATATAGAAATTATATCTCCATCATGAGAATGTTTCCCAAAACCAGATATCCATGCACCTAAATTATTAGAAAGATAATAATAATAATAATAAAGGCTCGAGGCTCTCCAAGGGAATAACAAAACAACCACAACACCCACTTCGCCTCTGTGAGATCCATAGGACAATAAGGAAAATAGTCCTTGGTTATATACTTCATACCAAAATAAGAAAAGGACCACTGAGAAGAAACCAGACCTGAAGGACACATGCAAAATTGATAACAAAATACCCGAAATCACTTTTCTAGTCATGTTAAGAGGAAATTAGAGCAGGTGTATCAACATTATTAGTTGAAGGATCACTGAGATCGCCATAGGAAGAATCACTCATGAAGAAGCTTTCTACACGAGCCAAGCAAGGGTCTAGATAATCTAGGTAGAATCTTTGATTACCGAGCATACGTTTAAAGTCCTCTAAAGAAGAAGAACCATCGTAATTTTTCACTTTTTTTATCTTTAAAATAAGACAAAACAAGGTAGCCATTTGTTGATATAATTCCAGCGAATTCATAAAATGAAGTCGCCTTTTCCTAAATCTACCAGGATCCATTTCATATCTTCCCCCACCAACTCAGAGTCTAATGATAAGGACAATCCCTTGCCTCCTTATTCTCTAGCAATAAAATTTCCTTTCTCACTTCCCAAGGAACAAAATCAAAGGAGGTCACAACAGAGTCATAGGAAAAAGTATGAACCCTTTTCTGCACAATGCTATCTCCACCACCCCTCCTATTACTCATTTGTTTTCTAATAGGCATGAGTACATTTGAAAATGAACACCGAGGAAAAACACTTACATAACTTCTACCTATAAAGCAAGAATACAGACGATATAGAGAACCCTAAACTCTTGAACTAAAGACAATTAAATAATCACCTAATTTCCAAAGTGCGTGAGAATAACCCAAAATATTTTCAAATTCACCATATCTCAGGGTCATTACAAAACCTAGAAACAACTCATGAAACTCCTTTATACAAATACTTGACACAAAGAAACTATCACAAAGCCCTAAACCCTAAAAACTACCAGTAAGTGCACGATTCATGATACATTGACCAAAATGCAATTGACTAAATAAATTGAATTCTAAAGCTACAATTAGAAATGTTAAATTCTTCAGAGACATAGAATATGGACAACGCTCCCAAATAACAATAATTTCCCACAAAGATTGAGAATATTTCCTAAAGACTCAATTAAACAAGAAAACCGAGAAATTACCTTTAAACACCCAAACAAACAAATTACAAGAGTAAGCATACCAAATTCATGTCTTAAAACCAACAATAGGAGCAAGTTTGTGATTGACAGTCTAAAATTCATTAGAACGACAAGGATCCCAACACATTCCATAAGATAGATTGTCTATAAAATATTGCCATTGAAAGTGAAAATTAAAATGAAAATTCAACAGGAAGAAACTAATAGTGGAGGTTGAGGAGTTGTCCTCACCTCCTCTCACACTAAACTTGCACCATTGCTCGTCCATCGCCCTACCTGAAGCTATAAAACAATAACTCCACCAGTAAGCTTACATGCACTTCTTAACTGCCTTTTTCCATGCCATCACGAGGAAGAGACAATTGTGAGGTTGGCACATCCTTCTATGCAACCATAGCTCTTAATTAATACCCCATCAGGGTACCATAAAATATTAATGTTATTCATGCACAAATTTTGATTTGATTTGATATGGGATACATCTATTAAATTTTAAAATTTTAAAGGTGAAGTAATATTTTAAAATATATTAATATTTAAATATTTTTTTAATTTTATTATAAAATTAAAATTAAAATAAATTAAATGTTTTATGTACTAGGTTGATTATTATTTTTTAACTTAAATACATAATTTTGAATGATTTTTCATTTAGATATGCATTTAACATTTATCTTAACAATATGATTTTTTTTTATATTAAATATTTTAATTTTAAGATTAAAATGATTTAGTTATTTTTATTTGTTAAAGTATTTGTGATTTGTGAGACTAATCCATGATTTTAGAAAGTATGACTTAATTGTGTTAGGAATCACACTCATTCTGGCTCACATAAACCCTTAACAATGTAATTTTTTTGGTTTTTCTATCATAAGTTTATAAACTTCATCAACTTACTAAATAAAACCCTAAAAATCCAATAACCCTCATGAAATTTTACCTAAATCTAATTGATTGAATCAAACACAAAATACATTTAATTATTATGATTTATATAAAAGATATAATGGTCTAAATCTTTTAGCACCTACATTAATTGTTAATAAATCATGTAAACAACCACAAATGGTCATCACAAAGATTCAAGGACACTTTGTTTTTTATGAAAGTCCATGGATGACATGTAAATATATGCTCAGATCATCATAATAATATAATTGACAATGATGGTGGAAGAGACAAAGATGTTGAAAGAATGTGCTATGACCATGCACAACTTTTTTGTTTAATGTAGTACTTCTTATATAAAAAGAGGGAAAAGTGGTCGAGGTGTTGAAGTGCTAACAAATGAAAATGGGAAATGGCAAGAATATCTTCATGATCCAAACTATGTATGGAGATATGAGATCATTTAATTATAGTTAGTCTTTAGAACATATTACTATTTTATATAAACAATTATTTTGCAATATGGCATGAGAAATGATTGTCCAAGTTACTATACTTTGTATTTGTAAAAGTAAGTGGACTTGCACTGAATTTTTATTGCAAGGCATGGCCCAAATTTTATATTGCAATAGAAAACATTGTTTCGGAGTGTTGTATCCATAAGTGTTCAACAAAATCCATCTCTAGACAAGAATTTTGCCCTCTAATTTTTTTTTACAAGGAAGTTATTAGATCTATGATTCATTGGCATTTTGTAGGGGGTAACTTAATTCATCAATTAGTTCCCACCATAACTTAAGCAAGACTTTGCATAAAAAATAAATATAAGAATAAGATGTAAATAAATATACTTACTTCTCACCATTATTTATGTAGGAGCGAAATTGTAAATGTGTAGACATCCCAATTTATTAGTTCCTTTCAAATCAAGACTATAGGATTCCATTTGCCTATTAATTTAACATTGACCAATGCAAATTACAATGTTTTATGCAATATTTTCTAAAACAAAATTTCTAACTTTAGATTGCATTCTTGTTTTAAATAAATTGTTAATTTTGCATTCAATACATTTACTCATAACCAAAAATTTAACTTCTCCCTCTTTAGCCTTCCTAACCCTTATTTCAGAGATACACTAGTTTATTTAAATAATCATTTTTTAATATTAAAAAAAAAAATCCAAATTTTAATTATTTTTAAAATATCTCATAGAAATGTATTCAAATTAAATTAATTAATCATATATTAAATATTAATATTTAAATTAGTTTAATTTATCATATGTTAAATATTTTGTATATGATAATGATATACGGCAAGAGCTAACCAGCCTGCCATAGGGCATTTAATGCCTCTATGGTGGCTGGTTCACATACATTCTCCATAGCTTGATTTGACCATATGACCCATACATCCTATAGCTTCGTCTTTCCGACGTCCTCAGGCTAGACCAATCTAACTCAACTTTTCTGACATCCTCAGGCCAGACCAATCTGACTTAACTGTTCTGACGTACGTAGTTAATGTAGTAAATGTAGTTGGTGGGACCAGTGATCAAATTTGAAGGGAAGGTTTTAATTTCATTTAGAGGGCCGTACATTCTAGTCGTCCTTCCATAATGAAAAGCATAAAACAAAAAAGAAATTCAATTGACAACAGTGAATTATCTTTCCATTTCTTTTTTTTAACACATGGTAAATCGATAATTGTTTGGACTAATCTAAGGAAGACCCCAGATCAACCCTCGTGGCTACCATTATAACACCAAGAGTATTTCCAGCAACCTGCAAGCCATATATACCAAATCTTATGATTTAGCAAGAGTCAAGACTCAAGGATAAGGGGAGTCTACTCCTTGAGCCAAGATCATAGCAGGACACCAAGGGTCTTCCCATTTCTGGTGAAAGTTTTGAAAGATCAAAGGGTATGTTAATTGATCAATTCTGAGTTCCCCACCAAGCAATTCAATCCTTAGATTCTACACTTCCTTGAAATTCTTTAAAACCTCACCGGGAGAATGATGGGAAACCTCTGCAACCATGGATTTATTTGGGCCCAAAAAATGTTGCAATGTCTGCCATGCCTTAACAATGATACCTAGTAACCATCATGATTCTCGTCAAATAGCTCCATATCCCCATGTTTTTACCAC
Source organism: Pinus tabuliformis (assembly GCA_031772625.1). Lineage (NCBI taxonomy): Eukaryota > Viridiplantae > Streptophyta > Pinopsida > Pinales > Pinaceae > Pinus > Pinus tabuliformis. Next base: position 654,459,889 of record CM062818.1, on the reverse strand, counting down.
TGTTATTAAGGTTGGTTTCTTCACTGGATATGACATAGTCCACCTTAACTACCATAATCTGCACTTGGGGGACTATACTAGAGAACCTCTTTGAAACTGCACAACATCATCTCAAGTTCTTAATATCACCAAATTTGTTGAATATAAGCAGCGAAAGTGAATCTAGGAGCTTGTCAAAGTGGTCTACCGATGAATTAAACCCCATGTTTGGACCAATATAGATATTCCTCAATATAGCACATAACCACGTAAAACTCAATTGATTTAGGACTTGATCAGAAACTGCTTCATAGTCAAATGCAAATCTTCAAACCTTTGATACATCTTAAACATCATGAATTCTCATAATCATTTACACAAAATCTCATACTATTATGGCTAGGAAAACCTATAAGAACCTTCAGATTTATAGCAAAACAAATAACAGTCAGGCTCATTCTAGTGCAAATATTCAATCTTGTTCCATCTCGTGCAACCTCATACTATCCATTACCAAACCCAATCCCTTAGAAAAACTACAAGAACCTGAACACAGTGATTAAGCTCCAATTTTTATGAATTCCCACAACAATTCATACTAAACTCAATATCATTAGAGCAAAGAAAACTTCAGAGTTAAGATGGATCTAGGCTGGTTTTTTAGCAGAGATCATATTATGATAATATTTTTACCCCTTGCATGTTGTGAAAGACTGAACAACAAAATCTTCAGTATTTGTATCTTGGAGTATTTTTTTTTTAGTTGACACTTCACTTGTTGTTTGATTGGCAGATTGATGGACATGAACAACAAAGAATATTTATAGGAACATACTACACGTTTGGCATGAAACAAGGATCATAAAAATTTCTTCCATCATCTTTGAAAGAGAATTCAATCATTGCAAGAAGATATAACTCATATTCAGAGAAAATTATTGAAATTTTCTATCTCTGCCATTATCGGTATGGCTGCAACTTGATCAAATTTTGAGAACTTGCACTACCAAATTGCAATTCTAGACTTTTTCAAGAACTATAAATGGTAGACTTTGGCAAGAGCTATAAAACGGTTTCTCTTTGAATGTATAATAAGGCCATTTTCATTTTGTAACCTTATTTGGGATTATACACAATTGTAAAGCAGCATCGTATATGACTTGCAATGTACTCATTCCAACATAATCTTGAATAATCCATGCTAAAATTTTAGGATGAGCTTCAATATAGCTTTCGTGGTTTGGAATTGTGGCTTCTCAATATTTTGTCACTTCTAATTCAATTTGGATATTGTTTAAGAATGTACATCGATCTAATAAAATAAACCCTGAAATTGCCTGCATTTGAGAAACAATTTTCAAATTCTAACCAGAAATATTCATGCCTGCTTATGCTCCCACATCATCCAACTAACAAGAAAACGTTAGTATAGTACTTCCATCTATAGAATTAGATGAGGATCATTGATCCCTCCTTTTTGAAAGGTAATCCACATAAGTACTAATAGACAAGAAATGATGTAATTAAATAATCATTTTGTTAGGTAATAGCTACTCAACTGGCTTGGCCAATCACCCAATACATAATCAGCTGTGACTAAATATTATTTTCCCTTTTACTCCTATCATCTATGTAGCTTATCCCTCCCCTATGTGACTAATGAAAATTAGATCTATTGCGTATCGTACTTGCAATTGTGCATTTGTTCTGTTTATTTGGTAATCCATGTGCTTTCCAATAAACAAATTACTTACACCTATAACCAGTTAGCTCACATGACTTAGAAGTATGTTTATGGAAATTAAGGGTACTTGCATTTATCTACTTAGTATTTATCATTCTTTATCAGTTGTAAGCAAAGACATGGTTCCTGTACACTCATTCTTCTTCTCCCTAGAAAATTCACATAGAACTTTTTTTCATCACATATCATACCTGGGGTTGAGATTAGGATAATTGGTAACAGCATTGAGATGGTAAGCAAAATTTATTTTAAGAGGCCCTTTAGTTTAGGAGGAACCCAACTAGGAATCAATGTTTTCCTTTGGAAAGGGGGATCTAGATCTTTAGGGGCTAGCCTTCTACCAAAAATGAAATCATTGAACGGAGCCAAGATGAATTATTCCCAGGAGTTAGGCAACTCTAGGAATATAAAATAATAGACAGTGGATTTGTCCTTGTTAGAAAACCTAAAAGAAAATCTTTGAAATTTCATTCACGGCCTCATTTCCATTGTTGGAAGGTAAGGGGAAAACACCCATTTCTTAGATAAAAATAAACTTTGATTAGTCTAAGCTTGTCCAAGAGAAACATTTTGGTAAAGGCAGTTCCAAGACAACATACTATTGGTTTTCGATGGATTTACAATGTTGCAAACTGCAAGATATTCCTTAGTTTATCAAGAATAATAGCCCCTTCCAACATGACTGCAAGTCCAGTATTCATCATACAATTTATACACATTGTAACTGACAAGTGAATTTCAAACAGGCCAATTATGTTCATAACATTTATGTTCACCAAATGTTATGTTTTATGTCTTTTTCCTTGAATTACTATTTTATTAAGCAGAGGTTGGTGTAAGGACATCCAAAAAAGAATTAGTTTGAGATGAAAGAAAAACTTTACATCTCAACGTGCAGTTAAAGGTTAAACTCTGAAAACATGGGGCAAAAGAGCCTCAATAAGATGATTTCACAGTACAAATGCCATTTTCCGAAGAGTCATTTGATGTGGTATGGGAACTTGCTATTAAATTGATACGAGTGATGAAGAACATATATGTAACAAATACAATGTTATCCAAATAGTAAAAGGCAATGTTGTTGATGGATGATCAAATTATGGTTAATGGGATTTGTAATTACAAACATGCTACATTGGACTAAAAGAGTGCCTTTGGTAGTTTTCCAATGATGAGTGAAATAGATGTGGCATTTGAAGATTCAATATGCGTTTTTCCAAAGAAATTCCAACACTAAGACAACTGAAAATTTTCTATTTATTTTGCCTTCATGTCTGAAGAACTTTTATTGAGACATGGTTAGCTAGATTCAAAATCATACCAAAGGCTTTGGATGGTTGTATTGTCTTGGTGTTAAGTGTACATAAAGTAAATCATATCATCGGCTTGGAACTGCTTACATCATTGGTACTCCAGTGAAGTTAAAGAATAAGGAGGTTTCATTTGATAGACGGTAGGACTCAATGAAAAAGGTAGATATAACTCTGGCCACTTATTTCAGCTCACTGAGAAGATATACAAATGGTAACTTTTATGATTTGGTGGAGGAACTCGCAACTACAATCAGTTATTTTTGTTATATCTATTTCAGTTTTGTTAAGTATCTATAATAAAAGAGGCACAACTTGAAACAACAATGTCAAGCATGGCCTTCCAGAATTCTCTTGATTCTAGCATTCTTCTTAGCACTGAGTTTGGAGGGAAATCTAATTTCAAATTTGATTCTAACCAGGAGCATCTATGGAGGATAAGGTTTACTAACCAAGAGTTGAAAAGTGAAGTTGTTGTGTCAATAACCGAAGGCCACCTCCTCAATAGTTCTCAGATTCCTTCTCATCGTTCCTATGCCGGCGTCGCAGGGTCAGATTCCATCATGCACATTAACACTCTCGAAATTATCAATGCATTCCTCATTTTTCCATTATGATTACTAATCTCTACATTCATCTCCAACTTCGGCGCTCCAAACAAAAGATATAAATCTATGAGTTCGGGAGCAGTTGTGGCTTCAATCCATGGCAACGCTGGTTTTTATGGCTAGGGAAGCCATATCAGAGGCTGTAAGAGGATTCTACATAAAATAGAGGTGCTCCATCTGCAGTTCATGCTCTACAAAAAGCGGAGAAACATACTCATCGAAACGCTTTAAATTGGCATGGCAGACGAAAAATTTGGGACTTTCTCTTAATATTTGTGCTACCTTCACCTGCTCCGGGAAATCTCTGATCACCACAACATCATCTTCTTGAAGCAACACTAATTTGGCAGTAGAGGGGTTTAATGTTGTATAAGATAGGCAAGCATCATATGAAACCCCTTTTGTAGGTGACATTCAAAGGGAAATGTAAGGGGCAGGTTCAGAGACTGCTCTTTCTCAACGAATGAAAAAAATAAGAGTGGTAACCACTGTGGTGACTCGGTGAGTCGGAGACATGTCAGGATAGGAGTATGGACTTCAGTAAAATTGAAATTTAAGAAAAAATTATGTGGGTTGACAACCCTTCTTAAAACATTTTAAAATATTATTTCAATTTTTTTTTGAACTTGCAAAACTCAAATTTTAAATTTCTTTTGACTATGAAGTTTTTCTCCCTACTTCTGTGACATGCCAGAGGCCCTATGAAGGGCTCTGACGTGTTCAATTTTGAACACTGGGTGGGACATATATTTCAGACTGGGCTAGCCAAGCGGGAAATTTCAAAATTTGAAATGAAATATAAGAGGGAGGGCAGCATGAAAATTGAGAAATCTGCGTGGATCACCCTGCAAATTGTGTTTCAGAAAATCGAAATGTGTAGCTTGGCCTACCTTCGCGACTAGCCAATGCCAAGCAAGCTGGAACACCAACGGCTGCTCCAGGTTCCAGATTCCCATGTATTGGGGAAGTATAACAGTCTGGTTCATCCTCCTCTTCGGAAAAAAAAATAAAAAAATCAAAAAGTGGAATTACTTGCACCGCGCCTGCTCTATAAAGAATAATGATCTTCGCTGCACAGTTTCATGCAATGTGAGTGAAGGTAATTCATTGTGCCAAAAATATTACGAGCGGAAAATCATAAAATACTTAGGGACCAGAAATTGTCGTTTAGCCATGGAAGCGAATACGATACTTCCGCGGAAGCAAATTTTGGATCTCAGAATGTGATAGAATGCAGAGGAGTACATTGAATGGCAGAAAGAATGGAGTACATACATGGGCTTCCAGAGCGTTCGACGACTGTACCAGCTATGCATACAAAGTGTCTCAAGTTTGAATTGAATTTCAATGTCCAGGGGAGCAAAAGCCTGCCACTGCTAAGGTGACATCATCGTGTTTGGATTTCAATATTCAATTTGAATTGGAATATGGATTTTGAATTTAAGTGGAGTAGATTGCAGTTCGCTGCCGGGGAAGACGCATTTTCTAAGCCAATATTGTATTCGCTTCCACTGTCGAAGCCACCGAACATAAATAGTACCTACATGTTTGGAGACGCATAGTACGCACATCTCAAGGTGTTTTCATGAAGTTGGGTCAGGATGTTGTGTGTGTGGGGGAGTTGGTGGAAACAGTGTGAAAAAAAATGTTGCAGCTGGGGTAGCTATTAGCTTTGTTGTACAAAAGAATCAAAAATGGATTCAAACACTCTCAAAGGCTGCAAACACACTTATAATCATGCCAAAGGATCCATTGATGCTGTTCAAATTCTCAAATCATGGCTAAAAATCTTCAACCGATCGAAAAAATTGCAAGGGGAAAGCCCTTTGGAGGGCAGAAATACACTATCGGGAGGCGGAAATACCCCAAAAACTATGTAAAAAGCAAGATTACAGGCTTAAGGCTCCACTTCAATCTCAGCCGTTGGATCTGGCCGATCAACGGCCCAGATCGCGCCGGCATTTCGCTATCGGCAATTACAAAGGGGCAGGCTTTAACATAAATCATGTTCCGACCCGATAAGCTGGACCCGATGGCCATACAACACTCCATTTTATATCATTTTAGGTCCGCGGCAGTATCGCTATCAGCAGGGGCTTTACCATATGTTATGGTGCGGCCCGATGGGCCAGACCCGATATATGCATAGCGCTCCATTTCATAATTTTTCAAATCTGCGCCCTTCGCATTTTCATTGTTTTGTATGTATTTTCTTCGTATAAAGAAAATACAAAGGAAGCCTTGGTGGGTGCCGATAGCGACAAAGTTCGGATCCGATGGGTCGGACCCGTTATCTTATGAATGGTGTCTGTTAAAATTTCAAATCCGCGCTAAAGCCATTTTCAATGGTTTTGAGAGCATTTTCTATGTATAAGGAAATATAAAGAAAATACAAGGGATGCCTGGGAAACTGCCGATTGCGATGGGTCTCGGATCCGAAAGGGTTCGGAAGTAAAATATATATATTATTCAAATCCGCCAAAGCCATTTTTCATGATTTTGCAACAGTTTTATGAGTATTTTCAAATATAAAAGAAACGGAGGATCGGCCAGCTTAAGATATGCATTGCAGCCCAAATGACGGACCCGATAAATGATTAAGCCATGAATGAACCTTGTGGAGTCCAAGTGAAGCATTAATGGGCGGGAATGAGCAGTTTGACAATATTTCATTGTTTAATAAGCAAAACAGTCATGATGGAGCCATTTTAATGTTCGGCGACTGCATTTAATCAACAGTATGGCCGAGGAGGAAGTAGGACACCGCTTATCTGATCAGAGCATTCAATGGTTATGGTTCCATTGGTATTTCACGCCATAAGAGGACTGCAGAGCAACAGAGAGGTCAAATCCATTTACAGCACAGCCAGATTTGTATCAGCGGCCCATTCCTGAATGTAAATATGGTTGGTGGCCATTTATGGGCTCCTCCACACATGGTTTGACAGAGATGATTTGTGTTGTAACACTATATATACACAGAACAAAATGTAACAGGTTGATGAGTGATTGATGAATGAGAGCTTATTGTAGCCTTTTAACTTCTGGAGACTATTAATACTATGAGACCTGCAGCTTCTGTTCTTGATTTCCACTAATACAAGCTTCTTTTGCTATCACCTGCTCGCTTTTCACTTCTTCTATGTTCTAGGTTGTGCCTGCTTGCGTTTATTTGATGTGCTGTGGATTTTAATATCAGAAGGGCTATCATCCCACCTCTGTATTATAATTTAGTGGTTCATTGAAATTGCTTGCAGATTGCTATTGTTTGATATCATGGAGCTGTCACCCTGCCTGTGTGTTAAACAATAGTTTCACAGATCTTCTAACTGGTTGTAGCTGGCCATCACAGGGTCATGTGCATCTGCTGGTGTAATTAGTCTTCTCCATCATCACTTTTACTTTAAGCTGTGAGTAGTTGGTGGTCGAAAGCCTTGTAGTTTGGGGGTCTTCACCCATGTCTGGGGTAAATCATAGTAGGAGTGGTTATCTGGCTTAAAGGTGCTGCACATCTTCCATTTATCCATCATTTTATCCAACAAAACTGTTGAATTTTTAATGTTCATGAGCATCACTAATATACAACCTAGGTGAGTTTCTTGGGGTGATAACATTAATTGGCGTCGTTGCCGGGGAGAGGAGAATCGAAGCTCAGCTTCCCTAGGAGACGACATAGTTTCAAGCTTTGATGACAAACAAGGTTTGAACACAGTATTGGTTGTAATTTTCTGTCTGGCGACTCCATTGGTGGAAGACCATCCTTTGGCGACTCCACTTTGAATTTCTGGCTCAGTTTGTGAGGCATACTAGAAGAAATCCGCAGAAGTCTCCAGCTGTTCCAGTGCCTGACCCTGAGAAGATTGTTAACCCGAATAAAACATCACAGAAAGGAGCATCAGGATCAGGTAAGCCCAAGAAATCTTATTTGTCTCTGCATGAGAAGTTTTTAGTTGAGAATACACAATTTGAAGATTTAGAGCTTGGTATTGCTAAGGAAGAAATACCTGCAGAGATTCATAAAGCTCCTTGTCCATTTAGTTCCCCTTTGAATATCAGTCCAAAGAAAGCTTTCCATACATTCCAAAACATCCCAATATCTCTGCTATCCATTACATTATTTCCTACTGCTCCATCTGCTAGTGTTCTTCCACATATTCCAAAATGGTAGGATAGCAAGCACCTACTAGGATTGAAAGGATTGTTGCTGCTAGATATGGACCTTTGGTCTTGCCTGTACCTTTAAATGCCATGCCTACATGAGAATATCAAAAATATATGCCCAAATTTACTGGAACAGAGGGAGTGACAGCAGAAGAACATCTTGAAGCTTTTTACAGTTATGCTGACAATTTGGATATCAGTGAGAATGATGTATGGATGAGAGTTTTTGTCCAGAGCCTTGATGGAGAGGCTAGGAAGTGGTTTAGAGAATTACCCCAGAGATCTATAACAGATATTGAAGCATTAGATGAGGCATTTTTGAAGCAATGGGGAGATAAGGAGGACTTGCTGTATTATCATACAGAGTTTGGAAACTTGAAAAGAGAAAAGGGTGAGTCATTGCCTGACTTCAATAAAAGATTTAATAGAATGTATAGTAAGATACCAGCTGAGGTGATGAGATTTTTCTAGCCTTCGCCTTGACCCCCCCGCGGCCCGTGCCTTGGCAGCTCTGCTGCGAGGCTCTGCGCCCCTTGCTGTCGGGCCTCCTGCCCTCGTGCGCTCCCCTCCATTTTCTTCCTTCCCCATGTCCCCTTCCCTTCTCCCGTCTCATCCTGCCTTCTGAGCTCCCCCTTGGCCCGCTTTGCCTCCGCGCCTAGCAGCGTTGCTGCTAGGTCGCTCTGGATCTCTCAGCTCCCCGATCATGGCGGCCATGGGCCCTTCTGGACCGGACCAGGATGAACTAATGAAATCTTTTGCTTCCCTCACTCAGGAAAACTCTTCGGAGAAGATCCGGCCTGTTACTTCTCGCTTCGTTAAAAAAATGGATGAGGTCCCAGAAATCCCGCTCCCCCCTGCCCTTCCAAGGAGAGCGGCGGTGGCTCTTGCAGATAGAGGCTTAGTTGGTCAGTTCACGGGCTTATGGCCCTCCCCTCGTACTGTCCAGCGATGGGTTGAAAGAAATTGGAACTCGATGGTTCAAGGCAAGATTGCGATCCGTTTTTGTGGAAGAGGGTTCTTCACTTTCCTCTTCGAAACAGTGGAAGACCGAAATTTAATCTTCAGGAATGGCCCATACTTCATGGACACAAGAGGTCTCTACTTGAACAAGTGGACCCCTGACTTCGACCCGGAGATGGACGTCCCCAATGCTGTACCTGTTTGGGTCCGGCTCCCGCACCTGCCCCTTCACTGCTGGGGAGATGAGTCAGTGAAAGCAATCGGAAACGGAATAGGGAAGTACATTGATAGATCGGAACCCAAGGAGAACATGCACGCATGCGCAAGAATTTGTGTTGAAGTGGACTTGGGGAAGGGATTACCAGAAGCCATCAAGCTCAGAGTTGACCAATGGACGCACCTTCAGCAAGTCGACTACGAACAGCTCCCATTCAAATGCAAGGTATGTCATGAGTATGGCCATTTCGCTAATAGATGCAGTAAAGCTAATGCAAATCTCTCTGAATCTAACACTGAAAAAGCAGAGGAAGCCTGGGAAACTGTCAAGAAGAAGAGAACCAACCCCCCTCATGGAAACAACAAGAACCCAACAGCCTCCCCTCTCCCTCCTACTCAGCAAGGCCCGACTATTCCTTCATCCTCTAATCAATTCGAAACTCTATCAGAGGTTGAGCCTCCTTCCCCCCCACCATCCCCGAGAGCCCCCCCTGTTACCCCCGCCTCCCCCCCGCCCTCCTCCCCCCCGCCTTCCTCCCCACCCCATACTGTAGAGAGAATATTAACCAGGAATAAGTCCAAGGAAAGCAGCACATCTGTAGACCCCCCAAAAAAAGTCGGAAGGAAATCAAATAAAGAAATAAGGGATGAGACCGCAGCAAAAGAAATGACCACAGGGATTCAACAACCAATGGACACCTATCTGGACAAGACGAAAGGAAATGGAGAAAAAGGGAAAGAGAAAGGAGGTGCCCACTTCAAGACAAATAAATGATGAACCTGGTCTCTTGGAACTGTAGGGGGATGGGCTCCTCCCTTAAGGCTAACGCAGTCCGTGATCTTCTCAAATCAGAACACCCAGACATCCTCCTTCTCCAGGAGACCAAAATCAATGAGCAGGACTTTAAGAACTATCTAAAAAACAACAAAATCTACGAAGGAACTGCAGTAAGCGCATCTGGGGCCTCAGGTGGTATAGGTACCATCTGGGATAAGCGAAAATGGACTCTTTTAAGTCAAAGACACAGCAGTTGGTGGATACGCTCAGACATCCAGAACTTAACAAAGACAGAAGAATATACTATCTACAATGTTTACGCCCCTCCTCAAATCCATGACAAAGCGGCCTGCTGGAATTCTATTAAAGAAGACCTCCTGGAAACGCAAGGCAGAAACATTTTTCTAGGGGGGGATCTAAACCTCATAAGAAACGCTGAAGAAAAAATTGGAGGGAATTTTTTGGCTGACCCCTCAAGGGATACCCTGGAAGAAATTATTCTCAACCATAATTTGGTGGATTTCCACCCTCAGAACGGGCGCTTTACCTGGTCTAATAAGAGAGCAGGCAGAAACAACATCAAAGAACGTTTGGATCGCATATTGGTTCAAGAGAGAATAGTAGTTAGTTTTGCATGTATCAAAAGCTTCATCATCCAGGGATACCTCTCTGATCATAAACCAGTGGCTCTAAAACTAGACAAAGGATCGAATATGGGCCCGCTTCCTTTCAGGTATAATAGAGCTTGGGAAAATCAGGAGGACTTCCGAGCGTTGGTTAAAGATCAGTGGTCATCAGAGATCAGAGGGTCCCCGCATTTCGTTTGGGAATCCAAGATTAAACTCCTCCGATCGGCCATAAAACAGTGGGCCAAATTCAAGGCAATCGAAGAGAAAAAAACCAAAACAGAGCTCCAAGCTAAGTTAACGCTATGGAATCAAGAGAAAGATGCAAGACAGGATACGGAAGAAGAGCAGATCAAAGAGATGGAACTTCAAAAAGAGCTGTACAAGTTAAATAGAAAAGAGGAGGAGGAACAAAGGCAAAAGTCAAGGTGTCTTTGGCTTAAGGCGGGAGATAGGAACTCTTCCTTCTTCCACAACAGTATGAAAATGAGGAGAGCTGCAAACAATATTGAAAAGATTACAGTGGATGGTTCAGAACTAAAAGAGCAAAATGAAATCATGGAGGCAGCGTCTTCCCACTTCCAAAACCTTCTCACGGAGGATCAACACGACAGAGGAGGCATGGAAATCCTTGACACACTGGAATGCAAAACCTCTGATGTACAAAACGCTGAGCTGGACAAAGAGTTTACTGAAGAGGAGATAGAGCTAACAATCCGCAACATGGCCTCAGACAAGGCCCCGGGACCAGATGGGTTCACGATAGACTTCTACAAAGCTCATTGGGACATCATTAAAAAGGACTTCATTAGAGTGGTTAGGAACTTTTTCCAAAAAAGCAAGATGGGTAGTGGTATGAAATCCTCCTTTCTGGCCTTAATACCCAAAGAGCCCAACCCTCTCTCTTTCAACCGCTTCCGACCTATCTCCCTCTGTAATGTGTCCTATAAAATCATAACCAAAATCCTTGCCAACAGACTTAAACCTATCCTCCCCTCCCTCATCTCTGAAAATCAAGGTGGTTTTGTCCCAAAGAGGCAAATAGCAGACAACGTAATCCTCATCCAAGAGGCCATTCACAGCAGTATGAACAGGAAAGAGAAGGGTATGATAATGAAAATGGACATGGCAAATGCTTTTGATCGGGTAAACCATTCCTTTCTCCTTGCAGTCCTCAAAAAGCTTGGTTTATCTGAACTCTTTATCAGCAGGGTGCAAGAGTGCATCTCGGGCAATTGGACAGCTCCTCTCATTAATGGGAGACCCAGCACAGCTTTCAAAAGCACTAGAGGCCTGAGACAAGGATGCCCTCTCTCTCCTTTCCTCTACATTCTTATGGCGGAAGCTTTTAGCTCCAAATTGGAAAACATGAGGAGGAAAAAAGAAATAATGGGGATAGAAATCATAAGAGGCTCGAAAGGTATCAACCACTCTTTGTTCGCTGATGATACCCTCCTCATTGGTGGCGCCTCTTGCATTATGGCGAGGAGATTCAAAAAAGTCTTGGACCTCTTCCTTCAGGCCTCTGGTGGCAAACTTAGCAACAACAAATGTATGATATATACTTGGAACATCCCTAATCATATCATTCAGCGCATATCCCGCATCATGGAAATACCAGCCCAGCTAAATTGGTCACATTTCATGTACCTGGGGCTGCCTCTGGCCAAAGAAAAAATCAAATCAGTGATCTGGGTCAAGATCATAGAAAAACTCAGAAGCAAACTGCAAAATTGGGGAATGCATTGGTTAAATCTAGCAGGCCGTTTGACCCTAATCAAGTCCATTCTTGCCTCTCTCCCTATTTATCAGTTCGCCATTACCTTAGCCCCGGTAAGCATCCATAAGCACATGGAGCTAATAATGCGCAGCTTCCTGTGGCAAGGAGGTAGACAAAATACGAAGAAGTTCAGTTTGGTCAAGTGGGAGAAAGTGATCCTTCCAGTGGAAAAAGGTGGGCTAGGAATCAGGGTCCCTAGGTTGGCCAATTTAGCAATGGGTTTCAAACTCATCTGGCGGATCCTCAATGAAAAAGAAGCATGGTGGGCAGCTGTTATAAAGAAGAAATATCTGAATGGTCCAAACAAAAATATCCTCATGGAAAACATCACTGAGAGACAAGGCACCCCATCCTGGAATCTCATCAAGAAAGCGCTCCCTCTCTGCAAACATCTCATATCAAGAGCTCCTGGAAATGGCAAAGATATAAACATCTGGAAAGACAGTATTATGGGTTCACAGGCCAGAGACTCAATTCCCCATCTTTATCCCCTCCACAGGTGGATGGCAGAGGCCAACCTCAACACTCTCTCAGACATCTCTATGTGGGATGAGGACCACTGGGCAGGGTGGATTCCCCTCAACCTCCCTAATGATCTTGCTCAGCTTTGGGCAGAACTCAAATGCTCCCTCAGTGGCTCAGCCCCAATAGACAGAGGGAAAGAAGACAAGTTTGTCTGGATCCCAAATGGAGGCAATTACTCGGTGAAAGAGGGTTATAAAGCCCTCCAAGACATATCTTCGGCAAACAACTGGCCCCTTCACAAAGCTGTCTGGAGTCCCGAATGCCTCCCAAAGATCAAACTTTTTAATTGGACTCTCCTTCATGGTAAAATCCTAACTGCCGAAAACCTCAGAAAGCGAGGTATTCAGGGGCCTTCAATATGTTGCATGTGTAGGCTAGCTGAAGAGAACATCTCTCATCTCTTTATTGAGTGCCCGATTGCTAAATCTTGTTGGAATCTTCTCTCTGATACTATCTCCTTGGAAGCTCTCCCCTCCCAGATTCAGGCCCTCCATAAAAGCTGGGACAAAAGACTCTATCAGCCCAAAAAAGGCAAGTCTATATTGAAAAGGATCTGGAGCAGCATCCCTTCCAATGTATGCTGGCAAATCTGGAAGGCAAGAAATAAATGTATCTTCAACAATGTCAAGCCAACAGTAACAGGCATCGTGACCAACTCCATCGCCCTCATTGCGGAGTCTCTAGAGGCAAATGGGGTCACCCAATCAGAAATGGAGGCTGTGGAGGAGAAGCATAGGGTATGGCTGGGTAAGTTCAATCTCAATCCTAATCCAAGAACTCAAACGAAAGAAAAGAATGGCAGCCAAAACTGGAAGCTTCGAGGCACGGAGGAGGAAGTGAACAACTGGATCAGAAGCCAAAACAGGCCTGTATTGTATTTTGATGGGGCCTCCAAGAAGAATCCAGGCCAAGCTGGTGCTGGCGGGATCATAAAGGATTCTCAAGGGAATCTCATGGTTTCCTTTGAATGGGGACTAGGCCATATGTCCAATAACAAAGCAGAAGCCTACGCCCTCCTTCTAGGCTCTCACATTGCAAAGAATCTTGGCCTTCAGAACCTTCTGATTCTAGGGGACTCAGCTATTATTATCACTGCCATGATCACAGGTAGAGATTACAAGCAATGGGCTTTAAACAATATTAAGAATCGAACCATGGAGAAAATCAAAGCGCTTGGTGAAGTGACATTCAAACATGTTCTCAGAAATAATAATAAGGACGCAGATCAGCAAGCTAATCTAGCGGTCAGAAGGAGAGTTGGTCAGGTCCGAGAGAATGACAAAATCTATGTCAGAGATATCCCGTAATCCATCGCCTCCACTCGACCTTCCCCAAGGGCGCAGTCATCTCATGCACTTAGGCCATCTTATCGATCCTCCTTGCAAATCCCCAAGCTGCACCGGGGAGTACTTTGGGAGATCTCCTCGTTTTCGGGCCACAAAGAGTATCAGCATCCTCAGAGCTTGCGTGATCTCGAGCTCCTCCACAACAGGCCATCTCTGTAACAACAGCTCAGCTTCTGTCTCAGGCACGCGCCTCATTCAACCCCTCTCCTCCCGGTTTACGAGCCTCCCTCCTTCTATAAAAGGTGGACTGTTTTCCAACCTCTCTGCACTCAGAGATCAAACTTCAAGAGCCCCCGCAAATCCTCGGTGTAGATCGGGAGTCCCCTCTCCTCAGAACGCTCTTTTTTTCCGTTTTGATTCTGCTGTAAGTCTCTTTCCTTCTTTGGTGATCCTGTTCATAACTAACAGTGTCTTTGGTTCCCTTAGTAGCGCCCCCCCGAAGCTCTGGAGAACTCCTCCTCACCATTCAACGCCCCTGCTCTCCGCAAATCTCTCCAAAGAGGTTTCAAGCTCTCTTTTCAGCAGAGCGCTCTCTGTCTTTAATCCTCAGGCCTCGTCGATGGAGGACAAAGGGCAGCCATCCAAACAGGGCCCAAACAAAGACCCTCTGGGAAATCTCTTCAATAGCAAAGAATGCAATATGTGCATGGCACATACTATTATGATCAACAGTGTGAAAAAACAGCTGAAGGAGTTAACAGAGGACTACCATGCTGACCGAGAATCCAAACGAAAGAAGCTGGCAAAAAGAAAGAAGGAGATTGAAGACTTGAAGGACCGCTGCATCCACATGGAGGCAGTAATCGACCATCTTCGCACCCTCACCGAAAGTCATCAGGCAGAAGCATCGACCAAAGCCAGCGCCCAGAAGGAAGACTCGGTCACTCCACACTTTCCGTGATTTTATGCATTGCAAATGTATTTGGTTAGGAGGATCCTATGTAAGGCAGTATAGTAGTTTATTTTCAGTTCTGCTTTTAATCAAGAGAAGCTACGAGGAATGCGGGTCTGCGTACCCGATTTTGTGCCTCTGCTCTCATGCTCTTCCCCATCTTGTAACAGCTCTACTTTCAGAAAGTTTTTTTAATATATGAGTAGCCGACATTGTAAAAAAAAAGATACCAGCTGAGGTAAAGCCTACCCCCACTGCTGCTAAACTCACATATGCCAATGCCTTTGACTCTGATTTCTGCTTATTGTTGAGAGAAAGACGATGTGTTACTCTAGGTGATATGCAAGAGGCAACCCTGGAGGTGGAATCCAATATTTTGGCAGCAGAGAAGTTAAAGAGTCGAATTGATAGAAGAAGGCTGAGAGGTGAGGCTTCTTCTTCCCCTGCATCAACTTCAGAGCCTAAATTAGACAAAATGACTAAGATGATAGAGTCATTGGCTGCTGAAATTTCTAAGTTAAAGGTTGAGCAGACTTCAGGCAAAACAAGGTAGCAAAACACATTTGCTCCAGGAAATCCAAACCCATTTAGAAAAGCAAATGAGCAGCTACAAATTATGCAAAGGGATGAAGAATCAAAAGAAGATCATAAAGTAAAAGCTCCCTTTCAGAATGCAGTGATGGAGGGGGAACAATTTGAAGAAGATGAGGATGAAATTCACTGCTTGGAGGATAAAGGCAGCGCTGCATTATTGGCCGAATATGAAGAGTCATTGATACAAGAGCAAAACAGTCAGAGGTGGGGCAGTGGTGATGTTCTGCAATCTGGTGAGCAGCAGCAAAGATATAATCTAAGATCCAATGCAAAGAATGTCAAAGAAAATGTTGCACAAGAAGCAGCTGCTCAAACAGTGCCACAGAATAGCAGGCAAAGAAGACCAACAGCTGATTTTGTTACCCTCAAAGCTCCAGTTCAAGAGGTTATTTTCTTACCTAATGCTTCTTGAATATAATCTTTTTTCTGTCTAATTCTGGATTATCTGATTCTGGATTACATACATATGCATTTCCCGTCACTAAGTTAATAAACTGTGGATTAATATTTAATGTAAATCATTTAATGGAATCAAAATTCAAAGAACTTTACCTTTATAATCGTAAATCCTCAACATTGTAAACAAATCAATCGTTATAACATGTTTTCATATTTGGAAATTAAAACGTAATATTAATCCTCAATCATATGGCAAATTTCCAGTATTAAACTAAAATGAGGGGCTTTAAAGTGATAAATGTGTTCTGGTTTTGTTGTGAGGTGATAGATGTTTTCGTTTTTTGTGAAGTAAGAGAGCCGTCTATATGATTTATTTTTTTTAATTGTATTTTTTATATTTAAATTGAATTTATGATATTTTTTATAACTTTTCTTCATTATACTGGTTATTAATTTTATAATATTTATATGGGATATATTTTTTATTTATTAACTCAATAATTTTGCCTTTCTTTTTCTAAAGGAATATATAAATAAAATTCAAATAAAATTTTCTAAATTTAACAAATATTAATTCTAAAGAATTTTAAGTAATATTTTATATAATTTTAAATTAATTATATATATATATATATATATATATATATATATATATAAGTTGGATATATTATTTTTAGTTTTGTGAATGTTAATTAATTAAAATGATGCATTTTCTTGTCTTTGAATTTGTTAGTAGGAAATCAAACCAATAGCATAGTTATATAGTTTTTGTCCATATTACCAAATTATCTAAAATAATAATGATGTATGTTGATAAGCCTTTTTCCATAAGGAGAACTATTATAGAGGCTATATCTATAAGTAGCATGAGGAGAAGATTCATTGTTTTATGAAATTAAAAGGAAATATCTTACTCAAAATTTGTTAATTGTCTTTTGATTCAGCTTTTTATTTTTGATATATTTGGAGATCTAGATTTGCAATCTTTTAAGCTTAGTAGAGACACTTTGTTGTCCAATTTTTTTATTTATAATTGATGTAGGTATTTTTTAATAAGAAGGAGAATGGATGTAGGTATTGTTTTTGGAACCATTACAATCCTTTGAAACCCCATAACATGGTCATGGTCTTGAAAAGAATATAAGTGAGATGGATGAAGTATATATTTAAATAATTCTTTATGAATGTTAATTAACTTTTACATCTAATTTGGTTTGAGATTCATAATTATATATCTATTTACTATTTTGTGTCTAGAATAAGGAATATGCATCTCCTCAAAGCCATCCACGTAGAAGTGATGCACCAAAGCCACATTGTTCGCAACCATTACGATGTTCAACTCCTCTTCAAGGGGATTTAGGAGAGGTAAGTTGTACCCTATACCATAGCTCATAATACATTTACATATACTTTATTATACATTATAATTACACAGTTTTTCAATGCATTGTGTATTCTTCCATTTTTCATGGTCACCATCTATTCATTATATCCAACCATATTTCATTTTATGGATCCATTTTTTTAATATGTTGATATCAATTTGCATATTTATTGATTATGTTCTTACTTTTGCAAAAGGCAAAAAGGGAAAATGATGTTGAGATGGTGAAAATAACTAAAATTACATCAAAAGACTTGAAAGCATGTGAGTTTAAGTCTCCAAAACAATACAACATATATGCTCAACTAGTATTTCTCTTACTAAGCCCACTAGGCTTACCACTTTTAGAACTAAAACAACTCACTATGTTTAACTTGAATACATTTATGGATTTAATTAGAGTTTTGTGTAAAAAGAAGTTTCTCCTTTTGTAATGAATATTATATTTTTGAATGATAGACTAACTTTTCTCTAGATATAGAATGTTGTATTAGAGAAGTGTATTGAAATTGTACGTACATTTTGTATATGTGAATGATACACTTTAAAAGAGTTGCATATCAACTATACTTGTGATATATTTTTTGTAATTTTACTAAAGTTCATGAGGTAAATGTCCATGTAACACTTCTAAGTGACAACTGAATTACCAATAATTACATTTACATTTTTCATGTGGAAATTATAAGAACTTGTGTTAACATTTAAGTAATGTTATTTTATTGAATGATGAAATCTCAGAATTCTTGAGGGAAGACCGGTTAACCAACTCTAACCTCCAGACAGTTAGAAGAAACGGTTACAGCCCTCTCCCGTGGAGATAAAAGAGATTCTCAGTGGAAAGAGATGGGTTCTATTTTTCATTGTGGAGAAAGGGGAGAAAAGAGGGATGGGGAAACATAGGAAGTATGTTACCAATCAGAGTGGTCATGAGCTGGTGAAGACTTGTGGGCTGACTCTGTTAAGAGACCGGAAAGGACAAACTGGATTAAGGTCCTGAGGTCTTCCATTAGACAATAATTGAATCTACTGTCTGGAGTAGAAGCTCGGGGGGAAGAAACATACGTAATTTCCCTTCTCAAGATTGGGAGGAACGGTCTCAGCCCTGTGGAATTTGAGAGATTGAAAATTTGTAGATAAGTACTTGTGAATATATATATGTGTGTGTGTGTGTGTGTGTGTGTGTGTGTGTGTGTGTGTGTGTGTGTGTGTGTGTGTGTGTGTCGATGCTTGTATTATTTATTGTTTAGCCAATACCATTGTGGAAAGTCATGTTGCAAGGAAATAGTAGTTAGTCTGAAGGATTATACTGTAACTAGAATTATAGAAAGCTTAGTAGCCTGTAGATGGAAAATGGAATCTACATGAAGTAGTCAAATTTTGTAGAAATTTTGAATAATATGACACATATTCACAGAGATTATCCTGATTATACACTTATAAGCGGAACATGCATAATACATAACCTCCTCTACGTTGATCATCAATTTACAGAAGCAGAAACATTCACATGCACACATAGAAGCATCAATCACACATATCAACACAACATTTTCCTGGGGAAAGCATCTCGCTAAAAACCCAAACTATCTGTATATTATATTGATTGAGAACATGTAACAATACATAGTACAATACTCTTCACAAGTACTCAGTACTATCTCCACATGTTACACACAATACAGCTAAGATTTGATCTCCAAATCTCCTCTGCTGCTTGCCTGCCTCCACTACACAATACCTGCTGAGAATGAATTAGAATGGTTTACCAAACTCGTATTTAACCTCCAAAGAGTCACTCACACTGGGAAAGACGTGAGCAGAGGCTATAATACTTGGTATTGGCCAATTCATTGGCATACTCAATCCCTTTGATTGTGCAAATCCTCATGCACAACTATAGTCACAACTGATAGCAATTTGATCCTCTAACACCTGTCCCTGCTGAACTGAACATGCACTGACATGCAACTGAGTTAACTGATGTATTCTATAGTTGCATTATGAGTTAATAATTAATTTAACAACTCATCATTAGTCTATTTGCAGTTAGACTAATTACAACTAGTTTAACCAAGTCAAACTGAACACAACTCCATCAACTCTACAATCAACTCCACCAAACTCAATTGATTGAGTTCTAATTGAAGTCATGCATGCAACAACTCAACTGACCCACAAAGAAAGCGTACTTCCTTATGACAGATGCATGTGCCACATCTGTAGCTCAAATTGAAGTGCTCCAAGAGAATAAGATCAAGTTTATAGTCCAAATATTATTATGAGACAATAATATTTGACTTTTCTATTTTTGACTAGCAGTCTAAAAATAGACTCTGATTACTCCTGCTGTGATCGCTCCTGCTGTGATCGCTCCTGCTGTGATCACTCCTGTTGTGATCATCCCTGTTGTGATCCAAAAATAGAACTTGCGCCATAAATTGCCTACGGGCCCACTTAGTGAAGGCGACTCTTTTCACTAAAATCCATCATCTTGTTGCATTCTCAACAAGCATTTCTTGTTGCACACTTTTCAACACTCCCTCTCAAAAAGAAAGGCTTCCTCTCAAAACTTATCATGTAACTCTGGAATGTTCTCCATGCAACACATCTGGCCGGTCCACTTGCTCTGTCATCAAAGTCTCTGACTGCATCTGTGCTACTGCTAGTTTATCTCCTAGCATTGCATCCACACTGCACCTCCCAACTGACCTCCCTATTGGGCTAGAAACATCCTCTGATGCTGAAGCTCTACCTGCTGCTGACAAGTGCTCCCTCTCTGACATCTGCGCTACTGCAACATCTCCATGCATCTCGCACCATTGCACACCACTCTGTGCCACCTAGCACTGTGCAAAACACTTGTGCCTCTCGCATTGTTGCAACCTGCTAGCTATGCGCTGTCATGGGATTCCCTGCACTTTCGCTCTCTCTGCCGCTCCATCCGCATCTGTCTCTACCCAATCAATCAGTTCCTGCTACTACACATTGGGGCTCCTGTAGCAAGGTCTCATCCAAGAGGTTGGGTACCTCAAGGATCCTACCCCTCCTCCTTGGGATGATCAATCCACATCACCCCACCTCCTACCTGGAGGTATGGCTGCATGCGATCCCTCAGCCCACCTGGCTCAAAGTTTCCCCCTACTGGAGGTCTCTACATGAGTAGATGTCTCTACTTGATCTCCTCTCAGCTCCCCCTGTTGTGGCTCCTCCACAACCTCCTGAAGCTGCTGCACCAATCGTGGCTCCTCCACAATTGTCTGAGACTTCTTCTGGCTCTGCATGTTGAGAGGTAGTATACACTCCCTCTCAACCACCAAGTCTCCATCAGTTGCCTCGCTGCTCAAGACTTCGCATGCATCTTGAACCTCAAGAGCATACAGGTTCCTGACCCGTGAACCAATCTCATGACAACGAAAGCATCTCACCTTCGACTTGTCAACCTTCTTCCCATCATTGGAAGAACAAGATTCGGAAAGAGAAACCTTCTCCTTCCCCTTCTTCACCTTACTCGCTAAGGCACAGTTCTCCTCATCCTGCATGGATGAAGAACCGTCTCTGGTGCTCCGTCTAATCTCCTCTTGCACAAGATCTGACCAAAGTCTCTCCCATCCTGGCAATTTCTCCTTTCCATTCACCGAGTCCTTGTAGCTATGCCAACTCTTAGGAAGGTCAAGGAGTGCTAGACTCACCATCCTCATCCGACAGTCACCCCCACACTTCCCAGCTCATCTTGGCATTGGGTGAACTTCGTGAGACACTGGGGCATACTGTCTCTATTCTCGCACTTAATGTTTCTGAGTTTCACTCTTGCTTTGGAATTAAATTCGAATTTCACCAGCTTAAAACTCAACCGCTTCCGATCTAGAATTCGTGAGAAAAAAGTATTTCTTCTACAGAGATTGACTGTCTGGGCATTCACCGGATATCTCACCTTCCAAAAGTAGGATGAATCCAGAGGCTACTGACCCGATTACAGACTCTGCCTGAAGAAATAAAATGTAAACACTTTCTGAATAATAGATCTGATGGTCAATCCTCGCTTGATATCCTGTAAAAATCTCTTCTACAAATCAAGTAGCTCTGATACCATGTAGAAATTTTGAATAATATGACACATATTCACAGAGATTATCCTGATTATACACTTATAAGTGAAACATGCATAATACATAACCTCCTCTACGTTGATCATCAATTTACAGAAGCAGAAACATTCACATGCACACATAGAAGCATCAATCACACATATCAACACAGTGTTTTCCTGGGGAGGGCATCTCGCTAAAAACCCAAACTATCTGTATATTATATTGATTGAGAACATGTAACAATACATAGTACAATACTCCTCACAAGTACTCAGTACTATCTCCACATGTTACACACAATGCAGCTCAGATTTGATCTCCAAATCTCCTCCGTTGCTTGCCTGCCTCCACTGCACAATACCTGTTGAGAATGAATTAGAATGGTTTACCAAACTCTTATTTAACCTCCAAAGAGTCACTCACACTGGGAAAGACGTGAGCAGAGGCTATAATACTTGGTATTGGCCAATTCATTGGCATACTCAATCCCTTTGATTGTGCAAATCCTCATGTACAACTATAGTCACAATTGATAGCAATCTGATCCTCTAACACCTGTCCCTGCTGAACTAAACATGCACTGACATGCAACTGAGTTAACTGATGTATTCTATAGTTGCATTATGAGTTAATAATTAGTTTAACAACTCATCATTAGTCTATTTGCAGTTAGACTAATTACAACTAGTTTAACCAAGTCAAACTGAACACAACTCCATCAACTCTACAATCAACTCCACCAAACTCAACTGATTGAGTTCTAACTGAAGTCATGCATGCAACAACTCAACTGACCCACAAAGAAAGAGTACTTCCTTCTGATAGCTGCATGTGCCACATCTGTAGCTCAAACTGAAGTGCTCCAAGAGAATAAGATCAAGTTTATAGTCCAAATATTATTATGAGACAATAATATTTTACTTTTCTATTTTTGACTAGCAGTCTAAAAATAGACTCTGATCACTCTTGTTGTGATCACTCCTGCTGTGATCACTCCTACTGTGATCACTCATGCTGTGATCACTCCTACTGTGATCACTCCTGCTGTGATCATCCTTGCTGCGATCCAAAAATAGAACTTGCGCCATAAATTTCCTGCGGGCCCACTTAGTGAAGGCGACTCTTTTCACTAAACTCCATCATCTTGTTGCATTCTCAACAAGCATTTCTTGTTGCACACTTTTCAACACTCCCTCTCAACAAGAAAGGCTTCCTCTCAAACCTGATCCTGTAACTCTGGAATGTTCTCCATGCAACACATCTGGCCAGTCCACTTGCTCTGTCATCAAAGTCTCTGATTGCATCTGTGCTGCTGCTAGTTCTATCTCCCAGCATTGCATCCGCACTGCACCTCCCAACTGACCTCCCTGTTGGGCTAGAAACATCCTCTGATGCTGAAGCTCTACCTGCTGCTGACAAGTGCTCCCTCTCTGACATCTGCACTACTGCAACATCTCCATGCATCTCGCACCATTGCACACCTCTCTGTGCCACCTAGCACTGTGCAAAACACTTGTGCCTCTCGCATTGTTGCAGCCTGCTAGCTATGCGCTGTCCTGGGATTCCCTGCAATGTCTCTCTCTCTGCCGCTCCATCTGTATCTATCTCTACCCAATCAGTCAGTTCCTGCTACTACACATTGGGGCTCCCGTAACAAGGTCTCATCCAAGAGGTTATGTACCTCAAGGATCCTATCCCTCCTCCTTGGGACGATCAATCCACATCACCCCACCTCCTACCTGGAGGTATGGTTGCATGCGATCCCTTAGCCCACCTAGCTCGAAGTTTCCCCCTACTGGAGGTCTCTACATGAGTAGATGTCTCTACTCGATCTCCTCTCAGCTCCCCTTGTTGTGGCTCCTCCACAACCTCCTGAAGCTGCTGCACCAATTGTGGCTCCTCCACAATTGTCTGAGACTTATTCTGGCTCTGCATGTTGAGAGGTAGTATACGCTCCCTCTCAACCACCAAGTCTACATCAGTTGCCTCGCTGCTCAAGGCTTCGCATGCATCTTGAACCTCAAGAGCATACAGGTTCCTGACCCGTGAACCAATCTCATGACAACGAAAGCATCTCACCTTCAACTTGTCAACCTTCTTCCCATCATTGGAAGAATAAGATTCGGAAAGAGAAACCTTCTCCTTTCCCTTCTTCACCTTACTCGCTAAGGCACAGTTCTCCTCATCCTACATGGATGAAGAACCGTCTCTGGTGCTCCGTCTAATCTCCTCCTGCACAAGATCCGACCAAAGTCTCTCCCATCCTGGCAATTTCTCCCTTCCATTCACCAAGTCCTGGTAGCTATGCCAACTCTTAGGAAGGTCAAGGAGTGCTAGACTCACCATCCTCATCCGACAGTCACCCCCACACTTCCCAGCTCATCCCGGCATTGGGTGAACTTCGTGAGATACTGAGGCATATTGTCTCTATTCTCACACTTAATGTTTCTGAGTTTCTCTCTTACTTTGGAATTAAATTTGAATTCCACCAGCTCAAAACTCAACCTCTTCCGATCTAGAATTCATGAGAACAAAGTATTTCTTGTACAGAGATTGACTGTCTGGGCATTCACCGGATATCTCACCTTCCAAAAGAAGGATGAATCCAGAGGCTACCTGGCCCGATTACAGACTCTGCCTGAAGAAATAAAATGTAAACAATTTCTGAATAATAGATCTGATGATCAATCCTCGCTTGATATCCTGTAAAAATCTCTTCTACAAATCAAGTAGCTCTGATACCATGTAGAAATTTTGAATAATATGACACATATTCACAGAGATTATCCTGATTATACACTTATAAGCGGAACATGCATAATACATAACCTCCTCTACGTTGGTCATCAATTTACAGAAGCAGAAACATTCACATGCACACATAGAAGCATCAATCACACATATCAACACAACATTTTGCTGGGGAAAGCATCTTGCTAAAAAACCAAACTATCTGTATATTATATTGATTGAGAACATGTAACAATACATAGTACAATACTCCTCAAAAGTACTCAGTACTATCTCCACATGTTACACACAATATAGCTAAGATTTGATCTCCAAATCTCCTTCGCTGCTTGCCTGCCTCCACTGCACAATACTTGCTGAGAATGAATTAGAATGGTTTACCAAACTCGTATTTAACCTCCAAAGAGTCACTCACACTGGGAAAGACGTGAGCAGAGGCTATAATACTTAGTATTGGCCAATTCATTGGCATACTCAATCCCTTTGATTGTGCAAATCCTCATGCACAACTATAGTCACAACTGATAGCAATCTGATCCTCTAACACCTGTCCCTGCTGAACTGAACATGCACTGACATGAAACTGAGTTAACTGATGTATTCTATAGTTGCATTATGAGTTAATAATTAGTTTAACAACTCATCATTAGTCTATTTGCAGTTAGACTAATTACAACTAGTTTAACCAAGTCAAATTGAACACAACTCCATCAACTCTACAATCAACTCCACCAAACTCAACTGATTGAGTTCTAACTGAAGTCATGCATGCAACAACTCAACTGACCCACAAAGAAAGTGTACTTCCTTCTGACAGCTGCATGTGCCACATCTGTAGCTCAAACTGAAGTGCTCCAAGAGAATAATATCAAGTTTATAGTCCAAATATTATTATGAGACAATAATATTTGACTTTTCTATTTTTGACTAGCAGTCTAAAAATAGACTCTGATCACTCCTGCTGTGATCGCTCCTGCTATGATCGCTCCTGCTGTGATCGCTCCTGCTATGATCGCTCCTGCTGTGATCGCTCCTGCTGTGATCACTCCTGCTGTGATCATCCCTGTTGTGATCCAAAAATAGAACTTGCGCCATAAATTGCCTGCGGGTCCACTTAGTGAAGGCGACTCTTTTCACTAAACTCCATCATCTTGTTGCACACTTTTCAACAAATTTATGGTCTTACTTGTTACTGTTATTTCATAAATATACATCAATCTGTGATGTACATTTAGTTGCAATCTATGGAAAGAAAGGATAGACCAAAACAGTAGGATCGAAATAAGCATCTCATTTAATAACAAGCTATTCTAAGCTCTCGAATTAGTTGTCAAAAATAACTATACATGGACTGGAAATTAAGCGAGAACTGAATTGAAAATTAGTAATTACTTCAATAGTATAAATCTTGTAAAGATGTCTTGTTGAGCCAGAAACACAGAGGATTAAACTCAAATGGAATCCAAATTAACTAAATTATAATATTAACGCTGGAGAGTTCCAGATTCTAATATGAATACAAAACCCTGAAAACACATATTGTACACCGAACAAGAAGGGAGGTAGTTGAGACTAGGGTAGCCAAAATGGACTCGGTCGCCGGTCCGATCTCCCTCTTAAGTAATCCATATAATAGTATTATAATATACAAGGAAGCATAGAAATTTAAATGTACAGGAAAGCATTGAGATAATCTTTAAGATCATAGTCATACATCTTAAGCAACATGGAATAAAAATCTCAGAGTATATTAGACTCTCACAGAAAATATATGATACTCTCGCAGGGCCACATGGCCATTAACCAAATGATATTGATTGAAACCTCAATTTCTAAATTCATTACCATAATTTTGAATTCAAGAACTGGAGAAAGCATTAGTGCAGAAAAAAAGAACTATGTTCAATCAATTTAGTGTCCTAAATTGCTTGCATGAATTATCAACCGAGGTTTGTAGACTGATGAAGTGTGATGCACTATATGTGCTTAATTAACTTTTCTCTTACTTCATTATTTTGTATTTTTATGTTTGTTTTGGGGGCTTCTGTTCT
This sequence comes from Pinus tabuliformis, assembly GCA_031772625.1. Taxonomy (NCBI): domain Eukaryota; kingdom Viridiplantae; phylum Streptophyta; class Pinopsida; order Pinales; family Pinaceae; genus Pinus; species Pinus tabuliformis. Next base: position 654,433,691 of record CM062818.1, on the reverse strand, counting down.
TTGATGTCTAAGAATATACAATCTATAAGAGATTTACATGGATCTAATGAGTTTTCAAAGGAAGGATAGGTTCCTAAGTTAGTCTAATCTCCTAAAAGTGGACCAAGAATCATTTTTAACTAGTTAGGACCTAATAAGAGAAACAAAGCATCTATCTTATCTACCATTTAGTCCTAATCCATGGATCTAATTCTTATAACCAAAATTAATACTAATGCAGAAGGTAATTCAATAATTGCATTTATTTAGCCATTCAACCATTCAACTTTGGAACATGATAGAATCAATCTCCTTGAAATGATTTTTTGGAATGTCAAGTGATGCAACTAAGTAATGACCTCAAAATAGAAAAGAAAAGATGACAGATTGTAAAACTGACATTATGCTGAGTAAGCTCAATCACTGCATGAATTAGATATTCAACCAATTAAGTTAGAATTGTCATCATTTCGGAATGGTTTTGAGAACATCTACTAATACAACTAATTGATAGTTCTATGCTAAGAAAATGAGTAAAAATAGTAAGAAGCTAAGCAGTTGTATATTCTCGTTACTTCATTTTTCATTCAGTCATTTCTCATACAATATCTTAGAAGAATAAGACTTGCATAGTTGTGATTTTTATCCTTACACTATTGGTTACAAACTGAAATGAAACAAAACTAGAGAAAACAAACTTGTAGAAAACAGAGTACTAGAAATTAAAATGAAAACAACAAGTGAAAAACCTCCTTCAGTGCAAGGGCCCTCTGCAACTGATGTGGCTAGATGATAGCTAATTAAAGATGCACTTTTAAACCACCATTGACTAAACAGAGTTTGTATTATCAACAAAACAAGGTCTGAACAGAGTTTTTAACAAAAAACCTGTAATCCCTTCTAGCTTCTCACTACTTCTCGATCTCATTTAACTGATATTTGTATAAAAATAACATAATTGTTTAAGAGAAAATCTTGTTACAGGTGGCTTGATATGAATCTATCATGATTGTTTATAAGAAGACATGCTACAAGTGACTTAATCCGCATTGTAATAAGACTGTTACACTTCTGAACAGCTACAGATGGCCTAATCTACATTAACTCCTCAACTTCTGATCAGCTACAAGTGGCTTAATCTGCATTAACTCTTCAACATAACTGTTAGACTCCTGATTAACTACAAAAGAGAAAATCAAGAGTCCTACTACGACTAGATAACGTATTTGACTCCATCCTTGACCATGACTTTAGGCATACTTTTCTGTCAATCTTGACCAAGTGAGTAGGATAGAATCCAAGTTGAGATGATTTTGAAGATGCCCATGTAGCCCAGTTCTTCATTTGACACTTGTAACCTGCCAAACTATAAGAGTAGCTACGGAACCCACAGTTAGTGGCAGAATAGGCTGCGTTTTGTAGCTAATTTGAAAAAATCTATTAAAATAGCAAGAACATGAAAATATAATATGGTGATCATTTTAATGCTTTCCTAAGACAAAATCTAGCATTTATCATTGATTGGATCTGTAGTCCTGTGAGAAATCAAGAAAAAAAGGTGAGAACAAATGTTAAGGGGAAGGTAATTCTAAGGTTCAACAAACTATAAGCTTAAATTTATTAAGCATTGTAGAAGCGAAGCCCTCAAAATTAATGAAAGAGGGAAAACATTAATAAGTTACTGTTGGAGGCTATCACCCCTTTTAAAAGAAAGGCAATATTTCAAACCCTAAGAAAATAGTAATATAAATTTGGTTGTCGGAACAACACAAATAATAACATCGAGACTAATTCGAGCATTACATTACCCCTATAACTAGGAATGCACCTATGGTACCACCCTTTAGGTAGCAACAAAGGTTGGAGACTAACAAGCAACATGTCGAGCTACTGAGTAACCTACCGAGGAAACCCGAATGCCCAAGATTTAGTTAACTGGCAACCAAAGGTATTAATAAGACTTGAAACCAAAATCACACAAAGATTTTACCCACCATGACAAAACCCTGTTGTTTTGAGTCTACATGCAAGATAAAGAACTAGGTCGATGCTCCTCCACCTGCAAGAAACCACGACAAAGGCAAGTTAGAGACCCAACCATAGAAAATTGGGACGCATAACAAAAAATAATAACAAAACCGAATTAATGTGTGTCGTCGTTTACCTGTGAGGTTGTTTTCCAGTGTTGAAAACCCCTCAGAGAGGTGGGAAAATGAAGCAAGAGCTTGACAGTCAACACTACAAGTGGTATCGGTTGCTGGAAGTGTTATAGGGTTGTCGTCGCCGAAAGCATATGAAGAGAGGAACCCTTCCTGAACAAGTGATGCAAATGGAATGCTGAGGACGAGGTTAGGTTGAGCGGTTACTGAAAGGAACCCTCGATCAAATCCAACTGTACGATTTAGAGTTAGCAAATCAACATTCAAGGGGAATCCAGATCATGACCGAGAATTCCAGAGCCTAGGCTGGATGGCCACCCATAAAAAATCAAGACATGGAAATGCAATGGTTAAAGTGCCAATGCAACGAGAATGAAAATCACTTACATGTAGTAATCAATGTCAACCTATGTGCTACGAATTATATATTATAAAATGTACAATAAAAATCTATGTAATAATGTTTGATAAGTCGTGATTAAGTAAGATGTAAGGAAACGTTTGTTAGGTAGGGTAATAATTATAATATTTTTTTTTATGAAGATTAACGTAATTGATTTATGGATGTGACAAGTTGTATCAGAGCTCAGCTCTTAATAATGTGGCCTGAATGGACAATGATGATAACAATAAATGTTTTGAATTGTGCACAGAGAAGGAAGTAAGAAGGTAGACAAACCGCGATGAGAAGAGGATTTCAAGGTCGAGGAACAGGCTCAATGCCGAACCTTGAAACGAATCCAGAATTGTCAGTGCAGCTGGGTGTAGAATATCAACAACAAAAAATTAGGTTGCTTGAAACCATTCAACAACTACAATCTAAAATGGTGCACCTTAGGACAAATAGTGAAAGTTTAATGCGAGAGCGGGAAATAATTCTTAAGAGCCTCTCAAACAAATAGAATCATCGAACCTCTCGACCCAGTCTTGAGCATAGAACCTATGATGAAGAAGAACGTCAACATCCAATTGAAAATACTCCAGAAGGGATCCATACCCAAAAATTTGACAAAAATAGAATGGACCGTGAGGAAGAATCTGGTAATGTGTCCGAACCTAGGAAGACCAAGAAACCGAAACTGGAACTGCAAGGAGACTTTAGAAAAATTAAGCCTCCATTCTTCGATGGGGAGGCAGAGGAAGTTGCAGAAGCTTGGATTATTAATATGAACACATATTTCCAAGTTTATGAATATGATAGTCACCTTAAGGCTAGATTGGCCATTTATCAACTTCAGGGTAAGGCCACCTTGTGGTGGGAGTAATTTAAAATCATGCATGGAATAGAGGACCAGGATGTAACATGGGATGAATTCTAGAAAAATTTCATAAATAAATACCCGATGGAGCAATTCTGTGATGAGAAAGCCAAAGAATTTCATGATGTGAATTTGGGGCAGTTGACAATGGATGAATATGTGACAAAATTTACATCTTTATTAAGGTATGTGCCATATATCAGAGAGGAGAAATCTAAGGTACAACTCTTTCTGAGTATTTTACCTGCACATATGAAGGAAAGAATAGAGTTTGATAGTCCTAAGACTATGGATGAAGCCATTCAAAAGGCTTGAATGTGTTATCATCGGGTCAAGCAGAAGGGAGATTAGGGGAAAATGTGGTCTCAAAAGAAAGGACAAAGAATTATCATCATTTTCGAGAAAAGAAACCCACAAAATTCAAGAATATACAAAGGAATTTATCAAGTAAACAACCTGGAAAGAGTCAACAAAAGATCAGGTGGAAAGGAGATAATAAGCTGATGGAAGCATCTAGCAACTCGGAACCGAGTCAAGGACAGAAACCCCCTTGCAGTGATGGGCTTGTGGGGGACCTCATTATTACAAGAATTATCCTCAACATACCTAATCAGAACCAGTTGCTAATATACAAGAGGAATCCATGGTTGGAGAGGTGGCAAGGAGCATGCCCTAGATCAACGCTGTATTGGAAGAAGGACAAGCTAATTACCAACCTACTGTGATAGAATTGGAAGGTAAGTTAACTACTCAATATATATCTATTTTGTTATATTCGGGTGCAAGCTTGAATTATGTTAGTCCCAAAGTGGTAGAAAGATGTTGTTGGCAAACACATAAATTTAAAAACCCTTGGTTAGTACAACTGGCTACAAGAAGCTAAGAAAAGCGTAACTGCCAAAGTTTTGAATTTTTCTGTGGACACAGGTGGCCAATTTACAAAAATAGATATGAACGTACTACCTTTAGGTTCATATGATTTGTTAATTGGAATGGACTAGTTAGAAAGCCACTGGTCCTTAGTAAATTGTAAGGACAAGACCATCAATTATCTTGCTGAGGACGGTACTTGGCAAGAAATCCAAGGAGTCAAAAAGCTCATGAGGTTGTGTCCCATCATTGCCTCCCAAGTAAGTAAATGTATTAGAAAGGGTTGTATGATTTACGTTGTCCAAGTTGGGTATTCCAATTCCAAAGAGAAAATTTCTACTCTGGAAAACATACTGGTAATTCAGGAATTTACAAATGTATTTCTTGAAAATATTATAGGGATGCCTCCGAAGCGAGATATTGATTTTACAATTGTATTAATCCTTGGGGTAGCACTAGTGTCTAAAACCCCTTACCATATGAGTATTCCAGAGTTAACTGAACTTAAAATGCAATTGCAGGGATTACTCAATAAAGGGTATATACGCCCCAGTGTGTCACCCTGGGGGATCAATATTGTTTGTAAGAAAGAAAGATGGTACACTGCGATTGTGTATTGACTACAAGAAACTTAATAAGTTAATTATTAAAAACAAATACCCTCTACCTCAAATCCATGACCTGTTTGATTAGGTCAAGGGTGCAACCATCTTCTCCAAGATTGATTTATGATCGAGATATCATCAGATCTAGGTAAAGGAAGAAGATATTTGTAAAATAACCTTTTGAAATCGGTACGGCCACTATGAATTTGTAGTCCTACCTTTTGGATTAACTAACACACTCGTGACATTCAAGAGTTTGATGCATGGCATTTTCCACCCTTTCTTGGATAAATTTGTTCTAATATTTATAGACGATATTTTGACTTACTCCAAGTATTTAGAAGAACATAAGGAACACTTACAGATAGTATCACAAATGTAAAGAAATCATGAGCTGTATGTAAAGTTTAGCAAGTGTGATTTGTACAAAGAACAAATTCAGTACTTGGGACATGTTATTACAGTTGAAGGTATAAATGTTAATCCTGAGAAAATTAGGACTATTATAGAATGACCAGTTCCCAAAAACGTGGCTGATATACCATCCTTTATGGGTTTTGCGGGCTGTTACAGCCATTTCATTGAGAATTTCTCTCGAATTGCATATCCCATCACCTCCTTACAAAAGAAGGGAAGGATGTTTAAATGGACCAATGAATGTTAGTAGAAATTTGAGAAGTTAAAACATTTATTAACCACTACCCCAGTATTAAGGATTGCTGACCCAAATAAGGAATTTGTCATTTTCACAGATGCATGTATAGAAGGTGTTGGGGCCGTATTAACACAAGATGGGAAGGTGATTTCTTATGAGTCTCGAAAGCTAAAAGAACATGAACAACGATGCTCTGCCTATGATTTGGAACTATCTGCTCTATTTCATCCATTAAAGGTATGGAGGCACTATCTTATGGTAATGAATTTAGCAATTGATATTTCAATCAATATCAGTTGGTTAATGGCCATGTGGCCCTATGAGAGTATCATATATTTGCTGTGACAGTATAACATACTGAGATTTTGATTCCATGTTGCTTAAGGTGTATGGTTATGATCTTAAGATTATCTCTATGCTTTCTTGTACATTTACATTTCTATGCTTCCCTATATATTTTAATACTATTATATGGATTAGTTAAGAGAGAGACTGGACCGGTAGCTGAATCCCTTTCGGTTGCCTTGGTCTCAACTCCCTCCCTTCTTGTTCAGTGTACAATTTGTGTTTTCAGGGTTTTATATTCATATTAGAATCTAGAACTGTCCAGAGTTAATATTGTAATTTAGTTAATCTGGATTCCATTTGAATTTAATCCTTTGTGTTTCTGGCTAAACAGGACACCTTTACAAGCTTTATACTTGAATATATAAAACATTTTCAGAAGAAATCACTTTGAAGATTTTGGTCGATGCGTTTCGAACCAACCGGTGTGGTTCATCTTCAGGACAAGATGAAGAAAAAAATCTCGGAAGTAAGTTAAATAAGAAGACATGCCATCCTAATGGTCAGAAGAAAATGACTATATTTGACTTGGGGAGGAAAAGGGAAATACGTTATATTATTTAAATAATTTTTACTATTGAAATAATTACCAATTTTTAATTCAGTTCTCGCTTAGTTTCCAGTCCATGTATAGTTATTTTTGACAACTAATTCGAAAGCTTAGAATAGCTTGTTATTAAATTGGATGCTTATTTCGGTCCTACTGTTTGGTCTATCCTTTCTTTCCATAGATTGCAACTAAATGTACATCACATATTGATGTATCTTTATGAAATAACAGTAACAAGTAATACCATAAATTTGACTACTCCCTGTAGATTCTATTTTCCATCTATAGGCTACTAAGCTTTCTATAATTCTAGTTATAGTATAATCCTTCAAACTAACTACTATTTCCTTGCAACATGACTTTCCACACTGGTATTGGCTAAACAATAAATAATATAATCATCAAATTTCATTCACAGACTATAAGATTTTTTTCCTAATTAAGTAAATATATATATCTATATATACATATATATCTATATATATATATATATATATATTTGCACAAATACTTATCTGTAAATTATATATATATATATATTTGCACAAATACTTATCTGTAAATTATCAATCTCTCAAATTCCATAGGGCTGAGACCATTCCTCCTAATTTTGAGAAGGGAAATTACGTTTGCTTCTTTCCCCGAGCTTCTGCTCCAGAGAGTAGATTCAGTTATTGTCTAATGGAAGACCTCAAGACCTTAGTCCAGTCTGTCCTTTCTGGTCTTTTAACAGAGTCTACCCACAAGTCTTCACCAGCTCTCTCAAATTTCCACAGGGCTGAGACCGTTCCTCCCAATTTTGAAAAGGGAAATTAGATCTGCTTCTTTCCCTGAGCTTCTGCTCCAGACAGTAGATTCAGTTATTGTCTAATGGAAGACCTCAAGACCTTAGTCCAGTCTGTCCTTTCTGGTCTCTTAACAGAGTCTACCCACAAGTCTTCACCAGCTCATGACCACTCTGATTGGTAACATACTTCCTGTGTTTCCCAATCCCTTTTTTCTCCCCTTTCTCCACAATGAAAAATAGAACCCCTTTCTTTCCACTAATGAATCTCTTTTATCTTCACGGGAAAGTTGCAACTGCTTCTTCTAACTATATGGAGGTTAGAGTTTGTTAACCAATCTTCCCTCAAGAATTCGGAGATTTCATTATTTAATAAAATAACATTACTTAAATGTTAACACAAGTTCTTCTAATTTCCACATGAAAAATGTAAATGTAATTATTGGTAATTCACTTGTCACTTAGGGGTGTTACATGGACATTTACCTCATGAACTTTAGTAAAATTACAAAAAATATATCACAAGCATAGTTGATATGCAACTCTTTTAAAGTGTATCATTCATATAAGACAAAATGTATGTACAATTTCAATACACTTCTCTAATACATCATTCTATATCCAGAGAAAAGTTAGTCTATCATTCAAAAATATAATATTCATTACAAAAGGAGAAACTTATTTTTACACAAACCACTAATTAAAGCCCTAAATGTATTCAAGTTAAACATAGTGACTTGTTTTATTTCTAAAAGTGGTAAGCCTAGAGGGCTTAGTAAGAGCAATAATAGTTGAGCATATATGCTCTATGTATTGTTTTGGAGACTTGAACCTACATGCTTTCAAGTCTTTTGATGTAATCTTAGTTCTTTTCACCATCTCAACATCATTTGCCCTTTTTTCCTTCTGCAAAAGTTAGAACATAATCAATAAATATGCAATTGATATAAACATATTAAAAAAATCGATCAATAAAATGCAAAATGTTTGGATATAATGAATAGATGGCGACCATGCAAAATGTAATTATAATTTATAATAAAGTATATGTCAATGTATTATGAGCTATGGTATAGGGTATGCAACTTAATTCTCCTAAATCCCCTTGAAGAGGAGTTGAACATCGTAATGGTTGCAAACAATGTGGATTTGGTTGCACCACTTGCTAGCTATCTATTATATGTGGATGGTTTTGAGGAGTTACATATTGCTTATTCTAGACACAAAATAGTAAATAGATATATAATTATGAATCTCAAACCAAATTAGATGTAAAAGCTAATTAACATTCATAAAGAATTATTTAAATATATACTTCATCCATCTCACTTAATTCTTTTCAAGACCACGACCATGTTCTCAGGTTTCAAAGGATTATAATGGTTCCAAAAACAATACCTACATCCATTCTCCTTCTTATTAAAAAATACCTACATCAATTATAAATAATAATAAAATTGGACTACAAAGTGTTTCTACTAAGCTAAAAAGATTGCAAATCTAGATCTCCAAATATATGAAAAATAAAAAGTTGAATCAAAAGACAATTAACAAATTTTGAGTAAGATATTTCATTTTAATTTCATTAAATAATGAATCTTCTCCTCATGCTACTTATAGATTTAGTCTCTAATAATAGTTATTCTTATGGAAAACTGCTTATCAATATAGGTCATTATTATTTTGGATAATTTGATAATATGGACAAAAGCTATATAGCTATGCTATTGGTTTGATTTCCCACTAACAAATTAAAGAACAGAAAAATACATCATTTTAATTAAATAACATTCACAAAACTAAAAATAGGATATCCAACTTTTATATATATATATATAATTAATTTAAAATTATATAAAATATTACTTAAAATTCTTTAAAATTAATATTAGTTAAATTTATAAAATTTTATTTGAATTTCATTTATATACTGAGATAAAATAAATAAATAAATTACAATTATACATTTTTTGGGCTAAGAAATAAAATAAATTATATATTTACAACTCATTTAAAAACAACTACTACAATCGTAAAATAAAATAAAATCAATTTAAGATCCATGCTTTCAAAAAGAACTTCACACCAATCAAATATATGCTAAAAAAAACTTTCAAACCGTACAGATGCGAAAAAAAACTTGATCAATCACTGGACATTACCTTTTGGAGTTTGTAATGTTTCGCGGATATGAGGTAATTATAATATTCACTCGTGAAGACTGAATCACCAAATGACCTTCAACAATTTTCAATTTCTTATTCATCTCATCCAGAAATAGTATTATGAGTTTGACACACATGGTGTTTCTCATTCAGGGTTTCCTCAACTATTTTACAAAATGGTAGAGGGGTATTTTGGTTAAGCCGCATGAGGTATGACTAGCATTTGCACCAGATGTTGCAAAGAAAACGCCCTAAGGCATAAAGTGCGGAAATCCATTATCCATGTAGTGTATGCATTATTCAACAAGGTGCATCTCTTTAAATTTGTTTCAAACATTTATGTTATTGCATTGCTAATTTATTTAGAATCTACTTCTACCTCCTCTTCTTGGAATATTAATTTTCTTATCACCCCATGATGACAATCCCTCTAATTATTGGAATCACAATTTTTTCCACTTTAGTGGGTTTACCGTCAACCTAAAGAAACATGAATTTGAGTCACTCAACTAAAAAGAAATTGCTAAATTGCTATTTATCATGTTTTGAGTAAAAACAATTAATAACTCATATTTACAACCCTTGAAATATTTACAACCTTTTAAGTCTTGTATTTATAACTCATATTTATAACCCTTTAAAATGAAACTAACTATCTATATTTTTATTAATAATAAAAAGAATCTTCTTTATAAAGCTAACACTCACATGCTACTCCTATTGAAAAGGAATCAATACTCTTTGATAAGCAATATTCTTTGATAAGTAGGGAAAGCATTATACTCGACCTGAGGGAACTCAGTGGGCAAAATTATCAATAACTAGTTAATATTGATTTGCATCAATTTCTTTTGGTCCAACCAACAATTAAAATCCATCCCCTGCCACTGCAACAATAATACACCATATATCACCTTCCCATTAAAACTGAGAATGAGCTGCAAGTAACGGTGAGAACGCGGATGCCTCATAAGCATGGAGTTAAGTTTGATCCCTGAGCTTTGCTACAATCCTCAACTGTAGAAATATTGAAATTTTTAAGAAGACTCTCGCCATTTCATAAGAAGCTAACTTGACAGCAGAGTTTGTCTGTTGCTGAGTCCCAATCATAGAGATGTCTATATGAGTTATGTCAATGTCTAAGTAGAGTTGTTGAATATGGAATGTCGGTGTAAGTCCTCATCTCTGTCCAACTTATGTCAAAGCAAGGATGCTACATAGGAAGAAAGAATTGGTTAATCGGTTGTGGATGATGGCATTTTTCCTAGAAAATGCAATATCTCCTTCATTGATTTCAAAACTCCATTGCTTCACTTGCACCTATCTTCTCAGGCTTTCATATTGATAAAAACAATGTAGAAAATTTTGGTTGAGTTAGTTTCAAACCATAAAATCTACCCCAACTTCATCTAATGGGCTTGTAATATAGCCTTATTTCCCGCATTTTCTTGATTATAAAATAATGTCAAAGTAAAACGAGAGTTAGAAATATTTTTCAACAATAGTCACTTGCATCAGATGATTATTATCTCGCTTGGTTTTCATCCTTATGGCTTAATATGGACGGACCATTTTCTGCAAGATTAGGAAAGCCTACTGTGACTTTGAAAGATCGATTTGATTAATGGACATAAGTTAAAAATGCAGTGATCATCCTGTAAACAAATATATATACTCTATATATATCAAAGCAGCAAACTGAAGGCACTGAATTTTCCCATTTCAGACTCATATATGATATATCTATTCAAATGTTTACATAAACCAATATTTCATCCACAGTGGCTAAGAGTAGTATATATCAAAAAGACTGAAGGCACTGAAATTGCCCAATTCACTCATATATCTACTCAAATTTCTACACAAACCAATATTTCATTCACAGTGGCTAAGAGTATATATCAAAGTAGCAGACTGAAGGCACTGAACTTGCCCATTTGAGACTTATATATCTATTCAAATTTTTAAACAAACCAATGTGTGATCCACAGTGGCTAAGAGTATCTATCAAAGTAGCAGACTGAAGGCACTGAACATGCCCATTGCAAAATTCAGACTCATATCTATTCAAACTTTTACACAAACCAATGTTCATCCACATAGGCTAAGAATATATATCGAAGTAGCAGACTGAAGGCACTGAACATGCCCATTGCAAAATTCAGACTCATATCTATTCAAACTTTTACACAAACCAATGTTCATCCACATAGGCTAAGAATATATATCGAAGTAGCAGATTGAAGGCACTGAACTTGCCCTTTTCAGATTCATATATCTATTCAAACTTTTACATAAACCAATCTTTCATCCATAGTGGCTCGTGAATTTCAAAATTCGTATGTATGCCATAATAAGCACTTCACGAATCAACTAGGAATTGAAGGCACTTGCACAAAGAATATAATAACATAAAACCAACGTATTCTTGCACAATAATATTATTGATGATAACACTATGCATAAATTACTACTGCTTTGTTGTAAGCCACAGCAGGATCTTGATCTTCCTTGGCACAGATGTTACTGTCAGATGGACTGAGATGAATTTTTGCAGCCCCATTCTTCAATCCAACTTTATTCCTTTTCAATTTTGGGGCCATGAGAATCTGATAGCAGCCAACAAGTTTCTTCTTCTCCTTCTCAACCATCTCACCACCATCTTTCTGCTTTTCTTGATCTTTGCCCTGTTCCTTGCATGCACTATTGTTGAAGTCTTGACACCGGGATTGCTGTTCTTGGGCATCAACAACATTATTAGGTTTAATGGACAGTAATTTTCTCACAAATGAAGGCCTGGGTTTGACAGGATTCCCCATCAAATCTCTGAAACCCACAGCCCCCCAGTTGCAGGGATGAATCTGTTCATTCTGTGAAGATCTACTCCATCAAGAATCATGGTGCCAAGGTTGAGAATGCCCTGTGGGTGACCAGAAGGACGACGGACCTGCAGTGCCAAGAAACTCATCCCACTGAAATCTGTGCTCCCATAGACCTTGAGGAGAGTGGAAAGCAAGACCCACACAGTGTCTAGCAGGGTATCCATGAGGCAACCCATGTAGTATATCTCCATCATCACAGCAGAGGTTTCACAGCAGAGCAAACTCTCTTCCACTCTGAATATGGCCTTTTCGTTCCAAGTAGGGTTTGTGCTCCCTGTTCTGTCAATTGCGTCGTCAGTTTTTTCTCGAAATTGATCCATACAACACAGTAGGTCTACATCATGCCAACAAGATGCATCTCCTTCAGATCTTGAGCTGAGATGATGTTAAGCTCCAGCTGTGTGTAAGCTTCCCCCATGATGTAGAGTGAATTTACTGCACAAGGAAACGCAATATTCAGAGACCACCCTGATTGAAATTACAGGAGAAGAAACGCCATGAATGAAATCTTTTGAAATCTGAACATTGTATAGAACTGACTTATAAGACAAAACACATCATAGACTCTCTAGCTCATGATGATGAAAGCAGATGGAAATCAATGCAGAAGGCCACCCCAAATGGTCATGATCGAAGCCAAGAAGCAGAAAAACCCATTCATAGATACAACAATAATGGAACAAGCAAAAACAAATTTGTACCAAATCCATTTGTTGTTTCATTTTAGGATTTTATTGTTGTGATTTCCATTTCAAAACTCCATTACTTCACCTGCACCTATAGTCTCAAGCTCTCATATTCATAAAAACAATGTACAAAATTTTTCTTGAGTTAGTTTTAGATTATAAAATCTACCCATTTCAAAACTCCATTGCTTCACCTGCACCTATCTTCTTAGAATCTCATATTGATAAAAGCAATGTAGAAAATTTTGGTTGTTAGTGTTAGACTATAAAATCTACCGATTTCAAAACTCCATTGCTTCACCTGCACCTATCTTCTCAGGCTTTCATATTGATAAAAACAATGTAGAAAATTTCAGTTGAGTTAGTTTCAAACCATAAAATCTACCCCAACTTCATCTAATGGGCTTGTAATATAGCCTTCTTTCCCACATTTTCTTGATTATAAAATAATGTCAAAGTAAAACGAGAGTTAGAAATATTTTTCAACAATAGCCACTTGCATCAGCTGATTATTATCTCACTTGGTTTTCATCCTTATGGCTTAATATGGATGGACCATTTTCTGTAAGATTAGAAAAGCCTTGTGAATCCTTTAGTTTCAAAGTAATTCTTTCAGATCACTTGCCTATCTATCTCGAGTCTAGACCTCTCAAACGAAGAGGCCTAAAAACATACCATTTTCATTTGAACAGCTGCAGTTTGGAAACCTAGACATAGAAAATAAAATCCAATATTAGTGAAATGAAGACACTCACATTACATGAACAAAAATATGAAGTTTCAAAGTAATTCTTTCAGATCACTTGCCTATCTATCTGGAATCTAGACCTCTCAAACGAAGAGGCCTAAAAACATACCATTTTCATTTGAACAGCTGCAGTTTGGCAACCTAGACATAGAAAATAAAATCCAGTATTAGTGAAATGAAGACACTCACATTACATGAACAAAAATGTGAATCCTTTCTAAGAAGCTTCAAAATGTAAAGAAAAAAGCGGAACAACTAGGTTTTTGTAAACATATTCAAAAGAAACATGAACTGTAGATAGAGATGGTTAGTGTTGTAAAAGAAAAGGAATTGATATTGTGGCTTGAAAACGACAAATGCTTCCTTTATACTTCAATTGTCAAGCATTAACCAACATTCATAAGGTAGGTGCTTCCATAGACTCTATCTGATCATGTGACCAACCAACCCAACTTAACAGCCATGACAGCATCAGCAGATCAGTGGCCCCTTGCGGGGCCACACCAGCCCAACTTAACAGCCATGACAGCATCACCAGCCCACCTTTGGGAAAACCACTATGTAAGAAAATTAAAACTTGGTGGAAACTGTAGCAGCAAGCCACTTTCACCTACCCATCTTGTCTCTCATGGCTAGTCTTCAAATGAATAGAGGAAAGATTACCGAGTCATGAACTTTTAAATGAGGGCATATTATCAAAAACCTTGAATGAGACTCATGAGAATCTATAAAAGAAAAGAAGAAGTTAGACATGCCTGACTTAGTGGTTGATACAGTGCTTAACCACATTAATCACCCTCGTTCAAATACTGGAAGGTATAAAGCCTTGCGTTATTAAAAAGTTCATGAGTTTGATAGGGTTCAAATTCAAAAAGATAAGAAAAAGGAGGTATTCTGTAGACAGAAGTCAATAATTCAATGGCTTAAAGATGGTGGAAGAAGCTGTGCCCGTTTCCTTAAAACCACTCAGAATAGAAGGGTTTATAATAAAATTTCTGTAATAGAATACCTGAAAACACAGTAGTAACTCAAATCTGCAAGGAAATCTACTTCAACCTCTACTGATGATGTCGGTTACTGAAGAAGAAATACAGGATGTTGTTTCCCCAAGAAAAGAATAAGCCTCCTGGGACTGAATGGGTTCCCAACTCTATCTTCCTCATAATATGTGGCTTTTAAATAATGTTAATCTTCTTGGAGCAAAAGAAGAATCTACGAACTCTCGCAGAATAATGGAATTTCTACCTTCCTGAATGCCCATCGCAAATAATGAGGGAGCTTTAAACTGGACTATTTTAGACCAATCTCTTTGTATAATACTTCAATACAAGATTATCGCCAAGGCCCAAATCTAGTCTCCCTCCTGAATTGTTAATCAAGTTCAGGAGGGGTAACGGTATGTTTCTCAAACTTATCCTACGATTACAAATCTTGAAGCTTCCCACTAGCCATGTCGGATTCCCTCTTCCTGCATTTAGACATAAGGTAGGAAATTTAGCATCAATCACTGATAACTCAGCATCAAGCTTGGCAATTGGACGAACAGATTTAATCCATGGCTGGCAGAGTTACAAATATCCAATACATTTTCTGGATTATACCATCGTATCCAAGGACTTTATGGATTTCTCTTTTTATCAGACCAACGTTGAATATTTCTCTATCCATGAGATTGCAACTAATATAACCCATGTTGAGTAAAAGGCATAATTGTTTAACATTTGTTTGAAATTGGAGCCTAAACTTCAAAACAAATTGCGTGAACAACACATTTAAACTTCAATTTGAATTGAGAACTGGAGAGAATGGGAAATAATTCACAACAATGGCGTGCAAGATGATGCCATATGTGGTCTGACTTAAATTCAAATATAATAGATAATGTTGTTTTGGAGACCAACACACCTATTCCGTATGATCTTGTTTTTTTTTCCTGTATAAAAACTATTCTATTAAAATTAAAATTAATTGGTGTTGTATTCTCCACTTCAAAGGCTGATAATATTAGGATGTTTGAAATTTAAAACTGTTGGATCAAATGTACATGTGTGATTGAAATTACCACAATTTAACAATTATATCGGAGTCTCTTTGCATTTTTTTGGGGGAAATTACTAATTTATTTAATATTCACAAGATGAAACTATACTGATTTCAAGAAAAATAACTATTACCCTCATTGTTAATCTCTTTGTAGTTTTTGGGGGAAATTACTAGTTTATTTAATATTCACAAGATGAAACTATATTGATTTCAAGAAGAATAACTACCACCCTCACTATTAATCATTGATACTGATTTCAAGAAGAATAACTACCCACCCTCACTATTAATCATTGATACTGCTGATTGATAAAAGTTCACATTAGCCATCCCTCTTAACTTTGCGGGGGATCCAAACTGTATCATATTAAGAAAGTAGGTCTCTAAAAACACCTTAAGAAATTAGCACCACAAAAACAAAACCCTTAAAATACGACAGCTAGAATCCTAGAAAATCCTACAACCCTGCATTAAACACCCATTTATCAAACCTACAAATACCAGTCAAGGACAGGCTGAATTAGTAACAGAGAGCATCAGATATATGCCCAATTGAGCATCAACCCCAAAAGAAGGAAAATCACATAACTAATCAAAGTAATCTTGAACCTTTAAAGCATAATAATGCAGTAATTAATGATAATCGCTCTGTTCTAATACATACACAATCCTTCTTATCATTTGCTATCATCACAAATAAATCAAAGCCAGTGTCAGCTCAAGTTCTTACCATGCTGATAGGGAAAGAATAGATAATGATTTGAAAATTTATGAATATGGTGAGCCTGGTCATTTTGTACGAGAATGGAGGGTTAGGAAGTGGTCGCCATCGGGGTCTCAGTACTCGATACAGGTGTAGTTCAAGTTATGGTTGTCGTTGTCTAAGACGTTGATGTTTCAAACCTATATGGGGACGAAGTATTAGCAGGTCTCCTCCACCTCGTCATGATCATCGAGTTCAACCTTGCGATCATGTCTCCTAGGCAATAGCAGCAACAACAATGGGCTCATTGATGATTCTCATAACATTCAAATCGGAGATTGCCGCTGCATCATTGGTTGCCTGCCTTTGAGAATCATTGAAGTGTGCAGGAACAGTGACCACAACATTCTTAACAGTGGTCCCGAGGTAAGCTTCTGCAATCTCCTTAATCTTAGTTAAAACCATGGAAGAGATCTCTTCGGCTGCAAAATGCTTCTCCTCCCCTTTGTATGTTACAACGATGCTGGGCTTATCGCCATCCCCTGAAATGACCTTGAAAGGCCATAATTTCGCATCGCTCACAATGGAGGGATCAGAGAACCTCCTACCAACCAACCGCTTTGCATCTGCCATAACATAGAGAACTGATTTAGATTGAACACAAATGCAAATTCTACATAAACAGAAGAATCTTACAGATGCAAATTCAAGCCTTCATATCAATCACCTTCAAAAAACTATAAGCTGAATTATGTCCATCCTGGTTCATATTCGAGAATGAAAGGGGAATTAATATACAACAACTGAATCACATATACAGAAATAAGCAGTGGAATAAACTCCCTCAAAAGAGTGACAGAGATTACTAACCGAAAACAGTGTTGATAGGGTTCATGGCGACCTGGTTCTTCGCAGCATCTCCGATGAGACGCTCTGTATCAGTAAAAGCGACATAGGAGGGAGTGGTTCGATTCCACTGATCATTGGTGATGATTTCCACCCTGACGTGCTGCCACACTCCCACACACGAGTACGTCGTCCCCAGATCGATTCCAATCGCTGCTCCCTCGCCCATATTGACACTCTCACACACAGAACGCAGAGAGGGAGTTAACTTACGAAATTGGGCCGAGAGCGATCGAACGCAGAGAGGGAGTTAACTTACGAAATTGGGCCGGGAGCTATCGAAAATGTCATAAAAACAGAGTACATACACCTTATCATTATCTGCACAAGGCTACGCATGCAGGGAAGAAAGACATGAAGAGTCTCTGCGAAGAGTCTCATCGCTAGCCGAAGAGTCTCATCGCCAGCAGGCAGTCTCTGCGATGAGTTTCATGGCCAGCAGAAGAGTCTCATCGCCAGCACGGCAGGCCTGGCCTTTCATGGCCCATTACCATGGGAAAAAAATTATTTTTCTATGAAAAAACAGATTAAACGAACGGCAGAAAACACTCCAATCATCTAACACACAAAATCAATGGCTCAGGATCGCACACGTCACATTTTAGGGATGTCTTTCTCAGAGGGAACGCCTTACGGCGTAATGATAAGAAAACCATGAGACAAATGAAAATATCTCACTAATTCGGAATTATTACATACATAAAAAAAATTGGCCTTTAACTTCTTTTAGCTTCAACTTTTTGACTCTCAAAATATACAATTAAATTATTTAACCAACACCAAACATCTTAATCTAAAATTCATCATACAAATTCAAATAATAATAATATGAAAATTTAATTTTTATAATATTTTAGATAAATTAAATAAAATATATTAATTATATAAAACAGGAATATTTTTCAAATAAATAAACAAAATTACAAACCAATCAACCATATGGAACAACCTGATAAACCAATCAACCATATGGAACAACCTGATAAAAATAAGTAATTGATACATTTTGGAAAGTGAACGATGTAAAATTGATAAAGTTCAAAATACAGTATGCTAAAATTGTGGAGAGATCTATTAATACATAAGATGTGCCAAACAAAAAATAACAATATCAATATATATTTATGCCTGAGTGAAATCTTTTACTAATAACCTCTTTCTTCGAAAAGGGTTTGCTTTTTAAAAAGTGACTAAAACTGCCATAAATTAAAGGAGGAGGACTCTGTATTCTTAATATAAGAGCCAGAGGTGAAGGAAATTTAAAAAAAATCAATTGAAGACCACTTTTGAGGGTTTACCAAAACTTGGTATAGATTTATCAACCAATATTGAGATTGGAAAGTATTTTAATCACAGATCTATTAATTTATATTGACATTAGGAAATCATTAAAGGTTTTATTAAGAAATTGAACACATTCAACTTCTAGATTTAGAAATCTAAACCCAGTATAATTGACACTGACAATGATTAACAGTGGTAAAACGTTTATGGTTTGTTGACATTGCAGCAATATTCAAGTTTGAAGTTAAGTCATTGCATTAACTATGCCCTGTCTCAAACAAAACATCAAGTCATTATCTTAGCTATGCCCTGTCTAACCAGTAAACTTCAATATAAGCACATTATTTCCATATCAGTTTGCCACTGAAAATGTTTTAAAAAATAGATAAAGAAACTTGGCAGTGAGCAGTCAGAAGAGTATGCCCAGGAAATAAATATGCATTCTTGACATAATGAGTGTTAGATCTCTTCATTGACACGTTTCACTTGGCAAGTTACAAAGTATCACCATAATGAAGGAGCAACAAAGACGCAGTGATGAACGTTATAAAACCTTACAAAAAAAGTTTCATAGCAAAACATGGAAAGCGGCTTTCCTTGCAGAGCCTTATTGGATTCGAACTCTGAACTCCTGTGAAGAAAGTATATTTATATATACAGAGGAGAGAACCAGAAACGCTAACTAAAAGGCAATGCAGGCTTTGTGTGTTGCTTGCGGTCGGTAGCAGAGTCAGCCAAACCGAACACATTCAAACAAAACCCCTTATTGAGCTATGAAAAATAAAGATCCTCTCTTCTCCTCACAGAAGCTCCTTGCGCAGGCGAGCTGGTTGCACTACGTGCCTCCCCATCAAGCATTTCGTAGCCCCTCTCAAAGCCTTCCGCCAAGCCTAGGAAAAAATAATATATCAGAACCTAAATCAGATTTGAAAAAACGAAAAAAAACTTCTGAAAAGAAGTGAAGGGTTAGCTAAATCAGTTTTCCCCAATTTAGGTGATTATTTAATTAGTTTCTTGTTAACAAATACTCAATTTAAATCTTCTTGATTCGACGTCTTCTTGATTTTCTTGATTTGTAGTTTCAATCAGGATACACAATTTCGCCAAAAGAAAAAACAGATTGACAACATGAATTATGCTCAAATTAAAGTACAGATTGAAAACATGAATTCTGCTCAGATTAAAGTTTCTTTACCTTCTCTGCAGCTGCAGAGATCAAAGCATATGTGTTGATTTGGGCGGCCGTTAGCCTAGAGTTCTTGAGGTTCCCAACGGATCTCAAATGTGAGCCAAACCCTGGTTTACGCACAGTCCCATTCAGGGAATCACCAAATGACCTTCAACAATTTTCAATTTCTTATTCATCTCATCCAGAAATAGTATTATGAGTTTGACACACATGTTGTTTCTCATTCAGGGTTTCCTCAACTATTTTACAAAATGGTAGAGGGATATTTTGGTTAAGCCGCATTAGGTATGAAAATAGCACTTGAGAAGGTAGGTATGAAAATCTCACGCCAAATATAGCGAGGATCCAATTGACGGGGTTCACGAATCGTGTTGGTGCGATAGACTTCGGTTCAGTCGACTGCAGGAAATAAAATCGTCAGGCGAAGGGAGGTGTTGACGCCGCTGAGAGTCTGCAACTTGGAAACCTGTTCTGTTATTAGCTGCCGCCTTTGCGACTCCTCGTTGCAGGAAGAATGCAGGCGCCCGCTGTTCCCCGGCCCCGGCTGGAGTTTCTCAACACAAAACCCCCACCGAACTATGTGGCCGGGCTGGGCCGAGGGGCCACGGGGTTCACCACGCGGTCTGATATCGGGCCTGCGAGGGCCGCCCCGGACCTGCCGGACCGCTCCGCCACTACCATAGGAGGCGCGTCAGCGGGCAGAGGGCGGGGCAAGGGCAGTGCCGGTGCCGCGGGTGCCGAAGAGGAGGAAGAAGTAGACGACGAGAAGGGATATGATGAGAACCAGAAGTTCGATGAATTTGAGGGTAACGATGTGGGTTTGTTTGCCTCTGCCGAATATGATGAGGACGACAAGGAAGCCGATGCTGTCTGGGAGAGCATTGATAAAAGAATGGACTCTCGCCGCAAGGACCGGCGGGAGGCAAGGCTGAAACAGGAGATTGAGAAGTACAGAGCCTCAAACCCTAAAATTACAGAGCAGTTTGCAGACCTTAAGAGGAAATTGTATACGCTCTCCACCGAGGAGTGGGACAGCATACCAGAGATTGGGGATTATTCGCTTCGGAACAAGAAAAAGAGGTTTGAGAGTTTTGTTCCAGTTCCGGATACATTGCTGGAGAAGGCCAGGCAAGAGAAGGAGCACGTCAGTGCATTGGATCCGAAAAGCAGGGCTGCTGGTGGCACGGAGACACCCTGGGCACAGACGCCGGTGACTGATCTCACGGCTGTTGGAGAGGGGAGAGGGACTGTGCTGTCTTTGAAGCTCGATAGGCTATCTGATTCGGTTTCAGGGTTGACTGTAGTGGATCCCAAGGGGTATCTGACTGATCTCAAGAGTATGAAGATTACCAGTGACGCGGAGATTTCGGATATTAAAAAGGCCAGATTGTTGCTCAAGTCGGTTACGCAGACTAACCCGAAGCATCCTCCTGGTTGGATTGCGGCGGCGAGGCTCGAGGAGGTTGCAGGGAAGATACAGGCTGCACGGCATTTGATTCAAAAAGGTATGTTCCTGCCCTGCAGAACCTTTTTATTAATTCAAATTCGGGAGTTGAATTTACATGTTCGGCTTTTACGATTCGTTTCTTTATATTGAACATTTCAGGTTGTGAAGAATGCCCAAAGAATGAAGATGTATGGTTGGAGGCTTGCAGATTGGCGAGTCCGGATGAAGCCAAAGCCGTCATTGCGCGCGGTGTAAAGGCGATCCCCAATTCGGTGAAGCTGTGGATGCAAGCTTCAAAGCTTGAACATGATGATGCGAACAAGAGCCGAGTGCTGAGGAAGGGGCTGGAACATATTCCTGACTCTGTGAGGCTTTGGAAGGCTGTGGTGGAGTTGGCAAATGAGGAGGATGCCCGGATTTTGCTTCACAGGGCAGTGGAGTGCTGTCCACTACATGTGGAGTTGTGGCTTGCGTTGACAAGGCTTGAGACATACGATCAGGCAAAGAAGGTTCTCAACAAGGCTAGGGAGAAGCTTTCCAAGGAACCTTCGATCTGGATCACTGCTGCGAAGCTTGAGGAGGCCAATGGAAACACAACCATGGTGGGCAAGATTATTGAGAGGGGAATCAGGTCCCTGCAGAGGGAAGGGGTAGTGATTGACAGAGAAGCTTGGATGAAGGAGGCAGAGGCCGCAGAGCGAGCAGGGTCTGGTGTGACTTGCCAGGCAATAATTCGCAACACAATTTCTATTGGAGTTGAAGAGGAAGATAGAAAGAGAACATGGGTTGCAGATGCAGAGGAATGCAAGAAGAGGGGATCAATTGAAACTGCACGTGCGATCTATGCACATGCCCTTACAGTGTTTGTTGCTAAGAAAAGTATTTGGCTTAAGGCTGCCCAGCTAGAGAAGAGCCATGGAACTAGAGAATCATTGGATGCCTTACTGAGAAAAGCAGTGACATACTGTCCGAGAGCAGAGGTGCTATGGCTGATGGGAGCTAAGGAAAAGTGGCTTGCAGGGGATGTCCCATCCGCTCGAGCAATTTTGCAGGAGGCTTATGCTGCAATACCCAACTCAGAGGAGATTTGGTTAGCTGCGTTCAAGCTGGAGTTTGAAAATCATGAGCCTGAGAGAGCAAGGATGCTTCTCGCCAAGGCTCGTGAGAGAGGTGGTACAGAAAGAGTCTGGATGAAGTCAGCAATTGTTGAAAGAGAGCTGGGAAACACTGCGGAGGAGAGGTCGCTGCTTGATGAAGGGCTTATAAAGTATCCTGCATTCTTTAAATTGTGGCTAATGCGAGGACAGCTTGAAGATCGTCTTGGGAACTTGGAGGCTGCACGTGAGGTCTATGAGCAAGGCCTCAAGAACTGTCCAGGGTGCATTCCTCTATGGCTCTCAGCTGCTAAATTGGAGGAAAAAATGGGTGGTCTGAGCAAGGCGAGGGCAATTCTTACTATAGCTAGAAAGAGGAACCCTCAAAATCCAGAGCTCTGGCTTTCTGCTATCAGGTCTGAATCAAGGCATGGCAATAAGAAAGAGAGTGAGATCCTGATGGCTAAGGCGTTACAGGAGTGCCCGACCAGTGGCATATTATGGGCAGCATCAATTGAGATGGCTCCAAGGCCTCAGAGAAAGAGCAAGAGTATGGATGCACTCAAGAGATGTGATCATGATCCATATGTGATTGCAGCTGTTGCCAAGCTGTTCTGGAATGATAGGAAGGTTGATAAGGCCAGGAATTGGTTGAACAGGGCAGTCACTCTTGCACCAGACAATGGGGATTTTTGGGCCCAATACTACAAGTTTGAACTTCAGCATGGAACTGAGGAGATCCAACAGGATGTTCTGAAGAGATGCATTGCTGCAGAACCAAGGCATGGAGAGCGGTGGGCATCTATATCAAAAGCAGTTGAAAATTCACATCTGCCTGTTGAAGCTATTTTAAAGAAAGTAGTGGTTGCTTTAGGCAAGGAAGAAGGGGTTATAGGAGTTTGAAAAACTTTTTAGAAAAAAAAATCAGGCCTTCCAATTATCAATATGTTTTTACTAGCTGACAATTTGGACAGCTTTTTACTAGGATTTGCCACTTTCTTTACAGAATCTCTTTTATCAATTTTTGTATATTTCTTTCTTTTCTTTTAACAACTCTTTTCTCTCTGTTTATCGTTGCAGCCTATTGGGCAGACATTCTTGTATTTACAGTTATTAGAAAGCAATTTTGTGGTACAAATTTCCTTCTATGGTTGCAAACTTTTTATGGGATTCAAAATATTTCTATGCAATCTCTGATATTTATTATTACTCTGCATTTGTGAGATGAATACTTGCATGAAGTTATTAGTATGACTAAAGAATTCTGTGAGATGAATACTTGCATGAAGTTATTAGTATGACTAAAGAATTCTGAGCAAAGTGTAGTCCTTGATAGTTACTACCATTTTGTGTTACGAGATGGATTTTTTTCATGTTTTGAATATATCTGAAGCTGGTCTAGAGGCCCTAGGAACAAACTTGAACTGCTGGATTCATTTGCTAATGCTCAGTACATTTTATTTTCATATCACGAAATGTTAGATATCTCCACCCTTCATTAGTATTTCTAATATTTCTGTAGACTCTTTAAGTACCAAAGACTTCCATTTGCAGTGGTGCTTGAAGATACTTGTGCGTGCCCGGCGACCTTCTGTCTCTTCCATGCGATCAATTTATGTTTCTACAATGTGGGATAAAGATGCCCAATCAAAAGGCATTGTTTTAAATATTTAAATTGAAAAGGCATTGGTCTAAAGATTTAAATATGGTTATTTATGTGCAAAGTGCATTGTTTCCTAGCCAAGAACATGTCGAGGAACAACACTGTGAATCTACAAATACAAACACAAATGTTATTGTACGAATCATGCCCGTTAATAAACCATGTGGATGAGAATGATGATGTTCTCATTTGATCATCCATGCTTGTGGGTGAATCCCTGATGAGCAATCCTTAATTGCTGTGCATCCATGTTTATTTGTTTATAATGTAATTACTAAATAATACAGTTGTTTTTGAATGCTATTGCTGTCATGAAGTTGTTGATAGTCTCATAGCACTCTATTAAAAAAGTTTGTTGCTGGTACCGAGAGAGCCTAGGGAGGCATCTGCGTATGTCACATGCACCTGAAACAGGCAATTAAGGATAAATATAAAAGGATATTGAGACAAATAAGAAGAATATGAGTCTACCTTGTTAGCTGGATATAACATGCTTTATCTTCAATGATAAATAAAGGCTACATACAAGTGATGTGAGGTTACTTCTTTTGACGTGCATGAAGACTACTTCAAATCACAATATTCAAAACCCTTCCATGTATCGATCTGTCAAATGAATGATAATGGAATTCTCAGTAGGGTTGCCTCAGAACAAACTTCACAATAATGATTCTTGATTTGAGACAACCTGCATCACCTATAAAACATGACAAAAAGATCCAACGAATCCCAAGCATGAACATACAAGCCCAAAACTCTTCAAGACATCTGACCTCAGTTTTGTTCAACCCAGCAAAAGACAAAGAGAAGGAACCCTAACCACAAATGATGAAGAGAAAATTTCATCTTGTCATTTTGAAAGGAGAATGAATGTGATTATATAAATTTTGGATGGATGTTAATAATTAGCCAACTTCTAATTTTAGGAGGTAAAAGAAATTCATTTGAAATTTTAAATTTCAAATGTTATTTGGAGACAATATTTCCTTTTCATAAGAATTTGAATTTTAACTTTGAAACTTTAGTATTAAATTTCCTCCTATATAGAGTTGTCCTCATTTTTCTGAATTAAGTGTGACATAGCTACCACATCATCAACTAGATTGAAGCCTTCAATCCTTATATGCCATATCATTACACCATTAAAACTGTCACGTCATTCATGTTTTGGAGCTTTGGGCCACATGTTGGATGCACAATCTTTGACTGAGCATATCTCTCAAACCACAAGGGTTCTCGTGGCAGTCCATATATCCAGCAGAATCCAATGGCGAGGGTCTCCAAGACAAATTCATTTATTTGCATCTTCAAAATCTCCAATAAGAGCGATGTATGAACATAATTCGGGGAATCCAAACCCTAGAGTTAGGGTTTCATCAATGCATCATCTCATCCATGACAACTAGCATATCAAGGACATCAATGATGAGAACTTCCACCTACTTTGATATCCTACACCTACTTTGACATCCTATACTTGCTTTGACATCCTACACCCGCTTTTACATCCTGCACTTGCTTTGACATCAATGGCAACATACTCAACAACATATGCAAGAAAATCCTAAACATGGGGATTAATAGGTAAGGTGGTTAATAGGTTAGTGGGTAAGGGGGTTGAGGACTCAAGTGTTAGTGGAGTTAGTGGATTGGAAGGCTCAAAGTTTTATGGGTCAAATATGGCTAATTGTGGTTACTATCAACATTACTTTTTAGTATTAATATCAAAATTTAAGTACAATTATTGACCTAAATTTTGACTTAAATTGCAACTATAAGCCCTAATTTTATCCCAAACACCAACCTAAACAATAGCTTAAGTTTTCACCTAGAAATTTTCTACAAAAATTTAAAAAAAAATCAATATGAAAATTCTTACACAAATACATACAATAACTCAAAAAGTCATAGTAAATTCATAACCCATGGATTTCATGTGAAATATTAGGTTGAAAATATGGGATATTGTTCTTAGGTTAAGCCAATGTATGGTTAGGTTAGGAAGGAAAAAATTGAACCAAGTTAATATTACATGAAGGAAAAGGATTGAAAATCCTCTCTAATAATAAGTGGAAGTAGGATGGGCACATTTCTTAGTAAAAAATGTTCAGAACACATGCATTCATGGACTTACAAAAATTACCCCTATTTTCAAATGATATCATATCCTCATCTTATTTATGTATTCCCATGATGGTAAATTCATTTATAAATATTAATAATCCATTATGGAAAGTTTATCATTTGTCACACAAAAATGTATCAATAATTAAAAAAAAAATCTCCCATGAAATGTTTAAGTCACCTGTATATAGTATATATCATTATACCAAAAAAAATAAAAAATTAAATACCCCTATATAGCCTCACCTAATACTTCCTAAATTTCTAGAGTAACACCCCATGGGATGTAGTTGAGGTGCTCGAGGCTTGGGAAAAAGGATGCAGTATACCCATAAGGTATTCCAAAAGAGGCATTTGTCCCTCCTTAAGGACCGACATGATTGAACTAGTTAGATGGATAATTGTTAGGCCCACTAAGACCATCAATTTCTTGAAATTAACCTAAAACATGTGGGGAACCCCACTTATGCTAGGGGCATGAGAAAGGATGGTGGATAGGTAACAAGATTGAGAATATATTAGATCTAATCCTTGAGATTTAAGAATAACTTCTTCCTAAGAGTTTGATTGTTATACAACAACATGTTTAAAGATTCTATGATGAAGTGATTATTTAATGAACCAATCAAACAAAATATCATTAGACAAGGGGATCTTCTATATGCTTTTCCCACATCCCTACTCATGGATGTGATATGTAGCATAAGTAGAGGTTAATTGTATGAAATTAATAAGGATATCATTCACGACATAATTGGAAATGATTTAAAAATTCCAAAGCTAGACCAACATAGTAAGAACCACCTTTAAGATCGATGTACCATGTGTCCATTACGCTCATGAGAATACATTGGAAAAGCCTAAGTATAATGCTAGCATCCATGGTATTGTTTGAAGAGCACCAAATGTGAAAGGTCTTAATATTATTCGAATGGTCTTTTCCAAGTTTTCCCTCAAACATAGGAATGTCCAAGGGTGACTCCTTGGGCATAGATGGAAATACACATCATGATTAATAGGATCATTAGTTAACTATAGCAAGTCTAGAAGGTTAATTACAACCGTAAAAACTTGTGTTTGAGGAGCTTTACCTCCAAATGAAATAGGGTAAGGGGTAGGTAAATTTCCTCCTCTTGAAGCATTTCCCCCATATATCTTCTAAAGAACCACCACCATTAGGAATAGACGTGTTGGACCTTTCTATAATGATATTATGGCCTTGTCTACGAGGGGGAGAATCTCGAATGGGTAAGACGCTCCTTGGATCCTAGGATAATGTCTCATATTTTCTAAAGAAATTATGTCACAATTCCTTACAAAGTTCTCCATGTCCTCGATTGTGTTAATTAAATAGCATGCCCCTATGGCACACTATCAAGCCTTAATAAAATAGATAAATAGAGGCCTTCTAAATGGGCATCCACCCTCTATAGTGAAATCCAAAGACAAAGGCTTACTAAAGGTAATGGTAGTAGTTTCAAAAGCCTCAAGTAACTGACCAAAGGTGATGAAATCCAATGAATATTGATATCTACTACTCTTGCCTACTGATGGATATCTCACTACGAGGCATAAGTGAGTACCCACAGGTGGAAACCTAAAGTCAAACCATTAAAATTCCTCTTCACACTATATGGGCAACATGAAGTTAATTATACTTGAATATGTCATTTGATGTTGACCTCCCAAGAATTTGGATGTTGAATAAGTCATTGACGTTCAGTAAGAATTTTTTAAATCCATCACATGAACTGAGAGGCCAACTATGTGAGTAATCCTTGCTCCACATGGTCTCCCCTTTGATTATACACCCCCTTGTCAAGAAAGAGATGAATGTCTTCCTAGTTACACATAGTATTACAAAGGCCTTTTCCGCATTTAATCACCTCTAAGTCTTTAATTTTGAAATGTCATTGTGAGTTTGAAAGCACCACCCCAAAGAAAACCCAACGCCCTATACTAATCTTTTGTCGGTGTTATAGATCCAAAACAAAGAACTCTAAGTTATTTTTGTTATGTTAGTTAATTTTATCCTACATTACTTCATATGGTATCCAATGTGTACCCTTGATGTGTGTATTGTAGGAAATAAATGCATGAAATGAAAGCTTAAACAAAATACACTCAAAAATTAAAACTTTTTCTCTTTTATTTACTTTCCTTTTGTGATTTTTAGAAATTATCGAAAAATGTGTAGTATAAGCAACAAGGTACAAACTTACTTGAGGAAAGAAAATTATTAATTAATTAATTTTAAATTAATAATAATGAAAATTATCTTAATGTTTTCACTCAAAGACATGTTTCTCTTAATGTTTTCGCTAAAAGACATGTTAGGTGCATATATCACATTTAGGCACACAAATATAGAAATAGGCATATGCATAGAGAAGAAAACACTTAAAAATATATTAAAGGGAAGATGGGTGCAACATTGTGTTGTTGTGCATCTTAGTTAAATATAGTTATTAAATAGAAAACCAAAGAGCGTATCTCAAAAAAAAAAACCAATGTAAAGAAAGTTGAGAAATAAAAAGAAGCTTTTCCCCCATAGAGTCATAATATCGACGAGATTTCCATACAAATGGTGTTTTACTAGAGCCACATTACCTAATTCAAGGCCACAAAAAAACAACAATAAAATACATTTTAATTTAATATGTTAAACAAGAAAGGAAACTAACTAGGCTTTAGAGAAAGAAGGAAAGGGAGGAAGTTGTGGAGTTGCACTAATTAATGGATCTTCTAATCTTGAATGGATGAGAAAGAAGAGGAGATCCAACTCCTATAATCATGTGCACAAGACAAAAAAACACCTTTCCTATTATATAAGTAGCAAAACCCTATATCTTATTTATGAAGAAAAGTAAGAACTCTTGTAATCTACTTGCAAAGTTCAAAAAAACACCTTTCCTATTATATAAGTAGCAAAACCCTATATCTTATTTATGAAGAAAAGTAAGAACTCTTGTAATCTACTTGCAAAGTTCAATGAGATCCAAGTAGGTGAAGTGGCGTTAAACAAAACAAGCAAATTAAGGGGAGAAAAAGAAAATTATATTGAAAAGAAGAAAGAAGTACATCAACAAGATTCATACATTTTAGTGACGGATTATTGAACTTTGTTTCCCTTCAAGAATCTTTTACATCCAACGGTCTTCAAAGGCTTCAATATCCCTCCTTTCAACCTTCCTTAAGAAAAGTAAGCCAATAGGAGGAAGAATGCAAATTGGTCAATCCTTTAAATATCAAGAAGTGATTCACACTAACATAACTTAGGGATTATTCAAGTCAATAGATGATCCAAAAGTCAAACTATCATAAGACTATGCACATGACCAAAAAATATCAATCTCATGTGAAAGAGGCATTTTGTAACATTTTTTATTCTTCCTAAGGTGTTTCTTCCTGAAGAATAGATTTACTTTCTAGAATAATTCTAAAATATTTATGCATTTGGGCACACATATAATAACGCATATTTATTGACTTGCTTCTGGCATTGTGCATGCAAGTGTCAAAAAGAAAAGAAGAAAAGTTGTGCCTATAACCTAAATTATGAAAAATACATCATATTTCCAAGATTTCTAAGGCAAATTAAAAATTTCTCATAAAAAATAGACTATGTATAACCTCCAAAAATCACAATTACTCATATTTTCCTAATTTAGTCTATTTTTTTCATGTCATAGTCAAGTTAGACACCAAATTGGTATATGAGACCTTTTTGTTTGTGAAACAAGGGATTGGCCTCCACACAACGATTTGACTACTAAAATGTTAAATAAGTAATATTGGCCCACTGTGAGGAAGCTCAAGTGCGAGGCACCCCTAGTGTGGGACTCCCAAAGGGAGTGTTTCTAGACATCTCCACCCTTGCCAAGACATGAGTTTTTGTTATCAATGGATTGTGGAGTGGCTTCACCCAATTTTATGGCAAGAGAAAAAAAAAAAAAAAAATTCTATGAAAATTTACTCACTCTACCTCTTCTGAATTTAAACATAAGATCTCTTAGTAAGAAACACAAGTTCTTAACCATTATACATATATATCCTAATTTTATGGTAAGGAAAAAAGTCATAAAAATATACATACTCTAGATTTGAATCATAATCTCCTAGAAATAAATATTAACATCATATAGATAAATAGCTAAAAATATCATAATTATATATCTCCAAAAAACCATGACAAAGGTAAGTTGTTATCTACTGAGGCCACAATTTTGCTACGTTTTTTTTTTTTTTTTTAAAGCTAGCTATAAAAGTATTTAAATTGTTTTTTATGGTGGAAATAGATTCAGCACTATCAAAAACCCTTGAAGCACCCAAAATCTTGAAGTTTTGACACCTCTAGCCTAGATTTCACAAAATTTCTACAATTTTTTAAAACCTTACCAAAATTTCTAAATTTTGTTTATCATGCATATTTAGACCACTCTTAAACCTAGAACCTTGATTTCCACTAGATCCCACCATACAATTAGCTCACTATAGAAAAGTTTGCTTTCATTTTTTTTGGATGTTCTACACTCCATATGAAACTAAATTCTATAGATAGAACAATCACGCTTCTCTGTAATAATTTCCTTGTGCTGCCTTCCCCTTGCCTTTTGCAGGATGGATCTGTTGCCATTTTTTCCTTCTTCCGTATCCTTATCTCCGTGTACTAATGAAATTTCCTTTCACAGATACAAGGCTCACACGCATATGCATCTGCCCTTAGTTTTGCATACCAATACTTATCATCTTTATATTTATGGCCGTCGTCAAACTCCTGCCTTCACCGTTGTTGCAGCAGCAACAGTGAAACACCGGCAAGGGAATAAAGTGAAAAAGAAAAGAGAATGCGATTCAGCAGGTGCCACTGCATATGGAAACCGAAATCTATCCACGCAAAGCAATACACAAGAACACAACGAGCACGATGTCTTATCATGGAACAACTTGATTAGAGACTATGTAGAGGATGGCCTCTGCCGCGAAGCGCTCAGAATGTATTCTCAAATGCAACGCGTAGGCATAGAGCCAGACAGGTTGGTAATTATTTCTTTAATCAATGCATGCGGCAGCTTTTCAGATTTGCAAGCGGGCAGGGACATTCATCAAGAAATCATTGCAAGGGGTTTGGAGTCGGATGTTTATGTTGGTACTGCGCTCGCTTCAATGTATGTCAAGTGCGGGAGTTTGGAGAATGCTCGCCGAGTGTTTGACAGAATGTCTGAACGAAATGTTGTGTCCTGGAATGCAATGATTGCTGGTTATTCTCAGAATGGCTTTCCCCATGAAGCCCTCGCAGTTTTCAGCGAAATGCAAGTTCAGGGTATAAAACCCAATTCAATCACAATGGCTAGTGTTTTGCCGGCTTGTGCTAATTTATTAGGTTTGGAACAAAGTAAGCAAATCCATGGTTATGCACTAAGAAGTGGATTTGAATCTGATGTTGTAGTGTGTACTGGGCTTGTAGACATGTATGCCAAATGTGGTAATGTGAACATTGCCTGCAAATTGTTTGAAAGAATGCCTAAACGAAATGTTGTGTCATGGACTGCAATCATTTCTGGTTATTCCCAGAATGGCCAATCCCAAAAAGCCTTGGCATTCTTCAATGAAATGCAATTCCAGGGCATTAAACCTAATGCAGTAACCATAGTCAGTGTTTTGCCTGCCTATGCCAATTTATTGGCTCTGGAACAAGGTAAACAGATCCACAGTTATGTAATAAGAAATGGATTTCAATTTAATGTTATTGTGGACACTGGGCTTGTAGACATGTATGCGAAATGTGGAGATATCAACATAGCCCATACATTGTTTGAAAGAATGCACCAACGAAATGTTGCTTCGTGGAATGTAATCATTGAATGGTCATTCCCATGAAGCCTTGAATTTCTTCAATGAAATGCAAATCCAAGGCATAAAACCCAACTCAATCACAATGGTCAGTGTTCTGCCCGCTTGTGTAGATTTATCTGCTGTGGGACAAGGCAAGCAAATCCACAGTTATGTGATAA
This sequence comes from Pinus tabuliformis, assembly GCA_031772625.1. NCBI lineage: Eukaryota > Viridiplantae > Streptophyta > Pinopsida > Pinales > Pinaceae > Pinus > Pinus tabuliformis. The sequence continues at coordinate 654,401,537 of CM062818.1, read as the reverse complement.
AAAATGATTTTGAATGTAATTTTTATGTGGGCACTGGGCTTGTAGACATGTATTCCAAGTGTGGCCATATAGACATTGCTCGGCAAGTGTTTGACAAGATGTTGAATCGAAATGTGGTGTCATGGAATGCAATGATTTTGGGATATGGAATTCATGGGCAGGGAGAGGACGCTCTTGTGCTGTTTTCCCAAATGCAACCGGAAGGCACAAAGCCTGATCGCATCACCTTCATCGGTGTTTTGAATGCCTGCTCTCACGCAGGGCTAGTAGATGCAGGCTGGCAATACTTTGAGTGTATGAAGTCCGATTATGGCCTTGCACCTGAGCTGGAGCATTATGCCTGCTTGGTTGACCTTCTTGGGCGAGCAGGGCATCTAGATGAAGCACATAACCTTGTCAAAAATATGCCATTAGAGCCCAATGTCGTCGTGTGGGGCGCTTTACTTGGGGCCTGCAGAATTCACTGCAATATTGAGTTAGGACAACGAGTGGCAAAACAACTCTTCGAGTTAGAACCAAACAATGTTGGATGTTATGTATTGTTGTCAAACATTTATGCTGAGGCAGGCAGGTGGGAGGATGTAGCAAAGTTGAGGACAATGATGAAAGAGAGAGAAATGAAGAAACCACCTGGATGTAGTTTTATCGAGGTAAATAGAGAAGTTCATACATTCCTCGTGGGGGACAGAACCCATGTTCAGTCTGAAAAAATTTATGCAATGTTAGAAACCTTGTATAGGCAAATGGAGGAGTTAGGATATGTGCCTAACACAAATCTTGTTCTGCATGATGTGGAGGAGGAGGTGAAGAAAAACATGCTATGCAGCCATAGTGAGAAGCTGGCCATTGCTTTTGGTATTATCAATACAAGCCCAGGCACCCCCATCCGAATCATGAAGAACCTTCGTGTGTGTAGTGATTGCCACAACACCACTAAATTCATCTCCAAGACTGTTGGCCGAGAAATTATTGTGAGAGATACAAACCGTTTCCATCACTTTAATAATGGATTTTGTTCCTGTGGAGATTACTGGTAAGGGCAACAAATACATATATCCTTTCAAAGTAATTAAAAAGGGCAAGAAATACATATATGCTTTCAAAGTAATTGAAAGGGGCAAGAAATGCACATGCATTCAATGCTTTCAAAGTAATATATGCATGCTATTCCTTTGTCAGGCATGACTCAAGTTGTAAAATTACATGTTTATAAACAAACTCGCCAATATGGACTTATGCCAAATTGACACAATCCAGCACTTCATGAATGTAATATTTTTAACATGTTATTTGGATATGATGATAAATTTAAGCCTTTAGAACATGTTTATAGACAAATTGGATTTGTCAAATACTTCACACAATATAGTAATTCTTAGATGCAAATTTTAATTATGTGTTCAAGTTAACATAAAAAGTTTGGGGCTGATTTTTGTGTGTCAACCTCTCATGAACCTATGCGATCTATACAACAAAAAGTTATAATTCCAATGAAATCGAAAGACAGAACAAATAGAAAGAAAATGGGCATACATGATCATGAAAAGATAAGATAGAAGAGATAGATATATGTGGTTTCATGTGTATGGTATTTGATGTTCTTTCTCAATCTTTTGAGTGAAGTTTGTAAAGATGTTTGATTTATATACTGTTTTGTGTTAAACAATAATGTTATGGTTTAAATTGATTTCTAAAACATAGATTACATATACTCGATGTAAAACATGTCTTTCACAGTCTCTAGTGTAAATTATCTTTTGATTAATTTTATTACCAATGCTTCATACCATTTATGGTTTCGATATGATGTTTGATGGTGTTTGTTGAACTAATATTATATTTTGCTTAAATGCTCAAATATACTCAATATAAAACATGGCTTTCATAATTTCCAGTGTAAATTATCTTTTAAGTTTTGAGTAATTTTATCACCAATCCCTCGTACCATTTATGGTTTTGATATAATGTTTGATGGCGTTTATTTGTTTAACTAATATTATATTTTGCTTAAATGCCTATTGGTTAATGAAATTTTAGGTTTTATGTCATGTCTCCCAATTTAAAATCCATGTAGTTGCTGGCAATTGATAAGATGCTTTAAGGACATGAGAAAATGATAGTATATAAATGTGAATTGCATTGGCCTATCAAATATTAGAGGTTGTGAACGTGCATTCTTCTTTACAGTTTGCTCATATAATTGATAAATTGATAAGTAGAGATTAAAAAAAGGCAGTACACAAATCTTAGCTAAGAGAATAATGATCTAGTCCTTAGAGCTTTTGCAATAGAATTTACTAAGGTCTTGGGGAGGTAATTGGTGAAAACTTGGAAGAATGAGTGGCAATGTGACTGAGCACAAAAATCCAAAACAAACTCTCATTTTTGTTAAAGAAAAAGCAAACATCTAGGGATGGATTGACATAAGAGTAATCAATGCAACTATTACTTCACAAAAGATAATGGCCAAATATGGGAAGTGTATTCCCAACCATTAATAAATTTTGTGATAATTGCAAGATTCCCAACTACAATGAAAATCAAGGGATAACTATAAGAAATGGAAAATGAACAAAGAAATTGGAAGAGATGATCATATTGAGAGCAAATTTAAATGTTTTTTTGACAATGATGCTTGTAACACCCCACTTTGCATCTGTAAGGCTCTGGCCTTGAATGTGCCCAAAAGCGCATCCAAGTGGTGAAAAAAATAAGGCTAAGTGAAGCGCGAGTTTAGTGGAACGAATGAGGGCGCCCACTGAATGACATAAAAACACAAGGATGCACCCAACGAACTAAGGTGTTGGGCGAGATGTGATGTGCACGCCACGGGCATGCCCAAAGACATGAGGGTGGGCATGCCCAAAGTTTGTGTGCATAACATGGCAATAAAACAGATGGGCATTCACAGAGAACTTGGGCGATGGCTTGCAAAACAAGTGACAAGTTGTGATGTTGTGGGGTGAGCCGATGCATGAAGGCATCGTGCGAAGGTCATTTTGCTCGCACGACAAGGTTGGTGTCAAGGCCTCGAGTTGGCACCAAAGGCCAACGAGAGCCCATGTGTAACGCCCACAAGTTGTGATTCGTTTGGCGGTGGGTGCACGATGGACGGGCAAGCAATGAGCTGGGTGGTAACCGGCAAGTTGGGGCGTGCCCACACGGTGCGACAAGCTGACCGAACAGAGGAGACAAGCCAACGTGTGACACGAAGAGTCATCGCGAAAATGACTAAGTGTTGGGCGGTGGAAAGTTTATATGTGGGGGCGGTCCCACACATGGGCGCCCACACTATGGGTCAACGCGACGGAGGGGCGAGTTGGACGAAACAGTGGGTCGGCTTGGTGAGCTGACACCCAACCGATGGGTCGACCGCCATATAAGTAAAGCATTGGAATGGTGGCAAAAATCATCCAAGCAAAGTTTCCAAGTGTTTATGCAAGCTAGGAGGGCGATCTACTTGGAGAGTCTGAAATTGGGCGAAGTGCAGGTGGACTCTTGGGCCGTAGCACGGAGCCGCAGCAAACACAGAAAACAGAGCTACAGGTTGTGCGAAGGCGTTCGGGCGAGGGCGTCGGCCTGAACGACCGAACGAGCAAGGGCATGCGAGGGCGTTTGTAAGGACCTGCGGTCCTTAGCACGCCCACTGGATGAAGTGCGACAGTGGTTGGTGAGTGAACAACTTGAAACGAAGAAAATGCGAGCTCAAGCCTAGCATGCAAAGGAGTTATGCAAGTGCGTAGAAGGTTGAGCGAGGTGTTTATATAGGTGGGGGAGCATGGATGGTTGCCCACGGGTCGAGCTACGAATTGGAAGCAAGCCGACATGTGTTTGATGGTGTTTACGATGAGTAGGGGTGTGCGTTTACATGGTGGACGAATCGGCTTAGGCAAGCCAACTCGCCCAACCATCCTTATATATGCGACGAGTTGTTGGAGCGAAGTTCAACCATTCGACAAACGATTCTTTAAGGAGAAGTGCGTGGAGAAGAGGGTGCAACAAAGAGGAAGGCGCAAATGGATATGCGCCCAAGTCTTGGGCAGGTCTCTTGAACGCACAAGTCTAAACGAAGGCCAGTTGAAGTAAGGTGTGCACGGGTAAGGTGTGGGCGCCCGGTTGTGCAAGGCGTGCGCGGGCGAAGGCGAGGGCGCCCGATTGTGCGAAGGTGTGAACACTCAGTTGTGTGCGGTTGGGTGGTTGTGCACGGGTTCTTAGATAGCTCGAGTGAGCGCCTGCCCGTCGTGCAGAAGCAAACGCGGAAGTTGTGTACGGTGAAAATGATGAAGTGTTGAGGTTGTGAACAGAGGTGTGACTCGTGCGGAGGCGCCCGTGTGTGGCGACTTGGTTACGGTGAGGCGCGCCCAATTTGGGCAAACAACACGATCGTGCGACAAGGTGAACGAAGGGTTGGTGAGTCGTGCGGCGACCATGCGGAGGGGCCGACGAGCTGGGCAACTGATTTTGCCAAAGTTGAAAATTGGCTAAGTGTAAATTTAGAGTTTCCCAAGATTTAACTTGTACTTGTAAAAGAAGATTATATATATTGATTCAGACAGACTCATATTGCAGGGAGTTGCCCCTCCCTTTATACTGTTGTGCATTTCTCTTGTATAATGTTGTTTATGTGAATGTTATGGGCTTTCACTTGTATAAAGGAACACATTAATAATACTTGGTTGCGAAACACAAACTAAGTAGGATAAGTGGAATGTTAGGCGTAGTCTACAATCATAAGTATTGGTGAAAAGAGAATGATTAGTAGTGCTGCACCTCGCTATAAGCGGTTGAAAGGCTACTGCAGGTGTAGGGGCGTGACAGGTGGTATCAGAGCTAGTGCCGGGGAGTTGGTGCTGGTGTTGAAGCATTGAAGCTGATACACACCTGCACTTCGTGACAGGTGGTATCAGAGCTCGATTGGAGCTGGTATTGAAGATTGAAGTTGTTGATCCTCACTTCGTAGCAGATGGTATTGAAGCTGATTTAGGGCTGAAGAAGCTTGACAGTTGGTGACAGTGGAAGCAGGTACTTGCAAGTGAAAGAAGCTGGTTTCGCATATAAGTGGAACAAGCGCTGGTTCATGGTTGCAAGGAACTTGGTGAAGTTGTCGAATGGTGAAACAGGTTTAGCATAGGTGAAGCTTAGTGCTTGGGCCAAGCTGAACGACAAAGCATGGCAGGTTTGGAAGAATGCAAAGGGAAGCTCTTGCTTACCTTATATAGGTTGAAGCGGATGAAAGAAGAGAACCCCCGGATTCGAGATAAGTTTGAAGTCTTGCAAAAGAATGTTGAAGACTAACTTCTTCAACTTGGTTGGACAATGGAGCAGGATGAAGTTGCAAATTGTGCTGACAAGGAAGAGGAAGCCGTGATAGTTGAGGATGTTGCAGATGTGCCAACGATGGAGGATGAACTTGAGGTTGATCAAGTTGGACCAGGATCGTATAGTTTGCAGACATGGGTGAATGAGGATACTCATTTGGAGGAGCCTCATGATGAGGATGATGTAAGTACTGTTGATACTTGTGTTTCACTTGAGCATTTGGTAGATGAACCGTATGCAAGGAAGAGCAAAGTCAGTTTGTCGATGCAAGGGAGGATCTTACCACGGATGTCTATGATGAGACCTTGTATGGGGAAGCAAGGATTGTTGACTGTTGCAGGACTTGTTGGGGTTGTTTGTGACCTTATGGTAGAAGGTGCAAAGGCCCGTGACAAGGGAGGAACATGATGATCGTTACGGAGGATTGGGTCATGCTTTAGCCACATGGAGAATTGGCTAAGTGCCTGGCATGACTCATGGACAGATTGGAGGGTACACTCTTGAGGATACTTGGGTGGATTTCTCATGGCCGAGACCAAGAGAGAGTCTCGGTGGAACCTTTAGTGGGGGAGCTATGATGAAGAGACTCATGTGATGATGATATGGTTGGGTGACCGAGTTCACTAGACCGAAGATTGCAGACTTGGATGAGGATAAATGATTGTTGTGATGGATCTACTTGGTTGGACTACATGGGCAACTTAGTCATGGACATCAGGTTGGAGACATGGAGCATGGCAGTCTATGCAAGGACATTATGTACGAGCACTTGTAGAGGTGTCACTTATGGGCATCCAATGAGGAGTGCCAAGGCAGGGATGTTGTGCAGGTAGATTTGCTAGTGTGACATGGAGACATTTTACTTATACACTGATGGAGAGGTTGTGCAATCTTGTACAACAAGGCCATGGACTTGGATGGAGTTGTGAGCAGAGTATGGAGCATTCCTACCACATGGAGAGCTAAGGCATCTTGTAGAGACCTTTGGGCCGAGACTTGTATGCTTGCTAGAGTGTTGGTTGGAGATGACTCATGGAGCTCATGATGACATGAGTTTGTGACTTTTAGGGACTTCATATATGGTGGACTTGGAGGATCTGATGCATTGAGGAGCTGAGGTCAGAGACTTTGATGCAGAATGGGATGCATACTTTCGAGTACATGTATGGGTGTGGCTTGGAAGTGTGACTTGATGTGGAGGATCGATATGAGACACTTTGGAGTGATGGAGTTACGACGATGATGATGCCTTGGTGGCAACACTTGGGCATGGGTTGAGCCGAGACTCAACCACTTTTGGCACATGGAAGCCGATTGATCTATGATCATGGGCAGCACATGGATAGATGAGACAGGTGCATACTTGTTTCTATGGCAGACTTGAGGGATGGCACATACAGATATGATGGAGGTTCCTTCATGGATCTGGATGTGGCACATCGAGAGTCGGAGTTGATGAGATGGTCTCTTCATATTGAGGAGATACACATATGGATGATGGTGTTGGGATAGATGCGGATGATTTCATGCAGCACATTGACACCAAACATCATGACAACATGTTGCAGATGAGATGAGGGCTACTTCATGGACCTGAGCATGGCTCACACTTATATGGAGATGGATTCTTGATCGAGTTAAGGATGTGACGGGATGTTCTGAGAAACAGCTGATGATGACATGAGGATGTTCACTCTCATGGTTTGAGCATGAAAGTTGCAATGATCACCCGACTAGTTCAAACATGGGGACGCGTAGTGTGCAAAAATGTGTTAGCATTTGTTGGAGTATCATGGAAGCAGTTCACATGAGGACGACACATGATGGGGTCAACACGATATGTTGCAGTGGGCATGTAGCTTGAGATGGAGGGACCAGCCTTCCACGATGGGGAGCAGCATGTGGAGATTGCGACGAGATGGTCGATGGTCATGGATTGAGATGATTTCCAGTGTATGAAATACCGATGGGGTGTATACCTTGGTATGGTGATCTTGGTGACAGATGGTTATCGGGACAAGACATGATGGAGATGGTAATTCTACATATGTTGCAGGGATGGTTGTAGTATGTGGAGGAGTTGAAATCATGGATGAGACAGATATTGTTGATGATCTTGGTGGATGACTACCAGGATGGCATGTTGTCGAGGACGACAACGACTTCAGGTGGAGGAGGATGTAAGGACCTGCGGTCCTTAGCACGCCCACTAGATGAAGTGCGACGGTTGTTGGTGAGCGAATAGCTTGAAACGAAGGAAGTGCGAGCTCAAGCCTAGCATGCGAAGGAGTTATGCAAGTGCGTAGAAGGTTGAGCAAGGTGTTTATATAGGCGTGGGAGTGTGGATGGTTGCCCACGGGCCGACCTACGAATTGGAAGCAAGCCGACATGTGTTTGATGGTGTTTGCGATGAGTAGGGGTGTGCGTTTACATGGTGGACGAGTCAGCTTGGGCAAGCCAACTCGCCCAACCATCCTTATATATGCGACGAGTTGTTGGAGCAAAGTTCAACCATTCGACAAGCGAGTCTTTAAGGAGAAGTGTGTGGAGAAGAGGGCGCAGCAAAGAGGAAGGCACAGATGGATATGCGCCCAAGTCTTGGGCAGGTCTCTTGAACGCACAAGTCTAAACAAAGGCCAGTCGAAGTAAGGTGTGCACGGGTAAGGCGTGGGCGCCTGGTTGTGCAAGGCGTGCGCAGGCGAAGGCGAGGACGCCCGGTTGTGCGAAGGCACACGGGTGAAGGCGTGAATGCCCGGTTGTTGTGGTTGTGCAGTTGGGTGGTTGTGCATGGGTTCTTGGGTAACTCGGGTGAGCGCTCACCCGTCATGCAGAAGCAAACGCGGAAGTTGTGTACGGTGAAAACGATGAAGTGTTGAGGTTGTGAACAGAGGTGTGACTCGTGTGGAGGCACCCGTGTGTGACAAATTGGTTATGGCGAGGCGCGCCCAAGTTGGGCAAACAACACGATCGTGCGACAAGGTGAATGAAGGGTTGGTGAGTCGTGTGGCGACCGTGCGGAGGTGCCGACGAGCTGGGCAACCAAGTTTGCGAAGTTGAAAATTGGCTAAGTGTAAATTTGGGGTTTCCCAAGATTTAACTTGTACTTGTAAAAGAAGATTATATATATTGATTCGGGCAGACTCATATTGCAGGGAGTTACCCCTCCCTTTATATTGTTGTGCATTTCTCTTGTATAATGCTAATTATGTGAATGTTATGGGCTTTCACTTGTATAAAGGAACACATTAATAATACTTGGTTGTGAAACACAAACTAAGTAGGATAAGTGGAATGTTAGGCGTAGTCTACAATCGTAAGTATTGGTGAAAAGAAAACGATTGGTAGTGCCGCACCTCGCTATAAGCGGTTGAAAGACTACTACTGGTGTAGGGGCGTGATAGTGTTTGTCTGAACGACTGTTCGAGCGTGGTCGTTCGAAGGCATTCGGGCGAGGGTGTGCGAGGGCATCGGCCTGAACAACCGAACTGGCAAGGGTGTCCGAGGGCGTTTGTCTGAATGATCATTCGAAGGCGTTCAGGCGAGAGTGCGCGAGAGCGTCTGCCTGAACGACTGAACGGGCAAGGTCGTTCGAAGGTGTTCGGGTGAAGTCGTGCGAAGGTGAACAAGTGAGGGCTTGCGAGGGCGCCCGCCTGAATGACCGAACGGGCGAGGGCGTGCGAGGGTGTCTGCCCGAACGACTGAACGGGCGAGGGGGTGTGAGGGTGTCCACCCGAATAACTGAATGGGCGAAGTTGGTCTGAATGATGGAACGAGCGAGGGCATGTGAGGGCGTCGGCTTAAATGACCGAACGGGCGAGGGCGTGTGAGGGCGTCCGCCTGAACGAGTTGAGGGCGTTCAGCTGAACGAGTTGCATGCGAACGACGTGCTGAACAATGCGACGTTGAATGAGTTGTGATGGACGGTAGAACCGATGGGCACTTCGAATGGTGGTTCGGGTAGTCTGAATGGTGCAGGCCAGGTTGCACGGTTGTGACAGAAATTGTACCAAGGAAACTAGGGGTTTCCTGGAAAGACTGTAAAACTGTATATTTGTGAAATATTGTTATTATCAGACAGACTCATATTTCAGGGAGTTGCTCCTCCCATTAAAATATCCACTGTGCATATGTGTAAATGGTAATAATGATGAAGATGATTAATTGAATGTTTCCATTGTGTATGTGAATTTTATACTTAGGAAATTTGAAAAATAAACTAAGTATAGAAAGTAGACATAGTCCACACTTACAAGTATTGTTAAAAAGAAAGTGGGTGGTGGTGCCGCACCCTCCATTGTACGATCGGAAGAGTACCGCCAGGGTAGGGGCATGACAGGTGGTATTAGAGCCCTGATTCAAAGAATTGGATTTGCAGAAAAGCTAATCCCACTGCACTACGTGACAGGTGGTATCAGAACTTCGTATTGTGCGAGCTTTGGTGATTCAGAATTCCAGATTGAAGTGCTACACTTCGTGACAGGTTTAGCATGGGTGAAGCTTTGTGCTTGGGCCAAGATGAACGACAAGACATGGCAAGTATGGAAGAATGCAAAGGGAAGCTCTTACTGACCTTGTATAGGTTAAAGCTGATGGAAGAGGAGAACCCATGGATTTGAGATGAACTTGAAGTCTTATAAATGAATGTTGAATACAAACTTCTTCGACTTGGTTGGGCAATGGAGCATAGTGTAGATGTAGATTACGATGACGAAGAAGAAGAAGCCGTGATGTTTGAGGATGTTGCAGATATGACAATGATGGAGGATGAACTTGAAATTGTTCAAGTTGGACCAGGATCATGCAGTTTGCAGACATTGGTCGATGAGGATACTCACATGGGGGAGCCTCATGATGAAGTAAGTACTACTTATATTTGTGTTTCAGTTGAGCTTTTGGTAGATGGGCCATATGCAAGGAAGGGCAAAGTCATGCCGATGCGATGGAGGATCTTACCATGGATGTCTATGATGAAACCTTGTATGGAGAAGCAAGGACCATTGACTGTTGCAGAGCTTGTTGGGGTTGTTTGTGACCTTGTGGCAAAAGGTGAAAATGCCTGTGATAAGGGAGGAACGTGATGATCATTGTGAAGGAATGGGTCATGCTTTAGCCACATGGAGAAATTGGCTAAGTGCCCGGCATGAATCATAGACAAATTGGAGAACGGCACACACTTGAGTTTGATGACACTTGGGTGGACTTCTCATGGTCGAGACCAAGAGGAAGTCTTGGTGGTACCTTCAGTGGGGGAGCCATGGTGGAAGAGACTCATGTGATGATTATATGAGTTGGGTGACCAAGTTCACTAGACCAGATTGCATACTTGGATGAGGATGACCGATTGTTGTGATGGGTCTACTTAGTTGGACAACATGGGCAACTTGAGTCATGGACATCGAGTTGGAGACATGGAGCATGACAGTCTTATGCAGGGACATTATGCAGGAGCACTTGTAGAGGTGTCACTTATGGGCATCCAATGAGGAGTGCCAAGGCAGTGATGTTGTGTAGGTTTTTGCTGATGTGACATGGAGATGTTTGATTTATGAGCCGATGGGGATGTTGTTCACTCTTGTACAACAAGGCCATGGACTTGGTTGGATTCGTGAGCAGACTATGGAGCATTCCTACTACATGGAGAGCCGAGGCATCTTGCAGAGACCTTTGGGCCGAGACATGTATGCTTGCCAGGATGTTGGTTGGACATGACTCATGGAGCTCATGATGACATGAGGTTGTGACTTTTAGGGACTTCATATTATGGTGGACTTAGAGGATCTGAGGCATTGAGGAGCTGAGGTCAGGGACTTTGATGCAAGATGGGGTGCATACTTTTGAAGTACATGTATGGGTGTGCTTGAGAGAGTGACTTGATGTGGAGGATCGATGTGAGACACTTTGGAGTGACGAAGTTGTAGCGATGATGATGCCTTGGTGGAAAAACTTGGACATGGGTTGAGCTGAGACTTGACCACTTTTATACGTGGGAGCTGATTCGTCTGTGATCATGGGCAGCACATGGATGATGAGATAGGTGTATACTTGTTTCTTTGGCAGGCTTGAGGGATGGCACATTACGGATATGATGGAGGTTGCTTCATGGAGTTGGATGTGGCATATCGAGAGTCGGTTTGATGAGAGGATCTCTTCATATTGAGGAGATGGATTTTACACATATGGACGATGATGTTGGGATAGATGTGGCTGATTTCATGCAACGCATTGACACCAAACATCATGGACAACATGTTGCAGCCGAGATGGAGTTTACTTCATGGACCTGGACATGTCTTACATTTTGATGGAGATGGAGATGGATTCTTGATTGATTTGATGTTGTGACAGGAGGCTAGGAGAAACGACTGATGATGGCATGAGGATGTGCATTCTCATGGTTTGAGCGTGACAGTTGGACCAATCACCCAACTAGTTCGAGTCATGGGGGCTATAGCAGTGTACAGAGATGTGTTAGCATTGTGTTGGAGTATCATGGCAGTAGTTCACATGATGAAAATACATGATGAGGTCAACATGATGTGTTGAAGTGAGCATGTAGCTTGAGTTGGAGGGACCAGTCTTCCACGACGAGACAACATGTGGGAATTGCGACGAAAGTGGTTGATGATCATGGATTGAGGAGACTTTCCAATTCATGGAAGACATAAGCCTTTATGGTTTATGCGATGGCAAAGCAGAGGCAAGCAACATGAGCATTTTGATGTTGGAGCTAGCAACACTTTTCGATGTCGTATGATAGTGTTGTCGAGGACGACAAACATTTAGAGTGGGGGAGAATGTAACACGCACGAGTTGCGGTTTGTTTGGTAGTGGGTGCACGACAGACGCACAAGCGATGATCTAGGTGGTAACTGGCGAGTTAGGGCGCACCCGCACGGTGCGACGAGTTGACCGAACGAAGGAGACGAGCCAACGTGCGACATGAAGAGTCATCGCGAAAATGATTAAGTGTTGGATGGTGGAAAGTTTATGTGGGGGCAGTCCCACACATGGGCGCCTACACCATGGGCTGACACGATGGAGGGGCAAGTTGGACGAAACGGTGGGTCGGCTTGGTGAGTCGACGCCCCAACTGATGGGCCAATCGCCATATAAGTAAATCGTTGGAATGGTGGAAAAAATCATCCAAGCAAAGTTTCCAAGTGTTTATGCAAGCTAGGAGGGTGAGCTACTTGGAGAGTCTGAAATTGGGCGAAGTGTAGGCGGACTCCTGGGCTGTAGCAAACACAAAAAACAGAGCCACAGGTTGTGCGAAGGCGTTCGGGTGAGGGCGTTCGAGGGCGTTGGCTTGAACGAACGAACTGGCGAGGGCGTCCAAGGGCGTTTGTCTGAATGACCATTCAAGCAAGGTTGTTCGAAGGCGTTCGGGGGAGGGCGTGCGAGGGCATCGGCCTGAACAACCGAACAAGCAAGGGCGTCTGAGGGCGTTTGTCTGAATGATCGTTCAAAGGTGTTTGGGTGAGGGTGTCTGCCTAAATGATTGAACAGGTGAGGTCGTTTGAAGGTGTTCGGGTGAAGTCGTGCGAAGGCGAACAGGGAAGGGTGTCCGCCTAAACGACCGAATGGGTGAGGGCGTGCGAGGGCGTCCGCCCAAATGACTGAATAGGCGAGGCGTGTGAGGGTGTCCGCCCGAACGACTGAACGGGTGAAGTTGGTCTGAACGACAGAGCGCGTGAGGCCGCCAGCTTGAACGACCGAACGGGCGAGGGCGTCCGCCTGAACAAGTTGAGGGTGTTTGGCTGAACGAGCTGCAGGTGAATGACGTGCTGAACAGTGCGACAGTGAACGAGTTGCGACAAACGGTAGAACCGGTGGGCACTCTGAACGGTGGTTCGGGTAGTTTGAACGGTGCAGGCCGGGTTGCATGGTTGTGACAGAAATTGTACCAAGGAAACTTGGGGTTTCCTGCAAAGACTGTAAACTATATATTTGTGAAATATTGTTATTATCGAGCAGACTCATATTTCAAGGAGTTGCCCCTCCCATTAAAATATCCATTGTGCATATGTGTAAATTGTAATAATGATGAAGATGATTAATTGAATGTTTCCACTGTGTATGTGAATATTATACTTAGGAAAGTTGAAAAATAAACTAAGTATAGAAAATAGGTGTAGTCCACACTTACAAGTATTGTTAAAAAGAAAGTGGGTGGTGGTGTCACACCCCCCATCATGCAGTTGGAAGAGTACCGCCAAGGTAGGGGCGTGACACCATGACTACCCATGCCCACTAGAAGTGGCGAAAAAACAACATGGAGAACTGATTTGGTTTATAGATCGCATGGAGGGGCATGAACTGCACAAGGCAGGGCGCCCTCCCACATGACAAGGAACTGACTTGGTGAACCGAAGTAGCAAAGACTTAGAGTGCACGACACATGAGCACCTCGTACGACGGGCGCGCCCACAAGTAGAAGGGCTGCCCAGGTCCACATGGAAGGCAACGTGCATGAGTTAAAGGGGCGCACCTGCAAGATGGGGGGGCATCAAGCGTTGCGACAAGTGAAAAACATAACGGGCACACCATGATGGGTGCACCGGCCCAACATAAGCTCAAGGTAGAACGGGGGTCGTCCAAGGGCGCGATCGCCCTAACCGAGGGGTAACGAAGCGATGCGACGAGCAAGCAAGTTGTGAAACGAGAAGGAAAACAAACAAGTCGACATGGGCAAGGTGTGTGGTCCACAGCAGCATGATAGGCACATGCCCTGGGCGCACTCGCATGATGGTGGGGTGTTGGGCATCACGTGTCATGCACAGCAAGGCACCCACACGGAGGGGTGCCCGCACGAGGAGGAAGAATCGGCTCAAGTGAATGAAGGGGTTTCAACAAACTTTGCAATAAGTTGACTCAACACTTAAAGGGGCGTCAGCCAAGGTAAATGGTTTGGCATAAACACATATGAGGAGCTCAACACTTGGAAGGGAGGTGTTCAAGGAAGCAAATCACAGAGATGTGAGTCTATGCGAATTGAAAAACTACAGGAAGGGTGCACGTCACAGAAAGAGAAATCGCAGCTAAGGTTCATCACAGAAAGAGGGGCGACTCGCCCAAGCGAGCTTGATTTATGGCAAAGGCCGAGTTGGGTTTTTGATTTGATTGGGGTGCGGATTCTGGGTTTTCTATTGGGCAATGTGAATGTTAGTGTCAGTCTTTCCAGCCTTCCTCCAGTGATCAAATATGCTCTTACAAAGTGGTCTTAGAGTGTCAAGGTCAAATTTTGTCATTTCAAAGAGTCTTCAAGCAAAATTTGGTCACTAGGCATTAGGTCTAGGGTTTGCTTTCACTCCTTCTAAAATTTCCCAAATACCAATCTATGTCACTTTTCTGCTGAGTCTATCATCATTCATAGGGTTGTCATTATCATGTCAGTGTCTAATGAGTCATTTTACACCTTGTTCATGCTTCAGTTGCACCTACGCAAGGTCATTTCCCTCTCCTAGGGTTTTGAAAGCTAATTTATCTTAGATGGTCAAATCATTAGCAAAACTTGTATCCAGATGTTAATACACCTTCCCCTATCTTTCTTGTACCTTATCAAACACTTCCCATCACTGAGATCCCCCAAATTCCTCATTTTTGCACAAACCCTAGTTTCTTGCCACAACTTGGCAATTTTCTAGGCTAGGCCTGTGTTTTGCCCTTTTGGACCCCTTCCCCTCGCTCGATCTCTGAGATTCCACTTTCCCCTGCTTCCTAACATCCCTCCCTACTTCCAAAAATTTCCCCAAGAATTTAGAAGCCCCTCATCCCCTTCATTTCGCTTCATTTCCACAAAATCCCTTGTTTCACACATCGGGATAGGTTTTACTCACATGACGTTTCTGAGCAATCAAAAATGAATTTGGGAAAACTGAGAGAGTTTTTTTTCCACAACATGCCAAAGAAGAAAAACCTCCTTCACGTTTTACACAGGTGTCATGGTTTTAGAGAAATGTCAAAAATACAATCGCCTCAGGAGAATTGAATGCATCTCTGAAGTGACCTTAGTAAAATAAAGTTTTATCTTAGTTCAGTTGGCCAAATGAATTGATTGATGAGTCAAATGATAACTAGAGACAAAGATATTTCTAATGAGCTATCATGAGCTCAATTTGGAGTTGAGGAAGGCATTCAAAAGTTGACTGCAACAGCACTCTGCCTTGAGGCAGCTTCATTTGGCACATTTTGACTAGTCTTGGAAGATTTGATTTTTGATAGGGCAAATGAACTCCAAATTGAAAAATTATAGTTGTGTTGGAAAGTAGACTCAAAGACCTTTCCAACGAGCTATCATGCGCCCGATTCTGACACCGGGAAGGTCTCCAAAAGTCATCTGAAAGTCGCGCTACGTGTTGAACCAGGCGCGCTACGCATCAGGAGCGCGCTACGCATCAGACCACATTTCTCAGTGCAAAATTACAAGTGCACTACGCATCAGAGGGGCGCTACACGTTGGGAAAGGCACGCTACGCGTTAGGTTTTTCGCCCAGTCACCTACCTGCAAGCTCTCAAAATCCTCTCTTAGCTCAAGACAATACAACATTTGAAAAAAGTCAAAAAGCAGTTAATTGTGTGCATAGTCAGCATATACAGTTCAGCTATCTTGCCTTCAAAACTATGTCAGAAACCGAAACAGATTATGAGCAGGATTTTGATAGTGATTCTACACCGGAGGTAAGTGTGCCAAGGAGGTATCACAAAGGTGACGGAGATCCAGTTTCATCATGAATTGGCTTGTCTCTTTGTCTTGCATTTACATGGAGACCAAGTTACCTTAGCTGGAGTCAATGTTACTCTTACACCGGAAGCAGTTTCATTAGCAACAGGTCAGTAAGGATTGAGAAGCTAATCTTGAGAGGGTCAACATCCATTTAGAGAAGTTGTTGGCGAAGGCCAATCACTTGAAACATCATTATTAGGCTCGCATGCATGTGTGCAAAACAAGAATGAAGGTACTAAAAGGACGATTGAGCAAGGCACTAAAACGACGGAAAAGGCCCGATCCACTCCAAATTTTGGCCGAAGCCTCTTTGAATGGGCATGGTACTTGATTGGGGACTCCCAGCCCAAATTTCAAAAAATTTGGAGAAAATTTTGTCAATTGTGAAATTTTTGTATTGAAAACAGGTTTTTGCCCTCAACGCGTAGCGCGTCGCGCGCTACCCTGAAGATGGGCAAGTCCATTTCTCAAAAACTCAGCATTTTTGGATTTGTCATGACAAATTACACTTTCTCAGTAATTTCCAAGATATTTCATCAGGTTTTGAGCCCTCAGAAGGTCAAAAAACATGCAAAAAATGACTTTCTGCCACTTTTTGGACACACAGGAAGCAGTCTTGGGAGATTGCAATTTTGGAGTGGCAAATGACCACCAAATTGAGAAATTCCACTTAGGCTGGAAAGGAGACATCTAGACCTTTCCAACAAGCCTACTTTTTCCTCATTTGGATGCCAGGAAGTGTCTCAAAAGTTGGCTAAAAGGCGCGCTACGCGTTGAGATTCAGGGCGCTACGCATCAGGCTATTTTCACAGAAATGCACCTACAGCTCAGCAAAACGCAGTTTTAACTAGGTTTGACTTTTTGGAGTGGATTTTGATCCTCCTTGATGTAAATTATGTAATTTTATGATAATTTGACACTTATTTATCTCTTATAGAAGATTCATTCATGAAATGGGCAAAAATTTAATGAATGAATTGGTTTCCTAGCTTATAGAGGCAAGTTGTTTTGACTGCCTAGATTTTAGTGCTCAGTTTGGAATTGGTTGAAACAGCTCCTAGGATAGTGAGCTCGACCCCTAGAGGCAAGGAAAGATGTTAGATTGCCTATATTATGTACTTTCTTGGTCATTTTCATGGTTGGACTCTTGAGGGAGAAAGCTTCTATTGTATTACTCATTGTATCTCTGCAATTTTGGCAAAGGAAGAAAGACCAGGGTTTTGCAGTCCTTTTTGGGATTCCTGTGGTTACATGTATTGATGGTGTGTTTCTCTTTGTACTTGTAAGTTTGTTATGTGAATCATCTTCTTACTTTTCCTTCTGCAAATTAGGCAAATGAAGTGTTAAAGTAGAATTCATGATTGCCATGCTCTGCTTTTAAATTTGCTTAATATCAATGTTTTGATCTGTTTAAGGAGAATTCAAGGTGATTGCTTGCTCTCCTTAGCTCCTCACCAGTCATTCTCACCCATCCAAATCTTTCAAAGGCATCAATACAGTCTCCTACCTTGCCCCAAAGAACCCCTTGCGAAAACTGTGTCTAATCCTCGCACCCAAAATTGCCCTTCCCAATTTTCCACCAAAAACCCTAAAAAATCCCAAATCAAACCTTTTTATCAGTTTACTAGCCTAAAATAAGTATTCTTATTGGTTATCTCTGCCCGTTTAAGATCTTTGCCAAGATAGGCCAGAGAGAGCCCTCCCCTGCCCCGTAGGGCTAGCTACGAGGCTAAGTGGTTTGATGTTGCCTTGGAGTTTACCTTTTTCAGCCTGAGGTGAAATTTCAAGCGCTAACATATTGGCAACCATACTGGGGAAGAACAAATGGTTTACTTGTTGATGTCATTTGTTTTATAAGCTACAGACGGAGCCTGAAGTTATGCCAGGTAGCCTTCGAAACGCTTTTGCTTTGCATTAGCGGAAGTAGATAAACGCTGCTTCAGTCAATCTCCGGTCTAGCTTGTAATCGTGACATCTAAATTGTTAATTTCCCCAGTACATGTATCAAGGTCAGATCTAATTGTTGGTGGTGGACAACGATCAGACACTGGCAAGGCTAAAATTATTCACCTGGTGACTCTAAATCATTTTCGAGATTAGATCCAAAGACTCCACTGGAGGATGATCCTGACCAGAAGAAACATGAAAGGACAATATGGACAAATCAGGTACTCAAGTTGGAATTTCATCCAAGACATTTTGTTCTTTGTCATAAATTATTTCTTCTCTTTTCCCAAGAATGTCAAGACTGCGTTGCAAAGTATACTATGCTTGAGAAAAGATCCCAGGCCTGCATTTGATTCCTTCCCTTTGAAGATTATAATACCAAAGATTTGCATGCCTTTGAGTTTGATCAGGTTCCTTTTTCCGAATTTTGTGATGACCATCCTCAAATTGATGAACCTCAAGATACCAAGACTAATCCTATACCTGTTGTACATACCCCTACACCTTGTAAAATTCCAGATCGGTATAAACCTCTTGTTTTACCTTCTGTTCTCCATGCTTTCCACAAAAACTATGATCTATACTTGCCGAGGTTCGATGGTGAAAGTAAGAATGTCAACGCTGAGCAACATGTGCAGAGTTTTGAGAATTTTCTAGATTTTTTTGAAGTTGATGAAGAAGATGTTAGTATAAGGCTTTTTGTTCTTTCTTTGCAAGCCAAGGTCAAGAGTTGGTTCAAAACCCTGCCTGATGCAAGCATCTCAAATTTCCGGCAATTCGTCAAAGTTTTTCTCGACAGGTGGATGATTGGGCAGAACCTTTTCTTGATTGTAGAAGAGTATAACCAGCTGAAAAGATTGCCAGGGGAGACAGTACAACAATTTTCGGCTAGATTTAACCAAGTTTATTATTCAATGCGAGTTGATATAAGGCCTCCTCCTAGATCTGCTCTCTTGCACTATCCGGGTGCCTTTGATCCGGAGATGGAGTTTCAGCTGAGAGAAAGGGATATTGCAACACTTCACGAGATGCAAAACAGTGCAGTAAATGTAGAGGCACATCTGCTGATTCGAAGGGCAAGGATGAAGGAAGAAGAGATGAAAAACATAGATCCGGAAAAATCAACATCTCTAGAGGTGAGGCTTGACATTTTGGTAAGTGAAGTGGAAAAGATGATGGACAAGATCAACGCAAGGAATGATTATGATGTTCAAGCTCATGGCTCGCTGATTGAAGAAGAACAAGTTGTTGATCCAAAACATTTTGTTTCTTATCCTAGTTGTCATAGATCTGATAATGATTGTTTTGTTGATCACCTTGGCGAAGAAAGAACTGTTGATATGACCTGCATGCTTGATGATATGTTTTATACCGATGATTTGCCTCAGTTTGATCAGTATGATGATTATTATGTTCTCCAAAAAGAAGCTAATCTTGCAGACGAATCAGCAGCTAGTTTGTGCGAAGAGGAAGTTCACTTTCAGCAGCTCGAATACAATGTTCAGCCATCACATATCAGCTATGACAGTGACGAGGAAAGTGCAGCAAATTTTGAAGTAAGTGAAGGATCTTTGCCTTTTTGTTTTGATTCATTTCAGTTCATCAGAGAGAATTACCATGCAATCAGAAATCAAATGTCAACAAGTCTTGATTTGAATCATCTTGAGAGCAATGAAAATTTTGTTCAAGACTTCTCATATTCAGATTTGCAACCCCCGAAAGCCATTGATTGTCAAGTTGCAGCTGAAGACTTGGAAGTGGACACACATGATTTAATGATTCAAGGTGACTCCGTACCATTCTGTTTTGAATCATTTCAGTTTTTGAAGGGTAGATTGCATAGTAAATCTTCAAATGAACAGCCTATAAAAAATCAGAAATCTCTCAGTGTTAATGTTGAGGATGAGACAGATAACAAAATTCTTGAGCAGCCTGTAGCATCAGATTTGCAGCCACCAAATGAAATTGAAGGGCAGATTACAGATGAAGCTGTGGAAGACGAAATACATGATTTGATGATGCAGGAAGATTCTATACCCTTTTGTTTCGAAGCATTTCAGTTTATAAGGCAGAATCTTCATAAAATCTCTCAACAAAAAGATGAACAACTAGAAGGATGTCATACATTTTCAATGGATACATTACAACAGTCTTTTCAAGTTTTTCATGATCCAATAGCTAATGTTTTGGATGAGGTTTGCAGTCAAAGTCTTTCTCCATTAACTACATGTGAGCTTGAAACATGTGCTAATATGAATTTGATCCGGCAGCCGGTTTCTTTCTCATTTTCAGCAGAGGTCTCGTCACAAGGCTCAGATCAAAGTGTGCATTCATGGTATGAGGAGAAAAGAAGTAATCCATTAGCTGAGCTAAGTTCCAGTGTGATTGAATTTCAAGATCCTTATGCAGTGTTTTTGGAGGCGGATAGAGAAATCATATCATTCAACGGATCTGTTTCTAAGCTATCATGGGAGTTTCCGTTCAGTAGTTCTCTCTTGTTGTTCATAAGCGAGCACTTGCGGAAAATTCCAACAACAGACGGGATACTTACTTTGTTGCACTGGTTGTTTCATTTCACTTGATCAGGTGATGAATGAAACTGTTAGAGTAGGTTGTGATGAATAAGCTCCCCTTTGAGCATCATTTCCAGTTTGTCGGTTGTGTTTAAGTATTGAGTTAGTTTTTAGTTGAGTGAGAGTCAATTTTTGTTGTCAAGTCATCAGTTTTCAGTCATGCATTTCAGCTTGAGTTTTTGACTCCATTGCCCAATGGATGAAGGCACTGCCTAGCTCTTTCAGAGATCTGTCGTTCTTTGCACCTCCAAGGAGCTACCATCCCCATTGGAGCCAATGTTAGTGTCAGTCTTTCCAGCCTTCCTCCAGTGATCAAATATGCTCTTACAAAGTGGTCTCAGAGTGTCAAGGTCAAATTTTGTCATTTCAAAGAGTCTTCAAGCAAAATTTGGTCACTAGGCATTAGGTCTAGGGTTTGCTTTCACTCTTTCTAAAGTTGCCCAAATGCCAATCTATGTCACTTTTCTGCTGAGTCTATCATCATTCATAGGGTTGTCATTATCATGTCAGTGTCTAATGAGTCATTTTACACCTTGTTCATGCTTCAGTTGCACCTAGGCAAGGTCATTTCCCTCTCCTAGGGTTTTGAAAGCTAATTTCTCTTGGATGGTCAAATCATTAGCAAAAATTGTATCCAGATGTTAATACGCCTTCCCCTATCTTTCTTGTACCTTATCAAACACTTCCCATCACTGAGATCCCCCAAATTCCTCATTTTTGCACAAACCCTAGTTTCTTGCCACAACTTGGCAATTTTCTAGGCTAGGCCTGTGTTTTGCCCTTTTGGACCCCTTCCCCTCGCTCGATCTCTGAGATTCCGCTTTCCCCTGCTTCCTAACATCCCTCCCTACTTCCAAAAATTTCCCCAAGAATTTAGAAGCCCCTCATCCCCTTCATTTCGCTTCATTTCCACAAAATCCCTTGTTTCACACATCAGGATAGGTTTTACTCACATGACGTTTCTGAGCAATCAAAAATGAATTTGGGAAACCTGAGAGAGTTTTTTTTCCACAACATGCCAAAGAAGAAAAACCTCCTTCACGTTTTACACAGGTGTCATGGTTTTAGAGAAATGTCAAAAATACAATCGCCTCAGGAGAATTGAATGCATCTCTGAAGTGACCTTAGTAAAATAAAGTTTTCTCTTAGTTGGGTTGGCCAAATGAATTTATTGATGAGTCAAATGATAACTAGACACAAATATCTTTTCAATGAGCTATTGTGAGCTCAATTTGGAGTTGAGGAAGGCATTCAAAAGTTGACTGCAACAGCACTCTGCCTTGAGGCAGCCTCATTTGGCACATTTTGACTAGTCTTGGGAGATTTGATTTTTGATAGGGAAAATGAACTCCAAATTGAAGAATTCTAGTTGTATTGGAAAGTAGACTCAAATACCTTTCCAACGAGCTATCCTGCACCTGATTCTGACGCCAGGAAGGCCTCCAAAAGTCATTTGAAATTCGCGCTACGCGTTGAACCAGGCGCGCTACGCATCAGGCCACATTTCTCAGTGCAAAATTACAAGTGCGCTACGCATCAGAGGGGCGCTACGCGTTGGGCAAGGTGCGATATGCGTTGGTTTTTTCGCCCAGTCACCTGCCTGCAAGCTCTCAAAATCCTCTCTTAGCTCAAGACAATACAACATTTGAAAAAAGTCAAAAAGCAGTTAATTGTGTGCATAGTCAGCATATACAGTTCAGCTATCTTGCCTTGAAAACTATGTCAGAAACCGAAACAGATTATGAGCAGGATTTTGATAGTGATTCTACACCGGAGGTAAGTGTGCCAAGGAGGTATCACAAAGGTGACGGAGATCCAGTTTCATCATGAATTGGCTCGTTTCTTTGTCTTGCATTTACATGGAGACCAAGTTACCTTAGCTGGAGTCAATGTTACTCTTACACCGGAAGCAATTTCATTAGCAACAGGTCAGTAAGGATTGAGAAGCTAATCTTGAGAGGGTCAACATCCATTTAGAGAAGTTGTTGGTGAAGGCCAATCACTTGAAACATCATTATTAGGCTCGCATGCATGTGTGCAAAACAAGAATGAAGGTACTAAAAGGACGATTGAGCAAGGCACTAAAACGACGGAAAAGGCCCGATCCACTCCAAATTTTGGCCGAAGCCTCTTTGACTGAGAATGGTACTTGATTGGGGACTCCCAACCCAAATTTCAAAAAATTTGGAGAAAATTTTGTCAATTGTGAAATTTTTGTATTGAAAACAGGTTTTTGCCCTCAACGCGTAGCGCGCCGCGCGCTACCCTGAAGATGGGCAAGTCCATTTCTCAAAAACTCAGCATTTTTGGATTTTTCATGACAAATTACACTTTCTCAGCAATTGCCAAGACATTTCATCAGGTTTTGAGCCCTCAGAAGCTCAAAAAACATGCAAAAAATGACTTTCTGCCACTTTTTGGACACGCAGAAAGAAGTCTTGGGAGATTGCAATTTTGGAGTGGCAAATGACCACCAAATTGAGAAATTCCACTTGGGCAGGAAAGTAGACATCCAGACCTTTCCAACAAGCCTACGTTTGCCGCATTTGGATTCCAGGAAGTGCCTCAAAAGTTGGCTCAAAGGCGCGCTATGCGTTGAGATTCAGGGCGCTACGCATCAGGCTATTTTCACAGAAATGCACCTACAGCTCAGCAAAACGCATTTTTAACTAGGTTTGACTTTTTGGAGTGGATTTTGATCTTCCTTGATGTAAATGATGTAATTTTATGATACTTTGACACTTATTTATCTCTTCTAGAAGATTCATTCATGAAATAGGCAAAAATTTAATGAATGAATTGGTTTCCTAGCTTATAGAGGCAAGTTGTTTTGACTGCCTAGATTTTAGTGCTCAGTTTGGAATTGGTTGAAACAGCTCCTAGGATAGTGAGCTCGACCCCTAGAGGCAAGGAAAGATGTTAGATTGCCTATATTATGTACTTTCTTGGTCATTTTCATGGTTGGACTCTTGAGGGAGAAAGCTTCTATTGTATTGCTCATTGTATCTCTGCAATTTTGGCAAAGGAGAAAGACCAGGGTTTTGCAGTCATTTTTGGGATTCCTATGGTTACATGTATTGATGGTGTGTTTCTCTTTGTACTTGTAAGTTTGTTATTTGAATCATCTTCTTACTTTTCCTTCTGCAAATTAGGCAAATGAAGTGTTAAAGTAGAATTCATGATTGCCATGCTCTGCTTTTAAATTTGCTTAATATCAATGTTTTGATCTGTTTAAGGAGAATTCAAGGTGATTGCTTGCTCTTCTTAGCTCCTCACCAGTCATTCTCACCCATCCAAATCTTTCAAAGGCATCAATACAGTCTCCTACCTTGCCCCAAAGAACCCCCTGCGAAAACTGTGTCCAATCCCCGCACCCAAAATTTCCCTTCCCAATTTTCCACCAAAAACCCTAAAAAATCCCAAATCAAACCTTTTTATTAGTTTACTAGCCTAAAATCAGTATTCCTTATTGGTTATCTCTGCCCGTTGAAGATCTTTGCCGAGATAGACCGAAGAGAGCCCTCTCCTGCCTCGTAGGGCTAGCTACGAGGCTAAGTGGTTTGATGTTGCCTTGGAGTTTACCTTTTTCAGCCTGAGGTGAAATTTCAAGCGCTAACAGTGCCAACCTTAGGTTGGGCATGCCTTGATCGTAGAATTGTCACTTTTGGCTAGTGTGTTAGGCAGGGCCAACAATTACCGCTCTTTGTATTTTGGAAGCACATGAGTTTGATCATGGCTAGCCCTCTATAACTCTGTTGTAAAATACTTTGAAGCTTAATAAAAGAAGCAAAGGGGAAAAGTGTTTTGGGAGTTGCCCCCTCCCATTGCACATTCTTGTACTTGTGTATGTTGAAGTTTATTTCCACTGCTTTAGATATTACAAACTGTTAATGAAGTTTTATTTCCGCTGCTTGTATTGAAGTTACGATATCGCATGTTTGTATAATTGTTGAATAAGAAGATTGAAATTAGAAAATTGACTAATTGGTGAAGTGTAGAAGGGATAGGCATAGTCTGGGTTAAAGCAGTTGTATAACTATGATGAAATATCGTCAGTGCCACATGAGCGCCCACGGTGGTCTCAAAGTGACCATAGTGTGGGGCCATCACAGATGGTATCAAAGGCTACTTTGCGAATGTGGGCATTTTGTAGAAGTTGAAGTTTGGAAGAAGAACTGTGATCAAGGTTGTGAATTGGGTAAAGGTCGGGCAGTACGATGGTAGGGTTGCAAGAGGGTCGTGATAGACTTATACAGCTCATGGGAATGTTGGGCCGCATGAAGGAAGAGAGCCCACGGTTGTGAGAAGAACTTGAAGTTTTGGAAAATAAAATTAGAAGGGAGATTCTTCGCCTTGGTTGGGCAGTTGGTCAAGCTGAAGCTGCTAGCCATGATGATGAAGAAGAAGTTGCGATGTATGAAGAGGAAGTTGACCCGATGGTCAAGTGCAATGTGAGTGTTGTGAACATGGTGCCAAAAGAGGATTTTGGTGGGACAATTCCTACCATAGTTGAACCATATTTGGGCATGTCGCATCCATTGAAGGAAGAAGTTGACGATGGGGACAAGTATGAAGAAACAAGTGTTGCAAGATTATCGACAAAAGAGGAAGAACTTGGTAAGATGGAGCTTGTCGAAGTTGGACCAAATTTGTGCATATCGCGGCCATGGAAGAAAGATGAAGTTGTTGATGGAAGTCGTATGATGGTTCCCCTTATGTTGATCAGGAGGAACATGTGATGGATGAATTTCACTTAAAAGATTGAGGTATGTTTGCGTTCAGTCATGTGATTGAAAATTTTGATTGTTGCAAGACTTGTTTGGGTGGTATTGACCTTAGAGCAAAAGGTGCGTGTGCCCGAGACAAGGGTGGAACGTGATGAACTTATGCAATCAGTGAGTCATGCTTAGCTAAATGGAGATTTGGCTAAGTGCTTGGCATGACTCATGGAAAGAAGGAAAGAAGGCCACACCAAAGTAAAGAAGACGATATGATGCATATTTGGGTGGACTTCATCATTGGAATATCGTTTATCCAAGGAGAAGTCTTTGGCGAAACTTTAGTGGGGGAGGCAACAATGATGAAGGGACCTATGATGGTAACATGAGGGTAGGGTGACCAAGGTTGCTAACCTGACTGAAGGCAAGGATGCAATGGCCAAAGTTGTGATGGTCCTACCAAAGAAGACGAGTTGGGCAACTAAAGTTATGTGCATCAAGTTGAAGAGAATAGCATGACAGACTTTGTACTAGGGCATCAAACAAGGACGCTTATAAAGGATGTCACATATGGACATTAAGTAGAAGTGTCAATTAAGGATGTCATGCAAAATGGGCATGTTGGTGCAATATGAATATGTTTTGTAGAAGAACCAATGAGGATGTTGGGCGCATTCAAACAACAAGGGCACACCAAAGTAAAGAAGATGATATGATGCATATTTGGGTGGACTTCATCGTTGGAGTATCGTTTGTCCAAGGAGAAGTCTTTGGTGAACCTTTAGTGGGGGAGGTAGCAATGATGGAAGGGACCTATGATGGAAATATGAGGGTAGGGCCACTGAGGGCGCTAACCTGACTGAAGGCAAGGATGTAATGGCCAAAGTTGCGATGGTCCTACCAAAGTGGACGAGTTGGCAAACAAATTTGTGCGAATCAAGTTGAAGAGAAGAGCATGGCAGACTTTGTGCTAGGGCTTCAAGCAAGGGAACTTATAAAGGATGTCGCATATGGACATCAAGCAAGGGCGCTTATAAAGGATGTCACATATGGACATCAAGCAGAAGTTCCAAGTAAGGATGTCATGCAGAATGGGAGTGTTGGTACAATTGTTGGTATTATGATACAGGTGTTGTCCTTGATGGCAACTCACTCAGATGAAAGATCACCGTACGGCAGGTTAACAACAAAGAATTACAGATCAGACTACAAAGAATGAAGAAAGAGAGGTATAAGCAGGTCCACCTTGAGAAAGGTGTGTATACACGTAGGTTCACTGAACACAAGTAGCGTATACATACACACACACTTTCACATAAGGAAAAGCGCATATATCTTGGAAAACTATGTTTTTGGTCCATGGTAATTTGATCCATGGTATTGGTCCAAGGTATCTGGTTTGAGGTATTGACCCTAGGTATTTGGTCCAAGGTATTGGTCCTAAGTGGTTTTGGTCCATGGTATTGAAAAAGGCCTAAAACTATAAAAAGAGGAGAATATCATTAGGCCAGGTGTACAAGTATTGAATATATGATGAAGTGTGAGATCTAGTATGCAGGTTATTGGCTTATGGTATTGTGCTTGATCTGAACCAAGGATGAACCTCAGCGGTTGGTGAAGGATAAGATCTAATGATGGATCGGGATCTTAAGGCTTGAAATGAATTATCATTATGTGGTTTGATCATGTATAGTCTAGATCTGAATACTGACGCATGTGTTGTTTTGTAAATATTATGATCTGGGTATAACTTAAGTCTGGAATAGCTGCAGAATTATGAATTAATATTTGCAGATGTGTACGTTGGTTGGCTTTGATAAAGCGCATATACATGCAGGTTCGACACATGGAAATAGCGTATACCTCATAAAGTATTTTTTAGTTGTTTCTGTTTGCTGTTGCATAATTCTGGGTTCTGGTTTGGGTTCTGGTGACTGTATTCTAGTGACAATATTCTGACTGATCAGATTGAGTGTCAAAGTGATTGATTGATTCAGTTATGAGTGATTCAGAAAGTGATGTTTGAGTTTCAGTGATTGGTTAATGCAGATGTATTTGATGATTGAATTTCAGTTATAATGTTGTTGATGGATCCAGTCTAAAAATTTATGAAACGTGGTCCATGGAGGAAGAAATAAGGTCGTAGCCTTCTGTAGGTCGCAGCCTACGTACTAGTAAACATATCGGCTAGTACAAGAGTTAGGGGGTTGTAGCTCCCTTCTAGTAGAAGTTGGAGAATGAGAGAAGGTTGAAACCTTCTGCAGGTAGAAGCCTGCGTACTAGTATAAGTCTACACCAGTACAAAATTGTAAATAGATTTTCTTATTATTAAAACAAGATAGAGACGACAACAGCAGGTGGTTTTCACCCACATTGGGTTTCCACCTTATATCTTGGTGTTCATGTGTGTTGCTTGTGTGTGATGCTTTATTCTGCTTTTACTGCATTATCTAATAAATCTCAGATATACTGGTTAAAGTTCAATGCATGATAAATTGGGTAAATCAAAAGTTCTTTGCATATATGCTGGCTGCTTTAAGTACATTCGTGTATACACACTAGTTCACTTAGCTGAAGTAGCGTATAAAAATCTATTTGGGAAATTAATTATTGATCTGATAATATTGATTCACACCCCCTCTCAGTATTATTTCCAACAATAAAGGATGTCGCATATGGACATCAAGCAGAAGTTCCAAGTAAGGATGTCATGCAGAATGGGAGTGTTAGTGCAATATGAAGATGTTTTGCAAAAGAACCAATGGGATGTTGGGCACATTCGAACAATAAGGCCATGGTCATTTTGAAGACATGGACAACCTATGAGAACATTCATGCGATGAAGAGGGCAAAGGAAACTTGCGATGGGACTTGCAACCAAGACAAGTGTTCTTGCCTGAAGTATTAAGTTGAAGATGGTTCGAAGGAGCCTGAGATGACTTGAATGAAGTTGCAGTTGATGAAGACTTCATGCGATGGTGGCTTTGGAGTATCTAGTTTGTTGAAGAGTTGAGGTGAGTTTTGAACTTGACTTTGATATAGTATGGGGTGCATACCTTGGGCACAATATGGGATGTGTTTCACAAGGAGTGACTTGATGTATGTGATAGGAGCAAGATGCCTTGGAGTTGGATGGTGGTTGCAGCAACGAAGGTGTCTTGGTGGGAGCAATTAGGCATGGGTTGAATCGGATGAGACTTAGTCATTTTGATGGACATGGAGGTTGTTGGTTTATGACCAAAGGCAGCACATGGACGAGACGATGAGGCAAGTGAGGACTTGCCCCTTTAACAGTGATGATGTGCAGCATATCAGAGATGAGATGGAGTTTTCTTCATGGACCTGGATATGGCATGATGAGCGTTTTTTGAAGGATTGATGCGAGAAGATGGGAAGATTTATTAATCAAAGTTGAAGATGTGACAAAGTGTTGGAGAAATAATTGACAATGGCATGAGGAGATGCATTCTCATGGATTGGACATGTTGGTGGGATTGTCTACCCAACTAGTCTCATTCATGGGGGAGCTCAATGTGCTAGTATATGTTGGAGTTGAGTTGGATTATGGCAACAACAGTGCACATGATGACGATATGTGGTGGGTTGGCACAATGTGAGTTGCAGTTGATGCATTGCATCCAAGTTGGAGGGAGCAACCTTTCGTGAGTTGGGGCAGTGTGCAGGATAGCGATGAGTTGTGGTCGATTACCGTGGGATTGAGGAATCTTACCCACATGAAGACTTGAGCCTTGGTGAAGGTTCATATAAAAAGGAAAGGAGTTCATGCAGTAGGAATGATAGGTGTTGGAGCTAATAGCACTTTGCGACATGTTAGACTTGGCAAAAGAAGCTTGCAAGTGGAGTTGTTGTTGAGGATGAAAACCATGTTGAAGTGGGGGAGGATGTCAGGGCCCCGAGTTGGCAGCAAGGCCAATGAGCACCCATGACTACCCATGCCCACCCAGAGTGGCCAAAAACCGAGAAGAAGAACTGAGTTGGTTTATAGATTGCATGGAGGAGTGGAGACTGCACAAGGCAAGGCACCCTCCCACACAATGAGGAAACGACTTGGCGAACCAAAGTGGCAAAGACTTAGAGTGGACAACACGAGACCACCTAGTGCGACGGATGAGCCCACAAGGAGAAGGGGCACCCAAGTCCACATGGAAATGATGGGTAGTGTGCACGAGTTGAAGGGGCATGCCTCAACGGGCGTGCCCATCCAACACAAGCTCAAGGTAGAACAGTGGTAGAATAGGGGTGCGACTGCCCTAACTGAGGGGTGGTGAAACGATGCAACGAATAGGAAAGTTGTGAAACGAGAAGGAAAACAAACAAGTTTACATGGGCAAGGTGTATGGTACACGACAACACAATGAGCGTATGCTTGCATGATGGTGGAGTGTCGAGTGCCCAACGCTAGGTGTTGTGTGTCGCGCATGACAAGGCACCCACATGGAGGGGTGCCCATATGAGGAGGACAAGTAAACTCAAGTGAACGAGGGGGTTTCAACAAACTTTGTGATAAGTCGGCTCAATGCTTAGAGAGGCATCAACCAAGGTAAATGGATTGGAATAAATGCATATAAGTAGAGAAGCTCGACACTTGGAAGGGAGGTGTTCAAGGAAGAAGATCGCAGAGATGTGAGTCTATGCAAATTGCAAAATCGCAAGAAGGGCGCACATCGCAGAAATAGAAATCACAACTAAGGCTCATCGCAAAAAGAGGGGAAGCTCGCCTAAGTGAGCCTGATTTCTGGCAGAGGTCGAGAATTGGCTTTCTAATTTGATTGGGGCATGGATTCTAGATTTTTTTATAGGCAAGGTGCCAACCTTAGGTTGGGCATGCCTTGATCACAGAATTGGCACTTTTGGCTAGTCCGTTGGGCGGGGCCAACAACTACCACTCTTTGTATTTGGGCAACACATGAGTTTGGTAATGGCTAGCCCTTTGTAACTTTGTTGTAAAATAATTTGAAGTTTAATAAAATAAGCAAAGGGGAAAAGTGTTTTGGGAGTCCCCCCCTCCCATCACTCATTCTTGTACTTGTGTATGTTGAAGTTTATTTTCGTTGCTTTACGATATCACAAATTGTTAATGAAGTTTTATTTTCGCTGCTTGTATTGAAGTTACAATATTGCATGTTTGTATAAATGTTGAATAAGAAGATTGAAATTGGAAAATTGGTTGTGTCGAAGTGTAAATGAGTTAGGCGTAGACCAAGTTATAGTAGTTGTATAACTACGACGAAATATCGTCGATGTCGCACGAGTGCCCACGGTGGACTCAAAGCGACCACAACATGGCACCGTGATAGTTGGCCATGTCCACACCGAAGTGTTTGGCAAATATGTTAGGTCAGCTAAACAGAGATAGGGGTCAGCCCAAGTTGGCATGACCGCCCAACCAAAAGGCGTGATGCGTATATATTCCGACAAGTGCGGATGAGGGAAGGTAGAAGACTCGGTCAAGTGAAGAAATAGAATCACAAGGTGTGAGGGAAGACAAGCTCGTACCTCATGAGCCAAAAGACATCAATTCGAAACGAAGAAGACAAGAACCAAACCGTAGGAAGATGGACAAAGTCGCAGGAAGAAGGAAACGAGTTGAGACTTGCTTGGGTGAATCAAGACATGCGTAGATTTTCTGGGTTTCTAGACTTTCGCAGGTCATGCGAGCCACAAGCTTCGAGGTTGTTTTCTGGAAAGTCGTGCAAGTTTAAGTGTTGCACGAGGTTTTCTTGATGTTTGTTGAAAATAGCCTAGTTTTGAGGCAAAGAACCTTTGGGGTTCAACCAAATCTTGGATGCTTGTAAAATATTATATAAATTGAAGTTTGTTGAAGTAATAAGGAAAAGGGGAATTTGGTTGGGAGTTCCCCCTCCCATATTATAAATGATTGTTGCACTTGTATATTGATATCCATTGTAAAGATTGTTTTTTGTTGAAGTGTTTATTGTTACAGTAGATTGTTATAGGTGAAACACTGTTAATGAAGTAATGTGAATAGAGTAAAGATTGTAAATTTGGCGAAGTGTTGAATATTAATGAAGGGCTATTGTGTTGAAGTCACTTGAAAACTATTTCATAAGTTGAAAGTGGTTCTGTTAAAGACACATAGGCTAGAGGTGTAGTCAGGGTAAGTAACCTTAGCTCTTAAGGAGGAATGTGTCGGTGTTGCACATCTTGAAGAGTCGATGAGCTAAAAACTCATGCGACTATCATAGTGGTGTGACAGTTTGTATCAAAGAACCAATTCCAAGCTTGGGAAGTTATTTTGGTTGAAGTGAAGGAAGTGGCACAACAACTGCTACCATGGCAATAGCTTTTGCAACTTGTTGAAAAAAGTCTTGTTGAGGTAGATATGGAGGTTACTAAATGAATTGAAGAGATGATGAAGGCAAGTGATTCACGGGAAAAGGTTGAAGCACTTGAAGAAAATATTAAAGCGGATTTTCTTGACCATGAAGAGGACGGTCCATAAGCAAAGAAGGAGTCGAACAGATTTGAAGGACAAGTTGAATTTCATTCAAGAGCTTTGGATGGGGGGAGGTGAATGATAGCTTCCTTGGTGAAAATTGAGGGAGTCAAATTCCAAATGGGTGCAGTGAAGCAACATTCAAAGGAGGAAGAGCATGGAAAAATGAATTTTGTTAAGGTTGGACCCGGTTCGAGATCTTACTATGCAATGAAGAAAGAAGGAGGTTTTGCAATGGAAAGACCTCGAAAAAATGCAGAAGTGAAGCAACTCAAGAGGATAGATAGATCGAAGATTGAGTTGGGTAAGAGTTAAATTAAGGAAGAGGTCACGAAGAATATGAAAGTAAGAAGAAAGCATGGGGTGAAATCTTCACAAGATAAGAAGGCTTTGGGCTTAATTTTTGTACAGGTGACCATGCTTGGAAGGAAGTCTGTTGTTTTGGTGGATTCAGGAGCTTTGAATAGCTTCATTAGTAAAAAGGTAGTGAATTCATTGAAATTAAAGAAGGAAGAAGAGATAAATTTGAGTGCTTTCAATGTTGTCAACTCGGGGGTGAAAGTAGTGACCAATATTCTTAAGGATGTGTAAGTGAAGGTTGGTTCATGGTTTGGAAGGATGGATATAAGAGTGGTGTCGATGGATGATCATGCAATGGTGTTGGGGATGGACATTTCGCTGGCAACCCAAGCCATACTAATGATGGACCTAGACATACTCTTGATTTTGGTAGAAGGAAAGACAATGATTGTTCCAATGAGTAGGAAGAGACACTTGGTGTATTGCCCAAGGATCTCTTCCATGGTGTTGCATGAGAAGGACTCGAATGTGTGATTGAAGGATGAGTATAAGGTTGGGAACTTCTGATAGGAAGTTGGAAGTGGACCTCAAGAATGAAAGGAGAAGAGGCTAATTGATTTGATTGCACAAGTTTCCAAGAAGACGAAGGTTGGAGAAGGAAGTGTGACTCCTCCCAACATGAATAAGGATGGAATTGGAGAAGCAATTTCTCCCACCGTGAAGAAGGAAGAAGAAGTTTCTTCTATTGTGATTCTTCATCAAGATGGTGCCAAGGAGAGAAGAAGATCGAGTACCTCTTCAGAGGCAATTCATGGAAGTGGAAAGATAGGTAGAGACCTAGCGAACATCACCGACTTTTGCAGATATGCGATGGTCATATATGATTTTCATCTAACAAATCCATTGGATTGCAAGCTTGAAATAGTCATTGATTAAGCTAAAAAGGAGGCAAGTATATTTATCAAAACCTCATTCTATCATGTGAAGAAATCCCTGAACTTAGAAGTGTATTTATAAGCCACAAAATCAATGAATTAAGCTTGGGAGAGATTGATCAAAATGGGGTGAGCTCTTGTTGCAACATCACCAGAAGTTTTGGTATGGTTAGGGCATTTTAATCAACATTAACTTCCCACATGATTCATTGTCAAACACATCAACTATTGCATCCAGATGGGATTAATGGGGACAACCTTTAGTCTCTCCAACATGTGATCCATAATCACGGCTCTACTCATTCAATTCACTTGTATGACCCCCGTCATCTCTATGGGATAGTGGAATTATTGAAGCATGGAATTGGGGATATTTGTGGTCTAAACCTTAAGGTCATAGACCTCCTGGTAAGAAAAATA
The DNA here is from genome assembly GCA_031772625.1 of Pinus tabuliformis. Taxonomy (NCBI): domain Eukaryota; kingdom Viridiplantae; phylum Streptophyta; class Pinopsida; order Pinales; family Pinaceae; genus Pinus; species Pinus tabuliformis. The sequence goes on along the minus strand of CM062818.1, from coordinate 654,368,124 downwards.
CCATATTTGGTCTACCTATTTTGGATTTGAGTTATTATACTTCAAACTTGAAAATTATTAAAATGAATGTGGTTAAAGCAGTCAGTCTAGTTTCTATAATTTGGGCCTTGTATTACGGCTTAATTTTAGGCAATTTCAAATCATTTCATGGAGATTTTGGTTTTTATCCTCAACTTTATATCTCTTTAATATTCTTTCTTTATGTTCTCTTCCCCTAGATTTCCTTTTGTTGGGCATCTCATGAGGAAATTTTAGTTAAGGGCCAATATTCAAATTTCAAATTTTGGACACATTCAAGTGCTTATTGATTCCTTTGTAATCTTGTTGGTTAGGGACTCCTTCTGTAGCCTTGACATCCTCAACATGGTTTAGATTGTGGGAAATTGTGTCTTGAGTTCACCTATGAAATGTTATGGAATTTTGGTTAACCCTGAGAAGACATGAGGAATACATCTAGACTAATAGGAGCTCTTTGCTCTTAGTGATATCCAAAGTGCACAACAAACACAATGAATATACATTTTAGAAGTAGAATGCAGTGTGTTGTGGAATTTGGTTCTCAACCTTTGCAAGGACTCTCTCTCTTCATCTTCAAACAATAAGGTATTGGTTAACTCTACATAAGATGAATTCAAGGAAGATGAGATTATTCATCAACTAAAGGAATCAACAAATATTGAACAATGGGATTATAGACATTGGTTAAGAAGAAGCTAATAGCCACCATGTCTTTTATTGGTTGTTATGTTTTTTAGTACCATTAAACTTTCAAGTGTTTTTGTTAAATGTGCCACTTGCAAGAAAACTTTGAATATGTATCCTATATTATGTAGCAGACTCTCCTATGTAACATCAAATATGTATCCTATATGTAGCAGACTCTCCTATGTAACATCAAAGTTACTTATTTTGTTTGATGAAAATTTGGAATATTATTTCCTTTTAGCCTAATTGCAACCTTTGTAATATAATATTTCCCTATTTCAATTGTTAAAAAAATGCTTTTTCATTGCTATTTTATGTATTCTTACTGTAAAGGATTAATGGTTATCGGTATGTTCTTAATGAATTGTTGTTTTTTAATCGAAGAATGAGGCTCTAATGTAAACCTGCCTATGCTAGATTGGATCATTACAAAGTAGTAACAAAGCGGTTACCAGGCCCCTCGTTTTTCCAAACGAGTACCTTTGTGAAATGATTAAAGCTTTACTTAATGTATGATTTAATTAAAAAGGAGAAGAACCTAAAAATTATGAGTGTGAATTACACTCAAAGGTTCCTAAAAAGAATTATTATTTTGTTTTTTCAACATTAATTACTTACTAACTTACTAGAGGGGTTCTTGAAAAATAATTATTTTGATGGATTACTATTTAATTGTAAATTAAAATTAGAATTAGAATTTGAATGTGGGAAATTAATATTTAGTTAATCGATTTTCCGTTTCTTACTTTACATTAAATAACAATAACATTAAAAGATTTAATGGTTTACAATTATTATTAATTTAATTTATAATTATTACTAATTATAAATGGTTATTTTATTTACATATATTAATTACAATTAATAATTTATTGTAATTTCTCCTTGATCGAGGTGTGAGCCAGCCTCATTGGGCTTGTCTTGGCCCAACAATTAACGCAAATCCATCAAATCATTTTGGTCACCCTTTGCATGCATGCAGCACTTGGAGTGATGGCAGTACACATGCAGTGTTTAATGCCCCAGCGCGAAGGCGACAAAGGTTTAAGTACATTTGGAGGGGTAAGAATTCTATCGATCTTGTTGAGTAAGGTAGTCTATGAACTCGTGCTCCTGTGGATATGGTTTGAGAGTGTGATTCTAGGAAGCCAGTGCTCGTCGTCGTCTTCAGGTTCCAGCAACGTTCACTGGTATGTTTTCAGTCTTAAATTAGCAACTTTTGTTAGTATGGAGCAGTGTATTTGACCTTTGACCAATGAAATGTATGGGTCTGTGCTTTGTGGTGATGGAATTGGAAGTGCCAGTGGCATGGCCTCGCTGGGTTTCTGGTTGGGTGTGAATTCATTTTCCTGCTCGTCCTGGTGTTTGTCGAGTATGGTATTGGTTGTCTTGTATGGGTGCTTGCATGGTTTGGGTGGTAAAGGGTTTTGGATGTGGAGGTCCCCCATACTTGGGAATGAAAGAGCCGAAAGGGGTTTGGATCTGTGAAGAATTGTGTTTGGCTCCAGGGTATTTAGGCTTAGGGAGAGCTCGAAGTCAATACATGTGTTCATGTAACTCCAGATATGTCCTCTAGTGGCATTGGGGCGAAGGTAGAAGAACCCTGGTGGCCAGTTTCTGGGTCAGTCCAGTCTTGTGGAATATAATCTCTCAGGTTGAGAATTTTTGTTTAGCTAGAGGTCAATTTTTGTTTCAAAGATGGTTATGGCTTGATGTATGTCACCATAAGCCTGTCTCTTAGCATAGGGGTTGGATTTCCATGGCCCGGGTTTTTTGTATGGAGTCGTGTCATAAGGGATTTCGTGGGTTGTGGGCTCAGTGTAGTTGTTGGCTCAACTTCCTTTTTAATTCCTGGTATAATGTTTGGTTAGTGAAGTTGATAAGTTGTGGGATGTGTCGATATAATGTTGAGGTCCAGAAAATGGTTGGCATGGCTAGTCCATTCAGGCTCTACAATGGGAAAAGGAATATGAATGAAAATAGTGGCACCCTTATCCTGTGTTGGCAATCAATTGGTAGCAAAATGTGGCGCGGGTTCCTTACTTGGATGGTTTCATTTGAATTTGATTAAGCAGGTCTGCAGTGTCAGCGCGACCCTGCTCCTGTCGATTCCCAAAGTTGGGAAAAGAAAAGTCTTTGTCAGGCAACAGAAACAACATGGCCCGAGCAACTGGTACAAGAAAAAATGGTCGTGGGGGCCTAGGCTGGGGAAAACAAAGGAAGGTCGCTTCGTCACCGTAAATCCAACCCAACTCTTCTGGTGGGGCAGTTGGGGCGGGTCGTGGGCGCAAGCCAACCTCTCGCATAATTCAGGAAGCAACTCAAGCATACCATGCCAGTAGCTCCAACCCGATCAAGCAATTGATTGTAGAGTGGGAGGCTAAGATTCAACAGATCGAGGAGGATTTCGAATTGGATATGGATGAGTGGCAAGCAGTGATCCCAGACCTAGGCCACACTCATGGCAGAGTATCTCAATACAAGTAGACAATCCATCTATTTTGGATGATGAAGAGCATTCTGGCAAAATCTCTAGAGAAGTTTCCTCCTGACATGCACGTAGCCCCGGGGTCATTCGGATTACACTAAAGAATTTCAAAAAATTCAGTTTCAAATACAGCAGCAGAGTGGTCGGTTGAGCCGAATTGAGCAGCATATCCCTTGCATACCCCACACGAAGTAGCCGGGTTCCATTGTAAAGGACCCTGCTTCGGTGGATTCAAATGATGATCAATAGCGACAATGGATCCATGTTTTTTCATTTTGAGTGATCTAGACCCAAATTTTTAGGCTTATTAGCAGTTATGTTTATAGTTATTTAGAAAATAGGAAGTACAAAGACTCTCAGGTTTACATAACATGGCTGGTTAGACTTATCACTTTTTGTTTATGGATGGCATATTTTGTGGTTAGGTGGCCAATAGAGTTGGTTTCCCTCTGGGTAGGTTGAGGCCACCTAACTCTCAGACATATGGATGAAACCTACATTATTTTCGAAAATTAATGGAAAGGTACCACCAAGCTTACCAAAAAAAATGTAATTTCTTAATTTATTTTATATTTACATCTAGGCTACTTATTAATAATTTATATGATTAGTTGTTTTTCTTATATTTAGTTATATGTTCAACCTTTATCTAAAAAAAAATTGTTGTATTGAAACATGAAAAATACACTCACTTTTCCTCGGATCTGGTTATCTTGAATGGCCTTGCCACTTACTCACGATGGAATGATGGCGCCCTCCACTTGGTATCGTTCATCCCTAGTTCGTCTAACCTTGCCAATGCCTCCCTTTATTATCTGCTTCTCACAACATCTCCACATACCTAGAGTCTACTATGCTCTTGCAATCATCAACACCCATGTGCCTCCTACAACATCCCACATATCCCAATTACACCACCATGAGTTGTGAGCAAGGGAAAGTCCATCATGTTGGCCATGGAAGGGGAAGAAGTTGCCTCCCCACTACCCATGTTACTGAGGAATATTGGGCTATGTATGACAATGTCATTCCAACTCACATTTGAAGCCAGGTCAACAAATTAGAAGCTAAGGAGGTCCACCAAGGGTGGAACACATATTGGGCGCCCCGCAATCTACTTTCCCATCGTCTCCTCACTGAGGAACGAGAAAGTTCCAAGGCCACTAGTTGGATTGTTGAACTATTTGTCAACAATAGTCACATAACCTCCTCCCTCCATTGCCTCTCCCACAACGTGGGCATCTCCTTCCCTCCTGATATTCCCTCCTCTTCCTACCATGGCCCTTCGACCTTTGTCTTTGTTCCTCTCGGCTCCTAATCACCTTCTACCATCTTTGAAAATGATGGACATCCCTCACCAGCCCGGAGAAAGCAAGAAACCTTAGCTCATCTTGAGAACATCCAGCTGACGGCCTCCAAGCTCTCCCCTCCTCACCCCAGTCTGCATGGTTGCTACATCATAGAAGAATTGCTTGCAGATGCTATCAATGTGCCCACTCAGTGACAGACATTCTCAACAGTAATAGGTCAACGTTCCTCCTGGCATCTGTGATGCTAACTAAGTTCAAATAGGTTCCCTCCAGCACAACTAGTTTTGAAATTTTGTATACTCTCAAAATTTTAGTTGAACAATGGTTATGCTCCACCACCAACCTCTCATTTCTAGTTGTGTTTTTCTCATGCACTCTAATGGTCTTAAACTGTAAACTCTGGAAAGGTTTTTCTGGCTTCCCCTACCAAGGATAGATAACCTTGACCAAACACTTCTCCAAGGCTCCCCATGGTCAATGGCTCCCAAAGTATTTTTGCATGTAATCTATGTATTTTTCTCTGTTAACATAATGTGATCTATTTGCCACCAAAAAAAAAATACACTTGTTTTCCAAGGAAGTGCAAATCACATTGACACGGCTTATAAACATGCACCATAGTTCTCAAAATCACCACTAACCATTTTCAAAATCAAAGGGATGTAGTGTTTCACATGGTGCATCAATCTAAGGTTCCACTTTTCTTAAAATTGCCTTGAACTAAAAGTTATTCACCTCCAAAAATATCATTTTCATTATTTTTTACACTTGTGAACTTTGGACAAATGCTTGTAGGTAAAATTATGCATGCTTTATGAGTTTTGAAGCATAGACATTATGTATAAGGATTTCATGAATCTTCTATTCTATTAAGGACTCGTTTCAGAGGATTCAAATATGAGATAGACCAAATAAAATGAAAAAATCAAGTTTTGTACGACTTAGTTGTTTGGACAAAGAATTTTTTTGCATCATAATGGCCCTTACGTTTCCCCCCCACTAAATTGTCGAGACCCGTAGAAAAGCGACTATCTTGATCTTGCTAAAGTCCCCAAGAATTTGCGTCTCCAAGTTTCACCAAATGTTTTTGACCTATTTAAGCCATGTAAACCTTATTGTCCCATGCTAGTCTATTTTTCCAAAGTTACCAAACATCCAATTTGCCTCATTCAATATGGTGGATGACAACATTATACATGTCAAAGTGTCCAGGTTCTTCTATTAGATGGCATAAACAACCAAGTCACACATGTATATCTATTTGGTCTTCCTCTTAGAACTTGACACAATGTCGATGTCAATCCTTTTAAACTTGTCTATTGAGTATGCCGCATACATTTGTTGTTCACACTTTAACTCAATTTCTATCATTTACATAATCACTTCTCAATTAGTTCCCTAGCCAAAAAAAATCACTACCTAACCAACCTATCCATGCACCTACACACTTGTTGCTCCATGTGCCCAAACCAAGCCAAGTGATCAATTCAACCCATTTGTATAAGCATAGAATGCAGACCTTCTCACATCCAATCTAACTAATTCCACTTACTCCTTCATATCCATGTATTACTTCTATAAACCAAACTCCATCCAAGTTTTACCAACTTTTGCTCAGGCCTCCATACCTACACTATACAACTCCATGAACATGACACATTTTCTCCCATGAATGACTAATTTAGTCTTTCCTCACATAATCATTTTGGTGTTGCGCCAACAAAACTCCCCATATCCCCTGCCTCCAACTCATTATGTGGCAATTCACCCCAACATTATTGATGGAAAGGGGATGATAGGCAACCTTTGTTTCCTAAGTCATTTAATATTGTTGCATTATCTAACATCTTAATGCAAAATGTCTAAGTCAAAAGTCACAACATTCCATGAAAAACTCCTAGGTCCCTTAGCACAACAAGGACTCCTCTTCCACTTCATTTTATCACATCTATCCTATGTGTAAACCCACAACAATGGTGTGACTCACTCATGGCCAAAATTCCAAACATTCATGATTTGCACTTGAATTCATGTCTACATCATCTCTAAACACATCAACTTGTCATTCCAAGTCTGTCAAGATCTGGGCTCTTTTGTATTGATCTATTCTTCAACCTGCACTAATCTCGTAGACAAATTTCACTAAAATGAGTCCACCTACCTCTTTGTTGTGAGGTGCACAATCCAAGTTCAAGAAATTGTCAAAGTATGGAACCAATCCAAGCTTCTTGCACCTTATTTTCATTGTGCAGCCTACTAAATGAACCAATAATTGGCCCATTCTGCTAATTATCTCACTACTTAACCAAGCCAACTATAAAACACATTGTTGTCACTCTCGCCTACTACACTAATTAATCCAAATTTATCTTTCATCAAATCATTTGTCTAAATGGTTTATTGTGTCATCCAATCCATTCTTTGTCACTCCAAGGAATGGTTCATCTTGGTTCAAAAAAATTGTTTCATGGATATTACATCATAATATTAACCTTTTCCCTTATCTCTAGGTGTCAAAACTCATTTTATGACAAAAGTTTCCAACAACTCATTACCTTTTCTTTTGCAACCAAGTTTTCATGATCATGCAGTAGGCAGCAAAACTCATTTCATTACAAAAGTTGCCAACAACTCATTACCTTTCTTCTGCAACCAAGTTTTCCTTAACATGTACCTCTATACAGCTCTTCGACTCAACCTATGATGGAATTAGCCACCAAACCCTAGCTTCTTTGACCAAATCCATAGTTATGTTTTCATGTGCAATTTCATTTGAAATATCAATCATTGCATGGTCAACAATTAAAATCTAGTTTGTCTATACATGTTCTTTCCACTCAACTTCCTTCATGAAGCATTTTTCTTAGTCACCAACTTGTTGATTCTTGATAAAATTCATCCAACAACTATGAGGGAGTATCACCTGATGATGAGTCCTAACCAGACTCACTCTCATTTGGTATGGTGATATCAACTGGTATATGGGCTTGATTTCGACCAAAAAGGAATTTTGGATACAATATAATATTTGGTCCAAACGCAAATATGCATAATATGAGGCTTATTAAATATTAAAAATAAAATAAAACAAATTATTTAAAATTCCAAACACATTGTGTTAATATTTCATAATCCCAGTGTAAATTAGGTTTTGCAATGCTAAATCAAATAAATTTTATTGAATAAAAGTTGAAAAAGGAAAAAACCATAATATTTAAAAAAATAAAAAAAATATTTAAAATTCCAAACACATTATGTTAATGTTTCATAATCCCAAGTGTAAATTATGTTTTGTAATGATAAATCAAATGAAGTTTATTGGAGAAGAGTCGAAAAAAAAAAAAAAACCCATTATGGGTTGTTACAACTTATAAGGTCAAAGATGTCACAATAAGGAAAGAAAATGAGAGCAATGTCATTTCCCTTGGATGAGTGTTCCATTTCCTCAATGTGTTTTTAGGATAAAATATGTCCAATTCTTTAAACTAATTTATAGGGTTAATAAATTTACTTATTTGAGAGTATAAAGCACCCTCCTTTTATCATGTCTTTAAACATTTTGGAACATTTGCTAGTTGGTAATGCTAAGTAAAGGATGGTAGGTTGATCATCATCCACCTTACAAATATTTGATTTGATTTATGTAGTTTTATGTACACTCTTTTCATCTTTGCCCAATTAACATATTCTGTTATAAAGATTATAATTTAATAAAGTTGATTTGATTTATGTAGTTTTATGTACACTCTTTTCATCTTTGCCAAATTAAACTATTTTGTTATAAAGGTTATAATTTAATAAAGTTGTATGGATTTAATAAAGTTGATTTGATTTGTGTAGTTTTATGTACACTCTTTTCATCTTTGCCAAATTAAACTATTTTGTTATAAAGGTTATAATTTAATAAAGTTGTATGGTATGTATTTATTTATCTGATTTTTTAAACCATTTTTCTGGGGTAAACATTAAGTTAATAGTTGATTCATTATGTTTTCAATTTTTTTTTGGATTAAGATAATATGGTATGGGTTTATTTGTTAGATTTTTTAAATATATATATTTTTTGAGTAAATATCAAGTTAATGATTGATTTATTATTATTTTCATTTTGTTTATTAGATTAGGGTAATATAATATTCAATGGATAAAATAAAAAATGGTAAATTAATGATTAACTTACTATTTTTTTTAATATTTATCTATTTGTTGATTTGTTGGTTTTTTTAAGAATGATTTATGTAGTTGCCACATTTTATTTTTCAACGAAATGGTTATGAGATTATTTAGTAGAATTTGTTTATAAGGATTTTTTTTCACAATTTTCACCAATTAGAGTTTGTTTTAGAAGATTTGAACCCGCCATGACCAGAAACACAATATGTGCCTTTACTGCTTTTTTCACAATTTTCACCAATTAAAGTATGTTTTCCAAGATTTGAACCCGCGATGACTAGAAACACAATATGTGCCTTTATTGCTTGAGCTCAACTCCTTGGACTATGTAGTTACCCCATTTTAATAATAATAATAATAATAATTTAATTTTAAAGTCACGACCAAACCACATATCAAATTGATGTATGAAACCCCTTGTTTGTGGGACAAAAAAACAAACAAACAAACTTAATTCAAAATTATCACACACTTGTTATTTTGACTTGACTTCCAATTTTAATAAAATGCTCATATAAAAATGAGGCACATTACATCTTCAATACCAAAAAAAATGATAACATGGTCCATCGTAATAAATTTTGTATTCTAATTAAATTTTAATTCTATATTAAAATTTTATTTTTTTGCTATATTAATTTATATATGCATTTTATAATCGTAGAATCATATGCACATAGATATGCAATATATATTTTAAAAGTGTTTATTTATTTGTATGGTTTAAATTACTCAAATTTTTGTTAATTTATTTTTTAAATTAATTTAATTTTTACTATTTTTTATTATTATTTTTAGGTTATCTAAAAAAGAGTTTGCTTTTTCTTATGAGTAGTTTTTTTTTTCTTAAAAATAAAAATAAAAATCTATTTAGTACAAGTATTAAACTTTTACAATAAACCATACATATTTATATTATTATTAAAAAGAAAAGTAAACCATGCTAATTATATATGATACTTTAACATTTTTTTTTTTTTTAACAGTAACGGTTATGGGACGATTGTATTCATCTTGGCCTGAATGCCGAAAAGCTTGTTACATTGGGGAACTCATTGCCCTGATGCCACACTCTGAAGTGACTGAGTGTGCAGCTGGGGCTTGCAGAATTCCTGAGTACAATTGGGTCCATAAAATCCAAATCAGTAATTTTCCCCCCCTTGAAGATGCAAACGAATTTATTTAACAACCAGCAATAAAACATGACGATGGACTGGCTATGGAATGGGTTCCCATGTTTCTTTTCCGTCTTTCATCTTGATTCCAGCAGGGAGGAGGACAGCTTTGTTGGCTTCTCTGTCCGCCTCTTTATTATGATTTCTCAACACATGGTAGTATCTTAAGTTCTGGAAATGGCTTTCCAAGCCTTTGATTCTGGTTATCAATCTTGCTAGATTAAGATCCGAAGCTGAGGATTTGGTAGCCATTGCGCTGATGATGATCTGGGAGTCTCCTATGACGATTGCTTCTTTTATGTTTAGATCCTTGAGGGTCTGGAGACCTTGAAGGAGGGCTAAGGCCTCCGCTTGAACGCTGGAAGCATGTCCGAGACCCCAGGCATAGGAGTGAATTTTTTCTCCTATCTGATTTAGAACGACTCCTCCTGCCCCAGCTTTGCCCGGATTACCCTTTGCTGCCCCGTCAAAAAAGAGGGTATGCCTTACATGCATTTTGATCCAGCCTTGCATTTCATCTTCAGATTTCCTTATCTGCCAGTCTTTAATGATTGGGGTGGAGTTGGCAGCTGGCTGGAATCGAAGGCCTAGAGTCGATCCCCAATCGATGTCATGCTGACTCAGATTTGAGTCATCTTTGATATCTGCCAAGCACTCCTTAATTTGACATTTAATTTTATTTTCTAAGATCCTGTGACTATGATCAGTGTTCCTGAATATTCTTCTGTTTCTTTCAAGCCATATCTGCCAGCTTAAGATCTTAGGGAGTATTGCCCATGCTGTTCTGATTACCTGATTTTTAGGAGCTGGGCCAGGGTAAATGAACGCCCAGGTTGCAAAGAGTTCCGCCATAGTGCCTGGAAGCTTGAAATTCGGCCTTGATATGAGGGAAGACCAAATTTGCTTGGTAAAACTGCACTCCAGGAATAGATGAATAACTGTCTCAGCATTATCTCTGCACAGTGCGCAGATGGAAGGGCCATAATATCCTTTTTTCTGGAGGGTATCGTAGGTAAGGATTTTGGCATGACAAAGCTGCCAGGCGAAGAAATCCACCTTCGGCAGTGATGGAATACGCCATACGCCTCTCCATGGAGCCGGGTTGGGAGGAACGTATGGGCGTTCGATCAGTTTATTGTAACCCTGCGCGACTGTGTATCCTTTTACACTTGTGCCCCACCCTTTCTGATCTTTGTGCCTCGTATGAGTGGGCGCCAAACCGTGCAGACAATCCATGAGCGTGGCGCAGTCTTTTAGCAGGTGATCCGGCACGTCTAACTGCTTCCATCCTGCCCAGGAGCCGTCGTTCCACTGCGAAATGTCATACAGTGTGCGCAGGCGTTCACTGTCCATCCAGCTGTGCAGTTCGATGAGGGAGACTCTGCTGTCTATCGGCTCCTGGTTCATGATTCGATCGCTCCATATTCGGACCTTTTTACCGTTGCCTGGGATCCAAAATGAATGCTCTGTTATTAACTGAGCGGCCTTAGCATGGAGTTTCAGAAATGTTGAATTGGGCCTGTGGATGACATTTGCAAGACACCTGGTGCGGGGGCCCCTGAAGTATTTCTTCCAGAGGGCGACTTGGGCCCAGCCCGGATTGGGGGAAGTGATTTTCCAGAGGTTTTTTGCTGCCAGTGCCACGTTCTGATGGCAGAGGTTCTTGATCTTTAAGCCCCCCTCCCACAACGGCTTGGATATGGTTTCCCAGCTAATGAGTGGGATTTTTTTCTCATTGTTCTTTCCTCCCTTCCAGAAAAACCTCCGGATGTGTTCTTCCATTTTTTTAATGATGTTTGCTGGAGCAAGGAGGCCAGCAAATTGAAAAAGGGGGAGACTTTGCAGCACTGATTTGATCAACACAGATTTACCAGCAATATTAAGCCAAGAGTAACCCCAGGCTTGAGTTTTTGTTTTGAATTTATCCAACAGAGGTAGCCAATCTTTACTTGTGAGTTTCTTGTGATGTACAGGCAGTCCCAAGTACTTAAATGAAGACCAGGAGGAGGAGGCTGCGTAACCCAGGCATCTTGAGATATCAGCAAGCACTCTTGGGGTAATGTTCCAGCTGTATATGTGGCATTTGCTCTTGTTGACAGCGCTGCCTGTGGCTTTGCTGAAGTCATCCAAAACCACTTTGAATTTTGAAGCAGAGGAAATTGTGGCAGGTCCCAGCAGCAGTGTGTCATCCGCAAACAAAGCATGATTTATGTTCTTTGCCCCTCTTGCGATGCACAATCCTATAATGTCCTGATCTTGCATTCTTTTGTTTAACAGGAAGCTGAGGACGGATGCTTGAATGACAAATAGCAGAGGGGAGAGAGGGCACCCCTGCCTAAGACCTCTCGATGCTTTGAAGAAATCAGTGGCTCTTCCATTCACTAAAGGGGTGATCCACGACTCCGAGATACATGCCCGGATCCATTTAATGAACTTTTCTCCAAACCCAAATTTGCTCATAACATTCAACAGAAAACTATGATTTACTCTATCAAATGCATTGGCTAAATCAAGTTTAATGGCCATACCTTGCTCTTTTCGAAGAAGACTGGAGTGAATAGCCTCTTGGACGAGAAAGTAGTTATCCACGATCTGCCTTCCTTGGATGAAGCCTCCTTGATTCTCAGGAATTATTTTGGGGAGGATTGGCTTCAATCTGTTAGCAATTATTCTGGTGATTATTTTGTATCCGGTGTTGCATAGGGAGATCGGGCGAAATCTGTTGAAGGTGTTGGCCCCTTTTTCCTTTGGGATGAGGGCTAAGAAGGCAGAATTTGTGCTACCTCCTATTTTCTGGGTATTCTGAGATTTTTGAACCATTCTGAGCAAGTCCTTTTCTATGATCGGCCAACATACTTGGAGAAATCTAGCTGAGAAGCCATCCGGTCCCGGGGCCTTATCCGGATCCATGTCAAAGAGAGCTTTTTCCACTTCCTCTTTGGTGATTTTAGCCTCAAGCTTTTCCTTTGTTTGCTGAGATATTACTGAGGGTACCACATCTAGCAGATCTGTATTTTGATTCTGATCCTTGTCCTCACTATACAAACTTTGGAAGTGTGAAAAAGCAGATTTCTTTATGTGTTCAAAATCTTTATAGATGTCATTCTCTTCTTTGATCTCTGAGATAATGTTGAAACATTTCCTCACCTGGGTCTGTTTGTGAAAAAAGGCAGTGTTCCTATCCCCAGCTTTGAGCCAGAGATTGCGGGATTTCAGTCTCCAGTATTCTTCTTCAGCAAGGCAAGCCTTGTGGTATCGCTGCTGCAGTTGAGATTCCTGATCCATCACTTCCTTAGTGATTGCATCCTTCTCCATGCTCTTTTGGTGGGAGTCGAGCAAGGTTTTCAAGGATTTTCTATCAGTGGCCGGATTGGACAGAGTCTTGGCCCATCTTTTAAGAGCTCCTTTTACCCTCCTGAGCTTTTCTTCCCATACATAGAAAGGCGAGCCTTTGACCGACTGGTTCCAACTATCTTTGACAATTTGCATGAAGCCTGGCTCCTTAATCCAAATCGGGCTAAAACGAAAAGGGATAGGGCCCAGATCCCGTTGAGCTAGAAGCTCTAGCTTAATTGGCTTATGGTCCGAAGTGCTATTAGGCAGAATGTGCATTCTTGGTTCTAATCCTAGCAGCAAAAAGGAGCTTTGAATAAAGAATCTATCTAGCCTGGCAGCTATATGGCCAGGGCCTAATCTTTTGTTAGACCAAGAGTACTTACCGGAAGAGGGCTTGATATCCAGCATGTCCCAGTCCTGCAAGATGTCCTCCACCCATTCCCTAGCTGGATCTCGCACTATGCTGCCTCCCCTTTTTTCGGAGGAGTGAAGGGTGAGATTGAGATCTCCGGCTATTATTATATTCTCCATGTTTGCCAGCTCTGCTTGCTGCCTTATGGAGTCCCAACAGTTCTTTTTTTCCCCAATATTAATTGGAGAGTAAACATTGAATAGACAGAAGGTTTCCTTGGTGGCTAGATTCTGCATTTTCAGCAGTAACCAATGGGTGTTTCTAGCCTCAAATTGAACTGCAAATTTACTCATATTCCAAACAGTGCCAACTCCTCCCGAGGCCCCCGGGCAGAGATGGCTCTTGCTTCACTTTTATACCAGATTTTCTTGCTTGACTGGAGGAAGACAGTGTCTTCCAGCTTTGTCTCCTGGACAAGAAGTATGTCTGGGCCTTCGGCTCTGATTAGGCTTCTGATAGCTTCTTCCTTAGCTTTGCTCCCCATACCTCTACAGTTCCAGGAGATGATCTTCATTATTTGTGTTTCTGGTGGGCTCCCTTGGAGCCTTGGGTCTGATTTTTCATCATTTTATTTTTAATTTTTATTATAAGCTAATTTTATTATTTACCATCCAATATTATACAAAATCCTAATATATTAACCTGAATTAAATTTCAACCAATTTTTTTGTTGAGAAACTTCACTTTAAATACTTATATAATCCTCTATATAACTTGGACTAATGATGATAAAACACCTTTGACCTTTACTCATTACCATAGATTCATGGTGTGGATGTTTCGAGTGACATCATTTATTACTTTAGACATTACCACTCCATATAAAATATGTATATTCAATCATTTTTCTTATTATATTAATTTATAAATAATAATATAGTTAGAAAAAATTTAATTTATAAAAATAAGTTAAGTTTAGCTAATATACCAAATAATTTTTTCCAATTAATTTTAACTAAAATCAGAGAGATTTTTAAAAATTTGAGTGTAAGTTGTATAATTTTGAGAATTGGAATGCATGTGAAATTTTTCAATGCTAAATTTATTTATGCATTTAAAAATGTATTTTAAAAAACAAAGAATCACAATCTTATTTGAAATTGTATAGCCAAAAATGTATTTTAAACAACAAAAATCACAATTTTTTTTTTTACAAGAACGGTTATGGGATTTTATTAACTGGTTGGCTAACAGCCTCAAATTCGGTTACAAGAGGAAGAACAAAAATCTGCATGACTGTCCAACACAAGGAAAAATTCTCCTACCCTTTTTAGCTTCCTTTTTTTACAATTGAAATAATGATCTTTGGCTGCTAATTTCCCGAGCTGAAAGATACAAACAAACTGCTATAATAAAAGGCAATAAAACATGGCTCTTGAAGGGATTGGGTCCCAACAGGTTTCCTTGTCTCTAAGCATTGTGCCGGTGTCTAAGAGAACAACCTTGTTTGCTTCAATATCCGCTTCTTTGTTGTTGATTCTTAAGACATTAAAGTAATTCAATTTTAGGGACTTGGTCATGCTTTTGATCCTTGCAATAATCCTTGCAAGTTGTAGATCAACTAGCTTGGAATTGTTCACCACTGTACTTATGATAACCTGGGAGTCTCCAAAGACATTTGCCTCCTCAAATCCTAGCTCTTTGAGGAGTTTGACACCTTGAAAGAGGGCCATCGCCTCAGCTTGTATACTTGAGGAATGGCCTAATCCCCAAGCAAATCTGTGTGGAGGAGAACCTTCTGGATTGATGATAAACCCTCCCACGCCAGCAATTCCTGGGTTCCTTTTTGCTGCCCCATCGAAGAAGAGAGAGGGAAGAGGTTGATTGGACAGCCAGTGCTGGAAGTCTTCTTCGTTTTTCCTGATTTGCCATTTTTTTATGGATGGCGGGGAGCTGCTCAATTTTTGGAATTTGAAGTTGAGGGCAGATCCTAAATCTCTATCCTGCTGATTTAGATCTAGATCATCCCCTTTGTCTGCCAGCCACTCAGCTAGTTGGCTTTTCACTAAGTTGACAACTAATCTGTAGTCCTGTTCCTTGCTCTGGAAAATTCTTCTGTTTCTTTCCAACCAAACTTGCCAACTGATAAATTTAGGTAGAGCACTCCACGCTGCTCTGATTGTTTTGTTTTTTGGGGGTGAACCTGGATATCTGGTCATCCAACCTGCAAACAGATCCAAAATCGAGGTGGGGAAATCGAACTTGTAGTTCCAGGCCTCAAGAAGGTCCTGCGAAATGGAGGTTGCATACTTGCACTTGATAATGAGATGGAGGGCGGTTTCTGAGTTTTCTTTGCACATCATGCATCTAGAGGGGCCATGGATGCCTCTTTTTTGGAGCCTGTCTTCTGTGAGGATTTTTTGATGGCAGAGGAGCCAACAGAAGTGATCAATTTTTGGAATTGAAGGGATTTTCCAAATACCAACCCAGGGGGTAGGATTGGGGGGCACATGGGGACGTTCCAGACACTTGATATACCCCTGAGCTACTGTGTAGCCTGCACGCGTTGAGCCCCATCCTCTCACGTCCTGCCTGCGCGCGTGTGTGGGAGCCAACCCATGCAAATTCGAGTAGAGCGTGCCCAGCTCAGAAGTCAGTGCGGGAGGAACAGGAAGCTGCTTCCAACCCACCCAGGCATCGTCTTTCCAGGTTGACACGTCCCACAGAGTATTAATATTATGCTCAGATGTCCAACGCATCAGTTCTGACGTGCCTCTCAGCTCAGCCAACGGAGGTCTGCCCAGGATGCTGTCTGTCCACAATTGAATTCGTTTGCCATTGCCTGGGATCCAATATGCATAGTTGCTTATCAGTGGGCCTATTCTGTTAATGAATAGACTGAGAGGAGTTATGAGTTCGTTTTTTGGCTATTCCAGGCATCTGAGCCTCGTGCCTCTAAAATATTTCCTCCACAGAGCTACCTGAACCCAACCTGGATTAGGTGCTATGATTTTCCATATTATTTTGGCTCCCATGGCTAGATTTTGAGCTCGGAGGTCTTTGAAATTTAATCCTCCCTCATAAATAGGTTTGGTGACTATTTCCCAATTGACTAGGGAAATCCTCTTCTCGTTATTCTTGCCTCCTTTCCAGAAGAAGTGTCTGATTAGCTCCTCCATATTTTTGATGATTCCCACAGGTGCTAGGAGGACTGAGAATTTGAATAATGGAAAACTGCTCAGCACTGCTTTAATGAGCACTGGTTTTCCGGCGATATTGAGCCAAGAAGCTCCCCAAGCTTGCATTTTGGTTTTGAATTTGTCTAGCTGTGGGTGCCAGTCCTTGCTCAGGGCCCTCCTATGGAAAATTGGCAGCCCAAGATACTTAAATGAAGACCAGGAGACAGAGGCTGCGAATCCTAGGCATCTGGCTATTGCATTTGCTATTGAAACAGGGGTATTCCAACAGTAAATGTTACATTTGCCCTTGTTTAAAATGCTTCCTGAAACCTTACTGTAATCATCCAGAACTTCTTTAAATTGTATAGCTGAGCGAAGAGAAGCAGCCCCCAGCAGTATTGTATCATCCGCAAAGAGGGCATGACTGATATTTTTTGCCCCTCTTGCAATGCACAGGCCAGCGATTTCATGCTCTTGTTGCTTTTTATCTAAGTTGAAACTGAGGACAGAGGCCTGAAGGACGAATAGGAGGGGTGAGAGGGGACATCCCTGCCTCAGTCCTCTAGAGGCTTTGAAAAACTCCGCCGCCCTACCATTCACCAGGGGGGCTATCCAAGGTTCTGAAATGCATGCTCTGACCCAATTGATGAAATTTTGTCCGAACCCCAGTTTATGAAGCACATCAAACAAAAATTTATGCCTAACACGATCAAATGCATTTGCAAGATCTAGTTTAATAGCCATACCTTTTTCCTTTCGATGAAGGCTGGAATGGATTGCCTCTTGGACCAACACGAAGTTATCTACCAGCTGTCTGCCCTGGATGAATCCTCCTTGGCTGTCGGGGATGATTTTGGGTAGAATTCTTTTCAACCTATTAGCTATCACTTTGGTTATGACTTTGTACCCAATATTTCATAAGGAAATTGGGCGGAATCTGCTGAAAGAGTTTGCTCCTTTCTCTTTGGGAATGAGGGCAAGAAAGGCTGAATTTATACCTCCTCCAATCTTCTGGCAGTCTTGGGACTTTTGGATCATTTTGAGGAACTCCTTCTCAACGATCTACCAACAAGTTTGAAGAAATCTGGCCGTGAATCCATCGGGTCCTGGGGCTTTGTCGGGATCCATTGCGAAAAGGGCCTCCTTGACTTCCTTGTGAGTGATTTTGCTCCCAAGAATCTGGTTCGTTTTGGTGGTGATGAGGTTAGGGACAGTGTTTAACAGACTGTCATTATACTCAGCTGATGGATCCTCCTTGTACAACTTCCCAAAGTGCTCAGAGGCAGCCTTTTTTATGCATGTAAAATCCTTCAAGACGTTGTTTTCTTCTTTAATTTCCGTGATGGAGTTTCTCCCTTTCCTGGCTTGGGCTTGTTTATGGAAAAAGGAGGAGTTTCTATCGCCTGATTTAAGCCAGAGACTTCTGGACTTGAGCCTCCAATATTCCTCTTCTGCTAGGCAGGCCTTGTGGAAGCTTTGCTGGAGCCTGGCCTCCTTTTCCAACTCTTCTTTTGTGATTTCCGCTGCTTCAAGATGGAGGTGTTGGTTTTCTAGCTCGATTTGGATTTTTTTCCTTTGCGCAGCAGGGTTGGGTAGGGTCTTGGCCCAATTTTTTAACATGGCTTTGACTCTTCTGAGTTTTTCCTCCCACACGAAGAAGGCGGATCCCTTGACTGGGTCTTTCCAACAATCTCTGACCCTGTCCATAAAATCTGCCTCTTTAATCCATAGAGAGCTGAACCTGAATGGAATAGGCCCCAGGTCTTTGGGGGTCAGCAGTTCCAAGCTAATAGGCTTGTGGTCTGATATGCTGCTATGGAGGATGCGCGATCTAGCCTCTAATCCAAGGAGCAGGAAGGAACTTTGCACCAGAAATCTGTCCAGTCTTGCGGCTATGTGTCCCGGACCAACCCTCTTGTTTGACCACGTGTACTTGCCAATAGTTGGCTTGATGTCTATCAGGTCCCAATCTTGCATGAGATCTTCCACTGCTTCCCTTGCCGGATCTCTGATAATACTGCCTCCTCTTTTTTCTGACGAGAGAAGAGTGAGGTTGAGGTCTCCGGCTATGATTATGTTCTCCAAATTTTCTAGATCTGCCAAATTTTTTATGGCATCCCAACATAATTTTTTTTCACCTGCATTGTTAGGAGCATATACATTGACCAGACTAATAACTTCTTTAGAATCTAAATGCTGTAATTTCAATAAAATCCAATGAGTGTTTAGGGATTTAGAGATTAGAGAGAACTTATTTGGATTCCAGAGCGACCCAAGCCCTCCCGATGCTCCACGGGCAGAGGTTGCATGCGCTCTGTCATTCTTCCAGAATTTTCTGCTTGCTTGGAGGAAGGCTGAGTCCTCCAGTTTAGTCTCCTGGATGAGAAGGATATCCGGGGCTTCCAGTCTTATTAGACTATTCATTGCTTCTTCCTTAGCTTTGGAGCCCATTCCCCTACAGTTCCAGGAGACTATCTTCATCATTTATTCTTGCTATGGAGAGCTCCTTTGGAGCTCTGGGTTTGGATCCTCTTCGTCTTCGGGGTTTTTGCTAGGAGTTTCTCTAGCGTTGGTTGGCTGCCCTGAAGCTTGTCTTTGTAAGTTTCTTGATCCCTTTTTTCCTTTGTTGACATTCGTCCTCTTGTAGATCTTCTGGGGGTAGACTGTGAATCCCCTATTTCCCCTTCTTCCTCTGATTCCTCGGACTCTTGGGTTTCCTCCTCTTCTTCTGACATCTTCCCTTTGGATCTCTCTGGTACGCTTATGGATTTAGGCGGTGAGACTTCTTTCGGAATTTCTGTCTCTTGTGTGTTCATGGTTTCAGATCCCAGGATCTCAAATTTATTCCCTTGGCTTTCCGTGAGTGGATGTTGTGCAGGGCCCATTTGGGGGGCTCTGGCATTAACATTTGCATTCTTTCTGAATGAAGGTTTGGATCTTTTGGCCTGGTTCCATCCTTCTTCCTTCCCTTTTTCCTCTACCCCTTTGGACGGGCAATCCCTGGCGAAGTGTCCGTAGACTTGACACTTCCGACATTTGAACGACAGTTGTTCATAGTCCAACTTCTGAACATGCGTCCAAGGACCTACCCTTATTTTGATGGCTTCTGGTAATCCAACCTCCAGATCTACCTCCACACAAATTCTGGCACAGTCGTACTGATCTTTGTTGTTAGCCTTGTCTATGAATTTCCCAAGAGTGTTTCCGATATGCTTCAGAGATTCCCAGTTCCAATAGTGAACCGGTAGATTGGGGAGCCTTACCCACACCGGGACTGCAGAAGGCACATCCACCGCCGGATCGAAATCTGGCATCCATTTATTTAAATACAGCCCTTGAGGACCCATGAAGTAGGGGCCATTTCTGAAAATCAGATCCTTGTCTTCTTTTTCTGAGAATTCGAATAAGAAGTATCCCCTTCCGAGGAAGTAAGATGTAACCTTGTTTTTGATCAACGGAGCCCAGTTTCTAGCAACCCAGTTCTCTGTTGATTTTGGGGAGGGCCAGAGACCTGTAAACTGACCAACGAGAGTGCGATCCGCCAGAGATAGAGCTACTTGAATCGGACCTTCAGGAGGAAGAGCGATCTCGGGGATGTCTTCTAGCCTTTTCACGAACTTGGCAGCTTCCACAGCTTTCTTCTTGGGCAGAGAGGCCAACAAGGATTTGAAGGCCTCAGCAGCGGAGGACGGAGAAGGGGAGGAAGGCCCTTGGTGGGGATCCGGTTCCTCCATGGAGAGCATCAGGACAAGCCCTAGCTGACCGCAACCAGAAGCTAGAGCCTTTGGCAGACAAACCCTAGCCAACCGCAGTCTGAGGCAAGAGCCCTCGGCGGACCCGCCCGCAGGGATCGGAGAAGTGCAGGAGAGGGCGCGCGCAATCTTCTAGATCCGCCGGGTGCGGATCTCGCAGGATGTAGGGCCGAGCGAGCGCGCGCAGAGCTCAGAGCTCCCAACAAAAAATCACAATTTTACTTGAAATTATATAACCAAAAATTAAAATGCATGTGAAATTTTTCACTGCTAAATTTATTTATGCATTTTTTTTTTTGGTTGATAAGTGGGTGAATCCTGAAAATCACTCTTACCCTGTGGAAATCTTATTTGAAATTGTATAGCCAAAAATGTATTTTAAACAACAAAAAATCACAATTTTACTTGAATTATATAACCAAAAATTAAAATGCATGTGAAATTCTTCACTGCTAAATTTATTTATGCATTTTTTTTTTGGGTTGATAAGTGGGTGAATCGTGAAAATCACTCTTACCCTGTGGCTGAGAGGCCATGACTCAGGGGCATCTAAGCCATCAATTCGCACCCGGCCTGAGCCGCACCAGCGGAAACCATGCTGGATTTTTTGGTATCGGCGAGACTAGAACCGGTGACCTTTTGCTTATGGAGCGCCTTAACAGGGCACTCCTTCACCCACTGTTCTAAATCTCTTTGATAAATTATGTATTTTAAACAACAAAAAATTACAATCTTATTTGAAATTGTGTAGCCAAAAATATATTTTAAACAACAAAAATTACAATTTTACTTAAAATTATATAACCAAAAATTAAAAAAATCAATTCATCTCTAAATTAAACCACGCGCACACATATAAATATACTTTAAATTTAAATCTGATCTCTTAAAATATAAATTCTTATCTCTATAAGAAATCTGTAATCATGTAAAAGCTCTTCAAATTATTTATGGCTAACAAAATTCACATTCACATTAAATGTGAAATGACTAAGTAGCCTAACTTAATTTTTCTTTTTGATTTAGTATAAGTTGTTATTGCTTCACTTTTTTTTTTGGATTTGGTATGAGTTGTTATTGCTTCACTCTTTTTTTTTTTGATTTGGTATGAGTTGTTATTGCTTCACCTCATATCAACCTCCAAAACCGTCCTTGCTCTCTCTATAAACAAGGAATCTTGAATCCCTAAATTAATATTTTAGGGAGTTTTATTCATTATTTTATTTTTATTTTTTAAAACACGCGGAAGCTCCATTTTTTTGTTTATTCAAATACACATTTCATTCTTTCGTTTGTCTTTTTGCAAAGCGGTACCACATAGATCCCCCACATGGCGTTTACTTGTGGCACCGCCTAATAACTTTTTGAAACTTATTTATAATATATCCATGGTTTGACCATATAATATTTAATTAATATTAGACATTAATCACTCATTAAATATTAGGTACTCCAATTTGAAAGGCAAGCAATATTTCCTATGCTATTGGGTATTTAATGTAGATTAAGTACATGTAACAGTACTGACGAGACCTCCCTTCTTTGTATGCAGCGTGACCATCACCATCATGGGGCTCGCCGTGAGGCTTAGTGCATGGTAATATACATCGTATGGTCATGGGATGCCGGGTGACGAATTTCCGGCAGCTTCCGACGACCGTAGGAACGAGCCCCGACTAAGTGAGTACCAATGGACCATTAAATTAAATATTCGATGCGATGCTCATTTTGAATTTTGCAAACCCGCCCAAACCATAGAAATTTGAATTTCAAATTCTCCACCCTGATGCCGTACACAGAACCTCTGCTCTGCGCGCCAGGGAGTTGATTCGCAGGGAGCTCTATTATCTTTTTCCTGCTCAGGTTAAAGATGGCTCTCGCTTTAAAGAGCGTCCATTTTCCATCCCGAAGATGACTCCAGATCAGAATATGCTCCACAGCTCAGCAGAACAAATGTTGCTTCAGCTCTCAAGGATAAGGAAGACGACGCAGTGAGATTGAAAGTTGTTATAACAAAACAGCAACTGGCAGCCCTGTTAGCCAAAGATCCACCGACAAGAATTCTGAGTTGGAGAATCTGAGCGAGAGCCTACTTCTGCTGCTAGAATTTGCTGTTGGAGACCTCCACTGAGAGGATTGCCGCAGGATGTGATGCTAAGGAAATTGATTAGTTACAATGGAGAAGGAAATTGACGGCATGATACTATGATCCCTGTATTGGTAACTATGCAATCAGTTATTAGATGCAGAAGCCGGTATGTTTTGAATTATTTTTATTTATAAAATAATAATTATATAAATTTTACACACATATTTTGGTGCACAACTTTTGTAACCCACATGTTCACATCCTTAAAATCCATCATTTTACCCACATGTAGACGACTCCGTTGTTTTTTAGAGTAACCTACCTTTCAAATGAGTCATGTAATAGATGAAAAGAAGGGACTGGAATCCCATGAAAATAAATCAAAAGCCATTTCTACGGAAGGAACCCTTCTCAGCGAGTTATGCTATGTAAATTTATCTCAACGTCACAAGAAAGACCAGTGAATTATCTCAACGTCACAAGAAACCCTCAATTGTTTTTGCTGAATGTATTGATATACATCAATTTAGAAATCTGCGTGATATAAATCATTTAGTTATAGATCCGATATAAATTCTAAGTATATTCTGATTCTCTTAAAATTTAATAAATAAAAATTAAAATGAAAGTAAACTAATGATAAACCTAATTCAAATTTCAGTTTATAAAAACTAAATCACAGATGAAAGGAACAACATGGTCATCACCAACCAAAAGAAAATCAAATCTGCTGATGTGATCTTTATTTTTATCCGGAAGAGATACCAACCAAAAGTCTAAGCTTAAACGAATATTCACTAATTTCCATAGACATCAATCTTTCATCGACAACCATCTACTTGCTTAATTTGTAAAAATATCTGGTAAAATAGGGATCTTTCACTGATATCCTCATAGTGACGACATGGTGATTATGGCAAGGCTGACTTTGGGCAGCACCTTCACACTATTTTTCTGTCTTATTTTAGGCGAAATTATCCAAAAATATATATGAAAATGATTTTATAGAAATTAATTAGAGGAGCATTAGGCCAGAACCTACCCCTATATAGGTGTTTTTTTAGACCTCCAATTTATTAGAGATTGGATCAATTATCAGGTTTGATGCTCGGGAAATCTGTTGATTCGAAGGTCCAACGTGGCACAGGGTGCCTCGGCTATCTTGCCTCCTCTGGAATACACTCTGTTAGCCGTTCAAAACACAGTTATCCATATTGACTATTTATGTGCAAGGGTTTATAAAAAGTGAAATGTGATTTTATATATGTAATTAATTCGAAAGACATTTATTTAAAGTGAAATGTGATTTTATATATGTAATTAATTCGAAAGACATTTATTTAAGTTTGAAATAATTTATTTATGTTTTTTATTGATTTTTTATATAATTATTAATATTTTAGAAATTTTATATTAAAAATTTCATAATTTATATATTTTTTTCAAAACAATAATTAATTTCTATATTTATTTTTTTAACAAATTTTGTTTTGGACATTGAAATATTTTGCTATGTTCTACATTAAAATATTATTTTTTACATATATATAAAGTTTATATTGAAATCAATTAATTAATATGGATATTCAAATACTTTATTTAAGTCTTGTATTAAAATATTTTAAAAAATATGTGGCATTTAAAAAATATTGATAATAAAAATATTTTAATATGAACAGTGTGATCTATAAATAGAACTTTTGTGATTCATAAATAAAATATTTCAGAGTCTAATGTCTACATGATTGAATATATGTATATATATATATATATATATATATATATATATATATATATATATATATATATATATATATATATATATATATATATATATATATCTGTGTGTGTGTGTGTGATCAACCATGGTCAACCAAGATTAACATGGCTAGAATGATCAATGATCAAACATGGTAAACCATAATCAACTATGATGGTTAATTAACATCGCTATGATTAGAATGGTTGAACATGGTCATCCAAGATCAATTATTTTCAACCATAGTTAACCATGGTCACCCATCCTCAACTAAGATCAACATGATTAGAATGGTTGAACATGGTCAACCAAGGTCAACCATGGTATACCATGGTCTACAATAATCAACCATGATCAACCATACATCAGTCTACCATTGTGAGCCATGATCAACCACAGTCAAGCATAATCAACCATGATCAACTATAATGGTCAATCGAGGTCAACCACGATCAACCAAGATGAACATGGTTACAATGGTCAAACATGGTCAACCAAGGTCAATCATGATCAACCATGGTCAATGCTAATCGGCCAAGATCAACCATGATCGACCAAGGTCAATCATGAACAACCATGATCATCTGTGATAAACCATGATCAACCATAATGGTCAATGAAGATCTCTATGGTTAGAATGGTCGAACATAGTAAATTAAGGTCTCTATGGTTGAATATGGTCGATCATAATGGTCAATCAAGATCTTTATGGAGGGTTAAATAATATTAACATGTATTTAAAAATATATTAATATCAGAGAAATATTTTATTGTGTAAAATGTAGTTTAGAAGTAAAAACTATGGCTTTTTGTGTTAAGTAAAAGATTTCAATGTCAACTATGCATATATTATATATACTTTGAAAAATAATATGTATATATTACATAAAACAATTGAAAAAAAAAATCTTATAGTTAAAACATTTTGGTCAATTTGTCTAAAATCTAGATTTGTTGGGATTGTAGGTTTAAGTTGTGTAGATTACACAATCCAGTGGACGAAGGGAATTTTCAAGACATTTAATCCATTTAATGAAAGGATTTGATCCTCTCAATGTTTGCTAGATCTATAGTAAAGATGGATATATAATAGTCCTATTTCATATGGATATTGAAAAAAATTGTTTATGGTTGAATGTGATACTGAAGGATTTTTACATCTCCTTCATACTGGGTTGTAATATCAACTAACTGAGCAAGAACAATGAAATAATTAAAACTAACCAAATATGCATATTTATTATTATTTTTTACTATATCCTACTTTGTATTTTCATTGAGAAAATATTTTATTTTTATTTTAAAAAGGACACATGTCGAGGTTGAGCACAAATGAAATCACCCATCGCCCTCATATTGGGTTGTAGAATGAGCCTATCCACACAATGATATGTCTACTATGATATATCATTGTGTGTAATAGTGTCTAATTTCATGTCCAACTTCACTGAAACCAACATATATTCACATGGTTGACATTGGAATCTTTTACTTGAAATGGACAGTGAGATATTTTATTTATTAACTATACTTTAAATAGTAAAATGTTTTTATATTATTAAATATATTTTTTAAATACGTGTTAATATTATTTAACTCTCCATATTTAAATTTTTTATTTATGACCTACATTGAAATTTTGTATTATTATTAATATTTTAAATGCAAAATATTAATTTTATAATAAAAGATTGAATGAGTTACACTTTTTTGTTTTTTTAATGTAGGTAAGACCCATGAGGATTTGAAGTAGTGAACTATCCTACATTGAAATTTTGTATTATTATTAATATTTTAAATGCAACATATTAATTTTATAATAAAAGATTGAATGAGTTACACCTTTTTTTTTTATGTAGGTAAGACCCACAGGGGATTTGAACTAGTGAACTATCACGAGTCCTTTAACAGTGCACTCATTCACGGTAAATCCAAAGTCCATGGTCCTCCTTTTCATAATTCTTACCCAGAAATAATCAAACTTTTTTACTTCTAATTACTTTTTCTCTTCGTGGATTGAAATAATCTCTTATAGTTAATATTACATAGACACATAAATACATATTCTCTCTCATACATGCCCCATGGTCCTCCTTTTCATAATTCTTACCCAGAAATAATTAAACTTTTTTACTTTTAATTACTTTTTCTCTTCGTGGATTGAAATAATTTCTTATAGTTAATATTACATAGACATATAAACACATATTCTCTCTCATAAATTTCTTTATATATATGATATTGACAATAACATAAATTAATTGTGATTGATATTCAAATAATTTATGTGTTAAAAATGTATAAGAATTATACATTTTTAACCCTCAAAAGAGAAAATATAAGATATTTAATTTTATTTTTAATTAACTTAGCTCTCTCTAAATTTGTTATAAAATTATGTTACTTCATGTGGATATCTAAATATTTTATTTATGGGTGAGTGTGAGAGTGAAGGATTTTTACATCTCCTTCTTGTTGGGTTATAATATCAAGTACTTGAGGGAGTAGAGTGAGATAACTAAAACTAGCCAAACATGTATATTCATTATTATATTTTATTATAACTAACGTCACATTTTTATTATTATTTTTTAAGAAACAAATATGGAGGTTTATGTTAACAAAAAGATTTGGTATCCAACCCAAAACTATTAAATTTCTTCAGTGTTTCCAATATCCCTTCTATATTTGAAATTGAGCACAATGGCTCAATCCAAACTCTCAAGGGGGAACACCATATTACAAAAGAATTATTCCTTTTCCAAATAAAGACTTTCCAAAATACTCCCAAAATCAAAATAAATTTATCTTCCATTTATCATTTCTTGGTGTTTTTATTTTGAGTAACTAAACACCATATTACAAAATAGTTATTCATTTTCCAATAAAGACTTTCCAAAATACTCCTGTTATCACCCCAAGAAACTCACATAGGTTGTAACTCAGTGATGCTCAGGAACATTAAAAATTCAACTATTATGGTTGGATAAGATGATGGATAAATGAAGAAATGCTGCACATTTAAGCCAGATAACCACTCCTACTATGATTTACCCCAGACATGGGTGAAGACCCCCAAACTACAAGGCTTTCAACTACCAACTACTCACAGTTTAAGGTAAAGGTGATGATGGAGAAGACTAATTACACCAGCAGATGCACAGGACCCTGTGATGGCCAGCTGCAACCAGTTATAAGATCTGCAAAACTATTGTTTAATATACAGACAGGATGACAACTCCCTGATATTAAAACAACAACAATCTGCAAGCAATTCTAATGAACTATTAAATTATAATACAGAGGTGGGATGACAGCCCCTCTGATATCAAACATTCACAGCACATCAAATAAATGCAAGCAGACACAGCCTAGAGCAAGAAAGAGAAGTGGAAAGTGAGCAGGTGACAACAAAAGAAGCTTGTATTAGTTGAAAATCAAGACCAGAAGCTGCAGGTCTCATAGTATTTACAGTCTCCAGAAGTTAAAGGCAACAACAAAGCTCTCATTCATCAAACACTCATCAAAAATCCCATTACATTTTTTGCTCTGAGTATATATAGTGTTACAATACAAAACATCTCTGTCAAACCATGCGTGGAGGAGCCCCATAAATGGCCACCAACCATATTCATATTCAGAAATGGGCCTCTGATATAAATCTGTCTGAGTTTTAAATAGATTTGACTCTCTCTGGCTCTCTGCGGTCCTCCTTGGGCAAGTGGAATGAGGTATGGGTGAAACCCATAACCATTGAATGCTCTGTCTGGATCTGTGGCGTCCTATCTCCTCCTCGGCCATACTGCTGATTAAATGCTGCTGCTGAATCATTGAACGGCTCTAATATCACTGCTCTGGCTTTTAAACAGAGTAATGCTGCCCAAACTAATCATTCCCGCCCATCATTGCCTCCATGTTGACTTTTTAAAGGTTTCAGGCATGGTTTTATTCACTATCGGGTCCGCCTTTGGCTTGCAATGCACGTTTAAACAGGCCCTCCTTTGTTTTTTAATATTTGACAAATACCTGCAAAACTGCCGCAAACCATGAAAAATTGGCTTTGGCGGATTTGAAATACATACATTTGGCCTTTAGAACCCTTTCGGATCCGAAATCCCATCGCAATCGGTGCTTGCCACCAGCTTCCCTTTGTATTTTCTTTATACAAAGAAAATACACAAAATACATTGAAAACGATATGGGCGCGGACTTGAAAAAATATGAAATGGACTGTTGTGCATATATCGGGTCCGGCCCATCGGCCCGCACCATCACTTATGTTAAAGCCCCGCCCCTTTGAAAGTGCCGATGCGATATCGGCGATCGCCGCGGACCCGAAATAATATAAAGTGCAGCGTTGTATGGCCATCGGGTCCGGCCCATCGGATCGGAACATAACATATGTGAAGGCCCTGTCCTCTTTGGCAGCCCCGATAGCGAAATGCCAACGTGATGTGAGTCGTTGATCTGTGCACGCGATTAACAGCCCTGATCAAATCGCTAGACCGCAATCGCAATGCCACTGCCGATACCGCCGACCCGCCGATATGGATTGAACTGTTATGCCTGCAATTTGAGTTTTTCTTGATTTTAAAGTATTTGTGCCTCCCGGTAGTGTATTTCCGCCCCTCCAAGGGCTTTTCCTTTACAACCGTTTCGATCGGTGGAGGCCTTAAGAGGATTTGAACAGCAAACATGGATCTTGGGCATGATTATAAGTATATTTGCAGCCTTTGAGAGTGTTTGAATCCATTTTTGATTCTTTTGTTCAGCAAAGCTAACACTGGCTCCTTCTGGGGATGAGATCCTCCCTGTGAGGTCTCAAGAACCTGCAGATCAATGCCTTTCCAGCAACAAACAAATTAGCCAAAATTCCTAGTGTTCCATTGGGCATGGAGTCTACTACAGCTACACTAAAAACTGATAAAAGCAGAATATTTACAGCTTTTAAGGCCAAAAGACCTTAAATCACATAGTTCTTTAGAAACTGCCCATTAACTGGGCCATCAAAGACTGGTTCTCCTCCCATACTTTTCAGTATGAAGGTATTGTTCCCTTGAATCTGTGAAATGATGAAAGGGCCTGTCCAGAGAGCATCAAACTTCCCATGATTGCCTTTCTTTTCTTTAAAAGCATCCCATTTCATGACCAAATCCCCAACCTGGAAATTGTTTCTTTTTGTCTTCTTGTTAAAGGCTTCCTTGACCTTTTGTTGATGTGCTGTAGCTTTTTTAATCAGCTGCTCTCTGATCTGATATAATTCTGTTAAATCAGTGATTTTGTTGGCCATATCATCTTCTTCATTCTGCGCTGTTTGGAGCAGCTTTGCCACAGGAAGGGTAAGCTGAATGGGGAAAATAGCATTAGTACCATATACCAGCTTGAAGGGAGAGCAGCCTGTAGATCTCTTAATGGTCACTTTGTCCGCCCAAAGTGCATACTTCAGCTTGGCATCCCAATTCTTCTTATTATCCTCTAACAGCTTCTTAATAATCCTGATCAGACTTTTATTAGAGGATTCTGCT
Organism: Pinus tabuliformis; assembly: GCA_031772625.1. Lineage (NCBI taxonomy): Eukaryota > Viridiplantae > Streptophyta > Pinopsida > Pinales > Pinaceae > Pinus > Pinus tabuliformis. The sequence continues at coordinate 654,338,281 of CM062818.1, read as the reverse complement.
AGACCATTCCCTTGGGGGTAATAGGAGGTGGAATGGACAAGTTTAATGCCCATTGAATCACACATTTCCACCAACTCTTTTGCCTTGAAGGCTGCTGCATTATCTGTTATAAGCTTATGTGGGCAACCGAATCTGCTGAAAATGTTTTCTGATAAAAATTTCATTACCACATTATGATCAGCCTTCCTTGTTGGGATTGCTTCAATCCATTTTGTAAAATAATCAGTGGCAACTAATATCCACCTGTGCTGGCCACTGGAATGTGGGTTGATTTCACCAATGAAATCCAAGCCCCACTGCTGAAAAGGTCCTTTTGCAATTATTGGCTTTAGGGGCAGGGATTTCAACTGTTGCTTACCTTCAAATCTCTGGCACCTGTCACAAGATTTAACAAAAACAAATACATCAGAAAATAAAGAGGGCCAATAGTACCCAGCTCTAAGAATCTTATGGGCTGTGGTTTTCCAGTAATGATGTCCTCCACACATGCTGTCATGGAACTGTTGCATAACTTCTATTGACTGCTGTTTATCCAGGCATCTTAAAAGCACTCCAGATGGATCCCTCCAATAAAGCAAGCTACCATTGATGCAATATTTCGTTGCCTTGAGCTTTAACGTTCTTGCTTGACTTTGAGAAAATTCTGAAGGAACTTCTAGCTTTAGCAGGAAATTAATTATTGCAGCATACCAGCTGCATGAAGTTAGGTTCTCGGCCACTGATTGTCCTCTCTGCGTTTCAGCTGTTTCATGCTCTTCTATCTGACCATTTTCTGCTACATTGAACAAGAAATCAATGTCCAAAGACCTGCAATTTTCTTCAGCCAACAATTTAGCAAGCCCCTGACCTCTTACCAGCTTGGTGGGCTTCAGCTCTATGTTGAATTCTAACACTTTTGCAATCCATTTCGCTCTTTTTCCATCAACATCAGGCTGCGTTAAGACATCCTTTATTGCAGCAGAAGGCACATATGCAACTATTTTGGAATGCAAGATGTATACTCTGAAAGCCTTCAAAGATTTGATAAGAGCATAAGCCTGCTTTTCAATAATATCATACCTTAGTTCAGCATCCCTCAAATTCTTGCTGAAAAAGGCCACTGGATGCTCTTGATCTGCTTCATCTTGCTGCAACAAAACAGCTGCAATGGTATCCTTAGAGGCAAATGAGAATAGATGAAACTCCTTGCTATAATCAGGGCTTATTAAAGTAGGAGCTTCCACAATAGCCATCTTAATGGACTCAAAAGATTTTCTGGCCGCATTAGTCCATTTTACCTCTGCTCCCTTTTTTAACATGGAGGTTATGTGCTTAACCAGCTCAGCAAAATTAGGAATGAACCTCCTTACAAAGTTAATTTTGCCAAGAAAAGACTGTATGTCTTTCTTTGATCTTGGAAGAGTCAAGGCCTGAATCGCTTTGACTCTTTCTGGGTCAATCTGAACACCTGCAGCCGACACTACATGCCCCAACAGTTTCCCTTCTTCCAAAGCAAATTGGGACTTTTTGGGATTGAGTGAAATTCCAAATTTCCTGCATTTTAAAAACACCCTTTTTAAATGCTATAGATGATCATGATGGCTGCCAGAATAAACAGTTATGTCATCAAGATATATCAGCACGAATTTATCCTTTTCACCCACAAAAGCAATATCCATAGCGCGCTGAAAGGTGGCTCCAGCATTCATCAGCCCAAATGGCATTTTTGCATACATGAACGTGCCCCAAGGAGTGGTAAATGTTGTCTTCTCTTGATCATCTGGATGCACAGCAGTTTGATTAAAGCCTGAAAACCCATCTATGAAAGACATCACTTTGGCACCTGAGACTTGCTGCAACAAATGCTCCATTTTTGGCAAGGGATAATTATCCTTTCTAGAGCATTTATTTAGATTCCTGAAATCAACGCACAGTCTGATTTCTCCATTCTTCTTCCTCACAACAACCAGATTGGCCACCCATTTAGAATATCTGAGAGGCACTATAATCTTAGCAGCCAACAACTTTTTGATTTCTTTCTCAACCAGAGGAAGGAGCATAGGATTCATTGGTCTCAGCTTCTGTTTGAAAGGAATAGTGCCTTTCTTAAGTGGGATTTTGTGCTGAATTATATTCCTGTCATATGTTTTCAGATCACTGTACTCCCAAGCGAACACATCAGCAAATTGCCTCATTAATTTGCAATATTCAGCACTCTGATCAGCAGATAGATTAGTGGACAGATTTATGAATTTGGGCTGACCTGGACCTCCTATATCATGCTTGCAAACTTCAGACTAATCTTCTTTTTGGGCAGCTTTGTAAGGCACATCATTGTGGTCAAACAATCTCTCAAGAGGAATTAAACCCTTAGGGATATGGTTACTAGAAAGCTGGACTATGCTATTCTTGCCAATCTTATTTTTAAGCTGGGACTTGGGATCTTCTAACAAAGCATCATTATTTTGGTCAATTTGCATTTCAGAGAACTCATCAATGACTTGAAGGAACCTATTTAACTCATCATCATCATGAAAAACCTTCCAATGGTGGACATTATCAGGCACAGAGGGTCTATACTTCATCTGTACTTCGTAAACTAGTTTGGGAGGCGATGGAGGGATGAACAAACTAGCAGAGACAGCAAGGGAATCAGCAAGCTGATTTTGGGCTCTAGGAATGTATAAAATGAAGAAAAAATCAAAGAACTCTTTGACTCTCCATACCTCATCTCTATAAGCTCTCAGCCTTGGATGCTTTGCTTGGAATGTTTTATTTACTTGCTGAATTATCAGATCAACATCTCCAAACACCTTCAGATTTTTTATTCCCCTATCTTTGGCTTCATGAAGGCCCAACAGCAGTGCTTCATATTCTGCTATGTTGTTTGTCACCTGAAAAACCAGCTTTAGAGACAATTGAACTGATTCTTGTTGTGGAGACACCAGCACCACCCCTGCTCCTGCAGTCTCCTTGGTACATGCTCCATCAAAGAACATCTCCCAAATCTGACCATCTGTATCATGCTCAGCCTGAGCTGTTGGTTTCCTGATCTGCAACGCAGCCTTCTGAGATTCTTCTATTTGGAGAATGCAAGCTCCAAAGTCAGTGTCCACTGCATATATGGGATGGTTTGTAGGATTCTTCTCATCACTAATGATATATGCCAGCTGTGCTTCTCTATACAACCTCCTGCTTTCTCCTCCAAACACTGGAACAGTTGCATAAGATAAATCATTCTGCAATGTCCCTCCTAGCCTCTTAATCCACCCTCTAGACAACAGCATACCAAACTTAGGAGGAACATCAGCCACCACTATATCCATCATCATACTTTTCATGGGCAGTTGGGTTAAGGTAATGGCCAGATCCTTAATTAATCCAAGGCATTTTACCTTCCTTGAATCAAAAGAGAACAAATCATGATAAGGTCTAGTGATATCAAGGCCTAACTCTTCCATGACAGTTTTAGGCATTAGATTGTGGCTGGCCCCTGTGTCTAGCAGGCAATTGTGGAGGATTTTATCATGGATAGTTAATGAAACATAGAAAGATGGAGAACTATTATCAGCAGGTTCAATCATGGGACTAAACACAATAGCAGGCTTGTCATCTTGCAAATTGACAGAGTCAATGGAGGTTTGTTTAGGCTCTAGTTCAAGGGCCTCAAGGATGGGTTTTCTAAATAATTCACTCTTCACCAACTCAGCCAGAGGTATGGATATTTTCAATTTCTGAATTTCTGACTCAAAACTAAAAGAAGAGGATACTTTATCAGCAGTTTTTACCTCTTGAACTGGAGCTTTGAGGGTGATAGGATCAGCTGCTGGTCTTCTTTGCCTGCTATTCTGTGGCATTGTTTGAGCAGCTGCTTCTTGTGCAACATTTTCTTTGACATTCTTTGCATTGGATCTTAGATTATATCTTTGTTGCTGCTCACCAGATTGCAGAACAACACCACTGTCCCACCTCTGACTGTTTTGCTCTTGCAGCAATGACTCTTCATATTCGGCCAATGTTAAAAATGCAGCGCTGCCTTTATCCTCCAAGCAGTGAATTTCATCCTCATCTTCTTCAAATTGTTCCTCCTCCATGACTGCATTCTGAAAGGGAGCTTTTACTTTATGATCTTCTTTTGATTCTTCACCCCTTTGCATAATTTGTAGCTGCTCATTTGCTTTTCTAAATGGGCTTGGATTTCTTGGAGCAAATGTGTTTTGCTGCCTTGTTTTGCCTGAAGTCTGCTCCACTTTTAGCTTAGAAATTTCAGCAGCCAATGACTCAATCATCTTAGTCATTTTGTCTAATTTAGGCTCTGAAGTTGATGCAGGGGAAGAGGAAGCCTCACCTCTCAGCTTTCTTCTATCAACTTGACTCTTTAACTTCTATGCTGCCAAAATATTGGATTCGACCTCCAGGTCTGCCTCTTGCATATCACCCAAAGTAGCACATCGTCTTTCTCTCAACAATAAGCAGAAATCAGAGTCAAAAGCATTGGCATATGTGAGTTTAGCAGCAGTGGGGGTAGGCTTTACCTCAGCTGGTATTTTACTATACATTCTATTAAATCTTTTATTGAAGTCAGGCAAAGACTCACCCTTTTCTCTCTTCAAGTTTCCAAACTCTGTATGATAATACAGCAGGTCCTTCTTATCTCCCCATTGCTTCAAAAATTCATCATCTAATGCTTCAATATCTATTATGGATCCTTGGGGTAATTATCTGAACCACTTCCTAGCCTCACCATCAAGGCTTTGGACAAACACTCTCATCCATACATCATTCTCACTAATATCTAAATTATCAGCATAACTGTAAAAGGCTTCAAGATGTTCTTCTGCTGTCACTCCCTCTGTTCCAGTAAACTTAGGCATATATTTTTGATATTCTCCCACAGGCATAGGATTTAGAGGTACAGGCAATACCAAAGGTCCATATCTAGCAGCAACAATCCTCTCAATCCTAGTAGGTGCTTGCTGTCCTGCCATGTTTGGAATATGTGGAAGAACACTAGCAGATGGAGCAGTAGGAAATAATGTAATGGATGGCAGAGATATTGGGATGTTTTGGACAGTATGGGAAGCTTTCTTTGGACTGAGATTCAAAGGGGAACTAAATGGACAAGGAGCTTTATGAATCTCTGCAGGTATTTCTTCCTTAGCAATACTAGGCTCTAAATCTTCAAACTGTGTATCCTCAACTAAAAACTTCTCATGCAGAGACAAATAAGATTTCTTGGGCTTACCTGATCCTGATGCTCCTTTCTGTGATGTTTTCTTCGGGTTAACAATCTTCTCAGGGTCAGGCACTGGAACAGCTGGAGACTTCTGCGGATTTCTTCTAGTATGCCTCACAAACTGAGCCAGAACTTCAAAGTGGAGTCGCCAAAGGATGGTCTTCCACCAATGGAGTCGCCAGACAGAAGATTACAACCAATACTGTGTTCAAACCTTGTCTGTCATCAAAGCTTGAAACTATGTCGTCTCCCAGGGAAGCTGAGCTTCAATCTCCTCTCCCCGGCAACGGCGCCAATTAATGTTATCACCCCAAGAAACTCACCTAGGTTGTAACTCAGTGATGCTCAGGAACATTAAAAATTCAACTATTATGGTTGGATAAGATGATGGATAAATGAAGAAATGCTACACATTTAAGCCAGATAACCACTCCTACTATGATTTACCCCAGACATGGGTGAAGACCCCCAAACTACAAGGCTTTCAACTACCAACTACTCACAGTTTAAGGTAAAGGTGATGATGGAGAAGACTAATTACACCAGCAGATGCACAGGACCCTGTGATGGCCAGCTGCAAACAGTTATAAGATCTGCAAAACTATTGTTTAATATACAGACAAGATGACAACTCCCTGATATTAAAACAACATCAATCTGCAAGCAATTCTAATGAACTATTAAATTATAATACAGAGGTGGGATGACAGCCCCTCTGATATCAAACATTCACAGCACATCAAATAAATGCAAGCAGACACAGCCTAGAGCAAGCAAGAGAAGTGGAAGGTGAGCAGGTGACAGCAAAAGAAGCTTGTATTAGTTGAAAATCAAGACCAGAAGCTGCAGGTCTCATAGTATTTACAGTCTCCAAAAGTTAAAGGCAACAACAAAGCTCTCATTCATCAAACACTCATAAAAAATCCCATTACATTTTTTGCTCTGAGTATATATAGTGTTATAATACAAAACATCTCTGTCAAACCATGCGTGGAGGAGCCCCATAAATGGCCACCAACCATATTCATATTCAGAAATGGGCCTCTGATATAAATCTGTCTGAGTTTTAAATAGATTTGACTCTCTCTGGCTCTCTGCGGTCCTCCTTGGGCAAGTGGAATGAGGTATGGGTGAAACCCATAACCATTGAATGCTCTGTCTGGATCTGTGGCGTCCTATCTCCTCCTCGGCCATACTGCTGATTAAATGCTGCTGCTGAATCATTGAACGGCTCTAATAGCACTGCTCTGGCTTTTAAACAGAGTAATGCTGCCCAAAATAATCATTCCCGCCCATCACTGCTTCCATGTTGACTTTTTAAAGGTTTCAGGCATGGTTTTATTCACTATCGGGTCCGCCTTTGGCTTGCAATGCACGTTTAAACATGCCCTCCTTTGTTTTTTAATATTTGACAAATACCTGCAAAACTGCCGCAAACCATGAAAAATTGGCTTTGGCGGATTTGAAATACATACATTTGGCCTTTAGAATCCTTTCGGATCCGAAATCCCATCGCAATCGGTGCTTGCCACCAGCTTCCCTTTGTATTTTCTTTATACAAAGAAAATACACAAAATACATTGAAAACGATATGGGCGCGGACTTGAAAAAATATGAAATGGAGTGTTGTGCATATATCGGGTCCGGCCCATCGGCCCGCACCATCACTTATGTTAAAGCCCCGCCCCTTTGAAAGTGCCGATGCGATATCGGCGATCGCCGCGGACCCGAAATAATATAAAGTGCAGCGTTGTATGGCCGTCGGGTCCGGCCCATCGGATCAGAACATAACATATGTGAAGGCCCTGTCCTCTTTGGCAGCCCCGATAGCGAAATGCCGACGTGATGTGAGCCGTTGATCTGTGCACGCGATTAACGGCCCTGATCAAATCGCTAGACCGCAATCGCAATGCCACTGCCGATACCGCTGACCCGCCGATATGAATTGAACTGTTATGCCTGCAATTTGAGTTTTTCTTGATTTTAAAGTATTTGTGCCTCCCGGTAGTGTATTTCCGCCCCTCCAAGGGCTTTTCCTTTACAACCGTTTCGATCGGTGGAGGCCTTAAGAGGATTTGAACAACAAACATGGATCTTGGGCATGATTATAAGTATATTTGCAGCCTTTGAGAGTGTTTGAATCCATTTTTGATTCTTTTGTTCAGCAAAGCTAACAACTCCTAAAATCCAAATAAATTTATCTTCCATTTACCATTTCTTGGTGGTTTTATTTTGAGTAACTTCTTGTTTTCCTGGGAAAGATATTTTTGGCCTTTTCCCAACATGGATATAGCTTGTATTTTTAGCTAAATGTGAGGGGTCACCCATTTGTGACTGGTATTTGTTATCTTTGTCTCTTTTAGTATATTTTTCCTCATCTTTGTGATCACCCAAGAAGATGTTTTTCCCACCTTATTTTCTAAGAATTCAAAGGAGGGGCCATCATTCACAAGGGTTTGTTGAATATGGGCTTCCTTTGTCACTAGGCCTGAATGATACTCATTGAGAGTCACTTCTTCATAACTGATATTTGTTTCCTTTGGTGAATACTTTTCAACAAGAACTTCTTGGTTATTTTTTCCTTCTTCCATTGGGTCTCTTCTTCTTTGAATATCATAATATTTAGTCTGAGCTCCTTTTCACCTTTTGGGCCTCTAACTACTTTTCCAAACTATATTTTTCTGCAATTACTTAGGGAAAATTTTTATTACATGCCCTATCTCATAACACAATTGAAATCGAAATGAAACATTTTCATAATCAAGTTTCTAAACCCATACATAGTCTGCTGGTGTTAGATTTATCTTGGTAGGAAAACCCTTATTAAAATCTATCTCTATGCACATTAAAGCATACATGGTCTTAAAAATTATCATTTCTAAAATCCGACAGTAAAATTTCGCTTTTTCATTTCCAATAGGAGTTGATGATGGGAGATTCCAAAGATGTAGGAGAAGATTCAAGAGCCTTGCCTAAACTCGAGTAATAGATATTGACAAGGTAACTAAATAAAAAATAAGAGTCTAGGGCTATATGAAGAGACCAACACTACCCCGAAACCAAGGCCCATAATCAGACATAAGCTTCTTATCCTCAAGGGAATAAAAAATAACAATAAAAAAACCCTAAGCCAATTGGTAGATATTCAGTTCTTGAAACAATAGAGGTTGCCAAGTATTAGAGATCCACTTATGGATATCAATCAACCATGACAAAAACCCATTAAATATGTTCACCAAACCAAGCTCAAAAAAGGAAAAAAAATCATATCTAAAGGTTTCATCCTCCAGGGGGCATTGCAAGTAGAATATTCTTGAACAATTAGAAGAACGGATTCAGATTTCAACATGACATTATAAGAAACCTTGGCTTGATCTAGATAAGAAATAGGACGTGTTGAACTAGCTACCATTCCATTAAGGGAGAAAATACTCTCCACTGAAACTTGGGAGTTATATATTAATTAGAGTGTTTGCAAGAGTTATGCAACAGGAGGTGGTTGGTGGATCCACACATTAGATGGAAGAACGACTAGCTAGGGTGAAGCCATAGCTGCCATTGGAGTTTGAAAATATCTCAGTACCATCGTTCAAGTGAGCCCTAAATACTATGAGGGGTTAATGTTCTAAGTTAATTCCTTTATTTGACTACAACAAAGGGTGAGATTTGGTGGAGGATAATTCATATTTTTATTTAGAGAATATTTTATCTTTATTTTAAAAAGGACCCATTTCAACTCAAGGTTGGGAAAGGACAAAATGACACATTTTCCACACACTAGGCTATATAATGAGCCTCTCGATGTAATGATAAATAAAATATTTCAATATTAAAATAATTTTATATCAAGTCTCTTTAAAGAAAAACAAAGTAATTGAAAATTAAAAATAATTTGTTGAGATGTTTATATAGATGGTTATACTTGGGATTGCATTTGAGAATTCCGATGAGCGATCTCGAAACCCTAGCAATGGAGGACGGGTTTAGTAGGGATCGAGATGGTGACAGGTGAAATCCGGAAGTTGTATGACCCACACATGGCGCGACATGGGAAAGGCTGTCAAGGTAGGGAGGGCATCTGGAGGGAGACCTGACCGCGGACAACTGCCTTGGGAACGATGCGAAACTGGGCTTTAGGGTGACGAGAGGATGGATTCGGGCTTTGTTTTATTGTGCTGCATTATCATTGTGCTGCCAACATTAACAACCTGCACACGCCCGCTGAAGGAGAACTAGCTTTCGGGTTCTGGGGGTGCCTAAAAACTGAAAATAGTGGAAAGGGAAATGGTCAAACAACGTGATGTCATCAATCTGGGCCCTGAGCCTGAGGATATACTGTCAGTTCAGGGGTTGGAGGTCACGAAATAGAATATCGAGTGGTATATTCGTCCAGTTGGACTGCTAGGAGGGAAGAGAGGCGATTCGAGAGTGGGATGGAAACAGGGGAAATCGTTAGGGCTTCTGGAGGAGACTTTAGGTCTGACTAAACTGGAAAGCTGGGGAGCAGGGAAGGAGCTAGAAGGGAGGTTGGGGGATTTACTACCTAAACCTGATTGCGCTGCCAGAAATTCGGAGGTCCTCCAAGTAAGTAATCGTTTTCATAGCCCGCTTAAAGATTTCTATTCGGGGGGTTTAGAAGATATTGTCATCAGTTGTGGCTTCAAGGGCTAGGAGGGCCTGAAATATTTTCTTGTGGAAGATCTAAGCACGACAAAAGCCGGGAGAGGGTTAAGGTTGGACAACACAGTTGCATGCAAGAGCCCTTTTGCATGTCAGAAGAAGAGAAACCCCCAATCACGATTTGAGCTCATTGGTGGGCTTACCAGACTTAATAGGACATGGGAGGAATCTGAATGGTGGCCAGAAGGTGTAGGACCCAGGGAGGGGAGAAAATCGTGAACAAGGGGTTTGTTGCAACCCACCCTATTTGTAGATCGGGAGGGCTTTATAGAGACAGTGGGGTTTTCTAAAGGAAGAGAGCCACCATTCTTGGTAGGGGAGGTAGCACAAGCCGAAGTACGTGGTCTAGACAACCTCAAAAACAATTGGAAGGAGTGGCGTTCAGATCCACTCTAGGAAGCTGTAATCAATGTGGAGGAGACCACACTGTGGAGTGGGGAAGTGGGGTAGCACCGAACAACATGGGAAAAATAGAAGAAAAACAAGTTAATTAGGAAGAAAGAGGAAGTTGCAAATATGGTTTTAGGATTCGATCTCCAGACCGACGAAGCCATGGAGGTAGTAGAGCTAACGTTGGTGGGCAGGGAAAAAGGAAAAAAGCATACTGCAAACTACATCTATGAATGGACAGCTAATGATTGGCCGAAAGCGCTAGAAAAATTATTCGAAGGGATGGTTCATGATCAAATTTACTAGGAAAGAAGCATTGGAATGGGTGTTGGGAAGGAACTAGAGATTTGGGAGACATCCTATACTATTTAAAAAGTGGAACCTACTTTTCGACGCTCAGAGAGAGAAGGTGGATGAAATCTCGATCTGGGTAAGACTCCTCGATCTCCCTCCTTTTCTTTGGGTTGATTCTATATTTAGGACAATTGGGAATAATTTGGGACATTTTTTGGAAGCTGATATGACCTTTGTGCACACTGGAGAAAAAGGGTTGGCTAGAATTCTGGTTAGTCTAAACCATGGGGAAGGATTGGCAGAGGAAATCAACCTTAAATATAGGGATTTCTCTTACACACAAATGATCGACTACGAACAACTCCCTTTTTGCTGCCATAGATGTCACAAGTATGGAAATATGGAAAGGGAATATCCTTTGGGGTTCATACGAAGAAGGAGGCAGAGGAAGGAGGGGGGAGTGGAAGAGGTACAAGGGGAGAAGGACCTGAACAAGGAAATCCCGGTCATGGGGGGGGAACAAATGGAAGAAGACAAGATGCAGGAGGATGCAGTGGAAAGAGTGGAAGTAAAGGAGGAGGAGAAAACAAACAGAGTACAAGAGTAGTAGGGGGAGTCGGCCCGGTCAGAGACAAAGGAGGGAGATGGTAGGGGCTCAACTCTTCAGCCAGAGGGTATGGCTCTAGATCCTATCCCCTCTCTCAATACTTCCTGGTTGCCTTTTCTCAATTCATTGTCCAAGCCTGGTCCCTCCAAGCTTATGAATTCAAATAAATTACATGTTAATAATGTAAATGAACAATTGGACAATATCATTACCTCCATTCCCGATATACATCTGAATAGAAGCCCAGTGTCTAGTGTAGAGGCAGCTGGTATGGCCGTTTTGTATTATGTGAAATCCCACACTGTAACCTCTAAAACCTCATGAAAAGAAACTCGTTCCCTGGGAGGTGGTGGAGGGGTTGGGGCTACACCCTATTCCGTTTGGTACTCGTAAATCTAAAGGTAGAAAGACCAACATATCAAAGGCGCAGTTGAGAGCCAAGATCAACATTGGCGATGGGAAACAACTATCCAACTCAGGGGTGCTTAGAGCAGTGCAAAAACCCTCCCTTGGTTCTAAACGATCATTTTTTCTTTTAATTATAGAGGGTTAGCCAGTACCCCTAAAAAACTGGCATTGAAGCCCCTTATTAATTCCTACAACTCTGATGTGCTTCTGCTGCAAGAAACATTGGGTATTGGGGAGGAGATTAGTAAAGCATTACTTAAAATATTGCCTGGATGGACTTTCTAGGCTCTGGACGCCAAAGGCAGATACGAGGGATTGGCCACTAGAGTGAAAGAGGGAAGGTTGAAGGTCATTTCCTCCTGGGAAGCTGACCAGGCTCTAGGAGTAGAGGTATACTCTCTGGAGATGTGCACAAACCTTTTAATCCTAAACATCCATGGTCCCTGTCAAGATATGGCACATATTGGAACATTTGTTTTCAAATTCTTACATGGAGAACCCGAATTTGGTGATTAGGGGGGATTTGAATTTTTCCTTGGGCCTCTAAAAAACATGGGGGCCCTCAGCACATGCCGACCCACTATTTGATTTCTTCTTAAACAAGATAAGTGAGAGGAAACTGATGGACATTAATTTGATCAAGTCTAGACCTACATGGAGGAATAGGAGAACAGGGGAAGCTAGGGTGGCTAAGAGGTTGGACCATTTTCTCTCGAGAGAAGAAGTGATGGCCAAGATCCTGGTTTTTAGACACTGGGTGGGAGAAGGAGGAGACTCAGACCATCTCCCCATCCTTCTTGAAATGAAAGGGCCAAACAAAAAGTCGGTTGCCCCTTTTAAATTCAACCATCCTAGCTCAAGGAGGAATCATATAACAATTTATTTAAAACTACTTGGAGGTTGGTCACAACAAATGAGGATAGGGGAAAAGCTTATTGGTTCATGGAAAATATGAAGTGATTAAAGAAGACAACTATTGAATGGGCTAGAGTTAAGAAAGTCAAAGAAGAATAAGAACTAAAGCAGATAGGAGTGGAACTAGATCAGTTAGAAATCTCGGAAGAAGATGGATATGAGATTGAAGGCAAGAGGGATAGGATCAAACAGCTGGATTCCAGCCGAAGAAATATTTTAGCAATTAAAGAAGAATAGTGGAGACTAAAAATTAGGGCAATATGGCTGGCAGAAGGTGATGAAAATTCAAAAAATTTCCAAAATTATGAAAAAGGCCCAAAAAATTCAAATACTATATGGTCGTTAAAATCGGAGGATGGAATTCAAGCCAAATATTTTGAGGCATTGTCCCTACAGGGAAGGAAATACTTCAAAAATATTTTCAAAGCCCCTTCAGAAGTGTCAATTGCCAAGGTGGTCAGGACAGCTCAAAACTTCCCAAGGTATCTGGAGGAGGAGGAGAATGAAACTATCATGGGGGAAGTGACTAAAGGGGAAGTTGAAGGAATATTAAGGTCAATTCAAAAGGATAAGAGCTAAGATTCGGGTGGATGGAAAGTGGAGTTCTTTCAAAATTTCTTTGAGTCCTTGGGGAATGAACTAACTGAAGTCGTCAAAGAATCCAAGGTAAAAGGGTCGATATATGAACCTTTCAATGCCACATTCATAGACCTAATCCCGAAAAAGGAGGACCCATCATCCTTTAAGGACTTCGGGCCAATATCATCATGTAACTGCATTTACAAAATAATTGCAAAAGTAATTGCAATTAGATTGAAACCAATCATCTCAAGGAACATATCAAAAGAGTAGTTTGAGTTCCTTGATGGAAGACAGATTCATGGAGGAGTAGGTGTGGCTCAGGAGACCATTCACAGCATAAAAAAAATCCGTAGAAAAGGTTCTATAGTGAAAATAGACCTATCTAAAGCATACGACCGTATCAGCTGGTTGTACATCTGAATATTGTTGACTCACTTGGGGTTCAACATCGGGTTCATAAATTGGGTTATGGGATGTATGGCTAATATTAGTTTTTCTATTCTAATCAATGGGGCAAACACGCCTTTCTTTCAGAGTTAAAGGGGACTTCGGCAATGATGCCCTCTCTCCCCCCTACTATTCCAACTAGAAGGAGAGGGACTCATTCAAATGATACTTGAAGCAAGGAGAAGAGGTGATATTAAGGGCATTGAAGTGGTTGACAATTTACATATAACCCATTTGTTTTTTTAGAGGACATACTTCTCTTCAGTAATGGTAGCAGGAGTGAAACTAGGGTTTTAAAATCTATCCTTGAGTTGTTTCTTAAAGCTACGGGAATGTGTATCAACAAAGATAAATCATCCCTTATTCTGGAAGGTTTCACTAGGATGGAGACTAGGAATATATCAGAGGACCTTCCTTTTGAGGAAAAGAAGATGACTGACAACTTCAAATACCTAGGGTTCCTTTTAAAGCCTGAAAAATATAGGAACCAGGACTGGTTTTGGCTGACGGCTAAAATTGAAAACAGGATTAGACATTGGAGTTACAAATGGTTATCAAGAGTTGGCAGGCTAGTTTTTATCAAACATATAATCATGGAAATCCATACCTATTGGGCAGCACTTACATGGGTGCCCAAGAGAATCCTGGCAAGAGTAAGAAAAGTATGCAGCAAATTTCTATGGGCTGGTTCAAAAGAGGACTCGGTCCTTCCTTGGGTAGCATGGGAAAATGTGGCAAGACCGAAGGAGTGGGGAAGGTGTGGTTTAAAAGATCTCATAGCTTTTAGCCCATCTCTGGCAGAAAAACTGGGATGGAGGCTGTTAATGAAGGAAAATATGTGGACAATGGTGGTAAAAAGAAAGTATGTTGATCCAAACCCTTTGGATGAGTGGATCAGAAAGCCAGAAAAGAAAAATCCACAAGCATCTGTGGTTTGGAAGGAAACTCTGGACTCAACCAAAATAATTGAGCAAGGACTCTCCTCGCAGGTGGGAAATGGAGAGCAAGTAAGAGTAGGGGAGGATCGATGGGTGGGTTGCAACGAAGGTTTTTCCCTATCCTCGGGCATCATCGACCAATTGGAAACAAGAGGAATTTATCAAAAAGAGCCACAAAGAAGGTGAACAATCACCTCATTGGTTATATATATATATATATATATATATATATATATATATATATATATATATATATAGATATATATATATCCTCATTGTATGAGCAAATGACTTTTCACCTTGTCTCCTCTTGCAAGGCATTAGAGAGACAAGTTAGTTCTTTTGGGGAGCAAGGAGTGGATCCAACGCTCCATTATTGGAGCTAGGGGTGTTCATTGTGTACATGTGTCTTGTAACTTTCACTTAATATGAGAGGCCTCATGGCCAACACGTTCTTCAACAAGGATTATGAATATTTGTAAGAGTATTTTGTGGATGTTTGCAATTCATGTTTTCTTTCATCTGTGCTAAAGTAGTTGAACTATTTTGGTTATTTTAGTACTTATCATATTGAGAATGTGTTGTAATGGTTACTGTTATCACCCAAAGAAACTCACCTAGGTTGCATATCGGTGATGCTCGAGAACATTACAAATTCAACCAAATATAGTTGGATAAATGGTGGATGAATGGAACAAATGCTGCATATTCAAGCCAGATAACCACTTCTACTATGATTGACCCCAGACATGGGTGAACACCCCCAGACTACAAGGCTTTTAACCACCTATTACTCACAGTTTGAGGATAAGGTGACAATGGAGAAGATTGACCACACCAGCAGATGCACAAGACCCTGTGATGGCCGGCTGCAACCAGTTAAGAGGTCTGTAAATCTAGTTTCTAATGCACAGATAGGATGACAGCTCTCTATGCATTAAACAACAGAAACCTGCACACATGTTCTATGATACATGCTAAATCCTAACACAAAGGTGGGATGATAGCCCCTCTGATGCTAAACATTCACAGCAATAGAACAAATGCAAACAGGCACAGCCTGGAACAAGAAAGAGAAATGGAAAGTGCGCAATAAACAACAAAAGAAGCTTGTATTAGCTGTAAATGAAGACCAAACGCTGCAGGTTACAAAGTAGTTACAGTCTCCAGAAGTTGAACCTTACAACAGGTTTCTCTTCATCTAACACTCATCAAAATCCCATTACATTTTTTGCTCTAAGTATATATAGTGTTACAATACAAAACATCTCTGTCAAACCATGCGTGGAGGAGCCCCATAAATGGCCACCAACCATATTCATATTCAGAAATGGGCCTCTGATATAAATCTGTTTGAGTTTTAAATAGATTTGACTCTCTCTGGCTCTCTGCGGTCCTCCTTGGGCAAGTGGAATGAGGTATGGGTGAAACCCATAACCATTGAATGCTCTGTCTGGATCTGTGGCGTCCTATCTCCTCCTCGGCCATACTGGTGATTAAATGCTGCTGCTGAATCATTGAACGGCTCTAATATGACTGCTCTGGCTTTTAAACGGAGTAACGCTGCTCAAACTAATCATTCCCGCCCATCACTGCTTCCATGTTGACTTTTTAAAGGTTTCAGGCATAGTTTTATTCACTATCGGGTCCGCCTTTGGCTTGCAATGCACGTTTAAACAGGCCCTCCTTTGTTTTTTAATATTTGACTAATACCTGCAAAACTGCCGCAAACCATGAAAAATTGGCTTTGGCGGATTTGAAATACATATATTTGGCCTTTAGAACCCTTTCGGATCCGAAATCCCATCGCAAACGGTGCTTGCCACAAGCTTCCCTTTGTATTTTATTTATACAAAGAAAATACACAAAATACATTGAAAACGCTATGGGCGCGGACTTGAAAAAATATGAAATGGAGTGTTGTGCATATATCGGGTCCGGAACCTAATATCGCATCGGCGGAGTGGAGTGGTTTACGTTAACAACAAGCCTTGACCCTGCGACTTGCAATCGCCGATGAATATCTCATCGGCAGTTCGGAAGCGGGCGCGAACAGACATGGGATGTTAGATCTCGGGCAGCCGGATCCGACGGCTAACACAATATCGCATCGGAGGAAGACAAGGGGAGCGGAAGCCTTTTTACAGATGCGATCGCCGATAGAAACGAGACTGCGGACCCGATAAAAGAATTAGCCGCAGTTTAAATTCATGTCGCGTCCGAAGGGGCAATCGGTGATCGACAATCAGTGATTATTAAGGACACGACTTATGAGAGACCTGCGGAAAGCTGCGATCGCGATGAAGGAAAAGGGGCTTAAGTAGAGTGCGCGGTCACACGGTCACGGTCATATGACCGTTTGAACTTGGTGCCTGGGGCTAAGGAAATATGGGTCTTTAATGGATTTCGGGGGTTGTACACGGGAAATGAGGAGGCTTTAAGAGGAAAAAAAAGATGGCGGGGCTATGGGAAAAGAGAAGATGAAGAAAAATGGAGAAAAAGACTGCTGCGATTTCCCCCTCTGAGCGTAAACACATGGCCGATCTGAACATTGGTCCTCCAAATACTGAAGTTTGTAGCAGAGCTAACACTGGCTCCTTCTGGGGATGAGATCCTCCCTGCGAGGTCTCAAGAACTGCAAACCAATGCCTTCCTACAAAACAAGCTTTAAAAACATTTTCCTAGTGTCCATTGGGCATGGAGTCAACTAAGCATACAACATAAAACTGTAAAAGAACTTAATTACAAACATAAAAGCCTGAAAATGCAAACTTCAAAATTTGCCCATTTGGTGGGCCACCAAAATTATTTCTCCTGCTCTCAGCCCGGTTCATCATATATCCGCAGGACAGGATTGATTTGATCATCCACCTCAAATAGTTTAGGACACTTGAGCTTAATAGGTAGAGATGATCGATTCTTCATTCCCTTTCTGTGTGTTTTCCTCCTTGGACGTTGTTCAGAGGAGCCTTTGTACACCTGCTGAATAATTATCGCTGCTGTGTACTTATCTTTGTCTTCTGTGGTCTACACGACTAATATGAATGAGGCACCATTGAATTCTTGTGCAGGAGACACAGAGACGACATTTGCCCCTGAATCTTTCTTTGAACAATCCTCATTCAAGGAGGATTCCCATGACTGAACATTTTCTTCCTCTGTCATCTAGCAAGCTGCCCTCTCATTCAGTGTGGAGGCCATCTGAGCAGACATTAGAATATCAAGACTGAGATGATCAACTTCAGCCTTGAGCATTAAATTACTTGCTGCCTCACTGTTCAAGGAACAACTTTGAGGGAATTCTACTTGAGTAGACAGAGAAACATAAGATGATGGGGAGAATTCTTCTCCCTTATTGATTATTGGTGTGGGGACATCGGCAGGTTGCTCAAATTGCAGATCTGTGTAGTCATGGGAAGTTGAGCTGGCTTCGGGCTCAGACTCTTTGAGGACGAAAGGATCTGCTACTAGCTGCCTCCGCTGATAAGCTTGTTGTTCTGCAGGTACAACAAACTGATAAGCAGCGCCTCTGGATAAAGCTTCTTCATATGCAGCTCTGGTTAAGAAGGGGGCATTTCCCTTGTCTTCCAAACCATGGACCTCCTCCTCCTCATCAAACTGCTCTTCTTCTGAATGTTGCGCAGCTCTTAACCTGGAAATTTCAAAGGCCAATAGCTCTATCATCCTGGCCATTTCGTCGATCTCATGATCTGATGATGATGAGAGCCCATCCCTCTGCGAGTTTCCAGACTCAGTATTATCATAGAGCAGATCTTCCTTATTCCCCCAGTACTTTAAAAATACCTCATCTAGGGCCTCAATGTCTGCAATAGACCTAGGGGCTAGTTCATTGAACCATTTTTTAGCATCTCCCTCTAGGCTTTGGATAAACACCCTCATCCATACATCCTCTTCATAGATGTCCAGGTTATCAGCATAATTATAAAAAGACTCGAGGTGCTCTTCTGCTGATACTCCTTTTGTACCAGTAAACTTAGGCATGTATTCTTGATAATCTCCTGCAGGCATGGCATGTAATGGGACAGGCAAGACCAGGGGTCTATACCTAGCAGCAATGATTTTTTTTATTTTTGTGGGAGCTTGCTGGCTTGCCGTGACTGAGGTATATGAAAGAATACTGGTAGGCTGAGAGGAAATAATCAATGGAAAGACATTTATTTTTATGCTGATAACCTAGATATCAATGAAAAGGTTGACAGAAACAGAGGAATACGATGGACAGCGTGGGACGCTTTTGTATGGACTGATATCCAAAAGGGAAATGAATGAACGGGAGCGGGATGAATCTCTGAAGGAAATACTTCACTAACAGAGATACATGGGACTTTTTCAGCTTACCTGATCCTGATGCTCCCTTCCGCAAAGTTTCTTCTGCTTATCGCTCTTCACAGGATCAGGCACTGGCCAGCTAGTGATTTCTGAATATTTCTTCGAGCATGCTTCACGAACTAGACCAGAACTTCAATGTGGAGTCGCCAAAGGATGGCCTTCCTCCAGTGGAGTCGCCAGATAGATGATTACAACCAAAGTCTGTGTTCAAACCTTGTCTGTCATCAAAGCTTGAAGCTGTGTCGTCTCCCAGGGAAGCTCAGCTTCGATTCTCCTCTCTCCGGCAATGGCGCCATTTAATGTTATCACCCCAAGAAACTCACCTAGGTTTCATTTCGGTGATGCTTGGGAACATTACAAATTCAACCAAATATAGTTGGATAACTGGTGGATGAATGGAACAAATGCTGCATATTCAAGCCAGATAACCACTTCTACTATGATTTACCCCAAACATGGGTGAACACCCCCAGACTACAAGGCTTTTAACCACCTATTACTCAGAGTTTGAGGATAAGGTGGCAATGGAGAAGACTGACCACACCAGCAGATGCACAGGACCCTGTGATGGCCGGCTGCAACCAATTAAGAGGTCTCTAAATCTAGTTTCTAATGCACAGACAGGATGATAGCTCTCTATGCATTAAACAACAGAAACCTGCACACATGTTCTATGATACATGCTAAATCCTAACACAGAGGTGGGATGACAACCCCTCTGATGCTAAATATTCACAGCAATAGAACAAATGCAAACAGGCACAGCCTGGAACAAGAAAGAGAAGTGGAAAGTGAGCAATAAACAGCAAAAGAAGCTTGTATTAGCTGGAAATGAAGACGAGATGCTGCAGGTTACAAAGTAGTTACAGTCTCTAGAAGTTGAACCTTACAACAGGGTTCTCTTCATCTAACACTCATCCGCTCATTACATCTCTGTTCTGGGTATATATGGTGTTACATTACAAAATATCTCTGCTACCCATGCGTGGAGGAGCCCATAAATGGTCACCAACCGCATTTACATTTAGAAATGGGCCTCTGATACAAATTTGGCTGTGTTTAAATGGATTTGACCCTCTCTGGCAGCTGGAGTATTAACTGAAAGATGCCCCATAACTGATAAATGCAGTGATCTACTCGAGGCTATCCTTTTTTATCTTCGGCCACTCTGTTAGTCAAAAGTGGTGGTTGAAAAATAATTGCGCTGAGTGGTAAATGCTGGCCGCCTTCGGGAGCACATGACAGGCTATGGACATGGGCAGCATGGAGGAAGATCCACCGTTGAATATCGTGGATCGACGGTGGAGAGCGCTTTGCAATGGCTACCGGGAGGAAACGGGAACAACGAAACTGAGCCGTTGGATGAAACAGACGGACGACAGATATAGCTCAGCGAGAGGAAACAGGTGGAAGTGGGATGAGCGATTATCGTTGGATAAAATGAATGATCAGCGGATGAAGGGATACACTATCGGGAAGCACAAAAGGCAGAAAGATTGAGTTACACGAAAATACACTGTCGGAGGCGGAAAAGCGGACTTGAAATTTTATACAAGGGAGCAGCGAGTTGAATCGGGTCCAGAACCTAATATCACATCGGCGGAGTGGAGTGGTTTATGTTAACAACAACCCCTGACCCTGCGACTTGCGATCGCCAATGAATATCGCATCGGCAGTTCGGAAGCAGGCGTGAACAGACATGGGCCGTTAGATCTCGGGCAGCCGGATCCGACGGCAAACGCAATATCGCATCGGAGGAAGACAAGGGGAGCGGAAGCCTTTTTACAGATACGATCGCTGATAGCAACGAGACTGCGGACCGGATAAAAGAATTAGCCGCAGTTTAAAGTCATGTCGCGTCCGAAGGGGCAATCGGTGATCGGCAATCGGTGATTATTAAGGACACGGCTTATGAGAGACCTGCGGAAAGCTGCGATCGCGATGAAGGAAAAGGGGCTTAAGCAGAGTGCGCGGTCACACGGTCACGGTCATATGACCGTTTGAACTTGGTGCCTGGGGTAAGGAAATATGGGTCTTTAGTGGATTTCGGGGGTTGTACATGGGAAATGAGGAGGCTTTAAGAGGAAAACAAAGATGGCAGGGCTATGGGAAAAGAGAAGATGAAGAAAAATGGAGAAAAAGACTGCTGCAATCTCCCCCTCTGAGCGTAAACACATGGCCGATATGAACATTGGTCCTCCAAATACTGAAGTTTGTAGCAGAGCTAACAGGACGATCACTCCACATTGCCCCACCTCCTACCTAGAGGTATGGCTGCATGTGATCCCTCAGCCTACCTGGCTCGAAGTTTCCCCGTCTCTGCATGAGTAGATGTCTCTACTCGATCTCCTCTCAACTTCTCTAGTTGTGGCTGCTCCACAACCTCCTGAAGTTGCTGCAGTAATCGTGGCTCCTCCGCAATCATTTGAGACTTCTTCTGGCGCTACATGTTGAGAGGTAACATACCCTCCTTCTCAACCACCAAGTCTCCATTAGTTGCCTTGCTGCTCAAGGCTTTGCATGCATCTTGAACCTCAAGAGCATATAGGTTCTTGACCCGTGAACCAATCTGCTTCACCTATCTAGTGATGATGTGTCTAAGGAAAACCTTTCCCTTACTGAAGACTGCATCATAACCTCTGTCTTCTAGCATTGCAATCGACACCAAGTTTCTCTTCAGTCCTGGCACATACTTGACATCGGTCAAGGTAAGGCGAGCTCCATGCTCCCTTTGAAAAATAACCGTGCCTACACCTGAGACACTATACTTCTCATCATTACCCATCGCTATGAGTATCTGGAGATATTTCTCCTCCAAAGTACTGAACAAACTCTTGTCACAGATCATGTGGAAAGTGTTAGCGCTTGAAATTTCACCTCAGGCCAAAAAAGGTAAACTCCAAGGCAACATCAAACCACTTAGCCTCGTAGCTAGCCCTACGGGGCAGGAGAGGGCTCTCTCCAGTCTATCTCGGCAAAGATCTTCAACGGGCAGAGATAACCAATAAGGAATACTTATTTTAGGCTAGTAAACTGATAAAAAGGTTTGATTTGGGATTTTTTAGGGTTTTTGGTGGAAAATTGGGAAGGGCAATTTTGGGTGCGGGGATTGGACACAGTTTTCGAAGGGGGTTCTTTGGGGCAAGGTAGGAGACTGTATTGATGCCTTTGAAAGATTTGGATGGGTGAGAATGACTGGTGAGGAGCTAAGGAGAGCAAGAAATCACCTTGAATTCTCCTTAAACAGATGAAAACATTGATATTAAGCAAATTTAAAAGCAGAGCATGGCAATCTTGAATTCTACTTTAACACTTCATTTGCCTAATTTGCAGAAGGAAAAGTAAGAAGATGATTCACATAACAAACTTACAAGTACAAAGAGAAACACACCATCAATACATGTAACCACAGGAATCCCAAAAAGGACTGCAAAACCCTGGTCTTTCTTCCTTTGCCAAAATTGCAGAGATACAATGAGTAATACAATAGAAGCTTTCTCCCTCAAGAGTCCAACCATGAAAATGACCAAGAAAGTACATAATATAGGCAATCTAACATCTTTCCTTGCCTCTAGGGGTCGAGCTCACTATCCTAGGAGCAATTTCAACCAATTCCAAACTGAGCACTAAAATCTAGGCAGTCAAAACAACTTGCCTCTATAAGCTAGGAAACCAATTCATTCATTAAATTTTTTCCTATTTCATGAATGAATCTTCTAGAAGAGATAAATAAGTGTCAAAGTATCATAAAATTACATCATTTACATCAAGGAGGATCAAAATCCACTCCAAAAAGTCAAACCTAGTTAAAACTGCGTTTTGCTTAGCTGTAGGTGCATTTCTGTGAAAATAGCCTGATGCGTAGCGCCCTGAATCTCAACGCGTAGCGCGCCTTTGAGCCAACTTTTGAGGCACTTCCTGGAATCCAAATGAGGCAAAAGTAGGCTTGTTGGAAAGGTATGGATGTCTACTTTCCATCCCAAATAGAATTTCTCAATTTGGTGGTCATTTGCCCCTCCAAAATTGCAATTTCCCAATACTGCTTCCTGTGTGTCCAAAAAGTGGCAGAAAGTCATTTTTTGCATGTTTTTTGACCTTCCGAGGGCTCAAAACCTGATGAAATGTCTTGGTAATTGCTGAGCAAGTGTAATTTGTCATGAAAAATCCAAAAATACTGAGTTTTTGAGAAATGGACTTGCCCATCTTCAGGGTAGCGCGCGGCGCGCTACACGTTGAGGGAAAAAACCTGTTTTCAATACAAAAATTTCACAATTGACAAAATTTTCTCCAAATTTTTTGAAATTTGGGCTTGGAGTCCCCAATCAAGTACCATGCTCAGTCAAAGAGGCTTCGGCCAAAGTTTGGAGTGGATCGGTCCTTTTCCGTCATTTTAGTGCCTTGCTCAATCGTCCTTTGAGTACCTTCATTCTTGTTTTGCACACATGCATGCGAGCCTAATAATGATGTTTCAAGTGATTGGCCTTCGCCAACAACTTCTCTAAATGGATGTTGACCCTCTCAAGATTAGCTTAACAATCCTTACTGACCTGTTGCTAATGAAACTGCTTCCGGTGTAAGAGTAACATTGACTCCAGCTAAGGTAACTTGGTCTCCATGTAAATGCAAGACAAAGAGACGAGCCAATTCATGATGAAACTGGATCTCCGTCACCTTTGTGATACCTCCTTGGCACACTTACCTTCGGTGTAGAATCACTATCAAAATCCTGCTCATAATCTGTTTCGGTTTCTGACATAGTTTTGAAGGCAAGATAGCTGAACTGTATATGCTGACTATGCACACAATTAACTGCTTTTTGACTTTTTTCAAATGCTGCTACCAAAGGGACATAAATACAAGGGAATTGTTAGGGAAAGGGAACATGAGGGAATTAAGGGACAATAAAAATAAATAAGGAGTTTAGGGAGGGGAGAAACATATGAAATTATGATATTGTAGGGTTTTGAGATAAAGTAGGGTTTGGGAATTGAGTAGGGTTTGGGATTTTTGTAGAGTGATATTATAGGATTTTATGGGACATCTTTAGGATAATGCTGGTGAATATGGGTAAAAAAAGAAGGATTAAAATGGTAAACCTTGGGCAGCATTCACTGTTTGAAACCCTAGCATAAAATTGGACTTTAAATTTCTCACAGCAATTTAGGGTTTTTACTTTTAATTTGCATGGCATCTTTATCACATTTCTTTCATATTCATCTTGGAAAACTGAAACTAGCCATGGAAAGAAGCTTACTTGTATTGTCTTGAGCTAAGAGAGGATTTTGAGAGCTTGCAGGCAGGTGACTGGGTGAAAAACCCAACGCGTAGCGCGCCTTGCCCAACGCGTAGCGCCCCTCTGATGCGTAGCGCACTTGTAATTTTGCACTGAGAAATGTGGCCTGATGCGTAGCGCGCTCCTGATGCGTAGCGCGCCTGGTTCAACGCATAGCGCGACTTTCAGATGACTTTTGGAGGCCTTCCCGGTGTCAGAATCGGTTGCAGGATAGCTCGTTGGAAATTTATTTGAGTCTACTTTCCAAAACAACTAAAATTTTTCAATTTGGAGTTCATTTTCCCTATCAAATGTCAAATCTCCCAAGAATAGTCAAAATGTGCCAAATGAGGCTGCCTCAAGGCAGAGTGCTGTTGCAATCAACATTTGAATGCCTTCCTCAACTCCAAATTGAGCTCATGATAGCTCATTGGAAATATCTTTGTGTCTAGTTATCATTTAACTCATCAATCAATTCATTTGGCCAACCCAACTAAGAGAAAACTTTATTTTACTAAGGTCACTTCAGAGATGCATTCAATTCTCCTGAGGCGATTGTATTTTTGAAATTTCTCTAAAACCATGACACCTGTGTAAAAATTGAAGGAGGTTTTTCTTATGTGGCATGTTTTGGACAAAAACCTCTCTCAGTTTTTCCAAATTCATTTTTTATTGCTCAAAAACATCATGTGAGTAAAACCTATCCCGATGTGTGAAACAAGGGATTTTGTGGAAATGAAGCGAAATGAAGGGGATGAGGGGCTTCTAAATTCTTGGGGAAATTTTTGGAAGTAGGGAGGAACGTTAGGAAGCAGGGGAAAGTGGAATCTCAGAGATTGAGCGAGGGTAAGGGGTCCAAAAGGGCAAAACACAGGCCTAGCCTAGAAAATTGCCAAGTTGTGGCAAGAAACTAGGGTTTGTGCAAAAATGAGGAATTTGGGGGATCTCAGTGATGGGAAGTGTTTGATAAGGTAAAATAAACATAGGGGAAGGTGTATTAACATCTGGATACAAGTTTTGCTAATGATTTGACCATCCAAGAGAAATTAGCTTTCAAAACCCTAGGAGAGGGAAATGACCTTGCCTAGGTGCAACTGAAGCATGAACAAGGTGTAAAATGACTCATTAGACACTGACATGATAATGAAAACCCTATGAATGATGATAGACTCAGCAGAAAAGTGACATAGATTGGCATTTTGGCAATTTTAGAAGGAGTGAAAGCAAACCCTAGACCTAATGCCTAGTGACCAAATTTTGCTTGAAGACTCTTTGAAATGACAAAATTTGACCTTGACACTCTGAGACCACTTTGTAAGAGCATATTTGATCACTGGAGGAAGGCTGGAAAGACTGACACTAACATTGGCTCCAATGGGGATGGTAGCTCCTTGGAGGTGCCAAGAACGACAGATCTCTGGAAGAGCTAGACAGTGCCTTCATCCATTGGGCAATGGAGTCAAAAACTCAAGCTGAAATGCATGACTGAAAACTGATGACTTGACAACACAAATTGACTCTCACTCAACTAAAAACTGACTCAATACTTAAACACAACCGACAAACTGGAAATGATGCTCAAAGGGGAGCTTATTCATCACAACCTACTCTAACAGTTTCATTCATCACCTGATCAAGTGAAATGAAACAACCAGTGCAACCAAGTAAGTATCCCATCTGTTGTTCGAATTTTCCGCAAGTGCTCGCTTATGAACAACAAGAGAGAACTACTGAACGGCAACTCCCATGATAGCTTAGAAACAGATCCGTTGAATGATATGATTTCTCTATCCGCCTCCAAAAACACTGCATAAGGTTCTTGAAATTCAAGCACACTGGAACTTAGCTCAGCTAATGGATTACTTCTTTTCTCCTCATACCATGAATGCACACTTTGATCTGAGCCTTGTGACGAGACCTCTGCTGAAAATGAGAAAGAAACCGACTGCCGGATCAAATTCATATCAGCACATGTTTCAAGCTCACATGTAGTTAATGGAGAAAGACTTTGACTGCAAACCTCATCCAAAACATCAGCTATTGGATCATGAAAAACTTGAAAAGACTGTTGTAATGTATCCATTGAAAATGTATGACATCCTTCTAGCTGTTCATCTTTTTGTTGAGAGATTTTACGAAGATTCTGCCTTATAAACTGAAATGCTTCGAAACAAAAGGGTATAGAATCTTCCTGCATCATCAAATCATGTATTTCGTCTTCCACAACTTCATCTGTAATCTGCCCTTCAATTTCATTTGGTGGCTGCAAATCTGATGCTACAGGCTACTCAAGAATTTTTTTATCTGTCTCATCCTCAACATTAACACTGAGAGATTGCTAATTTGTTATAGGCTGTTCATTTGAAGATTTACTATGCAATCTACCCTTCAAAAACTGAAATGATTCAAAACAGAATGGTACGGAGTCACCTTGAATCATTAAATCATGTGTGTCCACTTCCAAGTCTTCAGCTGCAACTTGATAATCAATGGCTTTCGGGGGTTGCAAATCTAAATATGAAAAGTCTTGAACAAAATTTTCATTGCTCTCAAGATGATTCAAAACAAGATTTGTTGACATTTGATTTCTGATTGCATGGTAATTTTCTCTGATGAACTGAAACGAATCAAAACAAAAAGGCAAAGATCCTTCACTTACTTCAAAATTTGCTGCACTTTCCTCGTCACTGTCATAGCTGATATGTGATGGCTGAACATTGTATTCGAGCTGCTGAAAGTGAACTTCCTCCTCGCACAAACTAGTTGTTGATTCGTCTGCAAGATTAGCTTCTTTTTGGAGAACATAATCATCATCATACTGATCAAACTGAGGCAAATCATCGGTATAAAACATATCATCAAGCATGCAGGTCATATCAACAGTTCTTTCTTCGCCAAGGTGATCAACAAAACAATCATTATCAGATCTATGACAACTAGGATAAGAAACAAAATGTTTTGGATCAACAACTTGTTCTTCTTCAATCAGCGAGCCATGAGCTTGAACATCATAATTATTCCTTGCGTTGATCTTGTCCATCATATTTTCCACTGCACTTACCAAAATGTCAAGCCTCACCTCTAGAGATGTTGATTTTTCCGGATCTATGTTTTTCATCTCTTCTTCCTTCATCCTTGCCCTTCGAATCAGCAGATGTGCCTCTACATTTACTGCATTGTTTTGCATCTCGTGAAGTGTTGCAATATCCCTTTCTCTCAGCTGAAACTCCATCTCTGGATCAAAGGCACCTAGATAGTGCAAGAGAGTAGATCTAGGAGGAGGCCTTATATCAACTCGCATTGAATAATAAACTTGGTTAAATCTAGCCGAAAATTGTTGTACTGTCTCCCCTGGCAATCTTTTCAGCTGGTTATACTCTTCTACAATCAAGAAAAGGTTCTGCCCGATCATCCACCTGTCGAGAAAAACTTTGACGAACTGCCGGAAATTTGAGATGCTTGCATCAGGCAGGGTTTTGAACCAACTCTTGACCTTGGCTTGCAAAGAAAGAGCAAAAAGCCTTATACTAACATCTTCTTCATCAACTTCAAAAAGATCTAGAAAATTCTCAAAATTCTGCACATGTTGCCCAGCGTTGACATTCTTACTTTCACCATCGAACCTCGGCAAGTATAGATCATAGTTTTTGGGGAAAGCATGGAGAACAGAAGGTAAAATAAGAGGTTTATACCGATCTGGAATTTTACAAGGTGTAGGGGTATGTACAACAGGTATAGGATTAGTCTTGGTATCTTGAGGTTCATCAATTTGAGGATGGTCATCACAAAATTCGGAAAAAGGAACCTGATCAAACTCAAAGGCATGCAAATCTTTGGTATTTACAATCTTCAAAGGGAAGGAATCAAATGCAGGCCTGGGATCTTTTCTCAAGCATAGTATACTTTGCAATGCAGTCTTGACATTCTTAGGAAAAGAGAAGAAATAATTTATGACAAAGAACAAAATGTCTTGCATGAAATTCCAACTTGAGTACCTGATTTGTCCATATTGTCCTTTCATGTTTCTGCTGGTCAGGATCATCCTCCAGTGGAGTCTTTGGATCTAATCTCGAAAATGATTTAGAGTCACCAGGTGAATGATTTCAGCCTTGCCAGTGTCTGATCGTTGTCCACCATCAACAATCAGATCTGACCTTGATACATGTACTGGGGAAATTAACAAGTTAGATGTCACAATTACAAGCTAGACCGGAGATTGACTGAAGCAACGTTTATCTACTTCCGCTAATGCAAAGCAAAAAAATTTCGAAGGCTACCTGGCATAACTTCAGGCTCCATTTGTAGCTTATAAAACAAATGAAATCAACAAGTAAACCATTTTTTCTTCCCCAGTATGGTCGCCAATATGTTAGCGCTTGAAATTTCACCTCAGGCCTGATGCGTAGCGCGCTCCTGATGCGTAGCGCGCCTGGTTCAACGCGTAGCGCGACGTTTAGATGACTTTTGGAGGCCTTCCCGGTGTCAGAATTGGGTGCAGGATAGCTCGTTGGAAAGAGATTTGAGTCTACTTTGCAACACAACTAGAATTTTTCAATTTCGAGTTCATTTTCCCTATAAAAAATCAAATCTCCCAAGACTAGTCAAAATGTGCCAAATGAGGCTGCCTCAAGGCAGAGTGCTGTTGCAGTCAACTTGTGAATACCTTCCTCAACTCCAAATTGAGCTGATGATAGCATTGGAAAGCTATTTGTGTCTAGTTATCATTTGACTCATCAATCAATTCATTTGGCCAACCCAACTAAGAGAAAAATTTATTTTACTAAGGTCACTTGAGAGATGCATTCAATTCTCCTGAGGCGATTGTATTTTTGACATTTATCTAAAACCATGACACCTGTGTAAAACGTGAAGGAGGTTTTTCTTCTTTGGCATGCTTTGGACAAAAACCTCTCTCATTTTTCCCAAATTCATTTTTGATTGCTCAGAAACGTCATGTGATTAAAACCTATCCCGATGTGTGAAACAAGGGATTTTGTGGAAATGAAGCGAAATGAAGGGGATGAGGGGCTTCTAAATTCTTGGGGAAATTTTTGGAAGTAGGGAGGGATGTTAGGAAGCAGGGGAAAGTGGAATCTTAGAGATCGAGCGAGGGGAAGGGGTCCAAAAGGGAAAAACACAGGCCTAGCCTAGAAAATTGCCAAGTTGTGGCAAGAAACTAGGGTTTGTGCAAAAATGAGGAATTTGGGGGATCTCAGTGATGGGAAGTGTTTGATAAGGTACAAGAAAGATAGGGGAAGGTGTATTAACATCTGGATACAAGTTTTGCTAATGATTTGACCATCCAAGAGAAATTAGCTTTCAAAACCCTAGGAGAGGGAAATGACCTTGCCTAGGTGCAACTGAAGCATGAACAAGGTGTAAAATGACTCATTAGACACTGACATGATAATGAAAACCCTATGAATGATGATAGACTCAGCAGAAAAGTGACATAGATTGGCATTTGGGCAATTTTAGAAGGAGTGAAAGCAAACCCTAGACCTAATGCCTAGTGACCAAATTTTGCTTGAAGACTCTTTGAAATGACAAAATTTGACCTTGACACTCTGAGACCACTTTGTAAGAGCATATTTGATCACTGGAGGAAGGATGGAAAGACTGACACTAACAGAAAGAAGCTCCACTATAAAGAAACCAACCACTTCCCACCATGGATGAAACCATGCATGTGAAGAGTGTGAAATCCAACTCAAACTGTGAAGCAAGTGCCTCACCTTCAGATCCTTCCCCAAATACCTTCTTGGATTTCCTCTGTGGACAATTTGCAACATAATGGCCCACCTCATGACAACGAAAGCATCGCACTTTCTATTTATCAACCTGTTGAGCCCTGAAACTACCTCTCTTCTACATACTTTCCTAGACCTTTTTCCCCTCACCAGTGCCTCATAAGCTATCAAAGATCATTACATATTGATTATAAGAGTGCATTTAAGTGGTTTTCTAACTATATTTTTGTGTTTGCTATTTGACTTAGATTTTGTTCATTAGCTGCGGAATGAAGCCACTTTCCGCAGCTGACTCGTGATTCCGCAGCTGTTTTTATTGATCTCTAGGTTACAGGTGTTGGCAAGTAAAATGAGGCACGTGGGCAGTTCAGGAATGATCTGGACATGGACCAGGTCCTATCGGTTCAGCCAAATTCGTAAAGGAAAGCCTTGGTCAAACGAGGAGTTTTACAGCAAACAGGTCTCTGTTTTCAACACGTGAAAGGTCCGAGACCATTCCTAGATCTGTGGATCCATTTTGACAGCTGTAGATTGCCTCCACGACGTAAATCAAACATCCACCTTTTGGTAGATTGAATGATCATGGCAACCAAGACGCTAAGCTCACAGGTTCTGTCTTTTTACGTGTCCTCTGCTGAAGGTGTTTCATAGGAAAAACAATTATATAATTTCCTCTATAAATAACGCGTTTGCAAACGCATGTAGTTAGTTTTTTAGATAGTCTTACTGTTAGTTTATATACTGTTGCCATAACATTGGTCCTGCTGTTGTAACGAGAGGATCCTTCCTCTGTTTTGAAATATAAAAGACCCTGTTTCTTATGACTGTGTGAACGTAATTTCGGATTGACAGCGTGTTAACCAAGGCCGTGCAAAGGGCCCCTGTTGGCTGAGGTTTTGTTTCTTTATTTTTGTAAAGTCTTCATGTGTCGTTTTCTTATTTCTGTTGTAAATATTTCATAGCTTGTTCATCTGTGTATATATTTCCTAATTCATTTATGATGTTAACGTTTCATTCCTGTACATGATTTTCCAACACTGTATATTTTTGCTAACATTGATCGGTGTGTTTCAGGATAGGTTACGCTCGAGCATTTTCATATAATTTTTGCATCAAATAGTGACATGAGATTGACCTCTCTGTTGACTTTGTTTTCTTAGCTTTTCAATTTCAGTTATGCCCTGATTTCAGTCTTATTTATTTGTTGTTGTTAGTTAGCTTAGATATCAAATTCTTCATGTCATTTAACGTTATCTCCAGAGCCATGGTTTAACCCCGAAAAGCTACTTGGCGAGCTATCGGATTATGAATGAAGTGATTTGATTTTACTTTCATTTTTGCAATTAGATGTCAGGTTCTTCATGTCATTTAACGTTATCTCCAAAGCCATGGCTTAACCCCGAAAAGCTACTTGGCGAGCTGTCGGATTATGAATGAAGTGATTTTATTTTACTTTCATTTTTGCAATTAGATGTCAGGTTCTTCATGTCATTTAACGTTATCTCCAGAACCATGGCTTAACCCCGAAAAGCTACTTGGCAAGCTATCAGATTATGAATGAAGTGATTTGATTTTACTTTCATTTTTGTAATTAGATATCAGGTTCTTCATGTTATTGATGTTATCTCCAGAGCCATGGCTTAACCCCGAAAAGCTACTTGGCGAGCTATCAGACTATAAGTGAAGTGACTTGATTTTACTTTCATCTGCAATTAGGTAAATTAGATATCAATTCTTCATGTTATTGGCATTATCTCCAGAGCCATGGCTTAACCCTGAAAAGCTACTTGGCGAGCTATTGGACTATAAGTGAAGTGAATTGATTTTTCTTTCACTAGTCTGATATTTTTGGTTTGTTTGAGTGCAATAGCTTAACTTTTATTTTCTGTATTTAGATGAGCAGCAGAGACAATGATTTCATGATCAGTAGTTCATCATTTGTTTGATTTGAATAGCTGCACATTTACATTCTTGTTCAAGTACTAATCTTCTCACTAGGATGTTTTGAGATCCTTTGAAGTGTTAAGCTCTGGAAGTTATCATAAGGGACATAATTGTCTAAAAACTATATCCATACTTGCCTTCTAAAGTATTCTTAAAACTTAGGAATACGATTTCCATTCGCATTAGGAGAAAAACAAAGATAAAACCCCAAAACAAAATAAAATTGAAAACAATAAAAAGTAAGAAAGAGGTTGTCTTGCACATATAGTGCGCCACACTTCATCAGTTTAAGACTCCCGGATTGATAATTAATGAAGCAATTTAGGACATACTAAATTGACTAAAAATTTTGGCACCCTTGCGGGGAAGTGTAACTAGGTAGCCGATCTCTTACATAAAAAAAAGGGAAAAATTGATAACTTATTGAAGTATGCTCTCCTCTTGCACCTAGTGTGATCTGGAGGATCAGAAAAGAGAGTTATTAGTTCAATAATTTCTTGAGTATGCTCTCTTCTTGCACCTAGTGTGACTTGGAAGATCAGAAAGAGAATTATTAGCCCGACTTAAAAAAAATAATAAAAAAAAATGACATGCATAGAGCAAGAGATTCTAGGGGAAGGTTTATAGCTAGGGCCAAAAGTTCGATTTTCACAACTCCAGCTACTTCAAGGCATAGACAAGATACACCTCCATCCCTGACTCATACTCACAGCCTTAGGATTCCCGGAATTCAAGGGGCAACAACTGAATTAGAAGATTCTTCCACACTATCTACTAAATCTGATCTAGGAAAAGAACCTTTCTTCACTTCTACAAGGGAACATATTGTAATCAAAGAAGTAGAATCACCTGAAGAAGAAGGAAAGGGAGAAACTCTCTCTCATCCGCCATTAATAGAAGAACCAGAAGACTCTGAGGAAACTACCATGACAGAGGGAGTAGTAGATGGATTTGGAGGAGGAGGTAGAGGTAGAGGAAGAGGAAATAATGGAGGTAACAATGGAGGAGGTAGAGGTAATATTGGGGGAAATAGGGAAGGAGATGACTCATTTGGATTCCCTATAGCCAATGAGGAAACCCACACAACCATGAAAAATATTTCACCATCTGTCCTCCCAAACTTTTATGGGTTGCGAAGTGATGATCCTGAAACATTTCTATTTGAGTTTGAGGTCTTGTGAACCTATGACTATATGGAAGACTCTCAAAAACTCAAATTGTTTCCTTCAACATTAAAAGGAGCTACTTTGAAATGGTTCATGGGGTTAGTGTTACACTGTAATTTGTCACTGTCTTCCTGTCAGTCTTCCTACTGTGTCATGAGTTCAAATTAATCATGCTCATGCTCTCTAATGTTGCCAAATGACCCACTTTGCCAAAGTTTTTTCTATCATCGCGACTGTTGTCAAGATAAACGCGCTAACGGGCGCTCCATAACAGACGGAATGCGCTGCCAGCGCGGAAGCACACGTGTTTCCCGCGCTGGTCGAATTTCATGAGCCAGCGCGTCTGTTATTCATATCTGATCACGCTGACATGACCTTCTTTGTTATTCAGCTGTGATGTCAGCGCTCCAGTGTAGTTATGTACCCGCGCTGATCCAGTTTGGGCGAGTTTGCTCTAACAGCCGGCCTTCCAGATGACTCCAGACCTGGTTGTTGGCCTTGTAAATGTCGCCCTCCCTTCTCTGGCATGTCTGTTTCGTCATTTGAGCCACCTTCCTTGGAGATAAGCTCATCCTCCCACCATTTGTGGAGACTCCTTCTCCTATTTAAGCCTCTACCATTGCCATGAGCAACTAGTTTTGGATAGTTTGGAATTGATAGTGCTTGGAGTGTTGCTGCTAGTGTGTGAACTTGATAGGTAGTTGGTGTGACAAGTGTGGGATTGCTAGAGAGCTTAAGGAAGGTTGTGAAGTGTTTCTTTCTTGTGTAAACTTGTGTGAGAGAGAGAGTCTTTGTCTTGGGAGATCTACCTCCAAGGGTGAATGCTTAAGAGACTTGCTGGCTGGACACTCTTGAGAAGGATTTGACGTCAGAACTTTGGTTGTATTCTTCTCTATTGTTTATTAATAATAGATGACTGTCATTATGGTTCCACTCTCATTGTTTTATGTTTGATGTTGAGTTATATCTTTTCTGATTGATATATAATTGCATCTACTAGATTTTATGCTTGTTTTCGTGTTGTTCTTTGCATGTGCAGGTGTCCAATCACGGAGATCGTGGGGATCGTGACTGACCAAGGCAAAGGAACGAAGGCGACATCTCTTCGATGAACACTAGCGTTGGAATCCAAGTAGGTTCTCACCATCTACTTTTTATTTGCAATTAGGAACTTGCGTGATAGCATTGTGTGATTGTTGCTAGACCCGATCTGGGCTAGTAGGGATCGTCTATGTCCGCAGAGAGGATTTACCTCTACAACAATTTGGCGACTCTGCTCGGGAAGTTTCTTTACCTTGTTGTTTGATTTGTAAACTTTGGACGGAGCCTGAAGCACGGCCAGATAGCCTTCGAAACGCTATTGCTCTGCATTAGCGAAGTAGATCAAAGCCACTTCAGTCCATCTCCGGTTTGGTTTACGAACTGAACAGCTTGGAGCTGGCTTCTGTCTTTTTGTGTTCATTTTTTGTCCTTGAGTTTGATTTTTGCTCTCTTTTCAAAGATTGGGGATTAGTTCTCTATTTTTGGATTTCCTGGTTCAGTCTAGGAGGTGCCTTGATTGTTTAAAGAGTGATTTCCTTGGTTTGGGAGCTTTTGGCTTGATTGTGCCTGTTTTTTATCTTCAGCGCGGTTTATAATAAAACAGTCGTGCTGCCATCGCATAGCTATTTCTTTGACATAGTGATCATTGTGTTTATACACTAAACAGTCGCAACGGTTTTGAAAATCGAACCAGCGCGGTTAAGCCGTGTACTTCCGCGCTGACAGCGCTTTTTTGCTACGCGTGGTTTCTGATCAGCGCATTGTTGCTGTGTATCACCCGCGCCGATACCTGTAGAATTGAATTTCTTCAATTCTCCCTCCTGAGCCTATTGGTTTTGATATCCCCTGTTGTTATCACTTGGTTTATGACTTGATTTCCATTGTCTGAAGATTGAAGCACTTTCTTGAGAAGTCTTGTTGAGCGGATCTTGCTTCTTGTGTCTTGTGACCTGGTTTTATCATTCCAATTTTGTTGGATCGGCTTTGCTTGGTTACTCGCTCATAAAGGTTCGTTTACTGCTTGCTTTTGGTTTTGTGAAACCTTCCTCTTTGCTCGCTTTTGCTTGGTTGTTTAGGTGATTGTTCTTGAACTAGTCTTCGCATTGTTTCGATTACTTCTCACCACCCGGACACGGATCACAGTTGTTTGGGGTCAACCGGTTCTTTTCACATTTGTTTGTTATTGTTTCTCAAAAGTTTGTTTAATGCACTTTGCCATCGACATAAAAAAATATCTCTTTTGATTTGTATTGGCTAATGAGAACTAGAAGCTTTTCCTTTTGATTAATGATTAGTGATCTTAACGAAAAGATTGTGAACTTCCATTAGCTGCATTAGAGAAGTTGTTTTTTGTTTTGTAATCATTTCGTTTGTATGAAATCCTCCTAACTCTCTCGTAATTAGCATTCATCGAATGGAATGGCATATTTTGGCATATAGTTTGCATTCAGGAAGTTTTGAGAAGTTTTCATACGGTAGGGCCTGAAAACCGAAACCTAATTCAAGATCAACCGTAAAATGAACTGAATGAACTTAAAAACGCATTGGAACATAACGCTCACTGTTTAGAGGTCTAGGCTAGAGACGTGCTCCGGCGTCGTTAAACCTAGTCACTGTTGTTTCACACTACGGTTGGGTGATTCCTCCTTTTGTGACTCGATAGTGGTCTATCACGGACTTGAGCTCCCGTGTACCGTCGCATATATAGGGGAGACCCCACTAGGTTATCATCCTTTATCCACAGAAAGCCGTGTCTGCCGCCTTACAAGCCGTAACGCATCGAACACAGCATTCGGGAAGATTGACTGTCGTACGGGAAGTCCTTGGTTTTCATATGACTGCCAAGGTGTATATGCAGTTTTACGGATTTGTTTGGTAAACCCTTTGCCTAGTCTCTCCAGAGTAGTCACTTTTGATCCTTTTCAGACTCCTTAAAAGAAAAGGCTCACTTGAGAAGTTTTTCACTTCGGGCTCACAAAACATTCGAAGGCGACTAGAGTCATCTTTTTGTCCTTTTCTAGACTCTTAAAACATGAAAAGGTCAAGTTGTGTCCTTGCATCTTAAAATTCATTTGGCCGCGATAAACATTACTTGGTTAGATCTTGTGTGCGTTAGTTTGAGT
Organism: Pinus tabuliformis; assembly: GCA_031772625.1. Lineage (NCBI taxonomy): Eukaryota > Viridiplantae > Streptophyta > Pinopsida > Pinales > Pinaceae > Pinus > Pinus tabuliformis. The sequence continues at coordinate 654,302,159 of CM062818.1, read as the reverse complement.
AGGGTCCTTTATCGTTAGATTCCCTTAGGTTTTGTTTGAAGTTTGTCATCCTGACTGAACCGTCGACTCCCATTCCAAGTGATCAAGGGTCTCCGTCCTCCACTGCTCCTGAGGTACCAGTTGTAAGTGATACTCTTCCTGTTATCCCAAGTATCCAACCGATCAACTCTCGCGCTCCGGACGACGAAGGTTACGAAATTCATTGGAACCCCATCTGGGAGCCTGAAGAGGACGATATTCCTTTTACCCCCCCTGGTGTTTCGTCTCCAATGTCTACCTCTCACATGGATGAGACATCTCCTAGAGTAAGTGAGACACCTGTTTTGTCGAAAATCGACACTCCCATCCCAGCTACTTCTCCGCTCCCCCCATGCTACCAGTCGTTGAGGGATAGGGTAAGTGCCAGGACCCCTGCTTCGACTATGTGGGACCCCCATATCACTCCCACCACAGGATCTTTTTTTTCACAAGTCCACACTACACCTGTCACTTCAGTTCTGACAAATCCAACTGTTTGTGTAGCACATTAAACTCTGGTTGTTAGTGCCGTTACAACTTCTTTAACCTTGAACACTGGTGCTGGTCCCCCTCACGGTCAAGTGAGTAACGGCCAGCCGGCACACTCACCTAAAGTTGTCCACCCTGCACAAAGTGCTCCACCCTCTTCTGGTCCCGTCCCAGGAGGGGGGCCATATGATGCCTATGGACAAGCTGTTCAGGATCCGAATGCACAGGGTCCATTCTTTTATTACGATTCTACTGTTCAATACCTTCAGCTTTCTCAACCCTTGCCTACTCAACCTTTTGTTGAGGTTTCGGTACCATTATCCGTTGCTTGGAACGCCACCACTTTCCATGGGGGCCAAGCAATGCCTGCACAGCTTCAGGGACCGCCTAACCAAGGCCAGCCATCTTATGTGCAAACCCCCCAAGGGCAGCAATATTATGGCCAGTCTTACCCAGGACAACCTGGGGGCCTACAAGGACAACCCTATCAGGGACAACCTTCGGCCGCTGGCGGTCCATCTTTTACCTATCTGACTCAACCTTCTGGCTATTCGGGGAAACCTGGTACCTAGCAAGGTTACCCGTCTGGACAACCAGGACAACCTTACATCCAACAAGGCCAACCTGGTATCCAGCAGGGTTATCCCTATAGACAAGTTGGACAAACTTATATTCCACAAGGTCAACTGGCAGTCCAACAGGGGTATCCTTCTGGGCAAGGGGGGCAGCCTTACATACAGCAGGGCCAACCCACTGCCCAGCCTAGTCATCCTTCTGGGCAAGCGGGCCAGCTTTCTGCACAGCAAGGCCAACCCACTGCCCAGCTTGGTCATCCTTTTGGACAGGCTGGCCAACCTCAGGGTCAACTGGCTGTCCAGCCTGCTCAACCATCTGTTCCGCAAGGACAACCCTTGGTTGCTCAAGGACAACCTAGTACCCAGCAAGCACATACTTCTGGGCAGACAGGTCCACCCCAAACCCAACCAGGCCAACCTTCCAGTCAGATGGTCCAAGCCCAACCTGTTCAAGGACATCCTTCTGGGCCCCAGACTCAAATTAGTTATCAAATGCAAGGTGGGCCACGACCTCAACCTTCTTACCAAGCGCAGCCTTCTTATCAGGCTCAGTATGGAGCTCATCAAATGTATGGCTACCAGCGACCCCAGGGGCAAACTCAATTTACCCCTTATCAAAATTATCAACAAATGTAGGCCACTCCTTACCAGAATTATCAGCAACAGTACGTTGCGCCTGCAGGTCAAGTTGCTAATCCATGGGGTGTTGGGGGGCAGACCCAGGGTCAACTGTCTGCTTATGGACAGAATCCTTATGGACAGAATCCATATGGACAGAATCCTTATGGACAGAACCCCTATGGGAAAAATCCCTATGGGCAGAACCCTTATGGGCCGGGCCCATCCGGACAAAGTCCATGGGGGCAACCACCACCTGGTTGGAACCCTGGTACTACCTCTCTTCCACAGCCACAAATGTCCTTTAATCCTCAGTTGCCTTTCTTAGCGACGTTGGAACTTCCAGATGTGTCCAAGTTGACGAATGATCCCATTCTTCATAATCCATATTGGCCACCAGTTCCAACTAAAATACCCGGTGATTGCCCAAAATTCGATGGCAAAGCTGGTGAAGATCCTCAAGCCCATGTCATGACCTATCACCTTTGGTGCTCATCCAACTCGTGGCTTGATGACTCCATCCGGCTCCGCCTCTTCCAAAGGACTCTCACCGGCTCAGCCGCTAAGTGGTATATTGAGTTGAATCGTGGAACATTTCAAGATTTCAACTCACTGGCTATGGCATTCCTAACTCATTTTCAGTTACCCATTCGGTATGAGACAGGGACACATCTCCTTACGTCTCTCAAACAGGACACGACCACGCATATATCCGATCATATACATGAATGGAGACGGAGTCGTCGCTTGATCAAATTTTGGATTCCTGATCAGCTCCTGACCAATTGGTTCACGACTTCCTTTGTCCCTGCGATCGCACGAGACATTGCCATGGGAGCTTGTGTAACTGAAGAGCAAGCTATCACGCGTGCTCAGTACCTCGACTTAGTATACTCTCAGTCACGTACTTTATATGATTATTTGCCAGACGCCCCGAGACCCGGAACATCCAAAGCTCCGCCAAAACCATCTGTTGACGGAGTTATTGGCTCTGTAAACACGTCTTCAAAGAAGTCATCCGCGAACCCTGGGAAGCAAAAACAGAATGCTTCTAATGGAAACACTTCTTAGGGTCAATCTAATTCTGGAAGTACCTCCGAGGTTAATGCCATTCAATCCACCACATCGGATAAATCCTCGAAAGGGAAAAAGAAAGGGAAAGCCAAGAATAAATCCGAACAACCCAAACAGGACTCCCCTAAACCTCCACCCGAGGAAGGAGCCAAACGTAAACCTAAATATCCTTGTCTTATCTGTGATGAGGACCACTACACTAAAGACTGCCCCAGGTGGTCCGAAGTTAGTCGATTGTTGAAAGGTGCTCCTGGGACTCCTGCTGTGCTTAAAGAACCTTTCCCTTCTCAACAAACTCAAATGGTGGCAGATCCATCGCAACCCTCTTCTTCATTTGGCTCTAAAGTATTTATGGTTGGGACCATTCGCATCCATGTCACTACTCGGGCAAAAGAATATCCATCTCACACCGGGAAAGAGCCAGAGGTCCCCTCCAGCGCTCCTCCGTCCAGTTCTGGTCCTCTCCACATCGAAAGACCTAGCACTGAGACGACTATCCGACCCCCTCCAAAAGGTGTACTCCGGAAGTCTTCTTACAACCCTAATGCTCGTGCTGCCCAGCACTACAGCATCGTTGAGGACTTAGCTCAGGCTCCGTCTGCTATGTCTGCTCTAGAAGTCCTCCAGAGCTACCCCTCCCAGAGGAAGTCCTTGCTATCGGCCATCGGTGGCATAGACCCGGCTGACTCGGATCTGATTTCTTTTGATCTCGAGGGCTATATGCCGAGACTGCCCCACCAAATCGCTTTCCTTATACAGGTCATCATCAATGGTAAAACGATTCATCGTACAGTCATTGATGAAGGTGCCTCAACTTGCATCATGTCTGTTGCTTGCTGGAAAGCTATTGGTTCTCCAACATTGAGCCAGTCTCCTACGACGTTAGAAGCCTTTGATGGAAGAGAGTCCCATCCTTACGGTATCCTCCAACGCTTGCCCATCTCCTTGGAAGAGAAGACGGTAGAAGTGGAGGTCGAAGTCGTCGACGCTAATATTACCTACAACCTCCTCCTCGGACATAGCTGGACATATGCCATGCAAGCCGTGGCCTCCTCCCTTTTCCGTGTCATTCGTTTCCCTCATCAAGGGAAGATTGTCACAGTGGACCAGCTCTCCTTCTTCGCCTCTTCTTCTGAAGGTAATGTGCCTTTCGTGGAGCATACCTCCAAATCATTCGAGAGTGTGGGAGTTGGGCTCTTTAAGGATCCCGCCCTAATGGGTGTCTTTCCACTCCCGCCTCCGAATCTCGCCCCTATTAACATGATTTCCGTGCGTTCTGATCCGTGGGTCCTTCCTCCCGCTAATCAGATAGAATCCTGGGGCGATATGATGCCGTTGAGTCCTGCTGAGCTCAACTACGTCGAAATCGTCGCTGCATCGGCTCCCCCTCCCGAACCTACTCTTCCGAGCGGTGTTCCCGATTCATATGTTCATTTCCCTTGGCTTGGAGATGATGCCACTTCGGATACATTAAAGGAAATATTTCCTTCCGATGAAGCCATCATAGAGACCATGTCTCTTGAGGATCCCCCTTGGTCAGATCATCACCACCGTTCCTCGTTTCTCCCTGCCCATCAGGAACTGATCACATGTCTCGAACGGTTTGCTTCGTGTATCCCATTCTAGCCTCTACAAACACCTATTCAAATTTACCAAGTGTCTTCTGAGGGCAATATGGGAAACATTACGCAAACCCAACCCATCGACATCTCTGTGAAACCAGGGATTGTCGAGCACATTCATATTGGAGTCACTTGCACTCCAGAGGAAGTTCAACTTTACACCGATCTATTTCGCGAATTTCGTGATGTCTTCGCTTGGTCCTATGAAGAGATGCCTGGCATCGACCCTAACATAGTGGTGCACGAGATACCTACGTATCCAGGTGCTAAGCCTGTTCGTCAACGCCTACGCCCTATGCACCCCCAAAAGGCCGCAACCATTAAAGCAGAAGTCGAAAAGCTTCTCAAGGCTGGTTTCATTTACCCCATTCCACTCACGGATTGGGTTTCTAATATAGTCCCTGTGAACAAAAAGCAAGGTACTATTCGAGTCTGTGTTGATTATCGTGACATTAACCACGCCTGTCCTAAGGATAACTTCCCCACACCTTTCATCGATCAGCTCATTGATGAGTGTGCAGGAAGCGAAATATACTCGTTTATGGACGGTTTTTCTGGATATAACCAGATCAATATCGCGCCCGGTGATCAACATAAGACCGCTTTTATCTGTCCTTGAGGCACTTTTGCCTATAAGAAGCTCCCTTTCGGTTTAAAGAATTCTGGCGCTACCTTCCTACGTGCAATGTCCTATGCCTTTCATGACATTCGTCACATTGTACAGCCGTATCTGGATGATCTTCCAGCTCATTCAGCTAAGCGTCAAGACCATCCCTCCCATCTTCGCGAAATTTTTCTCCATTGTCGACACTACTGTATCGGGCTCAATCCTCATAAATGTGTCTTCTGCGTTGAATCAGGCCGATTGCTCGGGTTTATCGTCTCCCGAGAGGGCATCCGTCTGGACCCCCTCAAAGTCGAGGCTATTTTTACCCTTCCTCCCCCTGCTTCTTTGCAGCAGTTGCAGAGTTTGCAGGGTAAAGCGAATTTCTTAAGACAATTCATTCCGAACTATGTCGAGGTGGCTAAGGGTTTCACACGGTTATTGAAGCGAGATACACCCTTCCACTGGGATGCTATCACTCAGGAGTCTTTCGAGCGACTCAAGGGTCTCCTTGTCTCTGCTCCATTATTGCGACCTCCGAACTACCACCGTGATTATACTCTGTATCTAGCCACCACCGATACTACTATCAGCATGGTTCTCGTACAAGATGATGATGATGGCAATGAACATGTCATATATTATCTCAGCCGCAACCTCTTGGATACGGAAACTCGCTACGCTTACGTCGAGAAGTTGGCATTGGCCGCCGTTTGTGCCATCCAACGCTTCCGGCATTATATCTTGTTGCGCACCACGACCGTGATTTCTGACTGCAACCCGATGACGTACATTTTGTCACGTCAGTTGCTGGGGGGAAAATACTCAAAGTGGATCGTAATCCTCCAAGAGTTTGACTTGGAATTTACTGCTGCCAAGTCTAAGAAGTCTCTGGTCTTTGCTGAATTACTCTGTTCTTTGCCATCTCCTTCTGCACCCTCTCTTTCAGAGGATCATATCCCGGACGACACTCTTTTTCTGATCAGCACCCTCGATCCCTGGTACAGGGATATTATCGTTTATTTACAAACGTCCTCTTTCCGCCCCGCTGTATCCAAAGATGCTTGGCGGCGGATCCGCCATCAGTCTCAACCCTATCGTATCATAGGGGACACCCTGTACCATCTTGGCGTGGACTCCGTTCTCCGCCGATGCCTTACCCTCGAGGAAGCTGAGAGAGTCTTGAACGACTGCCACTCTGGCGCCTGTGGTGGTCATATGTCCGGATATGCCACAGCTCAAAAAATCCTTCGCGCTGGTTATTTCTAGCCCTCCATTTTTAAAGATTGCATTCTTGTCGTCCGTTCATGTCATGCATGCTAGATATACCAGCGGAAGATGCGTGCGCCACCGGCCCCGCTGCACCCTGTAGTGACCGTAGGCCCTTTTGAAAAATGGGGCATTGATTATACAACCTGTAAGCCTCGCTCGGCCGGGGGGCATGGGTTTATTATCGTTGCCATCGATTACTTTACAAAATGGGCCGAGGCGATGCCCACATTAAATGAAGACAGTCATACAGCAGCGCAGTTTTTGTTCAATCATGTTATTACACGGTTCGGAGTTCCACAGGCCATCGTCACAGATCACGGAAAACATTTCCGTAATCACATTATGATCGAGTTGACAACCCAACTAGGCTTACGGCACGATAGTTCAACCCCGTACTATCCTCAGTCTAACGACCAGGTTGAAGCCGTTAACAAGATTTTGGTTACGATTCTTCAATGCACTGTTGACATGCATAAGTCTAATTGGCATCTGATGTTGTTTCCCGCCTTGTGGGCCTACCGAACCTCTGTGAAGGATGCCACCGATTTCACTCCATTTCAACTAGTTTACGGACTGGAGGCTACCCTTCCCATAGAATGTGAAATTCCTTCGTTGAAAATAGCCGTCGAGTTGCTTCCCAACACTACTCTGGTAGAGGAACGGATTCTTTATCTAGAATGGTTAGACGAGACCCGTCGCTTAGCCTCTCTAGCCATCGAAGCTCAAAAGAAGAGAGTCAAAACTCATTTTGACCATACAATTCATCCTCGTTCCTTTGTTGAGGGAGATCTAGTCCTGCTATACGACCAAGCAAATGACAAGCTGGGGGCAGGCAAACTCGAGCCCATGTGGCTAGGCCCTTACATTGTAAAGAGAGTGTTGCAAAAAGGGGCATACGAGCTAGTTGACTACGAAGGTAATCCTCTTGATAAGCCCCGCAATGGGTTGTACTTGAAAAAGTACTATGCATGATTCATGCGCTTCAATTTATACATGTGTGTGTCTTAGCAAGTGTGTGTGTGTGTGTATGTTTTCATGTTTTTTGGCTTGGTGTGAAAAGCGTGATTGCTCCTTATTGTGTTTTTGCTTCTTGTGCAGATGTCGGGTGCACCTTATATTGGTTTCGCTGATGGTGCCTGCCGCAGCACTCGCAATTTGTCCTCTGCGGCGTGGGTGATCTACGATCCTCACGGTGAGTTGATAGATCTTCAGGGTGTGTGTTTAGGTTGTACTACAAACAATGTCGCTGAATATAGTGTTGTTATTGAATTATTAGCCGAGGCGATTAATCTCAATATTCGTACATTGGTTGTTAACCTAGACTCTCAACTTGTTGTCCATCAGCTCAATGGGCGATATTCCGTTAGAGACCGTCACATTTTAAGGTTGTACTTACGTGTTAAATTGTTAGAAAGGAATTTTGACTTTATCACATATCAGCATATTCCACGACGATTAAACACATTATCTGATGCATTGGCTAATCATGTATTAGATAGACATTTGCGTAATTTATAATCAAAACATCATACAAGCAAGCACATAAAAGCACAATAATAAACCATAGGAATATGTATATATATATCGTATGGCGCACCAAGGCGCTCAAAAAATAAGTGTATATGTCTAGATAAGGCCTGTGTTTTCGGTACATCTGAGACACATGTCTCTCAAAAAACCATCAGTAGGAAATAAAGACCTAGATGTCTACTGGGGTGGGTTATGCTCTCTATAATCTGCAGCCGCTCGGGCCACCCGCCTCAAAAGGCGGTGCATCCTAGGTTCTACCCCCACTGTATGGATCTGAGATGCTATGGGGACCTCCTCTATCCCCTGGTAATCTGGAATCCCTGACAGTAAGCCCTCGAGGTTCCGTATCACGGTCTCCATCGTATCGACTCCCGGAGGAGCCAGGGCCAGAGCTCCAATGCCCTGTGCATCCCTCCACGCCTCTGGGGCCAAACCAAGGGGTCTCGTCGGTCCTACATCTACATACCATAGTATTCATCGTTAAGACATGTACATGAAAAATCAAAAACATTAACAAAAATAAAAAATCAAAAAGAGATCAAGTGGCTTACCACCATCGTCCCACTGCTCTCCAGCAGGCAGCGGCATGTCTGGGTCTCCACGGAAGTCTATGCCAGCATATGGCCAGTCCTCCACAAAAATAGTCTGCCGATCCAGCCACTCTCGGAAGTATACTCCCCATGCCACTGGTCGGCTGCCACCTCCTCGTGGCATGACATGGCCCCATCGACTGGCCCTCGTCTCTCGGGGGCCTCTAGGTGGATCCACGACCATGTCCTGTAGCTGTAATGCCAGTACCCACTCCAGCATGAGTGGGACTAAAATCGACCCATAGCCAAACTGCTTCGACTCACCACGTCGGCAGTTGCTCAACTGTCTCTTCATACTGGTTGTTACTGCTGCTGCCCAGTTGAATATGGTGGGATTTAAACATTCGAGAGCCAATCGAAGATGGGCCTTCGAGGCCTCGTGATTGGCCAAGGAGCCTGCTGCCCGAGTCACCATGAAGAGTATGGTTCGAAGGACGATGTCCTCCACCGTAGGAATAGCTACTTTCCCACTCCGCGACTTGCGTGCCTGTGGGCACACCCGGGCCATCAACATATCCAGAGTATCACCGCCAGGTCGCTGCCCCTCTAGAATGGGCATCTCACCTCGACGTGATAACCCGGTCAAAAAATAGATATCTGTATAGTCGAACTCAATGTCTCGGCCTCGAATCACAAATTTCCCATCAGTGGGATTCCAGGCTCTGATCAGGAATTCAAGAAGGTCAGGCTGTGCTCGCAGGCACGAAGTTAGGAAGAATTTGAGCAACCCGCACGCCCGCATTGCATTACGGCACCCAGCATCGGCAAATGCCGCTATGTCTTCATTATCATGAGCTCGCTCTTGCCAAACAAACGCCATTTTACCCTGCATGATCACAAAAATTCATTAGGGCCCAGTCCATAAAGTTTTATACGTTCAATTTGTTAAAAAACTTGTTGCGCGGCGTCAGTGCGACTGTTTTTAAAACAGTCGCGCTGATAATGGCGCCCTTTGATATTTTTCCTGGGTCAGCGCGGAAGTACATCACTCTTCCGCGCTGATCCGGGGGTGGTCTGTGTAAATCTTTTTCGATCAGCGCGGACCCGATAAGGAAATCCGCGCTGACCGAGAGCGAATTGAGGTTCAAAAAATCCGCCCAAACCAGCACTTCCCACCGTTAAAATGCAGCTAAAATACTTCAAAATGGAGCGTAGAGGAGGGTGAACCTACCTGGAACAGACTGCAGGATGGTTGATGTGCGTACGGAGTGGAATTCGGCTCATCAACCTCACAGCTCCAAGACGTCCTCCAAAGCTCCAAATGGTAACAATGGTAAAAAACTTTTTTTACCCCCCTATTTATGGTAAAATTTCATAATTAAGTATTATTTTTCACAAATGTGGGCTTTTTGTGATGATTTTTACCATGTGCTTGGTGCCCATATTGTTCTACTATGTTTTTATGCGTCTGGTCCATATTATCTCGAACAGGTTTACGCGTGCGGTGTTTCTTGTGCAGATTCTCATACCGGTGGAATTACGACGGTTCTATACACCCTTGGTCCCGGAACGTCGTCTTTAAGATCTTTTTCGACGTGAAATAAGAAAATATAGCCGAGTCCCCCTCTCGGCTCGTTAAAAGGAATGAGAGGCAGTTGCCTTTAAAGCTCTTTTTTCGACCGTTTAAACTAAAAAGATTGCCGGGTTTTTGTCATTTCGAACTCGTTATTGGCTCCAAAACGACGTACTTCTGACCGCTTTTCTACTTTTTCGGGTCGAAGTCACTACTGACGAAAAGTACTCCTCGATCATACTGGTCGGGCGGCTCTTTCGAGCATTATTTTATACTTTTTTGGGCTCGCGAGACACAACTTTACGAAAAAGGACCCCCCTGGAGTTTACTTTTCTGCTGTCTTTTCAGACTCTCTAAACAGGAAAAGACGTCGAGTTCTTCCTTTGTCAGACTCGTTAAAACTTAATGACATCGGACTCTGTCGAAATGACGCTCACAAGCATATGCTATCCCCGTCAAGCTTGTCATCAAAAAATAATCGGGGTACTCGCCAGGAATGGTGGGGAAAATGGAATCATAATCATTGTCGTGTCGGCAGTATGTCGCTCTTGAACATGGCACTTGTCTGCATTCGTGTCAGGGTGGGGACATCTCATCTTGTTTTACACTGGCCTCCGTGGGTTTGGGTTATCCTGTTTGACTTTTCATCTGCTCATTGACTTGTCACCATGACCCTTGATCATTTGAATATCAATACTGCCGAGTCCACTGTCGTGCCGCCGATATGTTCAAGAGAAGTTGGCCTCTGCAAGAATACTCAACCCCCCTCTGATACCTCACACAAAATACCTTATCCGTCTCGTGTCGATGATGTGGGAAATATTATGGCCCACCTTCGATCAAGGTCACTTCCTATCGACTTCAGCTCATTATCCAGGAAGGTGACTTAGAGACTCCCTTTAGGTGCCTTAGAGCCTGCATGCCTCAATGGCAGGTTCTTCGTGTTCGACACGAGGTTTTCATCATTGGCCTCTGATCGCACGCCGTGGATTGTACCTATAGTACCTTGAGGACCATTGTCATTATTGGTGGTCCCTCTCGCGTCTGTTAACAGTTTTCATCATTGATTGGTAATCAGCCGATGTTCTTGCATGTTCGACTTCAACTCCCATATTCACATGCTTGGACTTGTACTTCGTTCGGGTCGAGATGGAGCGCAAGACCCTGGATTTTTTCTATTGCAATCCAGGTTGTGATTTTGTGGATTATTATGATCATTACATGACTCATTGATGGATGGCTGCACCCATACCTGAGTCTTCATGGATGGCTGCGACCATACCTTTATTATCATCATGGTCTCTTTAGCTGGGTGGCTGCGTCCATACCACAGACCTCCTTCGTATGTCTTTTGGATGGCTGCGCCCATGCCTGGACTACATGTAATCGATTATCAGAGATATCAGTTGTACATACGTGCAGGTTCTTCCTGGTGGTGTTCCAGTTCAGCCAGTTTCGTAAAGCATTTCACCCCTCCCACTCTCTCGGGCTTCATGCTTTAGGGGGCATCTGTTACACAGTAATTTGTCACTGTCTTCCTGTCAGTCTTCCTACTGTGTCATGAGTTCAAATTAATCATGCTCATGCTCTCTAATGTTGCCAAATGACCCACTTTGCCAAAGTTTTTGCTATCATCGCGACTGTTGTCAAGATAAACGCGCTGACGGGCGCTCCATAACAGACGGAATGCGCTGCCAGCGCAGAAGCACACGTGTTTCCCGCGCTGGTCGAATTTCATGAGCCAGCGCGTCTGTTATTCATATCTGATCGCGCTGACATGACCTTCTTTGTTATTCAGCTGCGATGTCAGCGCTCCAGTGCAGTTATGGACCCGCGCTGATCCAGTTTGGGCGAGTTTGTTCTAACAGCCGACCTTCCAGATGACTCCAGACCTGGTTGTTGGCCTTGTAAATGTTGCCCTCCCTTCTCTGGCATGTCTGTTTCGTCATTTGAGCCACCTTCCTTGGAGATAAGCTCATCCTCCCACCATTTGTGGAGACTCCTTCTCCTATTTAAGCCTCTACCATTGCCATGAGCAGCTAGTTTTGGATAGTTTGGAATTGATAGTGCTTGGAGTGTTGCTGCTAGTGTGTGAACTTGATAGGTAGTTGGTGTGACAAGTGTGGGATTGCTAGAGAGCTTAAGGAAGGTTGTGAAGTGTTTCTTTCTTGTGTAAACTTGTGTGAGAGAGAGTTTTTGTCTTGGGAGATCTACCTCCAAGGGTGAATGCTTAAGAGACTTGCTGGCTGGACCCTCTTGAGAAGGATTTGACGTCAGAACTTTGGTTGTATTCTTCTCTATTGTTTATTAATAATAGATGACTATCATTATGGTTCCACTCTCATTGTTTTATGTTTTATGTTGAGTTATATCTTTTCTGACTGATATATAATTGCATCTACTAGATTTTATGCTTGTTTTCGTGTTGTTCTTTGCATGTGCAGGTGTCCAATCACGGAGATCGTGGGGATCGTGACCGGCCAAGGCAAAGGAACGAAGGCGACATCTCTTCGACGAACACTAGCGTTGGAATCCAAGTAGGTTCTCACCATCTACTTTTTATTTGCAATTAGGAACTTGCGTGATAGCATTGTGTGATTGTTGCTAGACCCGGTCTGGGCTAGTAGGGATCGTCTCTGTCTGTAGAGAGGATTTACCTCTACAACAGTTAGTCAATCAATCTATTAGGACTTGGAATGATATGAAACAAACATTTTTGGATAGATACCTGGATTATTGTATGCCCACTAATCATAAGGATGTGGTATTCAAAATGATGCAAAAAGAAGATGAAAATTTGGAGGATTTACTTGAAAGATTTCAATACAACCTGAAGAGAGAGAAAATGAGTAATTTAGACGAGGAAACCTTGAAAGCCCTTCTATTGAAAGCCATTATAGATGAATGGATAGATATTTTAAACATGATGGGGAAGGGAGATATCTCTCAACTTCCACTTTGTGACATAGCAGAAGTATGCATGCATCTCTCAAGGGGAAAACCTAAAACTGGAAAAGGGCCTAGAGATCCTTCTCTTATTAGAGCCAACAAATCTGCAACTGGATTAGTAAGTAGGGTAGAGATTGGCAATATGCTTGATGAGTTCAAAATTGATATTCTAGGGAGCCTTAGTGAACAACTAGACACCCTTAAAATTCAAAACAAGCAGAAAGCAGAAGCTGATGCCTTGGCCATTTTTTGCTCAAAATGTAGAAAGAAACATGCTCTAAGGGAATGCCCCTTGGATGCAAAAGTTGTAGAAACATGTATGATTTGCTCAGAAAGTCATGAGACCAAGGATTTTCCTTCAATTCCTGGGCTTAAAGTTGTCTTTCAGGAAGATCCAAATTCAGTAGAATCCCTTTGTTTTGTTTCAAGAAGACCTTGGCAAGGGCAACAAAATCAAGGATTCAACAATCCTATGAATTTTCAGCTCCCGCCAAATTGGAATTCTTGGCAACAACCTTGGCCCCAACCTCAAAATCCATACCAATCATGGGCACAAGGGATGCAAAATCATCATTATGGGAGATTTGCTCAATTTTATCAATACCCTCCATCTTTCCAAAATCAACAACAAAATCCACAACTTCCAAATTAGAACCCACAACTTGCATTACCATTTCCACAACAACAACCTTCTCAACAAAATCCAAATTCCCAACTCTTGCTTCCATTTCAACAAAAGACAAATCAACTACCAGCCCAGCCAGTACCAAACCCCAACAACAAAAATCCTCAGAATGCTTACATGGTAGAAGGACAACAATTTCCTACCTATATGATTGTTCCTCTTAATGATGTTCAACTCAGATCTGGTAGAGTTTTAGAAAAACCTTCTATAGATGTTCAAGAGCAAGATGCCTCTGAGGAGGATTCTCTTAGAGTCAATAAAGGTTCTGAGGAAGCATCTCCTCGAAACCCAATCATTCAAAAAGAAAAAGAAAAAGAGTCAACCCCCACAACTCCTATAGTTGAGCAACCTGCATCTGCATCCACGCCTCCTTTTCCTGAAAGATTACAAATTGACAAAGGGGTGGAAAAACAAATCTTGTTGCCTGACTATGATTTCCTAGATGAATTAAAGAATGTCTGTATCAAGATTCCCTTGCTACAAGCCATTAGAGAGATTCCTATTCTAGCAAAAGAAGACCAGGTAGGAAACCAAGAGATACAAAAAGAATCCACCTGGTAGGAAAAATCGCAGATATCGTGATGGGAAAAATTACCATGCAAAAATATGTGGATCCAGGTATTCCAATTGTCAAGACACACATAAATGGGATAGAAATTCCAAATACTTTGATTGACTTAGGGGCTGCTATAAACATTATGAGTAGACAGATTATGGAACAACTTAAACTTCCTAATCTTCTTTTTACACCCACCTTACTACAACTTGCAGATAGATCAATAATCAAACCAGATGGTGTGTTAGAAGATATTTCAGTCTCCTTAGATTCTTGGGAATATCCAGTAGACTTCATGATTTTGACTCCCAAGAGTAATCTAGGAGGACACCCACTCATCTTAGGAAGACCTTCGCTAGCCACAGCGGATGCTTTTATTAGTTATATATCTGGGGATATGTACATTTCTGATGGTAGTTTGACAAAGAAATTCAATTTTTATACTCCAGCAAAAGCAATTACAGAAGCAGGAGACAATGAATGGGTCGATGATGAAGATATTATACAACCTGTCTTTACTATCTCTGAAATTAGTGAAGATAGTCAAATTTTGAACACATTAGAAAATTTGGAAACATTTTCAGAATATGACCACACACAATTCTAGTTAGATTCTAATATTGAATATTTGTCATCAAGGCAAATGCCTCTTTACTCTATGGAAGAGTTTGGTGGTTCTACTGTCGAAATTTTTCCAGGTAAACCATTGAATATCAACCAAAATTTGGAAAAGTCACAACAGGAAGAGCTAACCAAAATCTCACAAAAACAATCTGTTGCATTTGCATGGGAGTATACTGATATGAAAGGTATTGACCCTAAGACTTGCATCCATCATATCTATATCAAGGAAAACAGTAGACCAATCAGACAACCTCAAAGAAGGATGAATCCAAATCTTAGGGAGATTGTGAAAGAAGAGCTCCAAAAGCTACTCAATGTAAACTTCATTTACCCAATTTCAAATAGCTGATGGGTTTCTCCTTTGGTTATAGTGCCCAAAAAGAATGGTAAATGGAGAGTGTGAATTGATTACAGGGAATTGAATAAAACAACTTTGAAGGATCACTTTCCTTTGCCCTTTATCGATCAAGTATTAGATACATTAGCAGACAAAAAGTAATTTTCATTTCTGGATGGTTTTACTGGCTATAATCAAATTCAGGTAGCACCTGAGGATCAGGATAAGACCAAATTTACCTGTCCATGGGGAACTTTTGCTTATCGAGTGCTTCCTTTTGGATTATGTAATGCACCCACAACATTCCAAAGAGCAATACTAGGAATTTTTTCTGATCTAATCCATGATTGTGTAGAGGTATATATGGATGATTTTACAGTTTATGGTGATTCGTTTGAAGAGGCATTAGAAAATTTGGAAAAAGTCCTTATAAGATGTAAAGAAACAAACCTTTCATTAAGCCATAAAAAATGCTTTATGATGTTTACTGAAGGTATTGTTTTAGGACATCATATTTCAGGGGATGGGATTAAAGTTGATAGATCAAAAGTTGAAGTCATTTCCAAGTTACCTATTCCAAATTGTCAAAGAGATGTTAGAAGTTTTCTGGGATTTACTAGATATTATAGAATATTTATAGAAAACTTCACCAAAATAGCATCTCCACTCTTTCAACTGCTTACAAAAGACTGTGAATTCAAATGGGGTCCTGATTGCCAATCAGCATTTGAAACTTTGAAAACAAGAATATCTGAAGCACTTATCTTGAGAGGACCAAATTGGAAACTTCCTTTCCATATTTCTATAGATGCTTCAGATACAGCTCTAGGGGCTGTGTTGGGACAAAAAGATTTAGTTCCTTATGCCATTTACTATACCAGTAAAAATTTAACTCCCATTTAGTTGAATTATACTGTGACTGAATAAGAGTTCTTAGATATTGTTCATGCAATCAACAAGTTCAGACATTATATAACAGGCTATGAAACTTTTATTCATACTAATCATTCCGCAATTAGATATCTAATGAACAAACCCATTACTAATGGCAGAGTTACAAGGTGGCTCCTACTTTTACAGGAATTCAATATTACTGTGTTAAATAGACCAGGAAAACAAAACACAATAGCTAATTTCTTGTCTAAGATTCAGAATACTAAAGAAGATTCTCCTGTAGAGGACAAATTTCCTGATGAATATTTATTTGCAGTAACTACTAAGACTCCTTGGTATGCAGATATAGCTAACTATTTGGTTACAGGGAAACTACCTCCGCATTTATTTCCTAGTGAAAGAAGAAAGATTATTCAGGAGAGTTCAAAATATTCTTGGATTTCTAACGAATTGTTTAAAACAGGGCCAAATTTTGTGATCAGAAGATGTGTTCGGGAAGATGAAATGCCTAATATTCTCAAAGCATGTCATGATGAACCATGCGGCGGACACTTTGTTGACAAAAGGACAGCCTATAAAATCCTTTCTTTAGGATATTATTGGTCGTCCCTCTTCAAAGATGCAAAACAATATGTTAAAATATGTGACAACTGCCAAAGAGTAGGGAAACCTACCCTCTCAAATGAGATGCCATTACAACCACAAGTACTCATCAAACCCTTTGAAAAATGGGCTTTAGACTTCATTGGACCTATTAATCCACCATCTAAACAAAGGAAGTATATATTGGTATGTACTGATTATGTCACTAAATGGGTAGAAGCCAAAGCATTATTTTCTGCTACTGAGCACTCAGTTGCTAGTTTTCTTTATGACGATATTTTTACTCGCTTTGGTGTTCCAAGAGAAATTGTGACAGATCAGGGAGGTCAATTCACATCTAAACTAGTGGAGAAGCTGATGGAAGAGTACAAGGTCAAGCACAGAAAATCTACTCCTTACCATCCGAAAGAAAATGGTCAAGTGGAGTCCACAAACAAAGTTATTGAAGGCATCATTACCAAGACTGTTCATCTACACAGAAGAGATTGGGCAGAAAGGCTTCCTGAAGCCTTATGGGCCTACAGAACTACATGGAGGAATACAACAAAACATTCTCCCTATGAAATTGTTTATGGGAAAGAAGTTCTGCTCCCCATTGAGTTCCAAGTTAGAACCTTCAAGATGGCAGTTCAATTGGGAATGGATCTATCAGAAGCCCAAAAGCATAGAATGGAGCAGTTGAATGAACTAGATGAGATCAGACAAGAAGCAATCTTAAGAACTGATCTAGTTCAATATCAAAGAGCTAAGTGGCATGATAAATACATCAAGGAGAAAATTTTTCAAGAAGGAGATTGGGCATTGCTATTTGATTCCAAGTTCAAAGATTTCAAAGATAAATTTCAAACTCATTGGCTTGGGCCATATGAGATTGACAAAGTCTTTAGCAATGGAGTGTTAAGAATCAAAACCATTGATGAATATCAAACTCCTCTTATTGTGAATGGTCACAGATTAAAGATCTATCATAAGCCACTCTCAAAGGAGGAATTTGTCAAAATCTTTCAAGATAATTCTGCAATAAGGCTGGTGAAGAAGAATCCTTCTTCTCCACTAGCCTAGTCTTTGTTCTTTTCAGTGTTTCTTAAAAATAAAAATAAAAAAATTGTGTAAGCCTGAAAACCAATCACTGATTGGCAATCTTATGCAGAAAATACAAGGTGAAAATCAGAAACTTCTGACACCCTATATTTTCCGGAAAAAAATCCCTCTCATTTCATTCACTTCACTTCACTTCATTTCATTCCATTTCATCATCACATTCCACCAATAAAAGTCCTTTCATGACCAGTTTCCATATATCATTCATTCAATCATCATTCGTTTCCATCCATCTCCATTTAGTCATATGTTCATTGTGTCAATTTCCGCAGTTGAAATCTGATTCCGCAGTTGATTGTTGATTCTACAGCTAATACTCTGTTACTCTGTTATAGTCAGATGCTAGCCAAATAATGAAAAAATCAAATGTAGGAATGGAAGAGGAAGATATTTTGAAGATGTTAGCACCTGAAGCACCAACAAGAAGCAGCCAATCAAAGGTCAGTGGACGGAAGTGGTAAGATTCTAAGGTATGAGCAAAATTTATTTCAAATAACATTTTAAAGCACATAATCTATATAGTTGTGAAACCACCGGCTCCATTATGTGTAATGATTCACATTGATAGTTTTCATAACCCCTCCATGACCTTTTCATAATTCCACCACGAACTCCGCATTAATTTCTAACGTTCTCATGATCCGCCTCCGAATCTAACTCGTACTTAACTGTATGTTGCACTCCACCTGTTGAACTAGGTAGTTATGAAGATGTAATCTATTTGACCACGACTCTTCTCTGCCACACAAATCCGCAGTCGTTTTATGAACATGCTAACGTCCACTCCGCAGCCTTTTAATTCAAAGCTTTGCCAAACCCACTCCGTTTCCGTACTCTCCCATTGAAGATTGCGTTTGTTAGTACTGGTCTGTTTATACAAGCCTTCGCTCCGTGAACTCATTCTCACTGCATGTTCTGTGTCCTTTTGTTTTACAACTACTAGTTGCTCCACAATCCTTCTCCATCTCTGCTCATGCAACCATTCCACCTCCGTCAATCCAACACCTATAGTCCATCACCCACAGAGGTATTTTTAAGGCATGAGGAAAGAATGGGCCTTCTGGTAAGAACAGAGCCAGACGGGCCTAAATTCATGGAGGGTTATCCACAGTTAAAAAACATATTAAGGAAGGCACGGTGGCTGCAATTCATCCAGAAATTCAGAGGTCACAATAAAGAAGTCACGAAGACATTTGCAAGGTCTTTTAACGGTGTGGAAGTTGAGGTTGGAGATCTCAAATTTTCAGTCACAGAGGCATCCATTGCAGTAGCAACGGGGCTTCCACAGGAGGGGGAACGGTGGTTCAAAAACAAAGACTTTGATGAGAGGGCTTGGAGGATTATCTTGCACAATCCAGGTATGGATATAACCATTTTCAAACGTGGAATCCCTGTCTCTGCTCTAGAGGAAAAGTGGACTAGTTTATTACTGATAATTCAGAAGTTTATTACATGTGAAGGACGATTTGGGTCCATGTACATGTACCATGTCAGGTTACTAATGAATTTTCTGGAAAATCAAACCATCAATTTGCCTTATTTCCTGTTGAGTAGCCTGAAAAAGATGTCCACAACTGTATAAAAGAATCTGAATGATGTAGAGCCCCACCTTTACCATCACGGCCTTGTTAAAATTCTGATTGAAAAAAAATTGAAGGAAAGAAAGGACACTTGGGAACAGTTCTTGATTAGAAACTTCTTTCAGGACCCACCTAAAACACCTGAAAGTAGCTCAGCAAGGAAAAGTAGGAGAAGGAAAACAAGTGTGAACATTCAAGATACTCCTACTAACATAGCTAAAGAAACTAGTAAGGAAGAGAAGTTGTCTAAAAGTAGGAAGGAAAGAACTAGGGTTAGGAAGCAAGGAAAACTAAAGGGGAAAAGAAATATTGAAGCTGTCTATCAAACCCCAGAACCTTCCTCAGAAGAGGATCAAATACTTTCTGAAAGACTAATTTACCTTAAGGAACAAGCAGCTACAGCAAAGGGAAAAGGGAAAGAAAAACAGAGTGTAGAGAAAGGAGACACCAGCTCACAAAATCTAAGGAGGAGCTCCAGACTTAAAGGTAAACTGAAGAAAGTACAAACTAAAGGGGCCCACTTCGTGGACTTATGAGAGGAAACACCGGAACAGTCTCCAGCAATCCCTCCTGGCCATAGCCCACAACATTCTCCTCTTTCTCAACCAGATATTGAGATCAGTCCTTCTCAACCAGATTTTGAGGTCAGCCCAAGAAAGGCTACACCTGAGATAGATCCAACCCACCAAGAAATGTATGATTTCATTGAATCGTTGGAGAAGACTGCAATAGATCAAGGCACTTCATCTACCCAGCCTAATACAGCCCAGGAAGCTTTAATCCAATCACTAAAGAAGTTTTCGAACTGGAAGTCTTGAATAGACACATCAAAAGAGAAAATGAAACATTGAAAGAACAGAGCAGGTTGGATAAAGTTATCCACGACAACACCATGTTGCATCTTGGGCTGTGGCAAAAGAAAAATAGGAAATTGAAGAAAAAGAGGAGGAGGTTGAGCAGGGCTCTTATCAACCTCAAATACAGGTGCCTAATGAGGAAGCCTAGGATGACAGTAGTACCAAGGAAGAAGAAAAGAAGGTTGGATATATTAGCAGAGGTCTCAGAACACATGAACTGAAGGGAAGATGGTCACAGTTTTGGTTGCATGAGGACATGCAACACCTTCACAGTGGGGGTATGTTGAGCCCTGAAACTACCTCTCTTCTACATACTTTCCTAGACCTTTTTCCCCTCACTAGTGCCTCATAAGCTATCAAAGATCATTACATATTGATTATAAGAGTGCATTTAAGTGGTTTTCTAACTATATTTTTGTGTTTGCTATTTGACTTAGATTTTGTTCATCTGCGGAATGCAGCCACTTTCCGTAGCTGACTCGTGATTCCGCAACTGTTTTTATTGATCTCTAGGTTACAGGTGTTGGCAAGTAAAACGAGGTACATGGGCAATTCAGGAATGATTTGGACATGGACCAGGTCCTATCGGTTCAGCCAAATTCGTAAAGGAAAGCCTTGGTCAAACGATGGTCAAACGAGGAGTTCTACAACAAACAGGTCTCTGTTTTCAACACGTGAAAGGTTCGAGACCGTTCCTAGATCCGTGGATCCATTTTGACAGCTGTAGACTGCCTCCACGACACAAATCCAACATCCACCTTTTGGTAGATTGAATGATCATGGCAACCAAGACGCTAAGCTCACGGGTTCTGTCTTTTTACGTGTCCTCTACTGAAGGTGTTTCATAGGAAAAACAGTTATGTAATTTCCTCTATAAATAACGCGTTTGCAAACACACGTAGTTAGTTTTTGAGATAGTCTTGTTGTTAGTTTATATATTGTTGCCATAGCATTGGTCTTGCTATTGTAACGAGGGGATCCTTCCTCTGTTTTGCAATATAAAAGACCCTGTTTCTTATGACTGTGTGAACGTAATTTCGGATTGACAGCGTGTTAACCAAGGCCGTGCAGAGGGCCCCTGCTGGCTGAGGTTTTGTTTCTTTATTTCTGTAAAGTCTTCATGTGTCGTTTTCTTATTTTTGTTGTAAATATTTCATAGCTTGTTCATCTGTGTATATATTTCCTAATTTATTTATGATGTTAACATTTCATTCCTGTACATGATTTTCCAGCACTGTATATTTTTGCTAACACTGATTAGTGTGTTTCAGGATAGGTTATGCTCGAGCATTTTCATATAATTTTTGCATCAAATAGTGACATGAGATTGGCCTCTCTGCTAACTTTGTTTTCTTAGCTTTTCAATTTCAGTTATGCCCTGATTTCAGTCTTATTTATTTGCTGTTGTTAGTTAGCTTAGATATCAAATTCTTCATGTCATTTAACGTTATCTCCAAAGCCATGGCTTAACCCCAAAAAGCTACTTGGCGAGCTATCGGATTATGAATGAAGTGATTTGATTTTACTTTCTTTTTTGCAATTAGATGTCAGGTTCTTCATGTCATTTAATGTTATCTCCAAAGCCATGGCTTAACCCCGAAAAGCTACTTGGCGAGCTATCGGATTATGAATGAAGTGATTTGACTTTACTTTCATTTTTGCAATTAGATGTCAGGTTCTTCATGTCATTTAACGTTATCTCCAGAGCCATGGCTTAACCCCGAAAAGCTATTTGGCGAGCTATCGGATTATGAATGAAGTGATTTGATTTTACTTTCATTTTTGTAATTAGATATCAAGTTCTTCATGTTATTGACATTATCTCCAGAGCCATGGCTTAACCCCGAAAAGCTACTTGGCGAGCTATCGGACTATAAGTGAAGTAAATTGATTTTTCTTTCACTAGTCTGCAATTTTTGGTTTGGTTGAGTGCAATAGCTTAACTTTTATTTTCTGTATTTAGATGAGCAGAAGAGACAGTGATTTCATGACCAGTAGTTCATAATTTGTTTAATTTGAATAGTTGCACATTTACATTCTTGTTCAAGTACTAATCTTCTCACTAGGATGTTTTGAGATCCTTTGAAGTGTTAAGCTCTGGGAGTTATCATAAGGGACATAATTGTCTAAAAACTATATCCATACTTGCCTTCTAAAGTATTCTTAAAACTTAGGAATAAGATTTCCATTCGCATTAGGAGAAAAACAAAGATAAAACTCCAAAACAAAATAAAATTGAAAACAATAAAAAGTAAGAAAGAGGTTGTCTTGCACATATAGTGCGCCGCACTTCATCAGTTTACGACTCCCGAATTGATAATTAATGTAGCAATTTAGGACATACTAAATTGACAAAACACAACCTTCTTCTCACCATTGGAAGAACAGGATTCAGAAAGAGAAACCTTCTCCTTCCCCTTCTTTGTCTTACTCGCTAAGGCACAGTTCTCCTCATCCTCCATGGATGAAGAACCGTCTCTGGTGCTCCGTCTGATCTCCTCCTGCATCAAATCCGACCATAGTCGTTCCCAATCTGGCAGTTTCTCTCTTCCATTAACCGAGTCTTGGTAGCTATGCCAGCTCTTAGGAAGGCCAAGGAGTGCTAGACTCACCATATCATCATCAGCTGTCACGACCCCTACACTTGCAAGCTCATCCCTGCATGAGGTGAGCTTGTTCAGATACATAGAGATCGTGTCATCCTTTTCACACTTGATCTTTCGAAGTTTTTCCTTCAATGCTAGCTTCCTCTGATCACTGCTATTCTGATAAAGATCTTTCAATGTTTTCCACATCGAAAATGGAGTCTCCTTCCCATGGAGGCTCGAGACAATGTGATCTCGAACTCCCTCCAAGAGGATTCTCCTAGCTATAGCCACACACTTCTTCCATTCCACCAGTTGAGTAGCATCAGTCAGCTTTTGGACTTCTTGATCAATGAAGTCCTTAAGGCCATTATCTTCTAATACTGCCTCCATGCGATCCTTCCAGGCTATATAATTCGAACTGCCATCAAGGGCATATTCGAGTCTCAAACCATAGAACGCCATCGGTGAAATAGATGTGATAAGAACTCAATTCAATATTTAGAAACCACAAACTTGTTCCTTCTTGTATATTGTTCTTCCTTGATCACCTGTGCTCTGATACCATGTAGAATTTTCTCTACAAATCAGCTAGCTCACTGATATCATGTAGAAATTTCACCTGCACATCCAACTGGTATATGCAATGTACTAAAGCATAATACTAGATCTACATCTACCATAAACTTAGCGGAAGCTTAATTGAACATGAGCAACATCAAGCATGAACACATATAACTGATAAGAAGGAATCAATCACACATAACATAGAAGAATTTATCTGGGAAAAGCACCAGCCTAAAACCCCATCTCTGTATTATCAATCAAGTGGAAATCCTCAACAACATACAAAAAGAATCAGCTCAAAAGCTATACTGCTCTCTCTGTACTCTGATGATGTAGCTCATGGACTACCTAGGTCTGTATATATAGGCTGCACAAGTCCTCTAAGCTCCTATTTCCTTGCGCAGTTTTGATTGGGGTCCAATGTCATAACATGTGTGAATTGCCCACATCATATCTGCTGTAACCTCAGGTCCAACTACACAATCCATAAGGAGTAATATTCCTTCTGCATGCAAGGAATATTCACAAGGAATATCCTAGCAACTGATAGTACACTGTCCCTCCATCTGATCTCAACTGGTTCTCTGTCTGAACTGACATGCATGAGTTATCCATGAGTGAATCTTCAATTATCTGAAAATACCAGTTGTTACATGCATGCAAGCATTAACAAATTGAATCTCATTAATTTAACAACTTGTTAAATTAATCTAACTGGACTTGACTAAGTTAAACTAAGTCAACTGATCCTCTCAATATAGAACTCATCCTTAATTCCTCAATCAGTGGAGCAAATCAAGGACACATTCCCCAATCAGTGGAGAAATTATTGCATGTTCTCACAAAGACTTCAAGTTTGATTTTCCTTAACTAATTAACTCAAACTGAATTAATTAATTAATATTCAAACTGCTGGTAAGACCAAATTCGAATTTTACTTCCTATTTCTAGTCCAGGGACTGACTAAAATAGGAATCCACACTGCACTGCTAAAAATAGAACTTATATTTTTAGCACTTCTATTTTTAGCAATTTCTTGTTGCCAATTTTCAACAAATATATCATAATCCTTATGCTAACATCTATAACCATGGGGGAGTGGTGCCTCCTATTGACATATTGACATAATCATTGACTGGTTGCAGTGTGAATATGTTTGTTACTTGGCCTTTACCCCTCCCCATATGTTAAAAACAATAAATCTATGTAATGTTCCATAGTACCCCTTTTACATGCCCTCCTTAAAAGAATGCTCATTATTAAGTAGGACATGCCTAAAATCTATGCATTTGGGAATTTTTTTTACGACATAAATATCTCTCTATACAAAAATAATTCTTCATTGGTTAAGCAATGTCATCAACACAACAACATATAAGCTCCAATATACCATGATCATTATGCCAACATGGGTAGCCACAAGGAGTGGTGCTTGGTACTAACATAATGGTTGATTGGTTGTAGTGTGAAGATGTTTGCTGCTCAACATTCCCCATTCCTATATCAAAATTAATAAAATCTCTCACAATATCGCTTTCACATGCCCTCCCAACAAAAATGCCCTTTACTAAGTCAAATACATGTAAAATTTGTGTGCCTTGGAATTGTTTATATCACATAGATACCTCTCTATACAAAATATTAATTCCCCGTTAATTACGAGATGTGGTCCACAACAACATATAAGCTCCAATATACCATGCAACTTTTATCAATGGGCATAGCCACAATGGAGATGTGCATTTTATTAACATAATGATTGATACATTGTAGTGTGAATATGTTTGTTTCTTAGCCTTTCCCCTCCCTTTGTGCAAAATTAAAAGATATCTCGGTTGTAGTATGCTCCAAGCGAGAGATCATTTAATTTTGCACAAAAGGAGGGAAAAGGCTAAGAAACAAACTTATTCACACTACATGAATATGAGCCACAATATAATGAGGGTTTGTTTTATAGGATTCATCCATCGATAATATTTTATCCAATAGGTTCCCAATGTCAGTGATGGTCCTATATGTCCACATCTCAATAGGCAAACCTTTTAGCTTGATCCAAATTGGAATACATATATCAATCTCTGCCGTAGATGAAAACAAGGGTCACATGGCTCTAGGGACAGGAATGGAGAACCTGAAACCATTTGCTAGCCAAACTGGTGTAGCATCCTCAATGCTCCTAAAAATAAACCCTAGCCACCCTCATGATAGAACATGAAAAATAGGCTCATACCTAAAAACTAGAGCCTACTAGCATTGTATCCATTCATTTAGATTGTCTACTGAGATGTGTCAACCAATAAAATTACCAATTGGAGTATTTTTCAAATAACTCTAAAATGTGTTTGACTCTCAAACTTCCTAACTACTAGTGACATTCTCTTTTTCTTTCACTTTAAAACCTTGCAAGGTTTCTTTTCCTTACCAAAAATTACAAGAAATACCATACAACCAACCAATGAATCACATCTCCAATGGATCTAGCTCCACAAATTTACTCCAAAGACAATCCCACCTTAGCATAATATTTGGTCACCACTTATAAGAAAAGCAAAGCACCGTGTGAATAACAACTAAATTCCAAAGATGATGAAGATTTAGTGGATCCTCCTCATTACTATTGCATTAAAAATACCATGTAACTCATGAAGTCCCTTGTCACCTTCACCAAAAATGCCATCTAACTTATGAAGTACCTTGCTCACTTCCACCGACACCTAGCTTAAGGCTGGTACTATCATGTAACATCCATCCATATATCTTCTTATGGGCACCAACGAACTTACCACACCCACATCATTGACGAAACCTAAATTTTTTGTAGAACGAGCATGCCTCCTCTCCGTTGTTGCAAATCAAATTTTAACTAAAAAAATATATATTAAGACACATTCTCACGGGGTCCTCTTTATCACAATCCCGAGGCCCTCAACCTTTGCATGTACAAACTGTCATGGCACAATCTTAGATACCCACTAATAGCTGGTCGGGGCAACCAACGAGCATTCGGGTGGGAAATACTTCCTGTCTGGACTCTATTCCTTCCTAGGATCCTGTTTTTGTTTCCAATTGATAGGGTTCACGAATCGTGTTGGTGCGATACACTTCGGTTCAGTCGACTGCAGGAAATCAAATCGTCAGGCGAAGGGAGGTGTTGACGCCGCTGAGAGGGTCTGCAACTTGACAGAGTGATCACTTGGAAACCTGTTCTATTAGCTGCCGCCTTTGTGACTCCTCGTTGCAGGAAGAATGCAGGCACCCGCTGTTCCCCGGCCCCGGCTGGAGTTTCTCAACACAAAACCCCCACCGAACTATGTGGCCGGCCTGGGCTGAGGGGCCACGAGGTTCACCACGCGGTCTGATATCGGGCCTGCGAGGGCCGCCCCAGACCTGCTGGACCGCTCCGCCACTACCATAGGAGGCGCGTCAGCGGGTAGAGGGCGGGGCAAGGGCAGTGCCGGTGCCACGGGTGCCGAAGAGGAGGAAGAAGTAGACGACGAGAAGGGATATGATGAGAACCAGAAGTTCGATGAATTTGAGGGTAACGATGTGGGTTTGTTTGCCTCTGCCGAATACGATGAGGACGACAAGGAAGCTGATGCCGTTTGGGAGAGCATTGATAAAAGAATGGACTCTCGCCGCAAGGACCGACGGGAGGCAAGGCTGAAACAGGAGATTGAGAAGTACAGAGCCTCAAACCCTAAAATTACAGAGCAGTTTGCAGACCTTAAGAGGAAATTGTATACGCTCTCCACCGAGGAGTGGGACAGCATACCAGAGATTGGGATTATTCGCTTCGGAACAAGAAAAAGAGGTTTGAGAGTTTTGTTCCAGTTCCGGATACATGGCTGGAGAAGGCCAGGCAAGAGAAGGAGCACGTCAGTGCATTGGATCCGAAAAGCAGGGCTGCCGGTGGCACGGAGACACCCTGGGCACAGACGCCGGTGACTGATCTCACGGCTGTTGGAGAGGGGAGAGGGACTATGTTGTCTTTGAAGCTCGATAGGCTATCTGATTCGGTTTCAGGGTTGACTGTAGTGGATCCCAAGGGGTATCTGACTGATCTCAAGAGTATGAAGATTACCAGTGATGCGGAGATTTCGGATATTAAAAAGGCCAGATTGTTGCTCAAGTCGGTTACGCAGACTAACCCAGAGCATCCTCCTGGTTGGATTGCGGCGGCGAGGCTAGAGGAGGTTGCAGGGAAGATACAGGCTGCACGGCATTTGATTCAAAAAGGTATGTTCCTGCCCTGCAGAACCTTTTTATTAATTCAAATTCAGGAGTTGAATTTAATCAGAATTCAGTTAAAATTTAGTTGAGAAGTGTCAGCTCTTTAAGGTTTCATTTCTATTAGAACATCCTATTTATAGAGATTTGATTTTGGTGATTTAACTTCTCAGTTATGTAGGCTGCAAGTTTTTTTTATTTAGAAGGATATTTGATTCAAAAGTGTTGTCTGTTTTGTATTTTTATGAATTATGGGTCCTCTTTTTTTGTTAAGAGTCAAATTCCAGATTCCAGTAAACCTTTCAATATTTTTTCTTAAATGTTCGGCTTTTACGATTCGTTTCTTTATATTGAACATTTCAGGTTGTGAAGAATGCCCAAAGAATGAAGATGTATGGTTGGAGGCTTGCAGATTGGCGAGTTCGGATGAAGCCAAAGCAGTCATTGCGCGCGGTGTAAAGGCGATCCCCAATTCGGTGAAGTTGTGGATGCAAGCTTCAAAGCTTGAACATGATGATGCGAACAAGAGCCAAGTGCTGAGGAAGGGGCTGGAGCATATTCCTGACTCTGTGAGGCTTTGGAAGGCTGTGGTGGAGTTGGCAAATGAGGAGGATGCCCGGATTTTGCTTCACAGGGCAGTGGAGTGCTGTCCACTACATGTGGAGTTGTGGCTTGCGTGACAAGGCTTGAGACATACGATCAGGCAAAGAAGGTTCTCAACAAGGCGAGGGAGAAGCTTTCCAAGGAACCTTCGATCTGGATCACTGCTGCGAAGCTTGAGGAGGCCAATGGAAACACAACCATGGTGGGCAAGATTATTGAGAGGGGAATCAGGTCCCTGCAGAGGGAAGGGGTAGTGATTGACAGAGAAGCTTGGATGAAGGAGGCAGAGGCCGCAGAGCGAGCAGGGTCTGGTGTGACTTGCCAGGCAATAATTCGCAACACAATTTCTATTGGAGTTGAAGAGGAAGATAGAAAGAGAACATGGGTTGCAGATGCAGAGGAATGCAAGAAGAGGGGATCAATTGAAACTGCACGTGCGATCTATGCACATGCCCTTACAGTGTTTGTTGCTAAGAAAAGTATTTGGCTTAAGGCTGCCCAGCTAGAGAAGAGCCATGGAACTAGAGAATCATTGGATGCCTTACTGAGAAAAGTAGTGACATACTGTCCGAGAGCAGAGGTGCTATGGATGATGGGAGCTAAGGAAAAGTGGCTTGCAGGGGATGTCCCATCCGCTCGAGCAATT
The DNA here is from genome assembly GCA_031772625.1 of Pinus tabuliformis. NCBI lineage: Eukaryota > Viridiplantae > Streptophyta > Pinopsida > Pinales > Pinaceae > Pinus > Pinus tabuliformis. The sequence goes on along the minus strand of CM062818.1, from coordinate 654,273,440 downwards.
TTGCAGGAGGCTTATGCTGCAATACCCAACTCAGAGGAGATTTGGTTAGCTGCATTCAAGCTGGAGTTTGAAAATCATGAGCCTGAGAGAGCAAGGATGCTTCTCGCCAAGGCTCGTGAGAGAGGTGGTACAGAAAGAGTCTGGATGAAGTCAGCAATTGTAGAAAGAGAGCTGGGAAACACTGCGGAGGAGAGGTCACTGCTTTATGAAGGGCTTAAAAAGTATCCTGCATGCTTTAAATTGTGGCTAATGCGAGGACAGCTTGAAGATCGTCTTGGGAACTTGGAGGCTGCACGTGAGGTCTATGAGCAAGGCCTCAAGAACTATCCAGGGTGCATTCCTCTATGGCTCTCAACTGCTAAATTGGAGGAAAAAATGGGTGGTCTGAGCAAGGCGAGGGCAATTCTTACTATAGCTAGAAAGAGGAACCCTAAAAATCTAGAGCTCTGGCTTTCTGCTATCAGGTCTGAATCAATGCATGGCAATAAGAAAGAGAGTGAGATCCTGATGGCTAAGGTGTCACAGGAGTGCCCGACCAGTGGCATATTATGGGCAGCATCAATTGATATGGCTCCAAGGCCTCAGAGAAAGAGCAAGAGTATGGATGCACTCAAGAGATGTGATCATGATCCATATGTGATTGCAGCTGTTGCCAAGCTGTTCTGGAATGATAGGAAGGTTGATAAGGCCAGGAATTGGTTGAACAGGGCAGTCACTCTTGCACCAGACAATGGGGATTTTTGGGCCCAATACTACAAGTTTGAACTTCAGCATGGAACTGAGGAGATCCAACAGGATGTTCTGAAGAGATGCATTGCTGCAAAACCAAGGCATGGAGAGCGGTGGGCATCTATATCAAAAGCAGTTGAAAATTCACATCTCCCTGTTGAAGCTATTTTAAAGAAAGTAGTGGTTGCTTTAGGCAAGGAAGAAGGGGTTATAGGAGTTTGAAAAACTTTTTAGAAAAAAAAATCAGGCCTTCCAATTATCAATATGTTTTTACTAGCTGACAATTTGGACAGCTTATTACTCTGGCAGTATTATTGTAATCATTGTAGCATAGTTTGCTGTAATAGTCATCCCAATTTTTTTTTTTTTTTGAAAAGTAAATTCATTGTTTTCCTTAAATATCCCATAAGTAGCATATGGATGGTGTTGCTAATAATCGATGCTTTAAAAGCAATTGAACCCTGGTTTATGGGCAAAATATACATAAAGGTGCATAGAACCCTTACGTCTTACCATTATTCCCAACAAGGCAGGGAACATCAACTCCATCTCGTAAGATAGTTTGCTATTGCTATTGTTGCCAGTATTATTGTAGTTGTGCCATACCCAACTCCACTAATAGTTATTTGTGGTGTTTGACTCAAGTAGATACTTGTCATAGGGCAAACAACATTTTGAACTCTGGTCAGTCTCCTTCCATGATGACAGGTTGAATCTTGATCAGTCTCCATCCATGGGATTCTAATGGTCCTTAGATGTGAGATTCACATGCCAAATTGAATCATTTCATAGAATGACTCCACTGCATATTACTGCCTTTCAGTTATGGCTGAGTATCTATTTTACCAAATTTGGCCAGGACTCGAGTATAATCCTAATTACATCAAACTTGAGGCTAACCCTAAGTGCCCAAAATTTTGCAAAAACCCAATTATGCAGCACAGTCTAGGAGGGGTTAACATGCCTATGAGGTATTTGAACCTTGTTGAGGGCTAAGAACAGTTGGACTTTACCAACCAACCAAACTCACTTTTGACCACTTCTAGTTACTTTAGCCTGTAGATGCTTTCATAAAAAGAAAGCAGTTGATCCAATAAAAGGAAAGGGACTGGTTGCGTGTTTCATTCCCCTTTTTTTTCTTTGTCAGCTGAAAGCTTTCCAAGAAGCATAAACCTACTGAATCATAAAACTGATTTTGTTGCCGCTCCAACTCCCAACGATATACATCACAATGTGTCATAGTTTACTATAAACCTCTATAGAGAGTGGGCAGCACTGAATCCAAGTAATCCCCCTCATCCCTTAAAAGACACCTCTAAATGTAACTAGAAATAGTTAGTAAAGGAAAAGTACAAAGATATAAGAGATCCATGTTGAACCAAAAACCTGTGCATTCACAACATAATTGGGATGGATAAAACTAAAAAACAATTATGCAGTTTGACGAAAAATTCTCTTACACATACAAAATGAAAGAAGCATTGGCATACTACTATGTTTACAAATTTGAGGAGAGGCAGAGTGAGTCTCCGGGCAACACAGTTACATTTGGAGACCCTAGATCCTTGTACCGACAATATCTAGTGACTTATAAAATGATTGCCAAAACGATGCCTTTGCTATGCATGTAAGAACACAACCTGTATAATGAGGGAGATGTAATATTGTCTGAGAAGCAGATTTATACAGAGTGGGCCAAAATTGTGTATTTATTGAAGATACAACTGATTTGGGCATGAAACAAGTGTCCAAGATTTCAATGTGCCTTATTTCAGAGCCCATTAATGATTTACTATGAAACCTAAACTTTCAAAACAAAGGCATTCACCAAAGATAAGACACTGAACAGTAATGGATCAGCAGTCGATATAATACACAAATCCACAGCCATTTAGTATGTATAATGAACAAAGGAAATGAGCTAGGAACAGAAAGGGTGAGCCAAAACAACACGAGCAGCCATATGCTAATATTATGCCCAATGAGGAAACAAAACTGCACATATTAGTTCAATCCTGTGTTGGAGATAAAGACTGTTCTTATCATATCAGTCCTATGCTATTCAAGCAATAGGACGTATCAGTATATTCTACTCACTTCGTTAAGTGATAGAATAGACTAATGTATTTCAAAATCATATCAGCATGTTCTACTCAACGAGGAAAGAGAAAGAATTGCTCATTTAAATCATCCCGGTGATGTGTTGGTCACTGAAGGCAACAGTGTTAACTAAGGAGTAAACCCATGTTCTGCCCAGGGCTTAGCGGTGCTATTGCTCTTACTTATTGCGCTTACCTACTCTTGGTAAAAAAAATTAACACACAACAGTTACTCAAAACAGTGCCCAGGACTAGATTTTCAAGCTCAAGCACACTGACTTTATGTATCCTCAGTTTGAGGCAATGCCTATGAATTACTCAAATGATTGCACTCGAATTTAGACCATTGTACCTACAGAAATATAGAGTCTAGAATTGCTGTCAAGGGTATTGTAAACATTCATTCGGTATGCGTGGCTTTACCCTACTACATACCAACAGGGCACCATCCTCAAGGAGGTGCTCATGAATGAAACAAAGACAGATATATTCTAGTTTCGGCCAGGTGACCTATTCCACGCACAGGCCTTAGTAGATACGAGTGACAACAGAGTACCTTAGCAGCTGCTTGGGTCTTGATGAGGCTTGGAATACCTGTTAGGAACATTGTCATTAATAGAAACATCTCAAGAGCAAATTTGTAAATAGTCCTGGTTATTATGTGTCAATAGAAGTGTAATGAGCCACACTATTTGTTCCCCGTTGCCCAATCCAGCACTGATGCCCAAACTGCTATTTTTAGCACTTCTATTTTTAGCAATTTCTTGTTGCCAATTTTCAACAAATATATCATAATCCTTATGCTAACATCTATAACCATGGGGGAGTGGTGCCTCCTATTGACATAATCATTGACTGGTTGCAGTGTGAATATGCTTGTTACTTGGCCTTTACCCCTCCCCATATGTTAAAAAAAATAAATCTATGTAATGTTCCATAGTACCCCTTTTACATTCCCTCCTTAAAAGAATGCTCATTATTAAGTAGGACATGCCTAAAATCTATGCATTTGGGAATTTTTTTTACGACATAAATATCTCTCTATACAAAAATAATTCTTCATTGGTTAAGCAATGTCATCAACACAACAACATATAAGCTCCAATATACCATGATCATTATGCCAACATGGGTAGCCACAAGGAGTGGTGCTTGGTACTAACATAATGGTTGATTGGTTGTAGTGTGAAGATGTTTGCTACTCAACATTCCCCATTCCTATATCAAAATTAATAAAATCTCTCACAATATCGCTTTCACATGCCCTCCCAACAAAAATTCCCTTTACTAAGTGTAAGGGCCTGATTCCTATTATTAGAGCCTCAATCTAATATACACTAACAGATCTATTTTCCTGCTGATTTAAAAGTAATAAAAGGAGCTTACTGACCTTCTCACATAGCTTTAAACATTTAACATCTTATCATTTTATCATAAGCAACATAAATTAAGGTGAGCATTCCATTGATATCAACTTAACAAGAGTAGTCCATGGAAAAATACCTGTTCCGGTGGTTGATGATGATACCTTTGTCTTATAGCTCCAGCTGAACGCTCCTTCTGACGACCCAACCGGATATACCTCCCAGCCAACTAGGAAACAAATTCCTAGCCCAGGAAACCTCCACAGGTTCCCTAGCCCTCCGTGCCCAAGTCCAACCAGATATAGTGTGTCCTCAAGAAGAATGTGCAAAACCAGATAACAATACTTTCCTCCTCTCAACCCAAGAAACCTCCATAGGTTTCCAAGGTCTCCCAAAATCATAACCAGTCCAAACAGTCACAACCAACCCCCACAATCATAAGCAAGACCCCCTCCTCCCCCTTTCTTCCTTCCCCCTTTCCTTTTTATACCCTTCTTCCCTTCTCCATCTCAACCACCTCTCATTAATGTCATTAACTTCTCATCCATCCTTACAATTGACTTCTCTTCTCCCAAGTAAGCTAGGAGTACATTTGGAAATGTGACATGAATATAAAATTGAGAATTTAATGGGAAAGGATCATGTCTTCTCCCAAGTAAATCTGAAAAGTACATTTGGGAATGTGAGGTGAATATATATATATTGATAATTAAATGGAGAGGACTATGTCTTCTCCCAAGTAAATGTGAGGGTACATTGGGGAATGTGAGATGTAATTACATGGAGAGGACCATGTCTTCTCCTTAGTAAATGTGAGGGTACATTGGGTAATGTGAAATGAATATATATATTTTTGAAATAATGGAAGGAGACCATATCCTACCTAATATTCAATTTGAGAAGGTAAGTGGGGAATTTGAATAATGGAAATCATGAATTTTATATTAGACCAATATTTCTCAATATTTTCAGATAATGTAAACATTAACAAAATTTGTAGGATAAGATTTAAGTGGGGCATTACATACACCCCTCCTTCAGAAAACTTCGTCCCGAAGTTAGAATGAAAAGATGCAAGGAGTTTGAAAGCATAGCAACCAGAGAGAGTTATAGCAATAAAATCGGATAAGTCTGACAATGACATTTCTTCCCATCAAGAGTATCCAACTGATCTATATCTTCCTATCCACCCTGGCCTACTTCCGTTCCCACCCTATCCGTCCTCTGCTGCCTTATCAGTGGCAAAGGCCATACTGACCACTGATAAAACCGACATGGTGGGAGCGTCGAATGCCTCAACCGAACTTTCCCCAGCAGGCATCTGGCAATCGTCATCACACGTCTAGGGGGAGCGTTCAGCTGTCCTCCCCACGATTCCAGGTTTCGGAGGATACACGGTGGGTAACACCTCCACCCCTCCTTCAGAGCACGAACCACACTATAGAGCTGGTTGGACTTGTCATCGAATAATCCAGTCAGGTCATCTTGCCACCTGTCATTTGCATTTTACTCATGTCATAAGAGTGCATATCAAGTAGATACCAAATGTAATAGAACAATGTACATCGTACCTTTCCTCATTGGTCGTCTCGACCTTCCCCAATGGAATAGTAGATCTTGGTTATCATACGGTTCTTTCCAACCTGTAGTTTAGTTCTCATCCATGCATATATACAACCACAAAATAGATATAGATACATGATCTTAAACATCATGTTTATTAAGCCCAGTGTCCACGTGTCAATTTTTGTTGTTCATACTGGAAATGAATCTTACATCAGATAAATCATAATTTCACTAAGTCATTGATTAGATAAATCATATCTATATAAGCCTATACGATGCAACAATAACTCTGACAAGTCACGCACTAGATAAATTGTATCCAAGTAAGTCACACATTTGGTCATACATCCAACATTTCCATCATCAATATCAAATCCATCAATTGATTTTCACGTGTCCAACCAAATGTGTATAATGTTCACAAATAACAACATGGAACTGCAAAATAGAACCTTAACATAGGTGGCTATCTACGTTAAAAAGGGGCATCATAAATGCTCATGTGACATCCTTGTGGAACCCTTCAATAACAATTAGAGTTGAAATAGATTCAACTATCCGTCATGGAAAATAGCATTTGAACCCGGATATCCTATAAGGTGGTACGAAACCAAAATAATGGCAAGCAACGGATTAGTGCACTATCAATTCCACTAGAAGGTGTTAGTATAAGTTTTATGCATATAATTTCTTTAAAACCTTAGTGAATATAAAAGTCCCACTCTTCCAATTTGATGGTTTTTTTTTTTTCATCTTCCAAACCCATTTAGTTAATCTTGGAAATAAAGGACTCAAAACTTCAGAAACTATTTCCAACATGATTTTCATACTTTATTTTTTGTAAATTGAGAGAAATGTCCTCTAAATGCCAAAAGGTTCAAATTTATCATATATTTAATCATTGTTTACTAGTACTAAAACAATTTCATGATATATAATGCAGCTCACAATATGACCAGACAAATGAGAAATAATTAAATGAATGGAATAATTGCCCTTGCCCTACTACTATTAGTACTTCCCTTCCAGATGGCACCGCATCTCTAAAGACGCCTACTCCTTTCACAAGTGGCCAGTGACCACAAAAGTTGCGAAGAAAGTTGAGGGTCCTTTTATCCAAAACTAGAGACACATTATTTTTCACAACATTTTTATTCAACACTAGAATAAGGGTAAGAGTGTATTCTAATATTTTCACTGTTCTTTTATTGACTAAATAAGCTTCCATTTTAAAATCCCAAATCCTTGGAAGGTTCCTCAAATCATCATTTGTTTCCAACTGTGATTTCCCAACAATATGGCACAATTGGATGGGTCTTTGAAAGAGTTTTTATCATCCGCAAGCTGAGGAAAGCTTGCTTCGCATGCACCAATACGTTTTCTCTTCTTTCATATCACTGTGAGGGCATAAACTATGAGGCATAAGCATTGTTTTCCTTTAAAGAAGGACCATTGTCCTCCCCCTCGCAAATAGTAGCATAATGAAGCGGTCCCTAGCATTCTTGGTTTAGTGTTTTATCCTTTCCTGGCCAACAATGGTGTCTTATCCACATGAGCAACCTTTTCAAATATTGACAAGACAAGAATAAGAATTAACATAAAATATTCCTTGAAAGAGTTTGATTCAGTTATTTCTCTGTCTCTACAACTAACATCAAACAACTATTGATAAAAATATTTAGCATTTATCAACTCAATCATAACACCAATCAGGTTATGAGTCTCTTTCAGGTTGAGACTTAGGACGGGTCTTCTCCAGCTTAGTCCTGTGCTCAACATAATGATATCCTCCAAGATTGTCTCCACCAACTCTCATGTTGCCCCTTTGATTTTTTTGTCTGAGAACACCTTCTTCAACACCTGAGCTTCAATTTCCACATGTCTAATACATGATCATAATTTCTGATAATTGAAAGACCATCGTTGATTCGTTATCTTGTTCCTAGGATTTTTTCCTTCCCTCCATTGTTATTCTATTCAAGTAAGATCACTCAGTGGATATTACAAATCTCCATGCCCACCTTAATGTACCAATTTTCTAGGTTTCACATGATTTTTTCTGCCTAGGTCTTAATTCTCCTTGAGTTGCTTTGTATCCAGGTGATTTCCTTTCTCTCGGATCACATCTCTCAAGTCAGCACTGTGTATCTTATTGTCCCAACCTGGGGTTTGATTTGGTGTACTCTACTCTTTGAGTCAATATGTCTGTTCTACTCATTATCAATACTATCATGGATTTTTATTCTCAAGTGATATATACATATCTGTGTGCTCTCTGGCGTCACCTTGATGGATTTTCACTACTAGATCCATGATATTCCATTTCTGTCATTGTACTGCCTGGAACAACTTTCGTTATTGTTAACTTGTCTTTTCTTGATATTGCATGGTTTCCCTCGGACTCTTAATCAATTATATGGATAGTATTTATTTGTCCATGAATGCTATTATTATTGAATTGAATTGATATATTTCAAATTCTCTACTCTGGATCTTAATGCATACTGTTCTCGAAAAGGAGGTCAAATTTTAACAATGATGCATAGCTCTGGTATCTTCTAACTTGTGCTGTTGATTCCCTAGCAATATGCCTAGGTTTGTACACCTTGAATTCTTTATTCTTGTAACTGCCCCATTCTTAGTGTGCAAATTACGTAACACATGTTGCAGCCTGACTTTTGCAAGCATTTTAGATTCGCTTATTTGGAAGGTTATGTAACTCATCGTAACTCTTAATTATGCATTCCTCTGCCTCAAGATTATCAATGGCATTTTGTAAGTACTTATTGGTATCTATGTAACATTCCACACAATTCTGGAGACTAACGCAGGATTTCCTTCGAATAGTAATGGCTTGGGCCTCCTCTACATAGGTAACAACTCTGTCAATACGATGCAGATGCCAGACTGTGTAACAGTTCATGCCGATATAGTATTGGCCAGTGCTGGTGTCATAACATTTCTACTACCATGTTGAATAATGCTAACGCTCAGGTCCAACGCAACGCTGCCATTTCCATATCTTTGTCATCTATGCCTACTATCCCTGGTTTAGGTTGTAGTGATTTTGGAGTGACAACTATCGTTTCTAATACAGACTTGCCCAAATTCCTTGGCAGATTCTAGGTTAAGATGTGGGCAGTGTGATTTGCCTGAATTCCTTGGTGTTTTATTTATAGGAGACAAGGGAGTGTCGTCATCGTCTACTTTTATCTAGTTCATCACCATTAGATTCACTGCGTACATCTTTATTGTCTATTGACCTACTGCTTTGGTCATTGGTGGACATTAGATTTCATTTATCTATGCAATATAAAACTCACAGCAGAGGTCCGTTAATAGTCTAGACTGTTGAAATTCAACAACCCAATGTATGTCAGATTAAGTAAGACTTTAGCTGGATATCAACAAAATTGAATTTGATAAGTTTCTTTGCCTAATTCCATTCAGTGACTCGTATATTGTAAACATAAACACAAGGTGGTCAATCACTCTCAGGTAGGCTTCCTATTGTGGATTTGTCTTTTATCCATCCTTATCTAGAGAATTTACTTACACCGGGAAAACAGGCTGCGTTGGGGTTGGATTCGCAGAGAGTTGATCCTTGCCTTTGATATTCAATCTTTGTTTTACTTGTAATCTCCAAAAGGCATGGATAATGAATGAAGGTTGGGCACCTGGTCTACAGATTTCCTCTTTGTTTTGTGCATCGATCTCTATTATTGATGCTTGCACCCTTCTCATTCAAATTTGATTGAGTCAATTTTATAATATTGAGCGGGTCTCTCTTCCTTGGTTTTAATGGAATTGTTATGAATTTGAGCAGTTTCCCTTTACCACAAAGGGTTGTAGCTTAGGATATTTATCCCTAATATGTGTTTGAGCGACTAGGATAGGACTTTTCCTTTGCCTCTGGTTCCACTTGTAATTTTTTTTTGTATACACACACATATATCTCAAGATGTAGTTTAGTTGACGGCATACAAGCAAGTAGGTGAAGATATCCCCCTTAACCTTCAATTTTACCCAATGGGCAACCAGGAAGATTTGACCCAACCATTGACCAACAAGCAGAATGCCCTGGAAAGGTATGTCAAAAGAAACCCTAACCCTGAGGCAGTATTAATAAACCCAGCAACATTTACTTCAATGGGATCTCATTACTCAATAAACTGGCCAAAAGTTTGCTATGATCCTAGATTAGTATTTGCTGCTTGTGACTAGCAAATGCTTTAGATCAACTTTACTGGTACTTTGTAATCTCTCACAACTCTGACAATAATTTTGAACATCAAGATGTTACACCTGGGGTACGATAGCAACCCAACCAGTGCACACAAGGTTTATTTCTTGCAACCAATGTTTTTATATCCAACCAACTAATCCACTGGATAGACCAGAACCAATCAGTATTTTAACTCTTATTTGTAATTATCTGTACATGCCGACCAACAATTTGCGATCTACTAGAACTTAGTCTATCTTCAATATAGATATACATATATATAGGTATATTTCCTGAACCACAGTAGAAAGTAAAACCTTAGTTGGGTCAGTCATAAAAGTTACTGTGTTTATTTTAGTGAACAAGGATGAGTAACACATTTCTGATCTTCTCCTATAGACAATACTATCCGTGTAAGGTTCATGACGAGAAGAATTACACACTTTTGAATAATATTGTAGAAAAGTGGCTTGGCATATCCCTGAGTTTAGTTACAACTACTTGTAACTCGTTAGTCTTCGTATTGCTACAACTGCATATATGATGTGTATGATCGTACTCTGTTTTAAGGACAAAGTCTAGCTACAAGAGTAGTCATAGTCGAGAAATGCAAGGAATGGTAATTATTGGTAGTAATACTAGTTTAAGCCATTCAGACCTTCCCATAGCCAGATTCAAAACCTCGAAGCAAGCCAAAACTCATTGATAAATCTGAAATCTAACCAACTACCAGAACTAACCGCTGTAAGGGTTAATTGTAACAGTTTGAAAAGATAGTTCATGGACAGTTAATAGTTGAGAACTCAAGGAATCACTTATGAGTTTGAAAAGCATGTCAATATCGATTGCCCTACTAACAAATTTAATTTTGATCTTGCTACATAGACAAGGTGAAATAGCCTACAGTAACAGATGATTTTTTTTCATGATATTTCTTTGGATTAAATATATTTCTAAATAGGTACAATGAAACACATGAGCAGGGTCCTGGAAGGATTGCAGAGACTCATGCGAAGGAACATCAACTCTTTACATGAAAACAGGAAGGCTAGGAAGATGTTCTCAACATGCAGGAATTTTTAGATTGGTTATTTTTGCAAACAGGTCGAGTAGAAGAAAACTGCAGAAAGAAATGCATGCGGTTGTTCAGTTCAATATGTGAAGCTTCGCCTGTTGGAAAAAAATGCTCATTGGTTCAAGTCGAAGTTAACTGAATGTGTAAATGGTTTAATTAGTGCCACAACGGCACTGCAATAACTGAAGTCTGATACTTGAATGTTGCTGCCAAAGTGGCATTGGTATGCCCTACCTACAAGCTGAATGTTAGAAATAAATTTTTCTGTGGATATAAGCCAATAAACAATATACATGGACTGTCATGTCGCAAATGATTTAAATATGGCCATGGAACTTTGAGGCATTTCAGCGAGTTTTTCTTAGTGAAGCATCTACAGCACTTTATTCATCTCTTTTTGCAGCAATTTTATATGATGCTGGTCCCCTTGTCCTATGATTTGCATGTGGAATGTTTCAAACTTGGCTTACTATGGATTAATTCTTGTTAAATGAGCAACTTTATGTTATATGCACTGTTCATAGGCACACTCTCATAGTAGATTTAAAATTCAAAATCATCTCCACGTCTTGTATTGCATACACTTGTGGTCCAACGGAATGAAATTTGGTGAAATTAACATTTCTCTTGTTGACATTACAAATCTGCAACACTCAAATAGCATTCTCGTGGTTGAATGTTTTTTTTTTTTTACAGTTTTCATATATGAATACCTTGCTGATATCAGATTCTGAAATCATCACCATTTTTGGCACCCACGTGGTCATTATTATTTGGGGAATTAATGAGGATCATTTTGCTCTATTCTCAAGTATTTCACATAAATAAAATTTTCAAATTACATAGGCATCCATAGGGGGGGTTTGGACCTTCACTCTGGGAAATTTTCTTACATTTGATGTTAGATCCTTGAGGGAGCTAGACAGGGTTTGGACATACAAAACTTGGAAAACCGAATCTCTTGTGTAAAATCTGTAGTACCCTAAAGCAACTTAGAGTTGTGAAGTCATTCAAATGAAATAGATAATTTATAATTAGAGTTGTTATCTCAGAACTCAAAATTAATCACTTTGTCGTTTGGTTCAGAATATGCTTACACTCTCAAGGTGAATGAGAAAAGTGACATCTACAGTTTTGGAGTGGTGCTTCTGGAGCTAGTGACAGCAAGCAGCCAGTAATTCAGGATTTTGAGGAGAGTAAAGACCTTGTAATGTGGGTGCACACTAGAATTGAGAAGCAAAATGATTGGTTACAGGACATACTGGATTCTAGAGTAATGGTAGATTGCTTCAGGGAAGAAATGGCTGCAGTCCTCAAAGTGGCTCTTCTCTGTACCAGTGCTTTTCCCATCGATCGGTCATAGATCTTAAAGTGGTTTTATACACAGCCAGAGGAGGTTTATAATCCACAATCAAGAGGAGCTTCTACGCGCCATCCTAAAGGAGATCAAGCCGTGGTGAAAAGAGGCTTCTACACGCAGTCCAAAGGTACCTTAATCATAGGTCAAGAGGAGCCTTAACCCGTACTTAAGGGGAGGCTTAATCTTCTGTCAAGAGAGCCTTAAAACGCGACTACGGAGGCTCCAAAATGCAGCCAAAGGGCAGCAGAATAGGTCTATGAAGAGACAGGTGCAGGGGAGGCTTTCATATATGCTAGAAGTCATACACTATTGGCACCAAAATGCAGCCAAAGGGCAGCAGAATAGGTCTATGAAGAGACAGGTGCAGGGGCAAATAGCCATACACTATTGGCAATACTTCTATGGCATTATACTATCGGTCGAAAACTCAAATAGAGCGAACAGGATAGATGCATGAATATCGGCGACAGTGCCGATCGGCGATATCGGAATCGGCGGCTCGGACTTGCAGCACCAGCCCCAACTCCGATTGTGATAATACTTTGGCGGACCCGATAGCTTTATTATATTGCCCCTATCGTGAGATCGCGTCCGTCGCCAATCGGCGGTTCGGCCATGTGGGAAATATATATCTATATGATAACAGAGAAGCAGGGAACGGCAGTGGTGAATACTGTCGGAGGTTGTTCTATGAGCTGGCGATGACAGAGGCATCATAACACTTCAATTTAATTATATACATAACGCACAAACATGGGAGCATAGTTCCTACATATATCAATTCTCGGAAATAAAATAACAGAATGCGCCCTATCCCCTCTATTTGATTTGAGGACCTCCTCCCAGCTCACATGGCCAAGGGAAAATGCGATTCCTGTATAAAGGGCAACATTCGATTGTATCAGGGCTTCCGATTTTGGGCCTAATCGTCGCAATGCAGCAGGCCCAGTGAGGGGGATTCTCCGGCGTGGGCTGGACTCTACGGCGACAATGAGGAAGGATTGCCACTGTCCTCTCCGCGAAAGGAAGTTTTGTTCAACCCAGAGACAACTTTGGGTATTGCGAATAGTTATGATTTAAGAGAAAGTACTGGAAACAAAAACCCCGTCAATTGGAAACAAAAACAGGATCCTCGCTATATTTGGCGTGAGATTTTCATACCTACCTTCTCAAGTGCTATTTTCATACCTAATGCGGCTTGAATATAATCCTTTTTGTGTCTGATTCTGGATTACATGCATATGCCTTTCCCGTCATTAAGTTAATAAACGGTCGATTAATATTTAATATTTAATGTAAATCATTTAATGGGATCAAAATTCACAGAACTTACCTTTATAATCTTAAATCCTCAACATTATAACACGTTTTCATATTTGGAAATTAAAACGTAATATTAATCCTCAATTATATGGCAAATTTCCAGTATTAAACTAAAATGAGGGGTTTTAAAGTGATAAATGTGTTCTGGTTTTGTTGTGAGGTGATCGATGTTTTTGTTTTTTGTGAAGAGGCATTTATACGATTTTTTTTTTAATTGTATTTTTTATATTTAAATTGAATCTATAATATTTTTTATAATTTTTTTCATTATACTTGTTATTAATTTTATAATATTTATATTATATATATTTTTTATTTCTTAGCCCAAAAAATGTATAATTGTAATTTATTTATTTATTTTATCTCAGTGTATAAATGAAATTCAAATAAAATTTTATAAACTTAACTAATATTAATTTTAAAGAATTTTAAGTAATATTTTATATAATTTTAAATTAATTATATATATATATATATATATATATATATATATATATATATATATATATATATATATATAAGTTGGATATCCTATTTTTAGTTTTGTGAATGTTAATTAATTAAAATGATGTATTTTTTCTGTTCTTTAATTTGTTAGTGGGAAATCAAACCAATAGCATAGCTATATAGCTTTTGTCCATATTATCAAATTATCCAAAATAATAATGATGTATATTGATAAGCCGTTTTCCATAAGAATAACTATTATAGAGACTAAATCTATAAGTAGCATGAGGAGAAGATTCATTATTTAATGAAATTAAAATGAAATATCTTACTCAAAATTTGTTAATTGTCTTTTGATTCAACTTTTTATTTTTCATATATTTGGAGATCTAGATTTGCAATCTTTTTAGCTTAGTAGAAACACTTTGTAGTCCAATTTTATTATTATTTATAATTGATGTAGGTATTTTTTAATAAGAAGGAGAATGGATGTAGGTATTGTTTTTGGAACCATTATAATCCTTTGAAACCTGAGAACATGGTCGTGGTCTTGAAAAGAATTAAGTGAGATGGATGAAGTATATATTTAAATAATTCTTTATGAATGTTAATTAGCTTTTACATCTAATTTGGTTTGAGATTCATAATTATATATCTATTTACTATTTTGTGTCTAGAATAAGGAATATGCATCTCCTCAAAGCCATCCACATATAATAGATAGCTAGCAAGTGATGCAACCAAAGCCACATTGTTTGCAACCATTACGATGTTCAACTCCTCTTCAAGGGGATTTAGGAGAAGTAAGTTGCATACCCTATACCATAGCTCATAATACATTGACATATACTTTATTATAAATTATAATTACATTTTGCATGGTCGCCATCTATTCATTATATCCAAACATTTTGCATTTTATTGATCGATTTTTTTAATATGTTTATATCAATTGCATATTTATTGATTATGTTCTAACTTTTGCAGAAGGAAAAAAGGGAAAATGATGTTGAGATGGTGAAAAGAACTAAGATTACATCAAAAGACTTGAAAGCATGTAGGTTCAAGTCTCCAAAACAATACATAGAGCATATATGCTCAACTATTATTGCTCTTACTAAGCCCTCTAGGCTTACCACTTTTAGAACTAAAACAAGTCACTATGTTTAACTTGAATACATTTAGGGCTTTAATTAGTGGTTTGTGTAAAAAGAAGTTTCTCCTTTTGTAATGAATATTATATTTTTGAATGATAGACTAACTTTTCTCTGGATATAGAATGATGTATTAGAGAAGTGTATTGAAATTGTACATACATTTTGTCTTATATGAATGATACACTTTAAAAGAGTTGCATATCAACTATGCTTGTGATATATTTTTTGTAATTTTACTAAAGTTCATGAGGTAAATGTCCATGTAACACCCCTAAGTGACAAGTGAATTACCAATAATTACATTTACATTTTTCATGTGGAAATTAGAAGAACTTGTGTTAACATTTAAGTAATGTTATTTTATTAAATAATGAAATCTCTGAATTCTTGAGGGAAGACTGGTTAACAAACTCTAACCTCCATATAGTTAGAAGAAGCAGTTACAACTCTCCCTTGAAGATAAAAGAGATTCATTAGTGGAAAGAAAGGGGTTCTATTTTTCATTGTGGAGAAAGGGGAGAAAAAAGGGATTGGGAAACATAGGAAGTATGTTACCAATCAGAGTGGTCATGAGCTGGTGAAGACTTGTGGGTAGACTCCGTTAAGAGACCAGAAAGGACAGACTGGACTAAGGTCTTGGGTCTTCCATTAGACAATAATTGAATCTACTGTCTGGAGCAGAAGCTCAGGAAAGAAGCAGACGTAATTTCCCTTTTCAAAATTGGGAGGAACGGTCTCAGCCCTGTGGAAATTTGAGAGAGCTGGTGAAGACTTGTGGGCAGACTCTGTTAAAAGACCAGAAAGGACAGACTGGACTAAGGTCTTGAGGTCTTCCATTGGACAATAACTGAATCTACTCTCTGGAACAGAAGCTCGGGGAAAGAAGCAAACGTAATTTCCCTTCTCAAAATTAGGAGGAACGGTCTCAGCCCTGTGGAATTTGAGAGATTGAAAATTTACAGATAAGTATTTGTGCAAATATATATATATATATATATATATATATATATTACTTAATTAGGAAAAAAATCTTATAGTCTGCGAATGAAATGTGATGATTATATTATTTATTGTTTAGCCAATACCAGTGTGGAAAGTCATGTTGCAAGGAAATAGTAGTTAGTTTGAAGGATTATACTATAACTAGAATTATAGAAAGCTTAGTAGCCTGTAGATGGAAAATAGAATCTACATGGAGTAGTCAAATTTATGGTATTACTTGTTACTGTTATTTCATAAAGATACATCAATATGTGATGTACATTTAGTTGCAATCTATGGAAAGAAAGGATAGACCAAACAGTAGGACCGAAATAAGCATCCAATTTAATAACAAGCTATTCTAAGCTCTCGAATTAGTTGTCAAAAATAACTATACATGGACTGGAAACTAAGCGAGAACTGAATTGAAAATTGGTAATTATTTCAATAGTAAAAATTATTTAAATAATATAACGTATTTCCCTTTTCCTCCCCAAGTCAAATATAGTCATTTTCTTCTGACCATTAGGATGGCATGTCTTCTTATTTAACTTACTTCCTAGATTTTTTTCTTCATCTTGTCCTGAAGATGAACCACACCGGTTGGTTCGAAACGCGTCGACCAAAATCTTCAAAGTGATTTCTTCTGAAAATGTTTTATATATTCAAGTATAAAGCTTGTAAAGGTGTCCTGTTTAGCCAGAAACACAGAGGATTAAACTCAAATGGAATCCAGATTAACTAAATTACAATATTAACTTTGGACAGTTCTAGATTCTAATATGAATACAAAACTCTGAAAACACAAATTGTACACCGAACAAGAAGGGAGGGAGTTGAGACCAGGGCAACCAAAAGGGATTCAACTACCGGTCTAGTCTCCCTCTTAACTAATCCATATAATAGTATTAAAATATATAGGGAAGCATAGAAATGTAAATGTACAAGAAAGCATAGAGATAATCTTAAGATCATAGCCATACACCTTAAGCAACATGGAATCAAAATCTCAGTATTTTATACTGTCACAGCAAATATATGATACTCTCACAGGGCCACATGGCCATTAACCAACTGATATTGATTGAAATATCAATTGCTAAATTCATTACCATAAGATAGTGCCTCCATACCTTTAATGGATGAAATAGAGCACATAGTTCCAAATCATAGGCAGAGCATCGTTGTTCATGTTCTTTTAGCTTTCGAGACTCATAAGAAATCACCTTCCCATTTTGTGTTAATACGGCCCCAACACCTTCTATACATGCATCTGTGAAAATGACAAATTCCTTATTTGGGTCAGCAATCCTTAATACAGGGGTAGTGGTTAATAAATGTTTTAACTTCTCAAATCTCTACTAACATTCATTGGTCCATTTAAACATCCTTCCCTTCTTTTGTAAGGAGGTGATGGGATATGCAATTCGAGAGAAATTCTCAATGAAATGGCTGTAACAGCCCGCCAAACCCATAAAGGATGGTATATCAGCCACGTTTTTGGGAACTGGTCATTCTATAATAGTCCTAATTTTCTCAGGATTAACATTTATACCTTCAACTGTAATAACATGTCCCAAGTACTGAATTTGTTCTTTGTAAAAATCACACTTGCTAAACTTTACATACAGCTCATGATTTCTTTACATTTGTGATACTATCTGTAAGTGTTCCTTATGTTCTTCTAAATACTTGGAGTAAGTCAAAATATCGTCTATAAATATTAGAACAAATTTATCCAAGAAAGGGTGGAAAATGCCATGCATCAAACTCTTGAATGTCACGAGTGTGTTAGTTAATCCAAAAGGTAGGACTACAAATTCATAGTGGCCGTACCGATTTCAAAAGGTTGTTTTACAAATATCTTCTTCCTTTACCTAGATCTGATGATATCTCGATCATAAATCAATCTTGGAGAAGATGGTTGCACCCTTGACCTAATCAAACAGGTCATGAATTTGAGGTAGAGGGTATTTGTTTTTAATAATTAACTTATTAAGTTTCTTGTAGTCAATACACAATCGCAGTGTACCATCTTTCTTTCTTACAAACAATATTGATCCCCCCAGGGTGACACACTGGGGCGTATATACCCTTTATTGAGTAATCCCTGATTCTCTCAATATAGAACTGAACCTTATCTCCTTTAATCAAGGATAAATTCCTAAATCAAGAGAGAAAATAATTGCATGATCTCACAAAGACTTCAAGTTTAAATTTCCATAACTAATTAACACATGGAGATTAATTAATTAATTTTTTAAACTGCTGGTAAGACCAAATTCGTTTTTACTTCCTATAGATAGACAAGGGACTGCTATAAATAAGAAGGGACCCAGAAATTCTATTTTTAGAAGATGTTATTTTTAGCAGTTTCACCTCTCACCCAAGGTGGCCAAAATTCTCATTAGCCAAACTACTATTTTTAGAAGTGTTATTTTTAGCAGTTCTATTTTTAGCACTTCATAAATTTAGCATTTCTTGTTGCACACTTTTCAACACTCCCTCTCAACAAGAAAGGCTTCCTCTCGAACCCGATCCTGTAACTCTAGAATGTTCTGCACGCAACACATCTACCAAGTGCGGTTGCTCCAGCAACACTCAGAACAAAAAAACTCCCAACTGACCACTCGGTTGGGCTAGAAACATACTCTAATGTTGAAGCTCTACCTGTTGCTAACAAGTGCTCCCTCTGTGACCTCTGCGCTACTATAACATCTTCATGCATCTCGCATCGTTGCACCCTTCTTTGTGCTACCCTACACTATGCAACACACTTGTGCCTCTCGCACTGCTGCAGCCTGCATGTTCTGCACTATCCTGTGATTCCCTACACTGTAGCTCTCTCTGCCGCTCCATCTGCTTCTGTCTCTATCCAATCAGTCAGTTCCTGCTACTCCACATCGGGGCTCCCGTAGCAAGGTCTCATCCAAGAAGTTGGGTACCTCAAGGATCCTGCCCCTCCTCCTTGGGACAATCACTGTACATCGCCCCACCTCCTACCTGGAGGTATGGCTGCATGCGATCCCTCTGCCCACCTGGCTTGAAGTTTCCGCCTACTAGATGTCTTTACATGAGTAGATGTCTCTACTCGATCTCCTCTCATCTTCCCCTGTTGTGGCTGCTCCACAACCTCCTAAAGCTGTTGCACCAATTGTGGCTCCTCCACAATTGTCAGAGACTTCTTCTGGCTCTGCATGTTGAGAGGTAATTTTCTCTCCCTCTCAACCACCAAGTATCTAACCTTTGCCTTTCTTCTCAAGGCTTTTCATGCATCTTGTACCTCAAGTGCATACAGGTTCTTGGCTAGCACACCAATCTATTTCCACTTTCCCGCCATCACGAAATTTTCTAGAAAAGGAGCTGATTTTAAATCAGTGATATCTCCCTCATCCGAACTCCGATTCAGCTGATTTTTTATTTTTTTATTTTGGGTATTTTTCCACAAGGAATCCAAATCTACTATTTATTTCTGAAAATTTTGTACAGAAATTTTCAGATCTACTCTGCAAACTCTCGGCCCAAAACTCGAAACTTTGAAATCTCCTCTCAGTATATTGTTCTCTCCTTGATCACTTGTGCTCTGATTCCATGTAGAATTTTGTAGAATTTTTCCAACAAATCAACTAGCTCTAATACCATGTAGAACTTTTTCTACAAATCAGCTAGCTCTAATACCATTTAGAAATTTCCCACCTGTAGATCACCTGGTAATGCAATGTACTAAAGCAAAACACTGGATCTACTTCTACAAATAATTTAATGGAAGCTTAATCAACCATGAGTAACATCAATAAGAACACATATAACAGATAAGAAGGAATCAATCACACATAACATAGAAGAACTTACTCGGGGAAAGCACATGCCTAAAACCCCATCTCTGTATTATCATACAAGTGGAAATATAGTCCAGATTACACAAAGTCTTAGCTCAAAAGCTATCCAGCTCTTAGTACAATCCCTCTGCTGCTCATAGATAGTCAAAGGCTTCTCAAAAACCTTCTCCTCTGCCCTTCAAACCTCATATTTCCTTGTGCAGTTTCCTTGGGGTTCAGTGCTGCCACCTGTGTGAATTGGCCTCTTCACACACTCACTAACCTCTGATCTAACTGTACAAACTTGAAGGAGATAAACCCTCATCACGGATGAGCTTCCTTTATAGGAAAAATATTCATCCAACTGATAGTACACTGTCCCTTCTCTGATCTCAACTGGCTCTCTGTTTGAACTGACATGCATCAATTATTCATGAGAGAATACTTAGTTATCTGAAAATAATAGTTGTCACATGCATGCAAGCATTAATAAACTATATCTCATTATTTTAACAACTTGTTAAAATAATCTAACTCGACTTGACTAAGTTAAACTAATTCAACTGATCCTCTCAATATAGAATTGAACCTTATCTCCTTTAATCAAGGGATAAATTCCTAAATCAAGAGAGAAAATAATTGCATGATCTCACAAAGACTTCAAGTTTAAATTTCCATAACTAATTAACTCATGGAGATTAATTAATTAATATTTTAAACTGCCGGTAAGACCAAATTCGTTTTTACTTCCTATAGATAGACCAGGGACTGCTATAAATAGGAAGGGACCTAGAAATGCTATTTTTAGAAGATGTTATTTTTAGCAGTTTCACCTCTCACCCAAGGTAGCCAAAATGCTCATTGGCTAAACTGCTATTTTTAGAAGTGCTATTTTTAGCAGTTCTATTTTTAGCACTTCCTAAATTTAGCATTTCTTGTTGCACACTTTTCAACAGAAAAGTTGAAGAGGGTTGTAACTTGGGGCATGACATCACATGCTTCGTACCCAGTCTACTATACCTCCCTCACTAAACAAATCCTTCTTCATCACCATTGATTCCCAATATTTATAATTTTAGCTATGATATACATATAAAATGGAAACCAGAGGAAGAGCTCATGCTACTCCACACCAGCAACACCAGTGATTCTCCTGCCCATAGCTGAGATTCCCTCTTATCATTTTCTCGAAGTAGACCTAATTCTCGAACTTGGAATAACATGTCTTCTGTAGGTAAACCTCTAGCTGACCATCATCATTCAAGGCATAGGATTTCACCCTCATAGGCAGTAGCCCTTCAGGAAGGCCATTCTTCTTCAGTACATCATATATCATTTCTTTAGCCTCTACAAATCCCCTGACCATCACAATCATCAATATCATAGTCACAAACAACCATGGTCAACTTTCCAATTGCTTAAATGCAAGGAAATGCCTAGGAAGGATGAAATGAGAGGTTTGTTGTAATAAAGAAAAGGCATTGCAGAATGAGCCTCAAAATTCCAAACCAGACAATGAACTAAATTGTGAATTGAATTGAAATGTTGTTATTAAAGGTTGAGCAACTGACATGCATAGTTTCATGGTTGTTGCAAACAATATCGTAAGGCAAACAATTATTCCATAGTTGCATGGTTGTTGCGCTAATGCAAAATTATTTGCATAAAACAAATTTGAAAAGCTTTAAGGGTGGGCGCTAAGATGATTAACATGAATGTGTAATATAAATTTTATAAGAGAATTAAACCAAAATTTGTTAGGAAAAAAAATATTTCTCTTTCATAACCAGTTGCGTTGGGAGATGTAACAGGAAATAGATTAATAACTCAAGATTTAAGCATGTGGTAATAGTGAGAGCCTGTTTTAAATTCAAGATTTAAGCATTTAGTAATAGTGAGAGCTTGCTTTGAATTCAAGATTTAAGCATTTGGTAATAGTGAGAGTCTGTTTTTTTACTTACAATTGATAAGTAATTTTAAGTAGTATGATCTTCTTTATTATAACATTAAATGTTAATTAATATTAATAAATAATATTAAAAAAATAACTTATTTTATTATATTAAAATTTTCTATTTTATATTTAAATTTGAAAATTATGAATATGTTGAAATTAACCTATTATTCATGGCATAGCATGCTAAATTTGTGGGACAAAAATATAAAAGCCTTGATTTATGTTGGTTTAGAAAAAATAAAATTTCCAAATATATGAATGTTGAGATTATGATGAAATTAATTTATTATTTATTATAGATTTCGTATATGTTAAATTTATTCTTAGAAATTTGCAAGGATGACGAAGTGAGCGTTTAAGTTCAATATATTAAATTAAAAAAAATTATTTAAAAAAAAAAACTAAATGATTGAAATTAATTTATTATTTAACTATATAAGTAAAATATATTGTTAAAATTATATATATTTTCGTAATATAATTTGAATGAATTTATAATTATTTTTGTTGGGTATTTGGTTGGTTTTGTTATGGAAATGTGTAGTTTGAATTAACATTTTTTTGTTTTTTAATAAGATGTTTCTCAAAATAAAAATCAACACATTTATTTCACTAGTAGATGGTGTATGTTTATAGAAATCAAGATATGAATGTTGGTTTAAATATAGATATTACATAAAAATGATATTCTTATGAACACATGATGTTAACCATAAAATATGAATGTTTGTTATTTGTTTTTTTTTTTTTGGTAAATTTCAACACTTTTTGTTCAATATCAA
The DNA here is from genome assembly GCA_031772625.1 of Pinus tabuliformis. Classification (NCBI taxonomy): domain Eukaryota; kingdom Viridiplantae; phylum Streptophyta; class Pinopsida; order Pinales; family Pinaceae; genus Pinus; species Pinus tabuliformis. Next base: position 654,250,557 of record CM062818.1, on the reverse strand, counting down.
AACCCAAAATTACATCACTATCATTTCCATGCTCGCATACCCATAAAACCAATATCTCCTATATCAAATATAGACCATCGCAAAATATGCTCATTTGTGTAGTGAACAAAGCTATAGGTGAATTAAAGCTCATATATACCTTTAAACATTGAATCAAATAAGGCATAAGAGCAGGATAACCATAACCACCAAGTATTTATCTAAGAGCTATGAATAACAAAGTAGATGCACAACATGAATTTGAAAACATTGTTCAATGTTAACTCCAAACATTTGTAACCATTTCTTCTAAAAACACAATTGCACTTTCCTCCATAAAGACCAGAAAGCATCCATTATGTGCACAAAACCAAAAGAAAGCAGCATGCCATTCAGAATGCAAGAAGCTCCAAAGTTGTGGAGCTAAGAGTAGACAATACACAACAATGTCCTCCAAAAACATGAATATGGTAGTTTCCTTCAAGAGAGAAGTGAATGAACAATTATATGTAAGTACACCAAGCAGAAGAGAGCCATAAACAACTAGAAATGTGCCATAATATGCATGAATGAGACCTGAGAAAAGATATGTAGTCTCACCAAAAAAAGCTAAATATGTTTCATCCATAGTATGCACCATAAAAACCATTGTACCAAAAGATATAGAAATTATATCTCCATCATGAGAATGTTTCCCAAAACCAGATATCCATGCACCTGAATTATTAGAAAGATAATAATAATAATAAAGGCTCAAGGCTCTCCAAGGGAATAACAAAACAACCACAATACCCACTTCGCCTCCGTGAGACCCATAGGACAATAAGGAAAATAGTCCTTGGTTATATACTTCATACCAAAATAAGAAAAGGACCACTGAGAAGAAACCAGACCTGAAGGACACATGCAAAATTGATAACAAAATACCCGAAATCACTTTTCTAGTCATGTTAAGAGGAAATTAGAGCAGTTGTATCAACATTATTAGTTGAAGGATCACTGAGATCGCCATAGGAAGAATCACTCATGAAGAAGCTTTCTACACGAGCCAAGCAAGAGTCTAGATAATCTAGGTAGAATCTTTGATTACCGAGCATACGTTTAAAGTCCTCTAAAGAAGAAGAACCATCGTAATTTTTCACTTTTTTTATCTTTAAAATAAGACGCAACAAGGTAGCCATTTGTTGATATAATTCCAGCGAATTCATAAAATGAAGTCGCCTTTTCCTAAATCTACCAGGATCCATTTCATATCTTTCCCCACCAACTCAGAGTCTAATGATAAGGACAATCCCTTGCCTCCTTATTCTCTAGCAATAAAATTTCCTTTCTCACTTCCCAAGGAACAACATCAAAGGAGGTCGCAACAGAGTCATAGGAAAAAGTATGAACCCTTTTCTGCACAATGCTATCTCCACCACCCCTCCTATTACTCATTTGTTTTCTAATAGGCATGAGTACATTTGAAAATGAACACCGAGGAAAAACACTTAAATAACTTCTACCTATAAAGCAAGAATACAGACGATATAGAGAACCCTAAACTCTTGAGCTAAAGACAACTAAATAATCACCTAATTTCCAAAGTACGTGAGAATAACCCAAAATATTTTCAAATTCACCATATCTCAGGGTCATTACAAAACCTAGAAACAACTCATGAAACTCCTTTATACAAATACTTGACACAAAGAAACTATGACAAAGCCCTAAACCCTAAAAACTACCAGTAAGTGCAGGATTCATGATACATTGACCAAAATGCAATTGACTAAATAAATTGAATTCTAAAGCTACAATTAGAAATGTTAAATTCTTCAGAGACATAGAATATGGACAACGCTCCCAAATAACAATAATTTCCCACAAAGATTGAGAATATTTCCTAAAGACTCAATTAAACAAGAAAACCGAGAAATTACCTTTAAACACCCAAACAAACAAATTACAAGAGTAAGCATACCAAATTCATGTCTTAAAACCAACAATAGGAGCAAGTTTGTGATTGACAGTCTAAAATTCATTAGAACGACAAGGATCCCAACACATTCCATAAAATAGATTGTCTATAAAATATTGCCATTGAAAGTGAAAATTCAACAGGAAGAAACTAATAGTGGAGGTTGAGGAGTTGTCCTCACCTCCTCTCACACTAAACTTTCACCATTGCTCATCCATCGCCCTACCTGAAGCTATAAAACAATAAATCCACCAGTAAGCTAACATGCACTTCTTAACTGCCTTTTTCCATGCCATCACGAGGAAGAGACAATTGTGAGGTTGGCACATCCTTCTATGCAACCATAGTTTCTTAATTAACACCCCATCAGGGTACCATAAAATATTAATGTTATTCATGCACAAATTTTGATTTGATTTGATATGGGATACATCTATTAAATTTTAAAATTTTAAAGGTGAAGTAATATTTTAAAATATATTAATATTTAAATATTTTTTTAATTTTATTATAAAATTAAAATTAAAATTAATTAAATGTTTTATGTACTAGGTTGATTATTATTTTTTAATTTAAATACATAATTTTGAATGATTTTTCATTTAGATATGCATTTAACATTTATCTTAACAATATGATTTTTTATTTATATTAAATATTTTAATTTTAAGATTAAAATGATTTAGTTATTTTTATTTGTTAAAGTATTTGTGATTTGTGAGACTAATCCATGATTTTAGAAAGTATGACTTAATTGTGTTAGGAATCACACTCATTCTAGCTCACATCAACCCTTAACAATGCAATTTTTTTGGTTTTTCTACCATAAGTTTATAAACTTCATCAACTTACTAAATAAAACCCTAAAAATCCAATAACCCTCATGAAATTTTACCTAAATCTAATTGATTGAGTCAAACACAAAATACATTTAATTATTATGATTTATATAAAAGATATAATGGTCTAAATCTTTTAGCACCTACATTAATTGTTAATAAATCATGTAAACAACCACAAATGGTCATCACAAAGATTCAAGGACACTTTGTTTTTTATGAAAGTCCATGGATGACATGTAAATATATGCTCAAATCATCATAATAATATAATTGACAATTATGGTGGAAGAGACAAAGATGTTGAAAGAATGTGCTATGACCATGTGCAACTTTTTTGTTTAATGTAGTACTTCTTATATAAAAAGAGGGAAAAGTGGTCGAGGTGTTGAAGTGCTAACAAATGAAAATGGGAAATGGCAAGAATATCTTCATGATCCAAACTATGTATGGAGATATGAGATCATTTACTTATAGTTAGTCTTTAGAACATATTACTATTTTATATAAACAATTATTTTGCAATATGGCATGAGAAATGATTGTCAAAGTTACTATACTTTGTATTTGTAAAAGTAAGTGGACTTGCACTGAATTTTGATTGCAAGGCATGGCCCAAATTTTATATTGCAATAGAAAACATTGTTTCAGAGTGTTGTATCCATAAGTGTTCAACAAAATCCATTTCTAGAGAAAAATTTTGCCCTCTAATTTTTTTTTTACAAGGAAGTTATTAGATCTATGATTCATTAGCATTTTGTAGGGGGTAACTTAATTCATCAATTAGTTCCCACCATAACTTAAGCAAGACTTTGCATAAAAAATAAATATAAGAATAAGATGTAAATAAATATACTTACTTCTCACCATTATTTATGTAGGAGTGAAATTGTAAATGCGTAGACATCCCAATTTATTAGTTCCTTTCAAATCAAGACTATAGGATTCCATTTGCCTATTAATTTAACATTGACCAATGCAAATTACAATGTTTTATGCAATATTTTCTAAAACATAATTTCTAACTTTAGATTGCATTCTTGTTTTAAATAAATTGTTAATATTGCATTCAATACATTTACTCATAACCAAAAATTTAACTGTAACAAAAATTTAACTTCTCCCTCTTTAGCCTTCCTAACCCTTATTTTAGAGATACACTAGTTTATTTAAATAATCATTTTTTAATATTAAAAAAAATCCAAATTTTAATTATTTTTAAAATATCTCATAAAAATGTATTCAAATTAATTTAATTTTTCATCTCTTAAAAAAATTTATTCAAATTAGATTAATTAATCATATATTAAATATTAATATTTAAATTAGTTTAATTTATCATATGTTAAATGTTTTGTGTATGATAATGATATACGACAAGAGCTAACCAGCCTGCCATAGGGCATTTAATGCCTCTATGGTGGCTGGTTCACATACATTCTCCATAGCTTGATTTGACGATATGACCCATACATCCTATAGCTCCGTCTTTCCGACGTCCTCAGGCTAGACCAATCTGACTCAACTTTTCCGACGTCCTCAGGCCAGACCAATCTGACTTAACTGTTCTGACGTATGTGGTTAATGCAGTAAATGCAGTTGGTGGGACCAGTGATCAAATTTGAAGGGAAGGTTTTAATTTCATTTAGAGGGTCATACATTCTAGTCGCCCTTCCATAATGAAAAGCATAAAACAAAAGAGAAATTCAATTGACAACAGTGAATTATCTTTCCATTTCTTTTTTTTAACACATGGTAAATCGGTAATTGTTTGGACTAATCTAAGGGAGACCCCAGATCAACCCTCATGGCTACCACTATAACACCAAGAGTATTTCCAGCAACCTGCAAGCCAGATATACCAAATCTTATGATTTAGCAAGAGTCAAGACTCACGGATAAGGGGAGTCTACTCCTTGAGCCAAGATCATAGCAGGACACCAAGAGTCTTCCCATTTCTGGTGAAAGTTTTGAAAGATCAAAGGGTGTGTTGATTGATCAATTCTGAGTTCCCCACCAAGAAATTCAATCCTTAGATTCTACACTTCCTTGAAATTCTTTAAAACCTCACCGGGAGAATGATGGGAAACCTCTGCAACCATGGATTTATTTGGGCCGAAAAAATGTTGCAATGTCTGCCATGCCCTAACAATGATACCTATTAACCAGCATGATTCTCGTCAAATAGCTCCATATCCCCGTGTTTTTACCACTGTTATTAAGGTTGGTTTCTTCACTGGATATGACATAGTCCACCTTAACTACCATAATCTGCACTTGGGGGACTATACTAGAGAACCTCTTTGAAACTGCACAACATCATCTCAAGTTCTTAATATCACCAAATTTGTTGAATATAAGCAGCGAAAGTGAATCTGGGAGCTTGTCAAAGTGGTCTACCGATGAATTAAACCCCATGTTTGGACCAATATAGATATTCCTCAATATAGCACATAACCACGTAAAACTCAATTGATTTAGGACTTGATCAGAAACTGCTTCACAATCAAATGCAAATCTTCAAATCTTTGATACATCTTAAATATCATGAATTCTCATAATCATTTACACAAAATCTCATACTATTATGGCTAGGAAAACCTATAAGAACCTTCAGATTTATAGCAAAACAAATAACAGTCAGGCTCATTCTAGTGCAAATATTCAATCTTGTTCCATCTCGTGCAACCTCATACTATCCATTACCAAACCCAATCCCTTAGAAAAACTACAAGAACCTGAATACAATGATTAAGCTCCAATTTTTATGAATTCCCACAACAATTCATACTAAACTCAATATCATTAGAGCAAAGAAAACTTCAGAGTTAAGATGGATCTAAGCTGGTTTTTTAGCAGAGATCATATTATGATAATATTTTTACCCCTTGCATGTTGTGAAAGACTGAACAACAAAATCTTCAGTATTTGTATCTTGGGAGTATTTTTTTTTGAGTTGACACTTCACTTGTTGTTTGATTGGCAGATTGATGGAAATGAACAACAAAGAATATTTATAGGAACATACTACACGTTTGGCATGAAACAAGGATCATAAAAATTTCTTCCATCATCTTTGAAAGAGAATTCTATCATTGCAAGAAGATATAACTCATATTCAGAGAAAATTATTGAAATTTTATATCTCTTCCATTATCGGTATGGCTGAAACTTGATCAAATTTTGAGAACTTGCACTACCAAATTGCAATTCTAGACTTTTTCAAGAACTATAAATGGTAGACTTTGGCAAGAGCTGTAAAACGGTTTCTCTTTGAATGTATAATAAGGCCATTTTCATTTTGTAACCTTATTTGGGATTATACACAATTGTAAAGCGGCATCATATATGACTTGCAATGTACTCATTCCAACATAATCTTGAATAATCCATGCTAAAATTTTAGGATGAGCTTCAATATAGCTTTCGTGGTTTGGAATTGTGGCTTCCCAATATTTTTTCACTTCTAATTCAATTTGGATATTGTTTAAGAATGTACATCGATCTAATAAAATAAACCCTGAAATTGCCTGCATTTGAGAAACAATTTTCAAATTCTAACTAGAAATATTCATGCCTACTTATGCTCCCACATCATCCAACTAACAAGAAAAAGTTAGTATAGTACTTCCATCTATAGAATTAGATGCGGATCATTGATCCCTCCTTTTTGAAAAGTAATCCACATAAGTACTAATAAACAAGAAATGATGTAATTAAATAATCATTTTGTTAGGTAATAGCTACTCAACTGGCTTGGCCAATCACCCAATACATAATCATCTGTGACTAAATATTATTTTCCCTTTTACTCCTATCATCTATGTAGCTTATCCCTCCCCTATGTGACTAATGAAAATTAGATCTATTGCGTATCGTACTTGCAATTGTGCATTTGTTCTGTTTATTTGGTAATCCATGTGCTTTCCAATAAAAAAATTACTTACACCTATAACCAGTTAGCTCACATGACTTAGAAGTATGTTTATGGAAATTAAGGGTACCTGCATTTATCTACTTAGTATTTATCATTATTTATCAGTTGTAAGCAAAGACATGGTTCCTGTACACTCATTCTTCTTCTCCCTAGAAAATTCACATAGAACTTTTTTTCATCACATATCATACATGGGGTTGAGATTAGGATAATTGATAAAAGCATTGAGATGGTAAGCAAAATTTATTTTAAGAGGCCCTTTAGTTTAGGAGGAACCCAACTAGGAATCAATGTTTTCCTTTGGAAAAGGGGATATGGATCTTTAGGGGCTAGCCTTCTACCAAAAATGAAATCATTGAACAGAGCCAAGATGAATTATTCCCAGGAGTTAGGCAACTCTAGGAATATAAAATAATAGACAGTGGATTTGTCCTTGTTAGAAAACCTAAAAGAAAATCTTTGAAATTTCATTCACGGCCTCATTTCCATTGTTGGAAGGTAAGGGGAAACCACCCATTTCTTAGATAAAAATAAACTTTGATTAGTCTAAGCTTGTCCAAGAGAAACATTTTGGTAAAGGCAGTTCCAAGACAACATACTATTGGTTTTCGATGGATTTACAATGTTGCAAACTACAAGATATTCCTTAGTTTATCAAGAATAATAGCCCTTTCCAACATGACTGCAAGTCCAGTATTCATCATACAATTTATACACATTGTAACTGACAAGTGAATTTCAAACAGGCCAATTATGTTCATAACATTTATGTTCACCAAATGTTATGTTTTATGTCTTTTTCCTTGAATTACTATTTTATTAAGCAGAGTGTTGTGGGGAAAAGTATCCGATGCGGATGACCCTATCCCTACTCTAAAGGTGACAGTCTTTAGCAACAACTGAAAGTAAAGCTTTGATGTTTTCCTTTATGAAAGTACAGAGAGGGGGAAGAAATGATCAACCAACCTGGTATCCTTCGCTTAGTCGATCTTGATCCTCTCTCTTTGTCTCTTGTTCCCAGCTCCTTGCTCTCTTTGCCGGTCCAGCTACACACAAGCCCTGCACAAAACGAGAGAGGAAACTACAAGATACAAGTACTCATAACTGATGCATGGATTAGAGTGAATCAAATATACATGTAAATACAATACATCAATGCAATACAAGTATATAGGAGAACATGCAAAACTTTATTGATAGAAGTAACAGGGTTCTGAGAAGGTTACAACCAATGATGGCTCCAATCCAGCGGCACCTCCCCAGCAGCAAGAACTCTCCTCTTCACCTCTAGTAAAACAATCACCCAATAGCTCTAACTGTAATCCAACAGCACCTCCTTGCTTTACACAAAATTCCAGCCCCCTTAGACCTCATAGAAGAGCTCTATATATAGGAGAGAAGAAGAGAGGATGAGTCAGCTTGAGGCTGGCATAGAGCTGACTAGTGTCCTCTCCCTCTTCAGTTAATCTTCAGTTCTTGAGTCCACTTGGAGATCCTTGGTTACACATGGTGATCAAGTACCTCTTACTCATCACAGGGCGAATCTTATGAACCAAGTGTCAGTTTGGAAGCTTCCTGGGCAGTTGACACCTTGCAGGATGACTGTGCCACTTGGCCAATCTCGCCCAGCGTAGGTAGCCTTCATTACTTTTGACTTCCAGCGCAGGTACAAAGAGGGACAGTTGCATTCCAGCGCAGAAGCTCAGTGGAGCAGCTGACATGATCCAAAATAAGCCTGTTTTGAAGTGTTTTCAGGTGGAGAACTGATTGGAAGTGCTGTTGTTTGATGACCTTGTTCTTTTAGGGGTAAGAACAACATGTTTAGGGACTGAGGATCCCTGTAATTATTGACATTTCATGCTCCATGCTGCGAGGCACAAAAATGTCTATAACAGTTGCCCCCTAAAGTATGAGGCCGTTTATCGGGTGAAATGCTTTATCTAGAGGATCCGAAGTTCGTTCCAGTGCTGAGGAGAGTGCCCTGTAATACAATACAATACAATACATTATTTTTCATTCTATTTTCATGATCTAGCTGAGGCGGGCATTCCCATGCTCAGCTTTTATAAATACATTTTGGTACATATGACAGACGATCGTCTGAAGGTAGATTGATAATTTTCTGCTGAAATTATCATCCTTTGAATAGGATGATCATCTGTTGCAATGATGTACATGACAAATGCTTTTATATTTCCTGAATATATATCGCAACCCGGATGGATGAAACTAGATCCGGGGTCTTCAAACTCGTTCGATCTTCACTCTAAGTACAAGTCGATCCATGTGAGAATTGCGCTGAAGTCGAACATGGAAAGACATCGCTTGATTACCGGTCAATAATGAAAACCGTTAACAAGCGCGAGAGGAATCACCAATAATGACGATGACCTTCAAGGTACTGCAGTACAATTCACGTGGCGTGAATAAAGGACTTGGCGTCGAACGCCACGCAAAATCTTCTGGTCGAAGGTCATTGATGTATACCTGTCGTCGGAAGTGAGAAACTTGCCATTGAGGCATGCAAGCTTCAAAGTACCGATGGGGGTGTTCCTAGATCAACTTCTTGGATAATGAGTTGAAGTCGACAAGAAGCGATCCGTCAAAGGAGGGCCTTAATGAATCCCACATCAATGACACGGAACGGAGCTAATGATTTTAGTGGAGGTGAAAACAAACTGTGACATATGATTCAGGGTGGCGATCATGAATGGATGAAGGATAATGTATGGTAGTGGATGGGACACGGTTGACACTTTCAGAATGACCCCTCTTGAACATATAACGACACTGATGCGATGGATCGGTAGCATTACCCCAAATGTGGATGGTTTGGCGAGGACCATGGTGATGAGACCGGTGAATGAAACAACCCAACCCGATGTGGTACGGAGGAAAAGTGTCATGTTCAAGAGTGACTTGCTACCTTTAAACTTTGAATGTTCTCCCAATTTTTCCCCAGTCATTTCTGACCAGTACCTCTTTATTTTTGTCAAGCTTGAGGAGGATAACATATGCTTGTTCTATAACCTGCCCTTCGGGCAAGCCCATCGCTATGATTTAACGAGCCTAGCGATAGGGAAACTCATTCTCGTCTAAAGACAAGTTTGTCGCTATTTAATCATTTTAACGAGTCTAACGACAAAGAAAACTCGGTCCTTTTCATTTTTAGAGAGTCTGAAAAGGTACAGAAAGTTAACTCCATGATTCCTTTTTCGTCAGCAAATCCCTTAAGTCCGAAAAAGTATAAAACAATACAGAAGGGATGGCTGTTCGGTACTTTTAACGAGCCGAACAAGACAAGCGCTCGATCCTTTTGTGCAATAATCCCTCAGGTCCAAAAAGATTAAAATTTAGAGGAGGGATAGCGTTCCGGTCATTTAACGAGCTGGAAGGCCAAAACTCGGCAAACTTTTCATATTTTACGAGTCAGTGAAAAGAGCTCAAAGAAGACTCGTCTTTTGAGGAACGAGTGATAAACAGGGATAGCAACTGATTCCAGGTATAAGTTGGAATATTCCAATCACGGCAGTGTCACAAGGATGGCTAAGTGAAATCACTCTTCGCAGATGTTCCTCAAAAAGGGTAAACACACAAATGGAAGTGAATGATCGGCCAAATGACGGTGGAGGTGACGGTGCACAAACACGACCAAGGCTTTTATGGCTGATGAATTTACGATCTCAGAAGGGTATTTACCGGTTCATTTTTTCTGAATGAGCTTGAACTAAAGGAAAGCCTGCTCATAAACTTATGTTTATTTTTTAACGAGCATGAACTATGCGCTAAAACTGCTCGGATCTTGCGTTTATTTTTTAACGAGCATGAACTATGTGCTAAAACTGCTCGATGATTTACGCATGCCCCCAGCATCATAATGACGCATGTCAAAGGAGGGTGCCCCCCAAGCTTCATTGCATTCAACTTTGGTGATTGGAATGAAGGTTTACCATTGAGATCTGGACAGGGGATTGTTTCATTTTTTAATGAGGTTGACATAGTAAAAGAACTATCCTCATGGTTTTTCATTTTTTAACGAGGTTGACCTGAGATAGGAACTATCCTCGAAGCCGACCAAATATCTAGGAATCTTCCGAATCCAACCAGAAGATTGGATTAGATTTCATTTTGTAGGTTTCCACCGTGGCCACTTCCGCCAGATTAATTGGAGGCGGTAGGGCGAAAGTACCCATTAAGGCAGGGTCTTTTAGGAGACCTACTCTGATATTTTGAAACGAATGGTCGCTTCCATGGATCAGAGGAACGCTTCCTGTAACTTGTGAACCATTAGGGAGGAAATTTTGTTGGTCAATGATCGTAATCTCTCCTTGAAAGGGGAATGCGATTTTCCTAAAATAGGTCGACACAACAGCTTCCATGGCATAAATCCATGGTCTTCCCAGTAGGATGTTATAGTCAAGATTGCCATCGATGACTTCAACATCTATTTCTACTGTTTTTCCCCCTAGTTCAACCCTCAAGTTACTAAGGATACCGTAAGGGGTATATGTCCTTCCGTCGAATGCTTTTAATGTTGTTGATGATCGCGTCAAGGTTGGAGATCCTAAAGTTTTCCAGCAACTCATCGACATAATACATGTCGATGCCCCCTCATCAATAATTGTTCGATGAACAGTTTTGTTGAGGGCTTTCACTTGGATGAGGAAAGCTAGTTGAGCTGGTAACTGAGGATCATATCCTTTGTGATCAAAGGATACAAGATTGGAATTTTTAGGATCCACCCCATCAATTGCTGATAACAATGCCTGCCTTTGGGATGGGCAATTTTGTAGTACCTCAAGAGTCGACATAGCAGATGGCGATTGCGCCAAATCTTCCACTATATTATAATGTTGTGCCGCTCTAGCACGAGGATTAAATGTCGATTTGTGTACTACTCCCTTTGGCGGTTTTATTGTTAATTCATGTGTGATGGGGGGTACAACTTCTGCCGAAGTTGTTGTCGAACTGCTAGGTTGATCTTTACCTTTATCGTTCGACACCTGTGGATTCCCGTAATCTTTGTTCCTTGTCGAAATTAAAGCATCATCCTGTTGCTTCGATATCGATAACATAAGCACTTGCGACGGTGAAGCATTTCCACTACCAACCAGATTTTTTCCTCGATCGGGAAACGGATCAGTTAACACAGCTGGAGTTTGCGAACTCTTTAAGAATCTTTTTAGATCAGCTTTGTATGGACATTCTCTCGTCCAGTGATCCTCATCACATATCTGACACCCATAAGGTGGTTTCCTATCTCGAGGAGGGCTTGAAGAGGTTTTTCGAGGAGATGACTCTCCTTGTTTCTTCTTCTTCCCTTTGTTTTGATTCTTCTTGCTTCCTGGTTGTTTGGAGTTTTTGCCTTTATCCGTAGATACAGCATTTACCTCCGAAGCAAGAATCTCTTGATTTGCTTTTTGATTCGAAGTCTTACAGGTTTTCTTATCTGAATCCCTTGTCGACTTAGCATTTGCAGTTCCAATCACGCCATCACCGGCATGAGAGTCACTATTTGATCCGGGAGGAGGAGGGATTGAAAATTCCGGTCTGGGGGCGTCAGGTATCTTATCATAGAGCGTGCCCGACTGAGTATATACTAAGTCCAAATATTGAGCACGAGCAATAACTTGCTCCTCTGTTACGACGCCTCCCTTGGCCACATCTTCTGTTATAGCAGGCAGAAGCGACTTTATAAACCACTCAGCCAATAGCTGATCTGGAACATAGGTCTTTACCATTCTGCGACGACGACGCCACTCATGTATATGATCTAATATATGTGTGGCCGTTGTCTGCTTGAAATTGGTCAAGATCTCTGTTCCAGTTTCGTACCTTATAGGTAACTGAAAGTGTGTTAAGAAAGTCGTGGCTAGGGAACTAAAATTGTCGAAAGAGGCTCTAGGTAATTCAATATACCATTTGGCCGCCGGACCAGTCAATGTCCTCTGGAAAAGACGAAGTCTTATCGAATCATCATTCAAGGTATTCGACGAACACCACAGATGGAATTTCATCACATGATTCGACGGGTCTTCGCCCGGATTTCCATTGAATTTAGGAATGTCCGAAGGAAGTTTGTGAGGAATCGCTGGCCACCAATGGGCATAGGCGATTGGATCGTTCGTTAATCGATGTAAATCTGGTAATTCTAGGGTCGCCACGAATGGCAACTGCTGATTCAGGTTTGGCGAGGCGTACCCAGGATACGATGGAATCGCCTGAGCAGTAGGTCTTTGCATACCAGCATAATGCAACTGATGTTGATATGACTGATACGGCTGGTGGGCTTGGCCACTGTAAAGTGGTTGGTTTAACCCGTTCTGAATATAGGGTTGCCCACTATTCGCAAAGATCTGTTGCTCAGATCCCTGGTACACCTGTTGAAACTGAGGTTGTTGGTATTGCACCATCCATGGTTGTGAAGCCATGTTTTGCTGTGCGACACTAACCGACGGACCAAGATGCGGGGTTATGGTTCCCGTTTGTATCTGTGTCGTCCCGACAATTGGCGATTGTGGTTGTGTTGCAGGGTCAATAGGCTGTTGTATTACAACTTGGGGTTGACATACAACAGGCATCGATTGAACTTGCGACACGGTTACAATTGCTGGCGTCGTCAGGATACTAGACATAGGTACACCCTGTTGCATGGAATATACAACTCTTGGTTGTTGGGGTAACATAGGTACCCAACCACTCGTCGTTACTTCAGTCAAACCTGAATGTTGTTGAAAACTACCGTATGGGTATCCCCCCGGAAGGGGAAGTGAAAGGGCATATTGCCCCCCATACGGTAACAATCCGGAGCTCAAGGGTATAGATGGCCTTTGAGGACTGGATGGCCCAAACTGATTCCCAAAGGGATCAATTTGTATAGTTTCAACATAATAATTACCGGGTATTATACCGGAAGAACAAACTGGAACAAACCAAGTTGTCATAATAGTCCCTGGGTGGACTCCTTCTAGCTGATGAGAGCTAGTCGGGACGGCTGGTATGCCGGCAAACATCGTTGGATTGGCAGCAGGAACTTCTGCTGTCGCTGTGTCGTTTGGCACAGTTCTAGATGTCGACGGTTGTTCAGACATTTTAAGTCTATCCAATAAACATCCTAATGATTCTTCAGGAACTTCTGGTGGTGATAGACAAACTTCTGATGCAGAAGGAAAAAGAGGGGTACCTACTCCAAAATGAATTGGAGTATTTGCTTGCTGGTCCTCTACGATTTCCTCTATTGCAATCAGACCAGGAGGAAGAGGAAGACCGTCAGGTCCGTAAAAGATTTCTGGTGCCGAAGAAGGGGTTGCTTCGACAGCGATGGTCGTTTGAACAACAAGACTCTGTGGACCGGTTTCAGATGGAACTGGTTCAGTTATGCAAGTACTTGTCTTCAGACTAGGATCAATACCACTGTCCTTCTGTTGTTGTTGAACTTCTTCAATAGAGGCAGGGATTCCAGAAATATTGGGAGTGACCAGAATCTCAGATGTTGTTGGAACTTCCGTTCTAACTCTAAAAGGAGATTTTGACCTGGTCAAGCGAGTTCGCTTCGTCCGTACTACTCTCGGTTCCGGAGACGAAGGTGGTTGACTCGCGAGTCTCCCCGAACGACGGAGTTTTAATTGACTTTCCTCCACGGTTGCGGATTACTTGATCAACTAAAATACAAAAAGGGGAATTATGTTTCCGTATTGAATGAATTTTATTAGACGCTTTTAGACACAACTTTGCTTTTTCATGTTTTAAGAGTCGAGAAAAAGCTAAAGATGACTCTAGTCGCCTTCGATGTATTAACGAGCCCGAAGTGACAAATTCTCGGTTGGACCTTTTCAGTTATAGATTTTGAAAAGGGCCAAAAGAAACTGCTCTGGAGATCTAGGCAGAGGGTGTGCCAAACCTTTCGCGAAACCACAGAATACGTTTTACGGTACGGGTGGTCGATCTTCGTGAATGCTGTGTTCACTGCATCGCAATTAGTAGGGCGGTCGACACGGCTTCCTAAGGATAAAGGATAATTGCCTATAGGGGTCTCCCAATATACGCGACGGTACGCGGGAGCACAAGTCCGTATTAGTGCTATCGTCCCTCAGGAGGAATCACCCACCTTCGTAGAGATCGACAGTCACTACGTTTAACGACGCCGGAACACGTCTCTACCTAGACCTCTATTGTGAGCGTTATGTTATAATGCGTTTTTAGATTCATTCAATATATTTTAAGTTGATCTTGTTTATCAGTTTGTCTTTCAGGATCACCACGAGATGTATTGGTACAAATTCCTAAATGCAGCTAAAATGATAAGCAAGCTTTCACAATCTTTTTAGCTTTGAAAATCCTAACTACTGAGGGGAGAGAAAAACAATATCTTTCCACACAGAGCACCAAGCACAAACTAATGCACTTTCTCCTAGATCAGACACCCAAACTTATCAAAATGCAAATGCAAGATGCATGTATTTCTTTTCTTTCCCTTTAATGTTGATGTAGTCAAAAGGAAAACTGTTGTATGACTTTCGAATTCAATTTGAAGCGTAAACAAACCAATTTTTTCTAAAATGAAAAAACGCTTTACAGGTACTTGTTTCAACACTAAAAATATATGAATTCAAACCATAAAGTGAAAAACAAACAAACTCAAACAGCCATGAACAGTAATAAAACTAACTCTTCAGATCCCAAAGACACTTTTACAGTTCAGGATCTAAGAGGCCACAGCTATACTGGTTCGCTTTTCACAACGGGAAACTGTAACTGCAACAAGAAATACTGAAAGAACATTCACAGTTTCATCACACAACTGAGGCGGAATAATGTCAAGGAGAAGTGGCTTACAGCAAGTACAATAACCAGCAAGCAATCAGCCGAAAACAAGTGCAAACAGGGCCAAGACACAATAGGAAGACTGAGCAAGACAAGGGCTAACTGGACCAGGGCAGGTTCTAGTCTGCCAATTTCACTCTCAGCGCAGTTCCCGAAGGGAGTACCTGCGCTGTAATGCAGGCTGCCTGTGTACAGCCTGCACTGACTCACGAGAGTTTCGTCTACAAAGTTTTCCGGGTCATAAAAAGCTCAAAAATGCACTGTTTTTGATGAAATAAAAAGCTATAGGTCAAGTATAGGCTAAGGTATGATCAAGAGGATGAAGATCTATCACAAAGAGTAAAGAGTCTTTTGTAGATAAGCTCTTCAAATCTTGAATTTTCTCAGCAAATGAGCAAGAGTAGCAGTCCCTCTACTTCGCTTTTGATATAGTCAAAAGCTTTTCGATTTGGTACTCTTTTCTTCAAGAAATGAATAGAAAAATACTACAAACACCAACAAGATACTAGGTTCCCCAGCAGAGTCGCCAGTTTGTTGTGGGGAAAAGTATCCGATGCAGATGACCCTATCCCTACTCTAAAGGTGACAGTCTTTAGCAACAACTGAAAGTAAAGCTTTGATGTTTTCCTTTATGAAAGTACAGAGAGGGGGAAGAAATGATCAACCAACCTGGTATCCTTCGCTTAGTCGATCTTGATCCTCTCTCTTTGTCTCTTGTTCCCAGCTCCTTGCTCTCTTTGCCGGTCCAGCTACACACAAGCCCTGCACAAAACGAGAGAGGAAACTACAAGATACAAGTACTCATAACTGATGCATGGATTAGAGTGAATCAAATATACATGTAAATACAATACATCAATGCAATACAAGTATATAGGAGAACATGCAAAACTTTATTGATAGAAGTAACAGGGTTCTGAGAAGGTTACAACCAATGATGGCTCCAATCCAGCGACACCTCCCCAGCAGCAAGAACTCTCCTCTTCACCTCTAGTAAAACAATCACCCAATAGCTCTAACTGTAATCCAACAGCACCTCCTTGCTTTACACAAAATTCCAGCCCCCTTAGACCTCATAGAAGAGCTCTATATATAGGAGAGAAGAAGAGAGGATGAGTCAGCTTGAGGCTGGCATAGAGCTGACTAGTGTCCTCTCCCTCTTCAGTTAATCTTCAGTTCTTGAGTCCACTTGGAGATCCTTGGTTACACATGGTGATCAAGTACCTCTTACTCATCACAGGGCGAATCTTATGAACCAAGTGTCAGTTTGGAAGCTTCCTGGGCAGTTGACACCTTGCAGGATGACTGTGCCACTTGGCCAATCTCGCCCAGCGCAGGTAGCCTTCATTACTTTTGACTTCCAGCGCAGGTACAAAGAGGGACAGTTGCATTCCAGCGCAGAAGCTCAGTGGAGCAGCTGACATGATCCAAAATAAGCCTGTTTTGAAGTGTTTTCAGGTGGAGAACTGATTGGAAGTGCTGTTGTTTGATGACCTTGTTCTTTTAGGGGTAAGAACAACATGTTTAGGGACTGAGGATCCCTGTAATTATTGACATTTCATGCTCCATGCTGCGAGGCACAAAAATGTCTATAACACAGAGGTTGGTGTAAGGACATCCAAAACAGAATTAGTTTGAGATGAAAGAAAAACTTTACATCTCAACGTGCAATTGAAGGTTAAACTCTGAAAACATGGGGCAAAAGAGCCTCAATAAGATGATTTCACAGTACAAATGCCATTTTCCGAAGAGTCATTTGATGTGGTATGGGAACTTGCTATTAAATTGATACGATTGATGAAGAACATATATGTAACAAATACAATGTTATCCAAATAGTAAAAGGCAATGTTGTTGATGGATGATCAAATTATGGTTAATGGGATTTGTAATTACAAACATGCTACATTGGACTAAAAGAGTGCCTTTGGTAGTTTTCCAATGATGAGTGAAATAGATGTGGCATTTGAAGATTCAATATGCGTTTTTCCAAAGAAATTCCAACACTAAGACAACTGAAAATTTTCTATTTATTTTGCCTTCATGTCTGAAGAACTTTTATTGAGACATGGTTAGCTAGATACAAAATCATACCAAAGGCTTTGGATGGTTGTATTGTCTTGGTGTTAAGTGTACATAGAGTAAATCATATCATCGGCTTGGAACTGCTTACATCATTGGTACTCCAGTGAAGTTAAAGAATAAGGAGGTTTCATTTGATAGACAGTAGGACTCAATGAAAAATGTAGATATAACTCTGGCCACTTATTTCAGCTCACTGAGAAGATATACAAATGGTAACTTTTATGATTTGGTGGAGGAACTCGCAACTACAATCAGTTATTTTTGTTATATCTATTTCAGTTTTGTTAAGTATCTATAATAAAAGAGGCTCAACTTGAAACAACAATGTCAAGCATGGCCTTCCAGAATTCTCTTGATTCTAGCATTCTTCTTAGCACTGAGTTTGGAGGGAAATCTAATTTCAAACTTGATTCTAACCAGGAGCATCTGTGGAGGATAAGGTTTACTGACCAGGAGTTGAAAAGTGAAGTTGTTGTGTCAATAACCGAAGGCCACCTCCTCAATAGTTCTCAGATTCCTTCTCATCGTTCCTATGCCGGCGTCGCAGGGTCAGATTCCATCATGCACATTAACCCTCTCGAAATTATCAATGCATTCCTCATTTTTCCATTATGATCACTAATCTCTACATTCATCTCCAACTTCGGTGCTCCAAACAAAAGATATAAATCTATGAGTTCGGGAGCAGTTGTGGCTTCGATCCATGGCAACGCTGGTTTTTATGGCTAGGGAAGCCATATCAGAGGCTGTCAGAGGATTCTACATAAAATAGAGGTGCTCCATAAAATAGAGGAAGCATAAAATAGAGGTGCTCCATCTGCAGTTCATGCTCTACAAAAAGTGGAGAAACATACTCATCGAAACGCTTTAAATTGGCATGGCAGATGAAAAATTTGGGACTTTCTCTTAATATTTGTGCTACCTTCACCTACTCTAGGAAATCTCTGATCACCACAACATCATCTTCTTGAAGCAACACTAATTTGGCAGTAGAGGGGTTTAACGTTGTATAATATAGGCAAGCATCATATGAAACCCCTTTTGTAGGTGACATCCAAAGGGAAATGTAAGGGGCAGGTTCGGAGACTGCTCTTTCTCAACGAATGAAAAAAAGAAGAGTGGTAACCACTGTGGTGACTCGGTGAGTCGGAGACATGTCGGGATAGAGTATGGACCTCAGTAAAATTGAAATTTAAGAAAAAATTCTGTGGGTTGACAACCCTTCTTAAAACATTTTAAAATATTATTTCAATTTTTTTTTAAACTTGCAAAACTCAAATTTTAAATTTCTTTTGACTATGAAGTTTTCCTCCCTACTTCTGTGACATGCCAAAGCCCCTATGAAGGGCTCTTACGTGTTCAATTTTAAACACTGGGTGGGACATATATTTCAGACTGGGCTAGCCAAGCGGGAAATTTCAAAATTTGAAATGAAATATAAGAGGGAGGGCAGCATGAAAATTGAGAAATCTGTGTGGATCACCCTGCAAATTGTGTTTCAGAAAATCGAAATGTGTAGTTTGGCCTACCTTCGTGACTAGCCAATTCCAAGCAAGCCAGAACACCAACGGCTGCTCCAGGTTCCAGATTCCCATGTATTGGGGAAGTATAACAGTCTAGTTCATCCTCCTCTTCAGAAAAATAAAAATAAAAAAAAATCAAAAAGTGGAATTAGTTGCATTGTGCATGCTCTATAAAGAATAATGATCTTCGCTGCATAGTTTCATGCAATGTGAGTGACGGTAATTCATCGTGCCAAAAAGATTACGAGTGGAAAATCATAAAATACTTGGGACCAGAAATTGTCGTTTTGCCATGGAAGCGAATACGATACTTCCGAGGAAGCAAATTTTGGATCTCAGAATGTGAGAGAACGCAGAGGAGTACATGGAATGGCAGAAAGAATGGAGGAGTACATACATGGGCTTCCAGAGCGTTCGACGACTGTACCAGCTATGCATACAAAGTGTCTGAAGTTTGAATTGAATTTAAGCGGGAGCAAAAGCCTGCCAATGCTGAGGTGACATCATCGTGTTTGGATTTCAATATTCAATTTGAATTCGAATATGGATTTTGAATTTAAGTGGAGTAGATTGCAGTTCGATGTCGGGGAAGACGCATTTTCTAAGCCAATATTGTATTCGCTTCCACTGTCGAAGCCACCAAACATAAATAGTACCTACATGTTTGGAGATGCATACTACGCACATCTACAGGTGTTTTCATGAAGTTGGTTCGGGATGTCGCGTGTGTGGGGGAGTTGGTGGAAACGGTGTGAAAAAAAATGTTGCAGCTGGGGTAGCTGTTAGCTTTGCTGTTCAAAAGAATCAAAAATGGATTCAAACACTCTCAAAGGCTGTAAACACACTTATAATCATGCCAAAGGATCCATTGATGCTGTTCAAATTCTCAAATCATGGCTAAAAGTCTTCCACTGATCGAAAAAATTGCAAGGGGAAAGCCCTTTGGAGGGCAGAAATACACTATCGGCAAGCGGAAATACCCCAAAAACTATGTAAAAACCAAGATTACAGGCTTAAGGCTCCGCTTCAATCTCAGCCGTTGGATCTGGCCGATCAACGGTCCAGATCGCGTCGGCATTTCGCTATCGGCGATTACAAAGGGGAAGGCTTTAACATAAATCATGTTCCGACCCGATAAGCCGGACCCGATGGCCATACAAAACTCCATTTTATATCATTTCGGGTCCGCAGAAGTATCGCTATCAGCAGGGGCTTTACCATATGTTATGGTGCGGCCCGATGGGCCGGACCCGATATATGCACAGTGCTCCATTTCATAATTTTTCAAATCCGCGCCCTTCGCATTTTCATTGTTTTGTATGTATTTTCTTTGTATAAAGACAATACAAAGGAAGCCTTGGTGGGTGCCGATAGCGACAAAGTTCGAATCCGATGGGTCGGACGCGATATCTTATGAATGATGTCTGTTAAAATTTCAAATCCACGCTAAAGCCATTTTCAATGGTTTTGAGCACATTGTCTGTGTATAAGGAAATATAAAGAAAATACAAGGGATGCCTGGGAAACTGCCGATTGCGATGGGTCTCGGATCCGAAAGGGTTCGAAAGTAAAATATATATATTATTCAAATCCGCCAAAGCCATTTTTCGTGATTTTGCAGCAGTTTTATGAGTATTTTCAAATATAAAAGAAACAGAGGATCGGCCAGCTTAAGATATGCATTGCAACCCAAATGACGGACTCGATAAATGATTAAGCCATGAATGAACCTTGTGGAGTCCAAGTGAAGCATTAATAGGCGGGAATGAGCAGTTTGACAGTATTTCACTGTTTAATAAGCAAAACAGTCATGATGGAGCCATTTTAATGTTCGGCGACTGCATTTAATCAATAGTATGGTTGAGGAGGAAGCAGGACATCGCTTATCTGATCAGAGCATTCAATGGTTATGGTTCCATTGGTATTTCATGCCATAAGAGGACTGCAGAGCAACAGAGAGGTCAAATCCATTTACAGCACAACCAGATTTGTATCAGCGGCCCATTCCTGAATGTAAATATGGTTGGTGGCCATTTATGGGCTCCTCCATGCATGGTTTGACAGAGATGATTTGTATTGTAACACTATATATACTCAGAACAAAAGGTAACAGGTTGATGAGTGTTTGATGAATGAGAGCTTATTGTAGCCTTTTAACTTCTGGAGACTGTTAATACTATGAGACCTGCAGCTTCTGGTCTTGATTTCCACTAATACAAGCTTCTTTTGCTATCACCTGCTCGCTTTTCACTTCTTCTATGTTCTAGGCTGTGCCTGTTTGCGTTTATTTGATGTGCTGTGGATTTTTAATATCAGAGGGGCTGTCATCCCACCTCTGTATTATAATTTAGTGGTTCATTGAAATTGCTTGCAGATTGCTATTGTTTGATATCAGGGAGCTGTCACCCTGCCTGTGTGTTAAACAATAGTTTCACAGATCTTCTAACTGGTTGCAGCTGGCCATCACAGGGTCCTATGCATCTGCTGGTGTAATTAGTCTTCTCCATCATCACTTTTACTTTAAGATGTGAGTAGTTGGTGGTCGAAAGCCTTGTAGTTTGGGGGTCTTCACCCATGTCTGGGGTAAATCATAGTAGGAGCGGTTATCTGGCTTAAAGGTGCTGCACATCTTCCATTTATCCATCATTTTATCCAACAAAACTGTTGAATTTTTAATGTTCCTAAGCATCACTGATTTACAACCTAGGTGAGTTTCTTGGGGTGATAACATTAATTGGCGTCGTTGCCGGTGAGAGGAGAATCGAAGCTCAGCTTCCCTGGGAGACGACATAGTTTCAAGCTTTGATGATAGACAAGGTTTGAACACAGTATTGGTTGTAATTTTCTGTCTGGCAACTCCATTGGTGGAAGACCATCCTTTGGTGACTCCACTTTGAAGTTCTGGCTCAGTTTGTGAGGCATACTAGAAGAAATCCGCAGAAGTCTCCTGTTGTTCCAGTGCCTGACCCTGTGAAGATTGTTAACCCAAAGAAAACATCACAGAAAGGAGCATCAGGATCAGGTAAGCCCAAGAAATCTTATTTGTCTCTGCATGAGAAGTTTTTAGTTGAGGATACACAGTTTGAAGATTTAGAGCCTAGTATTGCTACGGAAGAAATACCTGCAGAGATTCATAAAGCTCCTTGTCCATTTAGTTCCCCTTTGAATCTCAGTCCAAAGAAAGCTTTCCATACTGTCCAAAACATCCCAATATCTCTGCCATCCATTAAATTATTTCCTACTGCTCCATCTGCTAGTGTTCTTCCACATATTCCAAACATGGCAGGACAGCAGGCACCTACTAGGATTGAAAGGATTGTTGCTGCTAGATATGGACCTTTGGTCTTGCCTGCACCTTTAAATGCCATGCCTACAGGAGAATATCAAAAATATATGCCCAAATTTACTGGAACAAAGGGAGTGACAGTAGAAGAACATCTTGAAGTTTTTTACAGTTATGCTAACAATTTTGATATCAGTGAGAATGATGTATGGATGAGAGTTTTTGTCCAGAGCCTTGATGGAGAGGCTAGGAAGTGGTTTATAGAATTACCCCAGAGATCTATAACAGATATTGAAGCATTAGATGAGGCATTTTTGAAGCAATGGGGAGATAAGAAGGACTTGTTGTATTATCATACAGAGTTTGGAAACTTGAAAAGAGAAAAGGGTGAGTCTTTGCCTGACTTCAATAAAAGATTTAATAGAATGTATAGTAAGATACCAGCTGAGGTAAAGCCTACCCCCACTGCTGCTAAACTCACATATGCCAATGCCTTTGACTCTGATTTCTGCTTATTGTTGAGAGAAAGACGATGTGTTACTCTAGGTGATATGCAAGAGGCAGCCCTGGAGGTGGAATCCAATATTTTGGTAGCAGAGAAGTTAAAGAGTCGAGTTGATAGAAGAAGGCCGAGAGGTGAGGCTTCTTCTTCCCCTGCATCAACTTCAGAGCCTAAATTAGACAAAATGACTAAGATGATAGAGTCATTGGCTGCTGAAATTTCTAAGTTAAAGGTTGAGCAGACTTCAGGCAAAACAAGGCAGCAAAACACATTTTCTCCAGGAAATCCAAACCCATTTAGAAAAGCAAATGAGCAGCTACAAATTATGCAAAGGGATGAAGAATCAAAAGAAGATCATAAAGTAAAAGCTCCCTTTCAGAATGCAGTCATGGAGGGGGAACAATTTGAAGAAGATGAGGATGAAATTCATTGCTTGGAGGATAAAGGCAGCGCTGCATTTTTAACATTGGCCGAATATGAAGAGTCATTGCTGCAAGAGCAAAACAGTCAGAGGTGGGACAGTGGTGCTGTTTTGCAATCTGGTGAGCAGCAGCAAAGATATAATCTAAGATCCAATGCAAAGAATGTCAAATAAAATGTTGCACAAGAAGCAGCTGCTCAAACAATGCCACAGAATAGCAGGCAAAGAAGACCAGCAGCTGATTTTGTTACCCTCAAAGCTCCAGTTCAAGAGGTAAAAACCGCTGATAAAGTACTCTCTTCTTTTAGTTTTGAATCAGAAGTTCAAAAATTGAAAATAGTTGTACCTCTGGCTGAGTTGGTGAAGAGTGAGTTGTTTAGGAAGCCCATCCTTGAGGCCCTTGAACTAGAGTCTAAACAAACCTCCATTGATTCTATCAATTTGCAAGATGACAAGCCTGCTATCATGCTTAGCCCCATGATTGAACCTGCTGATAATAGTTCTCCATCTTTCTATGTTTCATTAACTATCCATGATAAAATCCTCCACCATTGCCTGCTAGACACAGGGGCCAGTCACAATTTAATGCCTAAAACTGTCATGGAAGAGTTAGGCCTTGATATCACTAGACCTTATC
Source organism: Pinus tabuliformis (assembly GCA_031772625.1). Classification (NCBI taxonomy): domain Eukaryota; kingdom Viridiplantae; phylum Streptophyta; class Pinopsida; order Pinales; family Pinaceae; genus Pinus; species Pinus tabuliformis. Next base: position 654,226,568 of record CM062818.1, on the reverse strand, counting down.
ATGATTTGTTCTCTTTTTAAGGAAGGTAAAATGCCTTGGATTAATTAAGGATCTGGCCATTACCTTAACCCAGCTGCCCATGAAAAGTATGATGATGGATATAGTGGTGGCTGATGTTCCTCCTAATTTTGGTATGTTGTTGTCTAGAGGGTGGATTAAGAGGCTAGGAGGGACATTGCAGAATGATTTATCTTATGCAATTGTTCCAGTGTTTGGAGGAGAAAGCGGGAGGTTATATAGAGAAGCATCGCTGGCATACATCATTAGTGATGAGAAGAATCCTACAAATCATCCCATATATGCAGTGGACATTGATTTTGGAGCTTGCATTCTCCAAATAGAAGAATCTCAGAAGGCTGCATTGCAGATCAGGAAACCAACAGCTCAGGCTGAGCATGATACAGGTGGTTAGATTTGGGAGATGTTCTTTGATGGAGCATGTACCAAGTAGACTGCAGGAGCAGGGGTGGTGCTAGTATCTCCACAACAAGAAACAGTTCAATTGTCTCTGAAGCTGGTTTTTCAGGTGACAAACAACATAGCAGAATATGAAGCACTGCTGTTGGGCCTTCATGAAGCCAAAGATAGAGGAATAAAAAATCTGAAGGTGTTCGGAGATGCTGATCTGATAATTCAGCAAGTAAATAAAACATTCCAAGCAAAGCACCCAAGGCTGAGAGCTTACAGAAATGAGGTATGGAGAGTCAAAGAGTTCTTTGATTTTTTCTGCATTTCATATATTCCTAGAGCCAAAAATCAGCTTGCTGATTCCCTTGCTGTCTCTGCTAGTTTGTTCATCCCTCCATCGCCTCCCAAACTAGTTTATGAGGTACAAATAAAATATAGACCCTCTGTGCTTGATAATGTCCACCATTGGAAGGTTTTTGATGATGATGATGAGTTAAATAGGTTCCTTCAAGTCATTGATGAGTTCTCTGAAATGCAAATTGACCAAAATAATGATGCTTTGTTAGAAGACCCCAAGTCCCAGCTTAGAAATAAGATTGGCAAGAATAGCATAGTCCAGCTTCCTAGTAACCATATCCCTAAGGGTCTAATTCCTCTTGAGAGATTGTTTGACCACAATGATGTGCCTTACAAAGCTGCCCAAAAAGAAGATCAATCTGTAGTTTGCAAGCATAATATAGGAGGTCCAGGTCAGCCCAAATTTATAAATCTGTCTACTAATCTATCTGCTGACCAGAGTGCTGAATACTGCAAATTAATGAGACAGTTTGCTGATGTGTTTGCTTGGGAGTACAATGATCTGAAAACATATGACAAGAATATAATTCAGCATAAAATTCCGCTTGAGAAAGACACTACTCCTTTCAAACAAAAGCTGAGACCAATGAATCCTGTGCTCCTTCCTCTGGTGGAGAAAGAAATTAAAAAGTTGTTGGCCGCTAAAATAATAGTGCCTCTCAGATATTCTAAATGGGTGGCAAATCTGGTTGTTGTGAGGAAGAAGAATGGAGAAATCAGACTGTGTGTCGATTTCAGGAATCTAAATAAATGCTCCAAAAAGGATAATTATCCTCTGCCAAAAATGGAACATTTGTTGCAGCAAGTCTCAAGTGCCAAAGTAATGTCTTTTATAGACGGATTTTCAGGCTTTAATCAAATCGTTGTGCATCCAGATGATCAAGAAAAGACAGCATTTACCACTCCTTGGGGCACGTTCATGTATGGAAAAATGCCATTTGGGCTAATGAATGTTGGAGCCACCTTTCAGCGCGCTATGGATATTGCTTTTGTGGGTGAAAAGAATAAATTTGTGCTGATATATCTTGATGACATAACTGTTTATTATGGCAGCCATCATGATCATCTACAGCATTTAAAAAGGGTGTTTTTAAAATGCAAGAAATTTGGAATTTCAGTCAATCCCAAAAAGTCCCAATTTGCTTTTGAAGAAGGGAAACTGTTGGGGCATGTAGTGTCTGCTGCAGGTGTTCAGATTGACCCAGAAAGAGTCAAAGCGATTCAGGCCTTGACTCTTCCAAGATCAAAGAAAGATATACAGTCGTTTCTTGGCAAAATTAACTTTGTGAGGAGGTTCATTCCTAATTTTGCTGAGTTGGTTAAGCACATAACCTCCATGTTAAAGAAGGGAGTAGAGGTAAAGTGGACTGATGCGGCCAGAAAATCTTTTGAGTCCATCAAGATGGCTATTGTGGAAGCTCCTACTTTAATAAGTCCTGATTATAGCAAGGAGTTTCATCTGTTCTCATTTGCCTCTAAGGATACCATTGCAGCAGTACTGTTGCAGCAAGATGAAGCAGGCCAAGAGCATCCAGTTGCCTTTTTCAGCAAGAATCTGAGGGATGCTGAACTAAGGTATGACATAATTGAAAAGCAGTCTTATGCACTTGTCAAATCTTTGAAAGCTTTCCGAGTATACATCTTGCATTCCAAAATAGTTGCATATGTGCCTTCTGCTGCAATAAAAGATGTCTTAACGCAGCCTGATGCTGATGGAAAAAGAGCGAAATGGATTGCAAAAATGATAGAATTCAACTTAGAGCTGAAGCCCACCAAGCTGGTAAGAGGTCAGGGACTTGCTAAACTGTTGGCTGAAGAAAATTGCAGGTTTTTGGACATCGATTTCTTGTGCAATGTAGCAGAAAATGGTCAAATGTAAGAGCATGAAATAGCTGAAACGCAAAGAGGACAGTCGGTGGCTGAGAACCTAGCTTCATGTAGCTGGTATGCTGCAATAATTAAGTTCCTGCTAAAGCTAGAAGTTCCTTCAGAATTTTCTCAAAGTCAAGCAAGAACGTTAAAGCTCAAGGCAACGAAATATTGCACCAATGGTAGCTTGCTTTATTGGAGGGATCCATCTGGAGTGATTTTAAGATGCCTGGATAAACAACAGTCAATAGAAGTTATGCAACAATTCCATGACAGCATGTGTGGAGGACATCATTATTGGAGAACTACAGCCCAAAAGATTCTCAGAGCCGGGTACTATTGACCCTCTTTATTTTCTGATGTATTTGTTTTTGTTAAATCTTGTGATAGGTGCCAGAGATTTGAAGGTAAGCAGCAGTTGAAATCCCTGCCCCTAAAGCCAATAATTGCAAAAGGACCTTTTCAGCAGTGGGGCTTGGATTTCATTGGTGAAATCAACCCACATTCCAGTGGCCAGCACAAGTGGATATTAGTTGCCACTGATTATTTTACAAAATGGATTGAAGCAATCCCAACAAGGAAGGTTGATCATAATGTGGTAATGAAATTTTTATCAGAAAACATTTTCAACAAATTCGGTTGCCCACATAAGCTTATAACAGATAATGCAGCAGCCTTCAAGGCAAAAGATTTGGTGGAAATGTGTGATTCAATCGGCATTAAACTTGTCCATTCCACCTCCTATTACCCCCAAGGGAATGGTCTAGCAGAATCCACTAATAAAAGTCTGATCAGGATTATTAAGAAGTTGTTAGAGGATAATAAGAAGAATTGGGATGCCAAGCTGAAGTATGCACTTTGGGCGGACAGAGTGACCATTAAGAGATCTACAGGCTGCTCTCCTTTCAAGCTGGTATATGGTACTGATGCTATTTTTCCAATTCAGCTTACCCTTCCTGTGGCAAAGTTGCTCCAAACAGCGCAGAATGAAGAAGATGATATGGCCAATAGAGTCACTGATTTAACAACATTATATCAGATCAGAGAGCAGCTGATTGAAAAAGCTACAACACATCAGCAAAAGATCAAGGAAGCCTTTGACAAGAAGTCAAAAAGAAACAATTTCCAGATTGGGGATTTGGTCATGAAATGGGATGCTTTTAAAGAAAAGAAAGGCAATCATGGGAAGTTTGATGCTCTCTGGATAGGCCCTTTCATTATTTCACAGATTCAAGGGAACAATACCTTCATACTGAAAAGTATGGGAGGAGAACCAGTCTTTGATGGCCCAGTTAATGGGCGGTTTCTGAAGAACTATGTGATTTAAGGTCTTTTGGCCTTAAAAGCTGTAAATATTCTGCTTCTATCAGTTTTTAGTGTAGTTGTAGTAGACTCCATGCCCAATGGAACACTAGGAATTTTGGCTAATTTGTTTGTTGCTGGAAAGGCATTGATCTGCAGGTTCTTGAGACCTCACAGGGAGGATCACATCCCCAGAAGGAGCCAGTGTTAGCTTTGCTGTACAAAAGAATAAAAAATGGATTCAAACACTCTCAAAGGCTGCAAACACACTTATAATCATGCCAAAGGATCCATTGATGCTGTTCAAATTCTCAAATCATGGCTAAAAGTCTTCCACCGATCGAAAAAATTGCAAGGGGAAAGCCCTTTGGAGGGCAGAAATACACTATCGGGAGGCGGAAATACCCCAAAAACTATGTAAAAACCAAGATTACAGGCTTAAAGCTCCGCTTCAATCTCAGTCGTTGGATCTGGCCGATCAACGGTCCAGATCGCGTCGGCATTTCGCTATCGGCGATTACAAAGGGGCAGGCTTTAACATAAATCATGTTCTGACCCGATAAGCCGGACCCGATGGCCATACAACACTCCATTTTATATCATTTCGGGTCCGCGGCAGTATCGCTATCGGCAGGGGCTTTACCATATGTTATGGTGCGGGCCGATGGGCCGGACCCGATATATGCACAGCGCTCCATTTCATAATTTTTCAAATCCGCGCCCTTCGCATTTTCATTGTTTTGTATGTATTTTCTTTGTATAAAGAAAATACAAAGGAAGCCTTGGTGGGTGCCGATAGCGACAAAGTTTGGATCCGATGGGTCGGACCCGATATCTTATGAATGATGTCTGTTAAAATTTCAAATCCGCGCTAAAGCCATTTTCAATGGTTTTGAGCGCATTTTCTGTGTATAAGGAAATATAAAGAAAATACAAGGGATGCCTGGGCAGCTGCCGATTGCGATGGGTCTCGGATCCGAAAGGGTTCAGAAGTAAAATATATATATTATTCAAATCCGCCAAAGCCATTTTTCGTGATTTTGCAGCAGTTTTATGAGTATTTTCAAATATAAAAGAAACAGAGGATCGGCCAGCTTAAGATATGCATTGCAGCCCAAATGACGGACCCGATAAATGATTAAGCCATGAATGAACCTTGTGGAGTCCAAGTGAAGCATTAATGGGCGGGAATGAGCAGTTTGACAGTATTTCACTGTTTAATAAGCAAAACAGTCATGATGGAGCCATTTTAATGTTCGGCGACTGCATTTAATCAACAGTATGGCCGAGGAGGAAGCAGGACACCGCTTATCTGATCAGAGCATTCAATGGTTATGGTTCCATTGGTATTTCACGCCATAAGAGGACTGCAGAGCAACAGAGAGGTCAAATCCATTTACAGCACAGCCAGATTTGTATCAGCGGCCCATTCCTGAATGTAAATATGGTTGGTGGCCATTTATGGGCTCCTCCACGCATGGTTTGACAGAGATGATTTGTATTGTAACACTAACAAAATGTAACAGGTTGATGAGTGTTTGATGAATGAGAGCTTATTGTAGCCTTTTAACTTCTGGAGACTGTTAATACTATGAGACCTGCAACTTCTGGTCTTGATTTCCACTAATACAAGCTTCTTTTGCTATCACCTGCTCGCTTTTCACTTCTTCTATGTTCTAGGTTGTGCCTGCTTGCATTTATTTGATGTGTTGTGGATTTTTAATATTAGAGGGGCTGTCAGCCCACCTCTGTATTATAATTTAGTGGTTCATTGAAATTTCTTGCAGATTGCTATTGTTTGATATCAGGGAGTTGTCACCCTGCCTGTGTGTTAAACAATAGTTTCACAGATCTTCTAACTGGTTGCAGCTGGCCATCACAGGGTCCTGTGCATCTGCTGGTGTAATTAGTCTTCTCCATCATCACTTTTACTTTAAGCTGTGAGTAGTTGGTGGTCGAAAGCCTTGTAGTTTGGGGGTCTTCACCCATGTCTGGTGTAAATCATAGTAGGAGTGGTTATCTGGCTTAAAGGTGCTGCACATCTTCCATTTATTAATCATTTTATCCAACAAAATTGTTGAATTTTTAATGTTCCTGAGCATCACTGATATACAACCTAGGTGAGTTTCTTGGGGTGATAACAGTAGCCACAGGGAAAATATTGTTCTTCGAGGTGGAAAAAAAATTGTAGCAGGTGCGTAGTACAACCTTGAATTTTATCTAATAATGCTATGTACAACTGCGTGCATTCCTCCCAACAAATCGTATAATGATCTGATTAAATACAGGTAAGAGTTCATGTTTCTCAATATTAAGGAAATTAATTGTTGTTAACCTCGCTATATTTCGCGTGTGATTTTCATAGCTACTTTCTCAAGTGTTATTTTCTTACCTAATGCTTCTTGAATATAATCTTTTTTCTGTCTAATTCTGGATTATCTTATTCTGGATTACATACATATGCATTTCCCATCGCTAAGTTAATAAAATGTGGATTAATATTTAATGTAAATCATTTAATGGAATCAAAATTCAGAGAACTTTACCTTTATAATCGTAAATCCTCAACATTGTAAACAAATCAGTCGTTATAACATGTTTTCATATTTGGAAATTAAAACGTAATATTAATCCTCAATCATATGGCAAATTTCCAATATTAAACTAAAATGAGAGGCTTTAAAGTGATAAATGTGTTCTGGTTTTGTTGTGAGGTGATAGATGCTTTCGTTTTTTGTGAAGTATGAGAGGTGTCTATATGATTTTTTATTTTTTTTTAATTGTATTTTTTATATTTATATTGAATTTATGATATTTTTTATAACTTTTCTTCATTATACTGGTTATTAATTTTATAATATTTATATGGGATATATTTTTTATTTATTAACTCAATAATTTTGCTTTTTTTTTCCTAAAGGAATATATAAATAAAATTCAAATAAAATTTTCTAAATTTAACAAATATTAATTCTAAAGAATTTTAAGTAATATTTTATATAATTTTAAATTAATTAATTATTTATATATATATAAAAGTTGGATATATTATTTTTAATTTTGTGAATGTTAATTAATTAAAATGATGCATTTTCTTGTCTTTGAATTTGTTAGTAGGAAATCAAACCAATAGCATAGTTATATAGTTTTTGTCCATATTACCAAATTATCTAAAATAATAATGATGTATGTTGATAAGCCTTTTTCCATAAGGAGAACTATTATAGAGGCTATATCTATAAGTAGCATGAGGAGAAGATTCATTGTTTTATGAAATTAAAAGGAAATATCTTACTCAAAATTTGTTAATCGTCTTTTGATTCAGCTTTTTATTTTTTATATATTTGGAGATTTAGATTTGCAATCTTTTAAGCTTAGTAGAGACACTTTGTTGTCCAATTTTTTTTATTTATAATTGATGTAGGTATTTTTTAATAAGAAGGAGAATGGATGTAGGTATTGTTTTTGGAACCATTACAATCCTTTAAAACCCCATAACATGGTCATGGTCTTGAAAAGAATATAAGTGAGATGGATGAAGTATATATTTAAATAATTCTTTATGAATGTTAATTAACTTTTACATCTAATTTGGTTTGAGATTCATAACTATATATCTATTTACTCTTTTGTGTCTAGAATAAGGAATATGCATCTCCTCAAAGCCATCCACGTAGAAGTGATGCACCAAAGCCACATTGTTCGCAACCATTACGATGTTCAACTCCTCTTCAAGGGGATTTAGGAGAGGTAAGTTGTACCCTATACCATAGCTCATAATACATTGACATATACTTTATTATACATTATAATTACATAGTTTTTCAATGCATTGTGTATTCTTCCATTTTGCATGGTCACCATCTATTCATTATATCCAACCATATTTCATTTTATGGATCCATTTTTTTAATATGTTGATATCAATTTGCATATTTATTGATTATGTTCTTACTTTTGCAAAAGGCAAAAAGGGAAAATGATGTTGAGAAGGTGAAAATAACTAAAATTACATCAAAAGACTTGAAAGCATGTGAGTTTAAGTCTCCAAAACAATACACAGAGCATATATGCTCAACTAATATTTCTCTTACTAAGCCCACTAGGCTTACCACTTTTAGAACTAAAACAACTCACTATGTTTAACTTGAATACATTTATGTCTTTAATTAGTGTTTTGTGTAAAAATAAGTTTCTCCTTTTGTAATGAATATTATATTTTTGAATGATAGACTAAGTTTTCTCTAGATATAGAATGTTGTATTAGAGAAGTGTATTGAAATTGTACGTACATTTTGTATTATGTGAATGATACACTTTGAAAGAGTTGCATATCAACTATACTTGTGATATATTTTTTGTAATTTTACTAAAGTTTATGAGGTAAATGTCCATGTAACACTTCTAAGTGACAACTGAATTACCAATAATTGCATTTACATTTTTCATGTGGAAATTATAAGAACTTGTGTTAACATTTAAGTAATGTTATTTTATTGAATGATGAAATCTCAGAATTCTTGAGGGAAGACCGGTTAACCAACTCTAACTTCCAGACAGTTAGAAGAAACGGTTACAACCCTCTCCCGTGGAGATAAAAGAGATTCTCAGTGGAAAGAAATGGGTTCTATTTTTCATTGTGGAGAAAGGGGAGAAAAGAGGGATGGGGAAACATAGGAAGTATGTTACCAATCAGAGTGGTCATGAGCTGGTGAAGACTTGTGGGCCGACTCTGTTAAGAGACCGGAAAGGACAAACTGGATTAAGGTCTTGAGGTCTTCCATTAGACAATAACTGAATCTACTGTCTGGAGTAGAAGCTCGGGGGGAAGAAGCATACGTAATTTCCCTTCTCAAGATTGGGAGGAACGGTCTCAGCCCTGTGGAATTTGAGAGATTGAAAATTTGTAGATAAGTACTTGTGAATATATATATATATATATATATATATATATATATATATATATATATACACTTAATTAGGAAATAAATCTTATAGTCTGTGAATGAAATTTGATGCTTGTATTATTTATTGCTTAGCCAATACCATTGTGGAAAGTCATGTTGCAAGGAAATAGTAGTTAGTCTGAAGGATTATACTGTAACTAGAATTATAGAAAGCTTAGTAGCCTGTAGATGGAAAATGGAATCTACATGGAGTAGTCAAATTTTGTGGAAATTTTGAATAATATGACACATATTCACAGAGATTATCCTGATTATACGCTTATAAGCGGAACATGAATAATACATAACCTCCTCTATGTTGATCATCAATTTACAGAAGCAAAAACATTCACATGCACACATAGAAGCATCAATCACACATATCAACACAGCATTTTCCTGGGGAAAGCATCTCGCTAAAAACCCAAACTATCTGTATATTATATTGATTGAGAACATGTAACAATACATAGTACAATACTCCTCACAAGTACTCAGTACTATCTCCACATGTTACACACAATATAGCTCAGATTTGATCTCCAAATCTCCTCCGCTGCTTGCCTGCCTCCACTGCACAATACCTGCTAAGAATGAATTAGAATGGTTTACCAAACTCGTATTTAACCTCCAAAGAGTCACTCACACTGGGAAAGACGTGAGCAGAGGCTATAATACTTGGTATTCACCAATTCATTGGCATACTCAATCCCTTTGATTGTGCAAATCCTCATGCACAACTATAGTCACAACTGATAGCAATCTGATCCTCTAACACTTGTCCCTGCTGAACTGAACATGCACTGACATGCAACTGAGTTAACTGATGTATTCTATAGTTGCATTATGATTTAATAATTAGTTTAACAACTCATCATTAGTCTATTTGCAGTTAGACTAATTACAACTAGTTTAACCAAGTCAAACTGAACACAACTCCATCAACTCTACAATCAACTCCACCAAACTCAACTGATTGAGTTCTAACTGAAGTCATGCATGCAACAACTCAACTGACCCACAAAGAAAGTGTACTTCCTTCTGACAGCTGCATGTGCCACATCTGTAGCTCAAACTGAAGTGCTCCAAGAGAATAAGATCAATTTTATAGTCCAAATAGTATTATGAGAATAATATTTGACTTTTCTATTTTTGACTAGTAGTCTAAAAATAGACTCTGATCACTCCTGCTGTGATCACTCCTGCTGTGATCGCTCCTGCTGTGATCGCTCCTGCTGTGATCACTCCTGCTGTGATCATCCGTGCTATGATCCAAAAATAAAACTTGTGCCATAAATTGCCTGCGGTCCCACTTAGTGAAGGCCATCATCTAAACTCCATCATCTTGTTGCATTCTCAACAAGCATTTCTTGTTGCACACTTTTCAACACTCCCTCTCAACAAGAAATGCTTCCTCTCAAAATTGATCCTGTAACTCTGGAATGTTCTCCATGCAACACATCTGGCCAGTCCACTTGCTCTGTCACCAAAGTCTCTGACTGCATCTGTGCTGCTGCTAGTTCTATCTCCCAGCATTGCATCCGCACTGCACCTCCCAACTGACCTCCCTGTTGGGCTAGAAACATCCTCTAATGTTGAAGCTCTACCTACTGCTGACAAGTGCTCCCTCTCTGACATCTGCGCTACTGCAACATCTCCATGCATCTCGCACCATTACACACCTCTATGTGCCACCTAGCACTGTGCAAAACAATTGTGCCTCTCGCATTGCTGCAGCCTGGTAGCTATGCGCTGACCTGGGATTCCCTGCACTGTCGCTCTCGCTGCCGCTCCATCCACATCTGTCTCTACCCAATCAGTCAGTTCCTGCTACTACACATTGGGGCTCCCGTAACAAGGTCTCATCCAAGAGGTTGGGTACCTCAAGGATCCTACCCCTCCTCCTTGGGACGATCAATCCACATCACCCCACCTCCTACCTGGAGGTATGGTTGCATGCGATCCCTCAGCCCACCTGGCTCGGAGTTTCCCCCTACTGGAGGTCTCTACATGAGTAGATGTCTCTACTTGATCTCCTCTCAGCTCCCCCTGTTGTGGCTCCTCCACAACCTCCTGAAGTTGTTGCACCAATCCTGGCTCCTCCACAATTGTCTGAGACTTCTTCTGGCTCTGCATGTTGAGAGGTAGTATACACTCCCTCTCAACCACCAAGTCTCCATCGGTTGCCTCGTTGCTCAAGGCTTCGCATGCATCTTGAACCTCAAGAGCATACAGGTTCCTGACCCGTGAACCAATCTCATGACAACGAAAGCATCTCACCTTCGACTTGTCAACCTTCTTCCCATCATTGGAAGAACAAGATTCGGAAAGAGAAACCTTCTCCTTCCCCTTCTTCACCTTACTCGCTAAGGCACAATTCTCCTCATCCTGCATGGATGAAGAACCGTCCTTGGTGCTCCGTCTAATCTCCTCCTACACAAGATCAGACCAAAGTCTCTCCCATCCTGGCAATTTCTCCCTTCTATTCACCAAGTCCTGGTAGCTATGCCAACTCTTAGGAAGGTCAAGGAGTGCTAGACTCACCATCCTCATCCGACAGTCACCCCCACACTTCCCAGCTCATCCCGGCATTGGGTGAACTTCGTGAGATACTGGGGCATACTGTCTCTATTCTCACACTTAATGTTTCTGAGTTTCGCTCTTGCTTTGGAATTAAATTCGAATTCCACCAGCTCAAAACTCAACCGCTTCCGATCTAGAATTCGTGAGAACAAAGTATTTCTTGTACAGAGATTGACTGTCTGGGCATTCACTAGATATCTCACCTTCCAAAAGAAGGATGAATCCAGAGGATACCTGGCCCGATTACAGACTCTGTCTGAAGAAATAAAATGTAAACACTTTCTGAATAATAGATCTGATGATCAATCCTCGCTTGATATCCTGTAAAAATCTCTTCTACAAATCAAGTAGCTCTGATACCATGTAGAAATTTTGAATAATATGACACATATTCACAGATATTATCCTAATTATACACTTATAAGCGGAACATGCATAATACATAACCTCCTCTACGTTGATCATCAATTTACAGAAGCAGAAACATTCACATGCACACATAGAAGCATCAATCACACATATCAACACAGTATTTTCCTGGGGAAAGCATCTTGCTAAAAACCCAAACTATATGTATATTATATTGATTGAGAACATGTAACAATACATAGTACAATACTCCTCACAAGTACTCAGTACTATCTCCACATGTTACACACAATACAACTCCGATTTGATCTCCAAATCTCCTCCGCTTCTTGCCTGCCTCCACTGCACAATACTTGCTGAGAATGAATTAGAATGGTTTACCAAACTCGTATTTAACCTCCAAAGAGTCACTCACACTGGGAAAGACGTGAGCAGAGGCTATAATACTTGGTATTCGCCAATTCATTGGCATATTCAATCCCTTTGATTGTGCAAATCCTCATGCACAACTATAGTCACAACTGATAGCAATCTGATCCTCTAACATCTATCCCTGCTGAACTGAACATGCACTGACATGCAACTGAGTTAACTAATGTATTCTATAGTTGCATTATGAGTTAATAATTAGTTTAACAACTCATCATTAGTCTATTTGCAGTTAGACTAATTACAACTAGTTTAACCAAGTCAAACTGAACACAACTCCATCAACTCTACAATCAACTCCACCAAACTCAACTGATTGAGTTCTAACTGAAGTCATGCATGCAACAACTCAACTGACCCACAAAGAAAGCGTACTTCCTTCTGACAGCTGCATGTGCCACATCTGTAGCACAAACTGAAGTGCTCCAAGAGAATAAGATCAAGTTTATAGTCCAAATATTATTATGAGACAATAATATTTGACTTTTCTATTTTTGACTAGCAGTCTAAAAATAGACTATGATCACTCCTGCTGTGATCACTCCTGCTGTGATCGCTCCTGCTATGATCACTCCTGTTGTGATCACTCCTGCTGTGATCATCCCTGCTATGATCCAAAAATAAAACTTGCGCCATAAATTGCCTGCGGGCCCACTTAGTGAAGGCGACTCTTTTCACTAAACTCCATCATCTTGTTGCATTCTCAACAAGCATTTCTTGTTGCACACTTTTCAACAAATTTATGGTCTTACTTGTTACTGTTATTTCATAAAGATACATCAATCTGTGATGTACATTTAGTTGCAATCTATGGAAAGAAAGGATAGACCAAAACAGTAGGATCGAAATAAGCATCTCATTTAATAACAAGCTATTCTAAGCTCTCGAATTAGTTTTCAAAAATAACTATACATGGACTGGAAATTAAGCGAGAACTGAATTGAAAATTAGTAATTACTTCAATAGTATAAATCTTGTAAAGATGTCTTGTTGAGCCAGAAACACAGAGGATTGAACTCAAATGGAATCCAAATTAACTAAATTATAATATTAACACTGGAGAGTTCCAGATTCTAATATGAATACAAAACCCTGAAAACACATATTGTACACCGAACAAGAAGGGAGGTAGTTGAGACCAGGGTAGCCAAAATGGATTCGGTCGCCGGTACGGTCTCCCTCTTAAGTAATCCATATAATAGTATTATAATATACAAGGAAGCATAGAAATGTAAATGTACAGGAAAGCATTGAGATAATCTTTAAGATCATAGTCATACATCTTAAGCAACATGGAATAAAAATCTCAGAGTATATTAGACTGTCACAGAAAATATATGATACTCTCGCAGGGCCGCATGGCCATTAACCAAATGATATCAATTGAAACCTCAATTGCTAAATTCATTACCATAATTTTGAATTCAAGATCTGGAGAAAGCATTAGTGCAGAAAAAAAGAACTATGTTCAATCAATTTAGTGTCCTAAATTGCTTGCATGAATTATCAACCGAGGTTTGTAGACTGATGAAGTGTGATGCACTATATGTGCTTAATTAACTTTTCTCTTACTTCATTATTTTGTATTTTTATGTTTGTTTTGGGGGCTTCTGTTCTTTGATGTCTAAGAATATACAATCTATAAGAGATTTACATGGATCTAATGAGTTTTCAAAGGAAGGATAGGTTCCTAAGTTAGTCTAATCTCCTAAAAGTGGACCAAGAATCATTTTTAACTAGTTAGGACCTAATAAGAGAAACAAATCATCTATCTTATCTACCATTTAGTCCTAATCCATGGATCTAATTCTTATAACCAAAATTAATACTAATGCAGAAGGTAATTCAATAATTGCATTTATTTAGCCATTCAACCATTCAACTTTGGAACATGATAGAATCAATCTCCTTGAAATGATTTTTTGGAATGTCAAGTGATGCAACTAAGTAATGACCTCAACACAGAAAAGAAAAGATGACAGATTGTAAAACTGACATTATTCTGAGTAAGCTCAATCACTGCATGAAAAACCTCCTTCAGTGCAAGGGCCCTCTGCAACTGATGTGGCTGGATGATAGCTAATTAAAGATGCACTTTTAAACCACCATTGACTAAACAGAGTTTGTATTATCAACAAAACAAGGTTTGAACAGAGTTTTTAACAAAAAACCTGTAATCCCTTCTAGCTTCTCACTACTTCTCGATCTCATTTAACTGATATTTATATAAAAATAACATAATTGTTTAAGAAAAAATCTTGTTACAGGTGGATTGATATGAATCTATCATGATTGTTTATAAGAAGACATGCTACAAGTGACTTAATCCGCATTGTAATAAGACTGTTACACTTCTGAACAGCTACAGGTGGTCTGATCTACATTAACTCATCAACTTCTGATCAGCTACAAGTGGCTTAATCTGCATTAACTCTTCAACATAACTGTTAGACTCCTGATTAACTACGAAAGAGAAAATCAAGAGTCCTACTGCTACTAGATAACGTATTTGACTCCATCTTTGACCATGACTTTAGGCATGCTTTTCTATCAATCTTGACCAAGTGAGTAGGATAGAATCCATGTTGAGATGATTTTGGAGATGCCCATGTAGCCCAGTTCTTCATTTGACACCTGTAACCTGTCAAACTATGGGAGTAGCTACGGAACCCATAGTTAGTGGAAGAATAGGTTGCGTTTTGTAGCTAATTTGAAAAAGTCTATTAAAATAGCAAGAACATGAAAATATAATATGGTGATCATTTTAATGCTTTCCTAAGACAAAATCTAGCATTTATCATTGATTGGATCTGTAGTCCTATGAGAAATCAAGAAAAAAAGGTGAGAACAAATGTTAAGGGGAAGGTAATTCTGAGGTTCAACAAACTATAAGCTTAAATTTATTAAGAATTGTAGAAGCGAAGCCCTCAAAATTAACGAAAGAGGGAAAACATTAATAAGTTACTATTGGAGGCTATCACCCCTTTTAAAAGAAAGGCAATCTTTCAAACCCTAAGAAAATAGTAATATAAATTTGGTTGTCAGAACAACACAAATAATAACATCGAGACTAATTCGAGCATTACATTACCCCTATAACTAGGAATGCACCTATGGTACCACCCTTTAGGTAGCAACAGAGGTTGGAGACTAACAAGCAACATGTTGAGCTACTGAGTAACCTACCAGGGAAACCGGAATGCCCAAGATTTAGTTAATTGGCAACCAAAGGTATTAATAAGACTTGAAACCAAAATCGCACAAAGATTTTACCCACCATGACAAAACCCTGTTGTTCTGAGTCTGCATGCAAGATAAAGAACTAGGCCGATGCTCCTCCACCTACAAGAAACCACGACAAAGGCAAGTTAGAGACCCAACCATAGAAAATTGGGACGCATAACAAAAAATAATAACAAAACCGAATTAATGTGTGTCGTCGTTTACTTGTGAGGTTGTTTTCCAGTGTTGAAAACCCCTCAGAGAGGTGGGAAAATGAAGCAAGAGCTAGACATTCAACACTACAAGTGGTATCGGTTGCTGGAAGTGTTATAGGGTTGCCGTCGCCGAAAGCATATGAAGAGAGAAACCCTTCCTGAACAAGCGATGCAAATGGAATGCTGAGGACGGGGTTAGGTTGAGCGGTTATTGAAAGGAACCCTCGATCAAATCCAACTGTACAATTTAGAGTTAGCAAATCAATGTTCAAGAGGAATCCAGATCATGACCGAGAATTCCAGAGCCTAGGGCTGGATGGCCACCCATATAAAATCAAGACATGGAAATGCAATGGTTAAAGTGCCAATGCAACGAGAATGAAAATCACTTACATGTAGTAATCAATGTCAACCTATGTGCTACGAATTATATATTATAAAATGTACAATAAAAATCTATGTAATAATGTTTGATAAGTCGCGATTAAGTAAGATGTAAGGAAACGTTTGTTAGGTAGGGTAATAATTATAATATTTTTTTTATGAAGATTAACGTAATTGATTTATGGATGTGACAAGTTGTATCAGAGCTCAGCTCTTAATAATGTGGCCTGAATGGACAATGATGATAACAGTAAATGTTTTGAATTGTGCACAGAGAAGGAAGTAAGCAGGTAGACAAACCACGATGAGAAGAGGATTTCAAGGTCGAGGAACAGGCTCAATGCCGAACCCTGAAACGAATCCAGAATTGTCAGTGCAGCTGGGTGTAGAATATCAACAACAAAAAATTAGGTTGCTTGAAACCATTCAACAACTACAATCTAAAATGGTGCACCTTAGGACAAATAGTGAAAGTTTAATGCGAGAAAGGGAAATAATTCTTAAGAGCCTCTCAAACAAATAGAATCATCGAACCTCTCGACCTAGTCTTGAGCATAGAACCTATGATGAAGAAGAACGTCAACATCCAATTGAAAATACTCCAGAAGGGATCCACACCCAAAAATTTGACAAAAATAGAATGGACCATGAGGAAGAATTTGGTAATGTGTCCAAACCTAGGAAGACCAAGAAACCGAAACTGGAACTGCAAGGAGACTTTAGAAAAATTAAGCCTCCATTCTTCGATGGGGAGGCAGAGGAAGTTGTAGAAGCTTGGATTATTAATATGAACACATATTTCCAAGTTTATGAATATGATAGTCACCTTAAGGCTAGATTGGCCATTTATCAACTTCAGGGTAAGGCCACCTTGTGGTGGGAGTAATTTAAAATCATGCATGGAATAGAGGACCAGGATGTAACATGGGATGAGTTCCAGAAACATTTCATAAATAAATACCCGATGGAGCAATTCTGTGATGAGAAAGCCAAAGAATTTCATGATGTGAATTTGGGGCAGTTGACAATGGATGAATATGTGACAAAATTTACATCTTTATTAAGGTACGTGCCATATATCAGAGAGGAGAAATCTAAGGTACAACTCTTTCTGAGTATTTTACCTGCACATATGAAGGAAAGAATAGAGTTTGATAGTCCTAAGACTATGGATGAAGCCATTCAAAAGGCTTGAATGTGTTATCATCGGGTAAAGCAGAAGGGAGATTGGGGAAAAATGTCGTCTCAAAAGAAAGGACAAAGAATTATCATCATTTTCGAGAAACGAAACCCACAAAATTCAAGAATATACAAAGGAATTTATCAAGTAAACAACCTGGAAAGAGTCAACAAAAGATCAGGTGGAAAGGAGATAATAAGCTAATGGAAGCATATAGCAACTCGGAACCGAGTCAAGGACAGAAACCCCCCTTGCAGTGATGGGGTTGTGGGAGACCTCATTATTACAAGAATTATCCTCAACATACCTAACCAGAACCAGTTGCTAATATACAAGAGGAATCCATGGTTGGAGAGGTGGCAAGGAGCATGCCCTAGATCAACGCTGTATTGGAAGAAGGACAAGCTAATTACCAACCTACTGTGATAGAATTGGAAGGTAAGTTGACTACTCAATATATATCTATTCTGGTATATTCGGGTGCAAGCTTGAATTATGTTAGTCCCAAAGTGGTAGAAAGATGTTGTTGGCAAACACATAAATTTAAAAACCCTTGGTTAGTACAACTGGCTACAAGAAGCTAAGAGAAGCATAACTACCAAAGTTTTGAATTTTTCTGTGGACATAGGTGGCCAATTTACAAAAATAGATATGAGCGTACTACCTTTAGGTTCATATGATTTGTTAATTGGAATGGACTAGTTAGAAAGCCACTGGTCCTTAGTAAATTGTAAGGACAAGACCATCAATTACCTTGCTGAGGACAGTACTTGGCAAGAAATCCAAGGAGTCAAAAAGCTCATGAGGTTGTGTCCCATCATTGCCTCCCAACTAAGTAAATGTATTAGAAAGGGTTGTATGATTTACGTTGTCCAAGTTGGGTATTCCAATTCCAAAGAGAAAATTTCTACTCTGGAAAGCATACTGGTAATTCAGGAATTTACAAATGTATTTCTTGAAAATATTATAGGGATGCCTCCGAAGCAAGATATTGATTTTACAATTGTATTAATCCTTGGGGTAGCACTAGTGTCTAAAGCCCCTTACCATATGAGTATTCCAGAGTTAACTGAACTTAAAATGCAATTGCAGGGATTACTCAATAAAGGGTATATACGCCCCAATGTGTCACCCTGGGGGGATCAATATTGTTTGTAAGAAAGAAAGATGGTACACTGCGATTGTGTATTGACTACAAGAAACTTAATAAGTTAATTATTAAAAACAAATACCCTCTACCTCAAATTCATGACCTATTTGATTAGGTCAAGGGTGCAACCATCTTCTCCAAGATTGATTTATGATCGAGATATCATCAGATCTAGGTAAAGGAAGAAGATATTTGTAAAACAACCTTTTGAAATCGGTACGGCCACTATGAATTTGTAGTTCTACCTTTTGGATTAACTAACACACTCGTGACATTCAAGAGTTTGATGCATGGCATTTTCCACCCTTTCTTGGATAAATTTGTTCTAATATTTATAGACGATATTTTGACTTACTCCAAGTATTTAGAAGAACATAAGGAACACTTACAGATAGTATCACAAATGTAAAGAAATCATGAGCTGTATGTAAAGTGTAGCAAGTGTGATTTTTACAAAGAACAAATTCAGTACTTGGGACATGTTATTACAGTTGAAGGTATAAATGTTAATCCTAAGAAAATTAGGACTATTATAGAATGACCAGTTCCCAAAAACGTGGCTGATATACCATCCTTTATGGGTTTGGCGGGCTGTTACAGCCATTTCATTGAGAATTTCTCTCGAATTGCATATCCCATCACCTCCTTACAAAAGAAGGGAAGGACGTTTAAATGGACCAATGAATGTTAGTAGAGATTTGAGAAGTTAAAACATTTATTAACCACTACCCCTGTATTAAGGATTGTTGACCCAAATAAGGAATTTATCATTTTCACAGATGCAT
This sequence comes from Pinus tabuliformis, assembly GCA_031772625.1. Classification (NCBI taxonomy): domain Eukaryota; kingdom Viridiplantae; phylum Streptophyta; class Pinopsida; order Pinales; family Pinaceae; genus Pinus; species Pinus tabuliformis. The sequence continues at coordinate 654,207,369 of CM062818.1, read as the reverse complement.
GTATAGAAGGTGTTGGGGCTGTATTAACACAAAATGGGAAGGTGATTTCTTATGAGTCTCGAAAGCTAAAAGAACATGAAAAACGATGCTCTGCCTATGATTTGGAACTATGTGCTCTATTTCATCCATTAAAGGTATGGAGGCACTATCTTATGGTAATGAATTTAGCAATTGATATTTCAATCAATATCAGTTGGTTAATGGCCATGTGGCCCTGTGAGAGTATCACATATTTGCTGTGACAGTATAACATACTGAGATTTTGATTCCATGTTGCTTAAGGTGTATGGCTATGATCTTAAGATTATCTCTATGCTTTCTTGTACATTTACATTTATATGCTTCCCTATATATTTTAATACTATTATATGGATTAGTTAAGAGGGAGACTGGACCGGTAGCTGAATCCCTTTCGGTTGCCCTGGTCTCAACTCCCTCCCTTCTTGTTCGGTGTACAATTTGTGTTTTCAAGGTTTTGTATTCATATTAGAATCTAGAACTGTCCAGAGTTAATATTGTAATTTAGTTAATCTGGATTCCATTTGAGTTTAATCCTCTGTGTTTCTGGCTAAACAGGACACCTTTACAAGCTTTATACTTGAATATATAAAACATTTTCAGAAGAAATCACTTTGAAGATTTTGGTCGACGCGTTTCGAACCAACCGGTGTGGTTCATCTTCAGGACAAGATGAAGAAAAAAATCTAGGAAGTAAGTTAAATAAGAAGACATGCGATCCTAATGGTCAAAAGAAAATGACTATATTTGACTTGGGGAGGAAAAGGGAAATACGTTATATTATGTAATATATTTTTACTATTGAAATAATTACCAATTTTCAATTCAGTTCTCGCTTAGTTTCCAGTCCATGTATAGTTATTTTTGACAACTAATTCGAGAGCTTAGAATAGCTTGTTATTAAATTGGATGCTTATTTCGGTCCTACTGTTTGGTCTATCCTTTCTTTCCATAGATTGAAACTAAATGTACATCACATATTGATGTATCTTTATGAAATAACAGTAACAAGTAATACCATAAATTTGACTACTCCATGTAGATTCTATTTTCCATCTACAGGCTACTAAGCTTTCTATAATTCTAGTTATAGTATAATCCTTCAAACTAACTACTATTTCCTTGCAACATGACTTTCCACACTGGTATTGGCTAAACAATAAATAATATAATCATCACATTTCATTCGCAGACTATAAGATTTTTTTCCTAATTAAGTAAATATATATATCTATATCTATATATATATATATATATATATATATATATATATATATATATATATATATTTGCACAAATACTTATCTGTAAATTTTCAATCTCTCAAATTCCACAGGGCTGAGACCGTTCCTCCTAATTTTGAGAAGGGAAATTACGTTTGCTTCTTTCCCCGAGCTTCTGCTCCAGAGAGTAGATTCAGTTATTGTCTAATGGAAGACCTCAAGACCTTAGTCGAGTCTATCCTTTCTGGTCTTTTAACAGAGTCTGCCCACAAGTCTTCACCAGCTCTCTCAAATTTCCACAGGGCTGAGACCGTTCCTCCCAATTTTGAAAAGGGAAATTATGTCTGCTTCTTTCCCTGAGCTTCTGCTCCAGACAGTAGATTCAGTTATTGTCTAATCGAAGACCTCAAGACCTTAGTCCAGTCTATCCTTTCTAGTCTCTTAACAGACTCTACCCACAAGTCTTCACCAACTCATGACCACTCTGATTGGTAACATACCTCCTATGTTTCCCAATCCCTTTTTTCTCCCCTTTCTCCACAATGAAAATAGAACCCCTTTCTTTCCACTAATGAATCTCTTTTATCTTCACGGGAGAGTTGTAACTGCTTCTTCTAACTATATGGAGGTTAGAGTTTGTTAACCAGTCTTCCCTCAAGAATTTGGAGATTTAATTATTTAATAAAATAACATTACTTAAATGTTAACACAAGTTCTTCTAATTTCCACATGAAAAATGTAAATGTAATTATTGGTAATTCACTTGTCACTTAGGGGTGTTACATGGACATTTACCTCATGAACTTTAGTAAAATTACAAAAAATATATCACAAACATAGTTGATATGCAACTCTTTTAAAGTGTATCATTCATATAAGACAAAATGTATGTACAATTTCAATACACTTCTCTAATACATCATTCTATATCCAGAGAAAAGTTAGTCTATGTAAGGGCCTTATTCCTATTATTAGAGCCTCAATCTATTATACGCTAACAGATCTATTTTCCTGCTGATTTAAAAGTAATAAAAGGAGCTTACTGACCTTCTCACATAGCTTTAAACATTTAACATCTTATCATTTTATCATAAGCAACATAAATTAAGGTGAGCATTCCATTGATATCAACTTAACAAGAGTAGTCCATGCAAAAATACCTGTTCCGGTGGTTGATGATGATACCTTTGACTTATAGCTCCAGCTGAACGCTCCTTCTCACCGACCCAATCGGATTTACCTCCCAGCCAACTAGGAAATAAATTCCTAGCCCAGGAAACCTCCACAGGTTCCTTAGCCCTCCATGCCCAAGTCCAACCAGATATAGTGTGTCCTCAAGAAGAATGTGAAAAACCAGATAACAATACTTTCCTCCTCTCAAACCCAAGAAACCTCCATAGGTTTCAAAGGTCTCTCAAAATCATAACAAGTCCACACAATCACAACCAACCCCCACAATCATAAGCAAGACCCCCAACCTCCCCTTTCTTCCTTCCCCCTTCCCTTTTTATACCCTCCTTCCCTTCTCCATCTCAACCACCTCTCATTAATGTCATTAACTTCTCATCCATCCTTACAGTTGACTTCTCTTCTCCCAAGTAAGTTAGGAGTACATTTGGAAATGTGACATGAATATAAAATTGAGAATTTAATGGGAAAGGATCATGTCTTCTCCCAAATAAAATACATTTGGGAATGTGAGGTGAATATATATATATATATATATATATATATATATATATATATTGATAATTAAATGGAGATGACTATGTCTTCTCCCAAGTAAATGTGAGGGTACATTGGGGAATGTGAGATGTAATTACATGGAGAGGACCATGTCTTCTCCTTAGTAAATGTGAGGGTACATTGGGGAATGTGAAATGAATATATATATTGATAATAAGATGAAGAGGACTATTTCTTCTCCCAAGTAAATGTGAGGGTACATTGGAGAATGTGAGATGTAATTACATGGAGAGGACCATGTCCTCTCCTTAGTAAATGTGAGGGTACATTGGGTGATGTGAAATGAATATATATATATTTGAAATAATGCAAGGAGACCATATCCTACCTAATATTCAATTTGAAAAGGTAAGTGGGGAATTTGATTAATGGAAATCATGAATTTTATATTAGACCAATATTTCTCAATATTTTTAGATAATGTAAACATTAACAAAATTTGTAGGATAAGATTTAAGTGGGGCATTACATACACCCCTCCTTCAGAAAACTTCGTCCCGAAGTTAGAATGAAAAGATGCAAGGAGTTTGAAAGCATAGCAACCAGAGAGAGTTATAGCAATAAAATCGGATAAGTCCGACAATGACATTTCTTCCCATCAAGAGTCTCCAACTGATCTATATCTTCCTATTCACCCTGGCCTACTTCCGTTCCCACCCTATCTGTCCTCTGCTGCCTTATCAGTGGCAAAGGCCATACTGACCACTGATAAACCGACATGGTGGGAGCGTCGAATGCCTCGACCAAACTTTCCCCAGCAGGCGTCTGGCAATCATCATCACACGTCTCGGGGGAGCGTTCAGCTGTCCTCCCCACAATTCCAGGTTTCGGAGGATACACGGTGGGAAACACCTCCACCCCTCCTTCAGAGCACGGACCACACTACAGAGCTGGTTGGACTTGTCATCAAATAATCCAGTCAAGTCGTCTTGCCACCGGCCATCATGCATTTACTCGTGTCATAAGAGTGCATATCCCGTGGATATCAATGCAGAAGAATAATGTACATTATACCTTTTCATGAGATGTCTCAACCTTCCTTCAATGGAAGAGTAGCTCTGAGCTATCATACAATTCCTTCCAACCTGTAATTCAGTTCTCATCCCCGCATGTATATATATCCACAAATAATATAGCCACATGATTTTAAACATCATGTTTATTATGCCCAATGTCCATGTGCCAAGTTTGTTGTTCATATCACAATTTCACGAAATCATTCATGTAAATAAATCATATCCATTCATTAGTATCGGTATCTTTATCTGTTGGCTTATTTCCGCAAGCCCAGCTATTTTAAAATAGAAGTAGAATTCATAACAGAGCAATCCATGACCAACAGAATTATCAGAGCAGTAAGAATTACACATACATATATTGCATATCAAACAGAGTGTTTCTGAGCAGAGGAGTCACATGTTTATATTGTGTACCCAACAGAGTTTTTTTTTTCAGATCAGAGGAATCACATGTTTATATCGTATACCCGACAGAGCATTTCTGAGCAGAGGAGTCACACGTGAACCGGTGGAACAACAAGGTAAGAGGAGCATAAATAGGGAGAGCGGCGGTCACACTGGAATAGCAGCTTTTTAGAGAAACAGCGGAGTAATATTATCGGCGGGTGTTATTAAGTGCCATTCCTAAACCTCCGATTGTGACATACCCTTCAAACCCGATGACAACTTTAGGGTCGGTTGAATATTTTATCGCATTCGTGGGAGGAGTCGGCCCATCGACGTTTCAGCAATCGGCGATGCCAGGGGGTCGTTCTTCGAAAAGCTTCCCCTTTTTCCGATTGCGATAAAGTCACGGACTCGACGGTCTATATATATTATGGTTCACGGCTGTGCTGCACCTGCCCATCGGTAATTCTTCACAGGGGGTTTCCAACTACAAACTCCGATTGCGATGAGTTAAGCGGACCCGATTCCTTATTAAAATATGGCTTGATGATTTATCGCGTCTGGGGAGAGTCGGCAATTGGCAAATCGACAATCGAGTAAGGTTTAATTCATAAGGGTTCCCATATGCTCCGTTTGCCGATTGCGATTTATGTTGCGGAACCGATAGCTATAAGTCCGGTTGTAACATTATTTGAATTCCACCCTTTTTCCCTTGCCTGTTTTGGTTCATTGTTCCTGTGTAAGGGACATTTGGTCTGCGTGGTCTTTCTGAGGTAGAAAGCATGCATTCTGATAGTTCAGGGAGTGGATCCAGCGGTTGCGATTTTGCGATGGGGACGTGGCACGGGAGGTTCTAAAAGTAGTTGTAAAGCGGCATAATACTCTGGGATAGTGGTGTAGCACACACATAATGAAAATGGCATTCCCTTTTTTTTAAAGAAAACTCTGCTTTTCGCTCTGATTTTCTCAGTTTGATAGAGATTTTAGGCTTTACCACATTGGGCTATATGCGATCCAAAAAAATTCTGATAAGTTATGTATCAGCTAATCCATCACCGCGTGAGTCATACATGTAGTCCATATATCAACCATCTCTATCAGCAATTTCAAATTCACCAACAGAGTCATATAAGTAGTTTTATGTGTCATGCCAGATGCGTCAACATTTCATAAATAAATAACATGAAAATAGAATCTTGACATAGGTGGCTATCTATGTTAAAATGGGCATCATAAACGCTCATGTGATATCCTTGTGGAACCCCTCAATAATAATTAGAGTTGAAACAGATTCAACTTTCCGTCATGGAAAATAGTATTTGGACCTGAATATGCTATGAGGTGGTACCAAAACCAAGATAATGGCAAGCAATGGATTAATGCACTATCAATTCCACTAGAAGGTGCTAGTATAAGTTTTATGCATATACTTTATTTTAACCCTTAGTGAATATAAAAGTCGCACTCTTCTGATTTGATGATCTCTCATCTTCCAAACCCCTTTAGTTAATCTTACAACCAAAAGACTCAAAACTTCAAAAATTGCTTCCAACTATCATAAAACTGTGATTTCCCAACAATATGGCACAATTGGGTGGGTCTTTGAAAGAGTTTTTATAATCCGCAAGCTGAGGAAAGCTTGCTTCGTATGCACCAATATGTTTCCTCTTCTTCCATATCACTCTGAGGGCATAAACTATGAGGCATAAGCATTTTTTTTCTTTAAAGAAGGACCATTGTCCTCCCCCTCACAATTAGTAGTATAATGAAGTGGTCTGGGCATTCCTGGTTTAGTGTTTTATCCTTTCATGGCCAACAATGGTGTCTTATCCACATGAGCAACCTTTTCAAATATTGACAAGACAAGAATAAGAATTAACATAAAATATTCCTTGAAAGAGTTTGATTCAGATATTTCTTTGTCTCTACAACTAACATCAAACAACTATTGATAAAAATATTTAGCATTTATCAACTCAATCATAACACCAATCAGGTTATGAGTCTCTGTCAGGTTCAGACTTAGGACGGGTCTTCTCCAGCTTAGTCCTGTGCTCAACATAATGATATCCTCCAGGATTGTCTCCACCAACTCTCATGTTGCACCATTGATTTTTTTTTTGTCTGAGAACACCTTCTTTAACACCTGAGCTTCAATTTCCACATGTCTAATACATGATCATAATTTCTGATAATTGAAAGACCATTGTTGATTCGTTATCTTGTTCCTAGGAATTTTTTTCCTTCCCTCCATTGTTATTCTATTCAAGTAAGATCACTCAGTGGATATTACAAATCTCCATGCCCACCTTAATGTACCAATTTTCTAGGTTTCACATGATTTTTCTGCCTAGGTCTTAATTCTCCTTGAGTTGCTTTGTATCCCGGTGATTTCCTTTCTCTCGGATCACATCTCTCAAGTCAGCATTGTGTATCTTATTGTCCCAACCTGGGGTTTTGATTTGGTGTACTCTACTCTTTGAGTCAATATGTCTGTTCTACTCATTATCAATACTATCATGGATTTTTATTCTCAAGTGATATATACATATCGGTGTGCTCTCTGGCTTCACCTTGATGGATTTTCACTACTAGATCCATGATATTCCATTTTTGTCATTGTACTGCATGGAACAACTTTCGTTATTGTTAACTTCTCTTTTCTTGATATTGCCTGGTTTCCCTCAGACTCTTAATCAATTATATGGATAGTATTTATTTGTCCATGAATGCTATTATTATTGAATTGAATTGATATATTTCAAATTCTCTACTCTGGATCTTACTGCATACTGTTCTCGAAAAGGAGGTCAAATTTTAACAATGATGCATAGCTCTGGTATCTTCTGACTTGTGTTGTTGATTCCCTCGCAATATGCCCAGGTTTGTACACCTTGAATTCTTTATTCTTGTAACTGCCCCATTCTTAGTGTGCAAATTACGTAACACATGTTGCAGCCTGACTTTTGCAAGCATTCTAGATTCGCTTATTTGGAAGGTTATGTAACTCATCGTAACTCTTAATTATGCATTCCTCTGCCTCAAGATTATCAATGGCATTTTGTAAGTACTTATTGGTATCTATGTAAAATTCCACACAGGTCTGGAGACTAACGCAGGATTTCCTTCGAATAGTAATGGCTTGGGCCTCCTCTACATAGGCAACAACTCTGTCAATACGATGCAGATGCCAAACTGTGTAACAGTTCATGCCGATATAGTATTGGCCAGTGCTGGTGTCATAACATTTATACTACCATGTTGAATAATGCTAACGCTCAGGTCCAACGCAACGCTGCCATTTCCATATCCTTGTCATCTATGCCTACTATCCCTGGTTTAGGTTGTAGTGATTTTGGAGTGACAACTATCGTTTCTAATACAGACTTGCCCAAATTCCTTGGCAGATTCTAGGTTAAGATGTGGGCAGTGTGATTTGCCTGAATTCCTTGGTGATTTATTTATAGGAGACAAGGGAGTGTCGTCATCTTCTACTTTTATCTAGTTCATCACCATTAGATTCATTGCGTACATCTTTATTGTCTATTGACCTACTGCTTTGGTCATTGGTGGACATTAGATTTCATTTATCTATGCAATATAAAACTCACAGCAGAGGTCCGTTAATAGTCTAGACTGTTGAAATTCAATAACCCAATGTATGTCAGATTAAGTAAGACTTTAACTAGATATCAACAAAATTGAATTTGATAAGTTTCTTTGCCTAATTCCATTAAATGACTCGTATATTGTAAACATAAACACAAGGTGGTCAATCACTCTCAAGTAGGCTTCCTATTGTGGATTTGTCTTTTATTCATCCTTATCTAGAGAACTTACTTACACCGGGAAAACAGGCTGCGTTGGGGTTGGATTCGCAGAGAGTTGATCCTTGCCTTTGATATTCAATCTTTGTTTTACTTGTAATCTCCAAAAGGCATGGATAATGAATGAAGGTTGGGCACCTAGTCTACAGATTTCCTCTGATTCCTATTATTGATGCTTGCAGCCTTCTCATTCAAATTTGATTGAGTCAATTTTATAATATTGAGCGGGTCTCTCTTCCTTGGTTTTAATGGAATTGTTATGAATTTGAGCAGTTTCCCTTTACCACAAAGGGTTGTAGCTTAGGATATTTATCCCTAATATGCATTTGAGCGACCAGGATAGGACTTTTCCTTTGCCTCTTGTTCCACTTGTAATTTTTTTTGTATACACATACATATATCTCAAGATGTAGTTTAGTTGATGGCATACAAGCAAGTAGGTGAAGATATCCCCCTTAACCTTCAATTTTCCCCAATGGACAACCAGGCAAATTTGACCCAACCATTGACCAACAAGCAGAATGCCCTACAAAGGTATGTCAAAGGAAACCTTAACCCTGAGGCAGTAGTAATAATCCAGCATCATTTACTTTAACGGGATCCCATTACTTAATAAATTAGCCCGAAGTTTGCTATGATCCTAGATTAGTATTTGCTGCATGTGACTAGCAAATGCTTAGATCAACTTTACTGGTACTTTGTAATCTCTCACAACTCTGACAATAATTTTGAACATCAAGATGTTACACCTGGGGTTCGATAGCAACTCAACCAGTGCACACAAGGTTTATTTCTTGCAACCAATGTTTTTATATCCAACCAACTAATCCACTGGATAGACTAGAACCAATCAGTATTTTAACTCTTATTTGTAATTATCTGTACATGTCGACCAACAATTTGCGATCTACTAGAACTTAGTCTATCTTCAATATAGATATACATATATATAAGTATATTTCCTGAACCACAGTAGAAAGTAAAACCTTAGTTGGGTCAGTCATAAAAGTTACTGTGTTTATTTTAGTGAACAAGGATGAGTAACACATTTCTGATCTTCTCCTACAGACAATACTATCCGTGTAAGTTTCATGACGAGAAGAATTACACACTTTTGAATAATATTGCAGAGAAGTGGCTTGGAATATCCCTGAGTTTAGTTACAACTACTTGTAACTCATTAGTCTTCGTATTGCTACATCTGCATATATGATGTGTATGATCGTACTCTGTTTTAAGGACAAAGTCTAGCTACGAGAGTAGTCATAGTCGAGAAATGCAAGGAATGGTAATTATTGGTAGTAATACTAGTTTAAGCCATTCAAACCTTCCCATGGCCAGATTCAAAACCTCGAAGCAAGCCAAAACGCATTGATAAATCTGAAATCTAACCAACTACCAGAACTAAACCCTGTAAGGGTTAATTGAAACAGTTTGAAAAGATAGTTCATGGACAGTTAAAAGTTGGGAACTCAAGGATTCACCCATGACCTTTGAAAAGCATGACAATATCGGTTGCCCTACTGACCAATTTAATTTTGATCTTGTTGCATAGACAAGGTGAAATAGATTGCAGTAACAGATGACTCCTTTTATCATGATATTTCTTTCATACTCAAGGTAACCCACAGAGAACCCTAAGAAATAGATCCATTCCAGTTATGCCATTATGTAGGTGATCACTGTAGCTAACTTATGACTCGATATTTTTTGGCCAAATCCTTTGATAAGAACAATAAACTAATTATACCGCAATGAACATTTCGAAATTGTAAGGTAAATGGATCGGTAAGGTTCCAAACACGTCGGACAAGGGTTGCCTAGAGGGATGAATTTTCTCCTAAATAACTTCATCCTTGCTCCAGTTTATAATGGTAGCTTCTTTTACTTATCATAAATCAACACCCGACTACTTGGCATCCTTATTCCCACCGACCAGCCACAGATCTTAAAGTGGTTTTATACACAGCAAGAGGAGGTTTATAATCCACAATCAAGAGGAGCTTATACGCACCATCCTAAAGGAGATCAAGCCGTGGTGAAAAGAGGCTTCTACACGCAGTCCAAAGGTACCTTAATCACAGGTCAAGAGGAGCCTTAATCCGTACTTAAGGAGAGGCTTAAATTTCTGTCAAGAGAGCCTTAAAACGCGACTACGGAGGCTCCAAAATGCAGCCAAAGGGCAGCAGAACAGGTCTATGAAGAGACAGGTGCAGGGGAGGCTTTCATATATGCTAGAAGTCCTTGAAAGATACTGCCGAATCCCAAAGGAGCTGCAGCGAAGCGACATCGCATGTAATGCATGCTTGGAAGAAGTAAGAGGAGCGACCCAACAAGCGTATTAGAGCACACAGAGGACACAGACAGAGCCCGCTGAGAGGGTCTGCAACTTGACAGGGTGATCACTTGGAAACCTGTTCTATTAGCTGCCGCCTTTGCGACTCCTCGTTGCAGGAAGAATGCAAGTGCCCGTTGTTCCCCGGCCCCGGCTGGAGTTTCTCAACACAAAACCCCCACCGAACTATGTGGCCAGGCTGGACCGAGGGGCCACGGGGTTCACCACGCGGTCTGATATCGGGACTGCGAGGGCTGCCCCGGACCGCTCTGCCACTACCATAGGAGGCGTGTCAGTGGGCAGAGGACGGGGCAAGGGCAGTGCCGGTGCCGCGGGTGCTGAAGAGGAGGAAAAAGTAGACGACGAGAAGGGATATGATGAGAACGAGAAGTTCGATGAATTTGAGGGTAACGATGTGGGTTTGTTTGCCTCTGCCGAATATGATGAGGACGATAAGGAAGTTGATGTCGTCTGGGAGAGCATTGATAAAAGAATGGACTCTCGCCGCAAGGACCGGCGGGAGGCAAGGCTGAAACAGGAGATTGAGAAGTACAGAGCCTCAAACCCTAAAATTACAGAGCAGTTTGCAGACCTTAAGAGGAAATTGTATACGCTCTCTGTTAGCCTCCTATACCAATAGGTTTCATTTTTCATGATTGGCAGAGGAAATTCCAAATATGTTCTACTTTGATGATGCAAAGATCCCATATTTCTGTGGAAGAACATGTCTGTATATAGTTTGGATAGTGTCCTACTTCTGGATGGGTGATCCAACAGCCTAATCTGGATCATGCCATGTTTAAATTGATGTTGTAGAATAGAGAAAGAGAATCTGTCCAAACTGTCTAATCTTGGCAGATTAGCAGATCAGGTAGAGAATGAAGGTTCCCAACTGCTTAATCTGGGCCCTTGGAAGTGATAAGGGTAGTTGTAGATAGAAACTCAAAAGAAAAGAAAAAGAAAAAGAGCAATTGAGGGTTTGCAAGTCTAAGTGCACCCTCCCTGAAGTAACAAAAAATGCTAGGTACTAAGAAGGGTAGGTAGAAAGGGGTTGCAGAAGCTTGTTTTCAGTTATATTGTTGGCCTTGGCAGAAAGCATATATTGACAAGAGAAGGTTCACCTGTCTCAACATTTTGGTAACAACACAGTGAAGCATGTCTAACTCCCCAATCATTCCCCACAAAACATCTTTCTAACATTCCCTAAAGGTCCAATGGGATTTCCTCATTGTGTACTAATATCACCTTTTGATTATGGCAACATCAAGCCAAGGTGTTGATTCCTATTACACAAGAAGCCACATTTCTTGTGTAAAATCATTCCTCACCCTCATCTGCTTCTAAATCTAAGTTTACTCCTTAAACTTAGCCCTCTATTTCTCTCCCACATTTCAAAATTCATATTAACCCCTAATTTTACTATATAGCTCCCTAAGTTCTCCCATTCCCTATTATTATAGCATTATTGTGCAAAAAATCCCAGAAATATATATATTTCCCCCCCTTTGGCAATCTAGCCATATATCCCAAAGTTTGGAAGTGGGAGAAAGTCCGAGTCCCATGGAATATCTGTTCACACTTTATTTTTGGGAATTAAATCAACATCCGGTTGATTTAATAACCCTAAGCGCACCTTATAAACGGATATATCGTTTACCATTTATCCCCGAAAACCTCAGAAAACCCACAATTTTCATTTATCCAAAGTTTTGTCCTGGCGCGCTTTTCCACAAATAACAATTGTTTATTATACGGGCCCCGCCGTATCGCTCTGACATCTCCGCATCCCGTCATCCGTCGGATCCGGGCCCTCCCATCCGACGGCCCTCGGCGATTTCGGACCGCCCCCGATCGCCGTCCTTTAGCGCCCGAAAAATGTCAGAAGATGACGTCTGTCCGTGGACGCGTGTCCATTTCTCATTGTATCGGGCGACCTCCGACACAAACCGGGCCCGTACCAAAAGCGGTCCGATAAAACCGCTTACCGCTATTGCCTTTCCGCCTTACGTCATCCCTGCATCACCACCACGCCATTGCCGCATCAACATTACGTCAGCTTCCATTCTGCCATTGTTCCGACCTGTCCGCCACGTCGCTCGTCCACGTCGACCAATCACCAGTTGACACGTCATCCCGCCGTACCCGACCCCACCAATGATGTCATGCTGACGTCATCCATCAAAAAGGCGCCAAAAACCAATTTTTCCATATTATCGCGCAAAAGTCATGGTTTTTTGTATTTTTCACATATTTTAGCACTCTGTGTAACTTGCATGCGTTTACGTCGTTCTTCTGCCAACCTCCAGAAATTCGTCCTTGAGCTGCTGCCGCCTGGAATTCCGCATGGTCATCTGCCTCCCGTCGCGCCATAACCAGGTATTTACCTGTTTCTCCCACCAACTGGTTTTTTCAGTCTTCACAAGCTAAAAACGCAAAATAACCACCATCCGGCATTCTGAACTCCTATACCTTCAAAGACTGAACTAATATCCCTTGGAGGTCCCAAATTCATCAAAGTCCCCTCATTCACTGCATTGTGCTTAACCCACACCCTTCACAGAGTTTTCGTGTCGCAGGGCGTGCCACAGCAAGATAATTCACCCTGTTTCACCTCCTTTGATAGCATTTCACCTCAATTTTGCCAAAGCTACCCTGTTTCTCCCTGAAAATCTCTTTCTCTGTCAAAACTCACCACATTCATCCACAATTCAGGTATAAATCCAGTTCAGAGGATAATTAAAGCATGGAGACCCCTGTGGCCTTGAACATTACTCCCCTGAGTGCCCCACAGAGGAACCTAGACTGGCTGGCCCTTGCTGACATGGATCATCAAATTAAAGAGACAGTTGAGATAACTACCAAGTATCATGTACATACTGTTTGTGAGCTGAGGGATAAATACATGAGTGGTGCTGATGACATAGGTATCTGGGAGTCTAATTTGCCCATTTATTACCTACCTCAAGTCAATGTGTTCCCAGACCTCATCCATCAGTGTTGTGAACACTATGACCCCTCACAGAGAGCAGTTTTGAGTTCATCTGGGAATGTTTTATTCCACGTCACTCCACAATCCATAAATTAGATGTTGAACTTTAAACCAACTAGACCTCTAGTCCCCCTTTCTATGAATTTTCTGCTACAAGAAGCTGCCAAATTTCCCAGCTCAGAGGTCACAAAGATTGGTTAGTTGTTCATGAAACCAGAATATCAGCCCCGACAACCTTCTCCCTATCTACATGTCTGGTTCAATGATACAGGGAGACTGCTAGTGGACATAATCTCCTGCATTCTGGGATTCAATACCAGTGAGTTTGTAGATGATACAACCTTGGTGATGTTATCCATGTTCACTCCAGGGCAGCCTCCTGCGCCCCAGTATGATTATGCCACATTCATTGCTGACAATATTCATGAGAAATTCATGAATCTGGAGAGGGAAAGGGTATTCAAATACACCTCTTATATATATCACTTAATGTTATACTTTCAGCCTGATAGTTTCCCTGTCTCCTTGAGAAAGCTGGATGCAAAAGGAAACAAGAGGTCAGTGGTATTTTGGTCATCAGTTTGTCACCACATCTCTTGCTCCCCATACAGCTATTGTGAGTTCATTGATCTGTTCATCTATCCAGCCTTGTCTCTGCTACAGAGTTCTCCTCCTCCTAGACTCACCGATGATATGCAGAAGATCCTCCAGCTTTCAAAGAATTATAGCATTGGAGATTGGTACTTCTACCAAGACCACATAGTAATCAGAATATATGGCTGTGAGCTAGCCCCTTACAGACTGCCAAAGTATGTCCCCATGAGACTTTTGCATTAGAGTATTTCCGGCAATTTGGAAATGCAGACATGATTCACTTTCATAGCAGAAATAAGAAAGCACAGCTCAAAATCAAACACCAACTGGGCCCATTCATTTTCAACAAAAGAGAAGAAGCATGGCAAGAGGTAGATAAAATTCTAAAGAGCTTCCAGCTGCAAACAAGCTTCCTTTGGTCACCCTATGACCCCAATCATTTTATAAGTCTTAGAAGAGTCAGATACAGACTTGCGAGCTATGACCATGTCAGCATCCCACACATTGAAAAATATGCAAATCAGTTAGAATGGAAGGAGGGCACCCTAGTGGAAGCATGTTCTAGGGAAGAAATGGCACAAAAAGAAATGAAGCAGTTAGAAAAATCAGTTGACTTGGAATTTTTTGAACAAGTTTGCTCCCCAGTACTCAAGCATCTTGGAGTAGCTGCTTCCTCTTCTACTACTCCCCATCAATCTGCCCAAGCCTCTACTCAAGCAGCAACTACAGCTAAAGGAAAAGATATGCAACAAGAGGAGCCACTCTCTAACATAGAGCAGCAAGCAGAACGACAAGAAGGAATGGCTGAGGCACCTTCAAATACAGAGCAACAAACTCAGGAAAAGGTCCCTCCTAGGCAGGAGGTAACAGTGGAAACCTCGGTGCTGCAAACTCCAGCTAATGAGGAAAGAACAAGGAAGAGAGACAGGCAGGAGGAAACTCCTCTCACCACTTCAACAGATCAACAAGGTGAGAAAAGACAAAGGTTGAATCCCTTTTCTGAGGAGGAGATGCCTGAAAGACCCACTGGTACCATGCTACCTCCCAACATTGAAACATCAGCCAGTTCCTATCAGCAGGAACAAGAAATACAGCATGGAGGAGAAGTTAGTTCATCAGGGCAGCGGACAAGGTCTGAGTCTAGCATCAAGAAGCAGTTTATAGAGATAAAATCAAGAAATGAGCCAATTAGAATCCAACTCTAAAACCAGCTGCTCAAGATGGCGCCAACCAATCAAGAAAGGCTTATGTCGGCCTATGATATTCAAGAGGGAAAATTGACTCTTAGTCATTTTAGGCCCACCATGCTGCAGCCTCAGTCAGCTGCCGACTATATCAGGACCAACCTAGAGGTCTTTGCCAAGGACATCCATCCTATGGATCAGATAGAACTGCACAAACAAACAGGGGAGATGGTTTATGCTACACTAGCTGATAAGACCCTATTGGCACATAGGTTGCAGAACTCCCTAAATAACACTACTTCTCAATTGGAGCTAGAGAAAGCTTCCTCTCAAGCCAAGGATAACAGAATCAAGTCCTTGGAAGAAATCATCATAGAACTGGGCCATGATCCAAATGACCCTAAGGGAGTGCAAGCATTAATGAAGAAGAAAGATGAGGACATAGCAGCTTTGAAGAAGCTGGTTAAGCTACCACCAACCCTTCACCCTCAGACTGAAGATGTTGCCCAGCAAAGAAAAGATCAAGATGTGACGGCTATGCTGGTGGCTTTGCACAAAAGGCTAGTGGAAACAGAAGGTGCTTTAGAGGCAGCCTTAAAGCAAAAGGAAGGAGAACAGGTGTCTCAGCCACCTCAGCAAGTTATAAATCTTGAGGATACTCCTCAAGTAATAATTCCTCCCCCAGAAAGGACATCAGAAGCAGGCCCTTCAGCACCAGAACCAGATTTGGCAGCACCAGAGCAGGCACCCAGCCTTGACATGCAGAATATGAGGAAGGAACTGGAGGCTCTTGAGGCACAGATGGCAGAACTAAAGGTAGCAAAAGAAAAATTGGCTACACTAGAAGAGAAATATGATAAATCAAAGCAGAATGTGGCTGAGAGGACAAGGGAAATTAGAACCCTGGAAAAGAAGATAAAGGAGCTGGAAAATGAATTAACCATGAAAAAAACTATAGCTTATGTAAAGAAAATTCTATGGGCTAAAATTGGCCAATCTATTACAGATCAATGGCAATCCATCGAAACAGTTCATGAACAAATGAATCTTCTGAGCAGAGCTCAAGCTGAAAATCAAAGAGCCAGGGCATCTTTAGGGAGCATGTCTGAAATAACCAACAGAATGATAAATGTCCTTAACAATCGGACTGGCCTTCAGCTAGCAGGAATGGGCAGTAGAGACAGAACCGATACTATTCTGTTGATTAAAAGGGTGCTTACCCTGAGAAGTTATGTCCAGTCATTGGAGAGAAAGTGTCAGGAAATACAAGCAGAAGTAAATGAATTTATTGCAAAAATCACAGTTTTGCATAACATGGGCCTCCCCAGTTTGGTGACGAGTGCTGGAAGATTGTTATCACATGAAAATTATGCCAAAAGGGTCAACAGCTTTGTAACAAATCAAATAACAGCATCTGCAAGCGCTCCAGAGGAAGCAGGGCCCCCATCTGGGCAGGATCTTTACGATAAGATGGAAAATCTATTTTTTATTGAGCATGAGATCAGGCACCTTTTTGTAGTTACTCCCAATTATTACAAATACACTGAAGCTGATGAAATTCTAATCAAAATGCAGAGGCACCAATTGCCCACTGAATAATGGTGGAGGAGTATGATAGAAACTATACTTTGATAAATTAATTTTGGCCTAAAGTCAGCATTTTCAAATGACTCATGCATCAAATCTACTTAAAGCAACAGTGGAAGACAGCTAGATAAAAAAGGCAGTGACTGGGTACAGCTGGATAATGCAATCAATGTGTCCAACGCAGCAACATCATGACAGGGCAGCATAAACTAATTCTCAAAATCAATGCAAAGGTGCTCAGCCGTCCCAAGACGCCCCAAAAGTCAAAAGATCTCTGACAGGAATGACTAGCTGTAATCAATCTTCTTTAATAGCAATAACTATTGTATCCACTATTTTTGAGAGTTGGTAGAGAAAGTTATGAGTCGATGACTCATTTTCAGATATTTTGTAAAGACAATTTTGTATATATACGCCCCGCTTAGCTTATTTGGGGGTTGTTGTTTATTTGTTCTGAAGAACTCGGTTGTATGCTCTGAGAAGTATAATACAAGAAGCCGCTGGTTTTCTCAACTTGGCTATGCTTGGACATGTTGTGATGGGATTGGTTGCTGTTGCAGGACTCTCATGTTTTCTCATGATACAATAAGTGTTTTCCTAACTGTCTCTGTGTTTTATATGTTTACATAACTCATCTATGATATATGTTTTCTTAGTAGGAAGGAAAATGAATAGTTCAGGATTTGTCCAGTAAGACACCCTAAACTCAATCATTCCTGCTAACTATGTTTTCTTCAAAGATTAGCTGTAAATATGGAATTTTTAAATGCTCCTATTTACTCTAATTTTATGGTAAATTCTATTCGAGAATTCCCTTTTGCTCTGGAATAAGATTTAGCCTTTTATGTTCTGTATCACCAAGAAAGAAATCTTTGTTGCCTTTCATGGTGTGGTTCTATACTATTTCCTCTCAAATCAAAGGTTTGTATCATGGATACCTATCTGGCTCTGCAATAACACTCTTTTATCACAGACACTAAGTAATAATCAGTCATGGACTCCATTTGCCCAATGGAATATACCCTCTTTGATCATTGCAAGCCCTTCTTCAAACAACAGATGACAACCAAAATTCAAACAAAACCTTATACTTCATAACTAGCCTAAAATCCTAAAAACAAAGCTAAATCAAAAGAGAGAGCACTCTCTGATTGCAGGTAGGCTAGAACCTGTAATCCAAAGTTGGTTTGTGGTTACCTCGGTCGTATTCCCTTAGGAGTCAAAGGGAACAACCTGAGTGATAACACTCTCCACCGAGGAGTGGGACAGCATACTAGAGATTGGGGATTATTCACTTCGGAACAAGAAAAAGAGGTTTGAGAGTTCTGTTCTAGTTCCGGATACATTGCTGGAGAAGGCTAGGCAAGAGAAGGAGCACGTCAGTGCATTGGATCCGAAAAGCAGGGCTGCCAGTGGCACAGAGACACCCTGGGCACAGACGCCGGTGACTGATCTCACGGCTGTTGGAGAGGGGAGAGGGACTGTGCTGTCTTTGAAGCTCGATAGGCTATTTGATTCGGTTTCAGGGTTGACTGTAGTGGATCCCAAGGGGTATCTGACTGATCTCAAGAGTATGAAGATTACCAGTGACGCGGAGATTTCGGATATTAAAAAGGCCAGATTGTTGCTCAAGTCGGTTACGCAGACTAACCTGAAGCATCCTCCTGGTTGGATTGTGGCGGCGAGGCTAGAGGAGGTTGCAAGGAAGATACAGGCTGCATGACATTTGATTCAAAAAGGTTATGTTCCTGCCCTGCAGAACCTTTTTATTAATTCAAATTCAGGAGTTGAATTTAATCAGAATTCAGTTAAAATTTAGTTGAGAAGTGTCAGCTCTTTAAGGTTTCATTTCTATTAGAACATCCTATTTATAGAGATTTGATTTTGGTGATTTAACTTCTTAGTTATGTAGGCTACAAGTTTTTTTTATTTAGAAGGATATTTGATTCAAAAGTGTTGTCTGTTTTGTATTTTTATGAATTATGGGTCCTCTTTTTTGGTTAAGAGTCAAATTCCAGATTCTAGTAAACCTTTCAATATTTTTTCTTACATGTTCGGCTTTTACGATTTGTTTCTTTATATTGAACATTTCAGGTTGTGAAGAATGCCCAAAGAATGAAGATGTATGGTTGGAGGCTTCCAGATTGGCGAGTCCGGATGAAGCCAAAGCGGTCATTACGCGCGGTGTAAAGGCGATCCCCAATTCAGTGAAGTTGTGGATGCAAGCTTCAAAGCTTGAACATGATGATGCGAACAAGAGTTGAGTGCTGAGGAAGGGGCTGGAGCATATTCCTGACTCTGTGAGGCTTTGGAAGGCTGTGGTGGAGTTGGCAAATGAGGAGGATGCCCGGATTTTGCTTCACAGGGCAGTGGAGTGCTTTCCACTACATGTGGAGATGTGGCTTGCATTGACAAGGCTTGAGACATACGATCAGGAAAAGAAGGTTCTCAACAAGGCTAGGGAGAAGCTTTCCAAGGAACCTTCGATCTGGATCACTGCTGCGAAGCTTGAGGAGGCCAATGGAAACACAACCATGGTGGGCAAGATTATTGAGAGGGGAATCAGGTCCCTGCAGAGGGAATGGGTAGTGATTGACAGAGAAGCTTGGATGAAGGAGGCAGAGGCCGCAGAGCGAGCAGGGTCTGGTGTGACTTGCCAGGAAATAATTCGCAACACAATTTCTATTGGAGTTGAAGAGGAAGATAGAAAGAGAACATGGGTTGCAGATGCAGAGGAATGCAAGAAGAGGGGATCAATTGAAACTGCACGTGCGATCTATGCACATGCCCTTATAGTGTTTGTTGCTAAGAAAAGTATTTGGCTTACGGTTGCCCAGCTAGAGAAGAGCCATGGAACTAGAGAATCATTGGATGCCTTACTGAGAAAAGCAGTGACATACTATCCGAGAGCAGAGGTGCTATGGCTGATGGGAGCTAAGGAAAAGTGGCTTGCAGGGGATGTCCCATCCGCTCGAGCAATTTTGCAGGAGGCTTATGCTGCAATACCCAACTCAAAGGAGATTTGGTTAGCTGCACTCAAGCTGGAGTTTGAAAATCATGAGCCTGAGAGAGCAAGGATGCTTCTCGCCAAGGCTCGTGAGAGAGGTGGTACAGAAAGAGTCTGGATGAAGTAAGCAATTGTTGAAAGAGAGCTAGGAAACACTGCAGAGGAGAGGTCACTGCTTGATGAAGGGATTATAAAGTATCCTGCATTCTTTAAATTGTGGCTAATGCGAGGACAGCTTGAAGATCATCTTGGGAACTTGGAGGCTGCACGTGAGGTCTATGAGCAAGGCCTCAAGAATAGTCCAGGGTGCATTCCTCTATGGCTCTCAGCTGCTAAATTGGAGGAAAAAATGGGTGGTCTGAGCAAGGCGAGGGCAATTCTTACTATAGCTAGAAAGAGGAACCCTCAAAATCCAGAGCTCTGGCTTTCTGCTATCAGGTCTGAATCAAGGCATGGCAATAAGAAAGAGAGTGAGATCCTGATGGCTAAGGCGTTACAGGAGTGCCCGACCAGTGGCATATTATGGGCAGCATCAATTGAGATGGCTCCAAGGCCTCAGAGAAAGAGCAAGAGTATGGATGCACTCAAGAGATGTGATCATGATCCATATGTGATTGCAGCTATTGCCAAGCTGTTCTGGAATGATAGGAAGGTTGATAAGGCCAGGAATTGCTTGAACAGGGAAGTCACTCTTGCACCAGACAATGGGGATTTTTGGGCCCAATACTACAAGTTTGAACTTCAGCATGGAACTGAGGAGATCCAACAGGATGTTCTGAAGAGATGCATTGCTGCAGAACCAAGGCATGGAGAGCGGTGGGCATCTATATCAAAAGCAGTTGAAAATTCACATCTGCCTGTTGAAGTTATTTTAAAGAAAGTAGTGGTTGCTTTGGGCAAGGAAGAAGGGGTTATAGGAGTTTGAAAAACTTTTTAGAAAAAAAAATCAGGCCTTCCAATTATCAATATGTTTTTACTAGCTGACAATTTGGACAGCTTATTACTCTGGCAGTATTATTGTAATCATTGTAGCATAGTTTGCTGTAATAGTCATCCCAATTTTTATTTTTTTTGAAAAGTAAATTCACTGTTTTCCTTAAATATCCCATAAGTAGCATATGGATGGTGTTGGCGTCCACATTCAGCGGGCATTGGAATCTTGTTTAATTGACATCTAATATAGGTTCTCGGACTATCCTCCCTCACCAAAACTGCTTTCCGTGTTCTTCTCTTCCACGACCCGGTGCAATAACTCGTCTGCCAATCTTACAGGAAATCATGTGTTCTTTGTTTATAAGGGCGATGTTGTGGGTTCGACCTCGGTGATTTCTTTGTCTGATGGATAGGGATTGAGGTTGGGATTTGGGATTCGGGATTTAGCAGTCGTTCGGCCTTTCGGCCGTGTTGATGAGACCATAGATTCAAAGAATCTGCAAGATTTATTGATTTTCTTGAGTTCAGAGAGAGAGGGCCTTGAGAGAGATTGGTTTCAGCAATTTCCTTTTCTTCCATGCCTTTTTTATGCTGGTCGATTCAACGAATTGCAAGGAGCAGCTCGGTCAACCTCAAGCGCTTCTGCGACAGTATGTGCTCTTGAATTATTATACACTGCTTTGTTATTAATGGTAAATTCTTTTCTTGGAAGAATTTGGAGATGGTATAAAACTTTAGATTTCATTGGTAAAATTTGTTTGGAAAATGGGTCATTTCACCCTCAATTTGTTACTGGAGATCGTTTGAGCCAAAGATTTAGCCTCTCTATAGTGAATTTTGGTTATATATGGCTTGTAGAGCTCGAAGTGTCTGTGACTTATTCAATAGCGTCCGGGACAAATTAATTTAGCGTTTCAACGATGAAATTTGGCTAGAAAATTGCGGCTTTTGCTATGTAGATCAGATCAAGCTATTTTTAAGGATTTTAGACACTTACGGCTGTTATATTTCTCGGCTGCTATATTTCGTTAAGCGCTTTAAAGGATAGGCTATCGAGCTTATGCTCGAACAGCGCAGCACTCAGCAGAAAGGAACTTAGGGCCAAGTGCTGTATTTTCTTAGTTGAATATGTCCATCATACTCCAAAACATAAACCCAAAAAGTTATATTGCCGGATGTTACCAAGAAAACGTTGCCTATATGGATATCATATGACAGTGGTTGCAGTTTCATCTGGTCCCTATATTTTTTGGTAAGCTTGTCTATATGAATCTTTTGACACCCACTTGATAAATAGTTGACTTTAGCAGAGAGATTGAAATATTGGATGCTATCTTAAAGAATGGGTTGGTGCCACGTATTGATACTTACAATTTTCTAATCAGTAACCTTTGCCGTCATGGAAAACAGGCAGATGCTACTACTGTTTTTGAAGACACAAGGAAAAAGAGTTTGGAACTCGATTTCGAGACGCAAGACCCCTTATTCAAGGCCGTGTCCAATATATGTCATGCTTTTCAATCAAGCAAGCTTCTTAATCAATTGCTTTTACTGCAAGACTGAACAACAAAGCTCAAAATTTGTCAAACATAGTGGTCCAGGTTTTATCTGTTCACGAAGGCCTTGATGGATGGTACACATCATTTGCTGTGATTCAGCCGATGAAAACCTTAAATCTTCAAGTCAATATTGCAACCACTGAGTGTGCCATCTACTTGGAGGTGGTTTTTGTGTGCATTGATTTTGAGCTAGAGCTGGTTAAGGTCAGGTGTCAAACTAACTCCATGCTTATCCTACATTTTATGAATAAGGCCTGAATCATGAGGATTATTTCCCTTTTGAAAATGCTCCTTCTTCCACATTCAATAGAACATCATGTTAGTTGCATGATTGACATCTTGTTTAATCAATTACTATTTTCACCTGTGAACCTAACTTGGTCAACAACAATAATGGTATGTCAGAGGCCTTCAATTTTTCCAGTCACCAACATGACACCACAGAGAGGAAGAAATGTCATTGCAGTTAGAAAATTGCAGGACGTTGTGGTCGTGATAGTTCAGTTCAATAAGTTCCTAAGGATGCTACACAGAATTTGTATTTTTTGGCAGTCTATTTAATTGGCTGTTTAGAATATGTTGTAGCAATCCACAATGTCTTCCATTTTGTGGTAGACTGCTTTTCTAAAAACTGATGATTTGACCCGAGATCTGAATTACCAGTTGCAGTTCCCGTTTTAATAGATAGAGAATCAATCCTTACATAATACAGTTAGAAACTTGGTCAACAACTTGGATGACAAGGGGTCTCTATTTAAACCCCCAAAAGGCCTAATGTTATTAATTTAAGCTCCAAAATTGAGTGCCTGAATAGTAGCATCAAGGGTTGTTATGCTTTCTAATACTGCGTCTCAGAGGGTTAACCTGTTTCTTCTAAATTTAAATTTGAAGACCTCTCATTCAATCAAGATAGCTTTAAGTTTTCTCTAAAATAAAAAATGATTTTAACCTAAATTTACAAAAATCACCATATTTTGCCTGATCATTGCTGATATTGCCTCCTTTTTAAATTTAAGTTCATACTAACTCCAATGGCTGTTATAGCCGGTAATTAAGCTACACAAATAAAGCGGTTCAATACAAATGTTGTTATGGGAATTGAGGTTGATTTGAAACTGCTAGAATCTTTTGCAGATACTCAATTTCATGACAGTGGCTTGGATGAGCTTGAAGGTGCAACAGATCCAAAAAAGTCTTTGTTAGAGGCAAGGTAGTTGGTTAGTCTTCTATTAAACAACCATCCAAGACGCTTGTTCAAGGGTTGTGTCTTCTCCTGTTTCTGCTGCTTCTGGAAGGAAGGCATGCTGTTGTAATCTGGATCGGTGTCTGGAATCTACAACTCCAACAGTTCCTCTTCAGTATCTGCCCAAGGTACTTGCTTTGAAACCCTATTGTGATGAGCCTCCAGTCTATTTCCGATAATTTTCTAGTATTCCAAGTGTATTTATTTTATCCCTAGTAATGTTAGGCTTGTAGCTAAATGTACATTTTAGGATTTTGATAACTTTTGTTATGAACCCTGTATCTTTAACAACACAATTTTTTCTAGCTGTTCTGTCATTGGCTCTTCATTGATAATAGGAATAATTCTTGGTTTCACAGACATTCATGAAAGGATGGAGGGATTCTAAAGCCAAATCCATGCCCTTCTTCAGTCTTGGTGATCTGTGGGAGTCATTCAACGAGTGGAGTGCATATGGTGCTGGAGTACCGATAGTGTTGAATAGAAGCGACATTGTTATGCAGTATTATGTACCGTCTCTTGCTGACATTCAACTTTACACTCACCCTTCTGGACCTAATATTGGCACCAGGTAGATTATCCAATTCACCAGTTATTTTCATAGCAAGTCATGTCAAAGGGAGGTTCCTTAATATTTTGTAAATCTGACCACAGCTGAATGCTTTTGTATAATAATAATATGGTAAATAAGGCATAATATACACCGTAGCTTCTGTTGTTTTAACTTTAACAATTTAGCTCCTGTTGTTTAACAATTTTTTTTTGGAGAAATCTATCTTTGCAAACGATTCTGCTCTAATGTTGCTCCAGACGATGAAAATATTGCATGCTTCGGCGACTCTCTATATCAGTTGTGTCATATCTAAGACAAGATTTTTCCTGTCACAATTCAGTGTTAATGTACATGTCTTTCATTGGAGCAATATCATTTAAAACTTGATAACATTTGGACACGTGATTCATGCTGGCTCAGTTGAGTCCTGAACATGCTCTGTTTTTTTTTGTAGGTCCTTTGGTGAGGAGAGTGATGCAAGTGATGATTATAGAGATACAGGTAGTAAAGGTAGTAGTAGTAGTGATGAAGCAGAGTGAGACTCAAAATATGGTGGGGCAATAGAAGTCACTCTAAAACTGCACAAAAAGGCTTTTCTAGTGATGATGGTGAAGGAAGCAGTTGCCCTTCATTTCAATATTTTGGGCGAGCAACTCCATATAGTCGTGAACCTCTGGCTGACAAGGTAAGATTCGGTTATGCATTTATTTTGAGGAATGTTTTATTTCATGGTGTAGTTTCAATTGCGAGGTTAAAATTAATATCTGTTAACTGGATGTTGCAGATTGGAGATCTTGCCAAGGACTTTGCACAACTGAAAACCTTAAGAAGCATTGATCTGTTGCCAATCAGTTGGCTCTCGGTTGCTTGGTATGCCATCAATTATACTTGTGCAATCCTTGATTAAGTTGGTGTGGAGGCCAGTTAGTTATTAAGCATTCCTGTTCTATTGGATTTTGTTCAATGCGATCAGTAACGTCTAGATGAATTTTCATTATCTACCGCTATCTAATTAAAACAAGAATTTCCTTACAGGTACCCGATATACAGGATACCAACAGGTCCAACCTTGCGAGACCTGGCTGCCTGCTTCCTAACTTTTCATTCCCTTTCAGCTCCACTAAAATGTTTGATTCATCTGTTTTCTATTTTCTTTCCCTCCATCTTGTTGCTACTTTGTTCACATAGTTTTCATATCAGTAAAGCATGTTGATGCTGTTTGAATTATGATTTTCTCACTCCGCATTTGATCTCTAACTGATGTTTTGGCAGATGGTGGCAGTGTTCATGTAAGTACTGGAGGGAAAAGTGTTCCTGTCACTTCGATAAGCAATTCTGGGGGTTCTCCGAAGATAGCTTTACCAGTATTTGGTCTAGCTTCTTACAAGTTGAAGGGGACAGGGTGGAGTACTATCATCAACAATATACTCCACACGCTCCACCAAGCACCTTCTTACCAGTTCATCAATGCATTGCCGCCTAGCATCCATAAAATAAGGTGTCCCTGGCTTGTTGAGGAAGCCTTCCGCGTCCCACATCTGCACCAGCGTCTACACAGCAATTTCTTTATCTTCCAGAAATGCTGCACAATTTAGAAAAAAAAATCTTTAGATGGAATTCTGACAATCCATTGTAAGTCCATCTTAACACCTGATAAAGCTCTGCGTCAATGGCCCTGCAAAGCTGACCTGCAAAGCTCTCACGTTGACCTGCAAAGCTACTTGGATTAGAAGTTCTACCTCCTCTCCGAGAAATCCATGAATTTGTTGAACCAGTGTCTTGTATCAAAAGAATTGGGGACAGATCTCTGATCCCTTATTGAAAATGGTCAACAAGGCTAATATCCACAGATAGGTGTTTGCAGTATAGAACACTGACTATCTTTGGTCTGCCTGTATATTTATTGAGCTTATTTCTGGGTTACGTCCTTCATCACAGCCCCTGATTTATCATTCTTCTGAGATTGATCCACTTGAGTTGTACGTAATGGGAAATCTCTTTTGTTCTCCAGTCTTCATTTATCGTAGAATGATCAATACCTCCATTCCTATTCCAAATATTTGAGATCATAGGCCATGATCGTTTGTAATGGCCTCAATATTCAAAACTTGATTGCCTTTTGCAGTTGATACTGCCCTGTTTGCCAGCGAATTGGCTACTTGATTGACAGATCTTCTGTTGTGGTTGAAGCATATTTCTTCAAGGTTTCCCAAGCCCTCTATTATCCATTCGATCTTGTTCCACAATTCTCATGAAGGATCATTATTCTTCTTGTTTAAGTTGTTGATCAAAATCTTCTACACTATGGCAAGCGAGAAGCTCTATAGCATGGTTGGGGGGAGATGTTAAACCAATGCAAGGAAAGTATATTTTCCTCTTCAAAAACTCCCTGCTACTTCTAGGCTAGGCTTGCCGTTTGATGCTCCATCAAAATATAAGATTTATATTACATTCTCTGTTTTTGTGGCCTACTGTAGGACCTATTTAATTGTGATGGAAATTTTGTGTGATATAATTTAGTACTGTTCTATGAGACTTTTTTGGTTAAAGCTGCCAAAAAAATTCAAGCAGTTTGCCTTTTCCTTCTATCTATTTTAATTTGTATTTAAATCCTCTAATCTAATGGGAAGGCCAAATTACATCTTCGAATACCTCTAAAATAATGGGGGCTTATTCTATGGCATAGTTCAATACGATGTTAGAAAAAGGGCAATCTTGAGTGGATATGCTAGCTTTCATTGCTTATGTATGAAGGGGGATTTGGTGTGCATGCCCTTTGGCTCGTAGATGGGTCCCCATCTTGAATCTTGATGTGCATGTATGTTGATTTCTAATGTAATATATGTGGCAGTCTTAAAAAATGGGCAAACTTTCTTCCTTGCAATGATTGGCAATTCTTTGAAATTGACTTAAAATTTAAGCTATTCGATTTAATATGCAAATCCGTCATTGAAGTACGAAATGGCCTAACATTTCTGGACTTGATTGTAAAGCAAATAGAGATAAAGTGTCAATCTATTCGAGATTTACAAATATATGTACTTAAGAGATACTTAAGAGATCGCCTGTAAGTACTTGAATCATTCTAACATTAACCTATTGCTCTGTTTTAGTTTTTTGCTGCTTGAAAGAGAAAAACTCGTTGCTCTGTTTTCTTTATTTGTTGTTTGACAGTTTGTTCGTAAAGAATCTGCAGGTAATAACCGAGGTGCGGGAATTAGGATGGTTCATGTCCTCAGTTATTTCTATCATGTTCAGGAACCAGAATCAGACGAAGAAGTCACACGGTTCAAAAATTGGTGTGATGAGGTTTTGGGACACTGTCTGAGGAAGTTGATCGACCCTAAACCATATCGTTTCAGGAAGTTACAACTTGTTGCAAATGAAGATCATCATTTAGAAAACATACTGAGGAGGGTAGAGTCACCAAACCTGATGTGGCTACGCTGGAACAACTGTCCCTTCTCTTGCCTACCTCCTTGGATTCCGATGAAGAATATAAGGGTTTTAGAAGTGGTATGAACCAAATTGAAAAAACTGTGGCAAGCAGAATCTCAGGTTAAGGCTAAAGACAATTTTGTATTTATTCTCTTTTTTTACTTTGCCACCCTAATTTATCGTAGATTATTGCTGCAATTGCTATGGAGTTGCAAGAGCTACATTTTTATGCTCCTCTTTCAATGTTCCTAGGTTGAGGACATAAACTTTGGTGAGATTGTTTCCACAGTCGCTAAACTAATATCTATTAGATTCCCTATTTCTAAAGCAAGAGCTTTTGATTTAGATATAGAATAGATGAATGTGAAAACATTCTTCTTGCATGGTGGCTTGGAGGAGGAGATAGATTATATAACAATAATAGAGCACTATGTTGAAAAAGACAGAGTCATTGGTTTGCAAATTAAGAAATCTCTCTATGGTCTTGAATAGTGACCAAGAATCTATTACCAAAAGTTTGATCCTTTCATGTTAATTTTGGGATTGAATAGTGACCAAGACTCTATTACCAAAAGTTTGATCCTTTCATGTTAATTTTGGGATTCTAGAGAACCAAATTGGATCACTATGTGTCTTAAAAACAAAATGGCGGTCATTTCCTTGTTGCATTTTGTACATAGATGATATGCTACTTTTTATTTACAATAAGGATGTGATTAGTGATTTGAAGTCTTAGTGATCAATGCAGTTTGACTTGAAAGAGAGCAGGCAGCCAGGTCTCGCAAGGTTGGACCTGTTGGTATCCTGTATATCAATGGTTGAGATTACATCAGGTGAAACATCCAGATTATGATTTTTTCCTTTCACATGGTTCTTCATATGGAGGATGAACTAGGAACATCCATAAAAATGGGGTTTTTGTTGAAACGAAAGAATCAGTTGGATTATGAATGGCTTTTTTTATTATAGCCATTAGTAAGGAAAAATACCATGAGTCAGTGGAGTGTGTCAACAAGCAAGTTGAGGGTTGTTCACAAATCTTCGTCTATGATCTCCTCAATATAGTCAAAAGATAAAAATATAAACATTCTCAAAAAGTTCTACAACAGAAAATGAAAAAATGCGAGTCAAAACTCGTACCAAAAGGGTATATTTAAGAGAGAATGGGTTTTTGAGTAAACCTTTGGCTTGTCTGCTGTAAGAGAAAATTGATGGAAAAAAAAGTGAAAAGAAAAGAAGAATTGCCATTTGTTAAATAGGAGGAAGAGGAAATGCTGAAGGAGATGAAGTGTCCTGCATTCCAAACTCTATGTCAGCACGGCAATGCCATAAACCATTGCAGGTTGAATTTAAGTCCTGCAGTTTTTTCTCTTCCTTTGATTTCAATTCAGGTACGCTCGTTCTCTGGGACGAAATTTCGTGGATGTGGTTGCAGACGACTATCATCCAATTTAGACTGCCTGAGTAGATATTTAATTTAAATCCAAACTTTTGACATGAGAACATTGATTTGTGATGATGGGCTGACAATGGATATTGTCTAGAGTGGTTTCTGATAAGCTGCGTGCCCAATGGTGGCAATTGCTATTACTGTGAGAGCATTCGTTGGTTTTTGAGTAATTGTTAAGAGCATTCGAGTATTTTCTCCAAGGGATTTTCGCTACATTAAAACAAATTGTGGCTAGTGTAGGATCAACTTTTGTCCTATCAGGTTCTTTGTGGAGTTAACGGATTAAGAAAATAAGAAAAAAATGAAAAGAAAACCTTTGATTCTGAGTCAATATTAAGATATTTTGTGTCAATTTGCTTCCATTGGTTGATGAATGATTTGATTTTCTTCAACGTGATTAGAAAAGTAGTTATCAATATTTTCCCAATAGTGATCAAACCATGACATGAGTTATCTAATTATTTTTTCAAAATTCCCAGTAGTTAATTATTGGGGATGACTAAGTTGCAGAGAGAGCTCTATGTCGATCATATGATTGTTATTGTGTTATACGTCATGGTGGTAGAAAAAGAAAAGTAAAAGATCAAAATTATGAGAATTTAGCATGAACATTATTTTCATTTTTTTGAGTTGTATGATCAACTATTGTTAGGTGAGTGTTCTCATAGTTGACTGTAAAGATGGTTGAAGTATTGGGCTTAGTGGCTTTCTATGTTTGTATTGCTTTGACATATATTTGAAATTATTCAGTACTATTAATTTGTCATACTTTGGACATACCTTGGGCGGATGTATATTTTCATTCAAGGAAATGTTTAGGAAAAGTATTATGTTGCTGGAGTTGTGAATTGAGATTTTAAGAAGTTGCTTGGGGCTATTGTGGATATAATAAATTATACTGATAGTTTGGAATGTGCAGGAATTTTGCTTTAGAAACATAGAATAGATGTGGTATCTCCAACTCAGAGTGATGCCTGTGGATTCTCGATCTATAACCAATTTCATGCTTTCTCATCTCAGGAATACCGTAGGCATAGAGTAGGTGGAACTTTCTAATTGGGTCTGTAATTACATTTTAATTAAACCGTGGTCACCCCTCTTGGCATGATTTGGTTCTTCTTTCACTGGATGATCACATTGTCACTATCAAAGTGGCCGTGTTAAATCAAGACTTTCTGTTCTAAAGATCACCTTCGTTGTCCATGGTTGGATGCCATGTGCATGACGGTGTCACCCAGTGTAAAGACCCCTACAACCCTCTGGACTACGCTTCAAATAAACTTGTGACCAATCTTACAAGTTAATGATTATGAAACTTGCATTTGTCCTATTCTGGGGAGTTTTTAACAAAAAGTAAAAGATAAAAATTATGAGAATTTAGCATGAACATTATTTTCATTTTTTTGAGTTTTATGATCAACTATTGTTAGGTTAGTGTTCTCATAGTTGACTGTAAAGATGGCTGAAGTAGTGGGCCTAGTGGCTTGCTATGTTTGTATTGCTTTGATATATATTTGAAATTATTCAGTGTTGTTCATTTGTCATACTTTGGACATATCTTGGGAGGATGTATCTTTTCATTGAAGGAAATGTTTAGGAAAAGTATTATGTTGCTGGAGTTGTGAATTGAGATTTTAAGAAGTTGCTTGGGGCTATTGTGAATATAATAACTTATACTGATAGTGTGGAATGTGCAGGAATTTTGCTTTAGAAACATAGAATAGAGGTAGCGGTATCTCCAACCCAGAGTGACTATGAGAATATATTGCTGATTGATTTCTTGTTGTCAAATTATGGCAGGATCTCCAACCCAGAGTTATTATGAGAATATATTCATGTTTCAATACTTTACTTTGTGTATCTTTATATATGTGCTAGAGCTGTAATGGAATGGTAGAAACTAAAAATAATAATTTGTATAATTTTGATTAAGGATTTATTTTATTTTGGGCAATTTATTGACTAGGTTTAGTTTGAATGATTGAATTATTATAATATTTATTATTTTGAACCAAAATACAATTCTTTCAATTTAACATTTCTATCGGCCTCTATTTGCACCTTTTGGGGCAATTGCTAGTTGTAATCATTGTAGCATAGTTTGTTGTAATAGTCATCCCAATTTTTATTTTTTTTGAAAAGTAAATTCACTGTTTTCCTTAAATATCCCATAAGTAGCATATGGATGGTGTTGCTAATAATCGATGCTTTAAAAGCAATTGAACCCTGGTTTATGGGCAAAATATACATAAAGGTGCATAGAACCCTTACGTCTTACCATTATTCCCAACAAGGCAGGGAACATCAACTCCATCTCGTAAGATAGTTTGCTATTGCTATTGTTGCCAGTATTATTGTAGTTGTGCCATACCCAACTCCACTAATAGTTATTTGTGGTGTTTGACTCAAGTAGATACTTGTCATAGGGCAAACATCATTTTGAACTCTGGTCAGTCTCTTTCCATGATGACAGGTTGAATCCTGATCAGTTCCATCCATGGGATTCTAATGGTCCTTAGATGTGAGATTCACATGCCAAATTGAATCATTTCATAGAATGACTCCATTGCATATTACTGCCTTTCAGTTATGGCTAAGTATCTATTTTACCAAATTTCGCCAGGACTCGAGTATAATCCTAACTACATCAAACTTGAGTCTAACCCTAAGTGCCCAAAATTTTGCAAAAACCCAATTATGCAGCACAGTCTAGGAGGGGTTAACATGCCTATGAGGTATTTGAACCTTATTGAGGGCTAAGAACAGTTGGACTTTACCAACCAACCAAACTCACTTTTGACCACTTCTAGTTACTTTAGCCTGTAGATGCTTTCATAAAAAGAAAGCAGTTGATCCAATAAAAGGAAAGGGACTGGTTGCGTGTTTCATTCCCCTTTTTTTTCTTTGTCAGCTAAAAGCTTTCCAAGAAGCATAAACCTACTAAATCATAAAACTGATTTTGTTGCCGCTCCAACTCCCAACGATATACATCACAATGTGTCATAGTTTACTATAAACCTCTATAGAGAGTGGGTAGCACTGAATCCAAGTAATTCCCCTCATCCCTTAAAAGACACCTCTAAATGTAACTAGAAATAGTTAGTAAAGGAAAAGTACAAAGATATAAGAGATCCATGTTGAACCAAAAACCTGTGCATTCACAACATAATTGGGATGGATAAAACTAAAAAACAATTATGCAGTTTGACGAAAAATTCTCTTACGCATACAAAATGAAAGAAGCATTGGCATACTACTATGTTTACAAATTTGAGGAGAGGCAGAGTGAGTCTCTGGGCAACACAGTTACATTTGGAGACCCTAGATCCTTGTACCGACAATATCTAGTGACTTATAAAATGATTTCCAAAACGATGCCTTTGCTATGCATGTAAGATGACAACTTGTATAATGAGGGAGATGTAATATTGTCTGAGAAGCAAATTTATACATAGTGGGCCAAAATTGTGTATTTATTGAAGATACAACTAATTTGGGCATGAAACAAGTGTCCAATATTTCAATGTGCCTTATTTCAGAGCCCATTAATGATTTACTATGAAACCTAAACTTTCAAAACAAAGGCATTCACCAAAGATAAGACACTGAACAGTAATGGATCAGCAGTCGATATAATACACAAATCCACAGCCATTTAGTATGTATAATGAACAAAGGAAATGAGCTAGGAACAGAGAGGGTGAGCCAAAACAACACGAGCAGCCATATGCTAATATTATGCCCAATGAGGAAACAAAACTGCACATATTAGTTCAATCCTGTGTTGGAGATAAAGACTGTTCTTATCATATCAGTCCTGTGCCCTTCAAACCCCCTATTAACTACGTGGAAAGAATATAACACAACCCAACAATTTCCCACTTGTTTTTTTCTTTCCACAGGGGGCCACAGGAGAGCTTAGTCATTTTTTCAGCCCTGAGATTCCCATTGCTTCTCTACACCAAGAGAACTTCTCAGAGCTCACAGATTTTTTCAATGCATCTGCAGTATTCTTCAAAGTGTCCACCTTTACTAGCAACACCTTTCTGTCTTCTATCATGTCCCTCACAAAGTGATACTAAACATCAATGTGCTTTGTCCTTGAATGATAAGCAGGGTTCTTTGCCAAGAAAATTGCACTTTGGCTGTCACAGTCTATTCTTATAGCTCCCTGTACTAACCCCATACTTGAACACAATCTCTGCAACCAAACTGCTTCCTTGCTTGCATGAGTGGCTGCCATGTATTCTGCCTCTGTAGTTGATAGTGCCACTACAGATTGTTTCTTACTCATCTAACTGACTGCACCTACAAATAGGTTAAACACATACCCACTTGTAGATCTTCTCTGATCCAGATCTCCAGCCCAATCTGCATCAACAAAGCCATGAATATCCAACACTCTGTCCAATCCTGGTCTTCCTTGGTAGCACAAACCATAATCACTAGTGCCACGCAAATACCTGAAAACCCGCTTCACTGCTGTCCAGTGCTCCTTCCCAGGTTTTGACATAAACCTGCTCAATACTCCCACTGCATGTGAAATGTCTGGTCTAGTACAGACCATTGCATACATCAGGCTACCCACTGCACTTGCATATGTAACACGGGACATGTCCTCTTCCTCTTCTTGTGTCTTGGGACACTGTTCAACAGATAACCTCACACCTACAGGAATAGGAACCTTCACCGGTTTACTATCCTGCATATTAAACCTCTGGAGTATTGTCTCGACATACTTCCTCTGGTTTAACGAGAGCTTCCTCTTTGACCGATCTCTTTTAATTTCCATGCCCAAAATATAGTTTGCAGCACCAAGATCTTTCATGTCGAATTTGGAGGACAATTGGGTCTTCAAATCCTGGATAATTTCTTTGTCATTTCCAACCAGCAACATATCATCCACCTACAAGACCAGATAAATAATACGGTCACCAATTAATTTAAAATACACACAATGATCTGCTTTGCTTCTAGTGAAGCCAAGTCCCCGTATAAATGTATCAAATTTCTGATACCACATCCTTGGTGACTGTTTTAACCCATACAGAGACTTCTTTAACTTGCATACCAGTTCTTTCTTACCCTTCACCGCAAAGCCTTCAGGTTGCTTCATGTAGATTTCCTCTTCCAAATCCCCATGAAGAAATGATGTCTTCACATCCATCTGTTCTACCTCAAAATCAAAAGCAGCAGCAACAGATAAAAGTAATCTAATAGAAGTTACCTTGGCAACAGGAAAAAAAATATCACCAAAATCAATTCCCGGCACCTGGGAATAACCTTTTGCTACCAATCGAGCTTTGTATTTCTCCACCTTTCCTTCTGCATTTGTATTCTTCTTGAACACCCATTTGCTGCCAATGGGTTTCCTTCCAGCTGGCAACTCCACCAGATCCCAAGCCTCATTTTTGTGCAAAGATGCCATTTCATCGACCATGGCCTCTTTCCAGAGTTTTCCATCCTCTGAATCCACTGCTTCCTTCACAGTTCTGGGATCATTATCAGTAACAGGCAAAGCAAAATTTGAGCTGAAAGCAGATGGACTATACCTTTCTGGTTTCCTTCTTTCTCGAACTGATCTTCTCACAGCCGGAGTTTGTGGCTCTTCATCTTCTGATTCCTCCTCTGATGCAGAGTCTGATTCTTCCTCCTTTGGCTCAAACTCTATCTTCTCAGGTTCCTTTGGTTGGACTTCATGTTGAATAACATCTTTTACCTCTCTAAACAACACATCTCGGTTGTACACAACCTTCTGTGTGACTGGGTTCCAAAGCTTATAACCCTTTAAACCATCCTTATACCCAATAAAGATGCACTTTTCAGATTTACTATCCAACTTGGTTCGTTTCTCCTTTGGAACATGTACATATGCATCACATCCAAATACCCTTAGATGTGAAAGAGAGGGTTTCTTACCAGTCCATACTTCTTGTGGAGTCTTATCCTCCAACGCTGATGAAGGTGATCTGTTGATCAGGTAACATGCAGTATCCACCGCCTCTGCCCAGAATTCCTATCCTAACCCGACACCACTGAGCATGCTTCTTGCCCTTTCCATCAACGTCTTGTTCATTCTTTCTGCGACTCCATTTTGCTGAGGTGTATATGGAGTAGTCTTCTATCATGCTATACCACACTTCTTACAAAATTCTTCAAATTCCTTGCTGCAAAATTCTCCACCATTATCTGTCCTTAGCACCTTTATCTTTTTCTCTGTCTGATTTTCCACCAGAGCCTTAAATTCTTTAAACCTGTCAAAGACTTCAGATTTCTTCTTAAGAAAATATATCCATGTATTCCTTGAGAAGTCATTTATGAATGATACATAGTACACAGACTTACCCAGTGATGGAACCTTCACAGGTCCAAACACATCACTATGCACAAGCTCTAATATATGTTTCGTCCTCCTACCACCAGAGGGGAAACTCACCCGATTCTGCTTCCCATATACACAATTTTCACAGAAATCAAAATCCAGAGAGCTATTATTCATACCTTCTACCATACCTTTACCATGAAGTATTCGAAGGCCCTTCTCTCCAATATGTCCAAGCCTTTGATGCCACAACATGGTCTTCTCTCCAGAGACCACTAGATTCTCTACTCCATTTTGAGGAACCATAGAACTATTGCACCCATCAACAACAGTGCTACCTTGCAGCTTGTACAGAGCTTATCCACCAACTGATCTTTATCCAGGCAAGAGAAGGAGCACGTCAGTGCATTGGATCCGAAAAGCAGGGCTGCCGGTGGCACGGAGACAACCTGGGCCCAGACGTCGGTGACTGATCTCACGGCTGTTGGAGAGGGGAGAGGGACTGTGCTGTCTTTGAAGCTCGATAGGCTATCTGATTCGGTTTCAGGGTTGACTGTAGTGGATCCCAAGGGGTATCTGACTGATCTCAAGAGTATGAAGATTACTAGTGATGCAGAGATTTCGGACATTAAAAAGGCCAAATTGTTGCTCAAGTCGGTTACGCAGACTAACCCGAAGCATCCTCCTGGTTGGATTGCGATGGCGAGGCTAGAGGAGGTTGCAGGGAAGATATAGGTTGCACGGCATTTGATTCAAAAAGGTATGTTCCTGCCCTGCAAAACCTTTTTATTAATTCAAATTCGGGAGTTGAATTTAATCAGAATTCAGTTAAAATTTTGTTGAGAAGTGTCAGCTCTTTAAGGTTTCATTTCTATTAGAACATCCTATTTATAGAGATTTGATTTTGGTGATTTAACTTCTCAGTTATGTAGGCTGCAAGTTTTTTTATTTAGAAGGATATTTGATTCAAAAGTGTTGTCTGTTTTGTATTTTTATGAATTATGGGTCCTCTTTTTTTGTTAAGAGTCAAATTCCAAATTCCAGTAAACCTTTCAATATTTTTTCTTAAATGTTCGGCTTTTACGATTTGTTTCTTTATATTGAACATTTCAGGTTGTGAAGAATGCCCAAAGAATGAAGATGTATGGTTGGAGGCTTGCAGATTAGCAAGTCCGAATGAAGCCAAAGCGGTCATTGCGCGCGGTGTAAAGGCGATCCCCAATTCGGTGAAGCTGTGGATGCAAGCTTCAAAGCTTGAACATGATGATGCGAACAAGAGCCAAGTGCTGAGGAAGGGGCTGGAGCATATACCTGACTCTCTGAGGCTTTGGAAGGTTGTGGTGGAGTTGGAAAATGAGGAGGATGCACGGATTTTGCTTCACAGGGCAGTGGAGTGCTGTCCACTACATGTGGAGTTGTGGCTTGCGTTGACAAGGCTTGAGACATACGATCAGGCAAAGAAGGTTCTCAACAAGGCTAGGGAGAAGCTTTCCAAGGAACCTTCGATCTGGATCACTGCTGCGAAGCTTGAGGAGGTCAATGGAAACACAACCATGGTGGGCAAGATTATTGAGAGGGGAATCAGGTCCCTGCAGAGGGAAGGGGTAGTGATTGACAGAGAAGTTTGGATGAAGGAGGCAGAGGCCGCAGAGTGAGCAGGGTCTGGTGTGACTTTCCAGGCAATAATTCGCAACACAATTTCTATTGGAGTTGAAGAGGAAGATAGAAAGATAACATGGGTTGCAGATGCAGAGGAATGCAAGAAGAGGGGATCAATTGAAACTGCACGTGTGATCTATGCACATGCCTTTACAGTGTTTGTTGCTAAGAAAAGTATTTGGCTTAAGGCTGCCCAGCTAGAGAAGCATCCTTGCTCTCTCAGGCTCATGATTTTCAAACTCCAGCTTGAATGCAGCTAACCAAATCTCCCAATTTTTATTTTTTTTTGAAAAGTAAATTCACTGTTTTCCTTAAATATCCCATAAGTAGCATATGGATGGTGTTGCTAATAATCGATGCTTTAAAAGCAATTGAACCCTGGTTTATGGGCAAAATATACATAAAGGTGCATAGAACCCTTACGTCTTACCATTATTCCCAACAAGGCAGGGAACATCAACTCCATCTCGTAAGATAGTTTTCTATTGCTATTGTTGCCAGTGTTATTGTAGTTGTGCCATACCCAACTCCACTAATAGTTATTTGTGGTGTTTGACTCAAGTAGATACTTGTCATAGGGCAAACAACATTTTGAACTCTGGTCAGTCTCCTTCCATGATGACAAGTTGAATCCTGATGAGTCTCCATCCATGGGATTCTAATGGTCCTTAGATGTGAGATTCACATGCCAAATTGAATCATTTCATAGAATGACTCCACTGCATATTACTGCCTTTCAGTTATGGCTGAGTATCTATTTTACCAAATTTGGCCAGGACTCGAGTATAATCCTAATTACATCAAACTTGAGTCTGACCCTAAGTGCCCAAAATTTTGCAAAAACCCAATTATGCAGCACAGTCTAGGAGGGGTTAACATGCCTATGTGGTATTTGAACCTTGTTGAGGGCTAAGAACAGTTTGACTTTACCAACCAACCAAACTCACTTTTGACCACTTCTAGTTACTTTAGCCTGTAGATGCTTTCATAAAAAGAAAGCAGTTGATCCAATAAAAGGAAAGGGACTCGTTGCGTGTTTCATTCCCCTTTTTTTTCTTTGTCAGCTGAAAGCTTTCTAAGAAGCATAAACCTACTGAATCATAAAACTGATTTTGTTGCCGCTCCAACTCCCAACGATATACATCACAATGTGTCATAGTTTACTATAAACCTCTATAGAGAGTGGGCAGCATTGAATCCAAGTAATTCCCCTCATCCCTTAAAAGACACCTCTAAATGTAACTAGAAATAGTTAGTAAAGGAAAAGTACAAAGATATAAGAGATCCATGTTGAACCAAAAACCTGTGCATTCACAACATAATTGGGATGGATAAAACTAAAAAACAATTATGCAGTTTGACGAAAAATTCTCTTACGCATACAAAATGAAAGAAGCATTGGCATACTACTATGTTTACAAATTTGAGGAGAGGCAGAGTGAGTCTCTGGGCAACACAGTTACATTTGGAGACCCTAGATCCTTGTACCGACAATATCTAGTGACTTATGAAATGATTTCCAAAATGATGCCTTTGCTATGCATGTAAGAACACAACCTGTATAATGAGGGAGATGTAATATTGTCTGAGAAGCAGATTTATACAGAGTGGGCCAGAACTGTGTATTTATTGAAGATACAACTGGTTTGGGCATGAAACAAGTGTCCAAGATTTCAATGTGCCTTATTTCAGAGCCCATTAAAAATTTACTATGAAACCTAAACTTTCAAAACAAAGGCATTCACCAAAGATAAGACACTGAACAGTAATGGATCAATAGTCGATATAATACACAAATCCACAGCCATTTAGTATGTATAATGAACAAAGGAAATGAGCTAGGAACAGAGAGGGTGAGCCAAAACAACACGAGCAGCCATATGCTAATATTATGCCCAATGAGGAAACAAAACTGCACATATTAGTTCAATCGTGTGTTGGAGATAAAGACTGTTCTTATCATATCAGTCTTGTGCTATTCAAGCAATAGGACGTATCAGTATATTCTACTCACTTCGTTAAGTGATAGAATAGACTAATGTATTTCAAAATCATATCAGCATGTTCTACTCAACGAGGAAAGAGAAAGAATTGCTCATTTAAATCATCCGGTGATGTGTTGGTCACTGAAGGCAATAGTGTTAACTAAGGAGTAAACCCATGTTCTGCCCAGGGCTTAGGGGTGCTATTGCTCTTACTTATTGCGCTTACCTACTCTTGGTAAAAAAAATTAACACACAATAGTTACTCAAAACAGTCCCCAGGACTAGATTTTCAAGCTCAAGCACACTAACTTTATGTATCCTCAGTTTGAGGCAACGCCTATGAATTACTCAAATGATTGCACTCGAATTTAGACCATTGTACCTACAGAAATATAGAGTCTAGAATTGCTTTCAAGGCTATTGTAAACATGCATTCGGTATGCGTGGCTTTACCCTACTACATACCAACAGGGCACCATCCTCAAGGAGGTCCTCATGAATGAAACAAAGACAGATATATTCTAGTTTCGGCCAGGTGAGCTATTCCATGCACAGGCCTTAGTAGATACGAGTGACAACAGAGTACCTTAGCAGCTGCTTGGGTCTTGATGAGGCTTGGAATACCTGTTAGGAACATTGTCATTAATAGAAACATCTCAAGAGAAAATTTGTAAATAGTCCTGGTTATTATGTGTCAATAGAAGTGTAATGAGCCACACTATTTGTTCCTCGTTGCCCAATCCAGCACTGATGTCCAAACTGCTATTTTTATCACTTCTATTTTTAGCAATTTCTTGTTGCCAATTTTCAACAAATATATCACAATCCTTATGCTAACATCTATAACCATGGGGGAGTGGTGCCTCCTATTGACATAATCATTGACTGGTTGCAGTGTGAATATGTTTGTTACTTGGCCTTTACCCCTCCCCATATGTTAAAAAAAATAAATCTATGTAATGTTCAAAAGTACCCCTTTTAAATGCCCTCCTTAAAAGAATGCTCATTATTAAGTAGGACATGCCTAAAATCTATGCATTTGGGAATTTTTTTTACGACATAAATATCTCTCTATACAAAAATAATTCTTCATTGGTTAAGCAATGTCATCAACACAACAACATATAAGCTCCAATATACCATGATCATTATGCCAACATGGGTAGCCACAAGGAGTGGTGCTTGGTACTAACATAATGGTTGATTGGTCGTAGTGTGAAGATGTTTGCTGCTCAACATTCCCCATTCCTATATCAAAATTAATAAAATCTCTCACAATATCGCTTTCACATGCCCTCCCAACAAAAATTCCCTTTACTAAGTCAAATACATGTAAAATTTGTGTGCCTTGGAATTGTTTATATCACATAGATACCTCTCTATACAAAATATTAATTCCCTGTTAGTTACGAGATGTGGTCCACAACAACATATAAGCTCCAATATACCATGCAACTTTTATCAATGGGCATAGCCACAATGGAGATGTGCATTTCATTAACATAACGATTGATAAATTGTAGTGTGAATATGTTTGTTGCTTAGCCTTTCCCCTCCCTTTGTGCAAAATTAAAAGATATCTCGGTTGTAGTATGCTCCAAGCGAGAGATCATTTAATTTTGCACAAAAGGAGGGAAAAGGCTAAGAAACAAACTTATTCACACTACATGAATATGAGCCACAATATAATGAGGGTTTTTTTTATAGGATTCATCCATCGATAATATTTTATCCAATAGGTTCCCAATGTTAGTGATGGTCCTATATGTCCACATCTCAATAGGAAAACCTCTTAGCTTGATCCAAATTGGAATACATATATCAATCTCCGCCCGTAGATGAAAACAAGGGTCACATGGCTCTAGGGACAGGAATGGAGAACCTGAAACCATTTGCTAGCAAACCTGGTGTAGCATCCTCAATGCTCCTATAAATAAACCCTAGCCACCCTCATGATAGAACATGAAAAATAGGCTCATACCTAAAAACTAGAGCCTACTAGCATTGTATCCATTCATTTAGATTGTCTACTGAGATGTGTCAACCAATAAAATTACCAATTGGAGTATTTTTCAAATAACTCTAAAATGTGTTTGACTATCAAACTTTCTAACTACTAGTGGCATTCTCTTTTTCTTTCACTTTAAAACCTTGCAAGGTTTCTTTTCCTTACCAAAAATTACAAGAAATACCATACAACCAACCAATGAATCACATCTCCAATGGATCTAGCTCCACAAATTTACTCCAAAGACAATCCCACCTTAGCATAATATTTGGTCACCACTTATAAGAAAAGCAAAGCACCGTGTGAATAACAACTAAATTCCAAAGATGATGAAGATTTAGTGGATCCTCCTCATTACTACTGCATTAAAAATACCATGTAACTCATGAAGTCCCTTGTCACCTTCACAAAAAACGCCATCTAACTTATGAAGTCCCTTGCTCACTTCCACCGACACCTAGCTTAAGGCTGGTACTATCACGTAACATCCATCCATATATCTTCTTATGGGCACCAACGAACTTACCACACCCACATCATTGACGAAACCTAAATTTTTTGTAGAACGAGCATGCCTCGTCTCCCTTGTTGCAAATCAAATTTTAACTAAAAAAATATATATTAAGACACATTCTCACGGGGTCCTCTTTATCACAATCCTGAGGCCCTCAACCTTTGCATGTACAAACTGTCATGGCACAATCTTAGATACCGACTAATAGCTGGTCTGGGCAACCAGCATTCGGGTGGGAAATACTTCCTGTCTGGACTCTATTCCTTCCCAGGATCCTGTTTTTGTTTCCAATTGACGGGGTTCACGAATCGTGTTGGTGTGATACACTTCGATTCAGTCGACTGCAGGAAATCAAATCGTCTGGCGAAGGGAGGTGTTGACGCCACTGAGAGGGTCTGCAACTTGACAGAGTGATCACTTGGAAACCTGTTCTATTAGCTGCCGCCTTTGCGACTCCTCGTTGCAGGAAGAATGCAGGCGCCCGCTGTTCCCCGGCCCCGGCTGGAGTTTCTCAACACAAAACCCCCACCGAACTATGTGGTCGGGCTAGGCCGAGGGGCCACGGGGTTCACCACGCGGTCTGATATCGGGCCTGCGAGGGCTGCCCCGGACCTGCCAGACCGCTCTGCCACTACCATAGGAGGCGCATCAGCGGGCAGAGGGTGAGGCAAGGGTAGTGCCGATGCCGCGGGTGTCGAAGAGGAGGAAGAAGTAGACGACGAGAAGGGGTATGATGAGAACCAGAAGTTCGATGAATTTGAGGGTAATGATGTGGGTTTGTTTGCCTCTGCCGAATACGATGAGGACAATAAGGAAGCCGATGCCGTCTGGGAGAGCATTGATAAAAGAATGGACTCTCGCCGCAAGGACCGGCAGGAGGCAAGGCTGAAACAGGAGATTGAGAAGTACATAGCCTCAAACCCTAAAATTACAGAGCAGTTTGCAGACCTTAAGAGGAAATTGTATACGCTCTCCACCGAGGAGTGGGACATCATACCAAAGATTGGGGATTATTCGCATCGGAACAAGAAAAAGAGGTTTGAGAGTTTTTTTCCAGTTCCGGATACATTGCTGGAGAAGGCCAGGCAAGAGAAGCAGCACGTCAGTGCATTGGATCCGAAAAGCAGGGCTGCCGGTGGCACGGAGACACCCTAGGCACAGACGCTGGTGACTGACCTCACGGCTGTTGGAGAGGGGAGAGGGACTGTGCTGTCTTTGAAGCTCGATAGGCTATCTGATTCGGTTTCAGGGTTGACTGTAGTGGATCCCAAGGGGTATCTGACTGATTTCAAGAGTATGAAGATTACCAGTGATGCGGAGATTTCGGATATTAAAAAGGCCAGATTGTTGCTCAAGTCGGTTACGCAGACTAACCCGAAGCATCCTCCTGGTTGGATTGCGTCGGCGAGGCTAGAGGAGGTTGCAGGGAAGATACAGGTTGCACGAAATTTGATTCAAAAAGGTATGTTCCTGCCCTACAGAACCTTTTTATTAATTCAAATTCGGGAGTTGAATTTAATCAGAATTTAGTTAAAATTTAGTTGAGAAGTGTCAGCTCTTTAAGGTTTCATTTCTATTAGAAAATCCTATTTATAGAGATTTGATTTTGGTGATTTAACTTCTCAGTTATGTAGGCTGCAAGTTTTTTTTATTTAGAAGGATATTTGATTCAAAAGTGTTGTCTGTTTTGTATTTTT
Source organism: Pinus tabuliformis (assembly GCA_031772625.1). NCBI lineage: Eukaryota > Viridiplantae > Streptophyta > Pinopsida > Pinales > Pinaceae > Pinus > Pinus tabuliformis. Next base: position 654,164,092 of record CM062818.1, on the reverse strand, counting down.
ATGAATTATGGGTCCTCTTTTTTTGTTAAGAGTCAAATTCCAGATTCCAATAAACCTTTCAATATTTTTTCTTAAATGTTCGGCTTTTACGATTCGTTTCTTTATATTGAACATTTCAAGTTGTGAAGAATGCCCAAAGAATGAAGATGTATGGTTGGAGGCTTGCAGATTGGCGAGTCCGGATGAAGCCAAAGCGGTCATTGCGCGCGGTGTAAAGGCGATCCCCAATTCGGTGAAGCTGTGGATGCAAGCTTCAAAGCTTGAACATGATGATGCGAAGAAGAGTCGAGTGCTGAGGAAGAGGCTGGAGCATATTCCTGACTCTGTGAGGCTTTGGAAGGCTGTGGTGGAGTTGGCAAATGAGGAGGATGCCCGGATTTTGCTTCACAGGGCAGTGGAGTGCTGTCCACTACATGTGGAGTTGTGGCTTGCGTTGACAAGGCTTGAGACATACGATCAGGCAAAGAAGGTTCTCAACAAGCCTAGGGAGAAGCTTTCCAAGGAACCTTCGATCTGGATCACTGCTGCGAAGCTTGAGTAGGCCAATGGAAACACAACCATGGTGGGCAAGATTATTGAGAGGTGTTACACTAAAAAATGTCACCATGGCTATTTACAGTTAGTATGGCTCTATCAACAGTCATGCTATCCTCTTAGGCAAGTCTTATGCCTCTGCTCTCCATGTCAAACTCCAAAAAGAGAGAAAGTCTTTATAAATGTATTTATCTCTGGGTACGCAGGTTCTCTCAACCTTACCTGCGGATACGCACCCAATGTTCACAAAAGCTGCGTCCTTGTACGCTCTGTATGTAAAGGGGCAGGTGCGTCCCCCTGTAAAGGTCAAAATGCGCAAGTTTCATCTTTAAAAAGTTACTTGTGGTCATTTCTAGAGCATTCTAGAAGGTTGTTCGACGTGTATTGAGCGCCTCCAGATGGTTCATGTACCCCTACCAAAGAGGAACTTATCCCATCAATAAGGGAGCTATCCCATCCAAAGAGGGGATTATCCCATTGATGGTGGACCTGATTAACTTCCTCTTGAGCACTATAAATACAGGCATTGGGCCAGAAGGAGGGAGGTTGGAAGCTAAACATTTCTAAGGGTAGATGCTGCAGGAATTAGGACTCCCACTTAGAAGCTTGTGAGGAGAGATTGCCATCTTTGCTTGTTCTATTTGGAAGTGGGTGAGCTTTGTCAAAGTAAAGGAGAACTCTTGATGCACCCTGGGAGGGACTTGCACAACACCAAGGCTCAGGTTGTAATTGTTCCTTTTGTTACCTATTAATGCAAATGAGTCCATTCTTCTCAATAACTTGTTATTTATGAGTTGTTTCATGTACTCCTTGGTCTATGTGTTAAATATGTTTTATTCTATGAGATTATCAAGTGCTATTTAATCGTTTGATTGTTAGTGGATGTAGGTTTCAAAGTGAAGGAGGAGCTCATCCGGATCAGCGAGGCTGGACTGCTACAACAGCGTGGGGCTACAGGTAGGATCCAAACACTTGATTTTCCGTATAGTAAATGCATGTTTAGAGAAGGATTGCTCTTGTTTGTCTTGTTTGTCACTATAGAGTCTTAGGCTCCTAGGGAGGTTGGTTGTGTCCGCACTATCGACTCTTTCCACCTGACAAATTGGCGACTCCACTGGGGAATCCATTGATGTGAAAGTCTTTTCCTTTGTATGCCACTTTGATCTGAGAAAAGTCATTTATTTTCTGGTTTTTGGCTCTGTGACTTTGTTTTTGGGTGGGTTAGCTTAGGGTTAGATTCAATTTAGTTTTTCTTGAATTTTCCAGTAGGACGCACCCTCTGAGTATTGCACAGTGCGTCCCTGTACACACTGTCGCTGTGTGCACAGAGCGGGCCCGCACCTGGTTTAACCAGTTGCCTGCGTCCCCTGCTAAAATTTAAGAAAATTCCATTTTTTGCATTTTTTCTCTTAGATTTTGCTTTTTCTTAGTTTTTACTGCCCAGATCCATTAGTCTCTTGTCAAAGATCTTCACCTGAACTTGTTTCGATAGCATTGAGTGTTTTAGTGGTTTTCATAGATGTTTAAGCCCTACGGTTTGATTTTTGAGTAGGTCTTGTAGTGACTTTGGCGGTAGAAGTTGTCAAGCCTTAGATCTCTCTGGTTTTGTCAGCATTCTTAGAAGTTAGACCTGTCATAAAGTCTACCTGTGAGAGCAACTTACCTTTGAGTTGTCTCTTTGGCAAATTTCGAAGTGCTTGTTGATTGAGTATTGAATTCCATTTTACAAAAAGAACAAAAATATTTGAGTTTTGTTTTGACTAGTCTTTTGATTCTGCATTAGCTGGTCCTTGACTTGATTGTGGTCAAGTAAAACAACCTAGAATCATCCTTGTAGGCTTTTGCCTCGTTAGGTTGCTTAGTGTAAATTTCTTTTTGATTTTCTTGTGAGTCAAGTTTTCATAGATTTTATAGCTTTTGAGATTGATTTTCGTTAAAATAGATCTATATGCTTTATTAAATAAGAGAAAATACAAAAACATCTCCTTTGAAAAGTTTTGTTTCAAGTAGCTTTGAAGAGTTTTGAAAGAAAAAGAGTTTTTCGTGCACGTAAGGAGTGGTCATGTTTGTATGCTTGGAAAGATAAAGAGAATTGTTTCTTTGATTGTCTTCACTAAGAAAGTTGTTTTCTATAAAATTTGCATTTCTCAACTCTCTTAGTTAGGAATTTCATTGAAAGAGAAAAGTAGCGTAAATCATCTTAGGTGCATCTTTGTAGTGGTTTGAGTCGAGTCTACACACCATTGGTTTCACTTCCGCTACCTTTTGTCTTTAAGAAAAACCATAAAATTAACGCTTAAAGTAAAATCAACGTAGTAACTTTTATTTACTAGGGCTCTGAAACACCAATTTAGATCAGGCTAGTGTCTTGGAGTAGGAGAGTAATTAACTCTCCAAGACAACAAAACCAAACAAGTAACTTATCTTGTGATAGAATAAATCCAATTGTCTCATTTGTACTCTGGGAAAGCTCCTCTTAAAGGAGAAGCACGAGCTCGTGTCCGAACCAGTGAGGGGATCAATCCCCCCTCGTTGGGAACGACGCCAGACACGCACGTATTACAAACGGTAAACCTCGGATTAACCATTGTCAAGGAGCCAGGGGTCACTTGTCGGTAAACCTTGGATTATTGTCAACGAACCGGCAAGGGGATTGAGCTTGATACTCTGCCCTTGCGTGCTGTCGGAGTGTAGACTGTTCCCCCAGGTGCATTTGTTGCGATTGGTAACCTTAGTGACCATTACCTTTAGGATTCTACCGAGGTGACAGTGGAGGGAAGATCCCACTGTACCTAGAGCAGACGTCGGCTAGACTCACTTGGATTTTCCGGGGGGTTCACTTCACTCGAGACGGTTAAAGTGGAGGAACTTGTGCCGGTCTATTCATTAAGCAGGTTGCCGGGGTAACTTTTCCACCCGCCACTTCTGTACTGAATCCGGCGATGTTGGGTTTCATCTCCAACTAGCGTTTTCGGTCTGGAAGGCTACTGTTTGTGCTTGGTTTGACGCCCTAGATTCTTTAGGCGTGTGATTCAAATTTGTTTGGTTCTTTAGAGACTTTAGGTGGTTTGATTTGAGATTTTATTTTGTTTTCGTGTGTAGTAGTTAAAAGTTTTTAACTGTGGCGGAATTACCGAGACAGTCCCGTAGACTTCGGGGCTAGTCTCCTGAAGTTGTTTCTGTGGCCGAATTGTTGAGAAGATCCCGTAGACTTAGGGGTGAACCTCCTCGAGACGACCCCAGTAATCTAGAAGGTTTAAAGGTCCTTGTAACTCCTCCTAGTGGCAGTAGAGTAAGTTCACCTGAAAAAGGAGAATCTTCCTTGGTAGTCCATTCAGATTACCAAGGTCTAGAGACAGGTTATAATCCCGAAGCTGTTACAGTTTCTGAGCTTGTTGGTAGTTTTTCGTCTGCTAGTGATACAGGCGAAGAACCTGAAATATCTGAACCTGTTACTCCGACTTCTAGTGTTCCAGATTCACCAAGAGTAGAACGAGTTATCACCGAAAATCTTCCTACTGGTCTGATTGCTATTGAAGAACTTGCTCCAGAGGAAGAAATAGGCGTCTCTAACCTTGAGGATCAACTTACTATTGATCTAAGGGAGCGTGAATCCATCTTTTACAGTCCTCCGAGAAGTACTACTTGGTACCTTTCATTAACCAATTATTTAGACAACTCAGGGGTAGGTTTTTCTACACCTCGTACTCCTTTTCCACCTGGAGGTATTTATACTCCTGTAAATATGTCTGGTCAGTCGTCCATGTTTACTCAAACTCCTGAATCTTTCTTACATGGCAGTCCTTCTGTTCCCACCGGGTATCAATCACTTTCTGGTACCTTTGCGGGGGCATCTCCTCAACCCATTGATCATGGGTTATTAGCTGGAAACAATGGTAATATACCATTGGGTGTAGGAGACATTTACATGATGTCAGGTTCAGTTCCCGTTTCCCAACCTCAAGATGGCCAATTACCGCCTGAGGGGCAGCCTCAGTTAACGCCTGGGGGGCAACCTCAAGGTACGCAAATTGTGTCTGGGGGGCAACCTCAAGGTCAGTATGTACCTATGGTGCAATACGTGCCTCAAGGTCAACCCCAGCCTCAATATGTACCCAGGGTCAACCTCAGTATCAATATCAACCTCAAGGATGGCAACCTCAAGGATGGCAACCTCAAGGGTATCAACCCCAAGGGTATCAACCCCAAGGGTATCAACCTCAAGGTCAAGGTCAACCCCAGTATCCGTATTTACCTCAAGGTTATCAACCTCAAGGTCAATACTCGAGTCAAGGTTATCAACCACCTCAAGGTCAGTCATATGTTCCAGGTATGGGAACTGCACCTTTCAATTATCAATCCTATCCTCAATCCGGTTATGGATCTCAGTATCCTCAACCTGTTACGGGTCAATACCCCGGAATGTTAGTGTGGGATCCATCACAAGGTCAACAGATGTTGCAGCCAAGCTTACAGTTGGTAGTTTCTGGTCCACCCCAGCAACCGCAACCTGTCCAGTCAAATGTTCAAACTTCTGTAACTTCGGTAGTTACTCAGCCGCCAATTGCACCTAGTACTCCATCTCAAACGGCTGCTGCAACTACCGCCACATATACCATACTTACTTCTGGAGTATTGACAGCCCCGGTTTCTACTGTCTCTGCAACCACGCCTCAGACATCTTTACCGTTGTCTGGATCTACGATTCAAACCACGGTCCAGATGCCTACAGGTCAGCCTGGTATACGTACGGTTGTCACTACTCAACCTCAATTTGTTCAACAACCGTACCAGGGACAGTACCAACATGGGCAAGCTGTCCAACAGCCGGTTTACCAGTATCAACCGTATCCTGGGTACACTTATCAACAACCTCAATAACCCCAGTACGGTCCGGTTAATCCTGGTTTTCCAGGAGGATATAATATCCCTAATGCGACTCCTGTTCCTAGTTATCCTGGATATCCTCCTCCTGGGACTGGTCTTGTGACCCAGAGTTTTAGAGATCCTAACCGGCAGTTACCGTTTATCACAACTTTGGATTTACCAGACTTGACGCGCCTAACGAATGATCCAATTCAATATCTTCAGTTCTGGCCGCCAATGCCAAATAAGTTGCCCAGTGATATACCCAAGTTCGAAGTTAAGTCTGGAGAGGATCCGTCCAATCATGTGATGACTTACCACCTCTGGTGTGCTTCAAATTCTATCTCGGATGATTCGATCCGCTTACGTCTTTTCCAGCGTACACTCATTGGTCTCGCGGCCAAGTGGTACATTGAGTTACCACGGGCCTCTTTTTACAATTTCAGCCAGTTAGCTACCTCGTTCTTAACTCATTTTCAGTTGCCGGTCAGATACGATAACAGCACGGAACTATTAACTTCACTAAAACCATCAACGTCCACTTATATTTCTGATCACATTCATGAGTGGAGACGTCGAAGAAGGTTAGTGAAAGTTTTTATTCCGGACCAAATCTTAGCTGAATGGTTTGTTAAATCATTATTACCGAAGATTACTGAAGATGTAGCTAAGACCGGAGTAGTTACTGAGGAGCAAGTCATTGCTCAGGCGCAGTACCTTGACTTAGTTTATACTCAGTCGGGTACGTTACACGAGAAGATTCCAGATCTTCCAAAATCAAATCAAATCGTTGCTGCTCCTTCGGGATCTCATGCCGCTGATGGTATGATTGGTATCGTGAATACAAAGAGTAAGAAGAAGTCTTCCAAGGCTTCAATTACTCCTATAATCACTTTGCCTGATTCTCCGACAGGAGAGTCTTCTCCTGAACTTTCCGCCGATATTCACGTTGTAGAATCATCTACGGCCAAATCAAAAAACAGTGGAAAGAAGAAAGGAAAGAAGAAGGCTAAAGAAGACAAGGCTCCGAAGGAGAAAACGGAAAAGTCGGAAACCAATGACGAAAAACGCAAACCTCGATATCCTTGTCTTATTTGTGAAGAGGATCATTTTACGAGAGATTGCCCTCATCCGACCAAGGTTGTGAAAATAGTCAAAGGTTCTCCCACTCCTGCTGTGTTAAAAAATCCATTTCCAGAGCAGGAGAATAAGATGATAGGTTCTTCCTCGACTGCCAGTGAAGAACCCATTTTGATGATGTCTCATGTGAGGATTGCGACTCGATCGCAAGATTATGGTAGTAAGAATCCTCTTGATGGTAAAGAAGCAGAATCTTCTCATTCTAATCCATCAACCTCAGCTCCTGGTTCCGATCCACTACAGATCGAAAAACCTAACCCGGACTTAGTAATCAAATCGCCCGCCAAGGGTGTACTTCGAAGGTCTGCTTTCAATCCACATGCGAGAGCAGCCCAGAATTACAACATTGTTGAGGACTTAGCTGTTTCACGCTCAGCAATGTCGGCTTTAGAAGTGCTGCAATCATGCCCAGCACAACGAAAATTACTTTTGTCGGCTATCAGAGCTGTTGATGTTCAGGACCCGAACCTGATAATCTTCGATCTAGAAAATAGTACACCGCATCTACCCCATCAAATGGCTTTCCAAATTCCAGTGATAGTCAAAAACAGGCCTATTCATCGGACTATGATTGATGAGGGAGCTTCTACGTGTATTATGTCGATTCAATGTTGGAGATCGTTTGGTTCTCCTTCGTTGAACCAATCCCCGACCATCCTTAAGGCCTTTGATGGCCGTGGGTTTCGTCCGTTTGGTATTCTATAGGAATTACCTATAGGGGTAGAAGGTAAAACCGTTAGTCTGGATGTGGAAGTGGTTGATGCCCCTCTAGACTACAACCTTCTTTTGGGTCGAAGTTGGTCATATGCTATGACAGCAGTCGTTTCATCGGTCTTCAGAGTAATAAAGTTTCCATATAATGGTAAGATCGTGACAATTGATCAGCTGACATACTTTTCATCCGACCCAGCCTCTTCAGAGAGTATCCAGCATGTCGATAAGACGACAATCCCTTATAGGGACGTTGGCGTAGGTTTAGTTAAAGATTCCGTTTAACTGGGAACTTTTCCTTTCCCTCCAATCAACGCAGACCCCTCATTTGCATCAATTCATATGATTACATCAGAAAACATTATTTATGATGATCCTTGGATTGTCCCATCTGAATCTGAGATAGGCTCATTCGGTGATGCTATGCCTTTGAGTCCATATGAAATTGCTTATGAAGCCATCATGTCTTTTACCGACTCGAGTTCAACCCAAATAGACCAAATGAATGTGGTCAGTGAAGAATCACTTTTCACATCAACCTTAGAACGGATAGCGTTTCCCGAAGTCGTGTCATCTGACGAACAACTTCGCGAAATCCTAAGTGTAGATGATCTACCATGGGAAGATCTTCATCACAGATCTTCGTTTTTACCTAAGGATGATGCTTTTGAAAATGATTTTTCATCTATCTTTACCACTGAATATGTCAAAGACGCTCAGAATCCAACGAAACATTCTGATTCAGAGTTGAATTTAGGGAATATTTCTCGCACTATTCCCGTTGATATTTCAGTGAAGCCCGGAATTGAGGAAAACATTCATATAGGTGCCTCATGTACAGAAGATGAAATTCGAACTTACAAGGCCCTATTCCAAGAGTTTTGCGATGTGTTTGCCTGGTCTTACGAGGAAATGCCGGGAATCGATCCTGCCATTGTTGTTCATGAAATAAACACCTACCCGGACGCTAAACCCGTCCGGCAACGGTTGCGTCAAATTCACCCTCGGAAAGCGGCTGCGATTAAAGCAGAAGTCGAAAAGCTGTTGAAAGCAGGTTTCATTTATCCAATCCCGTTAACGGATTGGGTATCGAATATTGTTCCGGTCAACAAGAAACAAGGAACAATAAGAATCTGTATCGACTATAGGGATATAAATCGATCTTGTCCAAAAGACAATTATCCTACGCCTTATATCGATCAAATTATTGATGATTGTGCCGGAAGTGAAATGTTTTCCTTCATGGATGGTTTTTCGGGCTATAATCAAATCAATATTCTACCTGCCGACCAACCAAAAACGGCATTCATTTGTCCATGGGGGACATTTGCTTATTGCAAATTACCTTTTGGACTTAAGAATGCCGGAGCCACTTTTCAACGGGCGATGTCTTACGCATTTTATGACATCAAGCACATTGTGCAACCGTACCTCGATGATTTGCCTACTCATTCTTTACACCGAGTTGATCACCCTGTCCACTTACGAGCAATCTTTATGAGGTGTAAGCATTATCGAATTCGGTTGAATCCCCACAAGTGTGTGTTCTGTATAGAGACGGGTCGATTGCTGGGATTTGTTGTTTCAAAAGCCAGCATTTGCGTCGATCCCTCGAAGGTCGAAGCTATCATCAAATTTCCTCCTCCTTCGAGTTTGCGCCAACTCCAAAGTTTGCAAGGGAAAGCGAACTTTTTACGCCGATTCATTCCAAACTACGCCGAGGTCACTAAAGGTTTTACACGGTTGTTGAAACAGAACGCTCAATTCTTTTGGGACGAGATTTCCCAACAATATTTTGATGTGCTTAAACACGCGTTGACCCATGCACCGTTGTTGCATCCTCCCAACTACAACCAGGACTACTTCTTATACCTCGCAGCCTCGCATTCCACTATTGGAATGGTGTTAGTTCAAGAAGATGGATTCGGAGCGGAACATGTGATATATTATCTTAGTAGGACATTAAATCCCACTGAGCTAAAATATTCGCATGTGGAGAAATTGGCCCTGGCAGCCGTCCAAGCTGTCCAGCGTTTTCGTCACTACATTCTTCTCCGTAAAACTACAGTTATTTCGGATTGCAACCCTATGATTTATATTTTGACAAAACAATTGCTAGGGGAAAGTACTCTAAATGGATCGTTATCCTGCAAGAGTTCGACTTGGAGTTTGAGAAGTCCAAGTCTAAGAAATCCTTAGTTTTTGCGGAATTGATGTGTGATTTCCCGCGTGCTGACACAGAAACTGTGGCAGAGGAGTCCATTGCGGACGAATCTTTGTTTCTTATCAGTACTTTAGATTCGTGGTACGGGGATATAATCATCTATCTCCAAACCCAAACCTTTCAGCCTGAAGCTTCAAAGTCGGAACGTCGAAAAATTCGGTTTCAATCCCAGCAATAAAAGATTATTGGAGATACACTTTATCGCCGGGGGGCAGACTTAGTTTTTCGACGTTGTTTAACTCACGAAGAGGCTGAGAGGGTTTTGAATGATTGTCACTCTGGAGCATGTGGCGGTCATATGTCTGGGTATGTCACAGCTCAGAAGGTGTACTGTCACGCCCCCAATCTTTTTTTTTCTTTTGGGCGGGGTGCGGCACCACCGAACGCCCACTTTTAACTAAGTAAGCGTTTATGGACTACGCCTTTATCATCAACATACTTAATTTCAATACTTCTTCAATTAAGTAAACCATATTAACATGTTTAACCATTCATAAATCAACCGTTCATCATAAACATGCAATTAAATCACATCCATAACAATTGCACATGCATAATACGGGAGGGGCAACTCCCAACCGAGTTCGCCCAACGATATATTATTGAACCTTTTCAAATAATACAATATACATACAATGTGTGTTGCCGGGCAAGTCCGCGGCCAACACCCAATCCTTTTTTGATAGAACCCGACAGTCTACCGTGCGTATAGCTTCTGTACTATTTAACTAAGCGCGACAGCGCTCATATAAACCTACACAATCGTGTGTGCTACTGTCCACGTGTCAGCCTTCTAGTACACCTGCGCTATACTGTAACCTCCGTCAGTCCTCCGACAATCTGCTGTATAATCTTCGTGTTGTTTATTCAAGCGTTCCACGCTCTCATAAACCTGCACAATGATACATCCACTGCTGTCCACGTGTCAGTCTTCTGGCATACCTGCGCAGTCCAACCTGCACGCTACTATATGTCTCTGCCTACGTGACAACCCTTTCGATAATCTGCTTAATCCAGTTCGGCAGCCGGCTGCGTATATGTAAGCTCCTGCGTGTTTGTCTGAGGACTCCAACACTCGTACAAACCTACGCAACCATATATTCGGTCGCTGCCCGAACTCTGATAACCTGCTGCATAATCTTCCGGCGCTGTTATCTGAGCGTTTTCAAACACTTATATAACCTGCGTTATATATACCCAAACTACTTGTCCAAATTCTGATAATCAAGACAAGCTGTTGCATATACACAACCTTCCTCAACCGAGACAACTTGCTGGATATATATAATTTTCTGCACTATTACCTGAGCGTACCAAACACCCATAAATCTGCGCAACGATATATTCAGACCGCTGCTCAAACTTAGATCCCAACCGACCTCTCAACCTCAGCCAGCACAACCCCGTGCTCCTTTGAGCGTATGAGAGATAACTGTTGTTCTCCGAATCTCTGTTACCAATTATTCCTCTCGCTGTTAATCCAACCGTGAACCAGGAATTAACATCTGCACCTTATGTTCGTATGCGCATAAACCATGCGCATTAGAACTGCGCAGCTAACTGCGCGGCTATTTCTGGCCGTCTATGTTTAAAGATTGTATCATTGCAGTCCGGAAGTGCCACAACTGTCAAGTGTTTGATCGCAAGATGCGCGCACCACCTGCTCCTCTCCACCCTATAATTGCCGTTGGTCCATTCGCCAAATGGGGTATCGATTTTATTACTTGTAACCCTCACTCGGCCGGGGGGCATGCGTATATCATCCTCGCGGTTGATTATTTTACTAAATGGGCCGAGGCGATGCCTACATTCGACGCAAGCGGCAAAACAGCTGCAGTTTTCGTATTCAATCATATTATAACTAGGTTTGGTGTCCCACAAGCAATCATCACTGACCATGGGAGCCATTTTCGAAACATCATGATGACTGAGCTTACAAGCCAACTTGGTTTGCGCCACGATAGCTCTACTCCTTATTATCCGCAAGCCAACGGTTTGGTTGAGTCTATCAACAAAGTTCTGGTTATCATGATCCGACGAACCATTGGTATTCATCGGTCGAATTGGCACAACATGTTATTTTCAGCGCTATGGGCATACCGAACCTCAGTGAAAACTTCAACAGGGTTCACTCCTTTCTAGCTAGTTTATGGCTTGGAAGCTGTGTTACCCATTGAATGCGAAATCCCATCACTTCAAATGGTTGTCGAATTACTTCCAGCTACTTTCGAAGAGGAGAAACGTTTATTATACTTAGCTAAATTAGATGAGACTCGACGTGACGCTACATTGGCAATCGAGACTCACGCGAAGCGAATGAAAGCTCAGTGTGATAGAAATGTGACCCCTCGAAGTTTTTCGGAGGGAGACCTAGTGCTATTATATGATCAAGCTAACGATAAGCTAGGTGCTGGAAAATTCGTTCCTATGTGGCATGGACCCTACATTGTAAAGCGAAAGCTAGCAAAAGGGGCCTATGAGCTAGTAGATTTTGATGGGGACTCTTTGGGTAAACCCAGAAATGGACTTTACCTTAAGAGGTATTATGCTTAAATGGTGGGTATGGAGAATTTTAGTTAGGTTAGGTTTTCTTTCTAGCTAGTATGTTTGTTAGTTTAGATAGTGTGCCTAGTTAGAGAGTGTGTTTTTCGTCGTTATTCTGGCTTATCTTGGTTTTACTCTTGATATTGCAGATGTCGACGCCTCTCCAAACATACATTGGATTTGCTGATGGTGCTTGTCGTAGTACACGGAATATCTCTTCCGCAGCTTGGGTTATCTATTCGCCCTCTGACGAGTTAGTTTCTATGCATGGGGTAAGCCTCGGTCAAACGACGAACAACATTGCAGAATACAGTGCAGTGGTTGAATTATTATCCGAATCTATTTCATTTGGAATTCGACATTTGATAGTGAGGTTAGATTCTGAACTTGTTGTATTACAGCTTAATAGAGTATATGCCATTAGAAATCCTGTGTTATTAAGGTTGTTTTTGAGAGTGCGTCTCTTGGAATGTGAATTTGATTACATTGAATATCAGCACATTCCAAGGTCTTTAAATACATTAGCAGATGCAATTGCTTCTCGAATGTTGGACATACATTTACAATAATCATGCAAGTAAATTTAAAAACATTTCATCACATATGTTAAACAAGATAAGCCGGTAATAGTGATATATATAGATAGGAGTGTGTCAAAAAATATACATCGTCTTCGATCATAGGTTGAAAAACACCTTATGATCAGCAAAAATGATAAGTACAAAAAGCCAAAAATGTCATATGTGTCTACAAAAGTGACTAGCCAATCACTGGTGGTGCTCCCTATACGACACCATTGCACAGGCTACCTTACACAAAAACCTCCTAAATGGTCCAGGGACTGCGACTACATAGCGCTGAAGTCTGATAGGAATATCATCTATGGTAGTCTCAGGTATATCCACCGTCAGACGCTCTAGATCCTGCTCCAACTCAGCTAGTGACTCTGCAGCCGTGTCCTGTGGAGCCGGTACCGGTGAAACTGGATGTCTCCTCTCAAAAGGCCGGAGGTTGGCTGGGCGTTGTGGACCAACATCTGCATTTTGAAAATTTTTACTGTCAGTTTTGAGACGATATATATAAAAAACAAAAAAATATATATAATTTGAAAACTTGTGAAAAATAAAGTACCTCTGTCGTCCCATTGTTCTCCCTGTGGAAGAACCATGTCCGGATCACCTCGAAAATCTACTCCGGCATACGGAAAGTCCTGAATCGAAAAGACCTGGTCCTCTAACCAGTGAAAATAACCATCAGGGAATCGAACAACTGCCGCGCCCTCGTCAGGATGCCGGGCCATCACCGTAACCCATCGTATCAACTTTGGCTCCCGAGGACCCAAGATATCAACAGTGAGTTGCTGAGGGATCAGCATCGGAACTCTCTCTAAGGCAAAGCTCACAACTAGAGGCCCATATCCAAAGGTCTTCAGTTGTCCGTTCTTTGCCCTAGTCAGTTGGCCCTTCATATTGGCCGACACAGCATCGCACCAGTTGAAGATGGTGCCTCGGAAACAGTCAATCGCCATCCGCATTTGGGACCCGGTGGCAATATGTAAAGCGGCTGCACCGCAAATTCTGGTAACCGTGAAAGCTATAACCTTGAGTTCACGCCGAGAGATGTGTTTGATTTCTACGCCTTTCGCATGCTGTTGATTGGGTATGCACCAGTCTGCCCGGAGACTAGCAAGGGATTGGCCACCCGGCCTAGTCCCGGCTAGATTGAGTTGTTCACCCCTATTTGGCAAGCCAGTGAGAAAGTATATGTCAGAGGGCTCTATCTCGAGCTGGTGCCCTCCGATGTAAAAGCATTGCTCATGAATGTTCCATCTCTCAACCAGCCACTCCAAGAATCTCACCTGAGCCCTCATGCCAGGTATGGCCCAGTATTTATATAGTCCGCATGCTTTTAGGGCATCAATGGAAGGTTGGTGATTAATTGCGGCTAAATCAATGTCCTCGTGCTCTCTTTCTCTCCAATCCAACATGGTGAGTGCCCTACACACCAAGAAATATAGATTAGAATTTATTTGGGAAATTTTAAATGGTTGTTTTTGGGGTTTGGGGTTTCAAATTCCACCCTTCGCGGGGGATGCACCCCGCGTTTAGGACACAGAGCGCCGGGACGCAGCTGGCCTGAAGGTGGGCTGCGTACCCCGACCTTTTTCCTGTGTGGGAAAAGGTCGGGGGACGCAGGTCACCCTTAGGGCACCTGCGTCCCCCGCAGAGCGGATTTTAAAACCTAAAACCCCCCAAAAACCAAAACTAAAACCTAAAACAAAATTTTAATCGGATGAAATTAAAGAGGAGGATGTTGTGAAATACCTGGAAGAGACGGCGTTCGATTCTGACGGTCGGATTCTCCGCAATGACCACGGGAAGTTTCTTGCCAAAAGCCCTTTTTTCAACCTCAACAGTAAAATGGTAAAAATGACATGGTAAAAAGTCTTTTTATAGGTTTTTTGGATGAATGAATGCTAGGTTTGTTCATTTTTTACCATGGAAGGATATTTTTCAATGTATTTTTGCCTATCTTAAACAGGTATGAGTAATGTGTCGTTTTTGTGCAAGACAAAAGGATTTAGAGGGAAAATTGTCATTTTTCACGAACCAAAATATCAGAGTCATCTTTTAAGCCCTTTTCTGACTCCTAAAATATGAAAAGATTGTCGAGCGTTTCTTTTACACTCGTTAAAACGGAATTAAAAGACGGTCCCCTTATAGCTCTTTTCTGACTGTAAAATCAGGAAAAGATTGCCGGGTTTTTGTCGTTTCAAACTCGATATGGAAATAAAATGACGTGTCCTTGATCGCTTTTTACTTTTCAGGTCAGTGGCACTAATTATGAAAGTACTCCTTGGTCGCAAGATCAAGCGGTTCCCCCAGGTATTATTTTATACTTTTTCGGGCTTGAGGGACACAAATCTACGAAAAAGTTCAACTTGGAGTCTTCTTAAGTTTTTCAGACTCTCTAAAATTGAAAAACGCCGAGTTTCTCCTATACTGGGCTCGTTAAACATTTCACAGTAAAGGACCTGTTCAATTACAAACAGGAACGAACCACTCCTTCCTAGGGTTCGAATCAAAACTAGGTTGGACTCATCCGAGGGATGAGCTTATAATCAAGCATATGTTATCCTCCTCAAGCTTGTTAAAAATAAAGAGGTACTTGCCAGAAATGGTGGGGGAAAAGAGAGAAGAATGAGCCTATTTGTTATCTTTTGTCTCAGAAGAAACTTTATTACCACTCTTGGACACGACACTTTTCATTCACCTGGGTTGGGAAATCCTTTACCTCACAGTTGATCAAACCACTTTGAAAGTCTTCAGCCGAGTTCCGGGGATTAACTTTGAGTCATTCATCACCAAACCATTTGTCGTGTCGTTATGTGTTCAAGAGGTCTGCAAGCAAAACTTTCATCTGCAAAATACTTGTCATCCATTTGACCATCCCTGAGTCAGTCCTTACAGCAACATTTCTTCAACTTGAACAATGATTTCGTGTTGTGGGCTTTCCTGCAACGGGTCGCTTTCTATCGACATCAGCACATTATCTAGAGAGATGACTTAGAAATCGTCAGTACCTTGAAGTCTACATGCATCAATGGCAGGTTTCTCGCCTTTGACGTCAGTTTACATCATTGACTTTCGATCGAAGGATTCCGTGAAATGTTCGACATCAACTCATTCATTCACATCTCATGGATTGTACTGGGTACTTTGAGAACCATTGACATTACTAGTGGTCTCTCTCACACTTGTTAACAGTTTACATCATCGACTGGTAATCAAGTGGTTTCTACCATGTTCGACATCAACTCATTTAATCGCATGGCTAGAATCGTACCAATTCGAGAAGTAGAAATGAAGACCCTGGATCTAGTTTCCACCATCCAGGCTGTGAGGAGTTTTGTATTCATTATCTAAGTAGACTAATCATAAATAGATGGTTGCGCCCATAATGTGTCTACAAAAGTCTATGATTATGATGTACTGCAAGATCATTCCTGTATCAGAGTAGTTAGTCTGTTAGTTAAAGTTTTGATCTGAGTATGGGAATGCCTACCTCAGTGATGATATAATCTTATACATGTATTTTGTGTTGAAAATTGCAGGCTCTGACCAGGCTCTCCACGAGATAATCCTTGAAATGATAAAGCGCTTCACCCTTCCTAGATAATACAAAAACCTAATCTATTACAGGCTTCGCACTTTAGGGGGCAATCTGTTACACTAAAAAATGTCACCATGGCTATTTACAGTTAGTATGGCTCTATCAACAGTCATGCTATCCTCTTAGGCAAGTCTTATGCCTCTGCTCTCCATGTCAAACTCCAAAAAGAGAGAAAGTCTTTATAAATGTATTTATCTTTGGGTACGCAGGTTCTCTCAACCTTACCTGCGGGTACGCACCCAATGTTCACAAAAGCTGCGTCCTTGTACGCTCTGTATGTAAAGGGGCAGGTGCGTCCCCCTGTAAAGGTCAAAATGCGCAAGTTTCATCTTTAAAAAGTTACTTGTGATCATTTCTAGAGCATTCTAGAAGGTTGTTCGACGTGTATTGAGCGCCTCCAGATGGTTCATGTACCCCTACCAAAGAGGAACTTATCCCATCAATAAGGGAGTTATCCCATCCAAAGAGGGGATTATCCCATTGATGGTGGACCTGATTAACTTCCTCTTGAGCACTATAAATACAGGCATTGGGCCAGAAGGAGGGAAGGTTGGAAGCTAAACATTTCTAAGGGTAGATGCTGTAGGAATTAGGACTCTCATTTAGAAGCTTGTGAGGAGAGATTGCCATCTTTGCTTGTTCTATTTGGAAGTGGGTGAGCTTTGTCAAAGTAAAGGAGAACTCTTGATGGACCCTGGGAGGGACTTGCACAACACCAAGGCTCAGGTTGTAATTGTTCCTTTTGTTACCTATTAATGCAAATGAGTCCATTCTTCTCAATAACTTGTTATTTATGAGTTGTTTCATGTACTCCTTGGTCTATGTGTTAAATATGTTTTATTCTATGAGATTATCAAGTGTTATTTAATCGTTTGATTGTTAGTGGATGCAGGTTTCAAAGTGAAGGAGGAGCTCATCCGGATCAGCGAGGCTGGACTGCTACAACAGCGTGGGGCTACAGGTAGGATCTAAACACTTGATTTTCCGTATAGTAAATGCATGTTTAGAGAAGGATTGCTCTTGTTTGTCTTGTTTGTCACTAGAGAGTCTTAGGCTCCTAGGGAGGTTGGTTGTGTCCACACTATCGACTCTTTCCGCCTGACAAGAGGGGAATCAGGTCCCTGCAGAGGGAAGGGGTAGTGATTGACAGAGAAGCTTGGATGAAGGAGGCAGAGGCCGCAGAGCGAGCAGGGTCTGGTGTGACTTTCCAGGCAATAATTCGCAACACAATTTCTATTGGAGTTGAAGAGGAAGATAGAAAGAGAACATGGGTTGCAGATGCAGAGGAATGCAAGAAGAGGGGATCAATTGAAACTGCACATGCGATCTATGCACATGCCCTTACAGTGTTTGTTGCTAAGAAAAGTATTTGGCTTAAGGCTGCCCATCTAGAGAAGAGCCATGGAACTAGAGAATCATTGGATTCCTTACTGAGAAAAGCAGTGACATACTGTCCGAGAGCAGAGGTGATATGGCTGATGGGAGCTAAGGAAAAGTGGCTTGCAGGGGATATCCCATCTGCTCGAGCAATTTTGCAGGAGGCTTATTCTGCAATACCCAACTCAGAGGAGATTTGGTTAGCTGCATTCAAGCTGGAGTTTGAAAATCATGAGCCTGAGAGAGCAAGGATGCTTCTCGCAAAGGCTCGTGAGAGAGGTGGTACAGAAAGAGTCTGGATGAAGTCCGAAATTGTTGAAAGAGAGCTGGGAAACACTGCGGAGGAGAGGTCACTGCTTGATGAAGGGCTTAAAAAGTATCCTGCATTCTTTAAATTGTGGCTAATGCGAGGAAAGCTTGAAGATCGTCTTGGGAACTTGGAGGCTGCACGTGAGGTCTATGAGCAAGGCCTCAAGAACTGTCCAGGGTGCATTCCTCTATGGCTCTCAGCTGCTAAATTGGAGGAAAAAATGGGTGGTCTGAGCAAGGCGAGGACAATTCTTACTATAGCTAGAAAGAGGAACCCTCAAAATCCAGAGCTCTGACTTTTGAATTCAAGATCTGGAGAAAGCATTAGTGCAGAAAAAAAGAACTATGTTCAATCAATTTAGTGTCCTAAATTGCTTGCATGAATTATCAACCGAGGTTTGTAGACTGATGAAGTGTGATGCACTATTTGTGCTTAATTAACTTTTCTCTTACTTCATTATTTTGTATTTTTATGTTTGTTTTGGGGGCTTCTGTTCTTTGATGTCTAAGAATATACAATCTATAAGAGATTTACATGGATCTAATGAGTTTTCAAAGGAAGGATAGGTTCCTAAGTTAGTCTAATCTCCTAAAAGTGGACCAAGAATCATTTTTAACTAGTTAGGACCTAATAAGAGAAACAAATCATCTATCTTATCTACCATTTAGTCCTAATCCATGGATCTAATTCTTATAACCAAAATTAATACTAATGTAGAAGGTAATTCAATAATTGCATTTATTTAGCCATTCAACCATTCAACTTTGGAACATGATAGAATCAATCTCCTTGAAATGATTTTTTGGAATGTCAAGTGATACAACTAAGTAATGACCTCAAAACAGAAAAGAAAAGATGACAGATTGTAAAACTGACATTATGCTGAGTAAGCTCAATCACTGCATGAATTAGATATTCAACCAATTAAGTTAGAATTGTCATCATTTCGGAATGGTTTTGAGAACATCTACTAATACAACTAATTGATAGTTCTATGCTAAGAAAATGAGTAAAAATAGTAAGAAGCTAAGCAGTTGTATATTCTCGTTACTTCATTTTTCATTCAGTGATTTCTCATACAATATCTTAGAAGAATAAGACTTGAATAGTTGTGATTTTTATCCTTACGCTATTGGTTACAAACTGAAATGAAACAAAACTAGAGAAAACAAACTTGTAGAAAACAGAGTACTAGAAATTAAAATGAAAACAACAAGTGAAAAACCTCCTTCAGTTGCAACTGATGTGGCTGGATGATAGCTAATTAAATATGCACTTTTAAACCACCATTGACTAAACAGAGTTTGTATTATCAACAAAACAAGGTTTGAACAGAGTTTTTAACAAAAAACCTGTAATCCCTTCTAGCTTCTCACTACTTCTCGATCTCATTTAACTGATATTTATATAAAAATAACATAATTGTTTAAGAGAAAATCTTGTTACAGGTGGCTTGATATGAATCTATCATGATTGTTTATAAGAAGACATGCTACAAGTGACTTAATCCGCATTGTAATAAGACTGTTACACTTCTGAACAGCTACAGGTGGCCTGATCTACATTAACTCCTCAACTTCTGATCAGCTACAAGTGGCTTAATCTGCATTAACTCTTCAACATAACTGTTAGACTCCTGATTAACTACGAAAGAGAAAATCAAGAGTCCTACTGCTACTAGATAACGTATTTGACTCCATCTTTGACCATGACTTTAGGCATGCTTTTCTATCAATCTTGACCAAGTGAGTAGGATAGAATCCATGTTGAGATGATTTTGGAGATGCCCATGTAGCCCAGTTCTTCATTTGACACTTGTAACCTGCCAAACTATGGGAGTAGCTACGGAACCCACAGTTAGTGGCAGAATAGGTTGCGTTTTGTAGCTAATTTGAAAAAATCTATTAAAATAGCAAGAACCTGAAAATATAATATGGTGATCATTTTAATGCTTTCCTAAGACAAAATCTAGCATTTATCATTGATTGGATCTGTAGTCCTATGAGAAATCAAGAAAAAAAGGTGAGAACAAATGTTAAGGGGAAGGTAATTCTGAGGTTCAACAAACTATAAGCTTAAATTTATTAAGCATTGTAGAAGCGAAGCCCTCAAAATTAACGAAAGAGGGAAAACATTAATAAGTTACTATTGGAGGCTATCACCCCTTTTAAAAGAAAGGCAATCTATCAAACCCTAAGAAAATAGTAATATAAATTTGGTTGTCAGAACAACAAAAATAATAACATCGAGACTAATTCAAGCATTACATTACCCCTATAACTAGGAATGCACCTATGGTACCACCCTTTATGTAGCAACATAGGTTGGAGACTAACAAGCAACATGTTGAGCTACTGAGTAACCTACCAGGGAAACCGGAATGCCCAAGATTTAGTTAATTGGCAACCAAAGGTATTAATAGGACTTGAAACCAAAATCGCACAAAGATTTTACCCACCATGACAAAACCCTGTTGTTCTGAGTTTGCATGCAAGATAAAGAACTAGGCCGATGCTCCTCCACCTGCAAGAAACCACGACAAAGGCAAGTTAGAGACCCAACCATAGAAAATTGGGACGCATAACAAAAAATAATAACAAAACCGAATTAATGTGTGTCGTCGTTTACCTGTGAGGTTGTTTTCCAGTGTTGAAAACCCCTCGGAGAGGTGGGAAAATGAAGCAAGAGCTCGACAGTCAACACTACAAGTGGTATCGATTGCTTTAGGCAAGGAAGAAGGGGTTATAGGAGTTTGAAAAACTTTTTAGAAAAAAAAATCAGGCCTTCCAATTATCAATATGTTTTTACTAGCTGACAATTTGGACAGCTTATTACTCTGGCAGTATTATTGTAATCATTGTAGCATAGTTTTCTGTAATAGTCATCCCAATTTTTATTTTTTTTGAAAAGTAAATTCATGTTTTCCTTAAATATCCCATAAGTAGCATATGGATGGTGTTGGCGTCCACATTCAGTGGGCATTGGAATCTTGTTTAATTGACATCTAATATAGGTTCTCGGACTATCCTCCCTCACCAAAACTGCTTTATGTGTTCTACTCTTCCACGACCTGGTGCAATAACTCGTCTACCAATCTTACAGGAAATCCTGTGTTCTTTTTTTATAAGGGCGATGTTGTGGGTTTGACCTCGGTGATTTCTTTGTCTGATGGATAGGGATTGAGGTTGGGATTTGGGATTCGGGATTTAGCAGCCGTTCGGCCTTTCGGACGTGTTGATGAGACCATAGATTCAAAGAATCTGCAAGATTTCTTGCTTTTCTTGAGTTCAGAGAGAGAGGGCCTTGAGAGAGATTGGTTTCAGCAATTTCCTTTTCTTCCATGCCTTTTTTATGCTGGTCGATTCAACGAATTGCAAGGAGCAGCTCGGTCAACCTCAAGCACTTCTGCGATAGTATGTGCTCTTGAATTATTTTACACTACTTTGTTATTAATGGTAAATTCTTTTCTTGGAAGAATTTGGAGATGGTATAAAACTTTAGATTTCATTGGTAAAATTTGTTTGGAAAATGGGTCATTTCACCCTCAATTTGTTACTGGAGATCGTTTGAGCCAAAGATTTAGCCTCTCTATAGCGAATTTTGGTTATATATGGCTTGTTAGAGCTCGAAGTGTCTGTGACTCATTCAATAGCGTCCAGGACAAATTAATTTAGCGTTTCAACGATGAAATTTGGCTGGAAAATTGCGGCTTTTGCTATGCAGGTCAGATCAAGCTATTTTTAAGGATTTTAGACACTTACGGCTGTTATATTTCTCGGCTGCTATATTTCGTTAAGCGCTTTAAAGGATAGGCTATCGAGCTTATGCTCGAACAGCGCAGCACTCAGCAGAAAGGAACTTAGAGCCAAGTGTTGTTATTTCTTAGTTGAATATTTCCATCATACTCCAAAACATAAACCCAAAAAGTTATATTGCCGGATGTTACCAAGAAAACGTTGCCTATATGGTTATCATATGACAGTGGTTGCAGTTTCATCTAGTCCCTATATTTTTTGGTAAGCTTGTCTATATGAATCTTTTGACACCCACTTGATAAATAGTTGACTTCAGCAGAGAGATTGAAATATTGGATGCTATATTAAAGAATAGGTTGGTGCCACGTATTGATACTTACAATTTTCTAATCAGTAACCTTTGCCGTCATGGAAAACAGGCAGATGCCACTACTGTTTTTGAAGACACAAGGAAAAAGAGTTTGGAACTCGATTTCGAGACACAGGACCCCTTATTCAGGGCCGTGTCCAATATATGTCATGCTTTTCAGTCAAGCAAGCTTCTTAATCAATTGCTTTTACTGCAAGACCGAACAGCGAAGCTCAAAATTTGTCAAACATAGTGGTCCAGGTTTTATCTGTTCACGAAGGCCTTGATGGATGGTACACATCATTTGCTATGATTCAACCGATGAAAACCTTAAATCTTCAAGTCAGTATTGCAACCACTGAGTGTGACATCTACTTGGAGGTGGTTTTTGTGTGCATTGATTTTGAGCTAGAGCTGGTTAAGGTCAGGTGTCAAACTAACTCCATGCTTATCCTGCATTTTATGAATAAGGCTTGAATCATGAGGATTATTTCCCTTTTGAAAATGCTCCTTCTTCCACATTCAATAGAACATCATGGTAGTTGCATGACTGACATCTTGTTTAATCAATTACTATTTTCACCTGTGAACCTAACTTGGTCAACAACAATAATGGTATGTCAGAGGCCTTCAATTTTTCCAGTCACCAACATGACACCACAGAGAGGAAGAAATGTCATTGCAGTTAGAAAATTGCAGGACGTTGTGGTCGTGATAGTTCAGTTCAATAAGTTCCTAAGGATACTACACAGAATTTGTATTTTTTTGCAGTCTATTTAATTGGCTGTTCAGAATATGTTGTAGCAATCCACAATGTCTTCCATTTTGTGGTAGACTGCTTTTCTAAAAACTGATGATTTGACCCGAGATCTGAATTACCAGTTGCAGTTCCCGTTTTAATAGATAGAGAATCAATCCTTACATAATACAGTTAGAAACTTGGTCAACAACTTGGATGACAAGGGGTCTCTATTTAAACCCCCAAAAGGCCTAATGTTATTAATTTAAGCTCCAAAATTGAGTGCCTGAATAGTAGCATCAAGGGTTGTTATTCTTTCTAATACTGCGTCTCAGAGGGTTAACCTGTTTCTTCTAAATTTAAATTTGAAGACCTCTCATTCAATCAAGATAGCTTTAAGTTTTCTTTAAAATAAAAAATGATTTTAACCTAAATTTACAAAAATCACCATATTCTGCCTGATCTGCCTGATCATTGCTGATATTGCCTCCAGTTTACATTTAAGTTCATACTAACTCCAATGGTTGTTATAGCCGGTAATTAAGCTACACAAATAAAGCGGTTCAATACAAATGTTGTTATGGGAATTGAGGTTGATTTGAAACTGCTAGAATCTTTTGCAGATACTCAATTTCATGACAGTGGCTTGGAAGAGCTTGAAGGTGCAACATCCAAAAAAGTCTTTGTTAGAGGCAATCCAAAAGCGTATATTTAAGAGAGAATGGGTTTTTGCGTAAACCTTTGGCTTGTCTGCTGTAAGAGAAAATTGATGGAAAAAAAAAAGTGAAAAGAAAAGAAGAATTGCCATTTGTTAAATAGGAGGAAGAGGAAATGCTGAAGGAGATGAAGTGTCCTGCATTCCAAACTTTATGTCAGCACAGCAATGCCATAAACCATTGCAGGTTGAATTTAAGTCGTGCAGTTTTTTCTCTTCCTTTGATTTCAATTCAGGTATGCTCGTTCTCTGGGACGAAAGTTCGTGGATGTGGTTGCAGACGACTATCATCCAATTTAGACTGCCTGAGTAGATATTTAATTTAAATCCAAACTTTTGACATGAAAACACTGATTTGTGATGATGGGCTGACAATGGATATTGTCTAGAGTGGTTTCTGATAAGCTGTGTGCCCAGTGGTGGCAATTGCTATTACTTTGAGAGCATTTGTTGGTTTTTGAGTAATTGTTAAGAGCATTCGAGTATTTTCTCCAAGGGATTTTCGCTACAGTAAAACAAATTGTGGCTAGTGTAGGATCAACTTTTGTCCTATCAGGTTCTCTGTGGAGTTAACGGATTAAGAAAATAAGAAAAAAATGAAAAGAAAACCTTTGATTCTGAGTCAATATTAAGATATTTTGTGTCAATTTGCTTCCATTGGTTGATGAATGATTTGATTTTCTTCCACGTGATTAGAAAAGTAGTTATCAATATTTTCCCAATAGTGGTCAAACCATGACGTGAGTTATCTAATTATTTTTTCAAAATTCCTATTAGTTAATTATTGGGGATGACTAAGTTGCAGAGAGAGCTTTATGTCGATCATATGATTGTTATTGTGTTATACGTCAAGGTGGTAGAAAAAGAAAAGTAAAAGATCAAAATTATGAGAATTTAGCATGAACATTATTTTCATTTTTTTGAGTTGTATGATCAACTATTGTTAGGTGAGTGTTCTCATAGTTGACTGTAAAGATGGTTGAAGTACTGGGCTTAGTGGCTTGCTATGTTTGTATTGCTTTGACATATATTTGAAATTATTCAGTATTGTTCATTTGTCATACTTTGGACATACCTTGGGCGTATATATCTTTTCATTCAAGGAAATGTTTAGGAAAAGTATTATGTTGCTGGAGTTGTGAATTGAGATTTTAAGAAGTTGCTTGGGGCTATTGTGGATATAATAAATTATACTGATAGTTTGGAATGTGCAGGAATTTTTCTTTAGAAACATAGAATAGATGTGGTATCTCCAACTCAGAGTGATGCCCGTGGATTCTCGATCTATAACCAATTTCATGCTTTCTCATCTCAGGAATACCGTAGGCATAGAGTAGGTGGAACTTTCTAATTGGGTCTGTAATTACATTTTAATTAAACCGTGGTCACCCCTCTTGGCATGATCTGGTTCTTCTTTCACTGGATGATCACATTGTCACTATCAAAGTGGCCGTGTTAAATCAAGACTTTCTGTTCTAAAGATCACCTTCGTTGTCCATGGCTGGATGCCATGTGCATGACGGTGTCGCCCAGTGTAAAGACCCCTACAACCCTCTGGACTACGCTTCAAATAAACTTGTGACCAATCTTACAAGTTAATGATTATGAAACTTGCATTTGTCCTATTCTGGGGAGTTTTTAACAAAAAGTAAAAGATAAAAATTATGAGAATTTAGCATGAACATTATTTTCATTTTTTTGAGTTGTATGATCAACTATTGTTAGGTTAGTGTTCTCATAGTTGACTGTAAAGATGGCTGAAGTAGTGGGCCTAGTGGCTTGCTATGTTTGTATTGCTTTGATATATATTTGAAATTATTCAGTGTTGTTCATTTGTCATACTTTGGACATATCTTGGGAGGATGTATCTTTTCATTGAAGGAAATGTTTAGGAAAAGTATTATGTTGCTGGAGTTGTGAATTGAGATTTTAAGAAGTTGCTTGGGGCTATTGTGAATATAATAACTTATACTGATAGTGTGGAATGTGCAGGAATTTTGCTTTAGAAACATAGAATAGAGGTAGCGGTATCTCCAACCCAGAGTGACTATGAGAATATATTGCTGATTGATTTCTTGCTGTCAAATTATGGGAGGATCTCCAACCCAGAGTTATTAGGAGAATATATTCATGTTTCAATACTTTACTTTGTGTATCTTTATATATCTGCTAGAGCTGTAATGGAATGGTAGAAACTAAAAATAATAATTTGTATAATTTTGATTAAGGATTTATTTTATTTTGGGCAATTTATTGACTAGGTTTAGTTTGAATGATTGAATTATTATAATATTTATTATTTTGAACAAAAATACAATTCTTTCAATTTAACATTTCTATCGGCCTCTATTTGCACCTTTTTGGGCAATTGCTAGTTGTAATCATTGTAGCATAGTTTGTTGTAATAGTCATCCCAATTTTTATTTTTTTTTTAAAGAAAGTAGTGGTTGCTTTAGGCAAGGAAGAAGGGGTTATAGGAGTTTGAAAAACTTTTTAGAAAAAAAAATCAGGCCTTCCAATTATCAATATGTTTTTACTAGCTGACAATTTGGACAGCTTATTACTCTGGCAGTATTATTGTAATCATTGTAGCATAGTTTGCTGTAATAGTCATCCCAATTTTTATTTTTTTTGAAAAGTAAATTCACTGTTTTCCTTAAATATCCCATAAGTAGCATATGGATGGTGTTGGCGTCCACATTCAGCGGGCATTGGAATCTTGTTTAATTGACATCTAAAATAGGTTCTCGGACTATCCTCCCTCACCAAAACTGCTTTCCGTGTTCTGCTCTTCCACGACCTGGTGGAATAACTCGTCTACCAATCTTGCAGGAAATCCTGCGTTCTTTGTTTATAAGGGCGATGTTGTGGGTTCGACCTCGGTGATTTCTTTGTCTGATGGATAGGGATTGAGGTTGGGATTTGGGATTCGGGATTTAGCAGCCGTTCGGCCTTTCGGAGGTGTTGATGAGACCATAGATTCAAAGAATCTGCAAGATTTCTTGCTTTTCTTGAGTTCAGAGAGAGAGGGCCTTGAGAGAGACTGGTTTCAGCAATTTCCTTTTCTTCCATGCCTTTTTTATGCTGGTCAATTCAACGAATTGCAAGGAGCAGCTCGATCAACCTCAAGCGCTTCTGCGACAGTATGTGCTCTTGAATTATTATACACTGCTTTGTTATTAATGGTAAATTCTTTTCTTGGAAGAATTTGGAGATGGTATAAAACTTTAGATTTCATTGGTAAAATTTGTTTGGAAAATGGGTCATTTCACCCTCAATTTGTTACTGGAGATCATTTGAGCCAAATATTTAGCCTCTCTATAGCGAATTTTGGTTATATATGGATTGTTAGAGCTCGAAGTGTCTGTGACTTATTCAATAGCGTCTGGGAAAAATTAATTTAGCATTTCAACGATGAAATTTGGCTGGAAAATTGCGGCTTTTGCTATGCAGGTCAGATCAAGCTATTTTTAAGGATTTTAGACACTTACGGCTGTTATATTTCTCGGCTGCTATATTTTGTTAAGCGCTTTAAAGGATAGGCTATCGAGCTTATGCTCGAATAGCGCATCACTCAGCAGAAAGGAACTTAGGGCCAAGTGTTGTATTTTCTTAGTTGAATATGTCCATCATACTCCAAAACATAAACCCAAAAAGTTATATTGCCGGATGTTACCAAGAAAACGTTGCCTATATGGCTATCATATGACAGTGGTTGCAGTTTCATCTGGTCCCTATATTTTTTGGTAAGCTTGTCTATATGAATCTTTTGACACCCACTTGATAAATAGTTGACTTCAGCAGAGAGATTGAAATATTGGATGCTATATGAAAGAATAGGTTGGTGCCACGTATTGATACTTACAATTTTCTAATCAGTAACATTTGTCGTCATGGAAAACATGCAGATGCCACTTCTGTTTTTGAAGACACAAGGAAAAAG
The DNA here is from genome assembly GCA_031772625.1 of Pinus tabuliformis. Taxonomy (NCBI): domain Eukaryota; kingdom Viridiplantae; phylum Streptophyta; class Pinopsida; order Pinales; family Pinaceae; genus Pinus; species Pinus tabuliformis. The sequence goes on along the minus strand of CM062818.1, from coordinate 654,136,712 downwards.
AGTTTGGAACTCGATTTCGAGACACAGGACCCCTTATTCAGGGCTGTGTCCAATATATGTCATGCTTTTCAGTCAAGCAAGCTTCTTAATCAATTGCTTTTACTGCAAGACTGAACAGCGAAGCTCAAAATTTTTCAAACATAGTGGTCCAGGTTTTATCTGTTCACGAAGGCCTTGATGGATGGTACACATCATTTGCTATGATTCAGCCGATGAAAACCTTAAATTTTCAAGTCAGTATTGCAACCACTGAGTGTGCCATCTACTTGGAGGTGGTTTTTGTGTGCATTGATTTTGAGCTAGAGCTGGTTAAGGTCAGGTGTCAAACTAACTCCATGCTTATCCTGCATTTTATGAATAAGGCCTGAATCATGAGGATCATTTCCCTTTTGAAAATGCTCCTTCTTCCACATTCAATAGAACATCATGGTAGTTGCATGACTGACATCTTGTTTAATCAATTACTATTTTCACCTGTGAACCTAACTTGGTCAACAACAATAATGGTATGTCAGAGGCCTTCAATTTTTCCAGTCACCAACATGACACCACAGAGAGGAAGAAATGTCATTGCAGTTAGAAAATTGCATGACGCTTTGGTCGTGATAGTTCAGTTCAATAAGTTCCTAAGGATACTACACAGAATTTGTATTTTTTGGCAGTCTATTTAATTGGCTGTTCAGAATATGCTGTAGCAATCCACAATGTCTTCCATTTTGTGGTAGACTGCTTTTCTAAAAACTGATGATTTGACCCGAGATCTGAATTACTAGTTGCAGTTCCCGTTTTAATAGATAGAGAATCAATCCTTACATAATACAGTTAGAAACTTGGTCAACAACTTGGATGACAAGGGGTCTCTATTTAAACCCCCAAAAGGCCTAATGTTATTAATTTAAGCTCCAAAATTGAGTGCCTGAATAGTAGCATCAAGGGCTGTTATGCTTTCTAATACTACGTCTCAGAGGGTTAACCTGTTTCTTCTAAATTTAAATTTGAAGACCTCTCATTCAATCAAGATAGCTTTAAGTTTTCTTTAAAATAAAAAATGATTTTAACCTAAATTTACAAAAATCACCATATTCTGCCTGATCATTGCTGATATTGCCTCTAGTTTACATTTAAGTTCATACTAAATCCAATGGCTGTTATAGCTGGTCATTAAGCTACACAAATAAAGCGGTTCAATACAAATGTTGTTATGGGAATTGAGGTTGATTTGAAACTGCTAGAATCTTTTGCAGATACTCAATTTCATGACAGTGGCTTGGATGAGCTTGAAGGTGCAACATCCAAAAAAGTCTTTGTTAGAGGCAAGGCAGTTGGTTAGTCTTCTATTAAACAGCCATCCAAGACACTTGTTCAAGGGCTCTGTCTTCTCCTGTTTTTGCCGCTTCTGGAAGGAAGGCGTGCTGTTGTAATCTGGATCGTTGTCTGGAATCTACAACTCCAACAGTTCCTCTTCAGTATCTGCCCAAGGTACTTGCTTTGAAACCCTATTGTGATGAGCCTCCAGTCTATTTCCGATAATTTTCTAGTATTCCAAGTGTATTTATTTTATCCCTAGTAATGTTAGGCTTGTAGCTAAATGTACATTTTAGGATTTTGATATCTTTTGTTATGAACCCTGTATCTTTAACAACACAATGTTTTAGCTGTTTTCTAGCTGTTTTCTAGTTGTTCTGATAATAGGAATAATTCTTGGTTTCACAGACATTCATGAAAGGATGGAGGGATTCTAAAGCCAAATCCATGCCCTTCTTCAGTCTTGGTGATCTGTGGGAGTCATTCAACAAGTGGAGTGCATATGGTGCTGGAGTACCGATAGTGTTGAATAGAAGCGACATTGTTATGCAGTATTATGTACCGTCTCTTGCTTCCATTCAACTTTACACTCACCCTTCTGGACCTAATATTGGCACCAGGTAGATTATCCAATTCACCAGTTATTTTCATAGCAAGTCATGTCAAAGGGAGGTTCCTTAATATTTTGTAAAACTGACCACAGCTGAATGCTTTTGTATAATAATAATATGGTAAATAAGGCATAATATACACCGTAGCTCCTGTTGTTTTAACTTTAACAATTTAGCTCCTGTTGTTTAACAATTTTTTTTCGGAGAAATCTATCTTTGCAAACGATTCTGCTCTAATGTTGCTCCAGACGATGAAAATATTGCATGCTTCGGCGGCTCTCTATATCATTTGTGTCATATCTGAGACAAGATTTTTCCTGTCACATTTCAGTGTTAATGTACATGTCTTTCATTGGAGCAATATCATTTAAAACTTGATAACGTTTGGACACGTGATTCATGCTGGCTCAGTTGAGTCCTGAACATTCTCTGTTTTTTTTTGCACGTCCTTTGGTGAGGAGAGTGATGCAAGTGATGATTATAGAGATACAGGTAGTAAAGGTAGTAGTAGTAGTGATGAAGCAGAGTGAGACTCAAAATATGGTGGGGCAATAGAAGTCACTCTAAAACTTCACAAAAAGGATTTTCTAGTGATGATGGTGAAGGAAGCAGTTGCCCTTCATTTCAATATTTTGGGCGAGCAACTCCATATAGTCGTGAACCTCTGGCTGACAAGGTAAGATTCGGTTATGCATTTATTTTTAGGAATGTTTTATTTCATGGTGTAGTTTCAATTGCGAGGTTAAAATTAATATCTGTTAACTGGATGTTGCAGATTGGAGATCTTGCCAAGGACTTTCCACAGCTGAAAACCTTAAGAAGCATTGATCTGTTTCCAATCAGTTGGCTATCAGTTGCTTGGTATGCCATCAATTATACTTGTGCAATCCTTGATTAAGTTGGTGTGGAGGCCAGTTAGTTATTAAGCATTCATGTTCTATTGGATTTTGTTCAATGCGATCAGTAACGTCTAGATGAATTTTCATTATCTACCGCTATCTAATTAAAACAAGAATTTCCTTACAGGTACCCGATATACAGGATACCAACAGGTCCAACCTTGCGAGACCTGGTTGCCTGCTTCCTAACTTTTCATTCCCTTTCAGCTCCACTAAAATGTTTGATTCGTCTGTTTTCTATTTTCTTTCCCTCCATCTTGTTGCTACTTTGTTCACATAGTTTTCATATCAGTAAAGCATGTTGATGTTGTTTGAATTATGATTTTCTCACTCCGCATTTGATCTCTAACTGATGTTTTGGCAGATGGTGGCAGTGTTCATGTAAGTACTGGAGGGAAAAGTGTTCCTGTCACTTCTGTTAGGATATTCCGACACATAGGATATAGTTAAGTTCAACTTGGTCTAGTATAGAGTTAGGTATAGAGTTAGGTAAAGTGTGTTTCTTTACCGTTGTACATTTTGTAACTTACAATCCGACGGTCACGATATGTAGTGATCCGACGGTTCACTCTCTCCTCGGTATTACCGACACTTGATCCGTGGCTTGACACCCGATTGGTCTATGAGTTCTATTTAAAGCGCATGGAGGGTCATTGTTCGGGTAATCCGTGCATGAGAGAAGCTTATGTAAATTTTCATTCTTTGATTAATAAATTGCCTGTAGTAGCCACGTTGGCGCAGGCCGTGGACTGTTTCCCTCTTTGAGGGTTTTAACCACGTCAAAAACACTGGCGTATTGATCTGTGATCTGGTTGTGAGCGGTGTCCTTTTGGTGTTCTTTCTGAGGAACTTACCCTGTAAATTCCTACATGGTATCAGAGCTATTTGAGGGCCGCGTCCGTTGGTGATCCAAATCTGAAGCCGGTAGAACTGCATCCGACTGTCGTTTCCTAGATCTGCTGTTTCTGACTGCTTTCGGGCCGAGAGGACTGCTCTGTTGCGTTCGGAGCATCTGTTCCAGTGAGGAACCCCTTTCATTTCACGCGAAAAGGTTTCCGGTAGCCCTAGCTGCGTCATTTTTCAGATCGGGAGGTATACAGTGTTTATTTGCAGTTTACTGTTATTTTCTCTCTGCTTATTTCGGTTTCAGTTTATTTAGCTTTTTTTAACCGGATCTATACCTTTCATTTCTGCATATGCTCTTTTCCCTGCGACTCTGTGCGATCTGGGCAAATCAGAAACAGAAAGGAAGGATTTTTCTCATGCGTATGCTCTTTTCCCTGCACCTTAGTGTGATCTCGGAAAATCAGAAACATTGAGAAAAATATTTAGTTTTTCGGCTAAAGCTAACTTTGAGCCGCAAGGTTCATTTTTTAAAATATCTTGTTTTTTGGCTAAAGCTAACTTCGAGCCATAAGGTTCGTTTTCTTTGCATGTCCGTGTTGGGTTTTGTGTTTTGTGTTTTGTAGGGAAAAAGAGCTTTCTCAAGGCAAGCACGCAAACCAAGGCCCCCCTCTCTCTCTCTCTCTCTCTCTCTCTCTCTCAAATTTTTTGTATAGATCAATTGGTTCAAAGCTATTTTAAGAGAGTAGAGGTCTTGGGTTCAAGTCTCCATTTTGTGGGGGCGGATTTTTTCATTTCCGCACATTCACGCACTTTGCCGGCAACTTCAACAATTTTTTTTCAAAAAGCCATAACTTCTTCATCCGGAAGCCTTTTTCAGAGCTGTTTTTTTTAAAACCGCCTAATTTTTCGAGATCTCTCCATTGGAACACTTACTTTCAGCATCTTTAGCTTCAATTTTTTTTAAAATGGAAAGTCCATGCCAAGTCATTCTTGACAACACTAACTACTTCCAATGGATATCCTACATCGAAGATTTACTTAGAAGTAAAGGTCTCTACATAATAGCCACAGACCAAGAGAAGAAACCAAAAGATGAAGACAAGGCTGCAAAATGGGAAAATAGACAAGATCAAGCACGTGGTTTGATAGGGATGTCTATTTCTCCTGATCTTAGATTCCATATTGCAGAACTTGAGACTCCTCATGAAGCATTGGAACAACTCACTAAAGTTTTTGGGATTAAAAATGAAATTAGAGCCCATCAACTTGAAAATGAGTTGCTTACATTGGATCCTAATAATTTTTCTTGCATTGAAGATTTCTTGTCCAAATTCAAGACCCTTAGATATCTTTTGGAAGGTGTTAAGGTTAAGAAAGAAGATAGTAACCTTATTTATTCCATCCTTACTAAGTTGGGACCAGCCTACTCTGTATTTGTTTCCACCTTCCATTCTACAAGGGAAGCTTTCATTTGTCCAGGAAAAGACTACAAGGCCCCTTCCTTTGACTCTTTTTGTGATTCTTTAATAAGAGAACAAGAAAAACTCTTACACCTTGGTCTTCTTAATCTTGGAAACTCTTCCAAGAAAGCGTTAGCCGCCCAGCAGTAACCAAATTCAAAGAATCCTAAGAAGTCATATCCTAAAAAGAATGGTCCTAAACCAAACAAGGGTCCTAAGCAAACTCAGCCTCAAAATGAAAGATCATTTCAGCAAAATGATAGGACCAATAAAAACAAATGGAAGAAGACTGATAGACATTGTAACTTTTGTAATCGAGATGGCCACTTAGAATCTAAATGCTTTAAGAAGATGGAAGCCGCAATGAAGAAACATAACATCCATGTGGAGCATTCTTCAACTTCAACTTCAACTTCAACTTCAACTTCATCTTCAGGAATGGCACTTTCTGCATGTCGTTGTCAATCATCTCAGTCTGGTTATGCATTAAATGTATCTTCTTCTTCTCATTCTCATGAGTGGCTCATTGATTCTGGAGCCTCTTATCACATGGCCAAAAACAAAGCCATGTTTTCTTCTTTAAATGATTGTAACACCAAAAATATATATGTTGGTGATGATAGATCTCTGTGTTCCAACCTTATCCTGCAACCTTCTATCTGTATATCAGATAACTCATTCAGGTGAAGGTAAAATTGTTGAATTTTCACCTCATGATGTTGTAATCAAGGATCTAAGAGATCCTAAACAGATTCTAGCTACTGGTATTGCTGATGATTCCGCAAGGTTGTATAAGTTTCACAACTTTGGGTCATCAAATCTTCCCTCAGTATTTGTTGCTCATAATGATGAAGTGAGCAAACTTTGGCATGAGCGATTTGGTCACTTAAACTATCGCTCCCTTCAACATCTATGTAAAGAAAATATGGTGACAGGTCTTCCTATGGTATCTTGCAGAGATGGTGTTTGTTCCGGATGTGTACTCGGAAAACATCATCGGGACAGTTTTGAAAAACGTGCCTCTTGGCACGCCTCAGCCCCTTTACAGCTTGTGCACAGTGATTTATGTGGTCCACTTCCTGTTGCTTCATTCTCTGGCTACAAGTATTTCTTAACTTTCATTGATGATTTCTCCAGACGCACTTGGGTATACTTCTTAAAACTCAAGAGCGAAGTATTTAACACATTTTTGGCCTTCAAAGCCTTTGTTGAAAAACAATCTGGACATCAAATTCTTAAGTTAAGAACTGATAATGGTGGAGAATATGTTAAAAACACATTCATCAACTTTTGCACCGAAAATGGAATTCAAATGCAACATACTGTTCCATACACTCCACAACAAAATGGTGTAGTTGAAAGGAAAAATCGCACCTTAAAGGAAATGGCTAATTGTATGCTGCAATCTAAAGGACTCAGTCTTAGTTTTTGGGCCGAAGCAATTAATTGTGCAAATTATATAATCAATCGCACTCCTACTAAGGTTCTAAAGAATATCACTCCAGAAGAAGCTTGGAGTTCCATTAAACCAGATGTAAGTCACTTTCGTGTTTTTGGAAGTGAAGCATGGGCCCATATTCCAGATGAAAAGCATAAAGCTTTAGAACCTAAGAGTGAGAAATGTACTTTTGTTGGATATTCTGAAGATGTAAAAGGTTATAGACTTATTCCATTTAAGTCCAAAAATGTTATCATTAGAAGAGATGTAAAATTTGATGAAAATAAATCTGCCTGCGAGCCTAGTCCGGCGGATGCGCCACCTCCTCCTATCTCTTCTACTTTTGAAAACATTTCTTCTTCAGATGATGAAAGTGAGGATGACAATCCTCCCCCACCTTCTCAGGATCCTCAACTTCCGAGATGGGTCCGTGCTACTCGGGATGCAGCAGGTGATCTTGCCGATGATCCTACAGATCAGCGACGTACACGTTCTCAGTTTGAAAGAGCCTCTTCTTTACTGGCTCAAGCTCCAGTAAATCATGATCCTAACACTTTTGCAGAAGCTTCAGGCCATCCACATTGGGAAGCAGCTATGAATGAAGAATATCATTCATTGTTGACAAATGATACATGGGATCTTGTTCCTCTACCAAAGGGACGCAAACTTGTTAGATGTAAATGGGTTTACAGAACCAAGTATGGACCAGATGGGAAAGTTGATAAACATAAAGCTCGTCTTGTTGCTAAGGGCTTTTCACAGGTTGAAGGCATTGACTACACTGAAACCTTCTCCCCTGTTGCCAAAATGAACTCTATCCGCCTTGTTCTTTCCCTTGCTGCCTCTTTAAAATGGGAAGTCCATCAGATGGATGTTAAATCTGCCTTCTTGCATGGGGACTTGCAGGAAGAAATCTATATGGAACAACCCATTGGCTTCATACAAACAGAATCCAGCCTTGTTTGTCGACTTAAGAAATCCTTTATGGTCTCATGCAAGCTCCTCGGGCTTGGTATGCCAAAATGGATAGCTTTCTTTTAGAATCTGGCTTTTCTAGGTGTCATTCTGACAATACTGTCTACACCAAGAAAGTGGGCAACTCTCTTATCATCCTTGTTCTTTATGTTGATGATCTTATCCTTACTGGTAGTGATCCCAACCTTATAAACCATGTGAAGTCTAGCCTCAAAAGGAAATTTGAAATGACAGACTTAGGACACTTACACTATTTTCTCAGTCTTCAAGTCTTGCAATCCAAGGAGGGTATTTCCCTTTCCCAGTCCAAGTATGCTTGTGATATTCTTCGTCATTTTCACATGGAAGACTGTAAGCCAGCCCCTTCTCCCTTTCAGTCTGGAGTCAAACTTTCAGTCTCTTGTACTTCTCCTGAAGTTGATGCTACCTTATACCGTCAACTTGTAGGAAAACTCTTGTATTTAACCCATACTCGTCCTGACCTTTCCTTTGCTATTGGCCTTGTTGCTCGTTTTATGCAAAACCCCCGTGAAAGTCATTGGAAAGCAGCCAAAAGAATACTTCGTTATGTTCGAGGTACAGTACAGTTTGGGATTCATTACAGTGCCAAAGAAGCTCCTCTATTAGTTGGTTTCACTGATTCTGATTGGGCTGGTGACCCTGATGATCGGAAGTCTACTGCCGGTTATGTCTTCACTCTTGGTTCAGGACCTATTACATGGGCTTGTAAGAAACAGGCTGCCATTTCTCTTTCGTCAGCAGAAGCAGAGTATCGTGGTGCCGTGGAAGCTAGTAAGGAAGCCTTGTGGCTTCGTCAGATCCTATCAGAGTTTGGCTTTGAGCAGCAGCATCCAACCACACTTTGGTGTGATAATCAAAGTGCCATTCAGCTATGCAAAGATCCAGTCCAGCATCAGCGCAGCAAACACATTGAACTACACATGCACTTCATCAGAAAGCTCATTCATGACCATGTTCTTGAAGTGCAATATTGTTCAACAGATGATCAGGTTGCAGACATCTTCACAAAGGCTCTCACAGAGGCGAAGTTCACTAAACTTCGATATATGCTTGGAGTTCAGGAAGTTGTCACTAAGGGGGGATAGGCTCTAGTGCTTCCTTCCTTCTCCTATTGTGTCATATTTGTAAATCCTTCAATCCTATCCCAAGTTGTTCTTAAGGGGGGATGTTAGGATATTCCGACACATAGGATATAGTTAAGTTCAACTTGGTCTAGTATAGAGTTAGGTATAGAGTTAGGTAAAGTGTGTTTCTTTACCGTTGTACATTTTGTAACTTACAATCCGACGGTCACGATATGTAGTGATCCAACGGTTCACTCTCTCCTCGGTATTACCGACACTTGATCCGTGGCTTGACACCCGATTGGTCCATGAGTTCTATTTAAAGCGCATGGAGGGTCATTGTTCAGGTAATCCGTATATGAGAGAAGCTTATGTAAATTTTCATTCTTTGATTAATAAATTGCCTGTAGTAGCCACGTTGGCGCAGGCCGTGGACTGTTTCCCTCTTTGATGGTTTTAACCACGTCAAAAACACTGGCATATTGATCTGTGATCTTGTTGTGAGCGGTGTCCTTTTGGTGTTCTTTCTGAGGAACTTACCCTGTAAATTCCTACAACTTCGATAAGCAATTCTGGGGGTTCTCCAAAGATAGCTTTACCAGTATTTGGTCTAGCTTCTTACAAGTTGAAGGGGACAGCGTGGAGTACTACCATCAACAATATACTCCACACGCTCCACCAAGCACCTTCTTACCAGTTCATCAATGCATTGCCGCCTAGCATCCATAAAATAAGGTGTCCCTGACTTGTTGAGGAAGCCTTCCGCGTCCCACATCTGCACCAGCGTCTCCGCGACAATTTCTTTATCTTCCAGAAATGCTGCACAATTTAGAAAAAAAAAATCTTTAGATGGAATTCTGACAATCCATTGTAAGGCCATCTTAACACCTGATAAAGCTCTGCGTCAATGGCCCTGAGATTTGTTGGGACGGAAGCATCTCTCTTTCTCATCAAATTTAAAGCATGGCTCCACTCATGCTCAGTCTTTTTAAACCTCATCGCTCCAACAACTGCATTTATGGCCAACGGCAAGCCTCTGCAATCTGAGGCAATTTCTCTCGCTCTAGCCTCTACAATATCATTCTCAGGTCCATTTTCAAAAGCTCTGCATTAAAAATAGTTTCTTATGAAATTTGCAGATTCATCGGAAACCAAGGAATTCTTGGACAAGCTTGTTGTGTTAAAGCTTAATGGCGGTTTGGGAACAACCATGGGTTGTACTGGGCCCAAGTAAGTGTTTCTAACAGACATATATTCCATACTCTTCAATGTTCAAATTCATCAAACTCGATTCTCTGTTTCAAACTTGTTTGCCTCCTATTGATTGTTACCAGTAATACATAAAGCGGGCCCACCACTCTAGACACATAATTTTCATTTAACATGCCACCGATATTAACTGGGCGGATTTTGATAGGCATATTTAGTTTGATATCTGCTTCATTCATTTCGAAATTGCCTCTGGGTATGTTTTCTAGACATACGAATCTCTAATAGTTTAGTTAATAACAATGTGCAAAATTAAACAGAAACTATAATATATAGACTGAAAAATTCAATTGAGACTTCTATGGAACATATCAGAGTAGATCTAGAATCTACCTTGCAGGCTGTAGGGTCTTACAGTGATGTGACTACAGTCATCACTGCAGTGGAGGCTGAGCTTCATCTGATGACTTTGATTTATGGCTTTCTCCCTCAGGTTGTTGGAGTCCCATAGCACATTATGTAAAGAGTTCCTTTCAATCCATTTGCAAATATCAACTATTTCAACCACTCTAGGCCTTATGCTTGATAGACTATTTGCCATAATCTAATCCAGGTTATAAAATCTATGTTTCAATTTACCTGGCTTGCTTGAAGTTCCTTTGCACCAGGTTATAAAATCTATGTTTCAATTTACCTGGCTTGCTTGAAGTTCCTCTGCACGACTGAATATACCTTCGCATTTTAAATTCTTTCACGTTGACCTGCAAAGCTGCTTGGATTAGAAGTTCTACCTCCTCTCCGAGAAATCCATGAATTTGTTGAACCAGTGTCTTGTATCAAAAGAATTGGGGACAGATCTCTGATCCCTTATTGAAAATGGTCAACAAGGCTAATATCCACAGATAGGTGTTTGCAGTATAGAACACTGACTATCTTTGGTCTTCCTGTATATTCATTGAGCTTATTTCTAGGTTACGTCCTTCATCACAGCCCCTGATTTATCATTCTTCCGAGATTGATCCACTTGAGTTGTACGTAATGGGCAATCTCTTTTGTTCTCCAGTCTTTGGTTATCGTAAAATGATCACTACCTCCGTTCCTATTCCAAATATTTGAGATCATAGGCCATGATCGTTTGTAATGGCCTCAATATTCAAAACTTGATTGCCTTTTGCAGTTGATACTGCCCTGTTTGCCAGCGAATTGGCTACTTGATTGACAGATCTTCTGTTGTGGTTGAAGCATATTGCTTCAAGGTTTCCCAAGCCCTCTATTATCCATTCAATCTTGTTCCACAATTCTCATGAAGGATCATTATTCTTCTTGTTTAAGTTGTTGATCAAAATCTTTTACACTATGGCAAGCGAGAAGCTCTATAGCATGGTTGGGGGGAGATATTCATTACTTTTGTGTGTAACACCTAAAAGGGCTACCTGGCATAAAAAAGGTTGACTTTATATGTAAAATAGTGCTGAGAGGTTAAGATGGATCTATGGTAGTGCAATCCCCTTGATTTTAACTTGATTATAAAATCATGTATGGAAAGTAGAATTCTCTCCATTCTACTAGGCCAGTCTTGTCCTCTAAGGCTATTACATTTCCCGTTTTTTAACCTAATGTAGGACCTACATAATTCTGATGGAAATTTTGTGTGAGATATACTTGAGTACTCTTCTATGAGACTTGGCTGGTTAAAGCTACCTAAAAAATTCACGAACTTACTAATTTTTCCTCCTTGATTTCAACTTGATTGTAAACCAATGCAAGGAAAGTATATTTTCCTCTTCAAAAACTCCCTGCTACTTCTAGGCTAGGCTTGTCGTTTGATGCTCCATCAAAATATAAGATTTCTATTACATTCTCAGTTTTTGTGGCCTACTGTAGGACCTATTTAATTGTGATGGAAATTTTGTGTGATATAATTTAGTACTGTTCTATGAGACTTTTTTGGTTAAAGCTGCCAAAAAAATTCAAGCAGTTTGCCTTTTCCTTCTATCTATTTTAATTTGTATTTAAATCCTCTAATCTAATGGGAAGGCCAAATTACATCTTCGAATACCTCTAAAACAGTGGGGGCTTATTCTATGGCATAGTTCGATACGATGTTAGAAAAAGGGCAATCTTGAGTGGATATGCTAGCTTTCATTGCTTATGTACGAAGGGGGATTTGGATTGCATGCCCTTTGGCTCATAGATGGGTCCCCATCTTGAATCTTGATGTGCATGTATGTTGATTTCTAATGTAATATATGTGGCAGTCTTAAAAAATGGGCAAACTTTCTTCCTTGCAATGATTGGCAATTCTTTGAAATTGACTTAAAATTTAAGCTATTCGATTTAATATGCAGATCCGTCATTGAAGTACGAAATGGACTAACATTTCTGGACTTGATTGTAAAGCAAATAGAGATAAAGTGTCAATCTATTCGAGATATACAAATATATGTACTTAAGAGATACTTAAGAGATCGCCTGTAAGTACTTGAATCATTCTAACATTAACCTATTGCTCTGTTTTAGTTTTTTGCTGCTTGAAAGAGAAAAACTCGTTGCTCTGTTTTCTTTATTTGTTGTTTGACAGTTTGTTCGTAAAGAATCTTCAGACGAAGAAGTCACACGGTTCAAAAATTGGTGTGATGAGGTTTTGGGACACTGTCTGAGGAAGTTGATCGACCCTAAACCATATCGTTTCAGGAAGTTACAACTTGTTGCAACTGAAGATCGTCATTTAGAAAGCATACTGAGGAGGGTAGAGTCACCAAACCTGATGTGGCTACGTTGGAACAACTGTCCCTTCTCTTGCATGCCTCCTTGGATTCCGATGAAGAATATAAGGGTTTTAGAAGTGGTATGAACCAAATTGAAAAAACTGTGGCAAGCAGAATCTCAGGTTAAGGCTAAAGACAATTTTGTATTTATTCTCTTTCTTTACTATGCCACCCTAATTTATGGTAGATTATTGCTGCAATTGCTATGGAGTTGCAAGAGCTACATTTTTATGCTCCTCTTTCAATGTTCCTAGGTTGAGGACATAAACTTTGGTGAGATTGTTTCCACAGTCGCTAAACTAATATCTATTAGATTCCCTATTTCTAAAGCAAGAGCTTTTGATTTAGATATTGAATAGATGAATGTGAAAACATTCTTCTTGCATGGTGGCTTGGAGGAGGAGATAGATTATATAACAATAATAGAGCACTATGTTGAAAAAGACAGAGTCATTCGTTTGCAAATTAAGAAATCTCTCTATGGTCTTGAATAGTGACCAAGAATCTATTACCAAAAGTTTGATCCTTTCATGTTAATTTTGGGATTGAATAGTGACCAAGAATCTATTACCAAAAGTTTGATCCTTTCATGTTAATTTTGGGATTCTAGAGAACCAAATTGGATCACTATGTGTCTTAAAAACAAAATGGCGGTCATTTCCTTGTTGCATTTTGTACATAGATGATATGCTACTTTTTATTTACAATAAGGATGTGATTAGTGATTTCAAGTCTTAGTGATCAATGCAGTTTGACTTGAAAGAGAGCAGGCAGCCAGGTCTCGCAAGGTTGGACCTGTTGGTATCCTGTATATCAATCGTTGAGATTACATCAGGTGAAACATCCAGATTATGATTTTTTCCTTTCACATGGTTCTTCATATGGAGGATGAACTAGGAACATCCATAACAATGGGGTTTTTGTTGAAACGAAAGAATCAGTTGGGTTATGAATGGCTTTTTTTTATTATAGCCATTAGTAAGGCAAAATACCAGGAGTCAGTGGAGTGTGTCAACAAGCAAGTTGAGGGTTGTTCACAAATCTTCGTCTATGATCTCCTCAATATAGTCAAAAGATAAAAATATAAACATTCTCAAAAAGTTCTGCAATAGAAAATGAAAAAATGCGAGTCAAAACTCGTACCAAAAGGGTATATTTAAGAGAGAATGGGTTTTTGCGTAACCCTTTGGCTTGTCTGCTGTAAGAGAAAATTGATGGAAAAAAAAGTGAAAAGTGAAAGGTTGTTCACAAACCCGAAGCATCCTCCTGGTTGGATTGCGACGGCGAGGCTAGAGGAGGTTGCAGGGAAGATACAGGCTGCACGGCATTTGATTCAAAAAGGTATGTTCCTGCCCTGCAGAACCTTTTTATTAATTCAAATTCGGGAGTTGAATTTAATCAGAATTCAGTTAAAATTTAGTTGAGAAGTGTCAGCTCTTTAAGGTTTCATTTCTATTAGAACATCCTATTTATAGAGATTTGATTTTGGTGATTTAACTTCTCAGTTATGTAGGCTGCAAGATTTTTTTATTTAGAAGGATATTTGATTCAAAAGTGTTGTCTGTTTTGTATTTTTATGAATTATGGGTCCTCTTTTTTTGTTAAGAGTCAAATTCCAGATTCCAGTAAACCTTTCAATATTTTTTCTTAAATGTTCGGCTTTTACGATTCGTTTCTTTATATTGAACATTTCAGGTTGTGAAGAATGCCCAAAGAATAAAGATGTATGGTTGGAGGCTTGCAGATTGGCGAGTCCGGATGAAGCCAAAGCGGTCATTGCGCGCGGTGTAAAGGCGATCCCCAATTCGGTGAAGCTGTGGATGCAAGCTTCAAAGCTTGAACATGATGATGCGAACAAGAGCCGAGTGCTGAGGAAGGGGCTGGAGCATATTCCTAACTCTGTGAGGCTTTGGAAGGTTGTGGTGGAGTTGGCAAATGAGGATTTGCTTCACAGGGCAGTGGAGTGTTGTCCACTACATGTGGAGTTGTGGCTTGCGTTGACAAGGCTTGAGACATACGATCAGGCAAAGAAGGTTCTCAACAAGGCTAGGGAGAAGCTTTCCAAGGAACCTTCGATCTGGATCACTGCTGCGAAGCTTGAGGAGGCCAATGGAAACATAACCATGGTGGGCAAGATTATTGAGAGGGGAATCAGGTCCCTGCAGAGGGAACAGGTAGTGATTGACAGAGAAGCTTGGATGAAGGAGGCAGAGGCCGTAGAGCAAGCAGGGTCTGGTGTGACTTGCCAGGCAATAATTCGCAACACAATTTCTATTGGAGTTGAAGAGGAAGATAGAAAGATAACATGGGTTGCAGATGCAGAGGAATGCAAGAAGAGGGGATCAATTGAAACTGCACGTGCGATCTATTCACGTGAAGAGCCATGGAACTAGATAATCATTGGATGCCTTACTGAGAAAAGCAGTGACATACTGTCCGAGAGCAGAGGTGTTATGGCTGATGGGAGCTAAGGAAAAGTGGCTTGCAGGGGATGTCCCATCCGCTCGAGCAATTTTGCAAGAGGCTTATGCTGCAATACCCAACTCAGAGGAGATTTGGTTAGCTGCATTCAAGCTGGAATTTGAAAATCATGAGCCTGAGAGAGCAAGGATGCTTCTCGCCAAGGCTCGTGAGAGAGGTGGTATAGAAAGAGTATGGATGAAGTCAGCAATTGTTGAAAGAGAGCTGGGAAACACTGAGGAGGAGAGGTCACTGCTTGATGAAGGGCTTAAAAAGTATCCTGCATTCTTTAAATTGTGGCTAATGCGAGGACAGCTTGAAGATCATCTTGGGAACTTGGAGGCTGCATGTGAGGTCTATGAGTAAGGCCTCAAGAACTGTCCAGGGTGCATTCCTCTATGGATCTCAGCTGCTAAATTGGAGGAAAAAATGGGTGGTCTGAGCAAGGCGAGGGCAATTCTTACTATAGCTAGAAAGAGGAACCCTCAAAATCCAGAGCTCTGGCTTTCTGCTATCAGGTCTGAATCAAGGCATGGCAATAAGAAAGAGAGTGAGATCCTAATGGCTAAGGCGTTACAGGAGTGCTCGACCAGTGGCATATTATGGGCAGCATCAATTGAGATGGCTCCAAGGCCTCAGAGAAAGAGCAAGAGTATGGATGCACTCAAGAGATGTGATCATGATCCATATGTGATTGCAGCTGTTGCCAAGCTGTTTTGGAATGATAGGAAGGTCGATAAGGCCAGGATTTGGTTGAACAGGGCAGTCACTCTTGCACCAGACAATGGGGATTTTTGGTCCCAATACTACAAGTTTGAACTTCAGCGTGGAAATGAGGAGATCCAACAGAATGTTCTGAAGAGATGCATTGCTGCAGAACCAAGGCATGGAGACCGGTGGGCATCTATATCAAAAGCAGTTGAAAATTCACATCTGCCTGTTGAATCTATTTTAAAGAAAGTAGTGGTTGCTTTAGGCAAGGAAGAAGGGGTTATAGGAGTTTGAAAAACTTTTTAGAAAAAAAATCAGGCCTTCCAATTATCAATATGTTTTTACTAGCTGACAATTTGGACAGCTTATTACTCTGGCAGTATTATTGTAATCATTGTAGCATAGTTTGCTATAATAGTCATCCCAATTTTTATTTTTTTTTGAAAAGTAAATTCACTGTTTTCCTTAAATATCCCATAAGTAGCATATGGATGGTGTTGCTAATAATCGATGCTTTAAAAGCAATTGAACCCTGGTTTATGGGCAAAATATACATAAAGGTGCATAGAACCCTTACGTCTTACCATTATTCCCAACAAGGCAGGGAACATCAACTCCATCTCATAAGATAGTTTGCTATTGCTATTGTTGCCAGTGTTATTGTAGTTGTGCCATACCCAACTCCACTAATAGTTATTTGTGGTGTTTGATTCAAGTAGATACTTGTCATAGGGCAAACAACATTTTGAACTCTGGTCAGTTTCCTTCCATGATGACAGGTTGAATCCTGATCAGTCTCCATCCATGGGATTATAATGGTCCTTAGATGTGAGATTCACATGCCAAATTGAATCATTTCATAGAATGACTCCACTGCATATTACTGCCTTTCAGTTATGGCTGAGTATCTATTTTACCAAATTTGGCCAGGACTCGAGTATAATCCTAATTACATCAAACTTGAGTCTGACCCTAAGTGCCCAAAATTTTGCAAAAACCCAATTATGCAGCACAGTCTAGGAGGGGTTAACATGCCTATGAGGTATTTGAACCTTGTTGAGGGCTAAGAACAGTTTGACTTTACCAACCAACCAAACTCACTTTTGACCACTTCTAGTTACTTTAGCCTGTAGATGCTTTCATAAAAAGAAAGCAGTTGATCCAATAAAAGGAAAGGGACTGGTTGCGTGTTTCATTCCCCTTTTTTTTCTTTGTCAGCTGAAAGCTTTCCAAGAAGCATAAACCTACTGAATCATAAAACTGATTTTGTTGCCGCTCCAACTCCCAACGATATACATCACAATGTGTCATAGTTTACTATAAACCTCTATAGAGAGTGGGCAGCACTGAATCCAAGTAATTCCCCTCATCCCTTAAAAGACACCTCTAAATGTAACTAGAAATAGTTAGTAAAGGAAAAGTACAAAGATATAAGAGATCCATGTTGAACCAAAAACCTGTGCATTCACAACATAATTGGGATGGATAAAACTAAAAAACAATTATGCAGTTTGACGAAACATTCTCTTACACATACAAAATGAAAGAAGCATTGGCATACTACTATGTTTACAAATTTGAGGAGAGGCAGAGTGAGTCTTTGGGCAACACAGTTACATTTGGAGACCCTAGATGCTTGTACCGACAATATCTAGTGACTTATAAAATGATTGCCAAAATGATGCCTTTGCTATCATATCAGTCCTGTGCTATTCAAGAAATAGGACGTATCAGTATATTCTACTCACTTCGTTAAGTGATAGAATAGACTAATGTATTTCAAAATCATATCAGCATGTTCTACTCAACGAGGAAAGACAAAGAATTTCTCATTTAAATCATCCGGTGATGTGTTGGTCACTGAAGGCAACAGTGTTAACTAAGGAGTAAACCCATGTTCTCCCCAGGGCTTAGGGGTGCTATTGCTCTTACTTATTGCGCTTACCTACTCTTTGTAAAAAAAATTAACACACAACAGTTACTCAAAACAGTCCCCAGGACTAGAGTTTCAAGCTCAAGCACACTAACTTTATGTATCCTCAGTTTGAGGCAATGCCTATGAATTACTCAAATGATTGCACTCGAATTTAGACCATTGTACCTACAAAAATATAGAGTCTAGAATTGCTTTCAAGGGTATTGTAAACATTCATTCGGTATGCGTGGCTTTACCCTACTACATACCAACAGGGCACCATCCTCAATGAGTTCCTCATGAATGAAACAAAGACAGATATATTCTAGTTTCGGCCAGGTGACCTATTCCACGCATAGGCCTTAGTAGATACGAGTGACAACAGAGTACCTTAGCAGCTGCTTGGGTCTTGATGAGGCTTGGAATACCTATTAGGAACATTGTCATTAATAGAAACATCTCAAGAGCAAACTTGTAGATAGTCCTGGTTATTATGTGTCAATAGAAGTGTAATGAGCCACACTATTTGTTCCCCGTTGCCCAATCCAGCACTGATGCCCAAACTGCTATTTTTAGCACTTCTACTTTTAGCAATTTCTTGTTGCCAATTTTCAACAAATATATCACAATCCTTATGCTAACATCTATAACCATGGGGGAGTGGTGCCTCCTATTGACATAATCATTGACTGGTTGCAGTGTGAATATGTTTGTTACTTGGCCTTTTCCCCTCCCCATATGTTAAAAAAAATAAATCTATGTAATGTTCAAAAGTACCCCTTTTACATGTCCTCCTTAAAAGAATGCTCATTATTAAGTAGGACATGCCTAAAATCTATGCATTTGGGAATTTCTTTTACGACATAAATATCTCTCTATACAAAAATAATTCTTCATTGAATGTCATCAACACAACAACATATAAGCTCCAATATACCATGATCATTATGCCAACATGGGTAGCCACAAGGAGTGGTGCTTTCTACTAACATAATGGTTGATTGGTTGTAGTGTGAAGATGTTTGCTGCTCAACATTCCCCATTCCTATATCAAAATTAATAAAATCTCTCACAATATCGCTTTCACATGCCCTCCCAACAAAAATGCCCTTTACTAAGTCAAATACATGTAAAATTTGTGTGCCTTGGAATTGTTTATATCACATAGATACCTCTCTATACAAAATATTAATTCCCCGTTAGTTACGAGATGTGGTCCACAACAACATATAAGCTCCAATATACCATGCAACTTTTATCAATGGGCATAGCCACAATGGAGATGTGCATTTTATTAACATAACGATTGATACATTGTAGTGTGAATATGTTTGTTGCTTAGCCTTTCCCCTCCCTTTGTGCAAAATTAAAAGATATCTCGGTTGTAGTATGCTCCAAGCGAGAGATCATTTAATTTTGCACAAAAGGAGGGAAAAGGCTAAGAAACAAACTTATTCACACTACATGAATATGAGCCACAATATAATGAGGGTTTGTTTTATAGGATTCATCCATCGATACTATTTTATCCAATAGGTTCCCAATGTCAGTGATGGTCCTATATGTCCACATCTCAATAGGCAAACCTCTTAGCTTGATCCAAATTGGAATACATATATCAATCTCCGCCCGTAGATGAAAACAAGGGTCACATGGCTCTAGGGACAGGAATGGAGAACCTGAAACCATTTGCTAGCCAAACTGGTGTAGCATCCTCAATGCTCCTATAAATAAACCCTAGCCACCCTCATGATAGAATATGAAAAATAGGCTCATACCTAAAAACTAGAGCCTACTAGCATTGTATCCATTCATTTAGATTGTCTTCTGAGATGTGTCAACCAATAAAATTACCAATTGGAGTATTTTTCAAATAACTCTAAAATGTGTTTGACTATCAAACTTCCTAACTACTAGTGACATTCTCTTTTTCTTTCACTTTAAAACCTTGCAAGGTTTCTTTTCCTTACCAAAAATTACAAGAAATACCATACAACCAACCAATGAATCACATCTCCAATGGATCTAGCTCCACAAATTTACTCCAAAGACAATCCCACCTTAGCATAATATTTGGTCACCACTTATAAGAAAAGCAAAGCACCGTGTGAATAACAACTAAATTCCAAAGATGATGAAGATTTAGTGGATCCTCCTCATTACTACTGCATTAAAAATACCATGTAACTCATGAAATCCCTTGTCACCTTCACAAAAAACGCCATCTAACTTATGAAGTCCCTTGCTCACTTCCACCGACACCTAGCTTAAGGCTGGTACTATCACGTAACATCCATCCATATATCTTCTTATGGGCACCAACGAACTTACCACACCCACATCATTGACGAAACCTAAATTTTTTGTAGAACGAGCATGCCTCCTCTCCCTTGTTGCAAATCAAATTTTAACTAAAAAAATATATATTAAGACACATTCTCACGGGGTCCTCTTTATCACAATCCCGAGGCCCTCAACCTTTGCATGTACAAACTGTCATGGCACAATCTTAGATACCGACTAATAGCTGGTCTGGGCAACCAATGAGCATTCTGGTGGGAAATACTTCCTGTCTGGACTCTATTCCTTCCCAGGATCCTGTTTTTGTTTCCAATTGACGGGGTTCACGAATCGTGTTGGTGTGATACACTTCGGTTCAGTCGACTGCAGGAAATCAAATCGTCTGGCGAAGGGAGGTGTTGACGCTGCTGAGAGGGTCTGCAACTTGACAGAGTGATCACTTGGAAACCTGTTCTATTAGCTGCAGCCTTTGCGACTCCTCGTTGCAGGAAGAATGCAGGCGCCCGCTGTTCCCCAGCCCCGGCTGGAGTTTCTCAACACAAAATCCCCAACGAACTATGTGGCCGGGCTGGGCCGAGGGGCCACGGGGTTCACCACGCGGTCTGATATCGGGCCTGCGAGGGCCGCCCCGGACCTGCCGGACCACTCCGCCACTACCACAGGAGGTGCGTCAGCGGGCAGAGGGTGAGGCAAGGGCAGTGCCGATGCCGCGGGTGCCGAAGAGGAGGAAGAATTAGACAACGAGAAGGGGCATGATGAGAACCAGAAGTTCGATGAATTTGAGGGTAACGATGTGGGTTTGTTTGCCTCTGCCGAATACGATGAGGACGATAAGGAAGCCGATGCCGTCTGGGAGAGCATTGATAAAAGAATGGACTCTCGCCGCAAGGACCGGCAGGAGGCAAGGCTGAAACAGGAGATTGAGAAGTACATAGCCTCAAACCCTAAAATTACAGAGCAGTTTGCAAACCTTAAGAGGAAATTGTATACGCTCTCCACCGAGGAGTGGGACAGCATACCAGAGATTGGGGATTATTCGCTTCGGAACAAGAAAAAGAGGTTTGAGAGTTTTGTTCCAGTTCCGGATACATTGCTGGAGAAGGCCAGGCAAGAGAAGCAGCACGTCAGTGCATTGGATCCGAAAAGCAGGGCTGCCGGTGGCACGGAGACACCCTAGGCACAGACGTTGGTGACTGATCTCACTGCTGTTGGAGAGGGGAGAGGGACTGTGCTGTCTTTGAAGCTCGATAGGCTATCTGATTCGGTTTCAGGGTTGACTGTAGTGGATCCCAAGGGGTATCTGACTGATCTCAAGAGTATGAAGATTACCAGTGATGCAGAGATTTCGGATATTAAAAAGGCCAGATTGTTGCTCAAGTCGATTACGCAGACTAACCCGAAGCATCCTCCTGGTTGGATTGCATCGGCGAGGCTAGAGGAGGTTGCAGGGAAGATACAGGCTGCACGACATTTGATTCAAAAAGGTATGTTCCTGCCCTGCAGAACCTTTTTATTAATTCAAATTCGGGAGTTGAATTTAATCAGAATTCAGTTAAAATTTAGTTGAGAAGTGTCAGCTCTTTAAGGTTTCATTTCTATTAGAACATCATATTTATAGAGATTTGATTTTGGTGATTTAACTTCTTAGTTATGTAGGCTGCAAATTTTTTTTATTTAGAAGGATATTTGATTCAAAAGTGTTGTCTGTTTCGTATTTTTATGAATTATGGGTCCTCTTTTTTTGTTAAGAGTCAAATTCCAGATTCCAGTAAACCTTTCAATATTTTTTCTTAAATGTTCGGCTTTTACGATTCGTTTCTTTATATTGAACATTTCAAGTTGTGAATAATGCCCAAAGAATGAAGATGTATGGTTGGAGGCTTGTAGATTGGCGAGTTCGGATGAAGCCAAAGCGGTCATTGCGTGCGGTGTAAAGGCGATCCCCAATTCGGTGAAGCTGTGGATGCAAGCTTCAAAGCTTGAACATGATGATGCGAACAAGAGCCGAGTGCTGAGGAAGGAGCTGGAGCATATTCCTGACTCTGTGAGGCTTTGGAAGGCTGTGGTGGAGTTGGAAAATGAGGAGGATGCCTGGATTTTGCTTCACAGGGTAGTGGAGTGTTGTCCACTACATGTGTAGTTGTGGCTTGCGTTGACAAGGCTTGAGACATACGATCAGGCAAAGAAGGTTCTCAACAAGGCTAGGGAGAAGCTTTCCAAGGAACCTTCGATCTGGATCACTGCTGCGAAGCTTGAGGAGGCCAATGGAAACACAACCATGGTGGGCAAGATTATTGAGAGGGGAATCAGGTCCCTGTAGAGGGAAGGAGTAGTGATTGACAGAGAAGCTTGGATGAAGGAGGCAGAGGCCGCAGAGCGAGCAGGGTCTGGTGTGACTTGCCAGGCAATAATTCGCAACACAATTTCTATTGGAGTTGAAGAGGAAGATAGAAAGAGAACATGGGTTGCAGATGCAGAGGAATGCAAGAAGAGGGGATCAATTGAAACTGCACATGCGATCTATGCGCATGCCCTTACAGTGTTTGTTGCTAAGAAAAGTATTTGGCTTAAGGCTGCCCATCTAGAGAAGAGCCATGGAACTAGAGAATCATTGGATGCCTTACTGAGAAAAGCAGTGACATATTGTCCGAGAGCAGAGGTGATATGGCTGATGGGAGCTAAGGAAAAGTGGCTTGCAGGGGATGTCCCATCCGCTTGAGCAATTTTGCAGGAGGCTTATTCTGCAATACCCAACTCAGAGGAGATTTGGTTAGCTGCATTCAAGCTGGAATTTGAAAATCATGAGCCTGAGAGAGCAAGGATGCTTCTCGCCAAGGCTTGTGAGAGAGGTGGTACAGAAAGAGTCTGGATGAATTCAGCAATTGTTGAAACAGAGCTGGGAAACACTGCGGAGGAGAGGTCACTGCTTGATGAAGGGCTTAAAAAGTATCCTGCATTCTTTAAATTGTGGCTAATACGAGGACAGCTTGAAGATCGTCTTGGGAACTTGGAGGCTGCACGTGAGGTCTATGAGCAAGGCCTCAAGAACTGTCCAGGGTGCATTCCTCTATGGCTCTCAGCTGCTAAATTGGAGGAAAAAATGGGTGGTCTGAGCAAGGCGAGGGCAATTCTTACTATAGCTAGAAAGAGGAACCCTCAAAATCCAGAGCTCTGACTTTTGAATTCAAGATCTGGAGAAAGCATTAGTGCAGAAAAAAAGGACTATGTTCAATCAATTTAGTGTCCTAAATTGCTTGCATGAATTATCAACCGAGGTTTGTAGACTGATGAAGTGTGATGCACTATATGTGCTTAATTAACTTTTCTCTTACTTCATTATTTTGTATTTTTATGTTTGTTTTGGGGGCTTCTGTTCTTTGATGTCTAAGAATATACAATCTATAAGAGATTTACATGGATCTAATGAGTTTTCAAAGGAAGGATAGGTTCCTAAGTTAGTCTAATCTCCTAAAAGTGGACCAAGAATCATTTTTAACTAGTTAGGACCTAATAAGAGAAACAAATCATCTATCTTATCTACCATTTAGTCCTAATCCATGGATCTAATTCTTATAACCAAAATTAATACTAATGCAGAAGGTAATTCAATAATTGCATTTATTTAGCCATTCAACCATTCAACTTTGGAACATGATAGAATCAATCTCCTTGAAATGATTTTTTGGAATGTCAAGTGATGCAACTAAGTAATGACCTCAAAACAGAAAAGAAAAGATGACAGATTGTAAAACTGACATTATGCTGAGTAAGCTCAATCACTGCATGAATTAGATATTCAACCAATTAAGTTAGAATTGTCATCATTTCGGAATGGTTTTGAGAACATCTACTAATACAACTAATTGATAGTTCTATGCTAAGAAAATGAGTAAAAATAGTAAGAAGCTAAGCAGTTGTATATTCTCGTTACTTCATTTTTCATTTAGTGATTTCTCATACAATATCTTAGAAGAATAAGACTTGCATAGTTGTGATTTTTATCCTTACACTATTGGTTACAAACTGAAATGAAACAAAACTAGAGAAAACAAACTTGTAGAAAACAGAGTACTAGAAATTAAAATGAAAACAACAAGTGAAAAACCTCCTTCAGTTGCAACTGATGTGGCTGGATGATAGCTAATTAAAGATGCACTTTTAAACCACCATTGACTAAACAGGGTTTGTATTATCAACAAAACAAGGTTTGAACAGAGTTTTTAACAAAAAACCTGTAATCCCTTCTAGCTTCTCACTACTTCTCGATCTCATTTAACTGATATTTATATAAAAATAACATAATTGTTTAAGAGAAAATCTTGTTACAGGTGGCTTGATATGAATCTATCATGATTGTTTATAAGAAGACATGCTACAAGTGACTTAATCCGCATTGTAATAAGACTGTTACACTTCTGAACAGCTACAGGTGGCCTGATCTACATTAACTCCTCAACTTCTGATCAGTTACAAGTGGCTTAATCTGCATTTACTCTTCAACATAACTGTTAGACTCCTGATTAACTACGAAAGAGAAAATCAAGATTCCTACTGCTACTAGATAACGTATTTGACTCCATCTTTGACCATGACTTTAGGCATGCTTTTCTATCAATCTTGACCAAGTGAGTAGGATAGAATCCATGTTGAGATGATTTTGGAGATGCCCATGTAGCCCAGTTCTTCATTTGACACCTGTAACCTGCCAAACTATGGGAGTAGCTACGGAACCCACAGTTAGTGGCAGAATAGGTTGCGTTTTGTAGCTAATTTGAAAAAATCTATTAAAATAGCAAGAACATGAAAATATAATATGGTGATCATTTTAATGCTTTCATAAGACAAAATCTAGCATTTATCATTGATTGGATCTGTAGTCCTATGAGAAATCAAGAAAAAAAGGTGAGAACAAATGTTAAGGGGAAGGTAATTTTGAGGTTCAACAAACTATAAGCTTAAATTTATTAAGCATTGTAGAAGTGAAGCCCTCAAAATTAACGAAAGAGGGAAAACATTAATAAGTTACTATTGGAGGCTATCACCCCTTTTAAAAGAAAGGCAATCTTTCAAACCCTAAGAAAATAGTAATATAAATTTGGCTTTCAGAACAACACAAATAATAACATCGAGACTAATTCGAGCATTACATTACCCCTATAACTAGGAATGCACCTATGGTACCACCCTTTAGGTAGCAACAGAGGTTGGAGACTAACAAGCAACATGTTGAGCTACTGAGTAACCTACCAGGGAAACCGGAATGCCCAAGATTTAGTTAATTGGCAACCAAAGGTATTAATAAGACTTGAAACCAAAATCGCACAAAGATTTTACCCACCATGACAAAACCCTGTTGTTCTGAGTCTGCATGCAAGATAAAGAACTAGGCCGATGCTCCTCCACCTGTAAGAAACCACGACAAAGGCAAGTTAGAGACCCAACCATAGAAAATTGGGACGCATAACAAAAAATAATAACAAAACCGAATTAATGTGTGTCGTCATTTACCTGTGAGGTTGTTTTCCCGTGTTGAAAACCCCTCAGAGAGGTGGGAAAATGAAGCAAGAGCTCGACAGTCAACACTACAAGTGGTATCGCTTGCTTTAGGCAAGGAAGAAGGGGTTATAGGAGTTTGAAAAACTTTTTAGAAAAAAAAATCAGGCCTTCCAATTATCAATATGTTTTTACTAGCTGACAATTTGGACAGCTTATTACTCTGGCAGTATTATTTTAATCATTGTAGCATAGTTTGCTGTAATAGTCATCCCAATTTTTATTTTGTTTGAAAAGTAAATTCACTGTTTTCCTTAAATATCCCATAAGTAGCATATGGATGGTGTTGGCGTCCACATTCAGCGGGCATTGGAATCTTGTTTAATTGACATCTAATATAGGTTCTCGGACTATCCTCCCTCACCAAAACTGCTTTCCGTGTTCTGCTCTTCCATGACCTGGTGCAATAACTCATCTGCCAATCTTACAGGAAATCATGTGTTCTTTGTTTATAAGGGCGATGTTGTGGGTTCGACCTCGGTGATTTCTTTGTCTGATGGATAGGGATTGAGGTTGGGATTTGGGATTCGGGATTTAGCAGCGGTTCGGCCTTTCGGACGTGTTGATGAGACCATAGATTCAAAGAATCTGCAAGATTTATTGCTTTTTTTGAGTTCAGAGAGAGAGGGCCTTGAGAGAGATTGGTTTCAGCAATTTCCTTTTCTTCCATGCCTTTTTTATGCTGGTCGATTCAACGAATTGCAAGGAGCAGCTCGATCAACCTCAAGCGCTTCTGCGACAGTATGTGCTCTTGAATTATTATACACTGCTTTGTTATTAATGGTAAATTCTTTTCTTGGAAGAATTTGGAGATGGTATAAAACTTTAGATTTCATTGGTAAAATTTGTTTGGAAAATGGGTCATTTCACCCTCAATTTGTTACTGGAGATCGTTTGAGCCAAAGATTTAGCCTCTCTATAGCGAATTTTGGTTATATATGGCTTGTTAGAGCTCGAAGTGTCTATGACTTATTCAATAGCGTCCGGGACAAATTAATTTAGCGTTTCAACGATGAAATTTGGCTGGAAAATTGCGGCTTTTGCTATGCAGGTCAGATCAAGCTATTTTTAAGGATTTTAGACACTTACGGCTGTTATATTTCTCGGCTGCTATATTTCGTTAAGCACTTTAAAGGATAGGATATCGAGCTTATGCTCGAACAACGCAGCACTCAGCAAAAAGGAACTTAGAGCCAAGTGTTGTTATTTCTTAGTTGAATATGTCCATCATACTCCAAAACATAAACCCAAAAAGTTATATTGCCGGATGTTACCAAGAAAACGTTGCCTATATGGCTATCATATGACAATGGTTGCAGTTTCATCTGGTCCCTATATTTTTTGGTAAGCTTGTCTATATGAATATTTTCACAACCACTTGATAAATAGTTGACTTCAGCAGAGAGATTGAAATATTGGATGCTATATTAAAGAATAGGTTGGTGCCACGTATTGATACTTACAATTTTCTAATCAGTAACCTTTGTCGTCATGGAAAATAGACAGATGCCACTACTGTTTTTGAAGACACAAGGAAAAAGAGTTTGGAACTCGATTTCGAGACACAGGACCCCTTATTCAGGGCCGTGTCCAATATATGTCATGCTTTTCAGTCAAGCAAGCTTCTTAATCAATTGCTTTTACTGCAAGACTGAACAGCGAAGCTCAAAATTTGTCAAACATAGTGGTCCAGGTTTTATCTGTTCACGAAGGCCTTGATGGATGGTACACATCATTTGCTGTTATTCAGCCGATGAAAACCTTAAATCTTCAAGTCAGTATTGCAACCACTGAGTGTGCCATCTACTTGGAGGTGGTTTTTGTGTGCATTGATTTTGAGCTAGAGATGGTTAAGGTCAGGTGTCAAACTAACTCCATGCTTATCTTGCATTTTATGAATAAGGCCTGAATCATGAGGATTATTTCCATTTTGAAAATGCTCCTTCTTCCACATTCAATAGAACATCATGGTAGTTGCATGACTGACATCTTGTTTAATCAATTACTATTTTCTCCTGTGAACCTAACTTGGTCAACAACAATAATGGTATGTCAGAGGCCTTCAATTTTTCCAGTCACCAACATGACACCACAGAGAGGAAGAAATGTCATTGCAGTTAGAAAATTGCAGGACGTTGTGGTCGTGATAGTTCAGTTCAATAAGTTCCTAAGGATACTACACAGAATTTGTATTTTTTGGCAGTCTATTTAATTGGCTGTTCAGAATATGCTGTAGCAATCCATAATGTCTTCCATTTTGTGGTAGACTACTTTTCTAAAAACTGATGATTTGACCCGAGATCTGAATTACCAGTTGCAGTTCCCATTTTAATAGATAGAGAATCAATCCTTACATAATACAGTTAGAAACTTGGTCAACAACTTGGATGACAAGGGGTCTCTATTTAAACCCCCAAAAGGCCTAATGTTATTAATTTAAGCTCCAAAATTGAGTGCCTGAATAGTAGCATCAAGGGCTGTTATGCTTTCTAATACTGCGTCTCAGAGGGTTAACCTGTTTCTTCTAAATTTAAATTTGAAGACCTCTCATTCAATCAAGATAGCTTTAAGTTTTCTTTAAAATAAAAAATGATTTTAACCTAAATTTACAAAAATCACCATATTCTGCCTGATCATTGCTGATATTGCCTCCAGTTTACATTTAAGCTCATACTAACTCCAATGGTTGTTATAGCCGGTAATTAAGCTACACAAATAAAGTGGTTCAATACAAATGTCGTTATGGGAATTGAGGTTGATTTGAAACTGCTAGAATCTTTTGCAGATACTCAATTTCATGACAGTGGCTTGGATGAGCTTGAAGGTGCAACATCCAAAAAAGTCTTTGTTAGAGGCAATCCAAAAGGGTATATTTAAGAGAGAATGGGTTTTTGCGTAACCCTTTGGCTTGTCTGCTGTAAGAGAAAATTGATGGAAAAAAAAAAGTGAAAAGAAAAGAAGAATTGCCATTTGTTAAATAGGAGGAAGAGCAAATGCTGAAGGAGATGAAGTGTCCTGCATTCCAAACTCTATGTCAGCACGGCAATGCCATAAACCATTGCAGGTTGAATTTAAGTCGTGCAGTTTTTTCTCTTCCTTTGATTTCAATTCAGGTACGCTCGTTCTCTGGGACGAAAGTTCGTGGATGTGGTTGCAGACGACTATCATCCAATTTAGACTGCCTGAGTAGATATTTAATTTAAATCCAAACTTTTGACATGAAAACACTGAATATTGATGATGGGCTGACAATGGATATTGTCTAGAGTGGTTTCTGATAAGCTGCGTGCCCGGTGGTGGCAATTGCTATTACTGTGAGAGCATTCGTTGGTTTTTGAGTAATTGTTAAGAGCATTCGAGTATTTTCTCCAAGGGATTTTCGCTACATTAAAACAAATTGTGGCTAGTGTAGGATCAACTTTTGTCCTATCAGGTTCTCTGTGGAGTTAACGGATTAAGAAAATAAGAAAAAAATGAAAAGAAAACCTTTGATTCTGAGTCAATATTAAGATATTTTGTGTCAATTTGCTTCCATTGGTTGATGAATGATTTGATTTTCTTCAACGTGATTAGAAAAGTAGTTATCAATATTTTCCCAATAGTGATCAAACCATGACGTGAGTTATCTAATTATGTTTTCAAAATTCCCAGTAGTTAATTATTGGGGATGACTAAGTTGCAGAGAGAGCTTTATGTTGATCATATGATTGTTATTGTGTTATACGTCAAGGTGGTAGAAAAAGAAAAGTAAAAGATCAAAATTATGAGAATTTAGCATGAACATTATTTTCATTTTTTTGAGTTGTATGATCAACTATTGTTAGGTGAGTGTTCTCATAGTTGACTGTAAAGATGGTTGAAGTACTGGGCTTAGTGGCTTGCTATGTTTGTATTGCTTTGACATATATTTGAAATTATTCAATACTGTTCATTTGTCATACTTTGGACATACCTTGGGCGGATGTATCTTTTCATTCAAGGAAATGTTTAGGAAAAGTATTATGTTGCTGGAGTTGTGAATTGAGATTTTAAGAAGTTGCTTGGGGCTATTGTGGATATAATAAATTATACTGATAGTTTGGAATGTGCAGGAATTTTGCTTTAGAAACATAGAATAGATGTGGTATCTCCAACTCAGAGTGATGCCCATGGATTCTCGATCTATAACCAATTTCATGCTTTCTCATCTCAGGAATACCGTAGGCATAGAGTAGGTGTAACTTTCTAATTGGGTCTGTGATTACATTTTAATTAAACCGTGGTCACCCCTCTTGGCATGATTTGGTTCTTCTTTCACTGGATGATCACATTGTCACTATCAAAGTGGCCGTGTTAAATCAAGACTTTCTGTTCTAAAGATCACCTTCGTTGTCCATGGCTGGATGCCATGTGCATGACGGTGTCGCCCAGTGTAAAGACCCCTACAACCCTCTGGACTACGCTTCAAATAAACTTGTGACCAATCTTACAAGTTAATGATTATGAAACTTGCATTTGTCCTATTCTGGGGAGTTTTTAACAAAAAGTAAAAGATAAAAATTATGAGAATTTAGCATGAACATTATTTTCATTTTTTTGAGTTGTATGATCAACTATTGTTAGGTTAGTGTTCTCATAGTTGACTGTAAATATGGCTGAAGTAGTGGGCCTAGTGGCTTGCTATGTTTTTATTGCTTTGATATATATTTGAAATTATTCAGTGTTGTTCATTTGTCATACTTTGGACATATCTTGGGAGGATGTATCTTTTCATTGAAGGAAATGTTTAGGAAAAGTATTATGTTGCTGGAGTTGTGAATTGAGATTTTAAGAAGTTGCTTGGGGCTATTGTGAATATAATAACTTATACTGATAGTGTGGAATGTGCAGGAATTTTGCTTTAGAAACATAGAATAGAGGTAGCGGTATCTCCAACCCAGAGTGACTATGAGAATATATTGATGATTGATTTCTTGTTGTCAAATTATGGCAGGATCTTCAACCCAGAGTTATTATGAGAATATATTCATGTTTCAATACTTTACTTTGTGTATCTTTATATATGTGCTAGAGCTGTAATGGAATGGTAGAAACTAAAAATAATAATTTGTATAATTTTGATTAAGGATTTATTTTATTTTGGGCAATTTATTGACTAGGTTTAGTTTGAATGATTGAATTATTATAATATTTATTATTTTGAACCAAAATACAATTCTTTCAATTTAACATTTCTATCGGCCTCTATTTGCACCTTTTGGGGCAATTGCTAGTTGTAATCATTGTAGCATAGTTTGCTGTAATAGTCATCCCAATTTTATTTTATTTTTGAAAGAAAGTAGTGGTTGCTTTAGGCAAGGAAGAAGGGGTTATAGGAGTTTGAAAAACTTTTTAGAAAAAAAAATCAGGCCTTCCAATTATCAATATGTTTTTACTAGCTGACAATTTGGACAGCTTATTACTCTGGCAGTATTATTGTAATCATTGTAGCATAGTTTGTTGTAATAGTCATCCCAATTTTTATTTTTTTTGAAAAGTAAATTCATTGTTTTCCTTAAATATCCCATAAGTAGCATATGGATGGTGTTGGCGTCCACATTCAGCGAGCATTGGAATCTTGTTTAATTGACATCTAATATAGGTTCTCGGACTATCCTCCCTCACCAAAACTGCTTTCCGTGTTCTGCTCTTCCACGAACTGGTGCAATAACTCATCTGCCAATCTTACAGGAAATCCTGTGTTCTTTGTTTATAAGGGCGATGTTGTGGGTTCGACCTCGGTGATTTCTTTGTCTGATGGATAGGGATTGAGGTTGGGATTTGGGATTCGGGATTTCGCAGCCGTTCGGCCTTTCAGACGTGTTGATGAGACCATAGATTCAAAGAATCTGCAAGATTTATTGCTTTTCTTGAGTTCAGAGAGAGAGGGCCTTGAGAGAGATTGGTTTCATCAGCAATTTCCTTTTCTTCCATGCCTTTTTTATGCTGGTCGATTCAACGAATTGCAAGGAGCAGCTCGGTCAACCTCAAGCGCTTCTGCGATAGTATGTGCTCTTGAATTATTATACACTGCTTTGTTATTAATGGTAAATTCTTTTCTTGGAAGAATTTGGAGATGGTATAAAACTTTAGATTTCATTGGTAAAATTTGTTTGGAAAATGGGTCATTTCACCCTCAATTTGTTACTGGAGATCGTTTGAGCCAAAGATTTAGCCTCTCTATAGCGAATTTTGGTTATATATGGCTTGTTAGAGCTCGAAGTGTCTGTGACTTATTCAATAGCGTCCGGGACAAATTAATTTAGCATTTCAACGATGAAATTTGGCTGGAAAATGGCGGCTTTTGCTATGCAGATCAGATCAAGCTATTTTTAAGGATTTTAGACACTTACGGCTATTATATTTCTCGGCTGCTATATTTCGTTAAGCGCTTTAAAGGATAGGCTATCGAGCTTATGCTCGAACAGCGCAACACTCAGCAGAAAGGAACTTAGGGCCAAGTGTTGTATTTTCTTAGTTGAATATGTCCATCATACTCCAAAACATAAACCCAAAAAGTTATATTGCCGGATGTTACCAAGAAAACGTTGCCTATATGGCTATCATATGACAGTGGTTGCAGTTTCATCTGGTCCCTATATTTTTTGGTAAGCTTGTCTATATGAATCTTTTGACACCCACTTGATATATAGTTGACTTCAGCAGAGAGATTGAAATATTGGATGCTATATTAAAGAATAGGTTGGTGCCACGTATTGATACTTACAATTTTCTAATCAGTAACCTTTGCCGTCATGGAAAACAGGCAGATGCCACTACTGTTTTTGAAGACATAAGGAAAAAGAGTTTGGAACTCGATTTCGAGACATAGGACTCCTTATTCAGGGCCGTGTCCAATATATGTCATGCTTTTCAATCAAGCAAGCTTCTTAATCAATTGCTTTTACTACAAGACTGAACAGCGAAGCTCAAAATTTGTCAAACATAGTGGTCCAGGTTTTATCTGTTCACGAAGGCCTTGATGGATGGTACACATCATTTGCTGTTATTCAGCCGATGAAAACCTTAAATCTTCAAGTCAGTATTGCAACCACTGAGTGTGCCATCTACTTGGAGGTGTTTTTTGTGTGCATTGATTTTGAGCTAGAGCTGGTTAAGGTCAGGTGTCAAACTAACTCCATGCTTATCCTGCATTTTATGAATAAGGCCTGAATCATGAGGATTATTTCCCTTTTGAAAATGCTCCTTCTTCCACTTTCAATAGAACATCATGGTAGTTGCATGACTGACATCTTGTTTAATCAATTACTATTTTCACCTGTGAACCTAACTTGGTCAACAACAATAATGGTATGTCAGAGGACTTTAATTTTTCCAGTCACCAACATGACACCACAGAGAGGAAGAAATGTCATTGCAGTTAGAAAATTGCAGGACGTTGTGGTCGGATAGTTCAGTTCAATAAGTTCCTAAGGATACTACACAGAATTTGTATTTTTTGGCAGTCTATTTAATTGGCTGTTCAGAATATGTTGTAGCAATCCACAATGTCTTCCATTTTGTGGTAGACTGCTTTTCTAAAAACTGATGATTTGACCCGAGATCTGAATTACTAGTTGCATTTCCCGTTTTAATTGATAGAGAATCGATCCTTACATAATACAGTTAGAAACTTGGTCAACAGCTTGGATGACAAGGGGTCTCTATTTAAACCCCCAAAAGGCCTAATGTTATTAATTTAAGCTCCAAAATTGAGTGCCTGAATAGTAGCATCAAGGGCTGTTATGCTTTCTAATACTGCATCTCAGAGGGTTAACCTGTTTCTTCTAAATTTAAATTTGAAGACCTCTCATTCAATCAAGATAGCTTTAAGTTTTTTTTTAAATAAAAAATGGTTTTAACCTAAATTTACAAAAATCACCATATTCTGCCTGATCTGCCTGATCATTGCTGATATTGCCTCCAGTTTACATTTAAGTTCATACTAACTCCAATGGCTGTTATAGCCGGTAATTAAGCTACACAAATAAAGCGGTTCAATACAAATGCTGTTATGGGAATTGAGGTTGATTTGAAACTGCTAGAATCTTTTGCAGATACTCAATTTCATGACAGTGGCTTGGATGAGCTTGAAGGTGCAACAGATCCAAAAAAGTCTTTGTTAGAGGCAAGGCAGTTGGTTAGTCTTTTATTAAACAACCATCCAAGACGCTTGTTCAAGGGCCGTGTCTTCCCCTGTTTCTGCCGCTTCTGGAAGGAAGGCGTGCTGTTGTAATCTGGATCGTTGTCTGGAATCTACAACTCCAACAGTTCCTCTTCAGTATCTGCCCAAGGTACTTGCTTTGAAACCCTATTGTGATGAGCCTCCAGTCTATTTCCGATAATTTTCTAGTATTCCAAGTGTATTTATTTTATCCCTAGTAATGTTAGGCTTGTAGCTAAATGTACATTTTAGGATTTTGATATCTTTTGTTATGAACCCTGTATTTTTAACAACACAATGTTTTCTAGCTGTTCTGTCATTGGCTCTTCATTGATAATAGGAATAATTCTTGGTTTCACAGACATTCATGAAAGGATGGAGGGATTCTAAAGCCAAATCCATGCCCTTCTTCAGTCTTGGTGATCTGTGGGAGTCATTCAACGAGTGGAGTGCATATGGTGCTGGAGTACCGATAGTGTTGAATAGAAGCGACATTGTTATGCAGTATTATGTACCGTCTCTTTCTGCCATTCAACTTTACACTCACCCTTCTAGACCTAATATTGGCACCAGGTAGATTATCCAATTCACTAGTTATTTTCATAGCAAGTCATGTCAAAGGGAGGTTCCTTAATATTTTGTAAATCTGACCACAGCTGAATGCTTTTGTAAAATAATAATATGGTAAATAAGGCATAATATACACCGTAGCTCCTGTTGTTTTAACTTTAACAATTTAGCTCCTGTTGTTTAACAATTTTTTTTCGGAGAAATCTATCTTTGCAAACGATTCTGCTCTAATGTTGCTCCAAATGATGAAAATATTGCATGCTTCGGCGGCTCTCTATATCAGTTGTGTCATATCTGAGACAAGATTTTGCCTGTCACAATTCAGTGTTAATGCACATGTCTTTCATTGGAGCAATATCATTTAAAACTTGATAACGTTTGGACACGTGATTCATGCTGGCTCAGTTGAGTCCTAAACATGCTCTGTTTTTTTTTGCAGGTCCTTTGGTGACGAGAGTGATGCAAGTGATGATTATAGAGATATAGGTAGTAAAGGTAGTAGTAGTAGTGATGAAGCAGAGTGAGACTCAAAATATGGTGGGGCAATAGAAGTCACTCTAAAACTGCACAAAAAGGCTTTTCTAGTGATGATGGTGAAGGAAGAAGTTGCCCTTCATTTCAATATTTTGGGCGAGCAACTCCATATAGTCGTGAACCTCTGGCTGACAAGGTAAGATTCGGTTATGCATTTATTTTGAGGAATGTTTTATTTCATGGTGTAGTTTCAATTGCGAGGTTAAAATTAATATCTGTTAATTGGATGTTGCAGATTGGAGATCTTGCCAAGGACTTTCCACAGCTGAAAACCTTAAGAAGCATTGATCTGTTTCCAATCAATTGGCTATCGATTGCTTGGTATGCCATCAATTATACTTGTGCAATCCTTGATTAAGTTGGTGTGGAGGCCAGTTAGTTATTAAGCATCCCTGTTCTATTGGATTTTGTTCAATGCGATCAGTAACGTCTAGATGAATTTTCATTATCTACCGCCATCTAATTAAAACAAGAATTTCCTTACAGGTACCCGATATACAGGATACCAACAGGTCCAACCTTGCGAGACCTGGCTGCCTGCTTCCTAACTTTTCATTCTCTTTCAGCTCCACTAAAATGTTTGATTCATCTGTTTTCTATTTTCTTTCCCTCCATCTTATTGCTACTTTGTTCACATAGTTTTCATATCAGTAAAGCATGTTGATGTTGTTTGAATTATGATTTTCTCACTCCACATTTGATCTCTAACTGATGTTTTGGCAGATGGTGGCAGTGTTCATGTAAGTACTGGAGGGAAAAGTGTTCCTGTCACTTCGATAAGCAATTCTGGGGGTTCTCCAAAGATAGCTTTACCAGTATTTGGTCTAGCTTCTTACAAGTTGAAGGGGACAGCGTGGAGTACTACCATCAACAATATACTCCACACGCTCCACCAAGCACCTTCTTACCAGTTCATCAATGCATTGCCGCCTAGCATCCATAAAATAAGGTGTCCCTGACTTGTTGAGGAAGCCTTCCGCGTCCCACATCTGCACCAGCGTCTCCACAGCAATTTCTTTATCTTCCAGAAATGCTACACAATTTAGAAAAAAAAAATCTTTAGATGGAATTCTGACAATCCATTGTAAGTCCATCTTAACACCTGATAAAGCTCTGCATCAATGGCCCTGAGATTTGTTGGGACGGAAGCATCTCTCTTTCTCATCAAATTTAAAGCATGGCTCCACTCATGCTAAGTCTTTTTAAACCTCATCGCTCCAGCAACTACATTTATGGCCAACGGCAAGCCTCTGCAATCCGAGGCAATTTCTCTCTCTCTAGCCTCTACAATATCATTCTCAGGTCCATTTTCAAAAGCTCTGCATTAAAAATAGTTTCTTATGAAATTTGCAGATTCATCGGAAACAAAGGAATTCTTGGACAAGCTTTTTGTGTTAAAGCTTAATGGCGGTTTGGGAACAACCATGGGTTGTACTGGGCCCAAGTAAGTGTTTCTAACAGACATATATTCCATACTCTTCAATGTTCAAATTCATCAAACTCGATTCTCTGTTTCGAACTTGTTTGCCTCCTATTGATTGTTACCAGTAATACATAAAGCGGGCCCACCACTCTAGACACATAATTTAACATGCCACCGATATTAACTGGGCGGATTTTTATAGGCATATTTAGTTTGATATCTACTTCAGTCATTTCGAAATTGCCTCTGGGTATGTTTTCTAGACATACGAATCTCTAACAGTTTAGTTAATAACAATATACAAAATTAAACAGAAACTATAATATATAGACTGAAAAATTCAATTGAGACTTCTATGGAACATATCAGAGTAGATCCAGAATCTAACTTGCAGGCTGTAGGGTCTTACAGTGATGTGACTGCAGTCATCACTGCAGTGGAGGCTGAGCTTCATCTGATGACTTTGATTTATGGCTTTCTCCCTCAGGTTGTTGGAGTCCCATAGCACATTATGTAAAGAGTTCCTTTCAATCCATTCGCAAATATCAACTATTTCAACCACTCTAGGCCTTATTCTTGATAGACTATTTGCCAGAATCTAATCCAGGTTATAAAATCTATGTTTCAATTTACCTGGCTTGCTTGAAGTTCCTCTGCACCAGGTTATAAAATCTATGTTTCAATTTACCTGGCTTGCTTGAAGTTCCTCTGCACCACTGAATATACCTTCGCATTTTAAATTCTTTCACGTTGACCTGCAAAGCTGCTTGGATTAGAAGTTCTACCTCCTCTCCGAGAAATCCATGAATTTGTTGAACCAGTGTCTTGTATCAAAAGAATTGGGGACAGATCTCTGATCCCTTATTGAAAATGGTCAACAAGGCTAATATCCACAGATAGGTGTTTGCAGTATAGAACACTGACTATCTCTGCCTGTATATTCATTGAGCTTATTTCTAGGTTACGTCCTTCATCACAGCCCCTGATTTATCATTCTTCCGAGATTGATCCACTTGAGTTGTACGTAATGGGCAATCTCTTTTGTTCTCCAGTCTTCGTTTATCGTAAAATGATCACTACCTCCGTTCCTATTCCAAATATTTGTGATCATAGGCCATGATCGTTTGTAA
Source organism: Pinus tabuliformis (assembly GCA_031772625.1). Classification (NCBI taxonomy): domain Eukaryota; kingdom Viridiplantae; phylum Streptophyta; class Pinopsida; order Pinales; family Pinaceae; genus Pinus; species Pinus tabuliformis. The sequence goes on along the minus strand of CM062818.1, from coordinate 654,099,337 downwards.
TGGCCTCAATATTCAAAACTTGATTGCCTTTTGCAGTTGATACTGCCCTGTTTGCCAGCGAATTGGCTACTTGATTGACAGATCTTCTGTTGTGGTTGAAGCATATTGCTTCAAGGTTTCCCAAGCCCTCTATTATCCATTCGATCTTGTTCCACAATTCTCATGAAGGATCATTATTCTTCTTGTTTAAGTTGTTGATCAAAATCTTTTACACTATGGCAAGCGAGAAGCTCTATAGCATGGTTGGGGGGAGATGTTCATTACTTTTGTGTGTAACACCTAAAAAAGGCTAGCTGGCATAAAAAAGGTTGACTTTATATGTAAAATAGTGCTGAGAGGTTAAGATCTAAGGTTAAGATGGATCTATGGTAGTGCAATCCCCTTGATTTTAACTTGATTGTAAAATCATGTATGGAAAGTAGAATTCTCTCCATTCTACTAGGCCAGTCTTGTCCTCTAAGGCTATTACATTTCCCGTTTTTTAACCTAATGTAGGACCTACATAATTCTGATGGAAATTTTGTGTGAGATATACTTGAGTACTCTTCTATGAGACTTGGCTGGTTCAAGCTACCTAAAAAATTCACGAACTTACTAATTTTTCCTCCTTGATTTCAACTTGATTGTAAACCAATGCAAGGAAAGTATAGAAAGATGTTGTTGCTAACATATTCACCAAACTTGTCTAAAAAAGCCTGCTGAAAAGCATCCCAAGAGGTAATCGACCCTATTCTCAAACTGAAATACCATGTGGAGGCTGCTGGGGTTGCCGATGAAGATGTGGTGTGCCACCTATTCTCCCATACATAGTCGACCCATTGCCTTGGCCCACCCTCATTGACCAAGGCATGCGTGACTATGGGAGAAGGCTAACCGCAGTGACCAAAGGTATGCGTGACTATGGGAGGAGGCTAGCATTACAACGTATGCATCCACGCTCACGGCACCATTCAGACTTTAAGGGCATTCACCATATTTCATAAAAAATATATATAAACAGATTTGTTCGAAGAATACCAGAGGTGTTCTTCTACCTAGCAGAGAACAATGTGATGTTCGAAGGCATTTTGCTGAAGCCGAGCATGGTTACCCTTGGTGCCGAGTGTAAGGAGAGGGCTAGTCCGAGCTAGGGTCTGTTTGTCTTGTGAACAATGTTAATGATAAGGGGCCACCACATTTTGAGTACATTAGCAAAGTTATGTATTCAAACTCTGTTGGCAAGCTGAAACCACTCCTGCACTATTGGCGACAGATGCCCTTGCATCCAGCTTAATGGAGGTGAACTGTCATTCAATTCAAAAGGATATCTTGTCAAACGGAAAGCTTTGGTCTATGAATGTGGTGATCAATGCAGGTGTCCTCCAAGTTGTCGCAATAGAGTTTCGCAGAAAGGTGTGAAGAACCAATTGGAGGTGTTCAAAATAATGGCAAAGGCTGGGGCGTGCAGTCTTGGGATCTGATTCCTACTCCGCATGTATGAACGAGAGCAAATGCAATGTTAAACAAAAGCAGCGTAGATAACGCAGGTATAACATTATGAGAAACGATGGCACAGGTGTATAGAATGCAGAGAAGGTGACAGTTCTGCAAAATAGGAAGAACATGAGGGAGTTACAAAGCAGAGAGGGAAGCAAAAAATGGCGCTGGATCTGATACCATGTCTGACCAAGAGTTAAATCCTCAAATCAAATCATATTAATCATTCAAGTTGTTCATTATTATATACATGAGGGAGTGACTGTTCATTTCATCTCCCGGTGACTCTCCATCTTCTCTATTATTTATTTACACTAATTACAGTTGTTCACCCAATCCCTATGATTAGGTGTCAACATCCTCTATCATCTATAAGCATCACATGTCAAAATCCACGAGTGTTTTCACACCCACAAGCTTGGGTGCAAAGCCCACACCTTGAGTTCCAAGCCCACAAAGCACTTTTGTGGTGCTCCAACCTCTAAACCCCAAACCCTAGGGCTTGGAGTACCTCCCAAGCTACCAAATATCAATACTCCAGTTCCAAAAATATTTTCCCAATATTTCAAACGAGAGAAAGTATTCTAGTTCCAAATGCCTATCACTGCAGTTAATATAAGCATAGCAACTACTACGCCCAAAATAATTCCCAAAATGTTAAATCATTTACCCTCTAAAAATTTACACAAAAAGTATCATTAATCGAGAAGCTTTGTTTTAGTTCACTGGAAATAATTAAACCCTACAAAATCGATATATTCCTAACTGAGGACGAAGGCTTTCTTCTAGTGCCAGTTATAGAACAAAAGCATTGAAAGATTCATAAACTTGGTAACACAAGTAGCAGTTCTGTGATTCCAATTGTGCCCCAAGATCTCCAATTTGATATGGGAATATATATTCCCAGATAAAAGTTAGACACGATCCATCGCCTGTTTAGTTAGATCTTTCCAACACTCTGCTAAGCCGAAGATATTCTCCATTAAATCAGGAGGGCCAACTACTGAATCTGCATCAAAGAATTTGAGGTTCTATGCAACTTTAGTGGTAAGCTTCCAGAGAAAGACTTTCACATCATTTGTGAACTTCCCAACAATTTATGAACATGCTATGAAATGGGCACAAATTTTGGATCCTTTGACTTTTATTTACCACCCTTATCTACCTCCTTATTTTTCTTTTCTCATTTATATTTTTAACAAGTATCATCTAACTATTCTACATTAACATTTTGTGTTTTTAGATTGTTTAAAATTATGAGTTTGAGCCATGTAATTTTAAAATTTTAAAATTTTAAGTGAGTAAATATTTTCTTAAAATACTAATTCTATTTTTAATTTTTTTAAATCATTTACAATTTATTATTTTAAATCTAATATGATTTATTATATATTATTGAAAAAATATGCAACAGTAGCTATACTTTACTTTTAATACAAGTGAATGCACCTCTCAAAACTAGGGAAAGTATCATATTGCATTTATGTACAAGTTATCTACAAGGTTATGTGTTACTACTAATTAAAATATAGTGTTGTTAAATTTATTTTGATATAGTGTATGGGAGTGGCTTGATTGGCAATTTGCTTGAATGTGAGGAATTATGTCCCTAAAGATTTTGGGTTCAAACCTCATGGATTTTTGTGCAAAACTTGAGGAAAGATTTACACCTTTGATCCCTCTAAGTATTTTATTAAGGAATTAATAATTTAATGCTATAGCTAGTTGGAGGAAGTTTTTTTGTGTGAAAAACTTGAGGAAATATTTACACCTTTGATCCCTCTCCACCCTCGATAGGTCTGAGGTTAAGATGAGTCTAGGCCACTTTAATAACTTGAGGAAAGGTTTACACCTTTGATCCCTCTCCACCCTTGATAGGTAGGTTAAGATGAGTCTAGGCCACTTTAATAACTTGAGGAAAGATTTACACCTTTGATCCCTCTCCACCCTCAATAGGTCTGAGGTTAAGATGAGTCTAGGTCACTTTAATTTTAAATGTAATTATTTAACATGACATATCTTTATACTAAATTGTAAAACACCTCTTAACACGACCAATTTTACACAAAGAATTAAAACCAAACTCTTCTTTAAAAAAATAAAAAAATCTAGTGGAATTAAAATTTATATCTTAATTCCACCTTTGATCCCTCTAAGTATTTTATTAAGGAATTAATAATTTAATGTTATAGCTAGTTGGAGGAAGTTTTTTTTTGTGCAAAACTTGAGGAAATATTTACACATTTGATCCCTCTCCGCCTTCGAAAGGTCTAAGGTTAAGATGAGTCTAGGCCACTTTAATAACTTGAGGAAATATTTACACCTTTGATCCCTCTCCACCCTTGATAGGTCTGAGGTTAAGATGAGTCTAGGCCACTTTAATTTTAAATGTAGCGATTTAACATGACATATCTTTATACTAAATTGTAAAACACCTCTTAACACAACCAATTTTACACAAAGAATTAAAACCAAACTCTTCTTTAAAAAAGTAAAAAAATCTGGAGTAATTAAAATTTATATCTTAATTCCATTGTAATTAAAATTTACATTATATATGTTATATGTTTTTTATTTTTTATATTAATCGATGAAGGTTCAAATATCAATACCTTGCATCTCTAAATCTATATTTACCTTTTCACATTTACATAATACAATTATAAAATTACCACATAAATTATCAAATAACATGCCAAATAATATATGAGATTGAAAAAAATAATACCTATCCACATATATTAAATGCATTTACTAAAATAATGTTATTATATATACAATGAATCTTTCCATTCTATAATTAATTGCATAAGTTGTACATAAATTAGAACAGCTCTATAATTCTCATCTTTATTGGAAATTTTAATTGCATAAGTTGTACATAAATTAGAACAACTCTATAATTCTTGTATTTATTGGAAATTCAATAACTTTTCACGTACTTTAAATAGACTATTAGTTTCTTTTCTAACTTGGTACTTAATGTTGTAAATTTACAAGTTGAAAGTTTTGTTTTTTAAAAATTACTAAAAATTCCAAAAACAATGAGATATAGAATATTGACCCTAGATGCTTCGTGAGTTCCACATTTTCATAACAACAAAAATACTATTAATTTGTAGAAAACATTAACTAAAATGAAAGATAGTAGAAAAAAATATATGTTGTGAAATGGAATTCGTGATTTGAATGAAACGAAATAACTCAACTATGGTAAACAAAAAAGTAAGTTTCAAATGTATTACTAATTTTCCGAGGATATTAAATAAAATGAAAGGCACTAGAAAAAAATTATCTAAGGTTAAGTGGAATTCTAGGCTTGAATGAAACAACTCAACTAAATTTTTTTTTAAATGTAAATTTCTACAGAGTTGATAAATATTGGGATTCAAGTTCCCTTCTTCCTATTTGGTAGAGGCATGAGAGTGATAATGATGATGATATCAAGATTAGAAAGAAATTAATTTGAAACTTTCATTATATTTCACTTATAATCCTCTCATTTTTATTCACTTCTTGGAATCTTCAATTTTCTCAGAAATTTTGATGATCGAAACCATCATTGTATTGATATTAATAGACACATGATATTTATATAACATTATATATGTTATACATTTTAATTTTTTTAACTGGGATGACATATAAATGTTAAATGTTAAATTTTACAAACATTTAAGCCTACACATCTGCCTTTATAACCCAAAAAATGGATTTCTAAAAAAAAATAAGCGATTTTTTTTTGTTACAAATCACTATAAATGAGACAAATTACCCTATAACAATGCATTTTTGTATCTCATGAATTATTTATATTAATGCAACAATTTTGAAAACTCATTATTAATTAGGAAATATGAACAAGAATCCTTACATACCTCCTGTCTAGATTATTCCTCGAAAATGCACTTGGGGTTATTTCTCCTTGTCCTACGAACACATTTCTAAACAACTTCACTCACTAGAAATATCTCAACAAACATAATAGAAATGGGACATTTGTCCAATAACCTAAATTATTAGATTCCTAACTCTACACATGTTACATTTACAAAGGCCCACTTGGCCAACCATTATAACAAACCAACACCTCAACATATTTACAATGAGACACATATTAATTAACACTCAAATTCCTACTAGAATTGCTAATTTGTACAACTTATGAGGGAAATTCCTTCCCTTGCATGGATTTCATGACCCCTCTTAGTTCTGAACAAAAAAATATTATCTCGCTCCTACATTAAATTAGCTCGCATGACCATTTTTACTTGTGTGATCCAATTTGCATGTGATTTGGGAGTAATTTGAGGCATTAAATTGCATTTTTGGGGTAACAAGTTGCCACTTAAGTGCATTACCTTTTGGTGTTATTCTACACACAAATACCTTTCCAACAACCAAAGAATCACCTCAAATGGAGTCCGTATGCAAATGTTATTCCACTGGGAAGTTCGACTATCTGTTTTGACCAACATAATTCAATAGGATGTCATGTTAGCGCTCATTATTCATGTTAAATGGGTTGACCATATGATTAAAATAAAGAAAGTTCTAGAAGAGTCAATATTGCAACTCTAGTTAAGAGTTGAAGAGTAAAATCTAACCATTAGTAGGTTATCACATTGTGTTATAACCAAGCCAATAGCAGGAAAAGGGGTTCCATTATTTTCAAGTGCATTTTTGTTCCATAGATGAACAAAGTAGTCCAGAGGGGATAGGGAGAGAGAAAAAAAGAGGATTTGTGCATTGTAGCGCATGGGCCACAAGCCTCACTTCTTTGTACTTGCATCCATTTTTCATTCAGAGAAACAAAGTAGAGCAACATCACCTTCCAAAGTTTTCTATTTTTATGCATATATATTATGTCTATTTGTGCTTCGTGAGTTTTATTTCGTTGTTTTCTATTTTATGCATAATAATAATTTGCATGCATTATCAATTAACAATAATTAATAAATCCAAAAACTTAAGAAGAAATAAACCATTAAATTTAGTATTTTAAACTTAATTTTACCAACTCTGTTGTGACAAATTATCTCATGAATAATGGAATATTCACGATGATTTATGGATCATTCCATAAATTAAAACAATGACCATTAAATTTGTGAAACTTGATCAAAACATTATCATTTTCAATTTCCATAATTCAAAATTACTACCATTAAACTTTTCAATCTCAACCCCTCATAAAAACATCCACTTCAAAACATAACAAGGATTTGATAATTAGCGGAAGGCTTCCTATTTCAACTTAAGGTGGATGAGGATCTATTAACTTTTTTAATTTTTTAATTTACAACGCAGATTGATTCTCAAGGGAATATGCTCAACGTATGCTTCATTTGAATGCTTATCAACAACTGTAATGTGTTAGAGAGTTTGTTAGGTTACTTCGACTTTTAATAAATTAAAAATTTTGATGTCCCAACACCCATCAATTTCTTAGGGATTTTCAAAACATACCGAATTTTAGAAAAAATACCTTATATCTTAGTTGTAAAAGATAAAAACTCTTCAACACTTTTTTTTTATCAAAACCTGAAATTCTTAAAAATTAAATAAAATCAAAATTAATAATAATATTTTTTTTGGTTATATATTAAGAATATATTTTTTTAAATAAAAGTTAATATTTACCATTTTAACTATTAAAAATGGATTTCTGAAAATTTATTTTTGTCATATCTTTGATCAGTGGTTTACAGTAATTTTGATCAGTGGTTTACAGTAATTTTGAGGTGAACTATTACAACTCATGCATCTCTTTGTTAATCCCTGCCGAAAAGGCATTCGATTTAACAGTTGATTCATATTATTTTGAGATGAATATATTATATTTTTTCTAATATCTACTTTCTGGTTTAGAAAACTAATTATATATATTTATTCAATAATTTATTGGTCAATAACGTTGACGGTCTTATTGCCGGTTTTTGTTGTTCGGAGATATAATAAAAAAGGGAGTTGATATGGTTGCGTTTTTGTTATATGATAAATTTGTAGTTTAATTAGATTGTTTTTTCTTTAAAAGTTATGGAAATTTTGGTAATATTTTGATAAAATTAGGTAGGGATTTTTGTAAATCTAAGTTATAATTATCAAACTTCAAGATTTTGGATGTCCAAGATTTTGGGGGCCCAGAAGTTTTTCATGGCGCTGAATCTTTTTTCACCATCAAAAACACGATTCAAACATTGCTATTGCAAGATTTCTTGAAATATTTTTGTCAGGATTACAAACAATTCCTCCACCTCAGTAAACGAGGCCTATAATAAAAGTCTTCTTCTGCTCTACCTATTATAGTATTATTGGTTCATTCTTTGATGCATAGGTTTGAATTAGCTTCACTAGTGAATGCCAACTCCATTTTGTTGGATGAAAATCTAACATGCTACAAGCTATACACTATTCTTCTTTTTCTTTTTCTTCTTCTTCTTGTCTATTTTGCCTTTTTAAGTGTCATCTTATTAGCTTCTTTTGAATCTTCATGAACCTTTCTGCAAATGTAACTGAAAGCTTCTTCTAGAGTTTTATGATGCATTCTATGTAGTCAAGGCAACCCTCAAGGAGACTCTTCTTCTTATTATAGTGAGTTGATTCTAAATACTTCATTGTAAATCACTATGAGCTCCCTCTTAATTTTGATCTAGAGATATGTACACGTTATAATCTTCATTAATGCTAGTAGTAAAAATCTTCGATTTTGGATTTTTTTGGAGCTTCTTCATTTTCAAGTATTAATACTTCATTTATGTCTAAACTATAACCCACTATTTTAAGGTAAACGCACCTATAACACATTATTTTAAAGTAAACACACCTATCAGCCGTAAACGTAATTAGAAGCGTCAATAACACATTTATCAGCCATAAACGTAATTAGGAGCGTCAAAATTTAGAAATTTATCACAGAGAAGGAAATCTATGGTTTTGCCACGTGTTTCAGTACCACCACACTGACAGTGACCTGCTGCTTACTCTTGGACATAATGGTTACATTAGTACACGTGGCATGTACTCCATAATTTAAATTCCATTTCATTGATTTATTGGTTGCGTATGTATTGCCATTTCAATGGTTTGATTAGTTGTTTGTGAAATGTGTATTTGCCATTCGCGATGCATTTCAAAGTGTCATTTATCTCCTATCACTTTGTGTGTTATTTTCTCCCAGTCTTGTGTTTGGGGCTTTTAGTGGGGAACGCCTACATTAGCGCACTTGCTACGTTGTGTTGAATGAGGGGTTTTTGCTTTGACTGTCAATGTATGTTTACGTGTTTTCTACCTATGATTCAGGTAATTTGACTCTTTGAAGATATGCATTGAAGTTTGAAGTTACAATCTATTAAAAAGCTAATATTAGTATAATTATATTAATGTCGTTCATGTATTCTATTTTTTTATATTTATTATTTATAAATTTTTCTTGGAACAGAAAAATCGTAATTTTATTAAGTAAAATAAAATTACATGTTGTAGATGTTGAGACGCATTTCATCAGCAGTAGTTGTTGTTGATCAGAGTTCATGAAAAACAAGAAAATAATGTACAAGTGGGGAAAAGTCAAGCTTTTCGCCCTTTTTCTTCTCAACCTTTAGTCACTCCCCTTGAGTTGGTAATGAAGATACAGTTGCTAGCGAAGTGTCAGGCACAGGTTGGGGGTTGTCTTTATCAGAATTTGAAGTGTCTGGTATGTGTTGTCGCTTAGATCTGCTGATATCCATGGTTTTTGGTATCTTTGCAGGCTGTGAGTGCATCGGTTCTTGTGGATTTGTGTCCTCTGCTTTTGGTTCTTTATTCATCTGACTGTTCTTGTTGGGAATGACATGTTCAACATCCTCTTCCTCCTCCTCATCCGAGAGTGGTGGAGGAAATTGCCATCCCTTGGCTTGTTTCTCTGTTTTCTTCTTCCTATGAATGTCTTTTTTGGCTGTTGGACACATGTTTTGTAGATGTCCTTTGTCGGCGAGTTTTACATCTGAATGTTGTATTTTTATAATCTAAAACCGCTTTGCATATGAATGTTGTATTTTTATAATCTAAAACCTCTGTCCAACTCCTCTCTCCATGCTTCAGTTGAATTTGATCTGGCAAACCTCTGCTGAGGTCTACTTCCACACAAATTCGTGCAAAAGTGTAGATTCTTTCCTCCAGCCTTTGGGTGTCCATTTTGATGTAACACCTAATAGTATTACCGATTCTTGCAAGGATTGGTTGATTCCAAAAGTGTATTGGAAGGTTGTGCAGCCGTACCCAGACTGGCATCCCAGAAACAACCATTGTATTTTGCATAAAATTCTGGAAACTATGGCGTAATGAAGACACTTGTGGACCCCAGAACCAAGGTCCTTAAATAAAATTTAAATAATTTATTTAAAATGTTTATAATAATTATATTAATTTTATAATAAAAATTTTAAAATTTTAATTTAGTTAAAGGGTAGAGGTTTAAAATTTCTATTAAATATTTTTAGTAATATTCATAAATTAAAAATTAAGATTAATTTATAAAATAGTTATAAACTTTTTGTTTTCTTTTTAAATAAATTGATTACTAAAAAAATTATATAAACAAGTGTCGTATCAAATAAATTATAATGTTTTGAAAATGTGGTATTGATAAATCATGATATTGCAACCAAACCTATTAACATATTAAGAATTTCTATAATAAAATGAAATTAATTTCAGTAAATAATAAAATTGTAATTTGTTATTATTTAAAATATATTTGAATAGATTTAATGTTTTAAAAATCTTGTAAGCATCAAATTGGATCGCTTACCATTACAATTATTTAAAAAATAAATAAAAACAAAAAACAAAGAAACCTCATTTTTGTAGTTATTAAAAAATATGGGCTTGGAGTATGCTCTAAAACTGCCTCTGGTTGGCTAAGAGCTCGTTTTCCTCGGACATAAGGAAACAAGTTAACGACCCAAGGCCTAGAAGCATCCGGCACGAGTGAGAACCTGTCTCCCTTACAAAGCAGCGACAAGTTATACCAGATGACTTGGTTTTCTTTGAATAATAGTGATGAGTCAGCCTGCATTCATGGATAGCAAGCAGAAATAATTACCCTCACAATTGATTTGACAATTAAATTATGATAAATTTTCCCACCTTTTAAAAAAATAATTATTAAATATCACTAAACTTAAAACAACAAAAACAAAACTATGGTCCGTGATGGTGGTAAGTAAATAAAAGTTAAGAAAAAGCCCATCACGGCACGCCGATAAAGTTTTGGGACCCACACAAATCCCGTGAATGTCCGGCCGTCCAAACTCTCCGATGCAGATGCAGTAGTTGCCCTTCTGATTTAATGGAGAATATCTACGGCTTAGCGGAGTGGTGGACAGATCTGCCTGAACAGGCTGCGGATCGTGGCTAACTTTTGCCTGGGGATATATATACTCATGCCAAAGTGGAGCTCTTGGGGCACAATTCGGATCTAAGAACTGCTACCTGCATTACCAGGTTTCTGGTTTTTTCAACGCTTCCGTTCTATAGCCGCCACCAGAAGAAAGCTTCAGTCCTTGGGTATCTTTTTGTATCCCCATGTGGAATATTCTAATAACCATCTTCTAAGTTGTTTTTGTCACCTTTTATGGTTGAGTTGTCTTTGTCAAAGAGACGTCTCCAATTATATGAGGGTGACTCTCATCCTATTCTCGCATGGGAGATTTAAATATTTAAGATCATACTTAATTATTTTCATCAAATTTAAATATGTAATTTTATTGTAAATGAACTCTACATGATATTTTGATATTTTGTTATGAGTATAGAATATTTATATGTTTTATTTGATACATGTTAGTTAATTATATAAATGGAATGATTAATAAGTATTAATGAGTTTATGTTGCCAAGTATTTTGTTAGTTGGTAGGTTATTTTTCACGCCCTTGGGGTTAGCCCGGGTATATGGGGGAGATGTTGGTAAATTTCGATTTCAATATCGGTTAGACCAGGTGTATGGGGGAGATGTGGGTGAATTTCGATTTCAACCTCAATTGCCACATTTCAAATTTTATAAGAGTGATGAACCGCTTCACCTAATGCCAACTTGTCGGATTCCAAAATCTTTAAGCATATGAAATGAAATACCTAAAACATAAATATCCCATCCCATCTCGATATAATTAGTATAAGCGGGCAGCATTTGGGAGGTTGTACAGGTGAAGCAAAGCGAGGTGAGGCGAAGTGAGACTGGGCATTCTGTCCTTATGACAGGAAGGACAGGAAATGCATAGGGAAATAAATGCATAGAGGAGCGCAGGATTTGAGAGGAGCTATGCATTTGAGAGTGGGTGTACCTTCGCTTCCCTGATTATGCCTTTAGATTTGGTACTGTTCCATCTGGGAGCTTCACAATTTGCCCACCCATAACATTACATGGAATTTAATTTGTGAGTTGGCTGTCCAGGAGATTGGACATGGCTGGGCTTTTTAGGTTGGCAGAAGAAATTAGAGTGGAATTTGTCAAATGTTTTTACCTGTATTTTGGTTTTTTTGGTTGTTGTTTTCAAGCATGGCCATGCTTAATTGGATAATTGTTTCTGTCTATCTTTTTCCGGGTTTATGGTTTTTATTTTATTTTTGCATTTTTGTTTTGGCTTGGTTCTGGTTTTTTTTTTTTTTTTTTTTTTTTTTTTTCAGGTGGAGAGGGACTGGAGATTGGCTCTAGTTGGTTGGGTTTAGGAAGGAGAGGAGTTTGGATCTAGTTGGTCGGTGTTATGAGCGAGGATGATGATAAAGAGAAGAGAAGAGAAGAGAACGGGTTGATCTGCCTAGATTTTTTCCATGGATCACTTTTTAAAAAACGAAAAAAAAATTAAAAAACTGAGAAGCATGCTTAAAAAACGGTATGGTAAAACTTGATCCATAACCAAAAAGAGGAGTAGAAAGTTGAGGATTTGTTTTTTGAATGTTAAATGTATTTTTCATATTTAAAAGCTTTAATTGAAAAATTATGTGATCGCACAGCCTTTATTAGCATAGAGTTTTAATAAAAAAATAAGTTACTTTAACAATTCACAACACTAGAAAAACCAAAAAGCAAAAGCGCTTCTAATATTTTACATTATCAAAATTTTAAAAAACATAAAAATTAATTAAATAATAATTTTATTTAAAGTTATTATTATTATTAAAAAGAATTAATATATGAGTTAAGTATATATACATTTAAAAAACATAACAACATTATTTAACCATGAAAATTTACTATATTTTACTATAAAGATTCACCATCTTCAAGGGTTTGTTACAATACCATGGATATTCCATAGAGGTTAAAATCTCTCATTCTATAGAAGCTTTTGGGGACCAAAAGCCTTCCAAAATGGGGAGGTATGGTTTAGATTGAATCATTATGTTATTTATCATCTATCTCAATGCTCTCAGAGTGGAAAAAGTAGAGAAATCAGCTCACATGACCATTTTTACTTGTAAGATTCAATTTGCATATGATCTAGGAATAGTTTGAGACATTAAACTACATTCTTGAGGGGTAAAACTTTGCCACATAAGTGCAACATCTTTTGGTGCTAGTCTACACGCAAAGACATTTCCAACGGTTGCCATAAGAATTGTCTCAAATAGAGTCTGTATGCAAATGTTATGCCACTTGGAAGTTTACCTTCCTGTTTTGACCAACATAATTCGAGAGAATGTCATGTCAACACCCATTATTCATGGAAAATAGGCTAACAATGCAACCATGTTGAAAAATACTCTAGAAACATCAATATTGCAACTCTAGTTAAGAGTTGAAGTAGTCAAACCTAACCACTAGTAGGTTATTATGTTGTGTTATAATTGGGTCACTTGGAAGAAATGGGGTTCCATTCTATTCAAGTGCATTTTTGTTCCATAGATGAGCATAGTATTCGAGAACGGATAGGGAGAGATCAAACAAAGAGGATTTGTGCACTATAGAAACGCATGAGCCACAAGCCTCACTTCTTTGTACTTGCATCTATTTTCCATTTAGAGAAAGAGAGCAAAGCAACCTCACTTTCTAATTGGATTTCTCCTAAAAGGGTTTTTATCTTGTGTTTATTTGTAGTTTGTCAGTTTTATTTCATTGTTCTCTATTTTCTACATAGTTATAATTTGCATGCATTCCCAATAGACAATAATTAACAGATCCATAAATCTAAGGACAAATAAACCCTCATAATATACATTTAGTATTTAAAGCTTAATATTACCATATATGTTGTGACAAATTGTCTAACAGAATATCCATAATAATTTATGGATCATTCCATAAATTAAAATAGTGACCATTAAATTTCTCAATCTCAATTAAAACATTACCATTTTAAATTTCCATAAAACAAAATTACGACCATTAAATTTCTCAATATCAACTCCTCTAAATAAAATTGTAAAAACATCCACTTAAAAACATAACAAGGATTTGATAATTTTAAGCTTCAATAGATGATAGTTTCAAACTTCAATAAATATCCTCAATGTCAAATTTCACCTACGGGCACAAAACAATTGAAGATATGTTGACATTGAAAGCAAAATTTTTTCAATTTAACAGTGTAGTGAAGTGTAGTGAGTGCAATCATTTATGCATTTCGATCAAAACCCAAATCACAAGGCTTCAAGGGAATAAAACACAAAGTGATTTAAGATAAACGTCACTTCCACAAAATGTAATGTGAATGACAGATACGCATTCCACAATCAACTAATCAAATCAATGAAATGGAAATACATTCCACGCAGCAAATAACTCAATGAAATGGAATTTACATTATGGAGTACGTGACTACCACATGTACTGTTAAGCTCCATTAATATTTTGAACAATTGTTGCCTACAATTATGGAATTTAAACTGCAGTCTTTCCTTAACTTCAGGAAACCAACTGCAGTAATTTCCTTAAGTTAAGGAAATCAACTGCAGTTAATAAATTTATTGTTGGGAGCTACTGAAGTGGTCCATTACTCCATCTGGAGTTCTCTACCTTGATCTGTGGAACACTTGACACATAGCCATCAGAAGCTTGATGGAAGCTTGGCTATAAATTTATCTGTTTGGTCCCCAAGCTTGCATCTCAATTCCCTTTAGTTTTTACACCATCTAGCTGAGAGAGCAAAGCTTGGAAGTGCCTTCAGATTTTCTGTATTCTTTTCTTTTGCTTGGATTGAAGCTGGAGTGCTGAAGTAAGGAAAGCAAAGTGGACTGTGGTTTGCATCAAGAACATCACCAATGGCTGGAGGTAATTTATATTTCTGGGCATTAAGTTTTAATGATTCTTTGAGTTTTCCGCATACAGAATCGCTGTTGAAATTATTTATTTATCATTTGGTATCGGAGCCACTATTATCTCTACCTTGGTGTGCTCTCACCGCCCTTTTGTTTTTCTGTGCACCTCTTTTTTCTCCTGCTCTGTATTACTATCCAGATTCCGAAGTGTCGCTATCCTTAGGGCCGGCGCCGCCCACTGATTTCGAAATTCTAAACTTTATTATTATGAATTTTTATCGCTTGAATGATAAGTATTTGTTTCTTAAAATATTTCGATGACTTAAAAGTTAAGGCTCACTTTTAAGGGACTTTAATAGAATTTTAATTTTTCATGCTTATCATATCCATTATTCAAAACTCGTACCGGTGGATTATAAGATTTAAAATTCATCATGCTAGAATATGAGTTTATAGGTTTGGGCCGTGCATTAGTTTCACTTGTACTGAGTTTATTATAATATGAAATTTCTTTATGGAATTGTTAAAAATAGTTATAACAATGTGCAAATTCCATTTACGAATTTCAGATGCACGTTTGCATTTCTCAACGAATTCAATAGAACATTATGTGAAGCAATATAACATGCTCCATTTATTATTCCGGTATACGTGGAGAAAAACCCATATATACGTGCAGAAACCACTTAAGCAGGCACGCAGTTATCACTTCAGCGGGCAGCAACCAGGCTATTTTTTTAGTTTATTTCTTTTTAATAAATTTTATTGAGCAGAATTGCTGTCGAATTGCAGGGCTGAAAATAACTGCTTATTAATGGGTAGTAAATGAGCTAGACCGTATATACTTACTGTTAGATTTTGACAAACTAATAACTGGTTTATTAATGGGTAGCGATAACTGAAGACTAGTACTGCACCATAGAAAAGTAACACAGTTCTATTAACAAAGGCAGTCTAGCACTTTTCTGGGAGTAGCACAGAAAATTAATTTAAATTTTATTTATCTTGTGAGCAAAATAACTTGTTTGCTGGTCTATCTTTTGTTGTTTTTATAAACTTAAGGACGGAGCCTGAAGTCAAGCCAGCTAGCCTTCGAACTGCATTTGCTATGCAAGTGCAAAGTAGATCAATGCTGCTTCAGTCAATCTCTGGGTTTTGTTTATAAATTGAACAATCAATTTGTAGTCATTTACGGTAATGCTGACTGCTTTAACCTTAAATTTGATTTTGCTGGAGAATTATTACAGTTATATGGAGTTTATTAAAATGTCATTTTGACTTACTCTTTTCAGTAAACATTATTTTTTCTCTGGTTAAGTTTTGTTTATGCAACTTAAAAAAAAAAAAATGTCTAGTGATCCATATAACTTTAATTAATTAAAGAATAGCCACGGCATCTTTAATTAATTAAAATTATATATTTTGATTGGTTAGATCACATAAAGATTATGTAGACATTAAATTGTAATTAATTAGACTAAATATAATAAATTTTATCCCACAGGAATTTTTATTATATTTATGTAATTAATTAGGATAAAATTTCATAACCTACCCACAGGAGTTATGAATTAATAGTTTTATCATAAAGTCCAAAACAATGAATAATTGAATCTGCTTGAATTAAAAATTTAGCCCACAGGCAATTTTTATGTCATTTAGATTCAATTTTGAGCATGATTTACATTGGTAAAACATGAAATTTTATTAAGCCTCAATTTTAACATAAGCATGTGATTTTTAATTTTGATGCAGTAGTACAACCTGCAAATTTCTCTGAAATTCGTTGTGACATTCCCGAACTTAAGGGAGATAACTATAAGGTTTGGAAGGAGAGGGTTCTCCTTCATTTGGGGTGGATGGACATAGATTATGCTATTAGGAAAGATGAACCATTGGCACTCACTAATACCAGCACTGCAGCGAACATCATGCTTTATGAACGATGGGAGCGATCCAATCGTCTAAGCATGATGTTCATTAAGACTAAAATTTCCGCTGGTATTCGTGGTTCCGTTGATCAGCATGAAAAGGTCTGAGACTTGTTGAAGGCCATTGATGATCAATTCGTCACTTCAGACAAGGCACTAGCAAGCACCCTAATCATGAAGTTCTCATCCCTAAGGCTCACCAGTGTGAAAGGTGTGCGCGAGCACATCATGCAGATGAGGGACACTGTGGCTCAATTGAAGAAACTCGAGGTTGATATATCTGAGTCCTTCCTAGTGCACTACATCCTGAACACCCTTCCACACCAATATGGACCTTTCAAAATCTCATACAACACACATAAGGATAAATGGTCAATTAATGAATTCATGACCATGTGTGTTCAAGAGGAAGAGAGACTGGTGATGGAACTGGGAGAGAATGCAATGCTGGCAATGCGTGGAAAGGGCAAATCTCAAGCCAATCGAAAAGGGAAAGGTAAAGTACCTCCCCAAGCCGATATCAAGAAGGATTCCAAGTGTTTTTTCTGTAAAAAGAAGGGACACATGAAGAAGGAATGCGCCAAATTTCAGAAATGGCTTGCGGACAAAGGTAATTTAATCTCATTTGTTTGTTATGAATCTAATATGGTTAACGTTAATATTAACACATGGTGGATTGATTCTGGATCAACAATTCACATTTCGAATTCCTTGCAGGGTTTGCAAAACCTAAGGAAGCCAGTGGGAAGTGAGCAAAGCATCTTATCAGGAAACAAGATGGGCTCGCATGTGGAAGCTATAGGAACATGTTATTTAACTTCAAGTAGTGGCTTTGTTTTGGAATTAGAAAAGACCTTTTATGTTCCAAGTTTTTCTAGAAACTTGATTTTAGTTTCAAGGCTTGTACTTTTTGGATATTCCTTAAACTTTTCAGAAAAATCTTTCAGTCTATTCTATAAATTTGATTATGTTGGGAATGGTATTTTGTCTAATGGTCTTTACTGCAGTAATTTACAAAACAATGTCACTTATGATTCAATGCATGTTCACACCGGCACTAAAAGATGTGTTATTAATGAAGATTCCTCTAAATTATGGCACCGGAGGCTAGGTCATATCTCCATAGAAAGAATTAAAAGATTGGTAAATGAAGGGGTATTTAATACTCTGGATTTTACTGATTTTGAGACTTGTGTGGACTGCATAAAGGGAAAGCAGACCAACAAGTCAAAGAAAGGTGCCAATAGGAGTTCGGACATATTAGAAATCATACATACTGATATATGTAGTCCTGACATGGACTCACATGGTCAGAGATACTTCATCTCCTTTATAGATGATTACTCACGATATATGTATCTCTACATGCTTCATAAAAAGAGCGAAGCATTAGATGCCTTTAAGATCTTTAAGGCTGAAGTAGAGAAACAATGCGGCAAGCATATTAAGATCGTGAGATCAGATAGAGATGGAGAATATTATGGTAGATACACAGAAGATGGACAAGCACCTGGGCCATTTTCTAAATTTCTTCAAGAGCATGGGATTGTTGCCCAATACACCATGCCTGGTTCACCCGACCAGAATGGTGTAGTAGAAAGAAGAAATCGAACATTATTGGACATGGTGCGGAGTATGCTTAGCAGCTCCAATCTTCCTAAATCCTTGTGGACTGAAGCACTTAAGATGGCAGTGTATATATTAAACCGAGTTCCAACCAAGGCGGTTCCTAAAACGCCATTTGAATTATGGAAAGGTTGGAAACCGAGTTTGCGACATATGCCCGTTTGGGGATGCCCGTCTGAAGTGAGAATTTATAATCCACAAGAGAAGAAGCTGGACCCAAGGACCATTAGTGGGTATTTCATTGGATATGCTGAAAGGTCTAAAGGTTACAGATTTTATTGTCCATCTCACAGCACTAGGATTGTGGAATCGAGAAATGCAAAGTTTCTTGAAAATGACTTGATCAGTGGGAGCGATCAAACCAGAAACATAGTTTTTGAGAAGGATCATTCAGAATCTCAACCTTCCACTTCAAGTGATAGATTGGTTATTGTTCATAGCACCCATCAAGTACAAACTGGTGTTGAACAACCAATTGTTGAAGTTCCACAAGCTACTGACGATATTCCAGTAGATCAAGGAGTTCAAGAGTTGCTAAGAACTATTGAACAACAAGTTGAACCACATACTTCTCAGGAAGATGATGGTACAAAATTAAGAAGATCTACTAGACCAAAGAGATCAGCAATTCCTAATGATTATGTTGTGTATCTACAAGAATTTGACTACAACATTGGAGCCGAAAATGATCCCGAGTCATTTTCACAAGCCATGAGTTGTAAAGAATCAGAACTATGGTACAATGCTATGAAGGAAGAGATGAATTCCATAAAGAGTAACGAAGTCTGGGATCTTGTTGAGTTGCCTAATGGTGCAAAAGCCATTGGATGTAAATGGGTCTTTAAGACAAAGAAAGACTCATTGGGCAACATTGAAAGATACAAGGCAAGATTTGTTGCTAAGGGATTCACTCAAAAAGAAGGAATCGACTACACGGAGACCAAGGAAAATTTTAAGGATGGAAAATTTTCTTGAAGTTTAAAACATTGGCGAATCTCACTAATCCCTAATATGCAAATTATAAATGTTTATTGATATATTTGTAAAATTAATCAAATTTATAATTATTTTATATATAGTCTCTATATAATGTTGGCGATTTTTAAGCTAAAATAATTTTATATTCTAAAATTTGGGCGAATCGTCTTTTATAAAATTGGAAATTGGCGAATCTTTTTTGTGGAAAAATCATGGAAAATTAGCCACTGGGCGAACATTAGCCCCTAAAATTTTCCATGACGGAGACCTTTTCTCCTGTATCTAAGAAAGATTCCTTGCGTGTTATTATGGCATTAGTAGCCCATTTTGACTTGGAGTTGCAACAAATGGATGTGAAAATGGCTTTTCTTAATGGAGATCTAGAGGAGGAGGTTTACATGAAACAACCTGAAGGATTCCCCTCTAGTGATGGTGAGCAATTGGTTTGCAAGCTCAAGAAGAAATTATATGGTTTAAAACAAGCATCCCGCCAATGGTATTTGAAATTCCATAATGTAATTTCTTCTTTCGGTTTTGTAGAAAACATTATGGATCAATGTATATACCTGAAAGTTAGTGGGAGTAAAATTTGTTTTCTTGTTTTATATGTGGATGACATTTTGCTAGCAACCAATGATAAGGGTTTGCTACATGAGGTGAAACAATTCCTCTCTAAAAATTTTGATATGAAGGATATGGGTGAGGCATCTTATGTCATTGGCATTAAGATCCATAGAGACAGATTTCGAGGCATCTTGGGTCTGTCACATGAAACCTATATTAATAAAATTTTAGAGAGATTTCGGATGAAGGATTGTTCACCAAGTGTAGCTCCCATTGTGAAGGGTGATAGGTTCAATGTGAACCAATGCCCGAAGAACGACCTTGAAAGGGAACAAATGAAGAACATTCCATATGCTTCTGCTGTCGGAAGCCTAATGTACGCTCAAGTCTGCACAAGAACTGACATTGCATTTGTTGTGTGAATGTTGGGACGATATCAGAGTGATCCAGGTTTAGACCACTGGAGAGCTGCAAAGAAAGTAATGAGGTACCTTCAAGGAACCAAAGACTACATGCTTATGTATAGACGGACGGACAACTTGGAAGTAATTGGCTACTCAGATTCTGACTTTGCTGGATGTGTTGATTCACGTAAATCAACATCAGGTTACATTTTTATGATGGCCGGTGGAGCTGTATCATGGAGGAGTGCCAAGCAGACCTTGATTGCCACTTCCACTATGGAAGCCGAGTTCGTCTCCTGTTTTGAGGCTACTTTACATGGTGTATGGCTTAGGAGTTTCATTTCTGGGCTTAGAATTATGGATTCTATCTCTAAGCCATTGAGAATATATTGTGATAATTCAGCTGCTGTTTTTATGGCTAAAAACAACAAAAGTGGGAGTCGAAATAAACACATCGACATTAAGTATTTAGCTATAAGGGAACGTGTTAAAGAAAAGAAAGTGGTCATTGAGCACGTCAGCACTGAGTTGATGATCGTTGATCCTTTGACTAAGGGCATGCCACCGTTTAAATTCAAGGATCATGTATTGAATATGGGACTTGGTTCCATTATGTAGTTTCTCATTGTATGGACAATGTTATTTTAATGAAATTCTTAATTATTGTGATGTTTTTTCTCATATTTATGTGCACTTTAAGTTGATTTGAGAAAATTCATTTAAGAAGGACCAAGAATAAACATAAGGTTTATTCATTAAGAAATTGTTGCCACATAAATTATAATAAGAATAAATACATAGTAATACATGGAAGATAATACTCGTCATTAGAGGACTTATCGCCATGATTCATGTATCTATTACTTAATACAGATTATCAATGGTTTTTAAGTTGAGACATTAAGTTTGGAAGTATGGACCAAGTGGGAGAATGTTAAGCTCCATTAATATTTTGAACAATTGTTGCCTACAATTATGGAATTTAAACTGCAGTCTTTCCTTAACTTAAGGAAACCAACTGCAGTAATTTCCTTAAGTTAAGGAAATCAACTGCAGTTAATAAATTTATTGTTGGGAGCTACTGAAGTGGTCCATTACTCCATCTGGAGTTCTCTACCTTGATCTGTGGAACACTTGACACATAGCCATTAGAAGCTTGATGGAAGCTTGGCTATAAATTTATCTGTTTGGTCCCCAAGCTTGCATCTCAATTCCCTTCAGTTTTTACACCATCTAGCTGAGAGAGCAAAGCTTGGAAGTGCCTTCAGATTTTCTGTATTCTTTTCTTTTGCTTGGATTGAAGCTGGAGTGCTGAAGTAAGGAAAGCAAAGTGGACTGTGGTTTGCATCAAGAACATCACCAATGGCTGGAGGTAATTTATATTTCTGGGCATTAAGTTTTAATGATTCTTTGAGTTTTCTGCATACAGAATCACTATTGAAATTATTTATTTATCAATGTAACCATTATGCCTAAGAGTAAACGACAGGTCATTGTCGGTGTGGTAACTGAAACACAAGGCAAAGCCCAGAGATTTCCTTCTCTCTGTCACACAGTGGAAATTTTCATGTTTTTAAATACAACGATAGTTAGAATTTTAATGAAAAGATTAGGCAAGTCCATTTTCAAATATAGGAGATGTTGAAGAAGTGACAAAAATAGTATAAGACTAGACATGATAAACGCAAAATTGATAATTCATTTAATTTAGGGGATAAATTTTCGTTACATATGATAAAGCTTCTCAGATTTTTCCATCAAAAGGGTATATTTTTCTTGGCTCAGGTTATCGAAGGTTGGAAGAATGCCATCCCGATATGGAAATCGGATCGAGATCTGGGCATTGATGGTGTCCTGGCTGCCCAATGGAACATCATCATTTCGAATATGAAGAATGCGGGTATTTTCAAAAATGCAGATAGAGATTATTTAGTGTGACAGGTTAAGAAGGGATTGTCCAATATCCAGGTAAGAGATATATACTTATCACTGTTAGTGCAGCACAGGGAGCCCTCACGGAATATCTTTCCTTTCACCCTATGGAAGGTCAGCTGCCCAATGAAAATCATTCTATTTTCATGGCTCGTATATCATAATAGAAATCTCTCATGGAACAATTTACAAAAAAGGCACTGGCAGGGTCCATCGATTTGCCTGATCTGCCTAGACAATTCAGAAAATAACCTGCATATGTTTTTACTCTGCCCTCAGACTCAGCTTATCTGGAGGAATCTGGCTTCTTTCTTTGGCTTTCCGTTTGTTTCACATCTTTCTATAAAAGAAGCCTTTGAATGGTGGGGCGCTCTTAGACCTGACTGACGTTCCATTCCTATGATTACTATTTGGTTCATATGGAAATGGCGGAACAATAAAATCTTTCAAAACAGCAGTGAGGTCTTTGGAAGTATTATAGACAAGATTATCTCGTATTATTTCTCCTTCCTTCAGAACATGCCTCAGCAGAAAATTCAGCATATGGCTCCCTCTGCTCCACTGCCGCTATTATATCCAAGAGCACACTTTGACGGTGCGGCAAAGGATGGCATTTGCGCTTGCGGAGTTTTCATAGCTTTTTCAAAGGATCACCATTTTTCTATTTTCTGGAATGGTGGTAAAGGTTCTAATAACAAGGCAAAGGCCATGGCCCTGCATGGACTGCTCATCTTCTGCTCTTTCATGGATATTGGCCCTATGTATGTATATGGGGACTCGAAAACTATTATAGACCACGTGAATGGAAAGCAGAAAATAT
Source organism: Pinus tabuliformis (assembly GCA_031772625.1). Lineage (NCBI taxonomy): Eukaryota > Viridiplantae > Streptophyta > Pinopsida > Pinales > Pinaceae > Pinus > Pinus tabuliformis. Next base: position 654,076,365 of record CM062818.1, on the reverse strand, counting down.
CAAACGATATCCTTTCAGGATGGCTGAATAGGATTGGATCTCTATGGGACTCTGTCACTTTCCCTATTGCTCATATTAAGCGCAACCAAAATGAGCAAGCGGATGTTCTGTCAAAAAAAGGGTTGCACACTCCAATCGTTTCTGGTATCTGGTCATCATGATGGATTCCTGCGCATACGAGATCCAACCTTTCTCTATGCCTGACACATAAATGCTTGCAGAAATTCTGTTTTTGCTATATGGACAAAATATTTGGTACTCTATATCCTTCAGTCTTTCTGATCAGCCAGATAGTCTAAAAAATTTTGCTATGTTTAAATGCCCCCAAATGAATATTATGCTCTTTTCTATCATCCCTCAGGGTCGAGGGCGAATCCATGGATATGATCCTCCAGAATATTGTACATATTGGCTTTGTATTTTCTTATACATAATATAATCTATATAATGCTTTTTCTTCTGGAAAAAAAAATAAAAACTCTTCGACACTTTTTTATAAGACCTGAAATTCTTAAAAATTAAATAAAATCAAAATTAATAATAATATTTTTATTATAATAATTTTTTTGGTTATATATTTATCAATAATAAATATATAAAAAATATATGAACGACATTAATATATTTAATATAATTATACTAATTTTAACTTTTTAATAGATTGTAACTTCATACTTCGATGCATATCTTCAAAGAGTCAAATTGCCTGAATCATAGGTAGACAAACAACTAATCAAACCATTGAAATGGCAATACATACGCAACCAATGAATCAATGAAATGGAATTTAAATTATGGAGTACATGCCACGTGTACTAATGAAACCATTATGTCCAAGAGTAAGCAGCAGGTCACTGTCAGTGTGGTGGTACTGAAACACGTGGCAAAACCGTAGATTTCCTTCTCTGTGATAAATTTCTAAATTTTGACGCTTCTAATTACGTTTACGGCTTATAAATGTGTTATGTCATAAATTTCTATGGCTCTTTTTCCCGATGCTCTTTCCTCTGGCTGTCACGTTTTCTGCATTGGATTCCTCCATTTTCTCGCCCTCTTGGGTTCCACTTTTTTGTTTGGCCCATCATAAAGACAACGGTATCAAGTATTATAAAGACAAGGATATCTCTAAAGTCAAATGCATGGACACATCAAGGGGAATGGTTCTAAGAATTCTAAAAATAATAATAGCAATAAGAGGAAGGAAGTATTATAAAAACAAGGATATCTCTAAAGTCAAATGCATGGACATATCAAGGGGAAAGGTTCTAAGAATTCTAAAAACAATAATAGCAATAAGAGGAAGGACATAATACAGTGACACATGTTTTAATAATAATTTTTGTTGGGTGAAATTAAAGAAATTATGGTTCAAATCTCATTAAGTATATGGTTTATTTGGGTTTAAAGAGTAAATTCCTCTTATTTGTGAGTCTCAACTCTTGCTAAATCATAATATCTGGTATATCTGGTTTGTAGGTTGCTGGCTATACTCTTGGTGTTATAAGGTAGCCATAAAGGTTGATCCTAGACATCCCCTAGATTAGTCCAAAAAAGTACAATTTCACCATGATTAATTTTTTTTGGAAGAAAGACATAAATGAAGCATTAACACTTGAAAATGAAGAAGCTCCAAAAAAAACCCAAAATCAAAGATCTTTACTACTAGCATTAATGACGATTATAATGTGTACATCTCTCTAGATCAAAATTAAGAGGGAGCTCATAGTGATCTACAATGAAGTATTTGGAATCAACTCACTATAATAAGAAGAAGAGTCTCCTTGAGGGTTGGCTTGACTACATAGAATGCATCATAAAACTCTAGAAGAAGCTTTCAGTTACATTTGCAGAAAGGTTCATGAAGATTCAAAAGAAGTTAATAAGATGACACTTAAAAGGAACAGACAAGAAGAAGAAGAAGAAGAAGAAGAATAGTGTATAGCTTGTAGCATGTTAGATATTCATCCAACAAAATGGAGTTGGCATTCACTAGTGAAGCTAATTCAAACCTATGCATCAAAGAATGAACCAATAATACTATAATAAGTAGAGCAGAAGAAGACTTTTATTATAGGCCTAGTTTACGAAGGTGGAGGAATTGTTTGTAATCCTAGCAAAAATATTTCAAGAAATCATGCAATAGCAATGTTTGAATCGCGTGTTTGATGGTAAAAAGAGATTCAACGCCATCAAAAACCTCTGCGCCCCCAAAATCTCAGACATCCAAAATCTTGACGTTTGATAATTATAACCTAGATTTACAAAAATCCTTGCCTAATTCTATCAAAATATTACCAAAATTTCCATAAATTTTAAAGCAAAAAAGCAATCTAATTAAACTACAAATTTATTATATAACAAAAACCCAACAATATTAATTCCCTTTTTTATTATATCTCCAAACAACAAAACCGACAATATGACGGTCAAAGTTAATGAACAATAAATTTTTGAATAAGTATATATAATTAATTTTCTAAACCAGAAATAGATATTAGAAAAAAATATAATACATTCATCTCAAAATAATATGAATCAACTGTTAAATCGAATGCCTTTTCGGCAGGGATTAACAAAGAGATGCATGAGTTGTAATAGTTCACCTCAAAATTACTGTAAACCACTGATCAAAGATATAACAAAAATAAATTTTCACATAATATTTTTTAGAAATCCATTTTTAAAAGTTAAACCGGTAAATATTAACTTTTATTTAAAAATATATATTCTTAATAATTAAAATCATGAATAAAAAATATATTCTTAATAATTAAAATCGTGAATATTATTTTTTTATTGAACCCTCCCACTCTCTCGTATTAGATCATTAATTGAATACTTAAGTAATAAATGGTGACAAAATAGATTTGAAAACATCTATATATAATCTTGTATCGTGCATTCACTTGTGTATTAAAATAATAGCTATTGTTGCATTATTCATATAATTTTTTTAAATAATATTTAATAATTTTTTATAAAACAATACAATATTTTGTTTAGAAAATCTTGGCAAAATCACATAATCAATCTTTTGTCGACGCGTTTCGAACCAACCAGTGTGGTTCATCGTCAGGAGACAAGTCGTAATTTTATTAATTAAAATAGAATTATATATTACAAATGCTGAAGCGCATTCCATCAACAGTAATTGAGGATGATCAAAGTCTATGAAAAACAAGAAAATAATTTACACGTGGAGTCAAGCTTTTCACCTTTTTTTCTTCTCAACCTTTCGCCACTCCCCCTGAGTCGGTAATGAAGATAGAAGTGCTAGCGAAGTGTCACAGTTTGGGGGTTGTCTTTATCAGAATCTGAAGTGTCTAATATGTGTTTTCGCTTGGATCCGCTGATATCCATGGTTTCTGGTATCTTTGCCGGCTGTGAGTCCATCCGTTCTTGTGGATTTGTGTCCTCTGCTTCTAGTTCTTTATTCATGTGATTATTCTTGTTGGGAATGACATGTTCCACATCCTCTTCCTTCTCCTCATCGGAGAATGGTGAAGGAAATTGCCATCCCTTGGCTTGTTTCCCTGTTTTCTTCTTCCTACGAATGTATTTTTTGGCAAGTTTTGCATCTGAATGCTGTATTTTCATAATCTAAAACCTGTGTCCAACTCCTTGTCTATGCTTCAGTTGAATTTGATCTGGCAAACCTATGTTGAGGTCTACTTCCATAGAAATTCATGCAAAAGTGTAGATTCTTTCCTCCAGCCTTTGGGTGTCCATTTTGATGTAACACCCAATAGTATTACCGATTCCTGCAAGGATTTGTTGATTCCAGAGGTGTATTGGAAGGTTGTGCGGGTGTACCCTGACTGGCATCCTAGAAACAACCATTGTATTTGCATCAAATTCTGGAAACCATGATGTGATGAAGAGACTTGTGGACCCCAGGACCAAGATCCTTAAATAAAATTTAAATAATTTATTTAAAAGGTTTAAAATAATTATATTAATTTTATAATAAAAATTTTAAAATTTTAATTTAGTTAAATGTCATAGATTTAATTTCTATTAAATATTTTTAGTAATATTCATAAATTAACAATTAAGATTAATTTATAAAATAGTTATAAATATTTTGTTTTCTTTTTAAATAAATTGATTACTTAAAAAATATTATATAAACAACTGTTGTATCAAATAAATTATAATGTTTTGAAAATATGGTATTGATAAATCATGATATTGCAACCAAACCTATTAACATATTAAGAATTTCTATAATAAAATAAAATTAATTTCAATAAATAATAAAAATGTAATTTTTTATTATTTAAAATATAATTCAATAGATTTAATGTTTTTAAAATCTTGCATCAAATTGGATCGCTTACCCTTACAATTATTAAAAATATAAATAAAAACAAAAAACAAAGAAACCTCATCTCTATAGTTATTAAAAAACACGGGTTTGGAGTATGCCCTCAAACTGCCTTTGTTTGGCTAAGAGCTCGCCTTCCTCGGACATAAGGAAACAAGTTAATCGCCCAAGACCTAGAAGCATCCTGCACGAGTGTTAACCTGCCCCCTTGGTTTTCTTAACATAATGATGATGAGTCAGCGTGCATTCACCGATCCAGACAAATAATTGTCTTCAGAATTGATTTGACAATTAAATTATGATAAATTTTCCCACCTTTAAAAAAAATAATTATTAAAATACCATTAAACATAAAACAACCAAAACAAAACTATGGTTCGTAATGGTGGTAAATAAAAGTTAGGAAATAGCCCATCACGGCACACCGATAAAGTTTTGGGACCCACACAAATCCCGTGAATGTCGGGCCGTTGAACCTTACCACTAAAGCTGCAGAAAACCCCATAGTAGCACACAAATCCCGTGAATGTCCTGCGGCCGAACCTTACGACTAAAGCTGCATAAAACTCCAAACTCTCCGATGCAGATGCAGTAGTTGCCCCTTCTGATTTAATGGAGAATATCTACGGCTTAGCGGAGTGGTGGACAGATCTGCCTGAACAGGCTGCGGATCGTGTCTAACTTTTGCCTGGGGATATATATACTCATGCCAAAGTGGAGCTCTTGGGGCACAATTCGGATCTAAGAACTGCTACCTGCATTACCAGGTTTCTGATTTTTTCAACGCCTCCGTTCTATAGCCGCCACCAGAAGAAAGCTTCAGTCCTTGGGTATCTTTTTGTATCCCCATGTGGAATATACGGGTTTTGTAGGGTTTCAATTATTCCCGGTGAACTAAAACAGAGCCTCCTGGTTACTGACACTTTCTGTATAATTTTTCAGAAGGTAAAAGATTTAGCGTGTCGGGCATAAGTCTGGGCGTCGTAGCCGCTATGCTCATATTGATTGCAGTCATAGACACTTCAGTCGTCTGACTAAATTGTTTGTTCTTCGAAAATTCTCCAAATTCAGGTAATATTTTGATAAAATCTAGTTCTGATTTTTGTAATTTTTGTAAATCTAAATTATAGTGGTTAAATTTAAAGATTTTAGTGTTTGAAAAGTTTTTAGGAATTATTTTACTATCGCTATAGTCAAAAATGCTGAAGAGATTTTTCAAGCTGGAAGTCCTGAACTTGCAATGAAATCTTTCAGTGTTAAAGATGTAATTGTTTTCGCAGGTGACGAGGAAGATTCTATTTTAACGCCGACTATAGTGAATCCAGAACTCATTTTCAAGTACGACATTCTGAGAAAGACTACCTCCATTTTTAATTTAAAGAACAAACTTGGCGAGGGAGGTTTTGGATCCGTCTTTAAAGTGAGCTCAACATTCATTTATTTCAATTATTTCTCACAAAATTAGATATTTTAGAGTATCTGTTCATGTAGAAATGAGGAATAAAAATGATATTAGAGTGAGTGGATCTGCAGGGGATTCTTAGTAATGGCAGAGAGGTTGCAGTTAAACAGCGGTATGTGAGTACTAGGCAAGCAGAGCAAATCTCATCAGTCGTGTTCAGCACAAGAATCTAGTGAAATTTCTTGGTTGCTCTGTTAAAGGCTCTGAAAGGCTACTAGTTTACGAACATCTCCGAAACAGTACTCTTGACAAGATTGTATCTGGTATATATTTGTTCTGGATGGATCTTTAATTCCTTTATTTGTATATGTAGGTTGCAGATAATATATTTACCGTGTGTGATGCATTGCAGATGCAACAAAAGATCATTCACTTAAATGGAAACAGAGGTATGAAAGCATAGTTGGAACTGCACATGGATTGGCCTATCTTCACGAGGAATCTGATAATGGAATCATTCACAGAGGTATTAAAGCAAGCAATATTTTCTAAAACTTTCTCAAGAGGTTCCCAATCAATTGGGGGAGTTGCAGGAACTTTCTCAAGAGAGGTTTCTGATTATATTTTTTTTATTATTAAAGAAATCATCTCTGGAACAATTCTTAATATATAGTTTTGCTGGCATTAGACCACATAACCTGTAAATACAAACCTCCCATCTTTCCTACTGTCCTGAACACACCTTAAGCGGACAGTTAATGAGAATGCATATACGGCTTTTTTGTTTTTTGCAGTGTAAGCTTCTCAGTGATGTTATAATGATTTCCAAATCTGGGTATTTCTTGAGATATCTGTTAATGTACCTGCTAGTGTAAGTGATGATAGTTTTTTTTTTTTTTTTAATATTTGAGAGTATGTATCTGCGCGTTTGACATTGAATATGATGAGGTATGACGAGGTGTTTTAAGTGTCCTGAGATGGCTTTGGTTTTATCTAACATACTTTATTCTAATAACCATCTTCTAAGTTGTTTTTGTTACCTTTTATGGTTGAGTTGTCTTTGTCAAGATTGATTTGTGCTATTGTATCATTCTAACAACCATCTTCCTCTGAGTTGTCTTTGTGGCATCTTATGGTTGTCTTTGTCAAGAGACGTCTCCAATTATATGACGGTGACCCTCATCCTATTCTCGCATGGGAGATTTAAATATTTAAAATCATAATTATTTTCATCAAATTTAAATATGTAATTTATAATAATGTAATTTTATTATAAATGAACTATACATGATATTTTGTTATTAGTATAGAATATTTATATTTTTATTGGATACATATGAGTTAATTATATAAATTGAATTGAATGATTAATAAGTGTTAATGAGTTCTCATGGTTAAGTACTTTGTTAGTTGGTAGGTTACAGGGTAAGATCTCTTTGACGCCTTTGGGGTTAGTCCGGGTGTATGGGGATGGTGAATTTCAATTTCGACATCAGTTAGGCTGGGTGTATGGGGGAGATGTGGGTGAATTTCGATTTCAACCTCAACTGCCACATTTCAAATTTTATAAGAGTGATGAACTGCCTCACCTGGTGCCAGCTTGTCGGATTCCAAAATCTTTAAGCATATGAAATGAAATCCCTAAAACATAAATATCCCATCCCATCTCAATATAATTAGTATCTCGATATAATTAGTATAAGCGGGAAGCATTTGGGAGGTTGTACAGGTGAAGCGAAGCGAGGTGAGGCAAGGTGAGGCGAGGCTGGGCATCTTGTCCTTATGACAAGAAGGATAGGAAATGCATATGGAAATAAATGCATAGAGGAGCACTGGATTTGAGAGGAGCTACGCATTTGAGAGTGGGTGTACCTTCGCTTCCCTGATTATGCCTTTAGATTTGGTATTGTTCCATCTGGGAGCTTCACAATCTTCCCACCCATAACATTACCTGGAATTTAATTTGTGAGTTGGCTATCCAGGAGATTGGACATGGCTGGGCTTTTTAGGTTGGCAGAAGAAATCAGAGCAGAATTTGTCAAATGTTTTCACCTGTTTTCTGGTTTTTTTGGTTCTTTTCAAGCATGGACATGCTTAACTGGATAATTATTTTATCTATCTTTTTCTGGGTTTATGGTTTTTATTTTATTTTTGCATTTTTGTTTTGGCTTGGTTCTGGTTTTCTTTTTTTCAGGGGGAGAGGGACTGGAGATTGGCTCTAGTTGGTTGGGTTTAGGAGGGAGAGGAGTTTGGATCTAGTTGGTCGGTGTTAGGAGGGAGGATGATGATAAAGAGAAGAGAACGGGTTGATTTGCCTAGATTTTTTCCATGGATCACTTTTAAAAAAATGAAAAAAATAAAAAAAAAACTGAGAAGCATGCTTAAAAAACGATATGGTAAAACTTGATCCATAACCAAAAAGAGGAGTTGAGAAAGTTGAGGGTTTGTTTTTTGAATGTTAAATGTATTTTTCATATTTAAAAGCTTTAATTGAAAAAGTAGGCGATCGCACAACCTTTATTAGCATAGAGTTTTAATAAAAAATAAGTTACTTTAACAATTCACAACACTAGAAAAGTCAAAAAGCACAAACGCTTCTAATATTTTACATTATCAAAATTTTAAAAAACATAAAAATTAATTAAATAATAATTTTATTTAAAGTTATTATTATTATTAAAAAGAATTAATATATGATTAAGTATATATACATTTAAAAGACATAACAACATTATTTAACCATGAAAATTTACTATATTTTACTATAGAGATTCACCATCTTCAAGGGTTTGTTACAATACCATGGATATTCCATAGAGGTTAAAATCTCTCATTCTATAGAAGCTTTTGGGGACCAAAAGCCTTCAAAAATGGGGAGGTATGATTCAGATTGAATCATTATATTATTTATCATCTATCTCAATGCTCTCAGAGTGGAAAAAGTAGAGAAATCAGCTCACATGACCATTTTTACTTGTAAGATCCAATTTACATATGATCTAGGAATAGTTTGAGACATTAAACTACATTCTTGAGGGGTAAAACTTTGCCACATAAGTGCAACATCTTTTGGTGCTAGTCTACACACAAAGACATTTCCAATGGTTGCCATAAGAATTGTCTCAAATAGAGTCTGTATGCAAATGTTATGCCACTTGGAAGTTTACCTTCCTGTTTTGACCAACATAATTCGAGAGAATGTCATGTCAACACCCATTATTCATGGAAAATAGGCTAGCAATGCAACCATGTTGAAAAATACTCTAGAAACGTTAATATTGCAACTCTAGTTAAGAGTTGAAGGAGTCAAACCTAACCACTAGTAGGTTATTATGTTGTGTTATAATTGGGTCACTTGGAGGAAATGGGGTTCCATTCTATTCAAGTGCATTTTTGTTCCATAGATGAGCATAGTATTCGAGAACGGATAGGGAGAGATCAAACAAAGAGGATTTGTGCACTATAGAAACGCATGAGCCACAAGCCTCACTTCTTTGTACTTGCATCTATTTTCCATTTAGAGAAAGAGAGCAAAGCAACCTCACTTTCTAATTAGATTTCTCCTAAAAGGGTTTCTTGAGGTATATCTTGTGTTTATTTGTGGTTTGTCAGTTTTATTTCATTGTTCTCTATTTTCTACCTAATTATAATTTGTATGCATTCCCAATAGACAATAATTAACAGATCCATAAATCTAAGGACAAATAAATCCTCAGAATATACATTTAGTATTTAAAGCTTAATATTACCATATATGTTGTGACAAATTGTCTAATAGAATATCCATAATATTTTAGAGATCATTCCATAAATTAGAATAGTGACCATTAAATTTCTCAGTCTCAATTAAAACATTGCCATTTTAAATTTCCATATAGCAAAATTATGACCATTAAATTTCTCAATATCAACTCCTCTAAATAAGGTTGTAAAAACATCCACTTAAAAACATAACAAGGATTTGATAATTTTAAGCATCACTAGATGATAGTTTCAAACTTCAATAATCAAACTTCAATAAATATCCTCGAAATGTCAAATTTCACCTGCGGGCACAAAACAATTGAAGATATGTTGACATTGAAAGCAATTTTTTTTCAATTTAACACAGTGTAGTGAAGTGTAGTAAGTGCAATCATTTATGCATTTCGATCAAAACCCAAATCACAATGCTTCAAGGAAATAAAACACAAAGTGATTTAAGATAAACGTCACTTCCACAAAATGTAATGTGAATGACAGATACGCATTCCACAATCAACTAATCAAATCAATGAAATGGAAATACATTCCATGCAGCAAATAAATCAATGAAATGGGATTTACATTATAGAGTACGTGACTACCACATGTACCAATGTAACCATTATGCCTAAGAGTAAACGACAGGTCATTGTCGGTGTGGTAACTGAAACACATGGCAAAGCCCAGAGATTTCCTTCACTGTGTAACACATTCGAAATTTTCATGCTTTTAAATACAACGATAGTTAGAATTTTAATGAGAAGATTATGCAAGTCCATTTTCAAATATAGGAGATGTTGAAGAAGTGACAAAAATAGTATAATACCAGATATAATCAACACAAAATTGATAATTCATTTAATCTGGGAGATAAGTTTTCGTTACATATGAACCAAAAAAAGACTACAAGGTCTTGGTAAAAAGATCAAGGCTTTATAGTATGTCTCTTTTGAGGTACTTGAGAAGGCATGAGACAATTCCTATAGACTCTGTCTACCCACATACATGCACATTTACTTAATAGTGAACGTGGAAAATTTGGCACTGTATGAGCCTTTCATTTTGGATCAATAGGAAGAGCAAGTCTTATGTACCATGGAGGACTTAGCATTAGATGCTCAGGAAAAGATGGAAAAAAGGCTAAGTTTTGCAGAAGAAGTCTATAACTACAATATAGTGGTAGCATGGTCTTTGGTAGATTGGCTTCAAAAGATAACTTTTGGGAAAATAAAAATAGTACTCTAAGGAGAAGCTAGAGGAGAAATTTTCTCACCCCATTTAGTAAACATTTCAAGGACTAAAATCCTCCCTCAATGGGGATGTATGATCCAAATTGTATCATCATATTATTTTTCATCTATATTGGTACTTTCTAGGTGGAAAATTTTGAGGAATTGGCATGCACAACCTGTTTTAGTCATAGGTTCCAATTTGGAAACTTTGGGTCCATAACCTTTTGGAGCCATTTTGAGGCATCAAATGGTTATTTTTAGAATTGTAGTATCTAAAACTTACACCCACACCCTAAAATTTCATCTGAACATTGTTACCTTTCCAAGGGTGTAAAAGTCACCTCAATAGGATCTCATATGCAAAAGTTATACCTCTTGCATGTCAACCTACCTCATTGAACACCATGGTATGAGTGGATGCAACATCAATCATTGATTATTCACACCCACATGTGGACTTATATGAGTATTATAGAATGTCCAAAGCATTATCATAATTGAGGGTTGGGGAAGTCAAAAACCTACCCTTAGGTGGCTATCAAGCTATGTTAAATAATGAGCCACTATGAGGAGATTGGGTTCCATTCTTTAGTATTGTATCTTATTCCATAGTTAAGAATAAAATATACTAGTGGTATTTTGTGAGCATAATAGAGGAGTAGGAGGATCCTATAGTAGCCATTCAAGCCACATTATCAAAAGGTAAATCCATAATAAGTTCCCATTCCTTTGTATGTACATTTTACAATTAAATCAAAGAGAGCATAACATAGGTCTCACCTTCTAGCAGGGATTTCTCTTGTATTGTTTTTTCTAAGATAAATCTTGTCTTCATTTGTGTGGATGGTGTAGAATTGACCCTATCATTTCATTTTCATATTTTAGTTATTTCATGAGATTCAAGAAAAACTAGTAATTAATTAATTTGGGATACAAGGAAAAAATAATTTGCACAATATAAAATTTAAAAATATTCTACGATATGCTTTGAGGAATTGTTCTGGTGGAATGCCTATTATGGTTTATAGATCAAGAAATAATACTAGGTTCACCATTCATATAATAGATTTACACTCGCATCTTCACCAGTGCTTTCAATTTCTAAATCTGGATGTACACTGAAGAAATATATCCACATTTAGTTCATATAGATCCATTTGATCTCAACATATCCAAACATTTAAGAAACAAACTTGCTAATCCATGAAGATATCCATTGTTTTACATGCTTCAACAACTCCCATGGACATTGTTGATGGTGTTGGAAATTCATCAACCAAGAGGTTTCCCCGATGTGAAGTCCCAATTATAACTCACATCATTTGGAGTAGGAGCCCCATCCGGAATATCGGCCTAGTTGCCATATATCTTAGAGATATGCCTTGGCTCTAACTGTCAGCATGAGAGAGGAGTTCACATGCACCTTCAAAAAGCAAGGGGGTGTGCCTAGTGAGTGTTCAATCATATGTGTGTTAAAGTTCTTTTACTGCGGAGGGGAGGAGAAGTGAACCTCTAAGAGAGAGGTAGTAGTACCACCCTAATAGAGTCACACATGGCCAAGAAGTGATCATGCAACGTCAAGCGAAATGGTCTACAAATATGCGACAGTCATTGAAACCAATATATTGAGGAAAATCTATCTAATATGCAGTGAAATTGTCCTCGAGGATGCGACAATGATAATAGCAATTATAGCACATCTCAATATGATAAGTACCAAAATAACTGAAATAGTTCAACTACTTTAGCACAAATGAAGACAAACATGAATTACACAAACATTCACATAATAGTTTTACAAATATACATAATCCATGCAGGAAGAATGTGTTGGTCTTGAAGGCTTCTATTATTAAGTAAAAGTTCCAAGACACATGTATACAATGAACATCACTAGCTCCAATAGTGGAGTGTTGGAGCCACTCCTTACTCGTCAAAAGAACTGATCTATCTCTATAATGCCTTGCAGGGGGATCCAAGGTTAAAATTCCTTTGCTCATACAATGAGGGAGTATATATAACCAAGGGTTGATGCTTCCCCTTCCTTGTGACCTCTTGAATACCCTCATGATTGTTTGAATTCCAATGACTTTTCAACTTTACATGACTCTTCGTATTCGACATGTCCTTTGGACTTTCACTTTACAATACATTTTTGAAACATATGTTACATCATTGGCCACAATGATGATGTGGCATATGACAACTCATGACATGACATGACATGACACTACTGACATGGACTGCTTTATGATGTGGAAGTGTCAAGCCACTACTACTACTGTGTGCTGAGTGTCTGCTTGAGAATGCTCTTCTTTTCACCTCTGTATCACTTGGTGATAAGGAATCTTCAATGATCTTAAGTCTTGAGTTGCGATCACAAATTGATATCCCTTTGGCTTTTCTCGATTGATTAGCTTGTGTGTTAGTTACAAGTGTGTCTTTCAGCAAGCTCCCCTCCTTTGTCTCCTTCTTCATCATCTTGCCATGGTGTTATAGAGTACATGCATATGCAATTCACTCATGATGAGAAGACATCAGTTTGAAAATCCCTAGTTTAAGATGGTGCACATTAATCCAATAACTGAGTCAGAATCAGGTGAAACGCTGGGAAAGAGGCTTAGTGATTGCACAATGTGAAATTCTAATAGCCAGGGGTGAGGCTTGAGCTCTGAGACTACGCAGTGCGCAGTTCAGGCAGGAATGAGGGAAAAAACTACACAGTTTTGAGAGCCAGTGGGACAGGCTAAGGGGATGGGCACTAAGAGGACATACTGCGCAATTCTGGGAGACAAGGAAAGCTGGGATACTGCACAATTTCACAATTTAGAGGCTTATGGAATGAGCTTGAGTCTTGTGATTGTGCAGTGTGCAGTGAAGGCCAGACTGGGAGGAATGATTGTGCAGTTCTGGAGGTCAAGGTTGGAGCTTGGGCACAAAAGCTACGCAATGCATCAATCTTGGGAGGCAGGAACTACACATTGTGTAGTGCGAAGGGGCAAGGTCACAACTAGAGGACTAGAACTATGCATTGGTCAGTTCAAGGAGGCTAGGTGAAGCCAAGTTTCTTAGTCAAAAAGCCTTCTCATAATTGGCTAAGTGTAAGACCGGTTAGACCGATGAGAATAGTGATAGGAATTCAACTGTGATCTCACACTTAGAATATTGGCGACACAACAACATAGATTACCTAGGACACATGAACAATCCATTTCCCTCCATGTGACCACTTTACGACCAATTGCAACAAGTGCGACACTTAAAATACCTGACGACACTTGTGCGACTGTGCTTAAAACTTTGCAAATGAGTGCAACAAATGTTTACATGATTAGAACAACTCATATTCACAAAGATAGACACTTGAAACCACCAAAACAAGCTTCTACACATTGTTTGACAGCCGATCATGTGAAAAGACAATAGTTTACCCAACTTTCAAAGGGGAGCAAAATAATTCAAGAAAGTACATGAAATGAGTTTTGGTGTTGGTGACAATAATGTGCAAGACCAAGGAAGGCTTCAAAATTGAGTGTAAGTGAAAATTTTGGAGGGTGTTGTAGCAGCTAAAACACTTGGTGACACACTGGTAAAATTCTAGCTTCTCTGCCTTGGTTAAATTATTTTGTATAGGGCCTTGATTCTTCAAGGAGTATTGATTCATCATGCAGATTACTTTGGCCTCCCCACTTATCCCATGAATCGACATGGTCCACTTTATGCCTTCTTGGTTGAACACAACATAAGATTCAACGATATCATAATGTTTTGAGTTGGGAAGGGTAGTGTAGCTCGCGAGATTAAGATTTCTAGAGTATAAATTTTCATCTTTGGTGTTGCTCTGCTACCAACAGGCGTGGACAGTACCCCGACGGAGTCACTCAAGAACACAAACATTTCTCCACTATTAGCGAGCCTGGACAGTACCCCGACGAGGTTGTTTGCTTCATCTTTGTGCGCAGGAAGCCTTTCTCTTATTTCACCTTTATTTATTTATTAAAAATAGGATTGTGCATCGGCACTTATTCAATTTCAGTGGAAGAGGGATCTCGACTTATTAAGAGCAGGAGAGGCTATTCCTTTAGAGAAGCATATAGAGACCTCTAATTTAGGTTTGCTCATTAAAATTTTTCCACTTCTCCTCTTCTACTGATTGGATAAGCATGAAAACACTAAAACAAAAAACTTATTGTAGGCATAAGGTTTCTTGAGTAGACACAGGTTCATGGTTGGACCAAAACTCTCCTTACGGACGGATCGTATTTTCCGTCGGAACTTCATAGACCAAAAGATGTAACCGACACAAGGAAGATGCACTGGAGGTTAGCCAAATGTTTCAATGTCACGAGACTCTTTAGAATTCAACCACACACATACTAAGAAGCCAAAATAGGTCCAGGCACAACACTTATTCCCATGATGAAAACAAAAGGAGACAAACAACAAGAAAGAAAACAAAAGAAACAAGACGAAAGGAAATACAACACACAACAAGGAAACAAAACTAGAAGACAAGCAAAATAAGCTAAACCAAAGCATAATGTAAGAGAAAAGTAAGAAAATATAAGAGAGACTAAAGAGAACAACACGAGATGGGTGCAAGAGAAGGAAAACTAAGATGCAACTAATCCTACTCCTAACCTAACAACTAGAAGGTCAGGGTCACATATAATGGAATTTCCAATGTAGCCACCATAATCGTTCTCAACCTACAATCACAAAGATATGATTGATTAAAATAGATATAAATCAATGTGCAAGAGAAAAGATGAGAGGTTGAATAATTTGCACAAAAATTTGAAGGTATTGTTTGTGGGCATAAAGATGTGTCGCAACCACTACTTTTATCCAATTCACATTCTTACCTCTCCGACAGAAAGCATAATCATACAAACCTCAAAGAATTCTTGCGAATGCACCTTCTTCTATGTCATTCTGCTCAGCAAGCACGAGAAAAGACTGAAACATGTTTATTGCAATGGAGTTTTCCGAGTAAGATTGCTCCAACCATTCAGTGGTTGGATCATGAAATTCATGATGATCCTCTTAAAAACCCTGAACTCTTTGAAAAGATGGATTTTCAACTAGAGGCATGTGATCATAATGAGAATCTTGTGAGAGAAAATAGATTTGATCATATTCAACAACCATGTCAAGATAGTGAGGACCTGACATAACCATTTGTAGAGATTGAAGTGCCTCAATTGCTTGACAAAAATCCGAATAGTGGGATGTTGAACGATGAAGATCGAAGGATATAAAACAAATTCTATTGGATATACTAGTGGGAAAATGATAACATGAATGACAGTCATCAAAGACAAAATAATGATCAGATGAGATGATTAAAGCATCAAATTCCTAATTTTTAATAAATAAAGATAAATCAAATATGATCAGTTCTACAAATGCTTTGAACAATCGAACCAAGTTCCTTGCAAGCCAAATGTGACAAACCATTTTCCTGTAACTGGTGACAAACTGTGCAAGCATCATAATCATGAAAATAATTTAAAAGGGATGTCAGCAAAACAAATACATGAAACTAGTCAGGACATGGTGAACGGAGAAGAACTTGATTCGTGTGATAACTCATGCATTCATTATCACTCAAGAGGATTTTTGGTGCGATGAAAGGACAAATTTGCAATATAACATTCACGAGAAACACCAAGAGCTGACTATTAAGAGATGAATATGATAGGCATGATTCCTTCGGCCAAAGATAACCTTTGAAATGATCAACTTCGTAATTCCATGACTTTATGAGAGACACACATTCCAAACCCGAGTTTGATGCAAGAGATTCGTATGAAGATGAATAAACTGAAAAAGATTCTTGAATCCAGTCAGAAGTAAAATCTTGAAAAATTGAAAGATCATACTTGAAATACCAAACATTTTTCAAAAATAAATTTTCATCTAGTGAAACCATGTAAAGAGAAGGATTATGCGAGGAAAACTAGATCAAACTTAGTTTAGGGGGCTTACCAAAGTTGTGATATCCTAACATAACCATTAACGGAATTTGAAGTGCCTCGACTCCCTGGCAGGGCTCGGAACTTTCAGGGACTGTAAAGTCACATTTTGAAGATTGTACTAGATCGTGCATGGTGTGAGGATAATTGCTACCACTGGTTTCAATAAGACCATTGCTCGTGAGATGGAAACCATCTTTGTCACTGGTTTGAGCATATTCTTCCACTTCAACAACCATATTACTCAAGTCGAAAGATTATTTTGATCGCAAATTCGAAGGTGAATGAATTGAGAAAATTTCATGAGCAAGATGATTTGAAGAGTTTTCTTCATACAAGAGAAGAGATGATGAGGGTTGGGAAGAGTACTCAAAGATTTGATTGTTTTCATTTGCATCATGGATAATCTCACCAAATTGTGCCAATTGAGAGGTTAACTCATTGGGTGATGGACTTGAAGGAAATGGAGTATCTCCGTCGCAAGTAAATGCATCACAAAAGGTAGAGTGCAAGGGATAGTGAGATGAAGAGGAAGTTTTGATAAGAACATCTTCTTTGACCGAATCAGATTCTGGATCAAAAGCAAAATATTCATGAGAAACCAAAAGACCCACTGGTACACCTAAACATTCTTGATTGCATAGATCAATAGAGTTATCATCATTGGAATGATTTTCTCCCAAGGCCACAGATTGATCGAAGGGATTAATTATATTTGATTCACTACAAAGATTGGCAAATTGAAAATAATACAAGAATTGAAGCACAACATCTTCACATGGAGGATTTTTTTAAATAGAAGAAAGATTGAAATCATTTTCACCTTCTTTCTCCTCTACCTATGTAAAGTGACTGCCTTGTACCTAATCACAATTTGACCTAGCAATGCAAAAATCAAGAGAGTGTGAAAGACTAGCTGGTAGAGCAGATTGATTGGGTGGATCACAATACAAAGAGTCATGGCATGTAGATGATAGAGGATAACATAAATCTAAATCAGATTCGAGACTAAAATTATGAATAGTAGCATCATCTTGCAGAATGGAGGAGTTAGTCTTCACGATAGGCTTCATGAGCTAATATGGAATTTCCTCCATTGAATCTGAATTGTGAAAAGTAGAAGAAGAATGAGAAGATGGATTAGGAATTTGAAATTTATATTTCCCAACTTCACAATCACCACAAGGAGGCACCCACATCGGGACTATAAAAGGAGGAGGACAAAGAACAAAAGGAGTAGCAAATTCCTCCTCTAAAATTAGAGGCGTCTCATGATTCACGAGAGTCGGGGAAGTAGGGAAATTAGGGGGTTCAAGTTCACCGTGTAAAGAGATTAGAAGAAAGCGCTCAAACTCTTGTTTCAAGAAATCTTGATTCATATCTTCTTCAGAAATTTCACAACAAAGGTGAAGGAATCGATCAGAAAACTCCTCAACTGATTCATTGGGCTTCATTCTTAAGAGATTGATTATTGTACAAACATATCGATAATTATACATATCAAAGGCTTGATGAAGCTCCCCGAGGAAATGATGAAGGGAATGGATGGAAGCAAGTGGCAAGGTATGGCACCATCCATTAACATGACCTTCGAGGGTGAGGAAGAAAATCACACAAACAAACTCTTTATCATTGATTTCGTAAGATTCACAAAATTTAACAAAATCGGAAATGTGCTCGGTTATGGATGTTTCAACCTCACCATCAAACTTTAACTGGTACAAGTGATAGAGAGGCTCATCGAGGATTGAAAATTGATAAAGGGAAAAATTAGAGAAGCACCCCGGGAGTAATATTTGAGTATGAGCCATTTTAGATAATAGATTCAAACCAGATTCAACGGGCTCAGCTTGTCATCTGGCCCTCCTTCTAGTGCCATTATTGAGAATGCTAGAAATTTGTCAACCAAAGGTTCTCCCCGATGTGAAGTCCCAATTAGACCTCACACCATTTGGAGTAGGAGACCCATCTAAAATATCGACCCAGTTTCCATATATCTTAGAGATATGCCTTGCCTCTAATTGTTAGCATGAGAGAAGAGTGCACATGGCCTTCGAAAAGAAAGGGGGTGTGCCTGGTGAGTGTTTGATCATATGTGTGTCAAATTTATTTCACTACAGAGGGGAGGAGAAGTGAGCCTCTAAGAGAGAGGTAGTAGTACCACCCTAGTAGAGACACACATGAAAAAGAAGGGTTCGTGCAACATCAAGTGGAATAGTCCACAGAGATGTAACGGTCATTGAAACCAATATAACAAGGAAGATTTGTCTAATATCCAATGGAATATTCCACGAGGATGTGACAACGATAATAGAAATTACAACACATTCTCAATATGATAAGTACCAAAATAACCGAAATAGTTCAACTACTTTAGCACAGATGAAAGCAAACATGAATTACAAACATTCACAAAATAGTCTTACAAATATCCATAATCCATGCATGAAGAACGTGTTGGCCTTGAAGGCTTCTGTTATTAAGTAAAAGTTCCAAGACATGTATATAATGAACATCACTAGCTCCAATAGTGGAGCATTGGAGACACTCCTTGCTCCTCAAAAGAACTGATCTGTCTCTCTAATGCCTTGTGGGAGGAGCTAAAAGTCCTTTTTCTCATACAATGAGGGAGTATATATAACTAAGGGGTGATGCTTCCCCTTCCTTGTGACCTTTTGACTACCCTCATGACTGTTTGACTTCCTATGACTTTTCAACTTTTCATGACTCTTTGTATTCTACACATGTCCTTTGAAATTTCACTTTGCAGTGCATTTCTGAAACATATGTTACACCATTGGCCACAATGACAATGTGGCATATGAAAAATCATGACATGACATGACATGAAACCACTAACATGGACTGCTTGATGATGTGGCAGTTTCAAGCCACTACTGTTGTTGTGGGTTGAGTGTCTACTTGAGAATGCTCTTATTTTCACCTTTGTATGACTTGGGGATAAGGAATCTTCGATGGTATTCAGTCTTGAGTTGTGATCGCAAACTAATGTCCCTATTGATTTTATTAATTAATTAGCTTATGTGTTCAGTTACAAGTGTGTCTTTCAACAAGCTTTACTCCATCATCTCCTTCTTCATCATCTTTCCATGGTGTGATAGAGTACCTGCATCTGAAATTCACTCATGATGACATGACATCATTCTGGAAACCCCTAGTCTAAGATGGTGCACATTAATCCACTGATTGAGTCGGAAATGGGTGAAAATATGGGAAAGAGGCTCAGTGAATGTGCAGTGTGCAGTTCCAATATCTAGGGGTGATTCTTGAGCTCTGATACTATGCAGTGCATAACTTAGGCAAGTATGAGGGAAAAACTGCGCAGTTCTGAGAGCTAGTGGGATAGGATTAGAGGATAGGCACTGAGAGGACATACTGTGTAGTC
The DNA here is from genome assembly GCA_031772625.1 of Pinus tabuliformis. Lineage (NCBI taxonomy): Eukaryota > Viridiplantae > Streptophyta > Pinopsida > Pinales > Pinaceae > Pinus > Pinus tabuliformis. The sequence continues at coordinate 654,056,276 of CM062818.1, read as the reverse complement.
CTGGGAGATAATGGAGTTCAAGATACTGTGAAATTACATAGTTCATACACTCAAGGAATGATCTTGAGGCTTGTAATTACGCAGTGCGTAGTGAAGTCTAGGTTGGGAGGAATGATTATGGAGTTATAGAGGTCAAGGCTGGAGCTTGGGCACAAAAACTATGTAGTGCAGTAGTCCTGGGAGGCAGGAATTGCACATTGTGTAGTTCCAAGGGGCAAGGTCATAGCTAGAGGACTGAAACTGCATAGTGCACAGTTCAGGGAGGCCATGTGAAGCCAAATTGCTTAGTCAGAAAGCCTTCTTAGAATTGGGTAAGTGTAAGACCAGTTAGACTAATGTGAACAATGATAGGACTTTGAATGTGATCTTTGTGGAGTACTAAAGAAGGTATGTTTTTTATGATTATTTCAGTATCTTTTCATTAGAACTTGCAAACCTTTTTGCATCATGAACTTGGAAAATGATAAAGAATTATAATAAAACATGTGAGATTAATATGCAAGACTAAAACGCTGACAATTGTCATTTCCTTATGCAGGGAGGAGTGAAAACGAGAAGTTGCCGTTCCAAAGGAAAGGACAAGGACGGGTTAACCGCTGTCCCTTTGACGGGAGACCGAATGCAAACAAGGAAAAGCAAATCAAAGCGAATCAGCCCGGAAAAGGAGGTGGAGATATCAGCTCGGCGTAGGAGAGAAAAGAAATGACTGAGGACTAACGGTTCGGCGAATCCCTCAGGATCCTTGATCCTGAGGGATCACTGTTTTATCTATTTTTTGCACTTAGACATCTCCGTCGTAACCCTTATAAAAGGGACAACACTGTTAGCTTGGGAAAAAGGAGTTAGACATGGTTATGCTTTTATGTAATTCTCTTAAGATCAAAACTTTGATCATCAAGTCTCGCTAAGAACTGGTTTATTGAAATTCCGCTTTATGCATTAATACAAACTTGGTTATTACTTCATCTCTGAGTCTGGATTAACTTCAAGCGGTGTACCCCTGGAGGCTAAGGGCCCAGCCTTGGAGGACACTTGCTCCTGTATTATTACATTGGTTTATGCGTGGTTTTCCTATCGTCGTTATTTGTTAATCTGATGTGTTTTATAAGTTTACATCACATGCTCTGTTATGTTTAATTCATTAATGTTTCCATAGACAGAACTATTGTATTGACTCTGCATCATATTACTGTTCTTTTAAGAGTTGATCTAATATTGCTAGTCTTAACAGAATATTGTTACTATTCCATTACAGAGCTTTTGTGTTGTGCACCTGTTCATTCAAGTTACGGAATTCATCTTGGGAGTTATGTTCTTTACGATTGTTGGATTTATGAACAACACTGTTCTATTTTGAAACGCAGTCGTATTCCTTCTAACTGAGATTGATACTTGGATCAGATTACTATTTAAGTGTGCTATGTGCGTATATGGCTTTCAAGCATTGTTCCATAGTTTATCAGTAATCAGTGTTGTTCCATTGGTGTGTGTTGTTCGATTCGCCCTTAAGAGTGAAAGATTTCCATTTGATTACGATTAATGCATTGGATTTGATAGATTAAGATTGTTACTGCCTGTGAGACTTAGTTGTTGTTCTATTTCTTAGCTGTTGTCTTATTTCGGAATTGTTGTTCCATTACAGACTTGCTGTTCGATTTCTTATTTGCTGTTCCATTTCTTATCTGTTGTTCCATTTCCCGTCATTTGTTATTTTGGTGTGAGGAACGATCCAAGGCTATAGTGAGCATTGACATTTACTGTCTGGCTCCGAGATCCACGATCTGTTCTCTTATTGCCTTTTCCATCAGTTTCCAAAGGGATGGGTTATTGCTACTGAACCCTTGACTGATAAGTTGCTTAGTCTTTTGAATGTGTGATTTACTCTTTTGAAGAAGTTAAGCTGTAGACAAGCATCCATTTACTCTTGTATTTATGAACACTGTACTACTAGCATTACTTTGGAAAATGATAGCCTCAGACTGAGACACTCTTTGAAATAACAAAACGCTCCCGGATTGACATATTAATGTGAGGTATTTAGAGGTGAAAGAGACCCTTTTTATAGCTCTACATTTTGGCGCCGTTGCCGCGGAAAGAGTGTAGCCATTTGTTTTTTTTTTTTTTTTTTTTTTTTTTTTTCAGAGTAGTGTACGAACCTGCTAGGGAAGAATTGGATTTTAAAAATGGAAGGTAAGAACCTATGTGTGGAGCATGTAAAAGCCCTGCTCCTCTGTCCGCTTTCCTACAGATTTGTTGTTGTTTTGTTTGAATAGAATTTAGTAGTTAATTTGAGTGCATGACTAAGCAGAAAAAACCAGAAAAAAATACCAAACCTCTACCCAAGCCAGAAAAAGCTAAGGGGCCGGTGACCCTTGGCTGACCAACCTTCATAGACGAAATCTACAAGAGAGCAGAATCTCAGCCATCAGTAGGACCCAGGAAAATCATTTCTAAACAGCCTACTAGTTCCCTTCAGGCCACAGGATCACTATCTGTAGCCTTTGCTGAGGTGCATAGCCAAACTGAAGAGCAAGACTTTCAAGAAATTGAAAATTCTACTCCAGAACTATTGCAGGAAGGGAATTTCAGCAATCTTTGTGAAGGAGAAGGAGAGACAGGGGAAACTGAAGAACCAACATCTCCTATTGGAACAACTCAGCCATTAAAGAGCCCAGACAAGGGAAGTGCTGCAAAAATCACTGTTGAAGAAACTCAATCTCCTCAGACATCAGGCATTCTCATTATCCCAGATAGAGGAAGTGCTATTAAAACTATTCCTTTCAAAGCCATTCCCTCTCAACCTAGGAATACCCTCCTAGATATCCCAAGAGGTTATTGGCATATATTTGACCCAATGGCTCAAAATCAGCCAAACACCCAAACCTCTACATTACAATACCCTATAGTGGATTCTGCAGCAAATGCGCCTATGAAAGCAATCCCTCTTCAACATATCCCTACATTTCACGGTCTTACATCAGAAGATCCAGATGCATTTTTATTTGAATTTGATGTGTTGTGCAGGGGATATGATTACACCACCGACCCCCAGAAACTGAAACTATTTCCCTCTACATTAAAAGGGGCTGCTTTAAGATGGTTTATGGGATTAGGTGGCGGGGTTATAAATAACTGGGATCAAATGAAAGAATCTTTTCTAAAAAAATATCAGGATTATTGCAGGTCTAGAGAACTGAAGGACGAAATATTCCAGATGACAGCTAGACCGAATGAAACATTAGAGGAGTATGTGGAACGTTTCTCTCCTTATGCATCACTACCTTTACCTGATAATGTGTTAAAAACAACATTGATAAGGGGCATGAAGGAACAATGGATCGAAACATTAAATAGTATGGGAAAAGGGGATATTTATCAAGAAAATTTTGCTAACATTATTGATTTATGTATCAGGAGCTCGAGAGGCAGCACAAGAGTAAAACCGGCAGAACATGATCGGTTTGTAAGAGATAATAAAATTTCGACAGAAGGAGTAACACGTGTAGAAATTGGAAATTTATTGGAAAATTTTAAAACTGATATACTAGGGACACTGACTACACAACTTGATATTATGTAGGCCAAACAGAAGCAAATGGAGGCAGAACAGAATTTGGCAATCTTCTGTCCCCGATGCAGGAAAAAGCATAGCCACAAGGAGTGTCCACTGGATACAGTCCAAACATGCGCCATCTGTACAAAAGATCACCTTACAGAGAGCTGTCCCTCACTTCCTGGATTGAAAGCGGTATATAAGGAAGCGGAAGAAGAGCCAGAATCAGTGTATTTGCTCAACCAGCGCCGTCAGTGGCAGCCGAGACAATCTGGTATGTTTCCAGACCCAACTTCTTCTTTTCAGCCTCCGCAGTATAATGCTCAACAATATAATATGTGGCAAAGTCAATCCCAATCCCCGTTTCCAAACTGGTCACCACAGTCGTTTCCTTCTTCAAACCCGTGGCTGAATCAGGCAAACCAATCTGGTTGGCCGAATTTTCCTTATACCCCACCATATTGGCAAAGTAACTCATATCCACCGCAATGGACTCCCCCTACCTCGCAAAGTTCAGTCTGGCAGACAAACTGGCAGAGACTGATGCATCAGCCAGTAGGAACCATTTCGCTCCCTCAACCTACACTGCCAGCCTTACAACAAAATCCCCTGTCGAATCTAAGACTGCAACTCCCAGCCCAACCCAACCCCAATCCAAATAACAGACCGGTTCAATCTGTCCAAATCATAGAAACACCTGAGATAGGAGCCGATCTGAGGGAGTGTAATGATCTTCAGTTAAGATCTGGGTGTATTATTGAAACCAAGGGAGATAAGATAGTCCAGATTGAAGATTAGTTACCCAGAGAACATCTGTCACAACAAGAGGATGTGAATAAACAACAAACTCATAATCAAGCAACCACATTCTCTCCTCCGTTCCCAGAATGATTAGTCATACCTCAACCTATACAATATCCTGATTTTGACATTCTGGGAGAACTACAAAATCTGTACATAAAAATTCCATTCCTCCAAGCCATTCAAGACATCCCGATATACATAAAAACTATCAAAGAATTGTGCATAAAGAAACCAAGGAGGAATATAACAAATAATCCAAGAGTCCAAGTAGTCGACACTTTATCTGACTTGCTATCAGGGAAAGAAACACCCATTAAATATGAAGACCCATGAAATCCAATTGTAACTGTCCAAATTTGTGGTCAGACCCTGTCCAATGCCTTAGTTGATCTAGGAGCTGCAATTAATATCTTAACAACCACTACTTGCCAAAAGCTAGGCATTAAATCTGTAGAACCCACCTCTACCTTGCTAAAATTGGCTGACCGATCTGTGGTTAGGCCGGAGGGTACTCTACATGATGTCATAGTCTCTATTGATTCCTGGGAATATCCAACCGATTTTTTGATAATAAATCCCAAAACCCGACTTGATGGACATCCATTGATTTTAGGTAGACCTTGGCTTGCCACTGCCGATGCTTATATTGGCTGCCGTCAAGGAAATATGACCATAACCAAAGGACCAAATATCAAGAATTTAGTTCTATATCCTCCAGCGCAGCCAAGTGTCACAATAATCAAAACTAATAAGCACCTTGTATCATACCTTACTGATAACATTAGATCTCCATTAACTATATAAGAGGAACTTGATTTCAAAGACCAAACAGAAGATGATGCCATTAATAATTTCATTAGTCAAACTGAATCTAGATCCTGCACACAGTGTCACATGATAGAAGCAACATTTGATAATGAATTAGAAGAAGATCCTCTGAAAGATACAGATGATCAAACAATACCTGTTACTTCCGTTACAAATAGTAAAATTGTGGAAATTGAACCAGGAAAAACCTTAAATATTAATGCCAACCTCACACCTGAACAAGAAATGAAGCTCATCCATTTGTTAAGGAAATATAAAGAAGCATTTGCATGGGATTACCCCGATATGAAAGGAATTGTCCCCCAATTATGTACACACCACATTTATATAGGAAATGATGCGAGACCTGTTCGTCAACCTCAAAGGAGACTTAATCCTCATCTAAAAGATGTGGTAAAAGCTGAACTTCAAAAACTTTTAGATGTCAATCTTATCTATCCTATCTCTGATAGTAAATGGGTCTCTCCGATTGTGGTGGTACCAAAAAAGAATGGGAAATGGAGAATCTATGTGGACTACAGGGAGCTAAATAAAGTAACACAAAAGACCACTTTCCTCTCCCATTCATCGACCAAGTATTAGATACTTTAGCAGGAAAGAAATTCTTTTCTTTCCTGGATGGCTTCAGTGGATACAATTAGATTCAGATTGCCCCTGAAGACCAAGACAAAACTACTTTTACTTGTCCTTGGGGAACATTTACCTACCGAGTTCTACCTTTTGGCTTATGCAATGCTCCTGCCACATTCCAAAGGGCTATCCTTAGCATATTTTTCAGATTTAATAAATGACGAACTTGAAGTATACATGGATGACTTTACACCATATGGAGATAATTTCGATCCAACATTGGATACCCTAGAAAAAGTCCTACAACACTACATTGCTACTAAGCTTTGTTTAAGCCATGAAAAATGTTATATGATGATGACTGAAGGACTTATCCTAGGACACTATATTTCAGCAGCTGGCATTCAGGTAGACCCAACCAAAATCCAAATACTTTTGCTTATTCCCACTCCTACCACTCAAACAGAGGTACGCAGTTTTCTTGGATTTTCTGGTTATTATAGGCGATTTATAGAACATTATTCGCACATTGCTGCACCTCTGTATGCACTCACTGGTAACGTTGATTTTATTTGGACAGAAAAATGTGAACATGCTTTCAAGGATCTGAAGAAGCTCGTATCCACCGCCCCAGTCCTTCAAGGAACAAATTGGGATTTTCCATTCCAGATATCATCTGATGCCTCAGATACATCCATTAGAGCGGTCCTTGGGCAGGAAGAGGATAAAAAACCATATGCAATTTATTACATTAGCAAAAATTTATCCCCTGTTGAATTAAACTACACTGTTACTGAAAAAGAGTTTCTAGCTGTAATACATGCTATCAATAAGTTTAGACATTACATTACTGGATATCCTGTTATCTTGTACACAGATCATTCTGCCATAAAATATTTAGCAAACAAGCCTATCACAAACAACAGAATAACTAGATGGTTGATTTTATTGCAAGAATTTGATATTACAATCAAGGATCGACCGGGCAAAGAAAATCCTGTAGCCGATTTTCTCTCAAGAATGCCAAAGCCAATCGATGCAGCAGCAGTTGAAGACCAATTTCCGGACGAGCATCTGTTTGTTGTGGCTGTTCAAACACCCTGGTATGCTGATGTTGCCAATTACCTAGCAGTAGGTAAATTACCAAAGCATCTAACCCCTAATGAGCGGAAACAGATTGTTCAGCGGAGTGCTCGATTTTCGTGGATTGGGGGCTATTTGTTTCACACAGGGGCAGACATGCACATCAGGAGATGCATTCGAGAAGATGAAATCTTTGACATTTTAAAAGCCTACCATGACGGACCATGCGGTAGACATTTCGCCGATCGCAGAACTAGACATAAAGTGTTGCAGACAAGGTATTATTGGCCCACGATTTTCAAAGACGCAAAGAAATTTTTCCAAGCCTGTGACAGTTGCCAGCGAGCAGGACGCCCTGGTTAGTCTAATAAGATGCCTCTGAAACCACAGTTAGTCATTGAACCATTCGAGCGATGGGCTCTTGATTTCGTTGGACCAATTAACCCATCATCAAACCAGAAAACATATATTTTGGTGGCAACAGAATATGTCACCAAGTGGGTTGAAGCAGAGGCATTGCCTAGAGCTACAGAGGACTCTGTCATACAGTTCCTATTCCATCTATTTGTACGTTATGGCCTTCCAAGAGAAATAATTACAGACGGTGGACCACAGTTTGCTGGGAACAGAATAGCTGCAACACTCAACAACTATCATGTCCAGCATAAAATCACTACTCCATACCACCCACAGGCGAATGGACAGGTAGAAAGCAGCAATAAAATAATAGAAGCAATTCTAACGAAAACCATTGCGTCACATAGACGTGATTGGGCTGCTAGACTACCTGAAGCACTGTGGGCTTACAGAACAACATGGAGAAGCACCATTGGTTACTCACCTTATCAATTAGTGTTTGGAAAACAACTCATTTTCCCCATAGAATTCGAAATCCAAACATTACGAACAACACAGGAAGTTGGCTTAGATCTAACCGAGGCACAGATTAATCGATTACAACAAATCAATGAGCTGGACGAAATTAGGCTCTTTGCACTTCAAAACACTGCCCTAATCCAACAACAGCGAGCTAAATGGCATGATGCTCTCATTAAAAATAAAGTCTTCCACGAGGGAGACTGGGCTCTATTGTATGACTCCAGGTTTCAGGACTTCCCTGGGAAACTCCAGACTTGTTGGTTGGGACCATACGAAATCCAGAAGGTACATGAAAATGGGACCCTTACTCTAATCACTATTGACGGTTCTGGATATGCCTTCAAGGCAAATGGGCACCGAGTTCGTCTCTATCGCAAACCACTCACTCGGGAGTCCTTTTGCCAGCAGCGACACCGAGACTCTGATATGGAGATTTTGGGGGAGGAAGAGAAGTCTTCCTCACCTGTAATTCATTAAGGAATTCATTTCTTTCTACAGTTTGTACATAAGTTCTTTTCTTGAATCATTTTTGTACATATTTTTGTTGTTCCTTTCTTTTTTTCAAAAGAACAACATTTCCAAAACTTGACAAGGAAGGAAAAATCATATTGGAGCTTAAAGCGGTCACAGAAACAAGAACTCGACAACTACAAAATCGATCAATTTCAAAGTATCTCATTAAGTGGAAGAACTTACCCACTAAAGATTCCACATGGGAGGATGGGAATTTTATACATAAGCATCAAAACTACTCAAACGTTGAGGACAACACTTTTTTGAAGGAGAGGGGCATGTTAGGCCCCTATAATACTTGTATAGACCCCTTATTGTTATTTTTAGTGTAACCCGCTTATTGTTATTTTTGTGCCTATGTACCACCCATATTGTTATTGTTGTGCCCCATAGAAGTCCACTATTTTTATTGTTGTGCCCTTACATTATTATTGCTATGTAGGCTCTGATTATATTGTGACCCCTTAGACTCCTATATATACCAAGGATGTATTGTCATTTGTATCATCCAATAATTTTTCATTTATGTGATGCAAAGGAGGTTTCATGCTCAAAGAGGCTATTTTTCAAGTCATTAATCTATATTTTCTTCTGTTTATGATATGGTTGCATAACAAAGTGATTTCTAGAACATGTGCACTCACCATCAAACTTTATCTACACATGAATCTCATTTTAATAGTGTGGAAATCACATCAATTAGAGCTTGTAGATGAAGGTTATGCATCCCAAGAGTTGGCCTATCTTGTTGAACACAACAATATGAGTGGATGCCACATTATCCCCACATTTTTCACACTTGTTGGGATAGCTACATGTTCAATTTCAAGAATTTTATAGAAGGTAAAAATCCTTATCACAACCAAGTGTTTACAAGAAAATTCCCTAGGGCTAAGGTTGAAATCCCTAACAATGAAGAACATAAACTTCAACAAACAGACTCAAACAATCATATTGACAACATGATTGACAACAAATAAAATGTGGGACCAGATTGACAACAATTTCAATATTTTTGCAGTTTGTAATCACAAACTTCTAGTTTCTGGCTTGTTCTCCAAGTTATGTTCATATACATGTCCAAAACCACTCTTTGTACATAGGCCCATTCAATAATAGATTCTTCATAAACTTCTCATTCCCTGCATTATATGTTGTACGCAATTGTTCTTTCACCTTTGTCTCTTTCTATGTTAGTATAACAAACCTAATATAGCTTATAAACCATAGTTTCCTTTGCAATAAATGTATGATATGTGTGTCAAAGATAAAAGAATGAATGATAAGTAAATTACATGCAAAATCCAAAAAATAGAAAAAGCATTATTTGTAAGTACCAATTAGACAATAATCATGTCATTATAAATGTTTATTTTCCCACTACCACAACTAAAATATGGGACTAGATTGATAGTGGTTTTAAGGCCTTTGTAGTTTATCATCACATACTCCCTTTTTCACGGTGTTCTCAACACGTAGTATGAATGCATATTTAATTATTCTCTATGTGGTCCTCTACACCTCCATTTCTTTAATTCTAATTGATGCGAACTAATTGTTATTTGTGTTGTGAACAATTTATGATAGAGAGATGGCCTACATTATGAAATTGTGCTCCATGTTATAATCCAAAGTATTGTATATCATTGCAGTACTACACCTAAACTTAAAATTTCTTCTTTCTCCATAAGGCTTCTTCCCATGATCATGCTTTACATGTTGTCACAACTCCATCACTTGGTGATAAAATCTCTCGAGTGTTATACTCATGCAACCATTTTGGAGGTTACCTGTGGCAAACATTTTCTTGCTTCATGCACCCTTTGGGTTAAATTGCTTGGTTAGGGAAATGATCTTGTAGCATTGTAATCTCTTTCATAGGAAAAATGTACATTCACACCTTGAATTGAAATCACACATAAAATGAACCCATGAACCATAATTCATGATTATCTACAATATGAAGTCATGGCCTCTCTGTCTCATAATTCTGGTTCATGGGTTTTGTTCCTAGCCCAAAACGCCAGTAGGAACATGAGCGTTAGATAGATTGCCTTCAGAATCCACATGGAACATATAGACTTGTGCTTGAACACCTTATTTGGTGCAAACATATTCATAAAGATTCATTAATTGACTTTTCATCATCATATATATCAATTTATATGTCATTTTATATACATGCACATAATCAATGTTCCTAAAACACGGTTTATCTTTGTGTGCCTTAAACCATTAAATGCCACAAATCATAGTGAGATGTGCTTGAGTGTGGGTTGAGTAATTGCGTTATGAGATAACTAATATGCATTTAAAATTTATTTCAAAAGAAGAAAGGTGCATTGTAGAATGCAGGTGGGGTCGTAAGAGAGGCATCATGTCTCTATACTAGGGATATAATTGTAAAGGGGTATAAAAAATGTTAATGAAAAAATGGATACCTACACTATCTAGTGAAAGTCAGGGTTTTTTTAATTGGAAAGGTGTATTGGTTCATATTGGTAGGGTGTTAGATAAAGTGATTTTTAGAGGAATTTTCCACTATTTAGTCAAATTAAGGGTATTGTTTAGTATGCCATGAACACACGTGCTATGTTGGAGGTTCATTTAGGGAAGCCCCCATGCTTCAATCAAGAGGTTATGATAGGGAGTATTACCTTTAATATTGAGGTTGTAGGTTATAAACTGCTCTTACATTTATTCTATCTTCCTCCATGACTCTTTGGTTGTACTACAACCCTAAGTCTCACACCATATAAAATAACAAGAGTGACAAGTCTCAAAGAGGAGTTTTTTTTATCCCATATCCAAAGATCTATTGGCTTACAATTATTTTCAAGCCCATAATAAGCTGCTTTCATCCTCCATTTATCCCCTTCTTAATTCTATAATTTTAACTGATCTTGTGGTGGATATCAATTCCAAGATATTTATGAGGGAACTTCCTCCAAATAGTTGTTGTCAAATGTGAAAGTATCATATGTGATCTTTTTGGATTTAATTATCATGACTTTAGTTTTGTTAGTATTAACAATCACACTCATCTTGGAGCAAAAATCTGGAGGATTCTCAATTGCTTGCCAAGATTGTAATGGATCCTTGCCAAAAGAACAATATCATTAGCATAAAGGAGAAGAGACATGAATATGCTAGTGAGCTTGGGGCCAACATAATCCACATCTTCGAAACACTCTTATAGCTTATTAATGTATATTCCAAAAAGGGTAAGGGATAAAGGGTAATCTTGCTTGATTTTGATATTGCATTTAATTTCTTCCGACCAACCATCAATGGTCCTAAATTCGGCAATAATATTTTTGCACAACCTTGTCACAACAACCCTCCACTCAAGAGGAACCATTATCTTTTCTAGTCTCTTTCACAGTTTTGTCCTAGGAATGATGTCATAAGCTTTTCCAAACTCAACGAAACAATAAAAAAGATCAGTTTTATTATTGTGACATTCATTTGCAATGATCTTGAGAGTAACAAGGTGGTTCATGGTTGAATAGTATCTACTAAACCCAACTTGGCCTTTAAAATCTGTTACCTTGACTTTCTAGCCATAGGCTAATCTTCTTTTCCAAAATAATTCTACTTGGGTAAAATGTGGCTAATCACAATGGTCCTATTATTATAGGGAATGCTTTTACCCCATTTTTAAGCACAATGATGCTCTAGATCCAACGGTTAGAGAAACTTGCTTCAATTCCAAATTAAAAAGCTTGTACATGTGAGAGGTGAAGATAAACCTTCCCATTTTAAAATTTTCAGCTTAATAATCTTCAATATCCTAAACCTTAACTACAACAATTAAAACATATTTTAATTAATTATATATTCACACACTAATAATTTAAATATAAAATAGAATTCTAATAGATTTATATTTTAATTTATAATCTTTAGAACACGGGTGAGACTCTTGCAAATCGATTCAAAACACCAAAACTAGAGAGGCCGAGTTAGTGATGGGACTTTCTTTCTTATTACTTGTATCTTTCTTGAACATTTTCTTTAAATCTGAAAAACAAAATTCTTTTATTTATATATTTGATATTCAACTCCAAAAAAACTCAAATATATTGTGCATATATTATTACATTCTAAAACAATAAAGAGATTCCTTGGTTGTAGTAGCTCACTCCAAAATTTGAGTTGTATTTGCTCACTCCAAAAATTGTTCAAAAAGGTTTTATTACTGTGAACCATCGTTATATGGTAATTTGTTAAATTTATTGTAATTTAGAAAAGATAAATTTGTAAAAGAAAAATAAATAAAAATTGCATATAAATTTTGAGAAATTTTGTTTGATAATTAAAATTTCTAATATCATTTTTTCTTTTAAACATTTATTTCTGATAATTAAAATGATGAATGTCATATTCTATTAGCTCTAACTAAATATAACATTGAGTTATTATTTTTTTAATTAAATACATAATCAATAAATTATATGGCTAATTTATTAATTAAATATATAGCCAATAAATAAAAAAATTTATATATATATATATAAAACTGACCGTACTTTCAAGTTTTAAAAATAAGAATCTTTAAAAAAACAATCCATAATTATTTATATTGCTAATTTAATTACTTTATATGAGGTAGAAAAGAGTGTGGGTTTTTATTATTTATTTAATATATATATATATATATATATATATTATTTATTATTTTTTTTTGAATTTGTCTACTCCTATATTGATATAAAAATATTTTTACAAAGAGGCAGTGGCCTCGAGAAGTCTAGCCCAGAGATGCGGCATGCTCACATTACATAGATGAACATTGACCAAAAAGACTTGCTGAAGACTGACCAGAAGAGCTTCCAGGACCATGACCATGACTAGTTCATAGAAACAGAATACGCCAATATCGAAACTGAAGACTGACCATAGGTAATGCAAAGACCAAAACAGGTTGACTGGGCCCATACAAATAAACAGGGAAGCGCTGCCCAATTCAAAACTAAAATATGACCCATTAAACAATTGTAACTGTAACTGAGACCCAAAGACACAGTCAAAAGAATGCCGCCCACGCAAGGGAAACCGGCAATTTAACTTTAGAAAAAAGGTTTGAGCATGAGAAATGTAGAGCATATAATGACTATAAAACAAGAGGGAATTGAGCACCTTCGAGCAACAGAGAATAAAAAACCATTGAACGCAGACCTGATTGAGCTTCATGAGAGGTGGAAGGTGACTCTTCAACGATGCGACACCCATATTTGTAGGGATCTTCATCCTCAGAGGGATGGCCCTCTTTGCCTGAAGAACCGCCACCAGTAGGGACGCTCAGACCAGCTTGAATGTTCATGTCCTAGGTTGCAGTGCCACCAGGATCCTTACTCTGCTTGTTGTCAATCTGAGAAGTGCCATGCTTATCTTCCGCCCTCGTCTCCAGAGTCACCCCTGGTGTCACAACAACCAGACTAGAAGTATCCTCTCGAAGCTCAATGGTGACTAAAGCTATGAAGGAGAAATTACTAAGTGTATAGGGGAACTAAAAACGAGCAGTGTGAGATTGAGAATTATGAGAGCGCACTGCTAAATTATGCTGCCCTCGACCCCGTCCACGACCACTCCTGGTAACGGGATAGCGGTCAGAGCAGAAGTCCGAGGAATAAGACGAGGAGTCTGAAGTAGAGGAGGAGGGCTGGCGGATAACTCGCCCATGGGAACTTCCCCTCCTGCAGCGCATTCTCTGGCGCAATCTAGGCATAATGAAAAGAGCAGGAGGTGCTGAACAGGCAGCAGTACTGTGAAGGCAGGGGGGACTGAAAGGGGCCTAGCTTCAGCTCGCAGAGGAGCACTGGGAAAGACTGAGGACGAGCGACAACTGAATTTGCAGAATGGGCTTTGTGAAACATGAAATCCCGGCGATAAATCAACACAACATTCCAGAGCACAACGTTTCCCTGGGCTGGTCCGAGAGCGAGGCTCTGCGGCAGCAAGGGAACAACACGAGCGCAGGGGAGGAGCATGAATGAATTCTTGGAGGGGCGCCATGACAGATGAACTTGCAGGCTGGTGTGGAGGGACGAGCTGCATTAACGCAACATTGAAGATGTTAGCAGAAGACTTAAAGACTGGCATCATGCGAGGCCGGATGGCGGTGGTAATAAGCCACGCGCCAACCCACCAAGCCGCCCACGTACAGAACGCAATGTTACACACCCGCATCCAGGAGAGATAGATCTTGTTGCACCAGAAGAGTGCAGTCTTGTTTGAGTTGTGCATCATTAGAACTGCTCAGTGGACCAGAGAAGAATGGGAGCTGTTGATCGACGCCTTGATTAGCCAGTCTATCTGCTACCTTGTTAGTTGTACGCCGAATGTGCTTGAAGGTAATGCTGCGGGATGCCCTGAGCCATTCTTCAATTTGTTCCAATCTGCTTAGAAGCCGCCAGCTCGAAGCGATCTTTGCTGCTGAGGTGCCTGAGTGAATCCGAATAGCTGCCTCTATTAAGATTTGAGAATCCCCTTCTACCTCTAGAGGGAAAAAAATTTCTATTTCTACTATACAAATGCCCTTCCATAAGCCTTCAAGTTCGGTAGCGTTGTTGGTGTCTCTTCCAAGCGAACCATGATATATGTGCAGAGCAAAGCCTACAACATCTCTGAAAATACCACCGTAACTAGCCAGCCCAGGATTGCCCTTAGCAGCTCCGTCGAAGTTTAGTTTGTAAGAGTGGGTGGTAGGAGGAGACCAAAATTGGGGAGAATCAGTATGGATGGAGGAGTTGGGCTTGACTTGAGCTAAAAATGTGAGGTCTAGGTTCCAATTTTTCAGAATGAGGCATTCCTGGGGTGAAGCTGGCAAATCCGAGTCTTGCCAGTGTCTTAGAGCTAGAGTTTCTTGAAGGTTTTGTTTGAGAAGTAGCCACAGGGTGTCAAGGGGTGTACTGTGATTTTTAAAGATCCTATTATTTCTCTCCTTCCAGATGATCCAATAGACAAAGCCCGGTAAGAGGTTCCAGAGGGAATTGAGTAGTAGACTTTGGAAAGGATGCCGAGGCTAGTTCCTGATGGTGTTTAAAATATCTCCCACACGTCTGCCCATTCTTCTATTGCACTGTGCAGTTCTCTCCCAAAGTTGTGCTGCTAATGGGCAGGTGTCCAAGGGATGCAAGATGGTCTCTATGTGAAGATTGCAATTGGGACATCTGGAAGGCCAAGTAAATCCTCACTTTTGTGTATTGTCCCAAGTGAGGATCCGTTGTTTTCTTAGTAGCCAAAGGAAAGTAGAGACCTTAGGCCAAATGCTTGGTTGCCAAACCTAATCCCATAGCTGATCCTTTATTATCTGCGTGGGTTGATAGAGAAGTTGGTATGCTTCCTTGGTAGTGAACATACCTTTGGGTGTATATCCCCATCGCACTTTGTCCTTTTGATCAGAGAGTTTAATTTTCCTGAGTTTGAGCTCTTGATCGATCTCTTCATAAGTTTCCTCCTGCCAGGTGCCAGCTGATCTCCAAAGTTGAAAACCTTGAGGGGATTGCTGCTGCCAAAATTGATGGACATGGATTTGATCATTGTGCTGCATAGTAGCTTTCCACTTGGGTTTGTGGAAGAGAGAGGCGAGTTTGGGAAGTTGTTGCCAAGAGTCCTCCCAAAATCTTGCTGTGGTACCCGAATGGATTTCCCAGAAGTTGTGTGCTTGAATAAAGGCACTATGTTGCTTGGCCGCATTCCAAATCAACGAGCCAGGGGTGGTCATGCTGATGCGGATGAGATCCTCCAGTGGATTGCCTGGAGCATATTTGGCCTGCCAGAGACGTGCCCAAGGAGTGTGCGGTTTGGAGATCCAGTTCCACCATATGCGGGCGCCCATGGTGTTATTGTTATGGAGGGGATCCCTTAGACCAAGCCCACCAGCTGACTTTGGAAGACAAACCTCAGTCCATTTGACAAGAGCCCATTTTCTATTGAGGCTTGAGGAACCCCAAAGAAAGTTTCTTTGAATATTGCGAATTTTTTTAAGAACCCATTTAAGGGTTGCCAATATAGAAAATAAGTACGGAGGCATGGCTTGGAGAACGGATTTGATTAGGATAAGCCTGCTAGCAATGTTGAGCGAGCGGTAGATCCAAGAAGAGAGCCTGGTTTCTAAATTGTCAAGGAGGGATCTCCAGGAAGCATGTTTGATGGCTGAGTCAAACATGGGAGATCCAAGATATTTCAAAGGAAGCACAACGATCGGGAAGGCCAAAATCCTGGCTATATTTCTCTGAGTAAGAATGGGAGTGTGGAAGAAGAAGAGCTGGGATTTGGAAGCATTGATGGTGGTGCCAGAAGCTTCTGAGAAGAGATTGAGTAGGGACTTGAAGGCAGAGGCCTCTTGAACTGATGGATGGCCGAAAAGCATATTGTTATCGAAAAACTGTTGGTGAGAGATGGGGGGTTGACCATGAAGAGAAATGCCCTTTAAGGAGTGTGAAGAGATAACAGAATGAAGAAGGCAACTAAGGCCTTCGGCCATGAGAACAAAAAGGAATGGGGAGAGAGGGTCGCCTTGACGAATACCCCAGGAGGGACGAAAGGGCGAGGAAGGAGAACCATTAAGAAGGATGGAGAAACAAGGGGAGGAGATAAGATTCATAAGCCAACGTGTCCAAGTAGCACAGAAGCCAAATGCTAATAACATTTGATTAATATAGGTCCAGCTGAGTTTATCAAAAGCTTTAGAAAGATCTAACTTGAGAATCATACCTGGCTTTTTTAGAATCTTGAGTGAATGGATCACTTCATGTGAGAGAATGATACTGTCCAGAATCTGGCGCCCTTCTACATAGCCTGTCTGCTCTGGCGAAATGAGGAGAGGGAGAAGAGGTTTGAGCCTGTTCGCCAGGACTTTAGATATGAGTTTGTAGATTACATTGCAGAGTGCGATGGGCCTATATTTATCAGGTGTATTGGATTCTTCCACTTTAGGTACTAGCGCTATGAAGGTCGTGTTAAGGGAAGGAAGGATCCAATGCATCGATCATGATTCTTCCACAAGCTCCCAGACCTCTGTTTTGATATGCTCCTAGAAAGCATGAAAGAAATTGGCTGTGAAGCCATCGGGGCCAGGCACTTTGCCATCCTTAAGTTGGGCCACAACGTCCTCCACTTCCTGCATAGAGATAGGTTGGAGAAGCATATTGTTGTGGTCTGCCGTAACGATTTTTGGAATATGCTGCGTAATAGATAAAATGGCCTGATTTCTGCAGCCCGAAGGCTCCTAAAGAATGTCCTAAAAGTACTCTTTGAAATCTTGTTCCACTTCTTCATGCACCTCCAGTCGCTCCCCTTGCCGCTTATTAATGAAGGTGATGTTATTGTGCATTCTCCTTTGAATAGTAGACCTGTGAAAAAATTTGGTATTTTTCTCCCCATCCTTAAGCCATTTGACCCTGGATTTTTGACGCCACAAGGTCTCTTCTTGTTGCCCTCATGTTTCAATCTTGGTCAAGAGGGCCTTCTCCTGTTGCGCATAGTCTTCCGTTCTTCCCTCAGAGATAATACACTATTGCAATGTATTCATTTGCTGCTCCAACACTTTCTGATGGTCAAAAATGTTACCAAACTGAGTGTGATTCCATGATTTGAGAGCTTGTTTGAGGTGTTTTAACTTTTGTTGAAACTGGAACATCTTGGCTCCTTCAGGGGGAGTGAAGGATTTCCAGGCATCGTTAACTACTTCTTTGAAGTTAGGATGTGAAAACCAAAATGATTCGAAGCGAAAAGGTCTATTACACCTAGAGCCCGGACGCGACCATTGTAGCATTATGGGCTAGTGATCAGAGCCCACTTGAGGCATGATAGAGGCATGAAAGTCCCCACCCAGGTGAATGGCATTATTCGACATAAGGAATCGATCCAGCCTGGAGGCTATATGCTGTGGTCCCCTTCTTTTATTGGTCCATGTATACATACCATTAGAAGTTTGTAGGTCCATTAACTGATTTCTATGGATGAAGTCTTTGAAGCCGATGCTGTCTCCTTCCAGCCTCGATCTTCCTCCTGATTTTTCCTCCAAAGCTGTGATGATGTTGAAGTCACCACCGCAAATCCAAAGGGGAAAGCTCCTGACAGAGTTGAGAGCTGTGAGAGTGTCCAGCAGATCCAACTTCTTTTGTAAATCTTGTGGGAAATACACATTAGAGAGATGACCATGGATATTGGTCCCAATTAGGTGGAAAGTTGTCTGAATAAAGTAGTGTGAGGTGTGAAAATCATGAAGGGAGAGAACTTGAGGGTTCCAAATGATTGCTAGCCCTCCTGAAGCCCCTAAAGCATCCACTGAGACTGAACGACATCCAGGCCAGGCTTTATTTAGGATCTTTTCCAGTGCAGTGCTATTGCATTTTGTTTCTTGTAGATAGACTAAAGAAGGCTTATATTGCTGGATCATGTTTTTTAACATTCTGTGTTTTGCAGGACTATTAAGCCCTCTCACGTTCCATGAGATGAGCTTCATGAGGAACAATGGGGAAGAGATTTGAAAAACTTGGTCAGCTTGGGGAATCTACCAGATTCCACCAGCATTTCTCCAATAATAATGGTCCTTTGCAGATCCGTTTTACGCCTGCGTTTCTTCGATTCTTTCAGTATTTTTTTTCCATCCCAAGGACTGCCTGCCTGAATACCAAGACATTTGTTATGCTGTGCTCTGGCTAAAACTACTTCAAGACTTTCGATTTTCCGAGGGGTATAACACTGAATTCTTTCTGTCGACATGCTGTTTCCAGGCTGAGAATGTCTAGATCTCCCAGATCTATACTCTCTGGTTCCTCATCCATGTGTATTGGTATGTTCTGTTCTTCCTTGTTTGGATTTTGATGGATACTGAGAGCTAGAGCTGCATCTATCTCCATGTTGGATGTTTGAAGGGTTGTATCTTGATCTTTATTATCAGAGGAGGTAGAGGTGGGGATGATGGTGAGATCGGAGGCTGAGAGCGGAGCTGAAGATTTTGGAAGAGGGGGGAAGAAGTAGGAGGTGGATCTGAAGAAGAAGGGATAGAAAGGTGATCCTCCAAGTTATTTTGAGAGGTCAGGATTTCGAAGCTATTTTTTATTTCAGGTTTCTTGAGATTATCTAGGGCGACTGGAGATTTCTTGGCATGCTTTCTTCGACTGGTGACTTTTGTGAATCCCTCAACATCTTTGCTAGTCTCAGTGACAGGGGCTTTAGACTGAAGATTCAGTGGGAAATCCCTGAATAGGTGGCCATGTTCATGGCATTTCCTGCAACGAAATGGAACATGCTTGTAGTCTATTGTTTGAACCCATTCAAAATCGTCATGAAATAGACTTACCGAGTCCATGAGTGCTTTGGCCAGATGCATGTGTACACAGATCCTGGCATAGGAGGTGTATCTTCGGTGTTTAGTTTCCTTAGCGACTTTGATAAAAACCCCCAGGCCATTGCCTATGTCCTTTAAGGTCTCCTCGTCCCAGTATTCTAGGGGAAGAGAGTATATACAGATCCATACTAGAGCCCAGTTGAAATATTTTTTGTCTGGATTGAATCTCTCTATCCAGTCATGAAGGTACAGGCCTGCAGAGTTGAAGAAGTATGGGCCTCCCTCAAAGATACGAGTTCTATCCTCCAGACAGTTGAAAATAGCAGTGAAGAAGCCTTTGGGACCAAGCTGCAGGGTAACTTGTCCTTTAGGCTTCCATTTGGAAGCAATCCATCCTTGCAAGGCCTTTTCAGTAGGCCAGAGTCCTAAGAACTTGCCTATGAGGGCATGATCCCTCATATATTGGATTTGGCCGTTGATTCGGTGACTGGGGAGATCTATTTTGGTTCTTTCTGAAGTCTTGGGGATGCATGTAGCAGAGGACGCCTTTGGTAATGACGTCGAGGCATTCTGGTCTATGCCTTTGTCTTTAGCGGCCACGAAGCTTGTAGCAGTGTTGCAAGCATTGTCGATAGCGGGATTGATAACATGGGTGGTCAATGGGGTGGAGCCAGGACTGGCATTTGTGTCTGCGCTTGCAGAGTTATCAGAAGAGGAACCGTTGGGGGGGGGTGCCCACCCCTCTAGAGGGCGGATTCAAGGAGAAAGAGTCAGCAGAGAAGCCCGAGGTGCCGAGCTTCAATATAGTGTGCACAGAGGATTAGGGCATCAGAGTTTGCGCAGGAACCCTAGCAGGAGCAGCATCGTCTTTCATCTAGGAGAAAAATAAAAATATTGAGAAAATGTAGTTTAATTATTTTATTTTTATTTTTAAATTCTATTTTATATAATTTTATTTTTTAATTATAATTTGATAATATAATTTTAAATAAGATTATAATTTTTATTATTTTTTAAATATATAAATAAATTTAATATTAAAAAAACATTAAATTTTTACAATTACATCATTCAAATTTATAATTTAACAAGTGCAATATGTAGTGTAGCACCGTTATATATATATATATATATAATTTAAAATGTAATTTATATAAATTATTGAATGTTTAAACAAATTCATAAATCTAATAATAAAACAAATTTGAATACAATGATGTGAAGTAACAAAAGTAATTAATAGACTAGATAATTTTGGAGCAAAATCGAGATATGTGCATAAATAATTTTGGATGAAACATTAGCTCTAACAACATAATTTGTTATTTATTGAAATGTGCTTGTGCACATTTTATTCTATCTTTAACTTATGAGACTAAATAAGGAGGGGAAATTACAATGTCTAGTATCTTTACATTAAATATAAATAATGTATATATACAATATAAATAAACTAAATAATATTTTAAAATGTTAATTAATGTAACAAACTATTTATTTAACTTTAATTTATACTCATCCTATAAATAAAATAAATAATATTTTAAAATGTTAATTATTGTAACAAACTATTTATTTAACTTTAATTTATACTCGTCCTAATTCAAAGACAAATAAATAATATATGGTAGAAGACAAAGAAATGTAATATAAAAATTTACAATATAGTTTATTAGAATAAAAAATTTAGTTACACAAAAGCTTAAGTGTGACTGCACAAGATTCTTAATTTATTTATTTATTTTTATTTTTTAAAAGTTATGATTAAAATTATGAAAGACAAAAGAGAAAATCTTATTTATTTAGTGTTGACTTAAATTTTATTTTTTATATTGCATTTAAAATTGAATTGTGAAAATATATAATATAGGTAACCTTTATTGAGGAAAATGATTGAACAAAGTCTATTTAATAATAAAAATGGGCAAGGGAAAAATATGAAGAAATTAAAAAGCTAAAAATCAGTGTAACATGCAAAGTTGTTGCCCAAATATAATGGTAAGTTTCTTTTGGGAAAAAAAATATTCATATGGAAAAGTCCATAAATTTGAGGGAAAAAAAAAAGATAATTAATTTATGAAAACACTTTGTTATTACAGTTTCTTTTTAAATAATTTTTTATTCTAAAAATTTGATTTAGTAATCCACTGATAAAAATTCAAATTTAAAATATTCAATTAAAAAAAATCAAATTAAAAAAATTAAATTTATTATTTAACTTTACCAAAACTTTAATAAACTTTAAAAATAATATTTAAAAATTTAAAAATTAACTAAAAATTAAAATATTTTGACATACAATACACTCTCTAAAATTCACAATTAAAATAAACAAACAAACAAAAATATAAATAGAAAAACTCATATATATATATATGAAAAAACTAAAATATAAATGGAAAAACTCATATATATATATGTATATATAAACGAAAAAACTAAAAAAAGACATCCGTTCTAAAATTCACAATTAAAAAAACACGAACCAAAATATAAATGAGAAAACTAAAAAAAGAAAAGCAACCGAGTTAAGATAGGTTTCTGTGTACTTTAAATAAATTGAAAAGCAACCGAGTTAGAATAAAATTCATAATTAAAAAAAATAAAAATAAAAACACAAACCAAGATATAAATAAAAATAAAAACACAAACCAAGATATAAATGAAAAAAATAAAAATAATAAAAAAGCAACCGAGTTAGGATAGGTTGCTGCCTAACTTAAAAAATATTAAAAGCAACCGAGTTAGTATAAAATTCATAATTACAAAAAATACACAAACCAAAAAAAAATAAAAATAATAAAAAAGGAGCCGAGTTAGGGTAGGTTTTTGCCTACTAAAAAATTGAAAGCAACCTAGTTAGGATAGGTTTCTGCCTGCTTAAGACAAATTAAGAGTAAGGCCAAAATTCGTGCCCATCTCAGAGTACGCCGATAAATTTTTGCGACGTACACAAATGCTGTGAAAAGTCCTGCACTTCAAACTCACCACAAAAACTGCACCAAACCCCAAACTCTTCGGTGCAGTTACAGTAGACGCCCCTTCTGATTTAATGGAGAATACCTGCGGCTTAGCGGAGTGTTGGGCAGATCTGCTTGAACTGGCTGCAGATCGGGTGTAATTTTTACATGGGAATATTTATTCTCATGCCAAACTGGAGCTGTTGGGGCACGATTCAGAACTAAGACCTGCTGCCTGCGTTACCAGGTTTATGAAGTTTTCAACGTCTCTGTTCTATAGCCGCCACCACAAGAAAGCCTGTGTCCTCGGCCCATATTTTTTTATCCACATGAGGAATATAGGGGTTTCCCAGGGTTTCTTTTATTTGGGTTTTGTAGGGTTTCATTTATTTCCAGTGAACTAAAACAGAGCTTCCTGGTTACTGACACTTTTTGTGTAGATTTTCAAAGGGTAAAAGATTTAGCGTGTTGGGCATCAGTCTGGGCGTAGTAGCCACTATGATTGTCTTAATTGCAGTCATAGGCATTTGGAAACGGAATATTTGCTCTCCTCTGAAATGTTGGGAAGGGATTTCTCCAACTGGAGAACCTGAACTTGCAGGTAAATCTTTCACTGTTAAGGATCTTTGATGCGTCTGCTTACCTTTGCGCAATATAAATAGACACCTTGTAATTGTTTTCCCAGGTGAAGAGGAAGATTCTATCGTAACGCCGACTATAGCGAATCCAGAACTCATTTTCAAATACTGCATTCTGAGACAGACGACCTCCAATTTTGAAGCAGAGAACAAACTTGGCAATGGAGGGTTTGGATCCGTCTTTAAAGTGAGAGCTCAATATTTGTTTCAATTATTTCATATAGAATTAGATATTTTAAAGCAGCAGCTCCATGTAAAAATGGAGAATAAAAATGGTTTCTAAGTGAGTGGATCTGCAGGGGGTTCTCCCTAATGGCAGAGAGGTTGCAGCTAAACTGCTGTTTATGGGTCCAAGGCAAGCATATGCTGAATATTTGAATGAAGCAAATCTCATCAGTCGTGTTCAGCACAAGAATCTAGTGAAACTGCTTGATTGCTCTGTTGAAGGTTCCAGAAGGTTACTAGTTTAAGAATACCTCCAGAACAGTAGTATTGACAAGATTTTATTCGGTATACACTTGTTCTTAATCGCTGGATGGATCTTTGATTGCTTTATTGTATTTTTTTTTACGAGTCGAAAGAAAAACACCATCTTTTTATTAAATAAACCTGATTAGAACAGGTGTCTGTTATGCATCCTCCTCATAAACTTAGATCAAGGATCTACCATCAAAACATAAAACAATAAAATCCTACTTACAGATATTATTTCTCATATGCCCATAAGATTGTTTTATTTATATATGTAGCTTGCAGATAATATATTTACAGTATCTGTGTGATGCATTGCAGATGCAACAAAACGTCATCTACTTAAATGGAAAGAGAGGTATGAAATCATAGTTGGAACTACAGGTGGTGTGGCCTATCTTCACGGGGAATCTCATATTCGGGTCGTCCACGAGATATTAAAGCAAGCAATATTTTACTAGATTATAAACACGGACCCAAAATAGCAGACTTTGGGTTGGCCAGATTCTTTGCAGAAGATCAAAACCACGTTAGCACTAGAGTTGCAGGAACTTTGTAAGAATCTTCTCCTACTGTACCCGACTAATTGTTTTAAAAAAATTAGAGCAAATGAATCAATTACAACTCATATATCTGAATATGGATCTTGCAATTTTGAGGCGGCTAGGTTGTGGGGATTTGATTGCATATGAAATTCTGCTGAGGTTACATGGTGCCAGAGTACGCCTTAGGCGGACAGTTGAAGAAAAGGCAGGCTACAATTTTGCCCGGAATGTTATTTTCAATAGTAATTTGGATCATTTTTTCATAAAATTTGACCAATAGAGTGTTTGAATTGTTTTTCACCATCAGTATTGTCTATCAAGATCATAATTTTGCCCTGAAGGTTATTTTCAATAGTAATAAGGACTTTCTCTTTTGTCAAAAAATAATCCAGACTTTTTCTTTTGTCAAAAATATTTTACCAATAAAATGTTTGAATTAATTTTTATAGTAGAAATAGATTCAATGCAATAAAAAATAATCAATAGTTTGAGCACCCAAAATCATCAAACTTGACAACTGTAACTAGTGTAATCAAAATTTTCCAAAAATTCTATGAAATTTTATCAAAAATCATATCAAAATTTCCATTATTTTTTTCATGAAACTATTTGTTTCTTTCTTTTTCATTTAAATAATTTTTGTTTTTTTTCATTTAAATAAATTTTATTTGAAATCCGGTTAGGTGAAAATCGGTCAATACCTTTTGGAAATATTTTTATTATGAGACGACAACATCCTATCTTGTCACAGCATCATTTTTTCACAATGGCATCATCCTCTCTTGTTGCAGAGTGTAATCTTCTGAGTGATGGTAAAATGATTTTTTAAATCCGGGAATTATTGAGATACGTGTACTCTTCTCAGCCATGAAAAATGGTTTTTAAATCTGGGAATTATGGAGATATATATATGTATGTATATGCTCTTTGACTATTAATCAAGTGCTGTGCTGTTTATGACGAGGCAGGAGTTGGCTTTGGGTTTATCGAAGCTACTTCATTTCAACGAGTATCTTGTGAATTGTTTTTGTCGCATCTTATGGTTGCGCTGTCTTTGTCGAGAATGATGTGTCCAATTGTATCTTCTGAGCTGTCTTTGTGAAGCATAATTTGTCCAAAGTATATGATGGTATCTCTCATCCTTGATACTAGCATGGGAGATTTCAATATTTAATACCATCCATATTTTAAATATTTAATAACATCTATAATTTTTTCTATGTATAATTTTATTGTAAATAAATATTTGTAAAAGAATTGAAGATTTAATACCGTCTATAAATATTTATATACATTTTAAATATGTATAATTTTTTTTATAAATAAATATTTATAAAAGAACTAAACATTTATTTGATAAAAAAAATTAAATAGTGGATCAACATCAAAAAAATTATTTTACATGCATTTTGTATTATCAAAAATTTTAAAAGTAGTAAAAATCAATTAAATTATAAGTTTTAAATTATAAGTTTATTATTATTATTATAATGATTATTAAAAAAATTAATTAATAAGTTATATATATATATATAATTTTTTAATCATGTAGATTCATCTCATTTTATTATAAAAAATTTTAAAATAGACTTTGTTACAATATTATAGATTTTATCAAATATTAAAATTGTAATCATTTGCTTATTAATTATTAATAATTAAATTAATATTCTAGAAATCCTATTTCAAAATAGACACACTAAAAATGAGTTAACTCATTTGCATTATTTAAATATTTCTAAAAAAATACTATAATTTTTTATCTAATAAAATTTTAATTAAAAATTTAATATAATTATAAATCATAATTTTTGTTTAAATATTTTCTTTATTCGAAAGTATATGTAATAACAAATACTCAGTATTTGTAACATAATTGACCCCTTAATTACTTTTAGAGGAATGGGGTAATTCACATTTTTTTGTTTAATTACTGATTTATCAATATCTATATATATATATATATATATATATATATATAAACTTTTATTATGTCGTTGATTACCCAATGGGCTTTCACTCTTCGCATTAGTTGACGCCTTCTAGGTGGGTCCCACTAAACACATCACCTATCAAGGCCTTGAGTTGGAAAGCGCCCAACATGCGGGCACGCCCAAGATATGCGACAGGAGCCCGTGTTTGATTAAAGGCGACTTGAGTGGAGGCATTTGGTCGAAGGCAACTTGAGGAGACTTTGGTTAAAAGCGTCCAATTAAAGGCATGTTGGTCGGGTGTGTTCAATTAAAGGCGTCAGGTAGGCGCCCACCCAACACGGCGGGCGCACACGGGCAACACGGGTGGGATGGACTGGGTGAGTCAACCGGGTACCGGGTGAGTGTGCGACACGAGTCAAGTTCGCAGGTGGACGAGTGCTCGGATGGATGAGTGCCCAGGTGAGTGAACGAGTTGGGCAAGTCTACTTGGCAGGCGAGTTGGGCAACGTAGTTGTGGTCAAACGAGTTGGTCGAATGCGTGACGGGTGAACCGACAGATAAGTGAACAAGTCGGTCAAGTAAACTGGGCAAATGGACGCGTCGGCGACAAGTAGGCTTAGTTGTGGAAATAAACGAAGGATCACATGTGTGGGCATAGGCACAGGTCAGCTGGTTGCACATGGGTGCGTTGACATGTAGTGCAACCAAGGGACACGACAGTTCGTGGAGAAAACACATCGCACAAATGACATATAAATATAGAGTCATGTGGAGTGGTTGAGGATCATCCAACCATCAAATAACACAACTTCAGAGAGTGAACAAAGTGCGAAGGAAGGAAAAGCTACCAGTAGACGAACAGGGTGCAGTTCAGTAGTGAACACAGGACTGTGGGAAACTTTGTGGGTGGACAGAACTCGGGGTTCCCACAGGAGTGGCAGGCGGGCTACTACATGGCATTATAGGGCAGAACACACCCGAATAGATGAACAGACAACGTGGGAAATTCGAGTAGTTGCACAACTATGCAGACCGTTACGGTGGACATGTTCAGACTCTACACAACAGTGTCACGACTTGGGTAAATGGCCGGACTATGTCGTGTTAGCACCGGGTGGGCCGATGGGTGGAGTAAGGGTCATGGGTCGTTGTAACTAATCATTGGGCCATTGGTGGCATAAGGCAAGTGCAGACCGAGGTCTACACAATGACAACATGGCAAGCCGCTATGGGAAACACGGTGGTAATCTGGGTAGTGCATGGTAGAGGTGCACAACTTTGCCATGAAGTGTGCATGTTGTTTAGAGGCTACACGACTTGGTGAAAACTGTAAGGTTTTGTAAATTGATACTTGCATATTTAATATATATTGGGCATACTTCTATTTGGGAGCTGCCCCTCCATTTTACATGTGTGTACATTATTTATACACTTATGATTTCCGTTGCATAAAGAAGATAATTGAGTAAAGATAATTGAAGTAATTTCCACTACATGATAAAACTAAGAAGTAAAATTGATTAAGTGTTGAGTAGGCGTAGCCTGTGAGCTTGAGTAGTGGTGAAACAAAAAATTTCAGTGGTGCTACATCCGCCTCTGTGTGGTGAAAGACACCATCGGTGTAAGGGTGTGACAGTTGGTACCTGTTATAACTCAGAATTTTCCTTAGAAGTTATTAGAAGAAGGAATAAACCGGGGTAACCACAAACCAATCTTTTAAGTATAGGCTCTAGCCAACCTATGACTCAGAGAGGGTTCTCTCTATATAATTTAACTTTGTTTCTTATGGGATTTTAGGCTAGTTCTTAGTGTTCTTTGGGGTTTTGGTTTTGATTTGAAGGTTGGGTGCTGGAATTCTTAGAGCAGATGGACAGAGCTACGTCTTCAAGACATTGGGTTATGGAGTCAACAAATGGATAGCAGGACTAGATCAATTCATTAAAGGGAATGTTCACAGGGGAGGCTAGTAGAGCAAAATGCAAATCTCTAGGCCTAATGGGTGAAGTAATTCTAACCACGGTGAAAGGGCACTCAAGAATCCTTAGACTGGGATCAGAATGGAGAACATAGGATAATCATGAACAAAGGTCAATTAAGAATCCTTTGCTATTGATCACAAGAAATCACCTAAATTAAGGAGAAAGCAGGAATTCCTTAACTTAGATATGAGTTGAAAACATTTAAATGCCTAACAGTTAAAACAGAGTGCCATCAAGCAAATTCTGAGATATTATTCCATGTTATAGCATTCAGATTTAGATAAACATAATGGAAAAACTTTAAAGAAGATAACAAAACGTGAGAAAATACTTATTTGTATTTCGCTTTACACAAGAATCCTGTAAAATCTATGATCTTTATTCCTTGATCCAATAAGCCAATCCAATCATTGATACAATAGAATTTCTGATTCGAGAGAAATAGTCTATAGAAATGTTTTGGAACCCACACTACATTCTTCGAATTGTGAAATATTTATACAAAAAACTTATTACAAAATATCTCAAAACAACTTGAGATTTATTCTAGGAAAAACAAATATCTTCTAACAAGAAGATAGAGATAGCTAATGAATTGTTTCTTGTTGTCCCTTTAATTATGGTTGTGCTGACCTTTATGGTTGAAATGTAGCCTTTCATGATGGCTGATAGTTGTGGCATTTTCACGCTGGAGTCTTCTTTACTTTGATCTTTCATCTGACACTCTTTGACCCAGCTACTCTTTGACCATGTTGTGCTGTCTTTACCTATTTCATCCTACTGCCTTCATATTTACTGTGTGGTAACTTTTAGCTGTTAATTTATCACAGTAACTCAATCACAGTTTCCCACCATTGTGCATCTGGTAGTTTCACATTTATCATCCTCCTGTAAATCTCATCATCCTCAGTATACTTTGAAAAATTGGGCTTGGTGAGGAACAAATGTTTTACCTCATGCTCAAGGAAAAACAAGTTCTCTAATGTGTCGTATAATACTTTTCCCATTGGCAAGGCTTTAATGGATGAGGCATTGGCTTGGTCCTTAGCCAATTTTCTAAGTATATCCCCATAGTTCGACTATGTCATGAGTTTGTCATTAATGACCATAGGACTAGGCAGACCTTTCTCCCTCAAAATCTGAAATTTAGTCATAAACCTATCAATGGATACTTGCATATTGTGGCACTTTTCTTCCAAATTAAGCATAAGGTTCTTTTTTGAAAGGACCTTTCTTATTTCTAAAATGGTGGCAGTTGTTGACAATAGCAACAAGAAATGCTAAAAATAGAAGTGCTAAAAATAGCACTACTATAAATAGCAGTTCGGGTACCAGTGTTGGACATAGCAACAAGGAATGAAAAATGGAAGTGCTAAAAATTACATTGCTATAAAAAGCATTTCGGGATAGATTCCAATGTTAGTTAGCCCTGAACTAAAATTGAGAAGTAAAATTCGAATTTGATCTTAACAACTGTTTGTAAAATAATTAATTAATTCATCTTGAGTTAATTAGTTGTAGAAAATCAAACATGAAGTCTATGTGGGGACATGCAACAGTTTCTCTATTGATTGAGGAATTTGTCCATCAGTTAAAGAGATAAGGATGAGTTGTAATATTGAGTTGTAATTAGTTGGCTCAGTTAACTGAGTCAAGTCCAGTTAGATTAGTTCAAACAATTTATTGAATTAATTGTGAGTTCAGTTAGTTAATTCTTGCATCCGTGTAACTGCTGCTCTCCAGATAATTGAATATTATCTCATAAATAACTCATGCATGTCAGTTCAGTCAGAGACCCAGTTGAGATCATAGGAAGGGATAGTGTACTATCAGTTGGAGGATTTTTCCTATATAGGAAACTCATCCATGCAGAAGGAATTATCTCCTTTAGGTTTGTGCAGTTATTTATGAGCCAAGTGAGCAGTGTGAGGTGAGAATTCACACAAGTGGAAGCACTGGACCCTAGGAAAAACTGCGCAAGGAAATAGGAGGCTTAGAGGGCTTGAGGAGGACATATACAGTGTCTATTCAGTCTGTGAGTTGTATTGCTTGATTGCAGAGAGAGCAGGATAGCTTGAGAGCTGATTATTTTTGTAACTTGAATAATATTTCCACTTGTATGATAATATAGAGATTGGGGTTTTAGGCTGAGGTTTTCCCTGGGTTATTTATTCTATGTTAAGTGTGACTGATTTCTCATTCTTAGTTATATGTGTTCTCTTGATCTTGCTCAATTCAATTAAGCTTCCACAAAGTTTGTTGTAGAAGTAGATCTTGTATTTTTCTTTAGTCTATTGCATAATCTGTTGATCTACAGTGGGAATTTCTACATGGTATCAGATCAAAGGTGATCAAAGTGAAAAACAATATACAATAAGGGAGAAGTTCGAAGTTTGAGGTTCCTGAATATAGAAATCGAGTTCTTATCACATCTTAATTTCACCAATGGCGTTCAGCGGTTTAAGACTCGAGTATGCCCTTGATGGCAGCTCGAATTATATAGCCTAAAAGGATTGCATGGAAGCGGTATTAGAGGACAACGAGCTGAAGGAATTCATTGATCAAGAAGTCCCCAAGCCCCCTGCAACTAATGCCCAAGAATTGGCACATTGGAAGGAATGTGTGGCTAGAGCAAGGAGAATCCTCCTAGAGGGAGTTCAAGACCACATTGTCTCAAGCCTCCATGGGAAGGAGACACTGTTTTTGATGTGGAAAAAATTGAAAGATCTATATCAAAACAACAACGATCAGAGGAAGCTAGCAATGAAAGACAAGCTTCGGAAAATCAAGTGTGAAAAGGGCGACACGATCTCTACATATCTGAACAAGCTCATCACCTGCAGGGATGAGCTTGGAAGTGTAGGGATCATGACAGTCGATGATGACATGGTGAGTCTTGCTCTCCTTGGTCTTCCTAAGAGCTGGAATAACTACCAAGACTTGGTAAATGGAAGAAAGAAACTCCTAGATTGGGAACGACTTTGGTCAGATTTGAGGCAGGAGGAGATATGAAGAAGCACCAGAGATGGATCTTCTTCATCCAAGGAGGATGAAGAAAATTGCGCCTTAGCGGGTAAGGCAAAGAAAGGGAAGGAGAAGGATTATCATCCCAAATCCAGTTCTTCCCATGGTGGGAAGAAGTTTGAAAAATCGAAATGTGACGCTTTCATTGTAATGAGGTGGGCCATTTTTCTACAAATTGTCCACTGAAGAAATCCAAGAATGGATCCTTGGAAGGATCAGAGGGTGAGGCACTTGCGTCACAGTTCGAGTTGGATTTCACTCTCATCACATGCATGGTTTCATCCATGGTGGGGTGTGGTTGATTTCTTGATAATGGAGCTTCATTTCACATGACCGGCAACAAGAGTTTGTTCAGTACCTTGGAGGAGAAAGATCCCCAGATACTCATAGCGATGGGTAATGATGAAAAGTATAGTGTCTTAGGTGTAGGCACAATTGTTTTTCAGAGGGAGCATGGAGCTCGCATTACCTTGACCGATGTCAAGTATGTACCAGGAGTGAGGAAAAATTTGGTGTCAATTGCAATGCTGGAAGACAAAGGCTATGATGTAGTCTTTAGTAAGGGAAAGGTTTTCCTTCGACACATCACCACTAGACAGGTGAAACAGATCGGTTCATGATTCAAGAACCTTTATGCTCTTGAGGTTCAAGATGCATGCAAAGCCTTGAGGAGCAAGGAAACTATTGGAGACTTGGTGGTTGAGATGGAGAGTACACTACCTCTCAACATGCAGCACCAGAAGAAGTCTTAGATAATTGTGGAGGAGCCACAATTGGTGAAGCAACTTCAGGAGGTTGTGGAGTAGCCACAATTAGATAAAACGAGAGGAGATCGAGTGGAGGCATCCACTCATGCAGAGACCTCCAGTAGGGGGAAATTTCAAGCCAAGTGGTCAAAGGGATCACATGCATCCATACCTCTAGGTAGGAGGTGGGGCGATGTGGAGTGACGATCTCAAGAATGCTGGAATAGGGGCAGGATCATTGAGGTACCAACCTCTTTGATTAGACCTTGCTATGGGAGCCCTGATGAGGAGTAGCAGGAATGTCTGAGTGGGTAGAGATAGATGCGGATGGAGCAGCAGAGAGAGCTACAGTGCAGGAATCCCAAGACAGCGTAGAGCTAGCAGGATGAAGCAATGCAAGAGGCAAAGGAGTGTTGCACCAGCGTAGGATTGCACAAAAAGGTGTGCAACGGTGCGAGATGCATGAAGTGTTGCAGCAGCTCAGAGGTCACATAGGGAGCACTTGTCAGCGACAGAGGGAGCTTCAGCATCAGAGGGTGTTTCTAGCCCAACAGGGAGGTCAGTTGGGAGATTTTTTTTTTTATTTCTGGAGTTGCTGGAGCAACAACATTTGGGACAAGTGTTGCATGCAGAACATTCCAAAGGTTCAAGATTGATTTCGTGTTGAATGCCTTTATTGTTGAGAGGGAGTGTTGAAAATAGCAACAAGAAATGTTAAAAATAGAAGTGCTAAAAATAACAATTCAGGTACCAGTGTTGGACATAGCAACAAGGAATGAAAAATGGAAGTGCTAAAAATAGCATTGCTATAAATAACATTTCGGGATAGATTCCAATGTTAGTTAGTCCCTGAACTAAAATTGAGAAGTAAAATTCGAATTTGATCTTAGCAGTTGTTTGTAAAATAATTAATTAATTCATCTTGAGTTAATCAGTTGTAGAAAATCAAACATGAAGTTTATGTGGGGTCATGCAACAATTTCTCCATTGATTGAGGAATTTATCCATCAGTTAAAGAGACAAGGATGAGTTGTAATTAATTGGCTCAGTTAACTAGGTCAAGTCCAGTTATATTAGTTCAAATAGTTTGTTGAATTAATTGTGAGTTCAGTTAGTTAATGCGTGCATGCATGTAACTGCTGCTCTCGAGATAACTGAATATTCTCTCATAAATAACTCATGCATGTCAGTTTAGTTAGAGACCCAGTTGAGATTAGAGAAAGGGACAATGTACTATCAGTTGGAGGATTTTTCCTATATAGGAAACTCATCCATGCAGAAGGAATTATCTCCTTAAGGTTTGTGCAGTTATTTATGAGCCAAGTGAGTAGTGTGAGGTGGGAATTCACACAAGTGGAAGCACTGGACCCCAAGAAAAATTGCGCAAGGAAATAGGAGGCTTGGAGGGCTTGAGAAGGACATATACAATGTATATTCAGTCTGTGAGTTGTATTGTTTGATTGCATAAAGAGCAGGATAGCTTGAGCGCTGATTCTTTTTGTAACTTGAACAAGATTTCCACTTGTATGATAATATAGAGATTGGGGTTTTAGGCTGAGGTTTTCCCCGGGTTATTTCTTCTGTGTTATGTGTGATTGATTTCTTATTCTCAATTATATGTGTTCTCTTGATCTTGCTCAATTCGATTAAGCTTCTGCAAAGTTTGTTGTAGAAGTAGATCTTGTATTTTGCTTTAGTCTATTGCATAATCTGTTGATCTACAGTGGGAATTTCTACAACAGTTTTGTCTTCAATGTTTAGCTACTGTAGCTCATATCTATTTTTGTTATTGAGAAAATGGATGAGTCTATTTGCATCTTTCAACTTATTTCCTAATTCCTCCTTCACTTTCTGGATAGCTTCAACAACTATCTTCACTAGCTCTGTTTGCTCAAAAATCACTTGGATTGATGGCCAAATATCATTGACATAGTCAATGATATTGGCCCATAACATTTCTTTGGTTTGTCCAAGTGGCTTCTCAAGTGTTAAATCCTTTTCTAGGATTTTGATCCTCTCACCCATTCTCTGGGCCCTTTGTGTTTCTTCTTTCTGCTTTAGTTGGGCCAGTTTGCAGTCAGTTTCCAAACTTGCCACCTTTTCCTTCAATCCTTTCATCTCTGTAGCCTGGATAGACATATATTCCATGAATTTCACAAGTTCTGCTGCTTTATTCCCTGGTGCTCCTGTTGCTGTAGTAGATTATGCTGTTACTGGCAATGCTGTTGCAAGTGGAACTGTAGGTGCCAGTGATGCTGCCAAGGTAGAAGGAACTGATGTGGATATTGTGGGGATGGCAGTTCTGGAAGTTGTAGCCAAGTCACTTTGCTTCGATTGAATTAACGTGTCCAACTCCTTCTCTGTCTCCTTGAGTTGATCATTCAGCTTCAGGACTAAGTCCATGAGTTCTTCATGTCCTTGCTGGGCTTCTAGAACTTCTACTGTTTGTGGATGAAGTAGTCGAGGTATCTTTAGCTGTTTTTTCAATGCAACTATGTCATCATTCTTATTTTTAATAAGATGTTTTGCAGCTTTTATATGCTTGGGATCGTGTCCCAATTCAATTACTATGTCCTCTAAGGACTTGATCCTAGTGTCCTTGGCCTATGAGAAGACCTTCTCTAACTGGAATTAAGCCAAGATATTGTTCAAGAGTTCTGTAGCTGGTGGGAAGCTATGGCCTTTCTAGTCAAAGTGGAGTATATCATCTCCCCTATTTGCTTGTGTAGCTCAATCTGGTCTATGGGATGGATATCCCTTGCCAGCACTTCAAAATCTATTTTCTTGAAATCTGAGGTTGTTCTTGGCTGTTGAGTTGTAGGCTTCACAAAGGTCATCTACAACTTCCCCTCCTTAATGTCAAAGGCTGACATTAGCCTTGTTTGATTGGTAGGGGTGAGTTTTAGGTATTGAGCATAAGTTTGGGCTTTGAGCCTCTCATTTCTAGCCTTGATTTCTTTATATCTTTCCTTGATGTCTTGGTCTTTGTCTGCAGGCATTCTGAAGGAAGATACTTCCACACTGAGTTGCCTTTCCAATACCTATGTTTGTGAAGTGGAAGGCTCTTGTATGCCTCCAGATGGAGTGGCAGGCCTGCTTCTTTCTGCTTCTGTATTAGTGATCTCAGCTGAGCCTTCAGTGTATTCCTGCTCAGAGGCTGGATTTAGCCTTTGCCTCTTGTTTGATTCCTGTTGTAAATCAGAGGTGGCCATCCCTGAAGTGGAAGCTCCTTCTCTGTTTCTTTTTGGGGCCTTCTCCTCGTTTTGAGGAGTCTGCATGACTGGAGGAGTGCTCATGGTAGTTTCTGGTTTTTCTAGTACCTGCAGAAAAGAGTTGTCATCAAGATGCTTTTCTAAATCAATAAGAGCATTCTCAATATCTACTCTGGTGTTGTCCTGGTCTGCTAGGGTACCTTCCACCCATTCTGTTTGATTTGCATAAGCTTCTATCTCAGGTATGGGATGGTGAATGAAAGGTCCTAGCTTGACCTTTTGTCTTTTCTTTGTGATGAATTCCAAAGGATCGTATCTCCAGACAAAACTTCTTTGGAACTTCATCCTTTGTAATATTAAGTCTTCCTCTTGGCTATCCTCTCTGGACTTGCATATGAAGGGGCCTAGTTGGTCTTTTATTTTGAAAATGGCCTTCTTCTTGGCATTTACAAAGTTCATTTCATCTACATTTATAATTTGCCTATAGTATTCTAATGCAAACAACCTCATTGGGAGGTACCTTGGTAGCTTGTATAGTGCCAACATGCAACCATAAATCCTGATCTTTGTATGGTTCTGGTAAAGGTACTTGTCACCAAATTTGGTCTGTTTAGATAATTGGAGGACTCTTTTTATTTCTGCACTGATCCTTGGAGGAGGGCTTCCAGTGAACATTGTCATGACTGGGTGTACAAATAAATCAATAAAATCAAAGTAAGAGTATGGAGACTGATACTGGTCAAAGTCATAAATAGTTGCAGGTGGCTGTCCTGGGGTATAGATGGACATGAAAGCTAGGCTGATTTCATCAATGTACTCACTAGTGGAATAACCCAAAACACAAGATATCATGGATACAATATTTCGGCCCCAAGGAGAAAATATAGTTGCTACATATGGAGGGGGGTCTTTGGGGGTGTACTTATCTTCTATGATGAAGGTTTGGATCAATTGGGCCAAACTTGCAGAGATGAGTTTGGGATATAAGTCTAATAGGTCTCCAATTGAGAGGGGAGTTAGGTTTGGCACTGGTTGGAGCTACAACATCTCATTGATAGACTCAGGAGTGATGGTGAAAAGTACTTTCTGGTCGTGAGACATGATGGTTCTGTGATTGGGGATGTAGCAAGCATAGCACATATGTACAATTTCAGGAAAAATGTGGACTTGGGGGAAGTGGTACTTGGGCAAATTTGATTCCAAAAGGCCAATTTCATCAGCATGGTTCAGGAACCTGTCCCTACTTTGGCAATGTATTTTGAGCAGGAGCTCTATAACAATGGTATCTTTTATCTGGAAATCTCTATCAGCTAAGGGAAGGTGGTCCAGGTCCAAATGGGGCATGGAGATGGGTCTCACATCCATAGCAATAGGGGCTGCCATTCTCAGTTCTTGTGGATTTGAGTAATGGGGGAGGGTAATTTGTAGTATTTAGGGCAACGATGTTTCAGCAAGGTGTGCAGTTTTTAATTAATTTTTATCTTAACTAAAACACTCAGCAACTGGTTTCTTTCGAAATTGACAGGGTATTTGGTGAATTCTGGTTTAAATACCTGGAACTAGGGGTGAATTGGTTCTGAGCAGGGTGGCTGGCGACTGCAAGTGGTTGAATGGCTTTGTATAAGCTGCAAGGTTGACTGGGTTGTCTGTGGTGTCTTTTGAGTAAAGTTGTACGTAGGTTGGCGGCTTCGACGTTTGCAGGTGTTGTGCATGTGTATGAAGGCTTGTAGATGAAATGTCAGCGTAAACAAACAATTTGGGGATTTTTTGGCTTTGATGCGTAGAAAGTTAGTTTTGGCAGGTATGGGGTGAACAGTGGTTGATTTGTTGCATAGTGGGAGGACGGTAAACGGTTTATATCACATCGCTTTTGGGTGCTTGGTGGTATTCGGGAGGGGCCGCCTGATTCCATTCATCGGATGACATGTATCATCGGAGGCTAGGGGAGAAACCACTCTATTGGGTGGTGTTGAAGCCCCGAAAATCGGGTCTACAACAAGGGGGATACCCGCCCGATCCAGACCTTGGTTGGCAGCTCCTTTTCCGTTTGGTATAGCGGGTCCGACTAGGGATGTGGGACCAGTTTCCCAATTTGTGTGTGTGAGAGAGAAAGATCTGATATTTCTGTTTCTAACAATTTCTAAATGCAATACTTCTATTCTAATTCTAATCTAATAATAAAGAAACTATATTCTAATGACAGAAATATGTAAATCTACACTAACCCGGGGTGTGATTTTTCTTCTATGCGATCTAAAATGATTTCAAACAACAACTGGTAATAAAGATCATTCAGCTGTTATAAGAAAAGAATTCAGTACAGATGAACTACTTCGTATAAAAAGTTAGATGAAACAGTTGTGCAAAACATATCGCATAATGAGCTATTCATACACTAAGCATAAATAAATAGTTATCACCGTACAAAAGTGCCAAATGATAACTCAGGCATTCATACATTAATATATAAATAATTGAACATCACTTTAACACAAGGCAGAAATAGTTAAGAGATAGAAATACCATTTATAACTAGTGCTACTCATGAGCTTCAAGTGATCATGATTTATCTTTCCTTGATCAAATATCCACTAAGAGTACAAAAGTGCAACATCAGTAGCAGATATCAAATACAAACATTAATAAATCCTGTTCCATTCATTCATCAAAACCTCCTCAGAGGGTACAAAAGTGCATGTTCTGGGGATAAGTTTTTGATAAATTTCAGGACCCTTCTCTAAATGCATGAGAAAGGTTTAAAGACTACTAAACTAATTCTAAAAATAAATTATTACAAAAATGTAGGATGCGGTTTTAATGACCGTCCTCTTTTCAGGAAAATAAAAAAAATTAAAGCTAAAATTAAATCTAACATTAAACTACTTCTGTATTTGGTCCTTGAAATCGCACGCATGCAACATCTGTTTGAGCAGTGTCAGCTGGCTGACTTCCGCTTTTAGCTGAGCTGAGAAAACAGAATCGACAAGAGCTGGCGCCATCTTTTTGGCCGAATTGATGATACACTTAACAATCATCCGCTGGCTATGTGGCTTTACCAAGTAAGCCCAGTAATAATCCCAGTTCAACTTGGTTAACCCTTGGATTGCTTGTTCCTTTCCTTGAGATTTCTGTTTCCAATCTGCCTGTAGTTTTACTTTCTTGCGATTTTCGGGACTTGCAGGTGGCTGGGCAACTAGCGGCTTTCCTTTTTTAGGTGCTAATCGTGCATCAGAAACTGCCTCTGTTTCTCGATCCGGGTTTCCTTGATGCGTTTTTCGCCTTTTGCGCTTTTTCCTTCCAACAGATATAAAGTTCAAAATTTGTAAAAATAATACTTCTGTGAACTCTTGACCTTGAGTCTTAAACTGTTTGTTTCTGATTTCTGTGCTGTCCAGTATCCACTTGACCATGTCTGTATATGGGAGGATTTTTGGCCTTGCTGCTATCCGGTGTAAGAATGAGCAAGCTAGCTCTGAAAGGGACGCTTCTGAAGAACCATTTGAGCCTGCGCTAGCAACTACTTCCATTACTCTGGGATTTTCCTCTTCGAGCAAATTATACATGCCTTCCCATGTAGCTATTCCCGCGTCTCTGTTACAGGCCATGTCTGTATATAAGGGCGCCATTTCCTTTTCTTCTGAGCTCGGGGCTTTGCCTTTCTTTCCCATTTCAACCTGTGTAATGCTTTGTATCGGCCTCTGTTCTCCGTTCCTGCAATTCACGAGTGAAGCGAAAATGAATGACAAGGAAGGGTGATGGGAAAAGTTTTAAATACCACAGACATATCAAGCATACCACCTTACGTGAAATGATTCTTTCGATAAGCACACACCCATAATCCATTAAAACTGGAAACTACCTCATTTATTAGCATTAAAGCGCATGACTATGTGTCAGCTTAGGGAAAATACTTTTCTTGAATAACGCGCCCGAAAGATCTGCGATGAAGCGATTTTGCGATTTGCTTTGCAACATCGCAGATCGCAACATCGCAAATCGCAATATCGCAAAATCACAGTATCGCAATATTGATCGCTCATGACATCGCATTATAGTATTATCACTGCATCGCGAAATCGCAATATCGCAACATTGCAATATCGCAAATTGCAGAAATGTTATGTATGACAGACTTCGTTAACCTGTTTTCTGCGATATGCGATCTTGCGATCGACGTTATCGCATATCGGCAATTTTAAAGTATTTCAACGTGAATTGTGCTGACTGTGATGCGATATTTGTTTTATTGCATATCGCGATCTCGCAAATGTTGGAATTGTGCTTGTAAGGTGGCATCCCGCTATCTTATGTGATGCGATATTTCCTAAGGAAAATTTTTATCTTACCTTATCATAAAACTTAGCTTTTTTGGATTTTCCAAGGGGGTTTCCTAAGTTTATGATGGTAATTTTATTCAAAAAGGAAATTTAAACACTACTTTGATTTTTTAGATTTTTAACTAAGGGTCCCCTCTTATTTAGTATTAGGAATAACACTAAATAAACAAAAGGGGGGTTGTTGATGGCCACAACAATTGGCGATTCACTTGGAAGAACTAGTTATCTCTGCTGCTTTTTGAATGCTCAAGACTTCCAAAACAATTTTTTTTCCAGAAAGTTAAACTTTATTATAGAAAGATAAAGTACATTATATTCTAACCTGTCAATAACATTTTGTTTCAACTATTTTCAACTTTTTGATTATTTGCTCCCTCAAGCTAGTCCTTGTATTTACATCAGTCATTACTTGGCTTGTAAAGATAAAACAAATACTTCTCTGTAAACCAGTTTTAAATATGCTCATTTGTCTTAGGTAGAGCCTCTGCTGCCAGTAGGCGTTTATAGCCTCGACGGGGTTACCTGTTACCCAACAATGATCCTGTATCCTACTTAAAGAAACCCACAATTCCCAAAAAAGAATCCATATCTACACTATTACTTTAATTATTCTTTTTTATTCTTAAAGAGTAATGTCTTGGTTTGGTGGCCAATTCATGACACAGTCATTCACTGATTTATAACTTTGCTGAACAAGCTGGCTCATGATGAGACCCCTTTCCTTTTGATTGCAACAATCTTGAGTCTTTGCCCTGTTGTGGTATGCAGTATTGGAAAAATCAGCAAGTTATAATATCTGTTATTATGATAAGTTGGCTCGTGATGAGACCTCTCACTCTTTAAGACAAAGTGTATCCTTGGATTGTCCCTCTGAAAGTTGTGATTTCCTTAGTATGGAGGAAGTCATTGTTTCCTTAAGATAGCTCTGGACGACAATAGTAGAGTTTTTGGATATCGCTGCTCTACAGAGAATCTTTATTTTGTTATTGATACCTTTCGTTGCACTGATATAAAACAATTTCTCACTAAAGGTTGTGTTCATCAAATTTTTATGAAGTTGAAACTAGTATCATATCTAGGATAGAGTTTTTAACTGTATCTTTCAATAATAAAGATCAATTTTCCAAAATATTTATTATTTATACAAGCGAAATATCAAAATTTGAAAGAGAATTGGTGTCTTTTTCATAAATGCATATCGTAACCATTCACAACTAGTTTTATTATAAAAAGAAAAACAACTATTCTACAAAAATAGAAGACTGATATTCTATGGAAAATATTTCTTGAGAATTTGACCGTTAATAGGTAAATAATCCCTCTTCCCTGCTAAATCTTGTAACATGAAGGTCGACGGACCTATGATTTCTACAATTTGAAAAGGACCAAGCCACATTCTTTGAAATTTTGTATGTTTTCCCTTTTCCTCATGAGCCTTGTCCCATTTTAAAACCAAATCTCCTATCTGAAAATATTTTTTGGATACCATATTGGAATCAAAAGAGGCTTTCACCAATGCTTGATGATGAGCGTGCGTAATCTTAGCCCTTTCTCATTGTCCTTCTAATTTAATTAATTCCAGCTGCCTAAGTTGTAAAGAAGAAGTTGGTACTTCATAAATGTACTGAACTAAGGCTAAAGAGGGAATTGCTAGATGCGTTGGAAGAACCACTTCTTTCCCATAAAATAAATTAAAGGGAGAAGTGCCGATAGAGGCTTTCTGCGTTATTCAGTCTGCTCATAAAGCATATATTAAAGATTTATGCCAATTTTTATGATTTTGGTCAATGGTTTGCTTCATGATTCTAATCAAGTTCTTATTTGTGGACTCGGCTAAACCATTGCCTTATGGATAGTAATTGGTAGAATATTTAAGTTTGAAACCTCTTTTGAGTGCAAACTCAGTCATTACATTACCAAAAAAGTATGATGCATTATCAAACATTAAAGCAGAAGGCAATCCAAACTTGGTGATTATGAACTGATCTATAAATTCAATGATATTTCCAGCATTAGCCGTCTTGAGTGGAACTGCTTCTACCCATTTAGTAAAGTAATCTGTCACTGTGAGGATGTATCTATGTTGTTTAGAAGAGTGAGGAACGATCTCACCTATTATGTCCAATCCCCATTGATCGAAAGGCTGTTCGATGGTAACTGGTTGCAGTGGCAAGGATGGTTTCTTTTGTCTTTCGGCAGCGGTTTGACAGACTTGACATTTCCTTACGTAGTTATGTGCGTCGTTGAATAATTTGGGCCAGTAGTAGCCTGCGCGTAAAATTTTGTGAGCAGTTGCATCTCTAGCATAGTGTCCTTCTGCTGGCCCATCATGGAGTTCCTGCAAAAGTTTTTCAGCTTCAGCTTTATCAAGACATCTAAGTAGAACATAATCATAATTTATTCTGAAAAGAACGTCATTTACAAGTTGATATTGTTTGGCTTTTAACCTCAGGGCTCTTTTCTTGGTGTGATCAAGGTTTGGAGGAGCATATCCATTCTTTAAATAATAAATAATATCAGCATATAATGACTCAGCATCGTTTAGGCTTACCTCGTATACTTGTACCTCTTCATATGGATTTGCTCCTGCCAGCAGTTTGCAAAAGCCTTGAGCTTTTACAATGTTTGTTGGTTTGATTTCAACATCATATTCTTGTAAAGAAGTAACCCAATTTGCCCTTTTCTCACCCACATCCTTCTGTACTAGAATATTTTTTACCGCTGGAAACGATACTATGATCTTGGTATGTGTTTTGAGTAAGAAAGGTATGAAATATTTAATTGCTTTAAAAACAACATAAGCTTGTTTTTCCACATCTGAATAATTCAATTAAGCACCTTGTAAATTGGAACTGAAAAAAGCAATTGGGGCTTCCGCCTTCTCTTGATTTGCTTGAATGAGTATCGCAACACATGACTCATCCGAGGCAAAAGTGTACAAAATAAAAGGATCAGAAAAATTCAGAGTTGCTAACGATGGAATGTTGATAATGGCTTGTTTGATCAGGTTGAAAGCCTCATGTTCGTCTTGGCCCCATTTAAAGTTTGTGTTCTTTTTAATCATGGCTTGTAGAGGAGACACGATTCTAGAAAAATCTGGGACGAATCCCTTTACAAAGTTGATCTGGCCAAGGAAAGATTGCATGGCTTTCTTGTTGTGAGGTAAAGGAACTGCGGAAATTTCTTTGATTCTGTCAGGATCAATGTGAATTCCAGATTTTGACACTATGAATCCTAGAAGCTTTCCTTCACTTAATGCGAAAAAGGATTTTTTCGGGTTAAGTGAAATCCCATACCTTAAACAACATTGGAAGATTTGTTTTAAATCCCTGAGATGGTTGTTTCGTTTCTTGGAATAAACAGTAATATCATCCAAATAGATTACTACTGACTTATTAACTAACCCTTTGAATGCAATGTCCATGGCTCTTTGAAATGTGGCACCCGCGTTAATCAAACCAAATGGCATCTTTTGATATGCGTACGTGCCCCATTTAGTTCTGAATGTAGTTTTCAACTGATCGTCGAGATGTACCAACACTTGGTTGTATCCTGAGAATCCATCCAAGAATGACATTAATTCTGAGCCCGCAACTGCCTGCAGTATTTGTTCCATGGGAGGTAAAGGAAAATTATCCTTTTGGCAGGCCTTGTTAAGGTTTCGAAAGTCAATGCAGATTCTGATATCTCCTTTTTTCTTTCTAACAAGTACCATATTGGAGACCCATTTAGAATGTCTAACGGGAAAGATTATCTTGGCTTTTAGTAACTTGTTGAGTTTAGTTTTAATCTGATTTTCTAAATTTGGATGGATCTTTCTCAACTTCTATTGGACAGGTTTTTCATTATTGATCATTGGGATAGTATGTTGGATGATGGAGGTGTCATATGTTTTGAGTTCATCATAATTCCATGCAAAGACACTTTTGAATTGTTTCAAGAGACGAATATATGCTAATTTGTCTTCAGGGGCTAGGCCAAGGCCTAGGTTGATGTTCTGTGGTTTGGCATCAGTTCCCAGATTTACTAATTCATAGTTCAAAGTTGGACTTCAGAGTTTTGAATTAGTAGATCTTTTAAATCATAAAGGTTCTCTAATTTGACTACTGATTTAGGTATAGCATTGTTAATACTATCTTGTTGCAATTGTTGGTCATGTTGGTCTTCGTCAATTATTTGATTGGTGTAGGATCCTTCAGATGTGAGAAAACTCACAATATCAGGATCGTCATTGAAAATTCTCCAATTGGTGATCTTATCAGGGATAGATGGTCTAGAAATTAATTCAATTGAAAATCGGTCAGGACTAAAATCTTCTGAAG
The DNA here is from genome assembly GCA_031772625.1 of Pinus tabuliformis. Classification (NCBI taxonomy): domain Eukaryota; kingdom Viridiplantae; phylum Streptophyta; class Pinopsida; order Pinales; family Pinaceae; genus Pinus; species Pinus tabuliformis. The sequence continues at coordinate 654,012,576 of CM062818.1, read as the reverse complement.
GAATGAGCTTGGAAGCTACGTTGGCTAAGAGGTCAGCGCTAGCATTCTGGAGTCTGGGAATTGACGAGATATTAAATGCTATACAATGTTCAGTTAGATCTTGAACTAAAGATTAGTAATGCTTTAAATTACCTGATAAACAGGGTATAGTATTGCGTACCTGTCTGATTATTATTTCAGAATCTTCGAAAATTTGCAGATATTTGACGCCTAATCCGATTGCCTTGTACAAGCCTTGGACTAGAGCTTCGTTTTCTGTGGTATTGTTGGTGCACTCGAATTCGAGTCTGCAAGTTAACATGGTTTTATCTCCCTCTGGGCTTACTAACACACATCCTGCTCCTGCTCCTTCGTTAGACTTAGAACCATCAAAAAATAATTTCCAAAACAAATATTTATTTACAGGACTATCTATAAAATTAATGCATTTAGAACTATCTGTAGTATTTAACTAGTACATATACTCAAGTAAATATTGTTTTACCTCCACAATATTTATTCACACTAATGCATAATTCTATTTAAGAGATCTGACTCATTAGCTCTACTAACATGTATAACACAATCATTATATATTCATACATGTAATAAACTGTTGTTTCTATGCTTAAGCACATATTTTCTTTTCACATAGTTATTTTTTGAGAACTCAACGTAGTTTCTCTATCATACAAAGAACATAACTCTTATATCACAATGACTATTATTTGTGCATACATTAGCTTATCATAATAGCCCTTCTTTAATATATGCAACACATATTCCCTTCACTAAAATACTACCATCATTTCATGTAACAAATCTCATACTTCTTTCTTAAAGGAAGTCATTATAACCCCATTTATTTATCTTCCTATAAGTAAGTTCCTCATGCTTTCTCTTTCAAGAAAATATTGGGAATACCCATCTTTATGCATAAAAATCAAGAAATAATAACAAGGTTAACTTACCCTTTTTATGCACCAGACTAGAAATCGTCCCAACTCATGTAGCAAGACAACTTTTTCAAGAGATTAATATTTCCAAGATAGTTAACTTAATACTTTCTCTACGTACACCCAAAATCATATTTCCAATGTCACAACAGCTACCCTTATGTGCATGCAACATGTGTCTTTTCCTAACACAATTACTTTTACTTCAATTCACATAATATTTTTCGTGAAACAAGTATGGATTCTTGATATGATATGAACACTATTCATATGTCTTTTAAGGAAAGAACCTCTATTTTTGTTTCCAAGAAAACTCTCATAAAAGTCTTCATCTTCATACATGAAGTATGCACTCTTTTTCTGGAAAGAAACTATAGAAATGAATATATATGTGTCTAGAAACACATCATTAACTATTTCTATCATGCATGTAATGCATAATCATTTCACAAGAAACTTAGAGATTAGCTAGTATCACAATGCAATGGCATATATCCCTTTTCAAGAAACCTTTATTAATAAAAATACACATTTTAATTCAAAGAAGACATGGCCACTTTTCAAGCTATGTCCTCAGGAAGTTTATATGCCTCATCTTCTTTTGTCAAGAAGATATTTTGTCTATATTTAGCAAGGATTTTAATCCAAGAAAATGATAAGAGACAAGCATTTCACACACAAGACTCACATGTAGTCTTTCTAAGAGGAACTACCTATTTTCTTCACCAAGAAAACATATATAAAATAATCAATATTTAACATATTTTCTTTACCAAGAAAACATGTTAAATATTCAATCTTTTACTGCATGCACTGACATATTTCCTTTACCAAGAAAACATATAAAATAATCATTCTTTTACTGCATGCATTAACATATTTTCTTACCAAGAAAAGATATAAAATAATCATTCTTTTACTGCATGCATTAATATGTTTTCTTACCAAGAAAAACATACAAAACAAACATTCTTTTATTGCATGCATTAACATATTTTCTTACCAAGAAAATATACAAAACAATCATTCTTTTACTGCATGCATTAACATATTTTCTTACCAAGAAAACATATTAAACAATCATTCTTTTAATACATGCACTAAAATTCTTTCTTTACTGAGAAATATCCAGAATGATAAGAAGATTCCTAGCTTCATCAAAGAAACACTCAGAAACTTAGGCACTTGTAGAGGAAAGGACCTTCATGTCAAGACGTTGTGCCATGAAACCCTTACATACAGAAAAATACTAGAATGAACCCTGCTCTGTCCTCTTGATGTATTACTTCTGTGTCAAACCTGCCAGCAAAGGAGGGCACGGTAAGAGACTCACTGCGAAGGCAAACATTGAGAAAGAGGAACGAAAGCTTACCTTAAAGAACATGTACTTTAGCTGAAAGATGTATGATGCCAAACCCGTACTCGCCCTCTTACCTGGAGGTTTTGGTAAATGTGAACAGGGGTTGAAGAGGAGGTGTCTCCTAGCAGTTCAATCTGTACAAGCTCCAGAACAAACCTCCATCAAGCTTACCTTGCTGTAGGTTCAAACAAAAACTGACAAGATTGCAGCAGAGTCCTCCCCCTAATAATCAATGGCGACTCTTAAGACGTAACACCCAAAGCGCCCTCTGATTCCTCCTTTTCAATTTCATCCTCAATCTTGTTTCTTGAATATCAAGAATCAATTTTTATAACTGATGCGTAACTTTTAAAGTTACTATTTCATAACTGATCGATTTACCTTGAGTTATTTATGAGAGGGATATGACATACTCCCCCCCTTAACAAGAACACCATCCTCGGTGTTCATCTCTCGTTGGAACTTTAGATTTTACTCATGATATAACCACACAAAAAGTGATCCTTTCACTTTAAAATCAAAGATTTCATTCCAAGAAATGACAATAAACAAAATAATAATGTTATAACATAAGAAAAATCGATAGCCATAAGCATTCATAACTGCAAAAATATGCAAGTTCTAATTGCCACCACTTGGCCCTTATTCAAATTCAAAAACCAAAATCTATATTAACTTACCATTACTTACCATCTACTCTTGAAAATCATGAGCACTTTCACGTAAGCATTTTAATAGTGGTTGGACAACCGATCAACCCTCCATGGTAAGTAATCTTGTAATGTTTGACAAACAAATTCAATCGCATTAGTCATAATATTGTGAATCAAATGAAATATTTTTAACTATCAATCAATTGCGCAATGTTAGATGATTTTTAAATCACAGTACTTTTACAAGTACTTAAGAGCTCATCACTGCTCCACATGCACATTGAATTAACTCTCACTAAAGACATCCATAGAGTACTTCTAAAAGTACCAAAAAAGCACCTAGCTCTCTAAAAGTCAACCACTGCATCAAGTGAATATTGCCTTAGCCCCTACTAAGACATTCCCAAGATTAGTAACACAATTAAGGAATTAAAATTTTCAATAACTCCTAATTGAGCACTAAGCTTATTTCCTGTTAAATGTGCATGACATTTTTACACATCTATATATGAAATTCATTTTTAACATAACATATAGCTGACTAGTTAATTCCTTTAGCTATGAGAACCACAATAGGCTAAAGAATTCCCAACCCAAGGGAACTGGTTTCCACAACCCGATCGAGTCATTTTCACATCCAGACAGTTTCTTTGATAGAGACCTTATCAGGTCTAACATGGAATTCCATTGTCCAACCAGCTCAAGAATTCCAATGACCACATAAACTCTTTTCCCTTATTGAGATAATTTATCTCTACGGAGATGAAATCCAGGAAGACAAGTACCATCAACCCCTCCGAGAAGGTAATTGCCATCAACCCAAGGCATTCTAGCCTTTCACAATCCAGGTAGACAAGTACCATCAACCCCTTCGAGCAGGTAATTGCCATCAACCCAAGGCATTCTAGCCTTTCACAACTATCTGCAACTGTCTGACATGTTAAATTTCTCTTTTATCACTATCCCCAAAGTAATTTACATAATGAACCATATAATCATTATCGTTGACAAAACAAACATGCATGTATACCATGCATCTACACTTAACCCTCAACATGGGTCCACAACATCTAGATTGTTAGGAAACACAACTGACATACATGTTGTATGCATTCTGATATCCAAATAACACAATCATGCATATCATATAACATTATATTTTCTCATTTATGATTGCAATTCTCATTGCAACATTTTACATGACGAGTTTTCTTGTTGCCATTAAGCTACCACTACTTAATCCCATTAGCAACATTAGTTATACATATGCATCCTTTAACAAGTATTCACTTCCCTAATCTTTTTAGTTTGCGGCACAATACTATCATGCATAAAAGTATATGCAACATTCATTACTGTATAGATGTCAACAATAGTTGAGCTAATAATCTAAACATTTCCAATTTCCCTCAATGTATTGCCATCAACATACCAATACATGAAGTAACCACCATAATCACTTGTTTGCGAATTGTAATAAGCTTAAATTGAATTCAATTCATGCACATAAGTGCTATTAGTTAGTCATACAACACTAACCAATCACAACTACCAATCATCTTAATGGAACCATGACAAAACTTAATCAAAATTAGCTATGATAATCAATTCTCGCCACTTGACTCATTGCATATTTTCAATATCTAAAGGGGTTCTTCTAATATCCTTTTAAAACAATTTGTCATCCTATTCAAGGATGTTCCCCATAATTTATATTCATGCATTGGATCATTAAGTTTCGTTCATTGTAACTTCAATCTTGTTTAATAAATGCATCATTGTTATTGCCATATTTGCAAATCAAAAGTGGGTAGTTGATTGTCACTTTCCTCAATGAGTGTTCAATATTGTTGATAAGTGTAATGAGCATTCAATATTGTTCTTAAGTGAGACAAAAGTTTCATTGTCTTTTATCCTCATCAGGAATCCAATGTCATGAACATAGTTATGCAGCAACTTTATTACTTACTACTCAAAGCAATTTAAACACAAATCACACTTATCATGCCGAAAGTAGTGTACTATGTAAATCAATATGTGAATGGTTAAACTCATACTTGAGTTAATGCCCACTGACGGCGTACCTTAATTTCCTTTCCGCTTACCAATTCCCAAAGGCGCCAGTGCTGCAACCTTTAGCTTTGATACCACTTGTAACATACCCCGGTAACCTCGCATGTAAAAGTAGGGAGTTAAATTTTTTTTTACATAAAATTACCCACAAGTAATTATTCAATTCAAAACTCCACAATTCCTCATTAACCATTAGATATAATACTCATTAGTATATCAAGTAAATTGCAATAAAGGACAGTAAGTTGCATAACCATTAACCACCACTGTGGTAGCATGAATTGTTTCATGAATCCTTGCATCCATTTCATGATTTTCCTTAACCATATTAATTAATCACATACTATGGACATTATGATTATCACATCAAATAAAGAATCATCATCATCAAGGATTCAACATCATCAAACTGACAGAAAAGGCAATCACACCATTGAACACCGATATACCCTGGAAACCCCGTAGGGTGAAAACCAACAAACATTTAATCTTATTATTAAACACTCGTGACGGATTTCACCCCTCACTCAATGGCTTATAAGGGATTCCATCCCTTAACCATTGTTATAAAATTATTACAATGAATTATCATTAAGTTGTCACATAACTAGCTAAAAGCTAATGCAGTTTCTATGTAATCTTTTACTTACATACCGCCACATGCAACATTCCTTGTGGCATGATTGTTCTAGAAATGTACGATCCTGCAACTCGAACTCATCTGCATGGACCATCAATCCTTTTCCTGCCACCATGTTAAACATCACTTTTCTTTGGCACCGACCGCCATCGCTTCCTGTCAATGTTGTCGTCAACAAGCTTGGGCAACAAGATTAGATACCATATTAATGAATTACAATGAATTATCATTAAGTTGTCACATAACTAGCTAAAAGCTAACACAGTTTCTATGTAATCTTTTACTTACATACTGCCACATGCAACATTCCTTGTGGCATGATTGTTCTAGCAATGTATGATCCTGCAATTCGAACTCATCTGCATGGACCATCAATCCTTTTCCTGCCACCATGTTAAACATCACTTTTCTTTGGCACCGACCGCCATCGCTTCCTGTCAATGTTGTCGTCAACAAGCTTGGGCAACAAGATTAGATACCATATTAATGAATTACAATGAATTATCATTAAGTTGTCACATAACTAGCTAAAAGCTAATACAGTTTCTATGTAATCTTTTACTTACATATCGCCACATGCAACATTCCTTGTGGCATGATTGTTCTATCAATGTACGATCCTACAACTCGGACTCATCTGCATGGACCATCAATCCTTTTCCTACCACCATGTTAAACATCACTTTTCTTTGGCACCGACCGCCATCGCTTCCTGTCAATGTTGTCGTCAACAAGCTTGGGCAACAAGATTAGATACCATATTAATGAATTACAATGAATTATCATTAAGTTGTCACATAACTAGCTAAAAGCTAATACAGTTTCTATGTAATCTTTTACTTACATATCGCCACATGCAACATTCCTTGTGGCATGATTGTTCTATCAATGTACGATCCTACAACTCGAACTCATCTGCATGGACCATCAATCCTTTTCCTACCACCATGTTAAACATCACTTTTCTTTGGCACCGACCGCCATCGCTTCCTGTCAATGTTGTCGTCAACAAGCTTGGGCAACAAGATTAGATACCATATTAATGAATCAATAATCAACCCCTAAAAGAGATCTTTTAACATCTACTCATATGCATGAGCAAGCATGACATACTATTTAACTAGTACATATACTCAAGTAAATATTGTTTACCTCCACAATATTTATTCACACTAATGCATAACTCTGTTTAAGAGATCTAACTCATTAGTTCTACTAACATGTATAACATAATCGTTATATATTCATACATGTAATAAACTGTTGTTTCTATGCTTAAGCACATATGTTTTTTTCACATAGTTATTTTTCGAGAACTCAACATAGTTTTTTTATCATACAAAGAACATAACTCTTATATCACAATGACTATTATTTGTGCCTACATTAGCTTATCATAATAGCCATTCTTTAATATATGCAACACATATTCCCTTCACTAGAATACTACCATCATTTCATGTAACAAATCTCATACTTCTTTTTTAAAGGAAGTCATTATAACCCCATTTCTTTATCTTCCTATAAGTAAGTTCCTCATGCTTTCTCTTTCAAGAAAATATTGGGAATACCCATCTTTATGCATAAAAATCAAGAAACAATAACAAGGTTAACTTACCCTTTTTATGCACCAGACTAGAAATCGTCCCAACTCATCTAGCAAGACAATCTTTTCAAGAGATTAATATTTCCAAGATAGTTAACTTAATATTTTCTCTACGTACACCCAAAATCATATTTCCAATGTCACAACAGCTACCTTTATGTGCATGCAACATGTGTCTTTTCCTAACACAATTACTTCTACTTCAATGCACATAATCTTTTTGTGAAACAAGTATGGATTCTTGATATGATATGAACACTATTCATATGTCTTTTAAGGAAAGAACCACTTTTTTTGTTTCCAAGAAAACTCTCATAAAGCCTTCATCTTCATACATGAAGTATGCACTCTTTTTCCGAAAATAAACTATAGAAATGAATATCTATGTGTCTAGAAACACATCATTAACTATTTCTATCATGCATGTAATGCATAATCATTTCGCAAGAAACTTAGAGATTAGCTAGTATCACAATGCAATAGCATATATCCCTTTTCAAGAAACCTTTATTAATAAAAATACACATTTTAATTCAAAGAAGACTTGGCCACTTTTCACGCTATGTCCTCAAGAAGTTTATATGCATCATCTTCTTTTGTCAAGAAGATATTTTGGCTATATTTAGCAAGGATTTTAATCCAAGAAAATGACAAGAGAAAAGCATTTCACACACAAGTCACATGTAGTCTTTCTAAGAGGAACTACCTATTTTCTTCACCAAGAAAACATATATAAAATAATCAATCTTTAACATATTTTCTTTACCAAGAAAACATGTTAAATATTCAATCTTTTACTGCATGCACTGACATATTTTCTTTACCAAGAAAACATATAAAATAATCATTCTTTTACTGCATGCATTAACATATTTTCTTACCAAGAAAACATATAAAATAATCATTCTTTTACTGCATGCATTAACATATTTTCTTACCAAAAAAAACATACAAAAAAATCATTCTTTTACTGCATGCATTAACATATTTTCTTACGAAGAAAACATACAAAACAATCATTCTTTTACTGCATGCACTAAAATTCTTTCTTTACTGAGAAATATTCAAAACGATGATAAGATTCCTGGCTTCATCAAAGAAACGTTCAGAAACTTAGGCACTTGTAGAGGAAAGAACCTTCATGTCAAGACGTTGTGCCATGGAACCCTTACATACAAAAAAATACTAGAACGAACCCTGCTCTGTCCTCTTGACGTATTACTTCTGTGTTAAACCCGCCAGCAAAGGAGGGCACGGTAAGAGACTCACTGCGAAGGCAAACATTGAGAAAGAGGAACGAAAGCTTACCTTAAAGAGCATGTACTTTAGCTGAAAGATGTATGATGCCAAACCCTTACTCGCCCTCTTACCTGGAGGTTTTGGTAAATGTGAAGAGGGGTTGAAGAGGAGGTGTCTCCTAGCAGTTCAATCCGTACAAGCTCCAGAACAAACCTCCATCAAGCTTACCTTGCTGTAGGTTCAAACAAAAACTAACAAGATTGTAGTAAAATCCTCCCCCCAATAATCAATGGCGGCTCTTAAGACGTAACCCCCAAAGCGCCCTCTGATTCCCTCCTTTTCGATTTCATCCTCAATCTTGTTTCTTGAATATCAAGAATCAGTTTTTATAACTGATGCGTAACTTTTAAAGTTACTATTTCATAACTGATCGATTTACCTTGAGTTATTTACGAGAGGGATATGACATTTACGTAATTTTATGTTTTAATTATAATTTTATGATATAATTTTAAATAAGATTATAATTTTTATTATTATTTTTAAATATATAAATAAATTTAATATTAAGAAAACATTAAATTTTTACAATTACATCATTCAAATTTATAATTCAACAAGTGTAATACACAGTGTAGCGTTATTGTTGGTGCATATTTTCTCTTTTTTTTCTTATGTAAAAAGTAATTTATATAAATTATTGAATGTTTAAACAAATTTATAAATCTAATAATAAACAAATTTGAATACAATGACCTGAAGTAACAAAAGTAATTAATAGACCAGATAATTTTGGAGCAAAATAAAGATATGTGCATATATAATTTTGGATGAAACATTAGCCCTAACAACATTGTTTGTTATAGAAGTTAAGAGTTTATTGAAATGTGCTTGTGCACAATTTATTCTATCTTTAGCTTATATGATTAAATAAGAAGAAGAAATTACAATGTCTAGTATGTTTATATTAAATATAAATAATGTATATATATGATATAAATAAAATAAATAATATTTTAAAATGTTAATTAGTGTAATAAATTATTTATTTAACTTTAATTTATACTCATCCTATAAATAAAATAAATAATATTTTAAAATGCTAATTATTGTAACAAACTATTTATTTAAATTTAATTTATACTCATTCTAATTCAACGAGAAATAAATAATCCATAGTAGAAGGCAAAGAATCTATAAGTAATACCATATCTAATATAAAAATTTACAATATAGTTTATTAGAGTAAAAAATTTAGTTACACAAAAGGCCTAAGTGTGAGTGCAAAAGATTCCTAAAATTTTTATTTTATATTTTTAAGTTATGATTAAAATTGTGATGATAAAAAAGAAAATCTTATTTATTGTAGCGTTGACTTAAATTTTATTTTATATATTGCATTTAAAATTGAATTGTAAAAATATATAATATAGGTAATTTTTATTGAGGAAACTGATTGAACAAACTCTATTTAATAATAAAAATGGGCAAGGGAAAAATATGAAGAAAATTATAAAGGGAAAAATCAGTGTAATATGCAAAGTTATTGCCCGAAATATAATGGCAAGACTTTTTTGGAAACAAAATATTCATAATGGAAAAATCCATAAATTTGAGGAAAAAAATAAATAATTAATTTATAAGACACTTTGCTATTACAATTTTTTAAACAATTTTTTGTTCTAAAAATTTGATTTAGTAATCCACCAATAAAAATTCAAATTTTAAAATATTCAAAACTAAAAAAAATAAAAATAATAAAAAATATTTAATTTCATCAAAAACTTTAATAAACTTTGAAAATAATTTTTAAAAATTTACAAATTAATTAAAAGTTAAAATATTTTGACAGACAATATACTCTCTACCTTCTAAAATTTATAATTAAAAAAAAAAAACACAAACAAAAATATTAACGAAAAAAATAAAAAATATATAAACGGAAAACTTAAAAAACAAAAACTCTCCGTTCTGATATTCATAATTAAAAAAACACATACCAAAATATAAATGAAAAAACTAAAAATAAAAGCGCAACCGAGTTAAGATAGGTTTCTGCCTACTTGGAAAAAAATAAAAGCAACCGAGTTAGAATAAGATTCATAATTAAAAAAATTAAAAAATAAAACACAAACCAAAATATAAATGAAAAAAATAAAAATAATAAAAAAGCAACCGAGTTAGGATAGGTTTCTGCCTACTTAAAAGATATTAAAAGGCCGTAGTCTTTAAAGCGACTTTTTGAAAGCTTTTCCGGCGATTTTTTCCGGTGAAAATCCGGCAGTAATTTATTGAAATCCAAGTTTGATAACTAGTTTCTGCACAATGAAAGCGTCCCAGGGGTTTTTCGGGATGCTGAATCCGAATATGCAGTTAAAAAACCATTTTAACTGCAACAAATCATGATTTCATCTCAATTTCTTCCGCCGGATTCCGTCACCGAAATCTCAAAAAGTCGCATTATAGACAACTCCTATTAAAAGCAACAGAATTAGGATAGGGTTCTTCCTACCTAAAAAAAAATTGAAAGCAATCCAGTTAGGAGAGGTTTCTGCTTGCGCTTAAGACAAATTAACAGTCAAAGATGCCAAAATTCGTGCCCATCTCAGAGTACGCCGATTAAATTTTTGCGACGTACACAATGCTTTCACAGTCCTGCGCTTCAACCTTACCACTAAAACTGCACCAAACCCCAAACTCTTCGGTGCAGTTGCTGTAGACGCCCCTTCTGATTTAATGGAGAATACCTACGGCTTAGCGGAGTGTTGGGCAGATCTGCTTGAACGGGCTGCAGATCGGGTGTAATTTTTACATGGGAATATTTATTCTCATGCCAAACTGGAGCTGTTGGGGCACGATTCAGATCTAAGACCTGCTGCCTGCGTTACCAGGTTTATGAAGTTTTCAACGTCTCTGTTCTATAGCCGCCACCACAAGAAAGCCTGTGTCCTCGGCCCATATTTTTTTATCCACATGAGGAATATAGGGGTTTTCCAGGGTTTCTTTTATTTGGGTTTTGTAGGGTTTCATTTATTTCCAGTGAACTAAAACAGAGCTTCCTGGTTACTGACACTTTTTGTGTAGATTTTCAGAGGGTAAAAGATTTAGCGTGTTGGGCATCAGTCTGGGCGTAGTAGCCACTATGATTGTCTTAATTGCAGTCATAGGCATTTGGAAACGGAATATTTGCTCTCCTCTGAAATGTTGGGAAGGGATTTCTCCAACTAGAGCACCTGAACTTGCAGGTAAATCTTTCACTGTTAAGGATCTTTGATGCGTCTGATTACCTTTGCGCAATATAAATAGACACCTTGTAATTGTTTTCGCAGGTGAAGAGGAAGATTCTATCGTAACGCCGACTATAGCGAATCCAGAACTCATTTTCAAATACTGCATTCCGAGACAGACTACCTCCAATTTTGAAGCAGAGAACAAACTTGGCAATGGAGGGTTTGGATCCGTCTTTAAAGTGAGAGCTCAATATTGTTTCAATTATTTCATATATAAGTAGATATTTTAAAGCAGCAGCTCCATGTAAAAATGGAGAATAAAAATGGTTTCTAAGTGAGTGGATCTGCAGGGGGTTCTCCCTAATGGCAGAGAGGTTGCAGCTAAACTGCTGTTTATGGGTCCAAGGCAAGCATATGCTGAATATTTGAATGAAGCAAATCTCATCAGTCGTGTTGAGCACAAGAATCTAGTGAAACTGCTTGATTGCTCTGTTGAAGGTTCCAGAAGGTTACTAGTTTAAGAATACCTCCAGAACAGTAGTATTGACAAGATTGTATTCGGTATACACTTGTTCTTAATCATTGAATGGATCTTTGATTTCTTTATTGTATTTCTTTTTTCAGTCGAAAGAAAAACACCATCTTTTTATTAAATAAACCTGATTAGAACAGGCGTCTGTTATGCTTCCTCCTCAAAAACTTAGATTAAGGATCTACCATCAAAACATAAAACAATAAAATCCTACTTACAGTTATTATTTCTCATATCCCCATAAGATTGTTTTATTTATATATGTAGCTTGCAGATAATATATTTACAGTATGTGTGTGATGCATTGCAGATGCAACAAAACGTCATTTACTTAAATGGAAAGAGAGGTATGAAATCATAGTTGGAACTACTGGTGGTGTGGCCTATCTTCACGGGGAATCTCATATTCGGGTCGTCCACGAGATATTAAAGCAAGCAATATTTTACTAGATTATAAACACGGACCCAAAATAGCAGACTTTGGGTTGGCCAGATTCTTTGCAGAAGATCAAAGCCACGTTAGCACTCGAGTTGCAGGAACTTTGTAAGAATCATCTCTTACTGTTCCCGACTAATTGTTTTAAAAAAATTAGAGCAAATGAAGCAATTACAACTCATAAATCTGAATATGGATCCTGCAATTTTGAGGCGGCTAGGTTGTGGGGATTTGATTGCATAGGAAATTCTGCAGAGGTTACATGGTGCCAGAGTATGCCTTACCCTGACAGTTGAAGGAAAAGGCAGGCTACAATTATGCAATTTACATGGTCCCGAGCAGGCTACAATTTTGCCCGGAATGTTATTTTCAATAGTAATTTGGATATTTTTCATAAAATTTGACCAATGGAGTGTTTGAATTGTTTTTCACCATCAGTATTGTCTATCAAGGTCACAATTTTGCTCGGAAGGTTATTTTCAATAGTAATAAGGACTTTCTCTTTTGTCAAAAAATAATCCAGACTCTCTCTTTTGTCAAAAATATTTTACCAATAAAATGTTTGAATTAACTTTCATAGTGGAAATGGATTCAATGCAATAAAAAATAGTTTGAGTACCCAAAATCATAAAACTTGACAACTGTAATCACTGTAATCAAAGTTTTCCAAAAATTCTATGAAATTTTGTCAAAAATCATATCAAAATTTCCATTATTTTTTTCATGAAACTATGTGTTTCTTTTTCATTTAAATAAATTTTGTTTTTTTTTTCATTTAAATAAATTTTATTTGAAATCCGTTTAGGTGAAAATCGGTCAATACCTTTTGGAAATATTTTTATTATGAGTCGACAACATCCTATCTTGTCACAGCATCATTTTTTCACAATGTGTTGCAGTGTGATTATAGAATGATTTTTAAATCCGGGAATTATTGAGATATGTGTACCTACTCTTCTCAGCGATGAAAAAATGTTTTTTAAATCTGGGAAATTATTGAGATATATATATATATGTATATGCTCTTTGACTATTCATCAAGTGCTGTTTATGACAAGGCATGATTTGGCTTTGGGTTTATCGAAGCTACTTCATTCCAACAAGTTTCTTCTGAATTGTTTTCGTCGCATCTTATGGTTGAGTTGTCTTTGTCCAGAATGATATGTCGAATTGCATCATTCTAACGACCATCTTCTGAGTTGTCTTTGTGAAGCATAATTTGTCCAAGTATATGATGGTATCTCTCATCCTTGATACCAGCATGGGAAATTTCAATATTTAATACCATCCATATTTTAAATATTTAATAACATCTTATTGTAAATAAATATTTATAAAAGAATTGAAGATTTAATACCGTCTATAAATATTTATATACATTTTAAATATGTATAATTTTTTCTATACATTTTAAATGTGATTTTATTGTAAATAAATATTTATAAAAGAACTAAACATTTATTTGATACCAAAAAAAATTAAATAGTGGATCAACATAGAAAAAAATTATTTTACATGCATTTTGTATTATCAAAAATTTTAAAAGTAGTAAAAATTAATTAAATTATAAGTTTATTATTATTATTATCATGATTATTAAAAAAATTAATTAATAAGTTATATATATAATTTTTTAACCATGTAGATTCATCTCACTTTATTTTAACGATTTTTAAAATAGACTTTGTTACAATACTATGGATTTTATCAGAGATTAAAATTGTAATCATTTGCTTATTAATTATTAATAATTAAATTAATATTCTAGAAATCCTATTTCAAAATAGTCACACTTAAAATGAGTTAACTCATTTTCATTATTTAAATATTTCTAAAAAAATACTATAATTTTTTATCTAATAAAATTTTAATTAAAAAATTAATATAATTATAAATCATAATTTTTGTTTAAATATTTTCTTTGTTCGAAAGTAATATGTAATAACAAATACTCAGTATTTGTAACATACTTGACCCCTTAATTACTTTTAGAGGAATGGGGTAATTCACATTTTTTTGTTTAATTACTGAGTTATCAATTTCATATATATATATATATATATATATAAACTTTTATTATGTCGTTGATTACCCAATGGGCTTTCACTCTTCGCATTAGTTGACGCCTTCTAGGTGGGTCCCACTAAACACGTCACCTATCAAGGCCTTGAGTTGGCAAGCGCCCAACATGCGGGCACGCCCAAGATATGCGACAGGAGCCTGTGTTTGATTAAAGGCGACTTGAGTGGAGGCATTCGGTCGAAGGCAACTTGAGGAGACTTTGGTTAAAAGCGTCCAATTAAAGGCATGTCGGTCGGGTGTGTTCAATTAAAGGCGTCGGGCAGGCGCCCACCCAACACAACGGGCGCACACGGGCAACACGGGTGGGATGGACTGGGTGAGTCAATCGGCTACCGGTGACTGTGTGACATGAGTCGAGTTCGCAGGTGGACGAGTGCTTGGATGGATGAGTGCCCAGGTGAGTGAACGAGTTGGGCAAGTCTACTTGGCAGGTGAGTTGGGCAACGTAGTTGTGGTCAAACGAGTTGGTCGGATGGGTGACGGGTGAACCGACGGATAAGTGAACAAGTTGGTCAAGTCAACTGGGCAAATGGACGCATCGGTGACAAGTAGGCTTAGTTGTGGAAATAAACGAAGGATCGCGTGTGTGGGAATAGGCACATGTCGGCTGGTTGCACATGGGTACGCTGACATGTAGTGCAACCAAGGGACGCGACAGTTCGTGGAGAAAACACATCGCACAAATGACATATAAATATAGAGTCATGTGGAGTGGTTGAGGATCATCCAACCATCAAATAACACAACTTCAGAGAGTGAACGAAGTGCGAAGGAAGGAGAAGCTACCAGTAGACGAACAGGGTGCAGTTCAGTAGTGAACACAGGACTGTGGGAAACTTTGTGGGTGGACAGAACTCGAGGTTCCCACAGGAGTGGCAGGCGGGCTGCTACATGGCATTATAGGGCAAAACACACCCGAATAGATGAACAGACAACGTGGGAAATTCGAGCAGTTGCACAACTATGCAGACCGTTACGATGGACATGTTCAGACTCTACACAACAGTGTCGCGGCTTGGGTAAATGGGCGGACTATGTCGTGTTAGCACCGGGTGGGCCGACGGGTGGAGTAAGGGTCATGGGTCATTGTAACTAATCATTGGGCCACTGGTGGCATAAGGCAAGTGCAGACCGAGGTCTACACAACGACAACATGGCAAGCCGCTATGGGAAACACGGTGGTAATCTGGGTAGTGCACGGTAGAGGTGCACAACTTTGGCATGAAGTGTGCATGTCGTTTAGAGGCTACACAACTTGGTGAAAATTGTAAGGTTTTGTAAATTGATATTTGCATATTTAATATATATTGGGCATACTTATATTTGGGAGTTTCCCCTCCATTTTACATGTGTGTACATTATTTATACACTTGTGATTTCCGTTGCATAAAGAAGATAATTGAGTAAAGATAATTGAAGTAATTTCCACTACATGATAAAACTTAGAAGTAAAATTGATTAAGTGTTGAGTAGGCGTAGCCTATGAGCTTAAGTAGTGGTGAAACGAAAAATTTCAGTGGTGCCACATCCGCCTCTGTGTGGTGAAAGACACCATCGGTGTAAGTGTGTGACAGTTGGTACTTGTTATAACTCAGAATTTTCCTTAAAAGTTATCAAAAGAAGGAATAAACCGGGGTAACCACAAACCGATCTTTTAAGTATAGGCTCTAGCCAACCTATGACTCAGAGAGGGTTCTATCTATATAATTTAACTTTGTTTCTTATGGGATTTTAGGCTAGTTCTTAGTGTTCTTTGGGGTTTTGGTTTTGATTTGAAGGTTGGGTGCTGGAATTCTTAGAGCAGATGGATAGAGCTACGTCTTCAAGACATTGGGTTATGGAGTCAACAAATGGATAGCAGGACTAGATCAATTCATTAAAGGGAATGTTCACAGGGCAGGCTAGTAGAGCAAAATGCAAATCTTTAGGCCTAATGGGTGAAGTAATTCTAACCACGGTGAAAGTGCACTCAATAATCCTTAGACTGGGATCAGAATGGAGAACATAGGATAATCATGAACAAAGGTCAATTAAGAATCCTTTGCTACTGATCACAAGAAATCACCTAAATTAAGGAGAAATCAGGAATTCCTTAACTTAGATATGAGTTGAAAACATTTAAATGCCTAACAGTTAAAGCCTAACAGTTAAAACAGAGTGCCATCAAGCAAATTCTGAGATATTATTCCATGTTATAGCATTCAGATTTAGATAAACATAATGGAAAAACTTTAAAGAAGATAACAAAACGTGAGAAAATACTTATTTGTATTTCGCCTTACACAAGAATCCTGTAAAATCTATGATCTTTATTCCTTGATCCAATAAGCCAATCCAGTCATTGATACAATAGAATTTCTGATTCGAGAGAAATAGTCTATAGAAATGTTTTGGAATCCACACTACATACTTCGAATTGTGAAGTATTTATACAAAAAACTTATTACAAAATATCTCAAAACAACTTGAGATTTATTCTAGGAAATACAAATATCTTCTAGCAAGAAGATAGAGACAGCTAATGAACTGTTTCTTGTTGTCCCTTTAATTATGGTTGTGCTGGCCTTTATGGTTGAGATGTAGCCCTTTATGCTGGCTGATAGTTGTGGCATTTTCACGCTGGAGTCTTCTTTACTTTGATCTTTCATCTGATACTCTTTGACCCTGCTACTCTTTGACCCTGTTGTGCTGTCTTTACCTATTTCATCCTGCTGCCTTCATATTTACTGTGTGGTAACTTTTAGCTGTTAATTTATCACAGTAACTCAATCACAGTTTTCCACCATTGTGCATCTGGTAATTTCACATTTATCATCCTCCTGTAAATCTCATCAGCTTCAGTATACTTTGCAAAATTGGGCTTGGTGAGGAACAAATGTTTTACCTCATGCTCAAGGAAAAACAAGTTCTCAAATGTGTCGTATAATACTTTTCCCATTGGCAAGGCTTTAATGGATGAGGAACTGGCTTGGTCCTTAGCCAATTTTATAAGTATATCCCCATAGTCCGACTATGTCATGAGTTTGTCATTAATGACCATAGGACTAGGCAGACCTTTCTCCCTCAAAATCTGAAATTTAGCCATAAACCTATCAATGGATACCTGCATATTGTGGCACTTTTCTTCCAAATTAAGCATAAGGTTCTTTTTTGAAAGGACCTTTCTTATTTCTAAAATGGTGGTAGTTGTTGAAAATAGCAACAAGAAATGCTAAAAATAGAAGTGCTAAAAATAGCACTACTATAAATAGCAGTTTGGGTACCAGTGTTGGACATAGAAACAAGGAATGAAAAATGGAAGTGCTAAAAATTACATTGTTATAAAAAGAATTTCGGGATAGATTCCAATGTTAGTTAGCCCTGAACTAAAATTGAGAAGTAAAATTCGAATTTGATCTTAACAACTGTTTGTAAAATAATTAATTAATTCATCTTGAGTTAATTAGTTGTAGAAAATCAAACATGAAGTCTATGTGGGGATATGCAACAGTTTCTCTATTGATTGAGGAATTTATCCATCAGTTAAAGAGATAAGGATGAGTTGTAATATTGAGTTGTAATTAGTTGGCTCAGTTAACTGAGTCAAGTCCAGTTAGATTAGTTCAAACAATTTGTTGAATTAATTGTGAGTTCAGTTAGTTAATGCTTGCATCCATGTAACTGCTGCTCTCCAGATAATTGAATATTATCTCATAAATAACTCATGCATGTCAGTTCAGTCAGAGACCCAGTTGAGATCAGAAGAAGGGATAGTGTACTATCAGTTGGAGGATTTTTCCTATATAGGAAACTCATCCATGCAGAAGGAATTATCTCCTTTACGTTTGTGCAGTTATTTATGAGCCAAGTGAGCAGTGTGAGGTGGGAATTCACACAATTGGAAGCACTGGACCCTAGGAAAAACTGCGCAAGGAAATAGGAGGCTTAGAGGGCTTGAGGAGGACATATACAGTGTCTATTCAGTCTGTGAGTTGTATTGTTTGATTGCAGAGAGAGCAAGATAGCTTGAGAGCTGATTCTTTTTGTAACTTGAATAATATTTCCACTTGTATGATAATATAGAGATTGGGGTTTTAGGCTGAGGTTTTCCCTGGGTTATTTATTCTATGTTAAGTGTGATTGATTTCTCATTCTCAGTTATATGTGTTCTCTTGATCTTGCTCAATTCGATTAAGCTTCCGCAAAGTTTGTTGTAGAAGTAGATCTTGTATTTCTTTAGTCTATTGCATAATCTGTTGATCTACAGTGGGAATTTCTACATGGTATCAGACTAAAGGTGATCAAAGTGCAAAACAGTATACAAGAAGGGAGAAGTTCGAAGTTTGAGGTTCCTGAATATAGAAATCGAGTTCTTATCACATCTTAATTTCACCAATGGCGTTCAAGGGTTTAAGACTCAAGTATGCCCTTGATGGCAGCTCCAATTATATAGCCTAAAAGGATAGCATGGAAGTGATATTAGAGGACAACGAGCTGAAAGAATTCAGTGATCAAGAAGTCCCCAAGCCCCCAGAAACTAATGCCCAAGAATTGGCACAATGGAAGGAATGTGTGGCAAGAGCAAGGAGAATCCTCCTGGAGGGAGTTCAAGACCACATTGTCTGGAGACTCCATGAGAAGGAAACACTGTTTTTGATGTGGAAAACATTGAAAGATCTATATCAGAACAACAACGATCAGAGGAAGCTGGCGCTGAAAGACAAGCTTCGGAAAATCAAGTGTGAAAAGGGCGACACGATCTCTACATATCTGAACAAGCTCATCACCTGCAGGGATGAGCTTGGAAGTGTAGGGATCATGACAGTCGATGATGACATGGCGAGTCTTGCTCTCCTCAGTCTTCCTAAGAGCTAGCATAACTACCAAGACTTGGTAAATGGAAGAAAGAAACTCCTAGATTGGGAACGACATTGGTTAGATCTGAGGCAGGAGGAGATATGAAGAAGCACCAGAGATGGATCTTCTTCATCCAAGGAGGATGAAGAAAATTGCGCCTTAGCGAGTAAGGCAAAGAAAGGGAAGGAGAAGGATTATCATCCCAAATCTAGTTCTTCCCATGGTGGGAAGAAGTTTGACAAATCAAAAGTGCGATGCTTTCATTGTCATGAGGTGGGCATTTTTCTACAAATTGTCCATTGAAGAAATCCAAGAAGGGATCCTTGGAAGGATCAGAAGGTGAGGCACTTGCATCACAGTTCGAGTTGGATTTCAATCTCATCGCATGCATGGTTTCATCCATGGTGGGATGTGGTTGATTTCTTGATAGTGGAGCTTCATTTCACATGACCGGCAACAAGAGTTTATTCAGTACCTTGGAGGAGAAAGATCCCCAGATACTCATAGCGATGGGTAATGATGAAAAGTATAGTGTCTTAGGTGTAGGCACAATTGTTTTTCAGAGGGAGCATGGAGCTCGCATTACCTTGACTGATGTCAAGTATGTACCAGGACTGAGGAAAAATTTGGTGTCGATCGCAATGCTGGAAGACAAAGGCTATGATGTAGTCTTCAGTAAGGGAAAGGTTTTCCTTCGACACATCACCACTAGACAGGTGAAGCAGATCGGTTCACGAGTCAAGAACCTATATGCTCTTGAGGTTCAAGATGCATGCAAAGCCTTGAGGAGCAAGGAAACTGTTGGAGACTTGGTGGTTGAGATGGAGAGTACACTACCTCTCAACATGCAGCGCCAGAAGAAGTCTCAGATAATTATGGAGGAGCCACAATTGGTGAAGCAACTTCAGGAGGTTGTGGAGTAGCCACAATTAGAGAAAATGAGAGGAGATCGAGTGGAGGCATCCACTCATGCAGAAACCCCCAGTAGGGGGAAATTTCGAGCCAAGTGGTTAAAGGGATCACATGCATCCATACCTCTAGGTAAGAGGTGGGGCGATGTGGAGTGACAATCCCAAGAAGGCTGGAATAGGGGCAGGATCATTGAGGTACCCAACCTATTTGATTAGATCTTGCTATGGGAGCCCTGATGAGGAGTAGCAGGAATGTCTGAGTGGGTAGAGACAGATGCAGATGGAGCAACAGAGAGAGCTACAATGCAGGAATCCCAAGACAGCGTAGAGCTAGCAGGCTGCAGCAATGCAAGAGGCGAAGGAGTGTTGCACCAGTGTAGGATTGCACAAAGAGGTGTGCAACTGTGCGAGATGCATGGAGTGTTGCAGCAACTCAGAGGTCACAGAGGGAGCACTTGTCAGCGACAGAGGGAGCTTCAGCATCAGAGGGTGTTTCTAGCCCAACAGGGAGGTCAGTTGGGAGATTTTTTTTTATTTCTGGAGTTGCTGGAGCAACAACATTTGGGACAAGTGTTGCATGCAGAACATTCCAAAGGTTCAGGATCGATTTCGAGTTGAATGCCTTTATTGTTGAGAGGGAGTGTTGAAAATAGCAACAAGAAATGCTAAAAATAGAAGTGCTAAAAATAGCAGTTCGGGTACCAGTGTTGGACATAGCAACAAGGAATGAAAAATGGAAGTGCTAAAAATAGCATTGCTATAAATAGCATTTCGGGATAGATTCCAATGTTAGTTAGTCCCTGAACTAAAATTGAGAAGTAAAATTCGAATTTGATCTTAGCAGTTGTTTGTAAAATAATTAATTAATTCATCTTGAGTTAATTAGTTGTAGAAAATCAAACATGAAGTTTATGTGGGGACATGCAACAGTTTCTCCATTGATTGAGGAATTTATCCATCAGTTAAAGAGACAAGGATGATTTGTAATTAGTTGGCTCAGTTAACTAGGTCAAGTCCAGTTATATTAGTTCAAATAGTTTGTTGAATTAATTGTGAGTTTAGTTAGTTAATGCTTGCATGCATGTAACTGCTGCTCTCCAGATAACTGAATATTCTCTCATAAATAACTCATGCATGTCAGTTTAGTTAGAGACCCAGATGATATTAGAGAAAGGGACAATGTACTATCAGTTGGAGGAATTTTCCTATATAGGAAACTCATCCATGCAGAAGGAATTATCTCCTTAAGGTTTGTGCAGTTATTTATGAGCCAAGTGAGCAGTGTGAGGTGGGAATTCACACAAGTGGAAGCACTGGACCCCAAGTAAAATTGCGCAAGGAAATAAGAGGCTTGGAGGGCTTGAGGAGGACATATACAGTGTCTATTCAGTCTGTGAGTTGTATTGTTTGATTGCATAAAGAGCAAGATAGCTTGAGCGCTGATTCTTTTTGTAACTTGAACAAGATTTCCACTTGTATGATAATATAGAGATTGGGGTTTTAGGCTGAGGTTTTCCCCGGGTTATTTCTTCTGTGTTATGTGTGATTGATTTCTCATTCTCAACTATATGTGTTCTCTTGATCTTGCTCAATTTGATTAAGCTTCTGCAAAGTTTGTTGTAGAAGTAGATCTTTTATTTTGCTTTAGTCTATTGCATAATCTGTTGATCTACAGTGGGAATTTCTACAGCAGTTTTGTCTTCAATGTTTAGCTACTGTAGCTCATATCTATTTTTGCTATTGAGAAAATGGATGAGTCTATTTTCATCTTTCGACTTATTTCCTAATTCCTCCTTCACTTTCTGGATAGCTTCAACAGCTATCTTCACTAGCTCTGTTTGCTCAAAAATCACTTGGATTGATGGCCAAATATCATTGACATAGTCAATGATATTGGCCCATAAAATTTCTTTGGTTTGTCCAAGTGGCTTCTCAAGTGTTAAATCCTTTTCTAGGATTTTGATCCTCTCACCCATTCTTTGGGCCCTTTGTGTTTCTTCTTTCTGCTTTAGTTGGGCCAATTTGCAGTCAGTTTCCAAACTTGCCACCTTTTCCTTCAATCCTTTCATCTCTGTAGCCTGGATAGACATATCTTCCATGAATTTCAAAAGTTCTGCTACTTTGTTCCCTGGTGCTCCTGTTGCTCTAGTAGATTATGTTGTTACTGGCAATGCTGTTGTAAGTGGAACTGTAGGTGCTAGTGATGCTGCCAAGGTAGAAGGAACTGCTGTGGATATTGTGGGGATGACAGTTCTGGAAGTTGTGGCCAAGTCAATTTGCTTCAATTGAATTAAAGTGTCCAACTCCTTCTCTGTCTCCTTGAGTTGATCATTTAGCTTCAGGACTAAGTCCATGAGTTCTTCATGTCCTTGTTGGGCTTCTAGAACTTCTACTATTTGTGGATGAAGTAGTCGGGGTATCTTTAGCTGTTTTTTCAATGCATCTATGTCATAATTCTTATTTTTAATAAGATGTTTTGCAGCTTTTATATCCTTGGGATCGTGTCCCAATTCAATTACTAAGTCCTCTAAGGACTTGATCCTAGTGTCCTTGGCCTATGAGGAGGCCTTCTCTAACTGGAATTGAGCCGAGATATTGTTCAAGAGTTCTGTAGCTGGTGGGAAGCTATGGCCTTACTAGTCAAAGTGGAGTATATCATCTCCCTTGTTTGCTTGTGTACCTCAATCTGGTCTATGTTATGGATATCCCTTGCCAGCACTTCAAAATCTATTTTCTTGAAATCTGAGCTTGTTCTTGGCTGTTGAGTTGTAGGTTTCACAAAGGTCATCTACAATTTCCCCTCCTTAATGTCAAAGGCTGACATTAGCCTTGTTTGATTGGTAGGGGTGAGTTTTAGGTATTGAGCATAAGTTTGGGCTTTGAGCCTCTCATTTCTAGCCTTGATTTCTTTATATCTTTCCTTGATGTCTTGGTCTTTGTCTGCAGGCATTCTGAAGGAAGATACTTCCACACTGAGTTTCCTTTCCAATACCTATGTTTGTGAAGTGGAAGGCTCTTGTATGCCTCCAGATGGAGTGGCAGGCCTGCTTCTTTCTGCTTCTGTATTGGTGATCTCAGCTGAGCCTTCAGTGTATTCCTGCTCAGAGGTTGGATTTAGCCTTTGCCTCTTGTTTGATTCCTGTTGTAAATCAGAGGTGGCCATCCCTGAAGTGGAAGCTCCTTCTCTATTTCTTTTTGGGGCCTTCTCCTCGTTCTGAGGAGTCTGCATGACTGGAGGAGTGCTCATGGTAGTTTCTGGTTTTTCTGGTACCTGCAGAAAAGAGTTGTCATCAAGCTGCTTTTCTAAATCAATAAGAGCATTCTCAATATCTACTCTAATGCTGTCCTGGTCTACTAGGGTACCTTCCACCCATTCGATTTGATTTGCATAAGCTTCTATCTCAGGTATGGGATGGTGAATGAAAGGTCCAAGCTTGACCTTTTGTCTTTTCTTTGTGATGAATTCCAAAGGATCGTATCTCCAGACAAAACTTCTTTGGAACTTCATCCTTTGTAATATTAAGTCTTCCTCTTGGCCATCCTCTCCGGACTTGCATATGAAGGGGCCTAGTTGGTCTTTTATTTTGAAATTGGCCTTCTTCTTGGCATTGACAAAGTTAATTTCATCTATATTTATAATTTGCCTATAGTATTCTAATGCAAACAACCTCATTGGGAGGTACCTTGGTAGCTTGTATGGTGCCAACATGCAACCATAAATCCTGATCTCTATATGGTTCTAGTAAAGGTACTTGTCACCAACTTTGGTATGTTTAGATAATTGGAGGACTCTTTTTATTTCTAGACTGATCCTTGGTGGAGGGATTCCAGTGAACATTGTCATGACTGGGTGTACAAATAAATCAATAAAATCAAAGTAAGAGTATGGAGACTGGTACTGGTCAAAGTCATAAATAGTTGCAGGTGGCTGTCCTGGGGTATAGATGGACATGAAAGCCAGGATGATTTCGTCAATGTAGTCACTAGTGGAATAACCCAAAACACAAGATATCATGGATACAATATTTCGGCCCCAAGGAGAAAAT
Source organism: Pinus tabuliformis (assembly GCA_031772625.1). NCBI lineage: Eukaryota > Viridiplantae > Streptophyta > Pinopsida > Pinales > Pinaceae > Pinus > Pinus tabuliformis. The sequence goes on along the minus strand of CM062818.1, from coordinate 653,987,997 downwards.
ATAGTTGCTACATATGGAGGGGGGTCTTTGGGGGTGTACTTCTCTTCTATGATGAAGGTTTGGATCAATTGGGCCAATCTTGCAGAGTTGAGTTTGGGATATAAGTCTAATAGGTCTCCAATTGAGAGGGGAGTTAGGTTTGGCCCTGGTTGGAGCTACAACATCTCATTGATAGACTCAGGAGTGATGGTGAAAAGTACTTTCTGGTCGTGAGACATGATGGTTCTGTGACTGGGGATGTAGCAAGCATAACACATATGTACAATTTCAGGAAAAATGTGGACTTGGGGGAAGTGGTACTTGGGCAAATTTGATTCCAAAAGGCAAATTTCATCAGCATGGTTCAGGAACCTATCCCTACTTTGGCAATGTATTTTGAGCAGGAGCTCTATAACAGTGGTATCTTTTATCTGGAAATCTCTATCAGCTAAGGGAAGGTGGTCCAGGTCCAAATGGGGCATGGAGATGGGTCTCACATCCATAGAAATAGGGGCTACCATTCTCAGTTCTTGTGGATTTGAGTAATGGGGGAGGGTAATTTGTAGTATTTAGGGCAACGATGTTTCAACAAGGTGTGCAATTTTTAATTAATTTTTATCTTAACTAAAACACTCAGCAACTGGTTACTTTCGAAATTGACAAGGTATTTGGTGAATTCTGGTTTAAATACCTAGAACTAGGGGTGAATTGGTTCTGAGCAGGGTGGCTAGCGACTGCAAGTGGTTGAATGGCTTTGTATAAGCTGCAAGGTTGACTGGGTTGTCTGTGGTGTCTTTTGAGTAAAATTGTATGTAGGTTGGCAGCTTCGACGTTTGCAGGTGTCGTGCATGTGTACAGAGGCTTGTAGATGAAATGTCAGCGAAAACAAACAATTTGGGGATTTTTGGCTTTTATACGTAAAAAGTTAGTTTTGGCAGGTATAGGGTGAACATTGTTGATTTGTTGCGTAGTGGGAGGGTGGTAAATGGTTTATATCACACCGCTTTTGGGTGCTTGGTGGTATTCGGGAGGGGCCGCCCGATTCCATTCATCGGATGACATGTATCATTGGAGGCTAGGGGAGAAACCACTCTATTGGGTGGTGTTGAAGCCCAGAAAATTAGGTCTACAACAAGGGGGATACCCACCCGATCCGGACCTTGGTTGGCAGCTCCTTTTCCGTTTGGTATAGCGGGTCCGACTGGGGATGTGGGACCAGTTTCCCAATTTGTGTGTGTGTGTGAGAAAGATCTGATATTTCTGTTTCTAACAGTTTCTAAATGTAATACTTTTATTCTAATTCTAATCTAATAATAAAGAAACTATATTCTAATGACAGAAATATGTAAATCTACACTAACCCGGGGTGTGATTTTTCTTCTATGCGATCTAAAATGATTTCAAACAACAACTGGTAATAAAGATCATTCAGCTGTTATAAGAAAAGAATTCAGTACAGATGAACTACTTCGTATAAAAAGTTAGACGAAACAGTTGTGCAAAACATATCGCATAATGAGCTATTCATACACTAAGCATAAATAAATAGCTATCACCGTACAAAAGTGCCAAATGATAACTCAGGCATTCATACATTAATATATAAATAATTGAAATGAACATCACTTTAACACAAGGCAGAAATAGTTAAGAGATAGAAATACCATTTATAACTAGTCCTACTCATGAGCTTCAAGTGATCACGATTTATCTTTCCTTGATGAAATATCCACTAAGAGTACAAAAGTGCAACATCAGTAGCAGATATTAAATACAAACATTAATAAATCCTGTTCCATTCATTCATCAAAACCTCCTCAGAGGGTACAAAAGTGCATGTTGTGGGGATAAGTTTTTGATAAATTTCAGGACCCTTCTCTAAATGCATGAGAAGGGTTTAAATACTACTAAACTAATTCTAAAAATAAATTATTACAAAAATGTAGGATGCGGTTTAAATGACCGTCCTCTTTTCAGGAAAATAAAACAAAATTAAAGCTAAAATTAAATCTAACATTAAACTACTTCTGTATTTGGTCCTTGAAATCGCACGCATGCAGCATCTGTTTGAGCAGAGTCGGCTGGCTGACTTCCGCTTTTAGCTGAGCTGAGAAAACAGAATCGACAAGAGCTGGCGCCATCTTTTCAGCCGAATTGATGATACACTTAACAGTCATCCACTGGCTATGTGGCTTTACCAAGTAAGCCCAGTAATAATCCCAGTTCAACTTGGTTAACCCTTGGATTGCTTGTGCCTTTTCTTGAGCTTTCTGTTTCCAATCTGCCTGTACTTTTACTTTCTTGCGATTTTTGGGACTTGCAGGTGGCTGGGCAACTAGCGGCTTTTCTTTTTTAGGTGCTAATCGTGCATTGAAAACTGCCTCTGTTTCTCGATCCGGGTTTCCTTGATGCGTTTTTCGCCTTTTGCGCTTTTTCCTTCCAACAGATATAAAGTTCAAAATTTGTAAAAATAATACTTCTGTGAACTCTTGACCTTGAGTCTTAAACTGTTTGTTTCTGATTTCTGCGCTGTCCAGTATCCACTTGACCATGTCTGTATATGGGAGGATTTTTGGCCTTGCTGCTATCCGGTGTAAGAATGAGTAGGCTAGCTCTAAAAGGGACGCTTATGAAGAACCATTTGAGCCTACGCTAGCAACTACTTCCATTACTCTGGGATTTTCCTCTTCGAGCAGATTATACATGCCTTCCCATGTAGCTATTCCCGCGTCTCTGTTACAGGCCATGTCTGTATATAAGGGTGCCATTTCCTTTTCTTTTGAGCTTGGGGCTTTGCCTTTCTTTCCCATTTCAACCTGTGTAATGCTTTGTATCGGCCTCTGTCCTCCGTTCCTGCAATTCACGAGAGAAGCAAAAATGAATGACAATGAAGGGTGATGGGAAAAGTTTTAAATGCCGCAGACATATCAAGCATACCACCTTACGTGAAATGATTCTTTCGATAAGCACGCACCCAAAATCCATTAAAACTGGCAACTACCTCATTTATTAGCATTAAAGCGCATGACTATGTGTTAGCTTAGGGAAATTTTTTTTTCTTGAATAACGCACCAAAAAGATCTGCGATGAAGTTATTTTGGGATTTGCTTCACAACATCGCAAATCGAAACATCGCAAATCGTAATATCGCAAAATCGCAATATCGCAATATTGATCGCTCGTGACATCGCATTAGTATTATCGCTGCATCGCGAAATCGCAATATCGCAAATCGAAGAAATGTTATGTATGACAGACTTCGTTAACTTGTTTTTTGCGATATGCAATCTTGCGATCGGCGTTATCGCATATCGGCAATTTTAAAGTATTTCAACGTGAATTGTGCTGACTGCGATGCGATATTTGTTTTATCGCATATCGCGATCTCGCAAATGTTGGAATTGTGCTTGTAAGGTGGCATCCTGCTATCTTATGCGATGTGATATTTCCTAAGGAAAGATTTTATCTTACCTTATCATAAAACTTAGCTTTTTTGGATTTTCCAAGGGGATTTCCTAAGTTTATGATGGTAATTTTATTCAAAAAGGAAATTTAAACACTAATTTGATTTTTTAGATTTTTAACTAAGGGTCCCCTCTTATTTAGTATTAGGAATAATACTCAATAAACAAAACGGGGGTTGTTGATGGCCACAACAATTGGCGATTCACTTGGAAGAACCAGTTATCTCTGCTGCTTTTTGAATGCTCAAGACTTCCAAAACAAATTTTTTTCCAGAAAGTTAAACTTTATTATAGAAAGATAAAGTACATTATATTCTAACCTGTCAATGACATTTTGTTTCAACTATTTTCAACTTTTTGATTATTTGCTCCCTCAAGCTAGTCCTTGTATTTACATCAGTCATTACTTGGCTTGTAAAGATAAAACAAGACTTCTCTGTAAACCAGTTTTAAATATGCTCATTTGTCGTAGATAGAGCCTCTGCTGCCAGCAGGCGTTTATAGCCTCGACAGGGTTACCTGTTACCCAGCAATGATCCTGTAGCCTACTTAAAGAAACCCACAATTCCCAAAAAGGAATCCATATCTACACTATTACTTTAATTTTTCCCTTTTATTCTTAAAGAGCAATGTCTTGGTTTGGTGGCCAATTCATGACACAGTCATTCACTGATTTATAACTTTGCTGAACAAGCTGGCTCGTGATGAGACCCCTTGCCTTTTGATTGTAACAATCTTGAGTCTTTGCCCTGTTGTGGTATGCAGTATTGGCAAAATCAGCAAGTTATAGCATCTGTGATTATGATAAGCCGGCTCGTGATGAGACCTCTCACTCTTTAAGACAAAGTGTATCCTTGGATTGTTCCTCTGAAAGTTGTGATTCCTTAGTAGGGAGGAAGTCATTGTTTCCTTAAGATAGCTCTGGACGACAATAGTAAAGTTTTTGGAAATAGCTGTTCTACAGAGAATCTTTATTTTGTTATTGATACCTTTCGTTGCACTGATATAAAACAATTTCTCACTAAAGGTTGTGTTCATCAAATTTTTATGAAGTTGAAACTAGTATCATATCTAGGCTAGAGTTTTTAACTGTATCTTTCAATAATAAAGATCAATTTTCCAAAAGATTTGCTATTTATACAAGCGAAAGATCAAAATTTGAAAGAGAATTGGTGTCTTTTTCATAAATGCCTATCGTACCCATTCAAAACTAGTTTTATTATAAAAAGAAAAACAACTATTCTACAAAAATAGAAGACTGATCTTCTATGGAAAATATTTCTTGAGAATTTGACCATTAATAGGTAAAGAATCCCTCTTCCCTGCTAAATCTTGTAACATGAAGGTCGATGGACCTATGATTTCTACAATTTGAAAAGGACCAAGCCACATTCTTTGAAGTTTTGTATGTTTTCCCTTTTCCTCATGAGCCTTGTCCCATTTTAAAACCAAATCTCCTATCTAAAAATCTTTTCTGGATACCATATTGGAATCAAAAGAGGCTTTCACCAATGCTTGATGATGAGCGTGCGTAATCTTAGCCCTTTCTCATTGTCCTTCTAATTTAATTAATTCCAGCTGCCTAAGTTGTAAAGAAGAAGTTGGTACTTCATCAATGTACTGAACTAAGGCTAAAGAGGGAATTGCTAGATGAGTTGGAAGAACCACTTCTTTCCCATAAACTAAATTAAAGGGAGAAGTGCCGATAGAGGCTTTCTGCATTATTCGGTTTGCCCATAAAGCATATATTAAAGATTTATGCAAATTTTTATGATTTTGGTCAATGGTTCGCTTGATGATTCTAATCAAGTTCTTATTTGTGGACTCGGCTAAACCATTGCCTTATGGATAGTAATTGGCAGAATATTTAAGTTTGAAACCTCTTTTGAGTGCAAACTCAGTCATTGCATTACCAAAAAAGTATGATGCATTATCAAACATTAAAGCGGAAGGCAATCCAAACCTGGTGATTATGAACTGATCCATAAATTCAATGATATTTTCAGCATTAGCCATCTTGAGTGGAATTGCTTCTACCCATTTAGTAAAGTAATCTGTCGCTGTGAGGATATATCTATGCTATTTAGAAGAGTGAGGAATGATCTCACCTATTATGTCCAATCCCCACTGATCAAAAGGTTGTTTGATGGTAACTGGTTGCAGTGGCAAGGATGGTTTCTTTTGTCTTTCGGCAGCGGTTTGACAGACTTGACATTTCCTTACGTAGTTATGTGCATCTTTGAATAATGTGGGCCAGTAGCAGCTTGCGCGTAAAATTTTGTGAGCAGTTGCATCTCCAGCGTAGTGTCCACCCGCTGGCCCATCATGGAGTTCCTGCAAAACTTTTTCAGCTTCAGCTTTATCAAGACATCTAAGTAGAACAGAATCATAATTTATTCTGAAAAGAACGTCATTTACAAGTTGATATTGTTTGGCTTTTAACCTCAGGGCTCTTTTCTTGGTGTGATCAAGGTTTGGAGGAGCATATCCATTCTTTAAATAATAAATAATATCAGCATATAATGACTCAGCATCGTTTAGGCTTACCTTGTATACTTGTACCTCTTCAGATGGATTTTCGGGCATTAGTGATGCTCTTGCCAGTAGTTTGCAAAAGCCTTGACCTTTTACAATGTTTGTTGGTTTGATTTCAACATCATATTCTTGTAAAGCAGTAACCCAATTTGCCCTTTTCTCACCCACATCCTTCTGTACTAGAAGATTTCTTACCGCTGGAAACGGTACTATGATCATGGTATGTGTTTTGAGTAAGAAAGGTCTGAAATATTTAATTGCTTTAAAAACATCATAAGCTTGTTTTTCCACATCTGAATAATTCAATTAAGCACCTTGTAAATTGGAACTGAAAAAAGCAATTGGGGTTTCCGCCTTCTTTTGATTTGCTTGAGTGAGTATCGCAGCATATGACTCATCCGAGGCAAAAGTGTACAAAATAAAAGGACCGGAAAAATTCGGAGTTGCTAACGATGGAGCATTGATAATGGCTTGTTTGATCAGGTTGAAAGCCTCATGTTCGTCTTGGCCCCATTTAAATTTTGTGTTCTTTTTAATCATGGCTTGTAGAGGAGACACGATTCTAGAAAAATCTGGGATGAATCTCTTTACAAAGTTGATCTGGCCAAGGAAAGATTGCATGGCTTTCTTGTTGTGAGGTAAAGGAACTGCGGAAATTTCTTTGATTCTGTCAGGATCAATGTGAATTCCAGATTTTGACACTATGAATCCTAGAAGCTTTCCTTCACTTAATGCGAAAAAGGATTTTTTCGGGTTAAGCGAAATCCCATACCTTAAACAACGTTGGAAGATTTGTTTTAAATCCCTGAGATGGTTGTTTCGTTTCTTGGAATAAACAGTAATATCATCCAAATAGATTACTACTGACTTATTAACTAACCCTTTGAATGCGATGTCCATGGCTCTTTGAAATGTGGCACCCACGTTAATCAAACCAAATGGAATCTTTTGATATGCGTACGTGCCCCATTTAGTTCTGAAGGTAGTTTTCAACTGATCGTCGAGATGTACCAGCACTTGGTTGTATCCTGAGAATCCATCCAAGAATGACATTAATTCTGAGCCCACAACTGCCTGCAGTATTTGTTCCATGGGAGGTAAAGGAAAATTATCCTTTTGGCAGGCCTTGTTAAGGTTTCGAAAGTCAATGCAGATTCTGATATCTCCGTTTTTCTTTCTAACAGGTACCATATTGGAGACCCATTTAGAATGTCTAATGGGAAAGATTATCTTGGCTTTTAGTAACTTGTTGAGTTTAGTTTTAATCTGATTTTATAAATTTGGATGGATCTTTCTCAACTTCTATTGGACAGGTTTTTCATTATCGATCATTGGGATAATATGTTGGATGATGGAGGTGTCATATGTTTTGAGTTCATCATAATTCCATGCAAAGACACTTTTGTATTGTTTCAAGAGACGAATATATGCTAATTTGTCTTCAGGGGCTAGGCCAAGGCCTAGGTTGATGTTCTGTGGTTTGGCATCAGTTCCTAGATTTACTAATTCATAGTTCAAAGTTGGACTTTGGAGTTTTGAATTAGTAGATCTTTTAAATCATAAAGGTCCTCTAATTTGACTACTGATTTAGGTATAGCATTGTTAATACTATCCTGTTGCAATTGTTGGTCATGTTGGTCTTTGTCAATTATTTGATTGGTGTAGGATCCTTCAGATGTGAGAAAACTCACAATATCAGGATTATCATTGAAAATTCTCCAATTGGTGATCTTATCAGGGATAGATGGTCTAGAAATTAATTCAATTGAAAATCGGTCAGGACTAAAATCTTCTGAAGGAATGAGCTTGGAAGCTACGTTGGCTAAGAGGTCTGCGCTAGCATTCTGGAGTCTGGGAATTGACGAGATATTAAATGCTATAAAATGTTCAGTCAGATCTTGAACTAAAGATTGGTAATGCTTTAAATGACCTGATAAACAGTGTATAGTATTGCGTACCTGTCTGATTATTATTTCAGAATCTCCGAAAATTTGCAGATATTTGACGCCTAATCCGATTGCCTTGTACAAGCCTTGGACTAGAGCTTCGTATTCTGCGGTATTGTTGGTGCACTCGAATTCGAGTCTGCAAGTTAACATGGTTTTATCTCCCTCTGGGCTTACTAACACACATCCTGCTCCTGCTCCTTCGTTAGACTTAGAACCATCAAAAAATAATTTCCAAAACAAAGATTTATTTACAGGACCATCTATAAAATTAATGCATTTAGAACTATCTGTACTATTTAACTAGTACATATACTCAAGTAAATATTGTTTTACCTCCACAATATTTATTCACACTAATGCATAATTCTCTTTAAGAGATCTAACTCATTAGTTCTACTAACATGTATAACACAATCGTTATATCTTCATACATGTAATAAACTGTTGTTTCTATGCTTAAGCACATATGTTCTTTTCACATAGTTATTTTTCGAGAACTCAACATAGTTTCTCTATCATACAAAGAACATAACTCTTATATCACAATGACTATTCTTTGTGCATACATTAGCTTATCATAATAGCCCTTCTTTAATATATGCAACACATATTCCCTTCACTAGAATACTACCATCATTTCATGTAACAAATCTCATACTTCTTTCTTAAAGGAAGTCATTATAACCCCATTTATTTATCTTCCTATAAGTAAGTTCCTCATGCTTTCTCTTTCAAGAAAATATTGGGAATACCCATCTTTATGCATAAAAATCAAGAAATAATAACAAGGTTAACTTACCCTTTTTATGCACCAGACTAGAAATCGTCCCAACTCATCTAGCAAGACAATCTTTTCAAGAGATTAATATTTCCAAGATAGTTAACTTAATACTTTCTCTACGTACACCCAAAATCATATTTCCAATGTCACAACAGCTACCCTTATGTGCATGCAACATGTGTCTTTTCCTAACACAATTACTTTTACTTAAATTCACATAATATTTTCGTGAAACAAGTATGGATTCTTGATATGATATGAACACTATTCATATGTCTTTTAAGGAAAGAACCTCTATTTTTGTTTCCAAGAAAACTCTCATAAAAGCCTTCATATTCATACATGAAGTATGCACTCTTTTTCTGGAAAGAAACTATAGAAATGAATATCTATGTGTCTAGAAACACATCATTAACTATTTCTATCATGCATGTAATGCATAATCATTTCACAAGAAACTTAGAGATTAGCTAGTATCACAATGCAATAGCATATATCCCTTTTCAAGAAACCTTTATTAATAAAAATACACATTTTAATTCAAAGAAGACTTGGCCACTTTTCAAGCTATGTCCTCAGGAAGTTTATATGCCTCATCTTCTTTTGTCAAGAAGATATTTTGGCTATATTTAGCAAGGATTTTAATCCAAGAAAATGATAAGAGACAAGCATTTCACACACAAGACTCACATGTAGTCTTTCTAAGAGGAACTACCTATTTTCTTCACCAAGAAAACATATATAAAATAATCAATCTTTAACATATTTTCTTTACCAAGAAAACATGTTAAATATTCAATCTTTTACTGCATGCACTGACATATTTCCTTTACCAAGAAAACATATAAAATAATCATTCTTTTACTGCATGCATTAACATATTTTCTTACCAAGAAAACATACAAAATAATCATTCTTTTACTGCATGCATTAATATGTTTTCTTACCAAGAAAAACATACAAAACAATCATTCTTTTATTACATGCATTATACCAAGAAAACATACGAAACAATCATTCTTTTACTGCATGCATTAACATATTTTCTTACCAAGAAAACATATTAAACAATCATTCTTTTACTACATGCACTAAAATTCTTTCTTTACTGAGAAATATTCAGAATGATAAGAAGATTCCTAGCTTCATCAAAGAAACGCTCAGAAACTTAGGCACTTGTAGAGGAAAGAACCTTCATGTCAAGACGTTGTGCCATGAAACCCTTACATACAGAAAAATACTAGAATGAACCCTGCTTTGTCCTCTTGATGTATTACTTCTGTGTTAAACCCGCCAGCAAAGGAGGGCATGGTAAGAGACTCACTGCGAAGGCAAACATTGAGAAAGAGGAACGAAAGCTTACCTTAAAGAACATGTACTTTAGCTGAAAGATGTATGATGCCAAACCCGTACTCGCCCTCTTACCTGGAGGTTTTGATAAATGTGAACAGGGGTTGAAGAGGAGGTGTCTCCTAGCAGTTCAATCTGTACAAGCTCCAGAACAAACCTCCATCAAGCTTACCTTGCTGTAGGTTCAAACAAAAACTGACAAGATTGTAGCAGAGTCCTCCCCCTAATAATCAATGGCAGCTCTTAAGACGTAACACCCAAAGTGCCCTCTGATTCCCTCCTTTTTGATTTCATCCTCAATCTTGTTTCTTGAATATCAAGAATCAACTTTTATAACTGATGCGTAACTTTTAAAGTTACTATTTCATAACTGATCGATTTACCTTGAGTTATTTATGAGAGGGATATGACATACTCCCCCCCTTAACAAGAACACCGTCCTCGATGTTCATCTCTCGTTGGAACTTTAGATTTTACTCATGATATAACCATATAACCACACAAAAAGTGATCCTTTCACTTTAAAATCAAAGATTTCATTCCAAGAAATGACAATAAACAAAATAGTAATGTTATAACATAAGAAAAATCGAGAGCCATAAGCACTCATAACTGCAAAAATTTGCAAGTTCTAATTGCCACCACTTGGCCCTTATTCAAATTCAAAAACCAAAATCTATATCAACTTACCATTACTTACCATCTAGTCTTAAAAATCATGAGCACTTTCACATAAGCATTTTAATAGTGGTTAGACAACCCATCAACCCTCCATGGTAAGTAATCCTGTAATGTTTGACAAACAAATTCAATCGCATTAGTCATAATATTGTGAATCAAATGAAATATTTTTAACTATCAATCAATTGCGCAATGTTAGATGATTTTTAAATCACAGTACTTTTACAAGTACTTAAGAGCTCATCACTGCCCACATGCACACTGAATTAACTCTCACTAAAGACATCCACAGAGTACTTCTAAAAGTACCAAAAAAGCATCTAGCTCTCTAAAAGTCAACCACTGCATCAAGTGAATATTGCCTTAGCCCCTACTAAGACGTTCCCAAGATTAGTAACACAATAAAGGAATTAAAATTTTCAATAACTCCTTATTGAGCACTAAGCTTATTTCTTGTTAAATGTGCATGACATTTTTACACATCTATATATGAAATTCATTTTTAACATAACATATAGCTGATTAGTTAATTCCTTTAGCTATGAGAACCACAATAGGCTAAAGAATTCCCAACCCAAGGGAACTGGTTTCCACAACCCGATCGAGTCATTTTCACATCCAGACAGTTTCTTTGATAGAGACCTTATCAGGTCTAACATGGAATTCCATTGGCCAACTAGCTCAAGAATTCCAATGACCACATAAAATATTTTCCCTTATTGAGATAATTTATCTCTAGGGAGAAGAAATCCAGGCAGACAAGTACCATCAACCCCTCCGAGAAGGTAACTGCCATCAACCCAAGGCATTCTAGCCTTTCACAATCCAGGCAGACAAGTACCATCAACCCCTCCGGGCAGGTAACTGCCATCAACCCAAGGCATTCTAGCCTTTCACAACTATCTGCAACTGTCTGGCATGTTAAATTTCTCTTTTATCACTATCCCCAAAGTAATTTACATAATGAACCATATAATCATTATCGTTAACAAAACAAACATGCATGTATACCATGCATCTACACTTAACCCTCAACATGGGTCCACAACATCTAGATTGTTAGGAAACACAACTGACATACATGTTGTATGCATTCTGATTTCCAAATAACACAATCATGCATATCATATAACATTATTCTTTCTCATTTATGATTGCAATTCTCATTGCAACATTTTACATGACGAGTTTTCTTGTTGCCATTAAGCTACCACTACTTAATCCCATTAGCAACATTAGTTATACATATGCATCCTTTAACAAGTATTCACTTCCCTAATCCTTTTAGTTTGCGGCACAATACTATCATGCATAAAAGTATATGCAATATTCATTACTGTATAGATGTCAACAATAGTTGAGCTAATAATCTAAACATTTCCAATTTCCCTCAATGTATTGCCATCAACAGACCAATACATGAAGTAACCACCATAATCACTTGCTTGCAAATTGTAATAAGCTTAAATCAAATTAAATTCATGCACATAAGTGCTATTAATTAGTCATACAACACTAACCAATCACAACTACCAATCATCTTAATGGAACCATGGCAAAACTTAATCAAAATTAGCTATGATAATCAATTCTCGCTACTTGACTCATTGCATATTTTCAATATCTAAAGGGGTTCTTCTAATATCCTTTTAAAAAAATTTGTCATCCTATTCAAGGATGTTCCCCATAATTTATATTCATGCATTGGCTCATTAAGTTTTGTTCATTGTAACTTCAATCTTGTTTAATAAATGCATCATTGTTATTGCCATATTTGCAAATCAAAAGTGGGTAGTTGATTGTCACTTTCCTCAATGAGTGTTCAATATTGTTCATAAGTGTAATGAGCATTCAATATTGTTCTTAAGTGCGACAAAAGTTTCATTGTCTTTTATCCTCATCAGGAATCCGATGTCATGAACATAGTTATGCAACAACTTTATTACTTACTACTCAAAGCAGTTTAAACACAAATCACACTTATCATGCCGAAAGTAGTGTACTATGTAAATCAATATGTGAATGGTTAAACTCATACCTGAGTTAATGCCCACTGACGGCGTACCTCAATTTCCTTTCCGCTTACCAATTCCCAAAGACACCAGTGCTGCAACCTTTAGCTCTGATACCACTTGTAACATACCTCGGTAACCTCGCATGTAAAAGTAGGGAGTTAAATTTTTTTTTACACAAAATTACCCACAAGTAATTATCCAATTCAAAACTCCACAATTCCTCATTAACAATTAGATATAATGCTCATTAGTATATCAAGTAAATTGCAATAAAAGACAGTAAGTTGCATAACCATTAACCACCACTGTGGTAGCATGAATTGTTTCATGAATCCTTGCATCCATTTCATGATTTTCCTTAACCATATTAATTAATCACATACTATGGACATTATGATTATCACATCAAATAAAGAATCATCATCATCAAACTGACACAAAAGGCAATCACACCATTGAACACCGATATACCCTGGAAACCCCGTAGGGTGAAAACCAGCGAACTTTTAATCTTATTATTAAACACTCGTGACGGATTTCACCCCTCACTCAATGGATTATAAGGGATTCCATCCCTTAACCATTGTTATAAAATTATTACAATGAATTATCATTAAGTTGTCACATAACTAGCTAAAAGCTAATACAGTTTCTATGTAATCTTTTACTTACATACCGCCACATGCAACATTCCTTGTGGCATGATTGTTCTAGCAATGTACAATCCTGCAACTCGAACTCATCTGCATGGACCATCAATCCTTTTCTTGCCACCATGTTAAACATCACTTTTCTTTGGCACCGACCGCCATCGCTTCCTGTCAATGTTGTCGTCAACAAGCTTGGGCAACAAGATTAGATACCATATTAATGAATTACAATGAATTATCATTAAGTTGTCACATAACTAGCTAAAAGCTAATACAGTTTCTATGTAATCTTTTACTTACATACCGCCACATGCAAGATTCCTTGTGGCATGATTGTTCTAGCAATGTATGATCCTGCAACTCGAACTCATCTGCATGGACCATCAATCCTTTTCCTGCCACCATGTTAAACATCACTTTTCTTTGGCACCGACCGCCATCGCTTCCTGTCAATGTTGTCGTCAACGAGCTTGGGCAACGAGATTAGATACCATATTAATGAATCAATAATCAACCTCTAAAAGAGATCTTTTAACATCTACTCATATGCATGAGCAAGCATGACATACTATTTAACTAGTACATATACTCAAGTAAATATTGTTTTACCTCCACAATATTTATTCACACTAATGCATAATTCTCTTTAAGAGATCTAACTCATTAGTTCTACTAACATGTATAACACAATCGTTATATCTTCATACATGTAATAAATTGTTGTTTCTATGCTTAAGCACATATGTTCTTTTCACATAGTTATTTTTCCAGAACTCAACATAGTTTCTTTATCATACAAAGAACATAACTCTTATATCACAATGACTATTCTTTGTGCATACATTAGCTTATCATAATAGCCCTTCTTTAATATATGCAACACATATTCCCTTCACTAGAATACTACCATCATTTCACGTAACAAATCTCATACTTCTTTCTTAAAGGAAGTCATTATAACCCCATTTCTTTATCTTCCTATAAATAAGTTCCTCATGCTTTCTCTTTCAAGAAAATTTTGGGAATACCCATATTTATGCATAAAAATCAAGAAACAATAACAAGGTTAACTTAGCCTTTTTATTTACCAGACTAGAAATCGTCCCAACTCATCTAGCAAGACAATCTTTTCAAGAGATTAATATTTCCAAGATAGTTAACTTAATATTTTATCTACGTACACCCAAAATAATATTTCCAATGTCACAACAGCTACCCTTATGTGCATGCAACATGTGTCTTTTCCTAACACAATTACGTTTACTTCAATGCACATAATCTTTTCGTGAAACAAGTATGGATTCTTGATATGATATGAACACTATTCATATGTATTTTAAGGAAAGAACCTCTATATTTGTTTCCAAGAAAACTCTCATAAAGCCTTCATCTTCATACATGAATTATGCACTCTTTTTCCGAAAAGAAACTATAGAAATGAATATCTATGTGTCTAGAAACACATCATTAACTATTTCTATCATGCATGTAATGCATAATCATTTCGCAAGAAACTTAGAGATTAGCTAGTATCACAATGCAATAGCATATATCCCTTTTCAATAAACCTTTATTAATAAAAATACACATTTTAATTCAAAGAAGACTTGGCCACTTTTCACACTATGTCCTCAAGAAGTTTATATGCCTCATCTTCTTTTGTCAAGAAGATATTTTGGCTATATTTAGCAAGGATTTTAATCCAAGAAAATGACAAGAGAAAAGCATTTCACACACAAGACTCACATGTAGTCTTTCTAAGAGGAACTACCTATTTTCTTCACCAAGAAAACATATATAAAATAATCAATCTTTAACATATTTTCTTTACCAAGAAAACATGTTAAATATTCAATCTTTTACTGCATGCACTGACAAATTTTCTTTACCAAGAAAACATATAAAATAATCATTCTTTTACTGCATGCATTAACATATTTTCTTACCAAGAAAACATATAAAATAATCATTCTTTTACTGCATGCATTAACATATTTTCTTACCAAGAAAACATACAAAACAATCATTCTTTTACTACATGCATTAACATATTTTCTTACCAAGAAAACATACAAAACAATCATTCTTTTACTGCATGCACTAAAATTCTTTCTTTACCGAGAAATATTCAGAACGATGAGAAGATTCATCGCTTCATCAAAGAAACGTTCAGAAACTTAGGCACTTGTAGAGGAAAGAACCTTCATGTCAAGATGTTGTGCCATGAAACCCTTACATACAGAAAAATACTAGAACGAACCCTGCTCTGTCCTCTTGATGTATTACTTCTGTGTTAAACCCGCCAGCAAAGGAGGGCACGGTAAGAGACTCACTGCGAAGGCAAACATTGAGAAAGAGGAACAGAAGCTTACCTTAAAGAGTATGTACTTTAGCTGAAAGATGTATGATGCCAAACCTGTACTCGCCCTCTTACCTAGAGGTTTTGGTAAATGTGAAGAGGGGTTGAAGAGGAGGTGCCTCTTAGCAGTTCAATCCGTACAAGCTCCAGAACAAACCTCCATCAAGCTTACCTTGCTGTAGGTTCAAACAAAAACTAACAAGATTGCAGCAAAGTCCTCCCCCAAATAATCAATGGCGGCTCTTAAGACGTAACCCCCAAAGCGCCCTCTGATTCCCTCCTTTTCGGTTTCATCCTCAATCTTGTTTCTTGAATATCAAGAATCAGTTTTTATAACTGATGCGTAACTTTTAAAGTTACTATTTCATAACTGATCGATTTACCTTGAGTTATTTACGAGAGGGATATGGATTTCAGAGATCTGTGGCTTGAATCTTTTGAATCATTGACCGAAGAATCCACAGTTTTATCATTTTTGAACCAACGTTTCAAATCCCAAATGGGATCCATCTTCAGGATGAGAGAATGATGATGACAGAAGAGCAGCGGAGAAATAATAAATAGTGATGAGGATAAAACATTTTAGAATAACAAACTTGTCGGCTGAATTAATAATTTTTAATTATTAATTATATTAATTATATTATTATTATTAATATATTAATTAATATTAATTATATTAATCATATTGTTTATTAATTATAATACTATTAATACTAATTATATTAATTATATTATTAATATTAAATATATTATTAATATTAATTTGTTTTAGTATATAATATTAATTTTAATATGAAATTAATTTAATTTTATACCTATGGAAGTATTAATTCTAAAATGAAATAGATTTTAACCTAGGGAATATTAAAATATTAATATTAATTATATTAATAATATTATTAATATTAATATATTATTAATATTAATATTAATTATATTAATTATATTATTAATATATTATTAATATTAATTATATTAATTATTTATTATTAATATATTAATTAATATTATTAATAATATTAATTATATTAATTATTATTATTAATTAATTAATTAATTATATTAATTATATTATTATTTTTAATTATATAATTATTCCTCAATATATTAATTATATTATTATTAATATATTTATTAATTATATTATTATTATTAATATATTAATTAATTAATTATTTATTTATATTAATTATATTATTATTAATTATAATATTATTAATATTAATTCTTATTAATAATATTATTATTAACATTAATTATATTATTAATATTAATTTGATTTAAAATATAATATTAATTCTAATATGAGATTAATATTATACCTAGGGAGAAATTAATTCTAATATGAAATAGATTTTAACCTAGGGAATATTAATACCAATAGGAAAATAATTAATATCTAGGGTTAATATATTCTAGAATTTAACCGAAATTCTATACCTAGATCTAAATGAAAACAAAGACTGAAGACACAAGAAAGGAGAGGGATAACTTACTTGCTGAGGCCTTTACCTTTACCAGGGGATATGACATTTACCTAATTTTATTTTTTAATTATAATTTTATAATATAATTTTAAATAAGATTATAATTTTTATTATTATTTTTAAATATATAAATAAATTTAATATTAAGAAAACATTAAATTTTTATAGTTACATCATTCAAATTTATAATTTAACAAGTGTAATACACAGTGTAGCGTTATTGTTGGTGCATATTTTCTCTTTTTTTCTTATGTAAAAAGTAATTTATATAAATTATTGAATGTTTAAACAAATTTATAAATCTAATAAGAAACAAATTTGAATACAATGACCTGAAGTAACAAAAGTAATTAATAGCCCAGATAATTTTGGAGCAAAATAAAGATATGTGCATATATAATTTTGGATGAAACATTAGCCCTAACAACATTGTTTGTTATAGAAGTTAAGAGTTTATTGAAATGTGCTTGTGCACATTTTACTTTATCTTTAGCTTATAAGATTAAATAAGAAGAGGAAATTACAATGTCTAGTATCTTTATATTAAATATAAATAATGTATATATATGATATAAATAAAATAAATAATATTTTAAAATGTTAATTAGTGTAATAAATTATTTATTTAACTTTAATTTATACTCATCCTATAAATAAAATAAATAATATTTTAAAATGCTAATTATTGTAACAAACTATTTATTTAAATTTAATTTATACTCATCCTAATTCAACGAGAAATAAATAATCCATAGAAGAAGGCAAAGAATCTATAAGTAATACTATATCTAATATAAAAATTTACAATATAGTTTATTAGAGTAAAAAATTTAAAAATTTAGTTACACAAAAGGCCTAAGTGTGAGTGCAAAAGATTCCTAAAATTTTTATTTTATATTTTTAAGTTATGATTAAAATTGTGATGATAAAAAAGAAAATCTTATTTATTGTAGCGTTGACTTAAATTTTATTTTATATATTGCATTTAAAATTGAATTGTAAAAATATATAATATAGGTAATTTTTATTGAGGAAAATGATTGAACAAACTCTATTTAATAATAAAATTGGGTAAGGGAAAAATATGAAGAAAATTATAAAGGGAAAAATCAGTCTAATATGCAAAGTTATTTCCCGAAATATAATGGCAAGACTTTTTTGGAAAAAAAATATTCATAATGGAAAAATCCATAAATTTGAGGAAAAAAATAAATAATTAATTTATAAGACACTTTGCTATTACAGTTTTTTAAATAATTTTTTATTCTAAAAATTTGATTTAGTAATCCACCAATTTCACCAAAAACTTTAATAAACTTTGAAAATAATTTTTAAAAATTTACAAATTAATTAAAAATTAAAATATTTTGATAAAAAATATACTCTCTATGTTCTAAAATTTATAATAAAAAAAAAACACAAACAAAAATGTAAACGAAAAAAAAAATATATATATATATATTAACGGAAAACTTAAAAAACAAAAACTCTCCGTTCTAATATGCATAATTAAAAAAACACAAACCAAAATATAAATGAAAAACTAAAAATAAAAGCGCAACCGAGTTAAGATAGGTTTCTGACTACTTGAAAAAAACATAAAAGCAACCGAGTTAGGATAGGTGTCTGCCTACTTAAAAAATATTAAAAGCAACCGAGTTAGGATAGGTTTCTGCCTACTTAAAAAATATTAAAAGCAACCGAGTTAGGATAAAATTCACAATTACAAAAAAAACACAAACCAAAAAAATAAAAATAATAAAAAAGCAACCGAGTTAGGGTAGGTTTCTTCCTACCTAAAAAAAATTGGAAGCAACCTAGTTAGGAGAGGTTTCTGCTTGCGCTTAAGACAAATTAAAAGTCAAAGATGCCAAAATTCGTGCGCCCATCTCAGAGTACGCCGATCAATTTTTGGGACGCACACAAATGCCGTGAAAGTCCTGCGCTTCAACCTTACCACTAAAACTGCACCAAACCCCAAACTCTTCGGTGCAGTTGCAGTAGATGCCCCTTCTGATTTTATGGAGAATACCTACGGCTTAGCGGAGTGTTGGGCAGATCTGCTTGAACGGGCTGCAGATCGTGTGTAATTTTTACATGGGAATATTTATTCTCATGCCAAACTGGAGTTGTTGGGGCACGATTCAGAGCTAAGACCTGCTGCCTGCGTTACCAGGTTTATGAAGTTTTCAACGTCTCTGTTCTATAGCCGCCACCACAAGAAAGGCTGTGTCCTCGGCCATATTTTTTTATCCACATGAAGAATATAAGGGTTTTCCAGGGTTTCTTTTATTTGGGTTTTGTAGGGTTTCATTTATTTCCAGTGAACTAAAACAGAGCTTTCTGGTTACTGACACTTTTTGTGTAGATTTTCAGAGGGTAAAAGATTTAGCGTGTTGGGCATCAGTCTGGGCGTAGTAGCCACTATGATTGTCTTAATTGCAGTCATAGGCATTTGGAAACGGAATATTTGCTCTCCTCTGAAATGTTGGGAAGGGATTTCTCCAACTGGAGAACCTGAACTTGCAGGTAAATCTTTCACTGTTAAGGATCTTTGATGTGTCTGCTTACCTTTGCGCAATATAAATAGACACCTTGTAATTGTTTTCGCAGGTGAAGAGGAAGATTCTATCGTAACGCCGACTATAGCGAATCCAGAACTCATTTTCAAATACTGCACTCTGAGACAGACTACCTCCAATTTTGAAGCAGAGAACAAACTTGGCAATGGAGGGTTTGGATCCGTCTTTAAAGTGAGAGCTCAATATTTGTTTCAATTATTTCATATAGAATTAGATATTTTAAAGCAGCAGCTCCATGTAAAAATGGAGAATAAAAATGGTTTCTAAGTGAGTGGATCTGCAGGGGGTTCTCCCTAATGGCAGAGAGGTTGCAGCTAAACTGCTGTTTATGGGTCCAAGGCAAGCATACGCTGATTATTTGAATGAAGCAAATCTCATCAGTCGTGTTCAGCACAAGAATCTAGTGAAACTGCTTGATTGCTCCGTTGAAGGTTCCAGAAGCTTACTAGTTTTAGAATACCTCCAGAACAGTAGTATTGACAAGATTGTATTCGGTATACACTTGTTCTTAATCGCTGGATGGATCTTTGATTGCTTTATTGTATGTTTTTTTTTTCAGTCGAATGAAAAACACCATCTTTTTATTAAATAAACCTGATTAGAACAGTGTCTGTTATGCTTCCTCCTCAAAAACTTAGATTAAGGATCTACCATCAAAACATAAAACAATAAAATCCTACTTACAGATATTATTTCTCATATCCCCATAAGATTGCTTTATTTATATATGTAGCTTGCAGATAATATATTTACAGTATGTGTGTGATGCATTGCAGATGCAACAAAACGTCATCTACTTAAATGGAAAGACAGGTATGAAATCATAGTTGGAACTGTAGGTGGTGTGGCCTATCTTCACGGGGAATCTCATATTCGGGTCGTCCACGAGATATTAAAGCAAGCAATATTTTACTAGATTATAAACACGGACCCAAAATAGCAGACTTTGGGTTGGCCAGATTCTTTGCAGAAGATCAAAGCCACGTTAGCACTAGAGTTGCAGGAACTTTGTAAGAATCTTCTCCTATTGTTCCCGACTAATTGTTTTAAAAAAATTAGAGCAAATGAAGCAATTACAACTCATATATCTGAATATGGATCCTGCAATTTTGAGGCGGCTAGGTTGTGGGGATTTGATTGCATATGAAATTCTGCAGAGGTTACATGGTGCCAGAGTACGCATTACGCGGACAGTTGAAGGAAAAAGCAGGCTACAATTATGAAATTCTGCAGAGGGTACATGGTGCAGGCTACAATTTTGCCCGGAATGTTATTTTCAAGAGTAATTTGGATCATTTGGATCATTTTTGTAAAATTTGACCAATGGAGTGTTTGAATTGAATTTCAGCATCAGTGTTGTTTATCAAGTTCACAATTTTGCCTGGAAGGTTATTTTCAATAGTAATAAGGACTTTCTCTTTTGTGAAAAAATAATCCAGACTTTCTCTTTTGTCAAAAATATTTTACCAATAAAATGTTTGTATTGGTTTTTCTAATGGTAATGGATTCAGTGCAATAAAAAATAGTTTGAACACCCAAAATCATCAATCTGGACAACTGTAACTACTGTAATCAAAGTTTTCCAAAAATTCTCTGAAATTTTATAAAAAATCATATAAAAATTTCCATTATTTTTTTCATGAAACTATTTGTTTCTTTTTCATTTAAATAATTTTTATATTTTTTCATTTAAATAAATTTTATTTGAAATCCGGTTAGGTAAAAATCGGTGAACATACCTTTTGGAATTATTTTTATTATGAGACGGCAACATCCTATCTTGTCACAGCATCATTTTTTCACAATGGCATCATGCTCTCTTGTTGCAGAGTGTAATCTTCTGAGTGATGGTAGAATGATTTTTAAATCTGGAATTATTGAGATATTTGTACCTACTCTTCTCAGCCATGAAAAATGCTTTTTAAATCTGGGAATTGTTGAGAAATATTATGTATATGCTCTTTGACTATTAATCAAGTGCTGTGCTGTTTATGACGATGCATGAGTTGGCTTTGGCTTTATCGAAGCTATTATCTTGTGAATTGTTTTTGTCGCATCTTATGGTTGCGCTGTCTTTGTCGAGAATGATGTGTCCAATTGTATCTTCTGAGCTGTCTTTGTGAAGCATAATTTGTCCAAGTATACGATGGTATCTCTCATCCTTGATACTAGCATGGGAGATTTCAATATTTAATACCATCCATATTTTAAATATTCAATAACATCTATAATTTTTTCCATGTATAAGTTTATTGTAAATAAATATTTATAAAAGAATTGAAGACTTAATACCGTCTATAAATATTTTTATACATTTTAAATATGTATAATTTTTTCTATATATTTTAAATGTGATTTTATTATAAATAAATATTTATAAAAATGATTTTATTGTAAATAAATATTTATAAAAGAACTAAACATTTATGGGATACAAATAAATTAAACTGCATCAACATCAAAAAAAAAAATTTACATGCATTTTGTATTATAAAAAATTTTAAAAGTAATAAAAATTAATTAAATTATAATTTTATTTGATTATTATTATTAAAAAAATTAATGATAAGTTATATATATAATTTTTTAACCGTGAAGATTCATTTTATTTTACTATAATTTTTTTAACTTGTAAATAGATTTTGTTCCAAAACTTGGAGTTTTTATAACTTCTAAATAGATTTTGTTACAACACTTAGATTTTCTCAAAAATTAAAATTCCAATCATTTGCTTATTAATTATTAATATTTAAATTAATATTCTAGAAATCCTATTCCAAAATAGACACACTAAAAATGAGTTGATAAAATAAACCATTTTTCATTATTTAAACATTTCTAAAAAAAGTGCTATAATTTTTTATCTAATAAAATCTTAATTAAAAAATTAATATAATTAATATAAATATAAATCATAATTTTTGTTTAAATATTTTCTTTATTCGAAAGTAATATGTAATAACAAATTTCTGGTATTTGTAACATACTTGACCCCTCAATTACTTTTAGAGGAATGGGGTAATTCATATTTTTTTGTTTAATCACTGAGTTATCAATTTCATATATATATATAATTTTATTATGTCGTTGATTACCCAATGGGCTTTAGCTCTTCACGTTAATTGATGCCTTCTAGGAGGGTCCCACTAGACACGTTACCTATCAAGGCCTCGAGTTGGCAAGTGCCCAACATGCGGGCACGCCGAAGATATGTGACGGGAGCTCGTGTTCGATTAAAGGCGACTCGGGTGGAGGCATTCAGTTAAATGCAACTTGAGGAGACTTTGGTTGAAAGTGTCTGGTTAAATGCGTGTCGGTTGGTGTGTTTGATTAAAGGCGTCAAGCAGGCGCCCACCCAACACGGAGGGCGCGCACAGGCGACACAGGTGCGATGGGTTGGGTGAATCAACAGGGTAGCGGGCGAGTGTGCGACACGAGTCAGGGTCACAGGTGGATGAGTGCCTGGGTGAGTGAATGTGTTGGGCAAGTTGACTAGGCAGGCGAGTTGGGCAACGCAGCTGTGGGCAAACGAGTTGGCAGGATAAGCGACGGGCGAACCGACATGTGAGTGAACAAGTTGGTCGAGTCAGCTAGGCAGATGGATGCGTCAGCGACAAGTCGGCTCGATTGTGGAAATAAACGAAGGGTCGTGCGTGTGGGTTTAAGCATAGGTCAACCGGGTGCACATGGGTGTGCCGACAGGTAGTGCAACCAAGGGACGCGACATTTCGTGGAGAAAACACATCGCACAGATGACATATAAATATAAAGTCATGTGGAGTGGTTTAGGATCATCCAACCATCAAATAACACAAGTTTAAAGAGTGAATGAAGTGCGAAGGAAGGAGAAGCTACAAGCAGACGAGCAGGGTGCAGTTCAGTAGTGAACATAGGACTGTGGGAGCTTTTTGGGTGGACAGAACTTGGGGTTTCCACAGGAGTTGCAGGCGGGCTGCTACACGGCAGTGCAGGACAGAAAACACCCGAATATCTGAATAGGCAGCGCAGGCGAGTTGAGAAGTTGCACGACTGTGCAGATCATTATGGTGGACACATTCAGACTCTACACAATAGTGTCGCAACTCGGGTAAATGGGTGAACTGTGTCGTGTTAGCACTGGGTGGGCTGACGAGTGGAGTAAGGGCCATGGGCCATTGTAACTAATCAGTGGGTCGTGGGTGGCATAAGGCAAGTGCAGACTGAGGGCTACACAATGACAACATGGCAGACCGCTATGGGTAACATGGTGGTAATTTGGGTAGTGCACGGTAGAGGTGCACAACTTTGGTAGGAAGTGTGTGTGTCATTTAGAGGCTACACAAATTTGTGAAAATTGTAAGGTTTTGTAAATTTATATTTGCATATTTAATATATATTGGGCAGACTTATATTTGGGAGTTTCCCCTCCATTTCATATGTGTGTACATTATTTATACACTTGTGATTTCCACTGCATAAAGAAGATAATTGAAGTAATTTCCACTGCATGATAAAAATTAGAAGTAAAATTGTTTTAAGTGTTGGGTAGGTGTAGTTTGTGAGCTTAATTAGTGGTGAAATGAAAACTTTCAGTGGTGCCACATTCACCTCTGTGTGGTTGAAAGACACCATTGGCATAGGGGCATGACAGTTGGTATTAGAGCATGTTTTGGAGAAAGGGGCTTTGACAAGTGAAGTAGGAATATAGTGGCAATGGTTGTTGTTGGTATTGGCGATGAGCATTGTAGTTTGTCGCAGTGAAACATTAGGATTTGGCAGGAGCAAGATAGTAGGTCAAGGCCAAGCTGAATATTGAAGTGTATGGTTGTGACACGTTCAAGAGAAAATCTTATGGCAGACAATGTAGAAGACCCACATGTGACAGGGGAATCTAGCATGAGTCCTGAGGCAATTTTCATGAACAAGATGTTAGATCATATGGATGATATAACTTCAGAGATGAATGCATTGAAAGTTGAAAGTGTTGAACTTAGAGATAAGTTCACGAAACATGCAAAGGACCATGACAACCTCAAGGCACGATATGATTATCTTGAATGGTAGTATGGAAAAACTGTGAATGAGGTCAAGGACTTTGAAGTTGTGAAGGATCAAGGATTGGAGGAGATCACGAAGTTGTGGAAGAGTCTCGATGAGGCTCTCAATGAGATTGTTATCTTGAAGAAGGCAGTTGGGCAGGGGCCAGTTGGAGGGGTTGCCCACATCAAAATAAAGGAACCTGATTCTTATGATGGTGTGAGGAGTACGAAAAATCTTCAGAACTTTTTATGGGATATGGAGAAATACTTGGAGCGCTTGGGGCTTCCTAATGAAGAGGCTAAGGTGAAGGTAGCTACTCAATTCCTTACAAAGGATGCCAATATGTGGTGGAGAAGGAAAGCAGACCAAATTGCTCATGGTGATGCTGAGGACGTCTCTACTTGGGAGGAAATGAAGCAAGCACTGCAAACTCACTTTAGCCCACAAGATGAGACTTGGGATGCAAGGGAAAACATAAAGTACATTAAGAAAATGGGGAGTCTGCAGACATATCAACGGGAATTTGTGAATGTGGTCTTGGAACTACCTGACATGGCGGAGAAAGACAAGGTTTTCAACTTCATTATTGGATTAAAACCTTGGGCATGCAATGAGGTGAAGAGGAAAAATATCAAAACACTTGAGGAGGCATTTGTTGCAGTTGATAGGTTGGTGGACCATTATGATGAAGGGATTGAAGAGAAGAAAAATAAGTCCAAAAAAACGAAAGAGAAGACTACAAAGGAGGATCATGCGAGAGTAGGTGGAAAACTGAAGGCAAAGAAACCTTTGAAATGTTGGTTGTGCAGGGAAGAACACATAGTGAAGAATTGTCCTTCAAGACCAGTAGTGGCAGCTTTGGCACAATCTGATGGAAATAAGAAGGAAGAACTAGTGGTTGGGATGATGCATATATTGGGTGCAACAAAATCAACAAAGGCTATCCTAAGGCGTGATCATGAGAGGAAAAAGTTGGAGTATGTGGACATGAAGGTTGGGTAGGGAATGTTGCTTACCATGGTGAATAACGGTGCAACCCATAACTTCATTAGAGAGGAGGTTGCAAGGAAAGTCGGGTTAAAATTTGTGCCAACCCAAGATCGTCTCAGTGCAGTGAATTCTCCACCAGACCAAGTTATTGGTATTGCAGAAAATGTGGAGGTACGCATTGGTGAGTGGCTTGGGAAAGTCGACTTCACAGTGGTACGGATGGATCACTATGAAGCAATTATGGGCATAGAATTTATGAAGTAGTATGAAGCTATGATGGTGCCACATATGAAGAAGTTGTATATTTATGATGGATGGGAGGATGAACCACTGGGTATACCTACCATAGCTGCCATGACAAGCAAATGTGAGTTAACAATGATGGGTGTGAAAGACATTAAGCAAGACGAAGAAGTCTATGAGAGGTTGAACCGTGCAGAGGAAAAGCTCATCGAGCAGGCAAATATTATGAGAGAATTGTATGATAATGTTCTAGACTTGAAAACCAAACTAGAGGCAGTGGAGGATAACAAGGATGTGAAATCAGAGACTCATCAGGAGGAGAGCCAGGAAGCATACATGCAGAGGTTGGAAGAAGAGGACCTTGACACATGGATTGAGATGTTGGAGAAGGAGGATGGAAGGCCTTCAACCTTCCCATCCCCTCCCTCTTTCTAGACTTAGCATGGGGATGAGGCTCATTGTCTTATGCTCATCGCAGTGAGACCTCTTGACATAATGAGAAGATATTGGGGCGAGATAGATGTGATTGGCACTAGGATGCGATGATAGTCATGATGATGTGAGATGAATGTGTTCTTATGGAGGAGATGCTATGGTTTGATAGCTACCCAACTAATCACCATCACAGGGGGATCCAACACATGATGCTCTTGCAGAGTTACAATAGGATTTGGGCATGGAGCAGGTCACGGGTAGAGCTATCTGGGTGTCGACATATGGAGATATTTGTCTTCACAATGGAGTTTCTGAGATGGTGTTGTCGAGGGTGACAAACTTTTTAAATTTGAGGAGGATTTCAAGACCTCGAGTTGGCGAGCACCCAAGGGATTCGAAAAACTGACGACTTCGGTTAAAGGTGTGCATGTGCACCTGTTGAAGCCTCGAAAATTGTTGCCTCAACGTGGGGGAAAACCTCCCGGTCCAGACCTTGATTGGTAGCTCCTTTTCCGTTTGGAGTAATGGCTCTGACTAGGGATAATGGGACCAGTTTCCCAATCTGTTTAATGCTTGTGCTAAATGGGGCGATGTGTGATGTTTTTAGAGTAATGTTTAAGCTAACGGTAATATAGTCTAAACTATTGAATCACAAATGCATTTAACTTCTAATTTATAAAAACTATCTAATCATAATATACCAGGGATAAATTTGATGTATGTGATCTACAATTATTTCTAAAAACAATTGGTAATAAAGATCATTCAATTATTATTAGAAGTGAATCCGTTTTAACAATAATTGTTTTGTATAAAAAGTTAGCCGAAACGATTGTGTGAAATATATCGCATAAAGAGTTATTCATATATTCAACATAAAATAAAGATCATCATCATACAGAAGTGTAATAACAATAATCAAAATTTAGACTTTCATACATAAATAATTCGAAAAAGAAATAATTGCTTAATACACCAGTAAAAAGGATTACAAGATAAAAGTACCATTTATAATACGTACTACTCATGTGTTTCAACAATATTGATCTATCTTCAATCCATTAAACATCATCTAAGAGTACAAAAGTGCAATTTTCAGTAGAAGATGCTAAGTCAGATAAAAATAAATCATGTTCCATATATTTCACAATAACTTCTTCAAAGGGACAAAAGTGCATGTTTTGAAGAGAGTTTCTGATAAAATTCTGGACCCCTCTCTAAATGCATGAGAGGGGTTTAAATACTAAAACTATAAAACTAAAAATAGATTATTACAAAAATAGTTGAGGAGGTTTAAACGACCTGCCTCAATTTATGCAAAAATAAAATCAAAATTAAAGCAAACAGGGTAACTAACCATGTTGCATTCGATCCTTCAGATCACAAATATCCACCATAGGCTTCAGTTGTGTAGGCTGGCCAACTTCAGCTTTCAACTGTCCATTGAATACAGCATCGGTCAGTGCTGGCGCCATTTTCTCAACAGAAGTGGTTAGGCATCGTAGGGTCATCCATTGGCTATGAGGCTTGACCAAATGTTGCCAATATGCCTCCCAGTCTAGCCTAGTTGTTTGCCTTATCACTTCCGCTTTTTCATCCGCTGCCTGTTTCCATTGTTATTTGAGCTCTTTTGCATCTAGAAGGAACCCTAGAATGGACTTTGCTACTAGATTGGCACCATGCAAATTCTCATTGATATTTTCTATGATAATGTTTGTTGTTGCCGCCGCGTCCGTTGTTTCCTTTTCTGCTTCTTTAAACCGAGAATCCCAGCTTGCAAACATAATTTCCTTATGTGATTATTCTAGCCTGGGCAAGTCGACTTTTCTCCCCTCTGTATTTTGCCAGGCGATGAAATCAGAGACCTTTTTAAAGATCTCATCATATTCATGTCGCATTTCTACGACTTGACTTGTCAGTGTGTCACTTGTTTCGCAATAAGATTTCTAGTGTGAAATATTCTGGCATAGTAATTCTTTCTGGTGTGTCAACTGGGAATTAAGTCCGAATGCTTCGGTAGTAAACAGATCAATTTTTGTTTTGTCTTTATGAAGATCAGTTATTTCTTGCACCTGTGCTTCCTTCTTGGCTAAGATGATTCGATGTTCTATTTGCATATGTTCAAAATCTTGTTGAAGCTTGGCCAACTATATCTCTGCCTGCTGGTCGGATTTGACTTGTTGTAATTTTTGCTCAAGCGAAGTTATTTTATTTTCCTTTTCTCTAAGAAACATTTGGAATTTTGTTGCTTTGTCTATGGTTGTTGTAACATAAGCATCTGCAAAATGGGAAAGTCTAGCTAAGTTGGCGGATGGATTGACAGGCGAGTCCTTCCATAGAACATCCACTAGTTCATTTTCAAGGGTAGTAGCAGCTATAGAGTCCAATTTTTTTTTTCTTTCTTTGCCTTTGACCACGACCTTATGATGTGGGCTATAGAATACATCCAGAGGGGGTATTTATTCAATTTTCATAATTATTTTGGAGGTGGGGGTAACAGGGATATGCTCTACTTCTGGTTCTTTTGCAGTTTCTTCCACGGTAATTTCCAGAGTTGTCTTTTGTTATGGAGTTTGTAACTCTGGAACCTATTCCTCTATATTGAGACTTTTATTAAAATTATCCCACTCTTCCTCTAAGTCAATTACCATGGATTTTATTGGTTGTGCAGAGGTAGTAGGGATTTCAACCTGCTTGCTAGTTGAAGCTTGTTCAGCTATCTTCTGTGTAGATTGGGTCGTATCCTCGATGCTTCTTCTTTTGCCATTTTGTGATGACTGTCGCGATTCCCTGATAGATTTTTCTTGAGACTCTACCCCAGAATTGGATTTGGAATTTTCTTTGGAGTCACCTTCTATAGTCACACTGGGAGTAGGCTCCCTTATTGGTTCAATTAATAATTGGTCCAATGGGACCATTGCCAACCTTCTTTCTCTGTAACTGTAAAACTTTTCCAGATCTTCTTGGTCAAAAAGTAGTTGTGCCATATGTTTCACCTCTACAAAAGTTTTTTTCTACAAAAAGATATCATCAAAAACATCCTCCTCATTAGTGAATACTTTTATTTTCACCAGAGTGGTGAAATTCTTGACAGTGCCAACCGGATCATACTGTTGTCCAGAGAATTTGGGTAATTGCAGAGATAGCATGTTCTTTGCTTCTTTGAATGCATGTCCTAGGTCATGTAGTGCAAATTCTCCACACTGTATAGGGAATGCAGGCCAAATGGCCTTCTTTGACTCTTTCAGTGTATGGCTCATTCCTCCCTCACTAGCTGTCTGATAGGCTATCTCCCTAGCCATCAATTTATCTGGAACATAGTATG
The DNA here is from genome assembly GCA_031772625.1 of Pinus tabuliformis. Taxonomy (NCBI): domain Eukaryota; kingdom Viridiplantae; phylum Streptophyta; class Pinopsida; order Pinales; family Pinaceae; genus Pinus; species Pinus tabuliformis. Next base: position 653,958,150 of record CM062818.1, on the reverse strand, counting down.
GGAGGATGTGGGGGGAGGTGATGCTGCCAAAAACTCTGATATATGTAAATGTTTCCTCCCCGAACCATCTGGCCACTGGGAGGATGTCAACTTCAGCTTCTTGGGAAAACCTGGGGGTGTCTCGATTATAAAGCCGCTTGTAAATAGGGAGCATAACTCCATGGAAAATCTTGAAAAAGTGTGGTTGAAAATTGGATTCCCATGTGACCTTGTGGTACATGTGAATGGGTAGTGGATTCCAAACAATCCATTTCCATCCCATAGTGGAGAAATTTGAACTAAAACAAATAGCTGTGGAGTACTAAAAATGTATGTTTTTGATGATCATTTCAGTGGCTTTTCAGTGGAACTTGTGAACCTTTTTGCATCATGAACTTGGAAAACAATGAAGAATTATAACAAAACATGTGAGATTAATATGCAAGACTTAACCACTGATAATTGTCATTATCCTGTGCAGGAAAGGGTGAAAACGAGGAGTCGCTGTTCTAAAAAAAAAGACAAGAATAGGTTAACTGTTGTCCCTTTGACGGGGGATCAAGTGCAAACAAGGCTAAGCAGATCAAAGAAAATCGGCCTGGAAAAGGAGGAGAAGACACCAGTTCGGCGGAGGAGAAAAGAGATGATTAAGGATTAACAGTTTGGCGAATCCCTCAGGATCTTTGATCCTGAGGGATCACTGCTTTATCTATCTTGTTACTCCTGAGGGATCACTGCTTTATCTATCTTGTTACTTAGACATCTCCGCCGTCACCCTTATATAAAGGGACAACACTGTTAGCTTTGGGGGATCATGATTTTATGTAATTTCTATTAAAGATCAAAACTTTGATCATCGAGTCTCTATAAGAATTGGTCCATTGTACTTTCATTTCATGCGTTAATACAAACTTGGTGATTATTTTATCTCTACGTCTGGATTAACCTAAAGTGGTGTACCCTTGGAGGCTAAGGGCCCGGCCCAGGAGGACACTTGCTTCTGTATCACTACAATTTGATTTCTGCGTGATTTGCTTATCGTCGTTATTTGGTAATCTGATATGCTTTATAAGTTTACATCACATGCTCTGTTAAGATTAATTCATTAAGGTTTTTACAGACAGAACTGTTGTATTGAATCTACACTATATTACTGATCCTTTCAGAGTTGATTGAATGTTATTAGTCTTGACTGAATATTGTTACTGTTTTGTTAGAGAGCTTTTGTGCTGTACATCCATGTTATAGAATTCATCCGAAAGTTGTGTTCTTTACGATTGTTGGATTTAGAAGTAATGCTGTTCTATTTTGAAACGCAGTCGTATTCCTATTAATTAAGATTGATGCTAGTTCGATTACTCTTCAAGCGTGTTGTGTGTGTATATGATTTCCAAACGCTGTTCCATTAATGTGTGCTGCTTGATTTGCCTTAAGAGTGAAAAATTGCTGTTTGATTACGATGAGTGCATTTGAGCTAGTAGATTAAGTTTGATTACTGCTCGCGAGACTTAGTTGTTTCATTGCTGTTCAATTTCAGAATTGCTGTTCCATTTTAGAATTGCTGTTCCATTCCAGATTTGTTGTTTTATTTCTTATTTGCTGTTTCATTTTTCTATCTGTTGTTTCATTTACTCGCATTTGTTGTTTTGGTGTGAGAGACGATCTATGGCTGTAGTGAGCCTCAGCATTTACTGTCTAGCTCCCAAACCTGTGGTCCATGCTCTAATTTCCTTTCCATCAGTTTCCAAAGGGATGGGTTATCACTGCCGAACCCTTGACTGATAAGTTGCCTAGTTTTCTGAGTGTATGATTTATTCCTTTGAAGTAACTTAGTTATAGACAAGCATCCATTTACTCTTGTATTTTTGAACGATGTACTACTAGCATTACTCTGACAAATGATAGCCTCAAACTAAGACACTCTTTGAAATAACAAAACACTCCCGGATTGACATATTAATATGAGGTAATTAGAGGTGAAAGAGACTCTTTTTATAGCTCTACATTTTGGCGCCGTTGCTGGGGAAAGAGTGTAGCCATTTGTCTTTTTCATAGTAGTGTACAAACCTGCTAGGGAAGAGTTGGATCTTAAAAACGAAAGGTAAGAACCTGCGTACGGAGCATGTAAAATCCCTGCTCCACTGTCCGTTTTCCTAACAGATTTGCTGTTGCTTTGTTTGAATAGAATTTAGTAGTTCATTTGAGTGCATGACTAAGCAAAAAAAACCAGAAAAGAATATCAAACCTCCACCCAAACCTGAAAAAGCTAAGGGGCCGGTGACCCTTGGCCGAACGACCTTCATAGACGAAATCTATAAGAAAACAGAATCTCATCCATTAGTAGGCCCCAGGAAAATCATTTCTAAATAGCCTACTAGTTCCCTTCAGGCCATAGGATCACCATCTGTAGCCTTTGCTGAGGTGCATAGTCAAACTAAAGAGCAGGACTTTCAAGAAATTGAAAATTCTACTCCAAAACTATTGCAGGAAGGGAATTTCAGCAACCTTTGTGAAGGAGAAGGAGAAACGGGGGAAACCAAGGAAACAATATCTCCTGTTGGAACAAATTAGCCATTAAATAGCCCAGATAAGGGGAGCGTTGCAAAAATCATTGTTGAAGGAACCCAATCTCCTCAGACATCAGGTATTCTCATTATCCCAGATAAAGGAAGTGCTATTAAAACTATCCCTGTCAAAGCCATTCCCTCTCAACCTAGGAATACCCTCCTAGATATCCCAGAAGGTTATTGGCATATATTCAATCCTATGGCTCAGAACCAGCCAAACACTCAAACCTCTACATTACAATACCCTATAGTGGATTTTGCAGCAAATGCGCCCATGAAAGCTATCCCTCTTCAACATGTCCCTACATTTCACGGTCTCACATCAGAAGATCCGGATGCATTTTTATTCGAATTCGATGTGTTGTGTAGGGGATATGATTACACCACCGATCCCCATAAATTGAAATTATTCCCCTCTACATTAAAAGGGGCTGCTTTAAGATGGTTTATGGGACTAGGTGGTGGGGTCATAAACAATTGGGATCAAATGAAAGAATCTTTCTTGAAAAAATATCAAGATTATTGTAAGTCTAGAGAATTAAAGGACAAAATATTCCAAATGATAGCCAAACCGAATGAAACATTAGAGGAGTATGTAGAACGTTTTCAGTACAATCTACAAAGATCTCCTTATGCATCACTACCTTTACCTGATAATGTGTTAAAAACTGCATTGATAAGGGGCATGAAGGAACAATGGATTGAAACATTAAACATCATGGGAAAAGGGGATATTTATCAAGAGAATTTTGCTGACATCATTGATTTATATATCAGGGGTTCGAGAGGCAGCACAAGAGTAAAACCGGCAGAACATGATCGGTTTGTAAGAGATAACAAAATATCAACAGAAGGAGTAACACGTGTAGAGATTGGAAATTTATTGGAAAATTTTAAAACTGATATTTTGGGGACACTAACTACACAACTTGATATTATGCAGGCTAAACAGAAGCAGATGGAGGCAGAACAGAATTTGGCGATCTTCTGTCCCCGATGCAGGAAAAAGCATAGTCACAAGGAATGTCCACTAGATACAATCCAAACATGCACCATCTGTACAAAAGATCACCTTACGGAGAGCTGCCCCTCACTTCCTGGATTGAAAGCGGTATATAAGGAAGTGGAAGAAGAACCAGAATCGGTGTACTTGATCAACTAGCGCCGCCAGTGGCAGCCGAGACAATCTGGTATGTTTCCAGACCCAACTTCTTCTTTTCAGCCTCCACAGTATAATGCTCAACAATATAGTATGTGGCAAAGTCAGTCCCAACCCCCATTTTCAAACTGGTCACCACAGTCGTTTCCTTCTTCAAACCCGTGGCTGAATCAGGCAAGCCAATCTGGTTGGCTGAATTTCCCTTACACTTCACCATATTGGAAAAACAACCCATATCCTCCACAATGGATTCCCCCTACTTCACAAAGTTCAGCCTGGTAGACAAACTGGCAGAGACCGATGCACCAGCCAGTAGGAACTATTCCGCTCCCTCAACCTACTCTGCCAGCCTTACAACAAAATCCCCAGTCTAATCTGAGACCGCAACTCCCAGCCCAACCCAACCCCAATCCAAATAACAGACCGGTCCAATCTCTCCAAATTATAGAATCACCAGAAATAGGACCCGACCTGAGGGAGTGTAATGATATTCAGTTACGATCTGGACGTATTATTGGAACTGAGGGAAATAAAACAGTTCATATTGAAGATTAGTTACCAAGAGAACATCAATTGCAACAAGAGGATGTAAATAAGCAGCAGACTCATAATCAAGCAACCACATCCTCTCATCCATTCCTAGAATGATTAGTCATACCTCGACCTTTACAGTATCCTGACTTCAACATTCTGGGAGAATTACAAAATCTGTACATAAAAATCCCATTCCTCCAAGCCATTCAAGACATTCCTATATACGCAAAAACTATCAAAGAATTGTGCATAAAGAAACCAAGGAGGAATATAACAACTAATCCAAGAGTCCAAGTAGTCGGTACTTTATCTGATTTACTATCCGAGAAAGAAATGGCCATTAAATATGAAGACCCAGGAAATCCAATTGTAACTGTTCAAATTTATGGTCAGACCCTGTCTAATGCCTTAGTTGATCTAGGAGTTGCAATTAATATTTTAACAACCACTACTTTCCAAAAGCTCAACATTACATCTGTAGAACCCACTTCTACTTTGTTAGAATTGGCTGACCGATCTGTGGTTAGACCAGAAGGTACTCTACATGATGTCATGGTCTCCGTAGATTCCTGGGAATATCCAACCAATTTCCTGATAATTAGTCCAAAAACCCGACTTGATGGACACCCGCTAATCCTAGGTAGACCTTGGCTTGCCACTGCCGATGCTTACATTAGCTGTCAGCAAGGAAATATGACCATAACTAAAGGACCAAATATCAAGAATTTAGTTCTATATCCTCCAGCGCAGCCAAGTGTCACAATAATTAAAACTAACAAGCACCCTGTATCATACCTTACTGACAACATTAGATCTCCATTAACTATACAAGAGGCACTTGATTTTAAAGATCAAACAAAAGATGATGCCATTAACAACTTCATTAGTCAAACTGAATTCGGATCCTGCACACAGTGTCACATGATAGAAGTAGCATTTGATAATGAACTAGAAGAAGATCCTCTGAAAGATACGCATGATCAAACAATACCTGTTACTTCTGTTGCAAATAGTAAAATTGTGGAAATTGAACTGGGAAAAACCTTAAATATTAATGCCAACCTCTCACCTGAACAAGAAATCATGCTCATCCATTTGTTAAGAAAATATCAAGAAGCATTTGCATGGGATTACCCTGATATGAAAGGAATTGATCCCCAATTATGTACACACCACATTTATATAGAAAAAAATGCCAGACCTGTTTGTCAACCACAAAGGAGACTTAATCCTCATCTAAAAGATGTGGTAAAAGCTGAACTTCAGAAACTTTTAGATGTCAATTTTATCTATCCTATTTCTGATAGTAAATGGCTCTCTCCGCTTGTGGTGGTACCAAAAAAGAATGGGAAATGGAGAATCTGTGTGGATTACAGGGAACTAAATAAAGCAACACAAAAAGATCACTTTCCTCTCCCATTCATAGACCAAGTATTAGATACTTTAGCAGGAAATAAATTCTTTTCTTTCCTGGATGGCTTCAGTGGATACAATCAGATTCAGATTGCCCCTGAAGACCAGGACAAAACTACTTTTACTTGTCCTTGGGGAACATTTGCCTATCGAGTTCTACCTTTTGGCTTATGTAATGCTCCTGCCACATTCCAAAGGGCTATCCTTAGCATTTTTTCAGATTTAATAAATGATGGACTTGAAGTATACATGGATGACTTTACACCATATGGAGATGATTTTGATCCAGCACTAGACACCCTAGAAAAAGTCCTACAACGCTGCATAGCTACCAGGCTTTGCTTAAGCCACGAAAAATGTTACATGATGATGACTGAAGGACTTATCCTAGGACACTATGTTTCAGCAGCCGAAATTCAGGTAGACTCGACCAAAATCCAAATACTTTTGCTTATTCCCACTCCTACTCAAACAGAGGTACACAACTTTTTTGGATTTTCTGGTTATTATAGACGATTTATAGAACATTATTCGCACATTGCTGCACCTTTATATGCACTAACTGGTAACGTTGATTTTCTTTGGACAAAAAAATGTGAGCGTGATTTCAAGGATTTAAAGAAGCTCGTATCCACAGCCCCAGTCCTTCGAGGACCAAACTGGGATTTGCCATTTCAGATATCATCTGATGCCTCAGATACAACCATTGGCGCAGTCCTTGGGCAAGAAGAGGATAAAAAACCATATGCTATCTATTACATCAGCAAAAATTTATCCCCTGCTGAATTAAATTACACTGTTACTGAAAAAGAATTCCTAGCTGTAATACATGCTGTCAATAAGTTTAGACATTATATTACAGGCTATCCTGTTAGCTTGTGTACAGATCATTCTGCCATAAAATATTTAGCAAATAAGCCTGTCACAAATGCCAGAATAACTAGATGGTTGATTTTATTGCAGGAATTCGATATCACAATCAAGGATCGGCCTGGCAAAGAAAACCCTGTAGCCGATTTTCTCTCAAGAATGACAAAGCCAATCGATGCAACAGCAGTTGAAGATCAATTTCTGGATGAACATCTGTTTGCTGTTGCCGTTCAAACACCCTGGTATGTAGATGTTGCCAATTACCTCGCAGTAGGTAAACTACCAAAACACCTAACCCCTAATGAACGCAAACAGATTGTTCAGAAGAGTACTCGATTCTCGTGGATTGGGGGCTATTTGTTTCACACAGGGGCAAACATGCATATCAGGAGATGTGTTCGAGAAGATGAAATCTTTGACATCCTAAAAGCCTGTCATGATGGACCATGTGGTGGACACTTCGCTGAGCATAGAACTGGACATAAAGTATTGCAGACAGGATATTATTGGCCCACGATTTTCAGAGATGCAAAGAAATTTGTCCAAGCCTGTGACAGCTGCCAGCGAGCAGGACGTCCTGGTCAATCTGATGAGATGCCTCTGAAACCACAGTTAGTCATTGAACCATTCGAGCGATGGGATCTTGATTTCGTTGGACCCATCAACCCATCATCAAATCAGAAAACATATATCTTGGTGGCAACAGAATATGTCACCAAATGGGTTGAAGCAGAAGCATTGCCAAGAGCCACAGAGGACTCTGTCATACAGTTCTTGTTCCATCTATTTGTACGTTATGGCCTTCCAAGGGAAATAATTACAGACGGAGGACCACAATTTGCTAGGAATAGATTAGCTGCAACACTCAACAATTATCACGTCCAGCATAAAATCACTACTCCATACCACCCACAGGTGAATGGACAAGTAGAAAGCAACAATAAGATAATAGAATCAATCCTAACGAAAACCATTGCGTCACATAGGCACAGGGAAAATTTTAAGAACCCCCCCAAATTTACATGTATAATAAATGGGCGAATCTCCATGGTATATAGGAAAAATGGAAGGCGATTTCATCAATAATATGATATGTATATATAATTTTTTGGCGAATCTCTCACCAGGCATGGCAAATATTTTACTCAATTATAAAATCTTGTGTTTATTGAATACACAAATGAAATCATTGCATTTCTTTAAAATATCTTTTGAAATCAAAATTACCGAAATTACATATCGATAACCTAGTGGGTGTAGGATAAAATTCACCCGTGCCATTCACAGAAAACATGAGAAGAAAAACCTAATACTATATATAAAACCAAGAAAAATTCAAATTCATCACTTCTAGGGACCTCTTAACCACCATGCCAATACACAAGTATGTTCCTAATTGCAATTATAAAAATTACCCAAATTACAATCGGTTTACTCTAGCATATGTTGGAAAGTTATAGAAGGATGACTAGTGCAATCAATCCATTCCTTTTAGCCCTGGATTTGTTTCAGTTTAAAATAGATATACTTGTCCAATGTCTATTCTTTAACAATTCACCTTAAGATGTTTTTACAATATAATTTCCTAAGTCTATTTAATATCTTCATTATCATAAAAACCAACCTATATCCATCTTAACTCCACATCTACCACTCTTAGGGGGATGAAATCTATTTATCCCTCTGAACACTTGGTAGACCCAGAATTAAGATGGATCTAAGATGATAGAATTTCCCCTTTAAATAGTCTATGCTCACATGAATACCATGGTATTACCATGGGTCAATACCATGGGTTATCATAAACCTGGAGCTTAAAAATTACTATTAGTAATTTATAAAAATTAATAAAATTAATAGTTGATTTTTATTTTAACCAAGCTAAAATGTTTAACATACATTAAATTACAACATCCATTTTTACTCTTGATCGGATCAAATATTTTTTCACTCTATGCTAGTTTGCATATCATGATATTTGATACCTCTAGGGGGTTAGTAGATCTAGAGTAAAGATGGATCTACACTGGCTTAATTCCCCCATTTAAATAGGCTACATTCCAGGTGAATACCATGGGTCAATACCATGTGCCATTTTGGTGAATACCATGGATCAATACCATGTGCCATTTTTATTTTTATTAATACTAATATTAGGGTTAATAATGTTTTTTTGCATGGTATTAATAACAATCTAGTCCATGGTATTTGTCCCATAGTATTTTTCCCATAGGTTTCACCTAAATATAAGGTGACTTATGGAGTAAATATAAAAAAATGTTTTATTCGTTTACCATACCTCTCGTTTATTTATATTTTTATTAATTTACCATACCTATTTTACAAATATGGTATTTGGCCCATAGGATTCACTTAAATAAAACCATTTTCTTGAGCCTTCATAAATACAACGAGGGTTATGGACTAAATATAAAAAGAGGTTTTATTTATTTACCATGCGTGTAGTTTATTTATATTTTTATTTATTTACCATACCTTTTGAGTAAGTATAAAAAGACATTTTATTTATTTACCATACCTCCACTTTAATTATATTTTTATTTGTTTACACCCTTGCATGTATATAAGGTGACTTATGGAGTAAATATAAAAAATGTTTTATTTATTTACCATACCTCTCATTTATTTATATTTTTATTAATTTACCATACCTCTTTTATAAATATGGTATTTGGGCCTTTGGCCCATAGGATTCACTTAAATAAAACCTATTCTTGAAAATGGGCGAATGGAAGGTTGTAACTCCTAATTTCAAGGGCTAAATTTACCTTTTTTACCCTCTTCCTTAAAATAAGGTGGGCTATTTGAGGTGATTTGTAAAAATGTACTATGATACAAAATATTCGCCCACTAAAAATTTAAAACCCCTTAATTTCGCCAAAGGGCGAACATTCGCCCCTAAAATTTTCTATGCATAGGCGTGATTACGCTGCCAGACTCCCTGAAGCACTCTGGGCCTATAGAACAACATGGAGAAGCACCACTGGTTACTCACCTTATCAATTAGTGTTTGGAAAACAACCCATTTTTCCAATAGAATTCGAAATCCAAACATTACGAACAACACAGGAAGTTGGCTTAGATCTAAGTGAGGCACAGATTAATTGACTACAGCAGATCAATGAGTTGGACAAAATTAGGTTCTCTGCATTTCAAAATACAGCACTGATTCAACAACAACGAGCTAAATGGCTTGATGCGCTCATTAAAAACAAAGTCTTCCATGAGGGACACTGGGCTCTGTTGTACGACTCTCGGTTTCAGGACTTCCCTGGGAAACTCCAGACTCGTTGGTTGGGACCGTACGAAATCCAGAAGGTACATGACAATGGAACCCTTACTTTAATCACCGTTGACGGTCCTGGATATGCCTTCAAAGTAAATGGCCACTGAGTTCGTCTCTATCGCAAACCACTCACTCGGGAATCCTTCTGCCAACAGCTATGCCGAGACATTGATATGGAGATTTTAGGAGAGGAAGAGAAGTCTTCCTCACCTGTAATTCATTAAGGAATTCATTTCTTTTTACAATTTGTACGTAAGTTCTTTTCTTTGAGTCATTCTTGTACATATGTTTGAACTAATGCTTTTCTCTCATTTTTGTTGTTCCTTTTGAACAACATTTCGATTTTTGCCGTTCCTTTTCCAAAAGGATGGCATTTGTGTGTTACTACTGTTCCTTTTCAAAAGGAACAACATTCTTGATTTTCTGCTGTTCCTTTTCAAAAGGAACAACATTCTTGATTTTCTGCTGTTCCTTTTCAAAAGGAACAAGATTCTTGATTTTCTGCTGTTCCTTTTTCAAAAGGAACGACACTGCTGTGTGTTTGCTGTCCCTTTTCCAAAGGAACAACATATTTTTGATTTCTGTTGTTCCTTTTCTAAAGGAACGACATTTTTGCGTCTTTTGCTGTTCCTTTGAAAAAGGAACAACATTTTTCATGGCTGCTCTTCCTTTTTCAAAAGGAACGACATTTCGAGTATTTTGTGTCCTTTTCCAAGAGAATAGCATTTTTTAAATTTTTGCTGTTCCTTTTTCAAAGGAACAGCATTGGTGTGTTCTGCTGTTCCTTTTTCAAAAGGAACGGCATTTGCACTTTTGATATCGATGCTCCTTTGTTGTTCCTCTTTCCAACAGGAACACCACTAGCATACTTTTCTCTCCTTGTGAAACAACTTATTCCTTTTACTGATTTAAATTGAGGATGCTTCTTGCTCCTGTTCTTTCAAAGTCTTTAAGATACATCTATGCACTTATGCAGTGAACACAAAATTACAACATACCGAAATCCGCAAATCATAAATCGCTATCTTTATAAGGCCTTGTATTGGTAAGAGGACAAAAGGAAGGACACACTTATTCACCATCTTTTGTTGTCATTGTCTTACTAATTTTGCTTTGATTGGTTATCTTTATCATGACAATCCCTTTAATCGTCTTTGATTATTGTTTAGGAATAAGAGCAAAGGGTTTATATCTTCCTATTGAGATGATAAGACTTCTTCCACCATTCCTACTCTTAAGGAGTATGGAACCGCCCTTTGTGTATAAATAAGGAAAAGTACTTTATGAAAAAGAAAAAAGTAAACATGAATTATAAGTTGTCAAATGCAGGATAGGGGGTCTCATCAAGAGCCAGCCTACCATGATCATGAGGATGGAAGTGAAGTGGCATTCCCACTATGGCCAACACACCAGGGATATGGTCCAAAAGGTATCTCAGCTAAACAAACCCTGGAACAGGAGGTCTCATCACGAGCCGGCCTGCCCACTTTTCGTTCCTTCCTCGTGAATGGCATTATGACTAACTGGTTACCAAGCCAGCATAATGGCCTACACTTTGACATTACACTCCTTAATATACACATAAAAGATCATGGTTCTAGGGGTGAAATAAACAACTCTGCCAAGGTTATGGACACCTGTGGGCAACAAAGCACTGTTAATGGTATTGAAGTCACATTGGTTACACCAATAGGTAAGATACTAATACTCTTTTGTTTCTTATATCCTAGGAACTAATCATATATTATTTCCCGACTTATATATCGCATGAAAATTTATTACCACCAATCATGGCAAACTAAGTGACAATGACCACTTAAGATTTGGAAAGTACGACAGACGTCCTATCCTCCCAGCCTCGCATCATATCACAGCAGCCTCTTACGTAATACGTGATCCAACTTTACGCCTCGATTTCGGTAATTTGTTGTTTTTCTAAACATGGCATATTTTCATACGTTGTTCCTTTATGACTGTTGCAGATCAGGTGCTGCTCCTTTATTTGACGGTTGGGACAACCTATCACATTGTGGGGGGGGAGGTTAACCTCATTATTCCCTGGATTATGTGTCAGCTCACTATTCGGGAAAGATAGTGTACTAGGGTATGGCATGGCTTAACGGCATGATATTTCTATTTTTTACACAAGTTGTTGTTCATAAGCCATTTCTGTTGCATACTCTGTTTTTTTCAAAATCTTGCGATTATTACCCTCTCTGTGTTTCAAACAACACAAGCAGTTGCTGTTCCATTGATAATCCATAGTGAAACCATGGGAGGAGGGGCGATTCGAAGGGAACCACAGGTGTTGTCAGTCTTCGCTACTGCTCGAGAGATTCTGAAAAGAGCAGGGTGGCTGAATTATCTCAACCGCTTGCAGGAGTCTAACGAAACAATGGCGATTGAATTCTTGCAGAATCTGCAGGAGGATTACTCCATAGTAAGGGGGAGACAGATAGCAGTCACCAATGATATAATCGCAGAAGTCTCGGGACTACCAGCCATCGGACCTGTATGGACACTAAAAAAGGAAAGACTACAGAAGATTATAGAAATCTTCCAGGACGAAGGCCAGAGCTTGACGATTAAACGGAAGGGAGTTCTGCCAACAACGCTAGGAGAGCCCTGGGCAGAATTAGCAAGAATCGTGCAAAGCTACATCACCTGCGAGGGTAGAAAAGACGTGGTAAGACCAAGACATCTTAAACTCTTAGCTGTTTTAAAGCATAAATGCTCTGTAAATCTGCCTGCACTTTTGAATTCGTTACTTCATGACATTGCACGAAGCTTAAAAAAGGCACAACATGTAGAGTCAGTTGTCAGTCACCATGGGTTAATTCGATTAATTGTTAGTCATAGCCTCACCCAGCAGCAAAGCAGCTGGGAAGAGCTAATTGCAATAATTGAGGGAAGGGTGACAACACCATCCCCAAAATGTAAGCATACTACCAGCACACCAGAACGTCCAGAAAAATACAGAGAATTAATAAAACAAAAACATGTCACTAGTACATCTAAACGTCCAGAAACACGCTAGGAATCGGCAAAGCGTAAGCATGCCACCGGTACACCCGAACAGCCAGAGAAACGCAGAAAATCAGTCCGGTTAGCTCAGATACGAGGAAGGCTGGAAAAGCTCCAGGAAAGCACCAGCCAGCCAGTAGAAATTGAGGACGAGCAATCCTCACGGCCAGAAGTAGAAGTAGAGCAAGCTGAAGGAGAAGAGAAAGAAGAGGCCGAGAAATCTGAAGAGGAGGCCGAGCAATCCGAAGAAGAAAATGAGGAAGAAGCTGAGCATTCTGAAACAGAAGTTGAGCATTCTGAGGCAGAAGCTGAACAATCCAAGCAGGAGGAGGAAATGGGACAGCAGGAAGGTAGCCCACCACAGGACCCAGTGGGAGAAGATGAATTGGCCGCAGTTTTGGCCAATATGGGTGAGTATGGCCAACCTTCCAGTCCAACAGACCTCCACGACAAACCCCAAGAGGAAAATGCATCTGAAAAACCACATGCAGAAGAGGCAGAAGAAGGAAATCTGCCTGTTCATGATGAAGAAGAGATAAGAGATACTGAATAGGAACAATCCGTTCCTAAAGCACCAGAGGAAATTCTGGAGGAAGTAGGAGCAGAAAAAGAAGTTGCCCAGGAAGTGATGGAACCAGTTAAGGTTCCCACCCCAGAACAGCCAGAGCAGAACAGTGAAGAAACACCCCAGGAGAAAGATCCAGGGACTAGTCACGGCCCAAACCACAGCAGACAGCCTGCTGTTCCTTCTAATGAAACGCTGGAAATTAAAGAATTGCGAAAGGAACAACAGAGATTATTGAGCATAATAGCCCAGCTCCACCAGCAGATCAGGATCCTGAAAGCAAGGCAGAGGGTAAGAAAGACCGCAGGGAAGAAAAAGGTGACCATTCCAGTAAAACTCCGCAAGGCAAAAAGGCGGAGGACCAAAAATTGCCCTGCTGTTCAAAACCCTGCTGAAAATCCAGCTGCTGTTCCAAACGATGCTGAAGAACAGACTGCTGTTCCATTTGAAAAGGAACAGCAGCAAACTGATATTCATGTTAAAATAGAAATGGATGATATGATGACTTGTGACAAGGAAATCCAGACGGAGGCACCACCCTCAGGGGTGATAAGGGTTCTGAACTCAAAACAACGCAATAAGAAAGTTTAGGTAAAACTCCTGGCCTCCACTGCTGCATGGAGAAGAGATCCAAAGACAATAACCTTGCGCAAGGGATTGAAACAGGCTTAGCAAGAAGCAGAAAAGCTTAGAGAGCAAACGGTCCCTCGCGAGAAGTATGAAGAACTACAACAGCAACTAAGGAACGTCAATCAATCCGAAAGCCAGGCCTTTGAAGGTTGGCGGAAGGAACAAGAGAAAGTTGCAAAGGTAACTCGTAGGCTAGATACTGTTATCAAGCAGATGGATACCTTGTGTTCTTTATACAATGACATTTTAGCATGTAGGGCCCCTGCCAAAAATTATGCTCTGTTTTTACTGGAACAGTATTTACAATTAAAAATAAAAGCTGTTAAAGCAGGTGCCCCCATACAAATTAACACTGTCAATGACTTTATAGACTGCTGTAAACATTACGGGGTGAAGGTCTAGAGATTGTTGTGCGAATTCTATTTGCATAACCTTGTACTAGATCAGTGGACTGAGCTAAACCCTGGCCCTTTTGTTGGAGACATCCAATTTCAAGCATTCATCTCATTCGGGGTTAATCAGATTAAATGGCTCATAGCCTATAATACTTTCCAGAGGCAAGAAAATGGCCTAGATTTGTGGGTAAGGGCTGAGCCTAGGAACCCAGTGCGGTTGTGGAAAGCACATAGAAACCTCATGAGGACTCCGGGTGTCATTGAAACATTAGGACCCATGCATGAGGCACTCATTCGACAAGGTTTAGAGTATTTTCTTTCTATCAAAGACCTTGCCATTAATGCAACCAAATTTCGGTACCAAATCTCTAATCCAAATATCCAGCTCAGGGAACCGTTTATGTATGAGAATTTTGAATTAGCTGCCAACCGTGTGAACCTCTATGGCAAAAGAATTTTGGGAGCAGGGCCATCCTGGTTAGGATATAGATTCCGCAGTCCAATTATTTGACACCTTGCACCCGGGTATCAAGCCCTGTATGATATGCCTGAGGGTCAAACAGGCCAGTTCTTTGACTACCTAGTTACTCATCACGGCTGTAGGCCTCCGCATGAGATTCCTTCTCCAGCATATTCTCTCACTACCTTGCATGTCAACTACAACGTTTTCATGAGGGCATGAAACAGGGTAAGCAGGGGGGTGTGTGGAGTAATAAAAAGTTATGTTTTTGATGATCATTTCAGTGGCTTTTCAGTGGAACTTGTGAACCTTTTTGCATCATGAACTTGGAAAACAATGAAGAATTATAACAAAACATGTGAGATTAATATGCAAGACTTAACCGCTGATAATTGTCATTCTCCTGTGTAGGAAAGGGTGAAAACGAGGAGTTGTTGTTCCAAAGAAAAAGACAAGAACAGGGTCTGAAAGCGTCCACTTCAATTGGTTCAAGTAAGTTACTGAGTCCATCATCTATTTTTGGTATCAGAGCCCTGTTCTAAATCCTGAGTCTGTAATCTATAGACAGAGTTCTAGAGAAAGCCAGACAGCCTTCGAAAGGCAACTCTGTTGATCATTGGGCTGAGTAGATAAACGCTTTCTTTAGTCTATCTCTGGTTTAGATTATAAACATGGCCAATCTCTTACGCTCATTCTCTTCTATTGATCGTAAAGTCATTACTGAAGTTTCATCAAGGTCTAATGAGTCTGAAGTTGCTGAAAATGAAAATCATGAGATTGTTGAGAATCCTGAAAATTGGACTCCTCCTGCTTTGCATGCTACTGATGTCTATAAACTGCCTATGACCTTTGTTCTGAAGAGAAAATCTTTTCTGAAAGAAGTAGAGATAACTATAAAGATTTCTGGACCCTCTACTCAAATCCTTGCTTTGAATTTATTTTCTGATGATGAAATTAAAAAGTTCCGTCAGTATGCTAAGGATGGAAAGTATTTTTATCTTCACTTTGGGGGGATAAGAATTGGTCTTGCCCCTTTGTTCCGTCATGGAATAAACACTCCTTGCATTGCTGAGTTATTTGACACCTGTCATCAAAATTATGATCATGCTAGGATTGGTACTATTATGGGAAACCTTGCCACAGGTTGTCAATACGGGACAATCTATCCTGACTATGCCATCAGCCTGAATGATGTACATTTGAAAGATTGTTGGAAATTATTAACTGGGGTTCAAGGGTTAACTATGGCAGAAGAAAGTGAATACCTCTCTGTGATAGGACAAGCTTCATTTCAGCTTACTAATACTGCACATCCAAAACTGAAACAGCCTGTACTTAAAGACTGTGTTACTGTTGGTCTATCTAATGCTCAAGTTGAAGGAGTACTGTATGACCCTACTGAATTACCCGGAAACTGGTATTTCCAATATAAGTCTATTGCTGATGAGAAAAAGCCCGAGTTAAAAGTAAAACGAGTTGCTATTGATAATGGCCAAGTAAAATTGATTCCTCCAAGGCCTAAAGTACCTCGTCCTATTACCAAGCAGAAAAGATATGTGTTTCCTATTGCTCCAACTGAAGTTCCTTCAAGTAGTCATGATTTGTCCACTATCCAAGAAGTCAGTCAGAGTCAGACTGAGCCTGCAAGGTCATCCACTACATTGTATATACCAGATTCTAAGCCTTTTTTACCCACTGTAAATAAAATGCATCGCATAGGTCGTTTTCCTCCAATTGAAGAATGGCAATATGCCAATCACAGATTTGTTAAGGGTGGCAAATGGCCTCCTCGTACAAAGTTTTGCACCACTTCTTCCTCTTCTCGACAACCAATCACTCGTGCAGACTGTGCTCCATTAATTGAACATAATGCACAGAATACCAATGATCTCGATGAGACATATCAGATCGGCAACTATTTAACTACATGGTGTGCACATGCAGAAGAAGTTTTAGATGATTTGGGTTGCCAAAGTGAATTAATTCTGGCAAATCTTAAACTTCTACATGATGAACAGACAGCCGATAGACAACATAGAGAAGAAAGAGAAAGACGAAGAAGAGAAAAGAAAAAGAAAGAGTCACAGCCTCCAAAGTTTTCTAAAACTATGGAGATTCCTCAAAAATGGGAAACAAGTGATTCCCAAGAAGAAGTAGCTGAGTCTAGCAACAGCCAAATTGGTTTCAAAATAGAAAAGCCCAATTCAACTACAATTCATAGAAATAAAAGTGAATTGGCTACCTTTGAAAATGCTGCTACTCTATTTCCATCATTCATAATGCCCTCCCTGCAGAAAGCTAATATGTATAAAGAACCAAAATATCCAAGAGTTGAAGAGGATTTATTTGCTACTAATTCATCTGGATATGTTCTAGATTTAGATAAATCTAAAAATCCAGCTGAATCAATAAGAATATGGATTGGTGCTTTATACCAAATGCAAGTTGTGTCTAAATTGGATAATTTCTCCATTTTCTTGCTAGCAGAAAAACGTATGGCAGGAATTGTGTGGGATTGGTGGATGTCTGCTTCTAATGAAGAAAGACAGAATGTTGCAGCGTTGGGTTTAGCTACTTTAGAAGTTTTGTTGCTTACTCAATTTGTTCCTGAACCTACAGATGAAAGAAAGCAAATAATTACTGATCTAACAAGAATGGAGTTGAAAGATTTAAAAGATCTAGATCAGTTTGGGTCTGAATACATGGCTAAGGTGTTTAAAGCAAGTTTAAATAATGACCCTACCCAGAAGGTTGCTTTCTTATCAAAATTACCTGGAAATTTAGGAGACATGATTATGAAAGATATTGAAGTTCAAGGTAAAAAGATTGAACAAATCTATTGGATAGATCTCCTATTTAGATGTCAAGAAAAAGTTAAGTATTTGTGCTGGCAAAAACAGGTTCATAATGTTTCTCCAAATCTGAATGTGTGTCGTTCTGTATTACCCTGGACTCCTTTTAGAAAAAGACGAACTAAGAAGTATGGTAAATACAGACCCAAAAGAGTTTCTAATCCTAGAAGGCCATTCAGAAAATTTAGATATGTTAAAAAGAGGAAACAACCAAAAAGAGATAATGCTTGCTTCATCTGCAAGCAAGAAGGACATTTCGCCCG
This sequence comes from Pinus tabuliformis, assembly GCA_031772625.1. NCBI lineage: Eukaryota > Viridiplantae > Streptophyta > Pinopsida > Pinales > Pinaceae > Pinus > Pinus tabuliformis. Next base: position 653,940,132 of record CM062818.1, on the reverse strand, counting down.
AAAATGTCCCAAGAGTTCCTCTAATAAATTGAAAGCCTGTTTTGAGATTGATGAATTTGCAGATGACTGGTCAGTGGTTGATTCAAATGATGAAGTATCTGATGTATATATTTTGACTGATGCTTCTCTATCTGACACTGAATCTATAAATGAAGTCAGCCAAAAAATGAATATTTGTTATTCTGGTTTTGAAAGTGAACCAAGTGAATTTGAAGAAGTTGAAGAAAAGCACTATAGTGATGAAACAGATTCCGAAGACTTTACAGAAGAAGATTCAGATCATTCTTCTATTGAAACTGTTACTATAGCGGATTTAAAGAACTCATTTCCCAGTTTAAATTCCTTGCCTCCACAACCACCTATGAGTTCTTTATGTCCATATCCTAAAACAGTTGCGTCTTCATCCTCATCACTCCCTGTAAATAATTCTGCTCTAGATGAAGAAAATGCTTTTCTTAAAAAGATGGTCAAGTCCAATAATCTTTTGTACATTCCAGTTGAAGTCCAAGTCCGTGGTGAATGGATTAGTGTTGATGCTTTCATTGATACTGGGGGTTCCAATAATCTTGCTAGACCATCCCTTTTCAAAGGATTATGGAAGCCTTTGCAGCATATAATTGTGTCAGAAACTATTGGTGGATCTGTAAACCTTACCCATTATGTAGATAATATTTCTTTGAAACTTGGGGGGGTTATTATTAAAATCTCTGCTATTCAGCACTATGATGCTTCTGCAAGTCTATTTTTAGGCATGCCATTTATTAATTCAGTACTGCCCGTAACAATCAGTGAAGACAAAATCATTTGTAATGTTAAAAAGAAAGCAGTTGCTGTTCCAAGATTAACAATGGCAAACTCAGAAGCCAGAAAAGAGCAGAGCCAGAAGAAGGTAGGTTCTAGAAAAGTTAAAAATGAGTCTCATGATTGGAAAGAAGTATTAATGATATATGAGGCTAAATCACAACCTACCCAAAAAGCCAATAGAGATCCCAATTGGTCATCTGAACAAATCAGTTTATATGAGGAATTGTTAAAATGTTGTTCAAACAATCCTCAAGCCTTTTGGACTACAGAAAGTCCACAGCAGGAAATAAAGACATTGCATGATAATGGGGTAACTGGTAAATTAATACCATGTACTCCTGCTGAAGAAAAAGAAATGAGAAAGCAGATTCAAGAATTGCTAGATCTTCAGTTGATTGAAAAGAGTGAATCTCATTACTCCTGTTCTGCATTCTTGGTTAGAAATCACTCAGAAATAGTTCGTGGAAAGGATAGGATGGTTATCAACTACAAGCCTTTAAATGCAATAACCAAAAGTTTCAATTATCCTATGCCTAGACAAGAAACTATTATGCAGAAAATCCAAGGAAGCAAGATTTTTAGTAAATTTGATATGAAATCAGGTTATTATCAGATTCAGATTGCAGAAGAAGATCGCCACAAGACTGCTTTCACATGTCCTGCAGGTTTCTTCCAATGGAAGGTTGTTCCTTTTGGTTTGAAGAATGCTCCTGCCTTCTTTCAAAGAAGAATGGATCATATCTTCAGCAAATATGATTTTATTGTTGTATATATTGATGATATTCTTGTACATAGCTCAGATTTAGAATCTCATTTAAAGCATTTGCAGATATTTCTTGAAGAGGCCAAGGCACATGGTCTTGTACTGTCAGAAAAGAAGATGATCCTATTTCAAGAAAATGTTGATTTTCTTGGAATTCATATTAGTAATGGAAAAATTCAGATGCAGCCGCATGTTTTAACAAAACTGTCTGAATTTCCTGATCAACTAGCAGATAAAAATATGATTCAGAGATTTATAGGGATTTTAAACTATGTACATAAATATATCCCGAATCTCTCTGAAAAAACTTCTCCAATTAGACAATATATTAATGGTGGTTGGTCTGATGAAGCTACTAAAGCGGTTCAGTTGCTTAAGCAAGAATGCCAGAATCTGCCTGCATTAAAACCGCCAGGTAACGGATTTTTGATTCTACAAACAGATGCATCAGATAACTTTTGGGCAGCCACTCTTCTTGAGAGAAAAGGAGAAGGAGAAGAGATTGAAGAAGTTCTTTGTGCATATGCATCGGGAGAATTTCAGAAACATCAAAAAGGTTATTTCCCTGCTGAAAAAGAAACCCTTGCTATTTTTAATGGAATCCAGAAGTTCGAAATCTATTTGGCTCCTGCAAAATTTTTAATTCGGACTGATTCCATGAATTTTAAATACTTCCTGAATGCAAAGATTTCAAAACAGCTAGCTCGAGGAAGATTGTTAGCATGGCAAATGTGGTTTCAGATGTATGAGTTTGATGTTGAATGGATCCCAGGAAATTCTAATTTTTTAGCTGATGCTTTGACAAGAGAAATGAATAAGGTTCATGTACATAAACAGAGTATGTTTGAGATTTCAGATAAAACTGCTCTTGATGATAATTTTGAAACTTTTGTACAACGATTTAAGATATTAGAATTTCTCTTACCTGACCTTGTTGAACAGATAAAAAAGGTCATTGGTTTAAGATTAAGAAGAAATCAGTGGATTCAAAAATGCCAGGCTTGGCAGCATAAAAATGTTGGTATTTTTCTTAATCTCAATGAAGAGTTGGTAAAGGTTTATCCTCTACCAAATTTACAGGTAAAAATTTATTTCAGATTGCTTGACGACACATGGGACAACCATTACACTCCAGAAATGATCAAAGTTTTGAAGACTTTGAATTATTATCAAATAATAGGTGGAATTGATTTCTCTGTTGTTGTTTATGTCTCTGCAAAAATGTTAGATCTTGAGGAAGTTAATATGAATGGATTAGTTGAAAAATTTTTAAAATCCCTCAAGATTCCTGATATGTTTGAAGAATTAGAGGCAGCCTTTTTGCAACAAGCAGATGAAAATTTTGTATCAACAGATTCTTTCCCACAATATGAATTGTTTCAGCCTTTTGCTGATTGGGAAATAAAAAATAGCAGATGTCAAAAGAAAGCTCAGATCAAAGCATCCCAGTGTGTAATGCGAACCCTTCAATATCTTAGAACTTTTGCAGCACCTTGGGATTATCAGAGTATAGAATTCCGCAATCCAATAGAACCTAATCCGTTCGCACAAATGTATGGCACGGATAGCATTCTCGAATCAACATTGGCTGAAAATCCAGAGCAAATAAAAAAGGTTTCTATGTGGCTTCAAGAATTCCACTCATTAAAGCTACCAGAAAAGATCTCGATGATTAAAACACTGGAGCCGATGCAAGGAAAAAGAGGAGTATTAAGGTTAATCATTAATCAAAAAGCATTAATATCTATCAGTGTTTCCTCCGGGAGCTGGACAGAAGATTCTGTATGTCTGATAAATTTGCTATTATCAAACCGGGTATGTTCAGCAATGATATTTGAAGTTGGGTGGCAAGATCAAGGACATGTCAGTCAGCAGTGCAAATTGTGGGTTCAAGCAGCTATCGAGCAATCAGTCAGCATGTTTCAAATTTTTAAGTGGGATTTGTTAGATGGGGTTGAATTGGCAGTACAATCCTTGCCAGATTTTAGAAAAAGTAAGAAAGATTCCTTCCTTGGGATTGAAATAGATCCATTCGCATATGTGAACAGATGGAATAAAGATGATTATCTCTTTCCATCAAAGAGTCTACGGAAGACTGCAGATTCCATAAAATTTTCGTATGACACAGGCCAAAGTTCACATGCACCACAAAAAGAGGCATCTTCAATAGCAATCCATGGCTACAAAGGAAAAGAAAAAGTTGGAGAAGAAAAAGAGACTGTATTTGTCGATGTCTATCAAGATGCTCAGGTACAAAATGACCCCACTTGGGAAAAGGAATATTTATCATGGCTTACGTCTTCATGGAAGAATCCACAAGAAACGCTGTCAAATTTAACTTATTCTTGGCAGAAAATAAAGACACCACCAGATTCAGAGTTTGAAGTAGACTTTGATAGTGATAGGAGTCCACAAGGTTCATGGTAAAGAATCTCTTGTCAGCAATGTGATACTGTTGATCACATGTTGTGACAGGAATCTTTGTACAAAAAGAAAAATTGAGTAGACACCGTCGGTGGAAAAAGATACCGACAGGACCCTCAATTATTTCTATCTTATGTCATGTCTTAGCTAAGTTAGATTCGATTTTTAGGCTATTTAAGAAAGAACTCTCAAAGAGTTCTGGATCGTGTGTTTTGCGAGTGAGTGTGTGTGTGTAATCAGAGCTCTCATACTTGAGGCTATCTATGGTGTGTAATCTTATTTTGAATTAATATTGAAGCCTGCTGGGCCGCCAGTTTGAGGACTGTTTTGTTCCAAGATCATCGCATGGAGTGAGATTGTAAGGCGCATTGGAGAAGCGAAAGGGTCGCGTTAGTCCGCGCATTTCTCAGATTGATGTGAGGAAATCTGCCTGAAAGCGTCCACTTCAATTGGTTCAAGTAAGTTACTGAGTCCATCATCATTTTTTGCTGTCCCTTTGACGGAGGACCGAGTGCAAACAAGGCTAAGAAGATCAAAGCAAATCGGCCCAGAAAAGGAGGAGAAGACACCAGTTCGGCGGAGGAGAAAAGAGATGATTAAGGATTAACAGTTTGGCGAATCCCTCAGGATCTTTGATCCTGAGGGATCGCTACTTTATCTATCTTGTTACTTAGACATCTCCGCCGTCACCCTTATATAAAGGGACAACACTGTTAGCTTTGGGGGATTATGCTTTTATGTAATTTCTGTTAAAGATCAAAACTTTGATCATCGAGTCTCTATAAGAACTGGTTCATTGTACTTTCGTTTCATGCGTTAATACAAACTTGGTGATTATTTTATCTCTGCGTCTGGATTAACCTAAAGCGGTGTACCCTTGGAGGCTAAGGGCTCGGCCCCGGAGGACACTTGCTTCTGTATCACTACGATTTGATTTCTACATGATTTGCTTATCGTCGTTATTTGGTAATCTGATATGCTTTATAAGTTTACATCACATGCTCTGTTAATATTAATTCATTAAGGTTTTTACAGAAAGAATTGTTGTATTGACTCTGCATTATATTACTGATCCTTTCAGAGTTGATTGAATGTTATTAGTCTTGAACGAATATTGTTACTGTTTTGTTACAGAGCTTTTGTGCTGTACATTCATGTTATAGAATTCATCCGAAAGTTGTGTTCTTTACGATTGTTGGATTCAGAAGTAATGCTGTTCTATTTTGAAACGCAGTCATATTCCTGTTAATTAAGATTGATACTAGAACAGATTACTCTTCAAGCGTGTTGTGTGTGTATATGATTTCCAAACGCTGTTCCATTAGTGTGTGCTGCTTGATTTTCCTTAAGAGTGAAAGATTGCTGTTTGATTACGATGAGTGCATTTGAGCTAGTAGATTAAGTTTGATTACTACTCGCGAGACTTAGTTGTTTCATTGTTGTTCCATTTCAGAATTGCTTTTCCATTTTAGAATTGTTGTTCCATTCCAGATTTTCTGTTCGATTTCTTATTTGCTGTTTCATTTTTCTATCTGTTGTTTCATTTACTCGCACTTGTTGTTTTGGTGTGAGAGACGATCTGTGGCTGTAGTGAGCCTCGACATTTGCTGTCTAGCTCCCAGATCCGTGGTCCATGCTCTAATTTCCTTTCCATCAGTTTCCAAAGGGATGGGTTATCGTTGCCGAACCCTTGACTGATAAGTTGCCTAGTTTTCTGAGTGTATGATTTATTCCTTTGAAGTAACTTAGTTATAGACAAGCATCCATTTACTCTTGTATTTTTGAACGCTGTACTACTAGCATTACTCTGACAAATGATAGTCTCAGACTGAGACACTCTTTGAAATAACAAAACGCTCCCGGATTGACATATTAATGTGAGGTAATTAGAGGTGAAAGAGACCCTTTTTATAGCTCTACAATAGCTTCCATAACATAGGCGCTCATAAAAAATAGAGGGTAAATCCTTGAAGAAATACTTCTTCTCCTTCTATACTCGATAATTTTTTTTTGCTAAATTATCTGACAAGATTTGGGCCCAATTCATGATAGTTGGGTTAACGACTGAATCTATTAACAACAACCACTCTAGGGAGAACTTGGTACTATCAGGTTTGCCAAATAGTCTACATAACATAGCCACAACAAAACTATAAGGGGAACAAATAGATGCAGTAGTGTACATACCATTTTTGTCTTTCTTGATTTTCTCTTCATTATTCGGCCAGGCGCAGGTGCAATCCGTTGGGTCATTGTTCTCTTTAGCAACCTTCTCTCCGAATTGCCTGTTGTAGATGACATGTGGCTTTGGTAGGTGGTACATAAGTTGTAGGTTGTTTGGGGTAAAAGATCTAATGGCCCCTTGGCTTCTCATCTTGAATTCTCTGTCTAAGATGTTTGCTTCATCGATAACCCATTTTACCATGTCGGTATAAGGGATTATCTTTGACCGAGTGGCTATGCGGTGCAAAAACGAGCAAGCCGTCTCTAGCATGGAAGCATCTGAGGAATCTCGTTCGTCAACTGTAACATTTGTTTCCATAATCCTCAGTTGTTCCTCCTCTAGTATGTTGTACATAGTCTCCCATGTAGAGGTTCCTCCCTCTCTGCTACATGTGGTATTTGTGAATAGGGGAGTCAACTTTGTCTTCTTAGAGGCTACAACTTTTCCTTTCTTCCCCATTGCTCTCAATGCTCTGCTCTGTAGGTTTTTCCTGAAATGAAGAACAATAGCTATCGGACACTCAAAGATGAACGTAAAAATGAAATAATGCAGATAGCTTGTAAAGGTGGTAAAAGAAGCATTATTTGAACGCACGTAACAAGATATCGTATCAAGTTGAATGGCTTTTCACACATAAATGTAGTTATTTCCCACTAATGATTCATTATCCCTTAGCTTTATTGCTCATAAATGTTTGCATCGTAAAACAGGATGAAAGCTTCTAGGGTGGCGAGCCATTATACTGCGATGATAGCGATTGTGCGATTTGCGAAGCAATATCGCAGATTGCAATATTGCAAGATGTGCCTTTTAGAATTCTTACCTCCTGCTATGTGTCTGCGAGATGCAAGATACGAGCCGTTGATTAGCTGTTTCACGCATAGTTAATCGCTAGGTTTATCTTATGCAATAGACTTGACGGACTCGAAATATTTAATTTTAATATTCTAAGGTGTGGGTTTGGGCGCGAATCACATTTCACAATATTGGCTTATGGTAAGTGCAAAGTGTTTGCTTGAATACCCGAAATGCGATGCCATAAAATTCAAAGCACCATCGCAGTTTCGCAACTCGCAAATCTTGCTATATCATTTTTAAGAGAGAGTTCTTTATAAGTCATGATATGCGATGTGAGGCTTAAGCCTAAGAAGCTTAAGGACTTCTATTTTCATCAGATTTTATGATAATTTATACCATGGAGCCCTTATTTAATCACTTTTCTTGATTTTGGAGGTTTTTAGAAAGGTCCTTTGGTGGGTTTTAGACATGCTATATATGAAAAGGTAAGTCTTTAGTAGTTCCCCAAAAGGTTTTGATTGTTATCTTTGCTTTATTCAAAAAATAAAAGAAATGACTAAATGCTAATTTTTTTTTTTTGGATGAAATTTTAAAGGGTCCCCATTTAGTTAATGTAATATTAACTATTATCATTAACAAATGGGAGGTTTTTGAATACCACAACAGCACCCAAGATGTACGACAGGTTCCTGTGTTCAATTAAAGCAACTTGGGTTGAGGCATTCAGTTAAAGGCGACTTGAGGAGACTTTGGTTAAAAGCACCTAGTTCAAGGCGCGTCAGTTGGGTGTGTTCGGTTAAAGGCGTCAGGCAGGCGCTCACCCAACACGACAGACATGCACGGGCGACTAAGGTGTGATGGGCTAGGAAAGTTAACCAGGCAACGAGTGAGTGTGCAACATGAGTTGGGTGTGTGGGTGGACGATCCCCCAGGTGAGTGAGCAAGTAGGGCAGGTCGACTGGGCGGGTAAGTCGGGCAATGCGGTTGTGGGCGGATGAGCTGGTCGGATGAGCGACGGGTGAATCGACAGGTAAGTGAATGAGTTAGTCGAGTCTGTTGGGCAGATGGATGTGTCGGCGATAGGTCGACTCGGTTGTGGAAATAAACGAAGGATCATGTGTGTGCGCGTAGGCATAATTCAGCCAAGTGCACGTGGGCATGATGACTTGTGGCACAACCAAGGGACACGACAGTTCATGGAGAAAACAAATCGCACAGATGGCATATAAATTAAGAGTCATGTGGAGAGGTTGAGGCTCATCCAACCATCAAACAACACAAGTTCAGAGAGTGAATGAAGTGCAAAAGAAGGATAAGTTATAGGTAGATAGGTAGGGTGCAGTTCGGTAGTGAACGCAGGATTGTGGGAAGCTTTGTGGGTAGACAGAACTTGGGATTTTCGTAGGAGTTGCAGGTGGGCCGCTACATGACAGTTTAGGGCAGAAAACACTCGAGCAAATGAGAAGGAAGTGTAGGTGAGTCGAGTAGCTACACGAATGTGCAGGCCGTCATGGTGGACATGCTCAGACCCTACACAATAGTGTTGTGGCATGGGTAAACGGGCAGACCGTGTCATGTTAGCGCTGGGTGGGCTGACGAGTGGAGTAAGGGCCGTGGACCGCTCTAACTAACCAGTGGGTTGTGTGTGGCATAAGTCAAGTGAAAATCGATGGTTGCATGGCGATGACATGACAAGCTATTGTGGGAAACATAATGGTGATTTGGGCAGTGCACAATGGAGGTGCATGACTTTGGTTGGAAGTGTGCAGGTCATTCAGAGGCTACACGACTTGGTGAACATTATAAAGTTTTGTAAAATTGATATTTGCATATTTTACATATATTGGGAAGACTTATATTCGGGAGTTTCCCCTCCCTTTATATGTGTGTACATTGTTTATAAACTTGTGATTTCTGTTGCATAAAGAAGATAATTGAGTAAATATATTTGAAGTAATTTATGTTGCATGATAACACTTAGAAGTAAAATTGGTTAGGTGTTGAGTGGGCATAGTATGCGAGCTTAAGTAGTGGTGAAACGAAAAATTTCGGTGGTGCCACACCCGCCTATGTGTGGTTGGAAGACACCACTAGTGTAGGAGCATGACATCACCCCTCTAATCCTCTCCCGATGATTCACAAACTACACGTTTGGTTACGCATCGGCTTCTCTGCTCTAGGCTTACTTGGACAGAGAGCCCCGTTGTTGTCTCATCATTGGTGTCAAGCATGACAACCAAATATCACTGCTACTGGCTCACGTTGCCTCGGCCCTAATAACCTAACACCCTCACTTGCGATACTACTATATCTCTCTGGCTCACAACATTGGACTGACCTAGTTGTGGGCCCTCCCTTCGCCAATGAAAACCTTGTAGGGCTTGCGTGGATGGTGGGGTAGTATGGTTGCCTTTCCCATTAGACATTAGTGCCAACTCTCCTCAACCACCATGTCCAACTCTCTGCACTTCTTTTAAGGTTTGTAAGTTGTGACCCCCAAGATGATGTCGCCTGAGACATGTGTTGACCACTAGTTGATCCATGTGTCAATCAAAAATAGGCCCTCTCGGAAACCATAAATGTTGAAACTGCATGCCACATGTCCACTCATGGTTAGACCACGTCATCAATAATGTCATCATCAATGTCATCTCGAAGATCCACTAACATACTGCTATGTGTCCCATCAGAGAGGAGAGAGAAAGGGTCTCCAGATTTTTGGTTTTGTGAGTAATTTCTTCGCTAAGTTCATTCATCAAAATAACTGGTTCAAAAAATTGAAACCACTTCGTTACAGTTTGTATTTGGAGGAGAGGTCCTGGGTTAATTCTTCATCATTGATCTACGCTATCGACGATTTGGGAAACCACCTCCCATGGCCTCCAAGCCCGACAAGATTCTCATGTAAAGGCCCATCAAAATGTCACCACATAGCCCAATGCTTCCATTTTGTTCCCCTTTTGCAATCCTCCAAGATGCACCCATAATGGTAAGTCTGTCATGATGATGTCACCACCTGGTGTCATCCTGCTCCATACGACTTAGTGCTCAAGACTTGTGCATCGTAGCCATTTTGTCGGGGTGACTTCATCGGGTGGGCTCCACCACGCCCAATAAAAATGCTCCTCACAGCCAACTCCCCAGCCAATAACATTATTGTTAGGAACATGTGATTTGGTGGTCATACCCCTACATGATGATTTCTTTCGATTGAGACAAGTGGTATCATTGCCACGTTATCCCGCTCTTCTTGTCTTGCTCCCTTCTACCTGTGCCCTTCGAAGAATACTCTATGTTGGGTCTTAATGGGATGACATGTCAAGTGGGATTCATTGTTTATTAACCACGAGATTCCTGAGTTGGCATGGCTGCCAACTTATCCCCGTTGGTTCCCTTTTCTTCCCTTGACCGTTGTCTGGGGTATCCCTTCTAGGCCACGTCAACAATTTCTTGACCAAACACATTAGGGGGAAATCTGGTCATGCCAATGGGGAACCTCCACATCTAGGGTTACCCTCCAAAGGTAGGATGGGATTTAGCCAGATAGTGCTATAAGTTATGGTGTTCCTCTCTGCGCGTCATTGAACTGGCGGAAAATATCCACCATGGATCAACAAAGGGATCTCAACACTGCCCTCTGTGATGTACCAAATGGGATCTCCGCGATCAACTAAAAAATGAGCTTTGCTACTACACAAGCTTCCTCAAGCAAGTCTTTTTTACCGAGGTTTGGTCAACCTCCAGATCAACGTTAGGGCTTCATGTCAATGCCAATGGTTTATTAATGCACATCATGGTGTTGCTCCTCCTGAGCTTGGGTGATGGATTCTCCAATGAGCTCATGTCCCACTCATGTTCCCCGTTCTTAGACAGGGGATTCCAATCATGGAGGTGTAGGTGCCCCTGTGGCCCTTACCTACTACAAGCTTGGTGTGGACTCTCCAGTTACATGCCAACAGTGCCATAATCCATGTCAATCTTGTAAGCAACTCTATGGCACTACGTAGATCCTTCAAGTGCTTAACTAGCAACATGAGGGTGCTAGCATAAGATATCCAAGCACTGTTGATACATGGTTGAGGGTCCATTTAAGTTAAGTTTATGGGCTTGATGAGCCCAAGGGAAATGACCCTCAACATCAATGTAATGCTTTCCATGACACACGACAACTTGTAAATCATGCCAATAAGTTGATACAAGCAAATGCAAACCCTGATAAGGAAATGGTATTCTATGTAATGATTTCATATTAGTAGTAAAAAGGGTCTCTGAGCCCACTATTTTCAAATTTTAGCTTAAGATCTTATGACTTTGCTACGACCTATAACATGGCCTACTATTTCTCTATTAATTACTTATGAACTTCTTACTTCACAATTAAACATTTATTCAAAGTAATGTTCAACTCATCAACATAGCATGGTCCTTATTATCATGTGGTTTATTTACTCATTTATGCGTCAGAGGTTTTGTGTTTAGCACCAACAAGTTAATCACACAACATTTGTTTCCAGTCAGTGCATTGTTGGGTTTATTCATCAGTGTCATTCATTCAAGAGATAACACACACACAGACACATTCAACACATCTATCAGTGACATATCTGCATAAAGATTTAACCACATGCTTAAGCATATACAATTCAAATACAGTCACAACATCCAAAACCATTCCAAACAACAATGCATCATGATTCGTCAACAAGTAAACAAGCATACATAGATACTTATCTTGAACTTGCAGGGCAACTAAGTTTGGGACAAGAACTCTCCACCCAACCATAGATAGTTGCAGCCACACTTACTTGCAACTGTCACCCCGAGCTAGATTTAAGATTCTAAGGGGGGATGCTTGCTTGGGAACTTGAATACTAGCTAGAAACTGAAACAAGGACTCCAAAGGACCTCCTTCCTCAATCCCACTATTTGACTACTACTTCTTTTGTCAACACAAGGAGTCTAGAGGTATTCTACCTCACCCCAAGTGTACACACAATGATTCACCCCCTCCTAGGGAGTCCATAATCTGTTGTAACAACAATGTAGTAACCACAAGTCTTCAATCATGTCTTCCTTTGATATTGCTTCAAGATGGCCTCTTCCCAAGATGTTACAAGGCTCTAGAGACTATTATCTCAACCCACAAGCTCTAGGGGATTCAAGCTGTTATAGAGCTCCAGAGATTCCATCCACTACAAGGAAAATACCTTCTAGCAGAGGTTATAACAAAGTTTTTTAGTGTTATAAAATTGGAAAAAAAGGTCAAAAAAACATCCGCTAAAACAAATGTTTTAGTGGATAATTTAATGGAAATTCATCACAACTAAAAAAATCTAGGTGGGTGGAGGAATTTTATTATTTATTTATTATTATTATTATTTATTTTTATGCGCTTCATGGAACAAGTAGCACCAGTGCACTACATATATAAATGTGCCGAGATGCATACATAACTAAAAGCACTGAGGCGTTGACTCCAAAGTATATCAGTGTATAATATATATTTCACCAGTGCTAATAGATAAAAAAAATGCCTCGGGCGTTCATGTAAGAATGGCATCAGAGCACACAAAATAATTTTTGTGTTGGTGCTTTTGTTTAAACTTGCCGTGTTGATACGTATAGTTTATATAAATGCCCCAGAGCGTTAGTGATATAAAAGGACCGGTGTTGTTATGTTTCATAATGAATTAGTTCTAATAGATAAAAAAATCCCTGGGGTGTTCGTGTAAGGAATGTCACCGGGGCACGCACAAAATAATTGCAGTCCCAATGCTTTTGTTTAAACTCACAACGTCGATGCATACCATTTGTATGAAAACATTGGTGCGTTTGTTATATAAAAGGACTGTTCCAGTTAATTTTAATAATTCACCGGGGCTGGAAATAATATTTTTTAGGACTGAGGTGTTATTTTTATGAAAGCACTAGTGCGTTAAGAATTACAATGCACCAGGGTGTTAATTGCAAACAAAACAGGGGTTTGAAGAGATAAATGCCCCAATCCTATTGTTTTCTTAAAATGCACCTATCATGCAAAATTATGCCATCATGGTGCTTTTATATAACATAATGCACTGGTGTGTTTTTATGTTATGGATGCACCAGTTTTTTGTATGAGATTTTCTCTTTTTTGGAAACATTGACCTATGACAATGCAATTATTGTAATTTTAAAAATCTTTTATTCATCGAAAAATCGACATATATATTATAAAAATACTTATATAAATACAAATTTGATTAGGGAATTTGTATATGATGTTTAGATTAATTTTTTATACTATCATATTTTGCATCTCTTCATTATAATATTTAATCATCCATATATTTAATGAGTGGTGTAACATTTCATGGTGAAATTAGATAAAAAAATAGAACAAATTAAAATGTATTTTATTATATATCAATAAGAGGCTCTTTGTCATACAAAATGGGATTGTTATTGGTAACCTCTTGTCTTTCAGCTGAGACACTATGTCCATTACATTAAAAAAAATGTATGATTTTCACAGACAATTATTTCAAAAAATACAAAGAGTTGCATTGATATCCAAATAGATCATCATTCTTCATTGGAAATGTTGTCAGTGCTCGAGGTACTTCCATAACTTGGGTTATTTGGAGGAATGTTTTGTCGATTGCATCGATTGTTTTCATCTTCTTCAAGTTCCATCCACAAACATAAAAGTAGAGTGTAATGAGTGTATCTACATTGGTGATAATAATGAAAATTGAAATAAATAATATACATCAATATAAATTGAATAGCAATGTACCATAGGAAGAAGTGACTCATAAACCATGCACATGGTTTCAAAACCAAGTCTCATGCCTTTTGCAACAAGTCTTTTGTTGATGTAGTTCCATACTTTGTTTCCTACATGTTTTAAACCCATTATAAATCATAGATTTAATAAAAATGTTTTTTTTTGTTCTATTAATTATAAACTCACAGAAGTACAACAACACAGATACTTACAAATTCCACAATTAATTTTTGATATGCCAACATATACCCACAACCCTTATTTAACCCAATGTCAATAAGTTCTTCTGATGGCTCTTCTTTGTATGTTAGCACCTATTTCAAGACATTCAATGATGGTTGCTGTAAAACAACTTAAAATATATAAAAATGAAAACTTGAGTTATTATAATAAATATTAACAATTACCCACAAACTTTGAAATCAACCATCTTCTTCCTTTGCATCACATTGTATGTGCTTAATCAGTTCCATTTTGTTTTCTTTTCTACAAGAAAATACTTGATTATTAATATTTAATGCAAAATTATTTTTTTATATGTACAAAGTAAATCACGATTACGTACATTTCAAGCACGTTGTTGTTGAGATGGTTCCTCCTGTGATGCAATTATGTCCATTTATTTAACCATCTCCTTATACACGTTTTTCTACATTCCTACCGGCATGTTTCGCATATCAGCTCGTTGAGTATTTTAGATTTTCATAATCTTCATGAAAAAAAAAAAACTATTTTTATATTGATATATGAAAACTAAATATAATAAAATCAATATTAATAAATGAATAGTTTGTAGCAATATATACATCTAATTCTAGAAAATCATTTTAATTAGGAATATTACCTTTTGAATGATTCTCTTTTGTTGTTGTATGTTTGTGCTATTGCAACTCTGACATGTCTCATTGATCATTGCTTTGTAAACATTTCCTGTAGTTTAGATATAATTTGGTTCTTAGAATCATTGGATTGATTTTTATATTGTAAGTGGAAATTACATCTATATGTTTGTTCCACTAGATCCCTCATAGTTATGTAAAAAAAAAATCCCCTTTCATTAACCTCCGACATCATTCCCGATGAGCTAAGGACCAATTCATCGTCATTTATGTGTTCTATAATTTTTCTTTTCTTAGAATGACATTGATTTGTTCCTTCATTGTTGCTCCATGTAGAACATTAAACATATATGGATTGATAGATTGCTTGAAACATGTTATCTAATATTCTTAAGCATATTTTTAATGAAAATTAAAAAAAAAGCCTAATATTGAATAGTATTTTTTTTATTCACCTGATTCATCCTTCTGCAACTTTTCTTTCAGGATTTTACGTTTTTTTGCACTTGGATTAGAAATAATCTTATCAACCTTCTTCATATTGTGGCTCTGCATGAAACACACCAACCAATACATATTCGTTAAACTTATATACAGTTCAAACATATTAATTTTTTAAAGAATTTACAAAGACTTGTCTTCTCTACTTTTTTTGATGTGTTATCATTGTGTCGATCAATATTTTTGTTACTTGACACCTTGTTGTAGCGGCTACAACCACCCTCCAAAATTTTTCCTTAGCTTCATTTTGGAATGCCCCTACCAACCATCCTTAGCAGCGTGTCTTGCACTGTCAAGTACATAGGCTTCATGTGAGTTTCAGTGGCTTGTCGACCTGTTCATGTCAGCTTGTTTGTCTCCCTCCCAGAGGCTGGCATTCCGAAATTAAACTATTTGATGGCTGAGACACTCCCCGATAAAATTGTGCAATTCTGGAGGGGAACTAGCCTTCCCTCCAGAAATTACGCAAATCAGCTCAATAGCCTATTGGGCTCCAGAGTTTCATAGAATAGTCAGACAGTCCTCCTTTAAAAAACTACGCAATCTAACCCAGCACTATAGCTCAGCCCATAAATTTCTCAATTCTAGGAGACAGTCACCTGGTGACCCCAGAAATTGCGCAATCCCTCAGGGACAACCAGCCCAGAAACTGTACAAATTTTCATCCCAAGCTCGCAAACTGATGCATGTTCCTTCAGGGTTGACTAGTTCCCTCTGGCACTGAGCAAAACTAATTTTCATGCATGGGCTGCTTTTCCTGAAATAGAAAAAGGCAGCATGCAAAAGGCATCCCTGGATTCAGGGACCTATTTTTAGCAGCTAGAGGTTACATGCAAAGATCATTTTAGAAACCTCTCGCCAAGTGTCACTTTTTCCTAGATTTGTGGCATGCACGTCATAACCTCGATCTTATCAAAACTTATGAACCGGATGCTGTATAGCTCATTCCTCACATCGATCTTGTAGCTCTAACATCCCACATCACATCCAAGAGTCTTCGGCACTTTCAGCTTAGTTGTTTCAGGGTAAGTCTACTTCTCATGTCTTGCATTGTGTTTCTGTCACTTTTTGTGTTTCACTTTGTGTAAGTGTTGTCTACTTGATTTCAATGAGTGATTGTTTTCATTTTGATGTATGTTTGCTTGTAGAAGCACCATTTCCATTTTCATTTGCATCTCACTACTGTCGCATGCATGACATTAATTTTGCACCCACGGTCACCGTTATGACGACCCGCTTCACACACATGCCTGCTTTCCATTTTTCTGAATCCTACACTTAATATTTGCATGCATGATCATTCACTCTTGTTTACACTCAGTATTGACATGCATTCAGACTTCTCATGTTTTCAATCACCCGTCGGTGTGTTTGGGCTACCTTGGCTCGACCTTTCCTTGCCTGGCTAGCATTATGTGTTTCTAGAAGTGAAAGCTCTGCCTTCCCTCTCGAAATTTAGCAAGTCTGGCCCAGCACTAACCTCCAAGCTTGCATTGCGCAATTCTGGGAGGCAGTGCCTTGTTGGCACCAGAAACTACGGAATGCAATTTGCTGGTTTTCATGTCACTATTGAGAGAAATCATGCATTGTGCACTTCCAGTCCTCAGTAGGCCAGGCTAGACTATGCATTGCATAGTTCCAGCTATCAGTCAGCCTCCCGACAGCCCAAAATATGACTTGTGCAGTTTTGGAAGCCAATCCCCTAGCCTCCCAGTGAAAATTTTGCAATCTTCACAAACAGTCAGACAGGTATGTTGCATGTCAGTCCTCCAGTTTGTTTTGGGTTTCAACTGACATATTTTCTGCCATGAGTGTTGATATGTCTCCAGGTATCACAAGTGTTCATTTGCCTCTTAGCAGCATAGGTACATTGGCTTCCAGGAGAGCAGAGTCAAAGACACCGTTGAGAGTAGAACTGGAGATGCAGTCGATCAAGTGTCTATGAACTTGCCTATCTATGAATACATCAAGTTGTTCATAGACAAGGATATCAAGATGAAATGGTAGTGACACCACAGTGAGAAGCACCATCAGAAGGCAAGAGGAAGGTTGTTGATAGTGCAGAGGGAGAGCAAAGTTGCAAGTTCAAGTAGATCCACTTGTGATGAAAGCAACTTTGGAGATGGAGGTTATGAGGTGACTACACGATAGGAGGATTGCACGAAGGAAGAGAGATAAACATAGAAGGAGTTGTAGGTGTTGAGACAGAAACTCAAGGAAGAATAGGAGTTGCACAGACGAGAGATGAAGTTGCAACAGGAATATGTACAACAAGAGGTGCAACATCCACATATTGATGAAACTGCGCCGATGCAGGTTATAGAGCAAGCCCAATAGCTGGCACGGAGTAGACAGGGTGAACAATGTCGTTGATCGCATGTAAGGGTGTTTAGGTGCATGAATGTCATTATGTGCATGCATGCAATCCCACCCATTGGCACACTCACCGAGGCGAGGACAAGAAGCAAGTCTGGTTGGAGCTAAACATGTATTTCGACAAGTTAATGTGCATGGTCACCAACACACACTTGGAGATCAACACAGAAACTATGCATCAATATGTTGTTGGTCTAGGTGCACTCAAGACGATGATGTGCACGTATCAGATGAGTTGGACAGAGGAGCCATATCAGTGTACCCAGATACAACGAAGGCCAGAGTTCACTTACATCAGTATGTCACCATTGAGTGCACAGACACCATCACAGATGACCAAGCTTGGAATCAGTTCACCACCATCGATCATCATGAAGATGTCGAAGAGTTGGTCATACCACAACTTTCTGAGTCTTAGTGATATCTTGCATGGCTTGCTTAAGCCTATTTTGTCTCACATGGGTACATGTGCGGATTGTATGTAGCATCTTGTAAAGTGAAAGTCCAAGTGTCGATAGTTGAATGTAACAATCATGTAGTAGTTGAAGAGATATGAGGGTAGGTGAAGAGTCACAAAGGGGAATGTCAATGGTCACCCCACCCTTTGTTATTTATAGAACCTCATAACTCATTATAAAGGATTTTGGTCAGCCAAGCTTCCAATAAGAGTATCTTAGAGAAAGCTTAGAGATTATTGTAACGAGCCTTGGCTTCTCCACATTGAAGAGCTAGTACATATCTTTGGAGGAGTAGGTGGCAGTGACTGTAACATTCCGTTATCGGGACTAGTGATTGGTCATGGTTGTACTGTATGATTGGAGCTTTCACTTCTTAATATAACAAAGCCAACATGTTTCATGCATATCTTGTTATTGCATTTCAGTTAACTTTTTTACTCTAACGATATATGTATATGTTTTCTTATGCATGTATGTATAGAATCTTTCTGTATATGTATGTATGAATCTTACTGAAATGTGATGTTGGTTTAACCATCACTTTGGATTGTTGGTTCACCTTCCTTCCAGTTTGTGATGCATCTTTTCTCATGTGTTCCCTTTCAAGATGCATGTTTACACAGGTTTCCAAGGGGCGCACTCATTCCACCTTCCGTGTGTTAGAACCATTCATGCACCTTCCTTGGCTTGCTGCGCATGTCACACCCTTGCTACCAACAAGGACATCTTACTTACCTCTGAACACAACTGCGTTTAAGGAGATACCATACAATCCACTGCAGGGACTCCTACACCAAATGGTCTGAGGTCTACTTGGGACTTCTTACTAGGGAGATCCCCTGACATGTTGGCAGGTCCAGCACGGTCAACATTTTGGCGCTAGAAGGAGGGCTAGATGACAAGCTGAGCCCTTTCATCCTATTTTGAATTTTGGCACATCCGTCATGGATACTATCAAACTCAGCCCTCCGCGATGTTTTTTGCATGCCGAACCTCTCGACATCACGAGGGATTTTTCTGATTTCACATATGATGGTGAAGGCGAAGTATCATGGCTTGAGTACTTAGAAGACTTATATGCATTCCTTGCAGACGAGTTCTATGTAGAAGAGGCAAGTGTGCTGCTTGCATACAAACTTCACAAATCCCCATTACGGTGGTGCTAGAGTCTGCCACCGGCAACATGCACTCACTTGAGTAGTTCTGTGATCTCATCAAATCTACTTTCCATCATTTTTATCCAGAACCTCTTAACCAAAAACTATTAAAACAACGGAAGACCTCGCAAGAATCGCCTATGAATTTTTGGGACTGCTTCTGTGTATTGCAGTTTCAAGCTCCAAAAAGTAAGATGAAATTCTAGTATCTCATGGACAGATTTGAATATTGTCTTACCAAATCTGTCAATCCTAAGAAGAAGTTCAAGCTCAAGCCCTGCTTAGCATACTTCGATGATGGAGCTGCGCAATCACAGACGGACACTGTCACTATCATAAGTGATTATCCATCGTCCCCTCATCAAACAACTCCACCACCACAGAGTGATGTGGGAGAACATGCACACACATTTGTTCAACTGTCACATCCTCCCAACATCACTTCTCTCAATTTTCGCGCAGACTTGGTTGCGAAGCCCATGGATTGTCACATGCATGTCTTACCTCAACCTCCATCTTCATGTTTTGTTGATCCTACGGATTGCACTGTCTTGTGTTCTTCCATTCCAAACTCTACACCTGTTGTGAATGAGGATCAAGCTATCGACAGAGTTTTTGTTGCACAACCAGCCTATGCTGCCATTCATGAAGAGTATGAATGGGAGCCTGAGCATCAACTCGCAATGAAGGATGATTCCCTTATGTCTGAACCTCCTCCATTTTTTCCTGACACCTTTGGTGATTCTGCCATCCCTAATTCCACATGTGTATCCCTATCTATGGATGCACCCATTGTTGATCATTCGCAGAACACATCGAATGACAGTCTATCATCCAACAACAGAGAGGACAAATCATTAATTGAAGTTCCACTTGATTTTTCATCTGCTTTTTCTAGAAACACAGAGGGTGAACATTCTTGCTTCTCATCTACCCCTCTGTGTGATTCATCCAATCATGAGGATGCCAACAAACATCCTAGATTTTCTGATCTTGGTTGTCGTGATCTCTCTACTTCTTCATCCGATCATGATGTTGATTCAATCGATGTTAATCTGTTTAAGACACTGGTCTACGATGATCTATATATCAATGAAGTCGAAACCCCACAGATTGTCAAGGAACTTCATCCCGAGTTGATGGTTATGTCAGGCCCTCGCTATCCTGAGGTTGGTTTCACTTCCGATCAAGAAATTGTTCAAACACCCAAGGTCCTAATCCCTCATCTATATGCACTGAAGATCAATCTAACACTCAGACTATGATTCCTCCACTTGAACTACATGATCCCATCACTCATGCATTGGAGGAATCTTACACAACAAGCACACTTGCACAACGTAAGTGGTCTACTTTTCTCACATTTTCTTGCATGTCACAGTCAAGAGAATGCATACACTTAACATTTGCACACAGTGTAGCACAACACCATGGTAAGTCCACAGATTGCATGTCACGTGTTTGCACTCAATTATGTTTTGTGGACACAATTAAACTTGGAGTGTGTTTGTCTTCATTGTTATATCCTTCTGGTTTGCTAGTTCGCACAACTATGTTGCTCGTGAACCATGCCTTCACCAACATTGGCTGACCAATGCGTCAATGGCTGCATTGGAAGTATCAATTTACATAAGCAGACCCATGCACCATTAGCTTAGGAGTAGGAGTAGTGTTTGCTTTTGGTTTGTTTGCTTGCATGCATGTTTGCTTCTTACTTTGCATGTTTGTTTGTTTTCCTGCTTGTTTGCTTACTCACTTTGCTTACACATTTTCTTCTACTTTTGCTTTGTTTTGTCGTTTGTTTGCTTGTTTACGTTCATAGGTTAGTTTCACATGAAACCATGTGCGACTCTTGAAACAAGCTGGGTAAAGTACAAGAGGACTTGTGCAGTTATCAATACTTGGTTATATGTCATCCTGCATCCGCATGAATAACTTGTTGTCTTCAATCCATGATACATCAATGTAAAATACGTACTGTTCGAAGTGAACCTTGGTGAAAACACAATGCTTACGCGCTAAATTTTATCACCTACTCTAGTTGGTTGTTTTTGGGTTAATCCTTGTTAGCTCAATCAAGTAGAGTAAGTCGAGGGGGAAAAATTATTCTCTTTAAAGGAACAACCTATTATTCTCTCAATAAGTCGAGATCCCTCTTCCACCTCTGAAATGAATAAGTGCTATGCACAGTTATGAAAATGAAAATGAAAAAATGAAAATTTGAAAAATCTTGAAAAAATGAAAATGAATAAGGCGAAAGAAGAGAAAGGCTTCCTGCGTAGAGAGGTGATACAAGTAACTTTGCCAGGGCACTGACCAGGCTTGTTGGCAGCAGAGAGATGCTTGTGTTCCTACGTGACTCCGTCGGGGTACTGTCCAGGCCTGCTAGCAGCGGAGCAACACCAGAGATGAAAACTTAAACTCTGACTATCATATGGCTTGTGCACCAATATACCCCTCATCCCAATCGAAACAACTGTGTTGGCTTGGCTTGGAATGTGTGTCGACTGATCAAGAGCATGGCAGATGCTACATCTTACAATCAAGAAAGTGTGGAAGTCAAGATGATCTGAGAACTGAATAATACTTCTAGAGGTGTTAGACTTTCTTTTCATGAACAAGGTCCATGCAAAGAGATGGAGATCTACCAGTGTGTCGCCAAGTGTTGTAGCGGCTACAACCACCCTCCAAAATTTTTCCTTAGCTTCATTTTGGAGCCTCCCTACCAACCATCCTTAGCAACATGTCTTGCACTATCAAGTACATAGGCTTCAACTGAGTTTCAGTGGCCTGTCAGCCTGTGCATGTCATCTTGTTTGTCTCCCTCCTGTAGGTCGACATTCCAGACTTAGACTATTTGTTGGCTGAGACACTCCCCCATAAAATTACACAATTCTAGAGGGGAACCAACCTTCCCTCCAGAAATTGCACAAATTAGTTGGGCAGCCTGTTGGGCTCCAGAATTTCCCATAACAGTTAGGCAGTCCTCCTTGAGAAAACTGCACAATCTGACCCAGCACTATAGCTCAACCTAGAAATTGCGCAATTCTGGGAGACAGTTACCTGCTGAATCTAGAAATTGTGCAATCCCTCAGGGAAAACCAACCCAGCTCAACCCAAAAGCTACACAAGTTTTCATCCCAGATTTTCAAACCGATACATGTGCCTTCAGGGTTGACCAGTTCCCTCCGGGACCGAGCAAAACTGATTTGCATGCATGGGTTTCTTTTCCCGAAATAGCAAAAGGCAGCATGCAAAAGGAATCCCTAGATTCAGGGACCTATTTTAGCAGCTAGAGGTTACATGCAAAGATCATTTTACAAAACCTCTTGTCAAGTGTCAATTTTTGTGGCATGCGCGTCATAACCTTGATCTTATCAAAACTTATGAACCGGATGTTGCAGAGCTCATTCCTCACATCGATCTTGCAACTCTGACATCCCAAATCACCCCCAAGAGTCTTCAGCACTTTCAACTTAGCTGTTTCAGGGTAAGTCTTCTTCTCATGTCTTGCGCTGTGTTTCTATCGCTTTTTGTGTTTCACTTTGTGTAAGTGTTGTCTTCTTGATTTCAATGAACGATTGTTGTCATTTTGATGTATGTTAGCTTGTAGAAGCACCGCTTCAGTTTTCATTTGCATCTCACCACTGTCGCATGCATGACACTATTTTTGCACCGATGGTTGCTGTTGCTTCGACCTGCTTCACACACATGCATGCTTTCCCGTTTTTTGAATCCTGCACTTATTGTTTGCATGCATGATAATTCACTCTTGTTTACACTCTGTATCACCATGCATTCAGACTTCTCATGTTTTCAGTCGCCCGTCAGCAGGTTTGGGCTGCCTTGGCCTAGACCTTGCCTTACCAGGATAGCATTATGCATTTCTGGAAGTGAAGGCTCTGCCTTCCCTCCAGAAATTGCACAATTTTGGCCCAATACTGGCCTCCAGGCATGCATTGCACAATTCTAGGAGGAAGTGCCTTGCTGGCCCCAAAAACTATGCAATTCAATTTGTTGGTTTACATGTCTCTCTTAACTAAAATTTTGCATTGTGTAGTTTCAATCCTCAGCGAGTTAGGATGAACTGTGCATTGCACAGTTCTAGCAGTCAGATAGTGTGAAAATTTTACACTGAAATTCTATCACTGCAGCAATTGATTTATTTCACCTACTTATTATTCTCAATAAGTTATTTATGAAATTCCTTCAGCAGATATTAAAATAAATTCTATTGCAGTTATCACACAATTACCCAGAGAACAAATACATGCACAAGAATCAATCACATCGACAGAGTTATTTTTAGACAATTGTCCCCGAAAAAACCCAATGCAAGAAAACCAGTGCCATAGATGAGGGCTTTATTAATCTTCAGCAACAATTGCTTTTACAAGGAATGATTTTACAGAGAAAATAAAAGAAAACACACGAGAATTTCCCTTTGAGACCATCTTAAAATTTGGAGACCCTACTCCCACTTCTGCGTCACCCCTCCATCACTCTTATTGAGCCAGTGTAACTCTCAGTGGCTCTGCCTCCCTCTGTGTCATCCTGCATAGGCCTTACATCTCTCCTCTAGACTGAGTCTCTTTTTCTGTGTTGTCTTCCACTGCCTCTATGTCACCTCCTCCTCAATCATTGCCTGATGTTGAAGCCCTCCTCTTCCTCCACCCTACAACTCCCTCTGAAATCAATCTCCTCTTCCTTAAGAATCGAATTTCCTTAAGATATTGAGTATCTCTCGGTATATCTCCAAATGACCCTCAAGTCTTCTCTTATAATTTTCCTGTTGATGAATCAACAGCCAAGATTAAGTCCCTAATCAATGGCTAAGCTTAAAACAGACTTGATCCTCATCTCTTAGAAGTTTCTCATCCTTATCTTTATTAATACCCATTAATAATTATTTTCCTAAGTTTAGACTTAGGAACCCATTAAAAATATTAATTATTTTAATAACTCCTCATCCGAATGGAATTTCTCAAAACGATTTCTAGGTCTTGGATATCTCATGTGACTCAGCCTCTCCTAAAACTTTCAAGGCTAGAAGACATCCGATGCTAGCAAAAATAAACACTCCCTCTTAGCGAGGAATGTGCTCTAGAAATGTTTCACTATAGAAACATCACACTAATCTTCCACATTCATACCTATGTTGATTCTTGGCTTGCTGCCTCACATCCACTACACTGTTGCTTCCTATACTATTGCCAATGACACTGCCATTGTCACTACTGCTCCTGCACTGCATCTCCTTATCAACCTGATGCATCATGTTGCCCATAGCACTACCACTGCTAATTGTTTCACTGCAACTTCTGACACTTATCCATTATTGAAATTGATTCTTTACCATCCCCATATTCTCCTTGAAATGAAAAAACTTTGTTCTACCTAGAGCCTTGGTGAGGATGTATGCTATTGGGCGCATATAAGGTGTCTTTTAGAACTCCTAAATGCCTCACATTAATTATCGACCTAGGTAAGTCTTTTTGTTTCAAGAGTGTACACAATGTGCAAGTGATGAAAATCGTTATATCTACAGAGAGGAATGCTTTAAGATATCTTATAAATTTCAATACATGAGTAAACGGATCAAACCATAAATATCAAGCTTGTAACTTCAAGGAAACTAACCTATTCAATCACCAAAACTCAATCTGAATCAAAACCAAAACTCAATCTTAATCAAAAAGTTCTAATTGCAATTACATCAAGCGAGTGCACCGTAGCGATAACATAGCTCTTTCAGCGGAATCTAAACTTCTGCATAAAATTAATACACCTGATCTAACCAATAACACTATGGCTTTCAATTAACAAGAAATGATTCTTACCTAATAATTAAATCAATCTATGACATAAATAAATGAAGCCAATCAACAGAAATAAGAATTAATGTAATGAATACACAAACTCAACACTAGTGAAAGTAAATCAATCGTAAAGCTATAAAACAGAGTAATTAAACTTGCAGTAAAAGAAAGGTAAAACTATAAAATAGGGAACAACAGTGAAATCCACCAGTGATTGGGCCCAAGTTGCCAATGATTACTGCTTAATTACTTCAGAATATTGTGAATAAACAGAAACACGAATTATATATTATTCATCAAATCCAAATGTCATTACAGCACAATGTATCCTTCAGAATAATGCTTTGTATATTAAAATTACAATTGAAGTAAAAAGGTGAAAAGTTGTTCTACTCTATATGTTTTCCCCTCTTATAGTCAGAGAATAAAAGAGATAAATGCGATTCCTCAGGAGCAGGAGATCTCGAGGAATTCGCAAGTAAATACTATTATCAGACAATCTTTCATCTTGTGCTGATCCTCCTAATTCTCTTTTCAATTTGACCACACAAGACGCGCTCTTTTCTCCTTGTTTAGCCTTTGTTGTTCAATAGTTTGAACAACAGTTGTCCCAATCACTAATCTCTGCATAAAAAGCAAAGTTAGTTTTGACAGCCAATTCATATCAAAAGCAATTTCGTTCACTTTCTATCGAAATTCTATGAAAATCTTATTATGTCATGGCGCAAATGCATAAAAAGGAGGAAAAAGGTAATGTAATAAAGGGTAAATTTATACTTGTTGCACGGCCCAACATACTCCCCTACTTACCTTGTTTCATGTCCTCATGAAAATAAGTGGTAATTATGTAATGCAGTTAAAGAGTAAGCAGGGAAAGACCTTTTCTTTATACAACCTAAAAGCGTGCTTTTATATTAAATATGCAAAGGCTATCCCTTCATGACCTTTAGGCAACTCATAATCAGAACGATATCCTTCAGGAGGGTACCAAATAATAGGGCTCCTAAATCGACATCCTAGCCAATATGGTCCTTCCCTCAAGATAATATTACTGTATGTGACAAAATGGCCTGCGACAGCTTTAAAATTCTTATAGCCAAACGGTTCTCTGTTCCTGACACTATTGGTAGAGGCCATCCATCTCTGTTTGGATGCAAGTAAGGACCTTTCCTGTATGGATAAGAAATATGTCCTTCCTGCTTGCACAATTTCTTTATGTATAGGCCCCAGAGTCTTAATTACTCCCTCCTGTTTCATGAGCCTCTTGTGTCTAACAAAAAGATGCAAGGGTTGAGTAGGCTCACCCCTTACCCACAAATCTAGTCCATGTTCTTTCCTTTGAAAGGTGTTATAAGCCCTGGACCACTTGAGTTGGTTCGCTGCGAAGGAAATGAAGGCCTGGAACTGAATGTCCCCAACAAAAGGGCTAGGATTGTTATCCACCTCCCCTTCTAATAAAAAATTATGCAAATAAAGTTCACAGAGAAGACATTGGACTTTTATCCCATGCTCCTTATAGCATTTTATGAATTCGTCAGTTGTCTTCAATTCAACTGACTTGCCGGCCTTAACAGCTTTAATTTTCAATAGTAAATATCTTTCCAATAAAATCATAACATAGTTTGTAGTAGGAGATCTGCAAGATAAGACATCAAAATATAAAGAGCAAATAGCATCAATTTGACCCACGACCTTATCTAGCTTGGCTTATACTTTTCTCAGCTTTTCTTTCTCCTGCCTTGAATTATCAAAAGTTTCACTCTCAGTTATGGTCAAATCATGGAATTGCTTCTTGAGCTCCTGATACTTTTGCAGAGGAATCGTCTCCTTCTTACATTGTGCTAAAGCAAGCCGGGCCTGTACCAACTCCTCATGTATCTCTAGAAGAATAGGATTATTTCTTGATGGAGCATCATTGAATATTTCCTCTATCTGTGTGCTTTTATTATGAGAGGATAATTCCTCCGTCTGAATAGCCATATCTATAAAATCTATGTGAGGGCTTGTTTGTGTGGCGACCGTCTGAATAGAAATAGATTCCGTTTGAGTTCCTATTGCCTTACCTTCACATACTTCTATCTGTACGGCCACAGTGACTATCTCAAGAATAATGCTCTGAGCTTTCCTATTTGTAGTTTCTTTTAATTTCCTACGTAGCCTCCTAAACGTCTTTTGAAGCTTCTGGTATTTCTTCCTTAGCTCCCTTAACTTTATTTCGGCTACCAGCTTCTTCTGAGAAGCATCTTTTGTAGGAACAGGTTTATCAATACCCTTTGTATCTAAGGGTTTTTGTTACTCGTCTTGGCAATGTTCCACTATAACGTGTCACCTAACTGGTTATCAGATTCATGAATTATTTCTGTGTCCACTTCCTCTTCCTGGTGTTCAGCCTCTAGGGAAGGAAAAATTTCCATGTGACCAAAATCTCTTGAGGATTGAAATTCATTTAGGCTCTGGTCAATTGATCCTCCAGGTTGCATATATGCATTCAAATTTGCAAGAACCTGGGCCATCCCTTCCTCAAAGTCCTACAAGAAATCATCTCGGGGGCTCATAGGTGGTGTTTGAGAAGGCCCTGCTTCATTTTTTGGTTCACCATCATTTTGAAAAAAATATTGTGCTTTCCTTTGTTCTGGGTCAGAATCATGTTCTTCCCCCTATTCTAGTTCAGAATTTCATTCTTCCTCTGGTTCTGATTCAGAATTACATTCTTCCTCTGGTTCTGATTTAGAATTACATTCTTCCTCTGGTTCTGGTTCAGAGTCCTATACAGTAATTGGACTAGATGGCTCTGCCAGGCATTCAGTGCTACCTTGAGGATCTACAAAAGTCCTCTGAACTGGGTTTAGCCTCGCAAAACACCTGCGCTTATGAGGTCCTATTACTGTATGAGCAATTCTTTTCCTCTTTGGAACAGGGTTCTGCTGTCCAATTTCCAAGGTTGTAGAATTTTGGACTACAGGGTCTGGCCTAATCTCTAGTGGTGCTATAAAATTATCCCAAGTTAAATTCTGCTGAGCAAGACTGTGACTAACAATCAGTCTGATCAAACCATGATGACTGACTACAGTATCAGGATGTTTAGCCTATCTTACTCTATCAGCTGTATCATGCAATAATGAATTTAAGAAAAATGGCAAATTGACAGTAAGCTTTTGCTTTAAAATGGCTAAGAGTTTAAGTTGCCATGGTTTTACCACATCTCATCAACCATCACAGGTAATGTACTTCTGGACGACACTTGCCAATTCGCACCATGGTTCTCCCAGAGAGGACAGTTGAATGCCCTTGCCTTTTCGGGTTAGCTCTTCACCTGCATCTTTGAAAATCTCCATTGTGTCATGCAACATTATGTGCTTTTTAGGCCATACTGCTCCTTCTGCCGACAACCCAAAAACTTCAGCTATCATAGCTTCCAATACTATTATTCTTACACCTTTTACTATGGACTGCCCATTCTGTAAGTGCTGTAAAAATTCAAGAGCAATTTCACTGCTAGGGACCTGAAGCCTGGTGAAATATGAAATCCATCCCACGTGCACCAGAATTTCCCTGGCTCTGTTAGAAATTTCCAACACCAAGGGTTCTCGGCGAACCGATTTTCCACCCATAATGCTCAAATTCTTTTGATATTCGCCCTACAATTTTCAATGATTAACACAACAAGAAAAACGTAGTAGAGAACAACAATTGCTTTGGTGAAATGAAATAGAAAGTAGATGTAACAACTAAATTCCATAATGTCAAGCAGAATTTCCATGATAATTAATAATATTAATTCTCATACTATCATACTGCCACATGTCATTTGATCATGGGATATCATAGCAACATATCAAGTCCAATAAGCAGAATAAATATAGCGCATGCAAAGGTATAATGGGAATCCTCCCCCTCCTTAAAAAGAGAGGTTACCTACGACCGAGTAGATAGGGAAAGGGTTGTTCTGATGGCAAGGCAAGGTAATACACAATACGACATTGAATGAAACAAAGTACACATATAAATGATAGGACGGCAAGAGGTATGGTTATAATGAGAGTGGAGTGTGTAAAGATAGTTATGAATAAGAGATAGGACGCTTTGGATTGATGATAAGTTATGCGAGAAAGAAAAGGATAGCAATATGCCAAAAAGATGCTCTGCTGACGGTATTCTAGCCGAGAATGATACAATTGATCGAAAAGCAGTATCTCATGCATAAAGGTTCTAAACAGGGAAAAATTAAGGAAATAATTTCTCCGATAAAAAGAAAGAATAAGAAGAGGGTATCATAGTAATAATTGATGATAAGATATAACTTCAATACCATAAACAGAAGCTCTGTTGCTAGTAGGCGTCCATAGCCTCGGCAAGGTTTCTTTTTAACCATATGATCCATGATCCTCAATTTATAAATGGAGAGTTCCAGTGTTGTTCTACTGAAGAGATCAGTGTGCTGGTGTGGTAACTAGATAACCACACTACCATTTAGTGGGATGTAGAAAAAGTGATAAGGCCGGCTCGTGATAAGACCTCCTGTTCCAAGGATATTTTCGCTATCCAATGGATCATAACCCTGGTGTGGTGGCCATAATGGGAATGTCATTTTGCTACAGCCTTATGAACATGGTAGACTGGATCATAATGAGACCCCCTATCCTCCATCTGAAAACAAAATTTTGCTGTTATTACACATTTTTATGATAAATAGAGGGAGGCTCAATACTCCTTAAGAGCAGGGATGGTGGAAGAAGTTGAACATGTCAATAGAAAAAGTATACCCATAGTCTTATTTATTATAGACAGAGAAGATTATAACCAGGAAGGGTGGAACTAGCATGGTATTAAGATGATCAATCAGTATCATGTACAACAGAAAATGATGTAGTAAAGTAGTATATAAATAACTGTGTCCCTTTTCTTGAAAAGAATCTATCATCAAGAAGCTATCCTATTAAAGATCATAACATTAATGGTATTAACTCCCTTCAATAGAATCCATAAATTCTTTTCCTTATAAAAGTAGTGTACTTCATGCCATGAAAAGAAAAAAAAATGAAAAACAAAAGAAAAAATGGGCTGAGATAAGTGAAGAGCAATCACATAAAAGAAAAATTTTGTTGTTCAATTGGGTTGAATAGCGGCTGTTCAAAAGATTGAACAACAGCTGTTCAATTAAATGAACAACAAAACAACGCAAAAAGAAAAGAAGTGTTGTTCAATAGATTGAACAATAGTTATTCAATAGATTGAACAATAAAACTGTTGGGTTGTGTTATATTCTTTCCACATAGTTAATAGGGGGTTTGAAGGGCACCGTAACCCCATTTTATGGGGTCCCCCAAAAAATTTTGGTTTTGGACCCTATGTTAGGTTGGGCAGACCCACTTATGGTTTTGTGCATGATTTTCGCACATGTTTTTTTGGACACGATGGTTTTCGGTCCATGGGATTGGACGCGATGGTTTTCGGTCCATGGTATTGGATGCTTCGACATGTATAAATATGTATTGTAACATTGAAAGGAACATAATGAAATCAAGTTGGTAGTCTCGGTTTTGGGATCCAGGGGAAATCTCTGTGTATATGTGTTTTATGTGTTATGCTCTTGCATTGTTTATTTTCTGTGTTTTAGAATTCGTATGCAGGTAATTTTTGTACGGGGTTAAAACCTACATTTGGTATCAGAGCAGATTTGGCTTCAAGGGAACACCTTTGTTGCTGAGGGGTTTCGCTCGGGCCTATGGTAGACCCTATTCAATGGGAGATCTGCGAGATCAATTCTGGTGGTGAAAGAAGATGGTGAGCAGTGGAAAGATAGAGATCGAGAAATTTAATGGTCAGAGTTTTGAGTTGTGGAAACTCAAGATGGAGGATATGTTAGAGGATAAAGATCAGTGGAGCACAGTAGATCCGGGTACTAAACCAACAGGAGTGTCCGATGAAGAATGGAAGAAGTTGGATCGGAAGGCAAAGAGCACAATACGATTATGTGTCTCAGATTCAGTATTGCTGAATGTATCAGGGGAAGCTACGCCAAAGGCTTTGTGGGACAAGTTAGGGACTTTGTACCAATCTAAGTCTCTGGTGAATAAACTGTTCCTACGAAAAAAACTGTATAATCTGAGGATGAAAGATGGAGACTCGGTGACAGATCATCTAAACGCTTTTAATATTGTGGTAAGTCAGTTAGCATCTGTTGATATTAAAATTTCAAATGAAGATAAGTGCATCAGTTTGTTGTGTTCTCTACCAGATTCGTGGGATAGTCTAGTTATTGCAATAGGTAGCAATGCAACTGCCTTGCAGTTTGATTAAATAGTCTCAACCTTGCTGATGGAGGAGATAAGACGGAAAAATATGGAGAGCCAAAATGGTGATGCCTTTTCTGTACGAGGATGGTCCTAGAACAGAAACAAAAATAAGTCATCGAGTGGGAGATCTAAATCTAGAGGGAGATCTAAATCTCCAGGAAAACCTGTAAAGGTGGTGTGCTGGAAATGCGGAAAGGAAGGCTACTTCAAAAGGGACTGTAAATCTAAAGCTCCCAACAAAGGAAAGAGATCTGATGAGGCTCCTTCTGCAGAGGCGAAAACCACCTTAGATGAAGGTGGGGATGTGTACTTGGATTCTTTAAGTACACATGTAGATCATGAGGCATGGTTGATTGATTCAGGTGCATCCTTTCACTTCACTCCGCATAGAGAGTGGTTCTACGAGTATGAGAAATATGATGGTGGTGATGTCTTCTTGGGGGATGAAAGGAAGGCTAGAATCATTGGTCGCGGAAAAGTAAAGTTGAAGTTACAAGGTGGAAGGGTTAGAACGCTTCTAGGTGTTCTAAATATTCTTGCATTAGCCAGAAATCTGATTTCTGTAAGCAAGCTGGATGATGCAGGTGTAAAAATAGTGTTCGAGAAGGATACCTGCAAAATGGTTCGGGGAGCACTGGTATTGATGCAAGGAGTTCGGATTGGAACTCTGTCCAAGATGCAAGGTAGCACTGTTATTGATGGGTGCAATAGTTCTATGGTTCCTGAAAGTGGAGCAGAAAATCTAGTGGTCTCTGGAGAGAAGACCATGCTGTGGCATCAAAGGCTTGGACATATTGGAGAGAAGGGCCTTTGAATACTTCATGGTAAAGGTATGAGTAATAGCTCTCTGGATTTTGATTTCTGTGAAAATTGTGTATATGGGAAGCAAAATCAGGTGAGTTTCTCCTCTGGTGGTAAGAGGGCGAAACATATATTAGAGCTTGTGCACAGTGATGTGTTTGGTGTAACAGTCAAAAAATAAATATCTAATTAACATTAAATTCAACTAAGAATAGTGCTAACCTGTCGTAGAAGTAGGCTTACCGCAACAAGGTTTTGGGGACGACTCTCCACCCAACCGTAGGTTCAATTGTGCAAGGATTTACTACAACTGGCCACCCCCGAGCCCTCAATCAACGTACTACTGCCAGTGACTCCTATGTCTTAGAACACCATTCTCCAAAGAGAATGAAAGATAGAATCTTGGAAAGATGGAATGCAGGAATGTCTCTCATCTTCCTCACCATCTATTAAATAGAACAAACATTGGAAGGGGAACCACATGCACACACTCCATGTGTCTACACGCAACTTTGATTTTTAGCTTTCTTGTTTTATTTCTTTACTTTTATTTTGATTTTTAGCTTTCTTGTTTTATTTTCTTCTTTTTGATAGCTTTAATGATTTTTTTATTGTTTTCTTTGTTTTATTTCTATTTATTCTTATTTAGAGCTTTAGTATAGTTATTACTATTTTTATTTTTATTATTTTTATTTATTTTCTTGTATATTTTTAAATATCATTTATTATTTAACATTTATGATTTATTATTTTTATTATTTATTTGTATTATTTATTATTTATTATTATATTATTATATATTATTTTTATTATTAAGGGGAGGGATATTACATATAGACCTATGAAGGTTCCATCACTGGGTAAGTCTGTGTACTATGTACCATTTATAGATGACTTCTCCAAGGAATATATGGATATATTTCCTTAAGAAGAAATCTGAAGTCTTTGACAGGTTTAAAGAATTGAAAGCTCTAGTGGAAAACCAGACAGAGAAGAAGATAAAGGTGTTGAGGACAGATAATGGTGGAGAGTTTTGCAGTAAGGAATTTCAAAAATTCTGCAAGAAGTATGGTATAGCACGGCAAAAGACTACTCCATATACACTTCAGCAAAATGGAGTTGCAGAAAGAATGAAGAAGACGTTGATGGAAAGGGAAAGAAGCATGCTTAGTGGTGCTGGGTTAGGACAGGAATTCTGGGCAGAGGCGGTGGATACTGCATGTTACCTGGTCAACAGGTCACCTTCATCAGCGTTGGAGAATAAGACTTCACAAGAGGTATGGACTGGTAAGAAACCCTCTCTTTTACATCTGAGGGTATTTGGATGTGATGCATATGTACATGTTCCAAAGGAGAAACGAACCAAGTTGGATAGTAAATATGAAAAGTGCATCTAACAATGTAAACTTTGAAATGGGAATTGATACTGTTACCCATTTCGTAAAGATAGCAAAAAATTGACCCGATTTCGAAAAGGGGCGATGCAGAATACACATATTTTTTTTAGAACATAGTTTTTGACACTTTAAATAACCTTAAATAACCGATACGATTACCCGTTTCATAGAGGTAGTAAAAATATGACCCGATTTTGAAAAATGGTGATGCAAAATACAATAATTATTTTTTGGAGCATATTTTTAACAATTTAAATATTCTTATGTATCAAATATAAATATTTGTTTTTAAATGTTAGTGATTTTTATGCTAATTTTGAAACGTGTTGATGCAACGCGTTATACATCATACCTTTTTTTTAGAGGACTTATTTTTCACACTTTAAAATTTATTATGTCCATTTTTTTTTAAATTATGATTACTTAAAGAATTTTTAAGTTGTTTTATTTTTATTTTTTTAAATGCTGATTACTTCAAGAAAGTCATATAAAATATATATATAAAATAAGACCAAAAGAAAATGTTAATAAAAAAAAATTATCTCATAAACTATAAAAGAATTTGGAAAAAAAAAACATAATTTAATATATATATATATATAGATAATTAAGTAAGTCAAAATAGAAAAATTAAAAAAACATTAACAAAAACAAGAAGAAAAAAATAAAAAATAAATGAAAACAAATTAGATTAAACTAAAAATAGAAAATTAACAAAAATAAAAATTAAAAATTAGTAAAATTAATATTAAAGACATTTAAAAAAAACTAAAAAAACAAAAATACACTTAAATTTACAAAAAAAAAAACCAAAAAAATATAAAATTTTTAAAAATATATGTTTAAAAAAAAAATTAAAACATGTATTTAAAATTAAAAATTAAATTTTGCAAGAATCATGTATTTTTTATTTAAAAAATAAAAAACAAATTGATTTAAAAAAAAAATAATTAAAATTTAAAATTTTTTAAACTTACCTTTTTTATTTAAAACACCAAAAAAAAATTAAATTTTTTTTTATACAAATTTGATAAACAAATTTCATATTGATAAACAGTTTTTTTTTTTTTTTTTTTTATAGAAATTTTTTTTTATTAATTTTTGGTTTTTTAAACCACGTTTTTTGTTTTTGTTTTATTATTTTAAAAAAATTACAGTGATTAAATTTTTTTTTTTTTTAAACAACATTTTTTTTTAAATGAAATAAAAAAAATTTAAAAATTTTCATTTTAAATTAAAAATAAAAAAACATTATTTAAAAAAAAATGTAATAATTGTAATTTTTTTTAATAATTGTTTTTTTTTTAAATAATTAAAAAAAAAAACCAAATTTGTTTATCAATTAATTTAATTTTTTTTAATATATACTTTTTTAAATTAAAAAAATGATATGTATTCAAAAATTTTAATATTTTTTAAATAGATAAATAAATGTTTCTTTAAATTTTATTTTATTTTTTTATTTTTTATTTTTTATTTTTAATTTGAAAAGACATATTTTTAAATTTTTTGGTTTTTTTGTTTTAATTTCAGTGTATTTTTATTTTTTGAGTTTTTTTTAAATGTTTTTGATGTTAATTTTACTAGTTTTTTATTTTTATTTTTGTGGATTTTCTATGTTTTTTTTTAATCTAATTTGTGTTTTTTTTTTTTTTTTTCTAAGTTTTTTTAATGTTTTTATTTCTATTTTTATTTACTTATATATATATATATATTTTTTTTTTAAATTTTGTTTTTTTTTTCCTAATTCTTTTACGGTTTATGAGATAATTTGTTTAAATTTTTTTTTTTTTTTTTGTCTTTTTAATATATATATCTTTAATTAATTAACATTTTAATCTTAATTTTAGTAGTTTTAAATTATTTTTTTTGTTAATTTTCTATGTTTTTATTAAATTTAGTTTGTTTTTAATTTTCATTTTTTTTTTTAGTTTTTTGATAATGTTTTTAAAATTTTTCTATTTTTACTTAAATTTTATAGTTTGTTTAAATTTTTTTTTTATTGTTTACAAGATTTTTTTTTTTTTTTTAAATATGTTTTTTTACTATTTATTTGTTTATAATTTTTAAGTGTTTTTTAGTTTTTAAATTTAGTTTTTTTTTTTTTAGTATATGCTTTAATTTATGTTTTGTTAATTTTTAAACTTTTTTTGTTTTGTGTTTTTTCATTGTTTTAATTTTTTTATTTTTAATTTTATTTTATGTCTTCATTATTTGTTTGAAATTTTAATCTTTTTCAAGGTCATGATAAAATATTTTACGCTATTATTTCGAAATGTTGAAATATTACCCTTGAAAAAAAAGGGAAAAAAAAGTGTTATCCCAACGTTAACACTTTTTCTTTTGAGAGCGTTTTTGGGACAATTTTTGCATAAAAAAATTGGTTTTCACCGCCATTTTTAAAACATGTTCAAAATTTACCCTAGAAAAAAAAAGTGTTATTCCAACATCAACACTTTTTGTTTTTAGCACTGTTTTTGATGTTTTTAAGGGGTTTTTTGGCTAGAGTTCTCGTTTTGAGTTTACAGTTCCCGTTTCAAAGTTTACATTGTTATCTTTATTGGGTATAAGGATGGTTTAAAGGGTTATAAGCTTTGGAGCCCAGTCACACAAAAGGTTGTGTACAGCTAAGATGTGGTCTTCAGAAGATGAAGAGCCACAAACTCCGACTGTAAGAAGATTAGTTCAAGAAAGAAGGCAACCAGAAAGGTATAGTCCATCTGCTTTTTGTTAAAATTTTGCTTTGTCTGTTACTGATGATGATCCCATAACTGTGAAGGAAGCAATGGATTCAGAGGATGGAAAACTCTGGAAAGAGGCCATGGTTGATGAAATGGCATCTTTGCACAAAAATGAAGCTTGGGATCTGGTGGAGTTGTCGGCTGGAAGGAAACCCATTGGCGGCAAATGGGTGTTCAAAAAGAAGACAAATGCAGAAGGAAAAGTGGAGAAATACAAAGTTCGGTTGGTAGCAAAAGGTTATTCCCAGGTGCCAGGAATTGATTTTGGTGATATTTTTTCTCTTGTTGCCAAGGTAACTTCTATTAGATTACTTTTATCTGTTGCTACTGCTTTTGATTTTGAGGTAGAACAGATGGATGTTAAGACAACATTTCTTCACAGGGATCTAGAAGATGAGATCTACATGAAGCAACCTGAAGGCTTTGCGGTGAAGGGTAAGAAAGAACTGGTGTGTAAGTTAAAGAAGTATATGTATGGGTTAAAACAATCACCAAGGATGTGGTATCAGAAATTTAATACATTTGTACGGGGACTTGGCTTCACCAGAAGCAAAGTAGATCATTGTGTGTATTTTAAATTAATTGGTGACCGTGTTATTTATCTAGTCTTGTATGTGGATGATATGTTGCTAGTTGGAAATGACAAAGAAATTATCCAGGATTTGAAGACCCAATTGTCCTCCAAATTCGACATGAAAGATCTTGGTGCTGAAAACTATATTTTGGGCATGGAAATTAAAAGAGATCGGACAAAGAGGAAGCTTTGGCTAAACCATAGGAAGTATGTCGAGACAATACTACAGAGGTTTAATATGCAGGATAGTAAACCGGTGAAGGTTTTTATTCCTGTAGGTGTGAGGTTATCTGCTCAACAATGTCCCAAGACACAAGACGAGGAAGAGGACATGTCCCGTGTTCCATATGTAAGTGCAATCGGTAGCCTGATGTATGCAATGGTTTGTACTAGACCAGACATTGCACATGTAGTGGGAGTATTGAGCAGGTTTATGTCAAAACCAGGAAAGGAGCATTGGACAACAGTGAAGTGGGTTTTCAGGTATTTGCGTGGTACTAGTGATTATGTTCTATGCTACCAAGGAAGACCAGGATTGGATAGAGTGTTGGATATTCATGGCTTTTTTGATGCAGATTGGGCTGGAGATCTGGATCAAAGAAGATCTACAAGTGGGTATGTGTTTAACCTATTTGGAGGTGCAGTTAGTTGGATGAGTAAGAACCAATCTGTAGTGGCACTATCAACTACAGAGGTAGAATACATGGCAGCCACTCATGCAAGCAAGGAAGTAGTTTGGTTGTAGAAATTGTGTTCAAGTATGCGGTTAGTACAGGAAGCTATAAGGATAGACTGTGACAGTCAAAGTGCAATTTTCTTGGCAAAGAACCCTGCATATCATTCAAAGACAAAGCACATTGATGTTCATTATCACTTTGTGAGGGATATGATATAAGACAAAAAGGTGTTGCTGGTAAAGGTGGACACTTTGAAGAATATTGAAGATGCATTGATAAAATCTATGAGCTCTGAGAAGTTCTCATGGTGTAGAGAGACAATGACCATTTCAGGGCTGGGAAAATGACTAAGCTCTCTTGTGGCCCCCTGTGGAAAGAAAACAACAAGTGGGATAATGTTGGGTTGTGTTATATTATTTCCATGTAGTTAACAAGGGTTTTGAAAGGCACCCGTAACTCCACTCTATGGGGTCTGGGGCAGTGCCCCGAAAATTTTTGGTTTTGGACCCTATGTTAGGTTGGGCAGACCCACCTATGGTTTTGTGCATGATTTTCGCACATGTTTTTTTGGATGCAATGGTTTTCGGTCCATGGGATTGGATGCAATGGTTTTCGGTCCATGGTATTGGATGCTTCGGCATGTATAAATATGTATTGTAAAATTGAAAAGAACATAATGAAAAATCAAGCTGGTAGTCCCAGTTTTGGGATCCAGGGGAAAATCTCTGTGTATATGTGTGTTATGTGTTATTCTCTCGCATTGTTTATTTTTTGTGTTTTAAAATTCATATGCAGGTAATTTCTGTATGGGGTTAAAACCTACAAAAACAACGTAAAAAAAAAGAAGAAGTGTTGTTCAATAGATTGAACAACAGATGTTCAATTAAATGAATAGCAAAACCACACAAAAAGAAAAGAAGTGTTGTTCAATAGATTGAACAACAGCTATTCAATAGATTGAACAATAGTTGTTCAATAGATTGAACAACAGTTGTTCAATTAAATGAGCAATAAAACAACGTAAAAAGAAAAGAAGTGTTGTTCAATAGATTGAACAACGATTGTTCAATAGATTGAACAACAAAACAATGAAAAGAAAGAAAGTGATTTTCAATTGGATTGAACAGCGGTTGTTCAATAGATTGAACAACGGTTGTTCAATAGATTGAATAGTAGTTGTTCAATTAACTGAACAACAAAACGACAAAAATAAAGAAAGTGTTGTTCAATAGATTGAACAACAGCTGTTCAATAGATTGAACAACAGCTATTCAATAGATTGAATAGTAGTTGTTCAATTAATTGAACAACAAAACAATGAAAAGAAAGAAAGTGTTGTTCAATAGATTGAACAACAACTGTTCAATATATTGAACAACAGCTATTCAATTAACTGAACAACAAAACAATGAAAAGAAAGAAAGTGATGTTCAATTCGATTGAACAACGGTTGTTCAATAGATTGAACAACAACTATTCAATTAATTGAACAACAAAACAAGCAGAGAAAAAGAAAAAAATCAAATCAAATCAAATCAGCAATCATATTTACATATTTTACAGAGAAGAAATAAAATTTATAAATATGAAGCTACTGAAGGATTGCCTTCTGCAGCTAAAACTTACATGGTGGGGTCC
The DNA here is from genome assembly GCA_031772625.1 of Pinus tabuliformis. NCBI lineage: Eukaryota > Viridiplantae > Streptophyta > Pinopsida > Pinales > Pinaceae > Pinus > Pinus tabuliformis. The sequence continues at coordinate 653,901,076 of CM062818.1, read as the reverse complement.
TCATGTATCTGCTGATAGAAAGATTCTCTAGTAAGTGGTTTTTGGTAGAGGCACACCCGATGCCCGTTCGCTTTAAAAGAAGAACCAAACCCATCAATGGTGGCTAGCGTAAGAGTGTCATTGTCATGTACTTGCTTTATTTCATAGGGGCCCAACCACCTAGTCTACAGTCTGTCAGGGAAGTCTTAAAACCTGGAATCGTAAAGAAGTGCCCAGTCGCCCTCATGAAATGTATTTTTCTTAATCAAGGCATCATGCCATTTAGCTCTTTGCTGTTGAATAAGTGTCATACGTTATAGAGCCAATAGCCAAATTTCATCTAATTCGTTCATCTGTTGTAACCTGTTAACCTGGGCTTCAGTTAAATCCAATCCCACTTCCTAGGTTGTCCTTAGTGTTTGTATTTCAAATTCTATGGGAAAAATGGGTTCCTTACCAAATACCAGTTGATACGGAGAGTATCCAGTAGTGTTTCTCCAAGTTGTGCAATACACCCACAAGGCCTCTGGCAGTCGAGCAGTCCAGTCTCGTCGATGTGATGAGATTGTCTTTGTTAGAATAGCTTCGATAACTTTGTTGGTGCTCTCCACCTGCCTGTTCACCTGCAGGTGATACGGAGAAGTAATTATGTGTGTGATGTGATGATTTTTCAGTGTAGCAGCAAATTTGTGACCCACGAATTGTGGCCCCCCATCAGTAATTACTTCTCAGGGTAAGCCATACTGCACAAAAATTTTGAAAAAAAAATTAATAACAGTTTCCTCTGTTGCTCTTGGTAATGCTATTGCTTCCACCCAATTAGTTACGTAATCTGTTGCAACCAATATATACAATTTTTGGTTGTATGGTGGTTTGAACAACCCAACGAAATATAATTCCCAACGCTCAAAGGGTTCTATCACCAGCTATGGATGTAGGGGCATTTCATCAAATTAGCCAGTGTGGCCCATCCTTTGGCAACTATCACATGTTTGGACAAATTTATTAGCATCTTTAAAAATAGTGGGCCAATAGTAGCCCATTTGTAGAATTTTATGTCAGTTCTGCGATCTGCAAAGTGTCCACCGCAAGGTCCAGCATGGCAAGCTTTTAAGATATCATAAATTTCGTCCTCCCTGATGCACCTACGGATGTTCATATCAGATCCCGTGTGGAAAGGGTATCCTCCAATCCAGGAGAAATGAGTGATACGCTGCACAATCAATTTCCTTTCTCTGGGTGTCAGATGTTTGGGCAATTTTCCCACTTCTAATTAATTCGCTACATCTACATACCATGGCATTTTTACGGCCACAACAAACAAATTTTCATTTGGGAACTGATCCTCTACTGCCACTGTATCGTCTGTTCTTGGCACTCGGGAGAGGAAGTCTACCACGAGGTTCTCCTTCCCTGGTCGATCCCTTATAGTTATGTCAAATTCCTGCAAAAGTAGTAACCAACGAGTCACTCTTCCATTTGTAATTGGTTTATTGGCTAAATATTTAATGGCAGAGTGATTAGTATACAAAAATACAGGGTATCCAGTTATATAGTGTCTAAATTTGTTGATAGCATAAATAACAGCTAGAAACTCCTTTTCTGTTACTATGTAATTCAACTCAGTAGGAGTAAGGTTTTTGCTGATATAATATATAGCGTAAGGTTTCTTGTCTTCTTCTTGGCCAAGAACAACTCCAATGACTGTGTTTGATGCATATGATGAAATTTGGAAAGGTATATCCCAATTCGGGCCTCGTAATATTGGTGTTGTCAATACTAGCAATTTCAAATCTATAAAGGTAGTGTCACATTTATCATTCCATATAAAATCAACATTTAATGTCAAGGCATATAAAGGTGCAACAATTTGTGAAAATTTCTTTATAAATCTACGATAATATCCAACAAATCCCAAAAAACCGCGTACCTCAGTTTGAGTGCAGGGGGCAGCTAATAAGAGGATTACCTATATCTTTGTTGGATCTACCTAAATTCTAGCTGCTGAAATGTAATGACCCAGGATGAGGCCCTCTGTCATCATCATATGAAACTTCTCATGACTTAAGCATAACCTAGTAGCAATACACCGTTCTAGGACTTTCTCCAATGTTTGTGATGCCTAAACAAATTCATCTCCATAGGGTGTGAAATCATCCACGTACACCTCTAATCCTTCATTTATCAAGTCTACAAAAATACTGAGTATGGCTCTTTGGAATGTAGCAGGTGTGTTGCACAATCCGAAAGGCAATACCATGTAAGAAAATGTTCCCCAGGGGCAGGTGAAAGTAGTTTTATCCTAGTCTTCAGGGGCAATTTGAATTTGGTTGTAGCCACTGAAGCCATCCAGGAAAGAGAATAATTTCTTTCCTGCTAGTGTATCTAGGACCTAGTCGATAAATGGAAGGGGAAAATGGTATTTTTGCATTGCTTTGTTGAGTTCTCTGTAGTCAACGCATATCCGCCATTTTCCATTCTTTTTGGGGACAACTACTAATGGAGAAACCCATTTACTATCAGATATAGGATAAATAAAATTCACATCTAACAGTTTTTGAAGCTCTTCTTTCACAATATCCTTTAGATGAGGATTTAATCTACGTTGTGGTTGTCGAATGGGTCTTGCATCTTTTTCAATGTAGATGTGGTGCATGCATAACTGAGGGTCAATCCCTTTCATGTCTGGGTAGTCCCATGCAAAAGCCCCTTTATATTTCCTAAGGACTTGGATAAGTTTCTGTTGTTGGTCATTACTCAAATTACTGTTAATGTTCAAGATTTTCCCTTGCTCGATTTCAATAGGCTTGCTATTATAGACAGTGGTTGTTGGTATCGGTTGGTCATTAATGTCTCTCAAGGAATCTTCTTCAATCTCATTATCAAGGACTTCTTCAATCATGTGACATCTCAAATTAGACACTGCAGTAGGGTGATTGATAAAGGTGTTAATGACATCATCTTCTGTTTGGTTTTTGAATTCAAGCACATCTGCCACAGTCAATGGTGAACGAATATTTTCTTTTAAATATGCTACTAGTTGTTTCCTAGTTTTTACAATGGTTAAGCTTGGCTGAGCAGGAGGGTATAAAGCTAGATTCTTTACATCATTTCCTCTAGTTATGGACATACTGCCTGTTTGGCAGCCTATATAAGCATCGGTTGTTGCTAGGCAAGGCCTTACCAGTATTAAGGGATGTCCATCTAGCCGATTTCTGGGGTTAATAATCAAAAAATATGACGGATATTCCCAAGAGTCCAAAGAAACCTTCACATCTTGTAATTTTCCTTCTAGCCTAATGACTGAACGGTCAGCTAGTTCCAGCAAGGTAGTGGTTGGTTCTAAGGCTGTGATGCTAAGCACTTCGCAAGTTTCTGTTGTAAGAATGTTAATGGTTGCCCCTAAGTCAACTAAAGCATTGGGAAAAGAGCAACCATTTATTTGGACTATGACAATGGGATTCCCTGGGTCTTCGTATTTTATAGGTGTCTCTTTGCCTAGTAATAAATCAGACAAAGTTCCAACGACATGGACAGTTGGTGTTATTTTTGTTTTCCTCACAGACTTCTTTGCACACAATTCTTTAATGGTTTTAGCATATATCGAAATATCTTGAATGGCTTAGAGGAGGGGTATTTTTATACATAGATTTTTGAGTTCACCCAGAAGATCAAAGTTAGGATATTCAATTGGTCGAGGTATTATCAATATTTCTGGGAATGGGGGAGAAGTAATTATAATTTTCTCAGGATCTTTCTGCCTGACTGTATCTTATCCCTATTTTATTTGCTGGTCATCTAGAGTTGAAGTATTATTCAAATGCATTTCTTTAACTTCAGGTTGCAGATTTTTGTCCTCATCTAGAGAAATTACGTGTCCAAAGCTTAACTTAAGATCATTACATTCTTTCAACTCAACTTTAAGGTCTAGACTCTCAATAAGTTGTACTGAGTGGATTGGTTTGTTGTTAGGATTTGGGTTGGGTTGAGCTGGGAGTTGTAGTAGTATATTAGGTTAAGTATTTTACTACAACGTGTAAGGTTCTGGTAAGGTTGGTTGAGGCAGAGGAACTGTCCTCATAGGCTGGTTTTCAGATTGTTTCCAATTTGGTTGCCAGTTCTGATTTTGTGAGGTAGAAGGAGACCATTGAGAGGAATAGGGGGTGTTCTACCAGAATGGTGGAGGGTAAGAGGAATTTGGCCAATTATTATTTGGATTTGATTGGTTGGGCCATGATGGCATAGAAAATTCTTGAGGTGGCCAAGTAGAGAAAGGTGGTTGGTTCTGCCATGCTGCCCCTGGATACTGCTGAGAATTAAATTGCAACGAAGGAAAGAATGAAGCAGGTTCTGTAGGCATACCTGACAGACGTGCTTGCCATTGATGGCACTAGTTCAGTAGATATACTGGTTCCACTTCCTCTTTTTCTTCCTTTAAAACTTCTTTTAATCCAGGAAGCGATGGACAACTTTCCATAGAATGATCCTTAGTGAAAATGGTGCACGCTTGCATCATATCTATCAGACATTCTCTATGATTGTGTTTCTTTCTGCAACGTGGAAAGAAAATAGCCAGGTTCTGTTTTGCTTCGGCCTGTTTTTGTTTGGCTTGCATGATATCCAATTGTGTCATCAGGGTCCCCAAGATATCAGTCTTGAAATCTTCAAGCAGATTGCTGATTTCAACTCGTGTAATGCTTCCCCCTGAGGCTTTGCTGTCTCTGGTGATCGCATTACGTTCAGTTGGTTTCATCATAGTTTTAAGAACTTTAGGAGGCAAATTTTCATAAGGAGATCTTTGCAGATTATATTGAAAGCGTTCTACATATTCTTAAAGAGTCTCATTAGTCTTAGCTACCATTTGAAAGGTTTCATCCTTCAGTTCTCTAGTTCGGCAATAATCTTGGTGTTTTTTTAGAAAGGTTGTTTTCATTTGGTCCCAGTCATTAATGGTACCTCCACCAAGCCCCATAAACCAATGCAGAGTTGCTCCCTTAAGAGTAGAGGGGAAAAACTTCAACTTATGGGGGTCGGTAGTGTAATCATATCCCCTACATAAAACATCGAATTCAAAAAGGAATGCATTAGGATCCTCTGAAGTTAGCCCATGAAAGGTAGGAATATTCTGTAATGGAATAGCTTTCATGGGAGCATTGACAGTTGTATCAACAATAGGGTATTGTAATGTAGAGGTCTGAGGCTGTTGTTGATTATTAGCCATTTGATAAAAAATATGCCAATATTCTTCAGGGATTTCCGGAGCTAGATATTTGTTCCTGGGGGATTCAGAAGAGACTTTTAGAATGGTTTTAACAACACTACCTTGGTCTGGAATACTGGGTGTCCTCTGTTCAACTACTACTTTAGGAGATTTGGGTTCTGATGATTTAATCTTTTCAGCACTACCTGTTTCTCCTTCTCCTTCATGGAGGTTGCAATAATTCCCTTCTTGTAAAGGGTTAGGTTGTAAGTTTTCAGTGTTCTGAAAACTCTGTTCAGACCCTTCAGTCTTGCTGTGAATCTCAGCGTCAGCTACAGATGGTGATCTTGCAGCCTGAAGGGTTACAGTAGGATTTCTTGTAGAAACGGTTCGAGGTCCTACTGATGACTGAGACTCAGCTTTCCTGATGATTTCATCAATGAAGGTTGATCATCCAAGGGGCACCGATCCCTTAGATTTTTCAGATTTGGGCAGAGGAATTATATATTTTTCTACTCTTTTCTTCTTAGTCATTCATACATAAATACAAACATTTATTTCTACTTTAATTCCTACACAATTTTGTTGAAAAGCGGGCAAAGGAGCAAGCACTTTACTTGCTCATACGCAGGTTCTTACCTTCCATTTTTAATACCCAATTCTTTCAAGACAAACAAACATCAGACATATATTTCTACTGCAATTCCTATGCAATTGTTCTGAAAAACGGGCAAGGGAGCAAGCACTTTACTTGCTCGTATGCAAGTTCTTACCTTCCGTTTTTAATACCCAATTCATTCACAGCAAAAAATTATCAAACATACATCACCTTCTATGAAATGGAAACACTCTCCCCGGCAACAGTGCCAAAATGATGGGAACATATAAGGTGTCTTTTAGAACTCCTAAATGCTTCACATTAATTATCGACCTGGGTAAGTCTTTTTGTTTCAAGAGTGTACACAATATGTGCAAGTGATTAAAATTGTTATATCTACAGAGAGGAATGCTTTAAGATATCTTATTAATTTCAATACAAGAGTAAACGGATCAAACCATAAATATCAAGCTTGTAACTTCAAGGAAATTAACCTATTCAAGCACCAAAACTCAATCTTAATCAAAACCAAAACTCAATCTTAATAAAAAAGTTCTAATTGCAATTACATCAACTGAGTGCACCATAGCGATAACAGAGCTCTTTCAGTTGAATCTAAACTTCTGCATAAAAGTAATACACCTGATCTAACCAATAACACTCTAGCTTTCAATTAACAAGAAATGATTCTTACCTAATAATTAAATCAATCTACGACATAAATAAATGAAGCCAATCAACAGAAATAAGAATTAATGCAATGAATACACAAACTCAACACTAGTGAAAGTAAATCAATCATAAAGATATAAAACAGAGTAATTAAACTTGCAGCAAAATAAAGGTAAAACTATAAAATAGGGAACATCGGTGAAATCCACCAGTGACCGGGCCCAAGCCACCAATGCTTACTGCTTAATTACATCAGAATATTGCAAATAAACAACAACACGGATTATATATTAATCATCAAATCCAAATGTCATTACAGCACGATGTATCCTTCAGAATAACACTCGGTATATTAAAATTACAATTGAAGTAAACACGCGAAAAGCTTTTTTACTCTATAAGTTTTTCCCCTCTTATAGTCAAAGAGGAAAAGAGATAAATGTGATTCCTCAGGATCAAGAGATCCTGAGTAATTCACAACTAAATACTATTATCAAACAATCTTTCATCATGCATTGATCCTCCTGATTCTCTTCTCAATTGGACTGCACAAGACGCGCTCTTTTCTCCTTGTTTAGCCTTTGTTGCTCAATAGTTTGAACAGTAGCTGCCCCATTCACTAATCTCTGCATAAAAAGAAACGAAAGTTAGTTTTGACAACCAATTCATATCAAAAGCGATTTCATTCACTTTCTATCGAAATTCTATCAAAATCTTATTATATCACGGCACAAATGCATAAAAAGGAGGAAAAAGGTAATGTAATCAAGGGTAAATTTATACCTGTTGCACAGCCCAACATCTGCCACTTGTTCTCCTGTAGGAGTGTACCTCAATTGTACTACCCCTCGTTGGACATAGTCTCTCATAAAGTGACACTTGATATCAATGTGCTTCAATCAATCATGAAATATTGGATTCTTAGAGAGCTTGATGCAACTATGATTATCACACATGATCCTAGTCTCTTCCATCCTTCTCCTGAAAAGATTCACAAGCAATTTCCTAATCCATATGGCTTTGCACGAAGTTGTGTTAGTTGCCATATATTCCACTTCAGCTAAGCTCAGAGCCACGAATTTCTATTTCCTACTGCATCAGGAGGTCATTCCTGATCTAATGTTGAAACAATACCTAGCTGTACTTTTCTGATCTACTGAAATTACAGCCCAGTCTGCGTCAGTGAACCCACTCAATCTAATGCCATTTCCTCTGGTGTACAATAGTCCATGATCGAATGTTCCTTCTATATACCTGAGAACATGTTTGGCTACTACCCAGTGCGCCCTCTAAGGTTCTACCATGAACTGATTGAGGGCATTGACATCGTAACAAATGTCTGGCTTGGCATTGACTAGATACACCAGGGCCCCTATGAACTGCCTGTACAAGGTGGGATCAACATCTTTATCTTTTGATGCATCAATCTTCTTCCAATTGGTGATCATTGGAGTAGCCATAGATCTACAATCCTGCATCCTGAATCTCTTCAAGATTTTTGTAGCATATCTCCCTTGTCCCGAGAAGATCTCACTCTTCTACTACCAAACTCCAACCCCAGAAAAAATTGCATCTGTCCCCAATCCTTCATGTCAAATTTTGTGGCTAGGTTCTTCTTGCAATCTTTGATGAGCATAGATGATCATGTCAGGAAGAGATCATCCACATACACTAGGATTAGAGGCTTATTCTCTATAACTAGATAGTAGAGATTAGGGTCTGTGTCACTCTTGACGAACCCCATCTTCTGCAAGTAGCCACCAATTCAACCGTACCATGCCCTAGGTGCCTATTTCAACCCATACAAGGCTTTCTTTAATTTTCATACATAAGATTTCTTCACATGTGGCTCAAAACCTTCTGGTTGTTTGATGTATACTTCCTCTTCTATTATGTCGTTCAAGAATGTCGTCTTGACATCCATCTGATGGATCTACCACCTCATCTGTGCTGCAAGAGATATCAATGTCCTAACAGAAGTATACCAGGTTACTGGGGCAAAGGTTTCTTCGTAGTCTATCCCTTCCTTTTGAGCATACCCCTTTGCCACGAACCTGGATTTGTATTTCTCCACACTATCTTTTGTAGCATATTTGACCTTGTAGATGCATCTTGAACCTACCACTAATATGTCATGAGGCCTAGGTACCACTTCCTAGACATCATTGACCATTATAGAGTTGTATTCCTCCACCATAGCATGTACCCATACTTGATGCTGAACGGCCTCCTGAAAACTAGAGGGTTCCCCAACCTGAGCTACTAAGGCCTAGTGACTGTCTCGCTATCTTCGCTCCCTTTTACTATTCCTGGGTGCACCAATGAAGTCTTCTGCATCCCATAGAATCTGTTGGATTTCCCAGCTCATTCTTCCACTGGTAGTAGGTACATTTATCGACTCCTCTTCTTCCTGAGATTCCTTCTGGTCTAAAGCCTTGTCTTTAGGAGGATTTCTGGTACTAGTTTCCGCTGGTTGAAGTGGTCTAACCAATGGCTCGTCTTCGACTGCTCCTCAAAAGGCATTTCTCAAGATTTTCTGAAAGCTCTATCCTCCATGGACTTTACATCCCACCGAACTACTACCTTCCTACTCCCTAGAAGATAGACTCTATATGCCTTAGCATTATCGCTATATCCCACAAGATATCCTTTCTCGGCAGTTTTATCTAATTTCTTTCTCTTCTATTCAAGTAAACGACAATATACTAAACTCCCAAATATCTTGAAATGACTGACTTCAGGTGTCTTCCAAGTGAAGACCTTCTCAAGAGTGATTTTTCCCAATGCCCTGCGAGGAGTCCTGTTCTGGACATAAACTGTCGTGCTGCATGCTTTTTCCCATAGGAATTTAGGCATATCTTGATCATACAACATTGCCCTAGCTACTTCCACAATAGTCCTGTTTTTCCTTTCTCCTACTCCATTATGCTCTGGATTGTAGGGAGTTGTCCACTCTCTTATGATGCCTTACATAGTGCAAAAGTTGGTGAAGTCCTTGTCAACATACTCTCCACCATTTTCTGAGCGCAACACTTTTATCTTCTTTCCTGTCAGATTCTCCACTAGGGTCTTGAACTCTTTGAATCGACTGAAAACCTCATCCTTGGTTTCAGAAAGTAGATCCAAGTCTTCCTATAATGGTCATCGATGAAGGTGACGAAGTACTCAGCACCACCAAGAGCTTTTGTGGACATCGGTCCACAAATGTTTGAGTATTTCAATCCTAGCACAATCTTCGCTCAATTATTACTTCCGGAAAATGCAGATTTGGCATACTTGCCCAGAGTGCACCCTTTGCATATGTCATCCCATTTAGTAATTAGTTCTGGAAATCCTGATATTGTTTTCCTGAGAATTCTCAGAGCCCCATGGTTTAAGTGTCCCATCCTCCTGTGTCATAGCTCATTCAAGTCTTTGTCTCCATTACTTCCTATCAGCGCCATTGGTGATTCTAGTTGTAACCTATACAACCTGTTGCTTCTGATTCAAATATGAGCCTTCTTTTTCCAACTTGGGTGTTTGACATATACTTTCTCTTAATGAAGAAAACTTCATAGCCCTTGTTTTGAAGTTGAGATACATAAAGTAAGTTCATCTCCAATCCCGACACATGCAGCGCATTGGTTGCCCAAAGTTGCTTTCCTTCTTTGGTTTGAAAAACTATGTTACCTCTTCCTACTGGAGTACACTTTGCCTTATTCCCCACGGTGATTTGAAAATTCATTCTTTCTTCTTGATAATTTGAAAAACATTCTCAGATTCCTGTCATATTCCAAGAATCTCCAATGTCTATATACCAAACCTCTGAGGAGGCAGAGATTGTAAGGAAAGTGACTTCTTCTTCCAATCTAGAAGCTAACATCGAATATTCGTCCCTTGTGCATTCTTCTGAAAATCTATGCGAGTCTCCTTGATTGTATGCCTCTGCATTATGCTCTTGACCCATAATTGATTTTCCTTTCTAGTTGTCGGATCTCTACTCTGATACCATGTGAAAATTTCTAAAATGAAATTCTATCACTGTAGCAACTGATTTATTTCACCTACTTATTATTCTCAATAAGTTATTTATGAAATTCCTTCAGAAAATATTAAAATAAATTCTATTGCAGTTATCTCACAGTTACCCAAAGAAGAAATACATCCACAAGAATCAATTACATTGACAATTATTTTTGGAAAATTATCCCCGAAAAACCCAATGCAAGAAAACCAGTGCAGTAGATGAGGGCTTTATTAATCTTAAGCAACAATTTCTTTTACAAGGAATGATTTTACAGAGAAAATGAAAGAAAACACCTGAGAATTTTCCTCTGAGACCATTTGACACTTTGGAGACCCTGATCCCACTTCTTCATCACCCCTGCATCACTCTGATTGACCCAGCGTGGCTCTGATTGGCTCTTCGTCCCTTTGCGTCAACCTAGGTAGGCCCTACGTCTCTCCTCTAGACCGCGTCTCTCTTTGTATGTTGTCTTCCATTGCCCTTGCATCACCTCCTCCTCAATCATTGCCTACTGTTGAAGCCCTCCTCTTCCTCCACCCCGAAACTCCCTCTGAAATCGTTCTCCTCTTCCATGAGAATCAAATTTCCTTGAGATACTCAATATCTGCCAGTATATCTCTAAATGACCCTAAAGTCTTCTCTTATACTTTTCATGTTGATGAAGCAACGACTGCGATAAAGTCCCTAATAAATGGCTAGGATTAAAACAGACTTGATCCTCGTCTCTTAAAAGCTTCTCATCCTTATCTTAATTAATACCCATTAATATTTTTATTTTCCTAAGTTTAGACTTAGGAACCCATTAAAAATATTAATTATTTTAATAACTCCTCATCCGGATGGAATTTCTCAAAACGATTTATGGGTCTTGGAGATCTCATGTGCCTTAGCCTCTCCTCCAAATTTCAAGGCTAGAGTACATCTGATGCTACCAAAAATCAATAGTGAGTCTCCTGATAGCCCAAATTGTGCCTTGCGTAGTTTTGGTAGCCAATCCCCCAGCCTCCCAGTGAAAATTGTGCAAATTGTGCAATCTTCACAAACATTCACACATGTATGTTGCATGTCAGTCCTCTAGATTGTTTTGGTTTTCAACTGATAGATTGCTTGCCATGAGTGTTGCTATGTCTCCAGGTATCACAGGTGTTCGTCTACCTCTAAGAAACACAGGCACATTAGCTTCCAGGAGAGTTGAGTCAAAGACACCATTGAGAGTGCAATTGGAGATGCAATCGATCAAGTGTCTATGGAATTGTCTATCTATGAAGACATAAAGTTGTTCATAGACAAGAATATCAAGATGAAATGGCACCGGCACCACAACAACCAACACCATCAGCAGCAGCAGAAGGTAGCAGACCTATGCTCAACAAAGGAAAGAGGAAGGTTGTTGACAGTGCAGAGGCAGAGAAAAGTTGGAAGTTCAAGAATTTCCACTTGTGATGAAAGAATATTTGGAGATTGAGGCTATGAGGTGATGGGGCAATAGGAGGATCGCGTAAAGGTAGAGAGAGAAACAAAGAAGGAGTTTTAGGGGCTGAAGTGGCAACTCAAGGAAGAACAAGAGCTGCACAGACAAGCGACGGAGTTGCAACAGGAACATGTATAGCGGGAGGTGCAACATCCACACACTGATGAAATCGTGCCCATACAGGTTATAGACCCAACCCAGAAGCTGGCACAAAGCAAACAGGGTGAGAAGTGTCATCGATCACAAGCAAGGGTGTTCAAGAGCATGGATGTCATTATGTGCATGCATGTGTTCCCACCAATTGGCACAGTCACTAAGGCGAAGACAAGAAGCAATTCTGATTGGATCCAAACATGTATTTCGACAAGTTGATGTGCATGGTCACCAACACACACTTAGAGATTAGCATAGACACTATGCATTAGTATGTTGCTGGTCCATTTGCACTCAAGATGATGATGTGCATGTATCAGACGAGTTGGATAGAGGAGCCATATCAGTGTACCTAGATGCAATGAAGGCAAGAGTTCGCTTACAGCAGGATGTCACCATTGAGTGCATGGATACCATCACAGATGACCAATCTTGGCATCAGTTCGCCACCGTTGATCATCGCGAGGATGTCAAACAGTTGGTCTTACCACAACTATCAGAGTCTTAGTGAAAGCTTGCATGGCTTGCTCAAGCCTATTTTGTCTCACATGGGTACATGTGCAGATTGTATGTAACATCTTGTAAAGTGAAAGTCCAAGTGTCGATAGTTGAATGTAACAGTCATGTACTAGTTGAAGAGTCATGAGGGTAGGTGAAGAGTCACAAAGGGGAATGTCAAGGGTCATCCCACCCTTTTCTATTTAGAGAATCTCATAACTCATTGTAAGGCTTTTGGTCAGCCAAGTTTCTGATAGGAGTATCTTAGAAAAAGCTTGGAGAGTATTGTAACGAGCCTTGGCTTCTCCATAGTGCAAAGCTAGTACATCTCTTTGGAGGAGCACGCAGAAATGACTGTAACGTTTCACTATCAGGACTAGTGGTTGGTCATGATTGTACTATATGATTGGACCTTTCACTTCTTAATATAACAGAGCCAAGATGTTTCATGCATATGTTGTTATTGTATTTTAGTTAACTTGTTGTTATTATATTTCAGTTAAATATATCTGTTTGCTTACACATGTATGTATAGACTCTTTTTGTATATGTATGTATGAATCTTACTGAAATGTGTTGTTGGTTTAAACATAACTTTGGATTGTTGGTTCACCTTTCTTCCAGTTTGTGATGCATCTTTGCTCGTGTGTTCCCTTCCAAGCTGTGTGTTTAGACAGGTTTCCAATGGGCACACTCATTCCACCTTTTGTGTGTTGTAACCATTCATTCACCTTCCTTGGCTTGTTGCGCATGTCACACCCTTGCTACCAACAAGGACATCTTACTTGCCTTTGCGCGCAACCACAATCAAGGTGATACCATACGACCCACCGTTGGGACTCCTACACCAAAGGGTCTGAGGTCTAGTTGGGACTTCTTATTGGGGAGATTCCCTGACATGTTAGCGGGTCCAACACCATCAACACACCTTCTAAGACATTTTTAATCAATATACAATTTATACCATTCAATATATAAGCCTAAATATATTTTGCAAATAAATCAAATAATTTTCAAATAAACACACCGATGCATTTATCCCATTAAACGCATTTGACATTTAATTGTTCAACACCATCATGGAAAATTAAATGTTTAAAATAATTTTAAATTAAAATGGTGTGATTTGTAAGGCTAAACACATTGCAATGATTTATCGGTGCTATTTGAAAGAGGTGCGTCCGTGTGTTTTATTACGCTAGGAGAAACAATGAACAGATTGAACATAATCGACAATGTTATAATATACTGGTGTGTTGTATTACATAGAGCGCACTGGTGCATTATATTATAGAGGGAGCACTGTGGAATATATAGCCATTTTTTTTAAACGGAGAGGTCGAGGGGTTGAATCTAATTCAATAAGTGATTCCCCTATTTTACATGTCAACCACCCTATATAATAAGTACACAAACCCATTAAATTTAAAATGCCTAAAATGAAAAACCATAATTGTGAAGTGGTAGAGGAAGTTAAACCTTAAGGTGAAATTTTGCAAGAAGAAGTAAAAATTTAAGGTAAATATTGATTTTTTTTTTAATTAAATATAAATAGGAACAAGGATCATAAAAATTTTTACTAGTAAATCTATAATAAAAATTTTATTACAAGGTTTTTATTTTTATTTTTATTTTTTCTCAGTTGTCAATAAATCTAACAGAAATTATAAAAAAATTTAACAGTAAAATTTAAATTTTTGTTATGCAGGGTTTTGAGTGAATCATCGTACCTTTCAAATTATGATCTTCCGATGGTTCCAAAATATTTTGCTGCTCCACAGTTCTCCCATTATGTCTATCTTAAAAATGGTCTCTCTTTTCATCAAACCATAACAAAAATTGTAATTTTTTTTATTAGTAAAATAAACAATAAAATTTAAATGTTTTATTATGCAGGGTTTTGAGTGAATCACCATAACTTTCAGCGTCTTATCTTTTGAATAGTTTTGTTACTCCAAAGTATTATGTTACTGCACAGTGATCTTGGTATGTCTCTCTCAAAAATCACTTCTTTGAAATTTTGGGTAAAATAATGAAATAGTGAATAACTTGTTAATATTTAAAAAACTTTATAAAAATATATTTTGAAAAATCACTTGTTGCTTGTTTTTGAATTATAAAAAATGAAAAAGAAATTGTGCTTTTTATTTTCAATTTCTTCGCACATCAGTGTGTTCAACAGTTAAGTGCACTAATGCATTTATAGGAAAAACACACCGACATTGGTAGGGTGCGAAATTTTTTCAACGCATGGACATGATACAATTTTTTTAATTTTATTTTTGAAATCACGGAACAATGTGATTATTTTTTTTAACACAACGGTGCAATTTCTATTTAAAAGCATTGATGCTCTAATTGTTATAAGAGTTTCGAGTTGGTTGAATTCATTTTTATTTTCTAAAATCTAGAAATAGGTGGATAGTGGTGTTTTTTTAAACGCATCAGTTTGTTTTTGTACAAGAGAACCGATATAATAACATTCATTTTTTTTTTTAATGCCAGAAACTGGTGCAGGTATTATTTGAACACCCCAATGCTGGTATTTTTTAAATGCATCGGTGCACTTTGTTCTGATAAGTGCATTGATAGGGTTAATAGTTATGTATTAAAGTAGTTCATAGTATACATTACAAGAGCACCGAGTTGGTTTAATTCGTTTTATTTTTTAAAATTTGGAAACAAGAGCGTACTGGTGTTGTTTTTTTTTAAACACATCTGTGTGTTTTTGTAAAAGAGCACTGATATGATAACATGTATTTTTTTTGGAATGTCGAAAATCGGTGCTAGTATTATTTAAACACCATGATGCTCATATTATTTAAACACATCATTGCGCTTTGTTCTGTTAAGCGCACTAGTATGGTTTAAAAACAATATTAAATTTTATTTTCACATAAAATGGCATACTAATCTCAAACTATCCTTTTAAGGATGCATCCACATGAATTACAGTAGTTCATAGTATACACTTTTCACTTAAAGTCTCCTTATTCTTGAAAAATGGTTTCAAAACTATATTGAAATTCAGATTGTCGTTATATGGTTCTCGAAATTAATTTTAGATATACAGACAAAGTTTTTTTGATTTTTCTCAAATGCAATGACAAAATCTCAATATATCAAATGGCCAATTCTTCAAATTCCATCTTGTTCCGTATTGTTAATCAAAGTCCTTCACAAAGTTTTCCCTTTCCATATCCAGTAAGTTCAAATTTTATTTATATTTCGATTATCTAATTGAATTTATTTATTTTTAATCCATGTCAATTTGAATACAAATGTATCCAAATTTGCAGGATCTTGATTCATAATCGAGTTCAGATGCAAAAAAAATTCCTCCATTTCAAAAATGTTGGAAGATCTTATCAGGAGTAGCATATTGCAAGTAGTTGGTAGATGGAAGTGGATAGTCTCTTCACCCTACCAATTGGAACATGGCATCTTCCAGCCGCAATCCTAGATCAATGATGGTAATAATCATTTGGTATAATGCAATTTCAACAAACCAATTGCATTGATGTGCTTACTAATATCATTAATATTGTACTAATGGCATTTAATATTTTTTGAAATTATGATTCTAGTGATGATGAGTGACCCACTTACCATCTTCCGGCACACCCCACTACAAGGTCAACTTGAGAGAAAGTTTCGTTAAGAGAAATAATAAGAGAAGAAGCATACAAAGAATGGTTGAATTAACCACCTATTCAATTCACACTATGTTCAAATTCACCAATTAAGAATGACTACAACAATAGTATTTCTTCATCATAAGTTAACAATGGAGGCAATCAAATAGAGGTTGGTATGGATGATTACTTATGGAATACGACTACAATTGAGGCAATGTTGTTATATGCATTCTAAAACGATGAGATAGGGGATGATGCTCATATCACTGATACCTTATTCAGAAACCCGAAATCTTCTTCCACCACCCCTCTTTGGACTTGGTGGAAAGTCAAAGTCTACTCATCTTGGGACAATGATGTTGTTGTACAACTTGAAAGCAAAATTTGGCATGTCAAATGCATGTTTCTGAACAATATTGAGGTAATTCACCTGCATGATTGATTAAGCCCCTTATATTTTGAGAAATCTTGTGAATCCCAATATGAACATTAAATATTGACATTTTATAATTAGATTCCCCACCAACTGTAGGTTATTCAAATATAAGGTTCTTCTGAGTGATAATATCTTTCCGGGTAGCTGTGAAGAGGCAAAGAAATTGTTGAAAATGTTGGGAGTTGAGTACATATCATATCATGCATGTCTGAATGATTGTATTATATATAGAGGAGAATATGCAAACAAAGATATATGTCTGAAATGTGGGCATGAAAAGTACTGTAATTAAAAAAAAAAGGGTAAATCACATGGTTCTCCTCATAAGATATTGAAGAACATGCCTAGAATCCCAAGGATTCAAAGACTCTTTCGTTGCAAAGAATTAGCTATGTTGCAAGGATGGCATGCCTCACACAAAAGCAAGTCAGGAGTTATGTGAATCCCAACAGATTCAATAAGCATGAACCATATAGAGGATACATGGCCTGAAAAATTCAAGGATGAAGTATGAAGTCTACGACTCAGCATATCCATGGATGCATCAACCCATATTCCCTCTAAAACACCAACTATTCTGTTTGGCATATAGTAGTGATAAATAAAAATACCCCCCATGGTTGTTCATGAATTATGAACATCTTATGTTGGCTCTCATAGTCCCTTATAGAAGACAAATGACGAATATGGATGTCTACTTGCAACCATTGGTAGATGAATTAAATGAATCATGGGAAGGGATACATGTGTACAATGTACCAAGACCCATTTCAACAGAGAGGAGTTTTATGTTGTATGGAATATGTGCTTACACCATACGTGATTATCCAGTCATAGGAGTTTTCTCTCGTAAGTTACATTTTTATTGATTTTTTTTATATACATAACAATATTTTTTCGCATATTAATTTAATTCGTTGTAATTTTTCTAATATTCATGGTTGCTAACATGTCGATATATATACAACAATTTTATAGGTCTTGTAACAAATCGTTATCATGGATTTAAGTGGTGTGGAAATTCTCTGAAGGCTAGGTAGTCTGACCACCTACGATAACTAGTGTATGACTACTCCAAGGTATTCCTCCCAGAAGAACACCCTTACAGAAGAGCAACATTCACTTTCAATGGTAAACTAGAGAGGACCCAAATACATGCAATAATGACACTAGTTGAATGGATTAGAGAATATGAGAGAGAGAAGGAGGAGTTTGCATAATTGTTTGATTCAAATAGGGATCCTATGTTTGATGATTCAAAATTCTTCGACACCTGTGTTGAGAAATTGCCCATTGGGATGAAAAGGAAATCTTTCTTTTATGAGCTCCCATATTGGGAGCATCCTAAGATTGTCCACTTACTAGATCCCATGCACATATTTAAAAATGTTTCATCTTCTTTATGGATGCACATATGTTATAAAATGTAGCAATAAAAGCTCAATTTCACTTTAGCCTTAGTTAAATTGAGTAAATCAAATTTCCACATCAACATGACAACATGGAGGTAGTTAACTAGTGTGACATGGCTCTTGTCACTTAGTTAGCTCAGTAAATTCAAGTTAGAGGGCTTGGAGTTTAGTTATGCATGTGTGATTGCTAAATTTTAGTAATCTAGTTCAGTTGTATTCAGTTAACTGACCTCTAAATATTGATAGAGTCAGTTGAGGAGTGGGACAACAATCTAGCTCAGAGATTTGTCAGCGAACTGATCAATCAACCCAAAATAACCAATGCATGTAAGGAATTCAAATTCCTCAGCTAAAGTGGATATGGAAAGGCAGTGTAACATTAGTTGTAGACTATTTTTAAGTGTACAAGTGTTGCATGAGTCAAAATATCAATCCTTGGGAATTGCACAATCAATTTGGAGGAAATTCCTATCTTTTAGGGGCTAATTTCCTCGGGAATTGCACAACGACATAGGAGGCTTAGTGAGAAAATAATTAGCTAAGTGTTGGCCAAAGTTTTTCATTGAGTAGAGAGAACAATGATTCTTTTTCAGGTTGAGCTCAGAGCTGGAGCTAGCAATTGTAACAGTTTCTCTATTCAATTGATTAATGTAAAGAGGATTGAGGGGTTTTTCCTAGTTGGTTTCCCCTAGAAATCACAATTTATTTGTGGTTTTTCTTGTTGTATTTCTATGCATGTTGTTATAAATTGTGATTTACTTTACGCAGATTAGTAGAGTAGAATTTTGTCCCCTATTTTTCAGTTTTAAGTCTTGAGCAGTTGCAATTTCTATCAAATTTCTACATGGTATCAAAGCATTGAAATTACATTAGAACTAGTATTTCGAACATGTCTCTCACAAATTTTGAATTTGCAGCTTCAGTGCAAAAGTTTTTCTTTAGGATTGGGAGAATGTCTTTCAATGGAATAAGATTGGAGTATGCCCTGGAGGGCAACTTGAATTCCATAGCCTATATATTAGAATGTGTGTTAGAATATTATAAAACTGATATTGAAAAACCTCCACAATCAGATGCACAACAATTAACCTAGTGGAAGAAGGATGTTGCAAAGGCTAGAAGAATTGTTCTAGAAGGTGTGAGAGACCATGAGGTCTCAAATATCCATGGTAAAGAAAATCCATAAGTTATGTGGAAGGCACTGACATAGCTATTCGAAAATAATAATTACCATAGAAAATTGGCCCTGAAAAACAAACTTCGAAACATAGGAATGCAAAAGAATGATACTGCAACAACCCTGGTGAAAAGCTCATGTAATAAAACTTAATAAATTCCAAATAAGACCATGGGTAAGGGACACATATTCCATGCTAAATGTTGGGCAAATATATCCTAGTGGGCATCATTGGATGTGTGTTTTGGCTCAGGAAAATTGGCAAAGGCTAAGGGAAAGGCATTAAAAGGAAAAAAGCCATTTTGGCACATTTATTTATGAAAATAAAAGAACTTAGGAGAAAAGTAAGGTGAAAGGTCACAAGTTGCATGTGAGGGGGAAATTGAAGGAAAATAATGGAAAATGAAGAAAATAAAGGCCTCGTTCATAAAAAGGCTTATGAGGACCAATTCATACCTTTCGTCAGTTCCAGTTGGAGCTCTCTCATTATTCTCTCTCTCTCTCACTCTTGGTCACTTAGAGTTTTCTTGGAGCACTCTAGTTTGGAGCAAGGAAAGGAAATGAAAAGCAAACAAGAATCAAGGAAAGGAAAGTAGGGCTCAATTAGCTTCAGTAGGAATACTTGTAAGTAACCCTTTGCATGTGTGATTTCATAGCTAATTTGGACATGCATGGCTTTGCATGTTGGTGTATGGTTCTCTTGTTGTCGGTGGCATGGTTTTGCCAAGTTATGACAATGGATTTTAGCCTAGCCTAACCCTTTTTAGGATGCCATGGTATGTTGGGATGTTTATTCCTATTTTTGAACTTTGGTTTGCCGGACGGATTTTAGAATCTAAGGCAAAGGTGGTCTCAAGGTTCATTCCCAAAGGTCTGGGGATCCCTTGACTAGTTTTGGTGGGATACATGGTAAAGCCTAAGGGAGAAGTCTCGGTTTAGGGCCTAGTGATCCAGTTTTGGATTGTGATAAAGCTTGAGAGACATGGAGATGGAAAAATTCCTCAATGATAGTGATGGATTCCGAAAGACATTCCAAGTTCTGTTCGGTTATGATCGGAGCATCGGTTTCGGTGTGATCATGGTTTGATGAGGGTGGAGGTGGTTTAACCTCTAGATTCCCTTGGTTATTTTTGGATTGGTTCGATGCGATCCCATATTCATGCTTGGAATATGGCACGGGGGTGACTAGCTGAAAGAGAGATTTGGTTCAGCCATGTCTATGGTCAGGTCGTACATGGAAGTCTGAACCTGGTCAAATTTGCCTATGATTAATAAAAGCTAAGTTCTCTTACTTTTGCACTGATTTATATGGGGATTTAATGGTTTTCATTTCTCTGATATTACATGGTTTAATGTTGGTTATAAGCATGGTTGCATGGATGGTTTATGTCATGGTTATTTCATGTATTTACATGTAACTGTTAAATGGATGGATGCAAGACCTAATTGATGATGTAGTATTTCAATGGAGAAGGAGGTGATCCTTCTGGTTATGTTTCATAAGTTGGTTCAGTCATTTATCCTATGTCTTGTATCCTAGACTGGTAGGTTGCATTGATGCCAAGTGTTTGACAGAATGTGAGTCCCGATTGGGGATGCTCAGGCCTAGTCCTGAGGGTGATTTTTGATTGATCAACATTGTTATTATGTCTTTAATAAATTTTGGAAGTTCCAACAAGTTTTGGGTGGAGGCCAGGATTCTAGATTTAAAAAGTGGCTTAAATCCTGGGGTTGCTAGCACAGAACTAGAAATTTTGGTCCACAGTCGTTGGTAGGCAGGCCTATGAGAGTGATTTTGGGTTTCTAGTCACTCCCTTGCCCATAGCATGAGAGAGACTATGGCTTAAGAGCTGCAAAATAGCAGTGGGACTGTTAGCTCGGATGAGTCATCAGGGAAAAGACCCCAGGTTCAGGCACGAAAGGCCAACAATGGTCCACTGTAGTCTAGGACAGCGCTAGCATTTTCACCTCACCCTGAAGGACAAAGAGTCTCACCCGAAGCACGTTGTGACCAAAAGGGGAGAAGGGCTTAGCATGGAATCAAGGGGATCTAAGTTAGACACAAACAGTCATACATATATGCGTTCATAATACATGGAACATAGATAATGATATCCTAAACTCATACACAAGGACTCATCATATATACCATAGAACTAACAACATACTAGTATCGATCTAGCAAGCACCAACTTCATGCAACAAGGAGACTATTTAAAATTTTAATAAACCACAAAACATGATGCGCAATACACTATGAGTCTTGACTCGGATTACATTAAAGCAACAGAAAAGAATACATTATAACTTGGCCTCTCGCCATCAACAATACATAAAATACCTGACTTAGTAGCTCGGGTCAGATCTGCTCCACAACCCAGTTCCTTAGTTTCCAACTCTTCTTGCTTCTGCTCTTATGTCTGCGTACCTCCTTGGCAACCCAATCCTTCAGTGTCTAGTAGGTCCATCCTCAGTAACAAACCCGACGATCAACAAAACCCAACAATAACAGTAGCAACACAAACAACAACCAACCTCTTCCTTTTTGTTCTTCCTCTTTTTATATCCTTCCCGGCTGCCTGGACTGCCAGTTCTCGCTTAGATGCTTGCTTCGTTGGATACCTTTGTGCCTTCCCATCTCCTCGGTTTCCTTTGCCTTCCGCTACCACCTTGCCATCAACTTCCCATAACTACTCGTTCCGCCGCCCAACCGTTGCTACCATTTGTCCTTTCCTGCCCTACGGTTGGTCAAAACTAGTCAAAACTCGTCAAAATCAATGACGACTCCAACAGGCCCCGACCACAATTTCTTGACTCATCCCCGATTCAAGTCATTTCGACCTCTAGTGGCTCTGTTTTTGTTTTTGTGGGTTCTACGGATGGCGATTGTGTTGCTACTAGCACTGTTTCCACTCTCTGTTGTGCCGACACCTCTGTTGTTGTGATACTTTCTTGCGGAATAGGCATCTCTTCCATTTCAATCCTAGCCTGTGGTGTGGAGTTTGTTTCTATGGCCCTTTCTTGACCTTGTGGCTCCTTCGTTACAAACGAAGGCTCTAACTCGAGGACTGTTGTTGTTGTCTTCTACCTGAACTCATTGTATCACTGGATAGCCAAGTTCCAATTTGTGAGGATCGCGTCTGCACTTTATGTGAATGCCTTGACTGATTGTGATGTTAAGGTTATCCGTCGTTGGATCTGCAGGTCATCTAGTTGTTGGCTGCCTAAATCACATGCCTCTTTTAACAGTAGGACCTGCATTCGAACCAGGGGCCCCAAGTCTCAGATTACTCTTTTCGTCCTAGCTGAATCCTCCTCAATTACGTCAACCTGGGCCTGGAGGACGTCGATTTGTTCATTTAGTTGTTGGAGCTAAGCAAGATCTGTGCATGCCCTTGTGCTGGAAAATAGAGATTGAATCTTCTCTCGTAACAGGTAGACTTGGTGATTCTTCAGAGCTAGAATGCCTGACCAGTCGTGGACCTTGCCTACTAAGGCATATCCATCGGTGAGGGCGTCAACTAGTGCTTGTTTCTTTGTCTCGAGCTCTCGCATCTTGATTTCAACTAAGCATGCATATATTTCCACAGGGTCTGGCAGTGCAGACCTTACAGTTTGCAGCGTCTAGGGAAAATTTTAAGAACCCCCCCTAAATTTACATGTATAATAAATGGGCAAATCTCCATGGTATATAGGAAAAATGGAAGGTGATTTTATTAATAATATGATATGTATATATAATTTTTTGGCGAATCTCTCACCAGGCATGGCGAATATTTTACTCAATTATAAAATCTTGTGTTTATTGAATACACAAATGAAATCATTGCATTTATTTAAAATATCTTTTGAAATCAAAATTACCGAAATTACATATCGATAACCTAGTGGGTGTAGGATAAAATTCACCCATGCCATTCATAGAAAGCATGAGAAAAAACCTAATACTATATATAAAACCAAGAAAAATTCAAATTCATCACTTCTAGGGACCTCGTAACCACCTTGCCAATACACAAGTATGTTCCTGTTTGCAATTAGAAAAATTACCCAAATTACAATCTGTTTACTCCAGCATATGTTGGAAAGTTATAGAAGGATGACTAGTGCAATCAATCCATTCCTTTTAGCCCTGGATTTGTTTCAGTTTAAAACAGAAGTATACAAATATACTTGTCCAATGTCTATGCTTTAACCATTCACCTTAAGATGTTTTTACAATATAATTTCATAAGTCTATTTAATATCTTCATTATCATAAAAACCAACCTATATCCATCTTAACTCCACATCTACCACTCTTAGGGGGATGAAATCTATTTATCCCTCTGAGCACTTGGTAGACCCAGAATTAAGATGGATCTAAGATGATATAATTTCCCCTTTAAATAGTCTATGCTCACATGAATACCATGGTATTACCATGGGTCAATACCATGGGTTATCATAAACCTGGAGCTTAAAAATTACTATTAGTAATTTATAAAAATTAATAAAATTAATAGTTGATTTTTATTTTATTTTTTATTTTAACCAAGCTAAAATGTTTAACATACATTAAATTACAACATCCATTTTTACTCTTGATTGGATCAAATATTTTTTCACTCTATGCTAGTTTGCATACCACGATATTTGATACCTCTCGGGGGTTAGTAGATCTAGAGTAAAGATGGATCTATGCTGGTTTAATTCCCCCATTTAAATAGGCTACATTCCAGGTGAATACCATGGGTCAATACCATGTGCCATTTTTATTTTTATTAATACTAATATTAGGGTTAATAATGTTTTTTTGCATGGTATTAATAACAATCTAGTCCATGGTATTTGTCCCATAGTATTTAGGTTTCACCTAAATATAACGCATTTTTTGAGTGTTCGTAAATATAAGGTGAATTATGGAGTAAATATAAAAAAATGTTTTATTTGTTTACCATACCTCTCGTTTATTTATATTTTTATTAATTTACCATACCTATTTTACAAATATGGTATTTGGCCCATAGGATTCACTTAAATAAAACCTCTTTCTTGAGCCTTCATAAATAGAACCGAGGGTTATGGACTAAATATAAAAAGAGGTTTTATTTATTTACCATGCGTCTAGTTTATTTATATTTTTATTTATTTACCATACCTTTTGAGTAAGTATAAAAATACGTTTTATTTATTTACCATACCTCCACTTTACTTATATTTTTATTTTTTTACACCCTTGCATGTATATAAGGTGACTTATGGAGTAAATATAAAAAATGTTTTATTTATTTACCATACCTCTCATTTATTTATATTTTTATTAATTTACCATACCTCTTTTATAAATATGGTATTTGGGCCTTTGGCCCATAGGATTCACTTAAATAAAAAATATTCTTGAAAATGGGCGAATGGAAGGTTGTAACTCCTAATTTCAAGGGCTAAATTTACCTTTTTTACCCTCTCCCTTAAAATAAGGTGGGCTATTTGAGGTGATTTGTAAAAATGTACTATGATACAAAATATTCGCTCACTAAAAATTTAAAACCCCTTAATTTCGCTAAAGGGCGAACATTCGCCCCTAAAATTTTCTATGGCAGCATCCTCTTCATTTCTGCATTTGTGGTTGCTAGGTGTATGCACACCGTCTATATATGATCGCAGCAGTCGATCAAGGTGCAGGCGGACATGTCCGTCGGTGCTTCTGTGTTGGCTTCAGCGATGGTTGGCCACATGGCTTGGAATCTCTGAGTAAGCTTATCCACTTGTGCTTGCAACCCTGTATTTTCCTCTTGTAGGTGATCCCATTCTTTCGTTACTACAAGAAATTGCATCTTCTGCTGCTCATGCTCCTTAGTCAGTTCCTCATGCAGGCCCTCAACCTTGTGGGTGAGTTGCTAAATGAAAGAAAATAATTGGGCTGATGACCAACGATAGAGTGTATCAGCCCTCATTATGTTTAGTTCTAGAAATTGTTGTTGTAAGGGTAGGCCACTTGCAATGTATTTATCAGAATGTGAGGCGGGTGAATGCTCTTGCTGGGATGGTTGTTGTGATGGCGGGGTGAACTGTGGTGTGGCTAGGGTGATACTAGGGTTCGCGGGGACTGTGATATTTATAGGGAGAACGGGTAGGTATGGGCTAGTCCTTTCTCCCTGCCAACTAGTATCTAGGCGTCTTCCAATTAGTGGGTCCAACCCTAGGAAAGGTGTTGTACTCTCGGTGGGTGGCATCCCTAATTTCGAGGTGGCACCTTCTTTCTAGCCAGTTGACTGAACTTCTGCTTCTGCAGATAGTCTCCTGTGGCCGAAGGGGAAGATCTTGGACACCATTGCAGAGGTGGAAGTTGTTTACGCAGATGACTCTCACGATTGATGTATTACAGTGGTTGCAGTGTTGGGGATTTCCTCGACTATGGTAGTTTCAGGAATTTGGTGCTCGACCTCAACAGTGAGATCGACAACTGGGGCTAGGGTGCTAACTGTCAGCTTTTTGGTAGCCACTTTTTGACTTGGGGTACGAATAACTTGCTTCTTTTGTGGCTTGGGTATTGGTGTCATGGATGGATCCTAGGCTACACCAGTGGGAGGTTCCATTGATAGGGGTGGTGTTATAATGGGGAACAACATAGTTGAACCTTGAAAATGTCTGGAATAGTCACCATCACCTGGGTCAAAGCTTGCAATTGTTCACTTTACCTCAAAAATTTTTTCCTCTATTTGGAGCAGCATTGGTTGGAGTACTTCCATTGCCGCTCTTCTGCTGCTACTTTCTGCCCCATCTCCCTCTTTGTTCTATGGTGCCAGAGCTCCGAACAAGTACCTGGGCTTCCCTTCTATTATTTCACAGGCCACTCGCGGCCAAGACTCTACTTCTCTGCGCAAGGCCTCCTCTGTCAGGCTAAATCTTTGTGGCCTTAATTTAAATGTGGTGGGGTTGACACACTATGGTCTGAGATAAGTATGTGCATGTGAAGCCCCAAACTAGAGGTCGCCCAAGAACTCATTCAAGAGAGTCATGGGTATTCTCTCCATGGAATGAATGACATCCACCATCTGTGCATACCAGCTCCTGAAGGTTGTTTCATTGATCTCTTTTATGTTGGGATCCCCCAATGCCCTCCATGGTTCATATCTGAGTGCAATTGGCTGATCTTCAGTAATAGTTGCCATCTACCTCTCTGGAGGTGGCCTCCACTTCCACATTGCCAGCGTCATTACCAAATATCCAAACACAAATCCAATGCTCCACCGGTAGACATCTTCACATGCCTCAAAGAGTTCGTTGAGTACAAAGGTTTCCCAATTGAGTATATCACCCTGGCAGCAGTGTTCTACTATTGAGATCGTGTCTAGGGTGCACTTGTTTCTCATGAAGTGCTTCATCGTCTTTCCTGCGATATGGTAGCAGGAAAACCAAATGTTATCCTTGTTGATTCTGTCTAGCTTCGCGCCTTTTCCCCCTGCTCCATCCCATAGCGGGTGTAGATGTTGTCCTCTATCAGTTTCTTACCTCGCTTGGCCCCAGGCTAGAATACTGTGCTAACTGCATTCCCCATGTTTGCCAACCCGGTCAATCAATAGATATCTTCAGCATGGATAGGGTATTATCTGTCCAACCATAAGGAACCTCCATGCATCCTTCTCGCTAATAGCTTGGTACACTACATGGCAGCCAGCTGGGTGCTGAACACATGAAAATTTCTCAAGCTAAACAACATGGACTTTTGTAGCCCTTTGAAGTCTCCCCTGATTCTGGAGGCCCTGGTGCCATCCTCCCGTTGAAATTGTTCTGCATATACCTCCCTCTTCATTGCTGGGAATTGGAACCAGTTTGTGAAGTCATTGTCGATGAGGTTCGACCGGTCATATTTCCCATACAGGTCGTCTAGAACTTCGATTCTTGCATCTAGAGTAGTTTGTGGGACTGATATGATTCTCTTTGCCATTGTTCCCCTTCTTCTGTAAACAATTTGCACTGGTGGTCTTCTGTTTCTCCTGTCCTACTCCTATTCTTCCGAGTGCTCCTAGAATCCTTCTGGTGTTTGAAATTATACCATTCCCTGCATTCTCCTGAGAGTTATGTAACTAGTTCTGACACGACATCCCCTGATTGACGAGGCTTTAATCAACTAATTACTCTAGCAGCCTTTCCATGTATTCTAGCTATCTTTTTGCCATCGTCAACTAACTGGTATGGGCTTGGAAAGTATAGAGTGGGATGCATGGCATGTTTATTCTATCATGATGGGCTTATTTATTAACTAATTCTATGCTTAACGGGAAATATTTTGCGACCCTACCTTGATAGTTGCCTTATTGATTACTTAATCAGGAAATAACTACTGGTACGGTGGATGGGACGGGTGTGTGTGCGGCCATCAATTTTGGAAAAGTTTCAAACCTACATGTATTCTGCTGATGATGTTTGACATGCCGGCTACTGTTCTTGCCAACTAGGCCTGCTGACTCTATTAACACTACCCCCACCCCCCGACCACAAATGGGTTGTGGTATCTCTCTACTAACCTTAACCTTATTATGAATATTTTTTTTTTACTTGCGGAAAGGTTTCAGGCGTGCACCATTCACCCATCCTGGCAGGACTCCATCCAGTTGCGTGAGTCTTACACACCTGATTCTTTTATATGTGAGATTATGAACGGGCCTCAACAATGCATCTGTAGTTTTCCTAGGAACTTGAGGAACCTGTTGTCATATAGGAGCACTTGGTCGCCGACCCCAAATGATTTCTTCTTTATGTGCCTAACGTGCCAAGCCTTCTGTCTTCATTTCTCGACAGATTGATGGAACTCCATCAGGAACCGTGTTTCATCGAGCTCTAATAGTTGGCTCAGTCTGTCCCGCAAGGCACTGCCATCGGTCATTCCTGTTGCCTCTGAAATGAACATGCTGGGTAGTATGAACTCTACTGGAACCACTGCCTCTCTGTTGTATACTATTGTTATATATGCCTAGGGTGTCACTGGAATTCTTTCATCCCAGTCATCTCTATTGGCTGATACGATTTTGGTTAGCCCTTTTTCCAGTATCTTATTGAATGCTTCTACTGCACCATTTGCTTGTGGATGGTAAGGGCTACTCTTGTGATGTTGTACCATAAAAGTTGTTAATAAGACCTGAATTGTCTCGTTTAGGAAGTGTGTACCTTGGTCGCTTGTGAGACTCCTTGGGCATCCGAACCTTGAGATGATATTTTCAAAAATGAATCACGTTGTGGTTTCTGCTGTGCAGTCTTTTACTGGCACAACTTCTGCCCATCTTGACAGGTACTTTGTGGCAGTAATTATGTATCAGGATTTGGAGTGACGTGCTGGTGGGGATATTGGACCAATGAAATCTACCACCCACTTATCAAATATCTGCACTGTATGGATTGGGTGTAGTGGTAGCTCATTGCGTCGAGAAGGCCTTCCAACTCTTTGATGAACATCGCATTCATTGGTGAATGCCTTCGAATCCTTATGTACCGTAGGCCACCACAGTCTCGCTTGTAGTATCTTCCTTACATTTGCCTTAACCCCTACATGGCCTCCTGCGACCCCTGTGTGGCACTCCCATAAGATATCTTCTCTTTCATGTTCTAGGACACAACATCTGAGTATCTGGTCTAAGCCCATTTTGTAAAGGTGTCCTGCTATGAGTTGGTAATCCATTGCTCTGACCACCAGGTGCCTTTTATGCGTTGTGGTGTATCCCTATTGACAACTGCCTGTTGTGAGCAAAGTAGCAATTTCCTGCAGGTGGTCAAGTATGGTTTCTATCCTAAATAAATCGGCATTGGGTAACTGGTCGTCTATTGCTCCATCACTCTCCCCTGTTTCTAGGCGAGAAAGGTGATCCGGGCCCACATTCAGTCTGCCCAACTTAACAACTACTTCAAACGTGAACTCTTGAAATAATAATAGCCATCTTCATATTCTTCCCTCCAGTACCGACTTGTTTACTAGGTATTTCAGTGCAGAATGGTCTGTGAAAAATTTGAATGGTGCCCCCAGCAGGTAGTGCCTAAACTTTTGGAGAGAGTAGACCATTGCTAGAGCTTCTCGTTCTGTTGTTGTGTAGTTTTTTTCCATCATGGAGAGCTTTCTTCTTGCGTAGTATACTAGATGATCCATCTTCTCTCCTGGTTGTGCTAGGACTACTCCTAGTGCTATTCCAGACGCATCAATATGTACATGGAACATTTTGTTCCAGTCAGGGTACACTAATATGGGCACACTTATTAACCTTTCATTTAGTTTGTCCAGTGTTGCTAGATAATCTGTTGTCCAAATGAATTCCTCTGTATTCTTTAGTAGTCTCTCCATTGGGGCAGTTATGGTTGCATAGTTTCTGATGAACCTTATATAGTACCCTATATGGCCTAGAGTTGCTCTTAGTTGCTTTATGTTGCAGGGTGGTTCCATGTGGACGATTGTTGCTATTTTGGCAGGTTCCACGCAGATTCCATCTTTGCAAACAATATGGCCTAGCAGGGTTCCAAAGGGAACCGCGAAAATGTACTTCTTCAAATTTAAAGAGATCTGCAATTGTCTACATCTTTCGAACATTAATCTCAAAAGACTGGTATGCTTCTTTAGCAGGTTGTATACTATCCAGTCGTCCATGTAGGCTTCTAGGAACTTATGAATGTAATCTCATAAATCTGCTATTATAATCCTTGAAAAGACTGCTGGTGCATTCTTCAATTCGAATGGAATTGCATTGTATGCATACGACCCCCACTCCATCATGAATGTTGTTTTCCTTTTATCTTCTTCGACTATTCAGACCTAGTGGTAGCCTGAGAAGCCATCTATGAACAAGTAAGCCTTATTCCCCACAACATTATCTAGGACTTCGTTACTGAAGGGCATGGGGAAAGGGTCGTGCACGCATGCATTGTTCAGCCTTCTATAGTCGATGCGTAATCTAATATCGGTCACATAATTCTTGTTTTGAATCATTATAGGGCTTATCCAGTCAGCTTCATTGACTAGAAAAATGATTCCTGCATCCAACATTTTATCAATCTCCCTTTTAACTTTTTATTTGACCCTTGGGTTCAGTCGGTATGGTCTGTGCTTCAATGGTCATACTCTTGGTTTCAAAACAATTTTCATTTCTCCCAAGCTACCTTTTATCCCCTTCAGTTCAGCTACCAAAGCTGGGAACAGGTCCTGGTTTTCTTGTAGCAACTCAAAAATTTCTTTAGTGATTTGTTCGTCCTAGTAGTCTCCTACTGAGACTATCTTGGGTTTATCCTCCATCCCTACATTCTACTTTCTCAGCTTCACTGGTAGGAGATGGGCGCCTTCTATTGAGGGACTCTCGCGGATCCCCCTTTCTCCCTTTGTTTCTTCAAAGGCTAGGTGTCTAAGCCCTTCCAATCCGTCTTCTTCTGGTTTTGCATCGATTTTATTGTAGGTTACAAATCCTGGAGATTCCATGTCAAATAAGCATTGTAGGAAGTTTTCTTTGTGCTCCCCTTCAACTAGCGTCTCCAGAGTGAACAAAACTCCTTTCACCGCTTGAAGCGCTTCTGTCATTTGTGCTTCACTATCCTTGAATGAGAAATCACTAATGAACTGTGTTTTCAAGGCATCCCAAGCAGTTGTTTGTCGTCGTAGTTCTTCATGGATGTACCACGCCTGGGGGATGGCACTGAGGGTGTGTATAAAGGAATGCATCCGGAGATTCCTTGGCAGTCCCTCACTTTCCCAGTTGCTCATGCACCCTTTGACATGTTCCTCAGGACTTGAATTCCCCGTCTATTCTTTTTGGTCCAGTTGCTGCTCTTCCTTCTTTCTAAACCTTTACTTTATTGCTCGCTTTGCATCCTTCCAGTCTTTCAATACCTAGCAATGTTATTTCCACCATCTTGCTGGTGTTTCCATAAGCACAATGTCCAAAAGGGGAATTCTCTAGTCTTCTAGTACATCATGGTCCATCCTATCCATGAATTGTTCTATCGGTTCAAAGCCACAGTACTTCGAGATGTCGTTATTTCCTATATCTCCCCAGTTTATTCATCTTATCATTGCACATCATCGAGTTGTTAGTTCATATCCACCCTATTGCCATGAATCCCATGCAGCTTCTGAACTTTGGATGCTCCTCCAGCTAACTGATGCTCCAGCTGTAGGATTTATGTAATCTTCCCTCTTTCTTGCCGTGAGAATATATAACTGATCTAACATCTCTGGTTCTTCCCTGTCATCTATTGGTTCTATAAACCTGGGTCCTTGATAAGGGTCTAGCGGCTGAATCACCCTTAGGCCTTCTGCTTCGAAGATCATCTGTTCCTTTTTCAAATCTATGATGGCAGAGTTTTCATATGCCCAGTCAATCCCCAGGAGTGTTGGATATGGGTCTTTATCCCCCATATTGCCTATTAGTTCGAATTCAGTGCATGTTTTTACTCCTGCTACATCAACCTCTACATTCTCCAATCTTCCGATGGGCAGTATATAGTAATGATTTTCCATTCTCAACTAAATTGGTGAATACTTCAGTTGTGGCTTCCCCATTGCCTCCCAGGTCTTCTAGTGTAGGATGTTTACATCCGATCCCAGATCTAGCATGGTTTCCTTTATCTAGAACCTTGCCACCTGCGCATTGATTCAGAATTCTTTCCTTCTCTTCTTATTCCGCTTCACCCTCCTGGATTATTTCTCTGGCCAGAATTCACAAGGTTGTCCCATGTCCTCTCGCTCTATGGACACCGCGGCTTTCAAGCTTTTCCATAATTCCCTTAGCATGGTCTAATCTTCAATAATTTTTAAGAACAGTTTAAACCATTCCCTAATGGGTTGGGCAAGGCTGGGCCCGCAGACTTGCAGACCTTAGGTGTCCCTATCTTCAGTCATCCCTTCGAACAATTTGGCTACTTCTTGGTAATACTACTTCTAGTGCTCGGGTTGATACACCTTTGGTGGTGATGCCACTTTGACGATCACTAGGGTTTCCTCAGCATAGCGATCTTCCCGTGTCTTCTTCCCTCCTCGGGTGACTATATCAATATTTTTTTCGGGGAGACCCTCATGGATCTGTGGCTTGGCATTCACTAGGTTATCCCCTCATTTTCTGGTCCACTCTTCCCATTTCGCGATGAGCTCTAGGTAGTCTTCTGTCGTGTGGGTGTTAACTCTACACTGCGAACACCATGGTCTTCTCGGGAGTGAGCATTCCCTTGTGACATGTCCTTCTTGATCGCAATTGTAGCATCTTAGGGGTCCTCTGCCCCTCGATCTCCCTCTATGTCCATTTCCTCCTCACCCTCCTTGATTTGCTTCATTGACTCAGAACGTGGATCTGTCTAGTCTTTCTGCCAGAGCATCCAGTGCCTGGCATTGATCGGTGTGATGAGTAGTCGATGCGCAAAACTCGCATTAGTTGTTATTGGGGATGCTAGAGTACTTTTGCAGCACAGGACACATCTGCAGCAGGTGTCCATACGTTCTAAAAATTTTGCAGAAATCTACGTTATTCCTTCCTGGGAAGGGTCCTTACACCCCGATGGCTGCAACCCCTATGGTTGGAGTGGTTCCTGATGACCCCGCCACCCCTCCTTCTTGGTTAAGACCTCACAGTCGCGAGCATTCCGTTGCAACATGCCCCTCCACTAGGCAATGAGTGCACCAAACATTGGGCGTGATCGGTCATACAGGCTAAAGATCCCTTAGCTTCTCTGTCAGGTTCACAATATGGCTTTGCAAGCCTGTGATTGTTGGATCTTGCAGGCTTGTGCCTCACCAGTATTCCTGGGGATATCCTTCCATCGCTTCTATCCACGATGTCTGCTCTAAGGAATCCTACAGGGTTCCTATCTTCTGTTGTGTCAGTGGTGTCTTGGTCAAGGGCAAGAGTCCCTTGATGAACTAATCCCGCTGGTGGTTTGGGTCCAAAGTGTAACTTAGCTTGGCAATGATGTCCTTAAACCTTTGCATGAGATCCCACAAAATCTCTCCCTCCCTTTGCTTAGTTTCCCATAACTCTGATAGCCCTTGTTGATCAGTTTGCGGTACCTTGAATTCTTGCACAAATCCCCTCTTAATGTCATCTATGGTTGGGTTCTAGTTTTGCTTTGCCCACTTTATGAACCAACGTAGAGCTTGTTCCCTTAGCATGGTTTGGAATTCTACCGCCCGAACGTTATCTGAAGTCTGATGGGCTTGTCATATGGCTTCACAGAGGTGTCAGTGTTGCTCCACATCCTCATTCCCCTTATCTGCAAATTTCGGCTATCTTGTAAATGATCCCACCATACTGCTTTGAATATTAGCTAATAACACAAAACCGTTGGTTCTCGGCTGTAGCAACCCCTGTAGTCCCAAGTGACAACTGTAGCCGGTTCTGGTATCACTCCTAGTATTGAGACCAGTGATGTATTTTTCTCGCACCCTATATACTCGCACTGCTTTTGTTAGGTTAAATATGAATTCTTCTAGTTTGTGATAAGGTACCAGGGGAAGGTCGGGGAAAAAGTCGCTTGTGCTTTAGGGTTGGAGCTGCTAAAATTTGGTGGATGCTGGTTCCTCATCGAATAACTTCCTCATTCTATCACCCATGTTGTCATCGTCTTCATGCTAGCATGGGTGTTGATCGTGCAGTTCTTCTTCTGCAGCCTTTGGGGAGGATCCCCCATATATTCCCAGTTGCGCTCCCACATCCACAACATTCCAAGATACTCCTCCTCTAGTTCCCTATTGTGATCCAATTTCTACAACCTGCAGGGAATGTCTTTCCTCCTCTTCCTGATTCCGACATCCTATCATCCCATCTTCTGGTTCCCTATCGTCCTCTTCCCCCTTCATCTCAGCTTAGGGTTTTTCCATCACCACTCCTTTCGGGTGGGACCCTCTCCTTCTTTTCCCTAGGGCCTGAGCTGCTCTTTCCTACCACTTATCTACTTACAATGCCCTTCTCTGTGCTCTAACATACCTCGCTTTCTTTAATCCTTCTGCATCCATCCCCCTGTAGCACCCCTATCTCCTTGTGGGTAGAATTCTCCGCTTTAGTTCCTTCCCCTGATACTGGGGTTTTACAGTTCCATCTCGGCAGTGGATAGAGATAGCAGTCCCTATTCTACCAAAAGCATCTTAATCCACTTCGGGATTTCCCCTATCAATTCCCCCCTTAGCTCGGAGTTGAACACCACCTCCGATTTTGAGTAGGACTGATACCTTTCTGCAGCAAACTCAACTACGTATCCTTCTATAGTAGTTCTCACCCAAAAATCAACTAATCTCGTCAGCTTGTTATTCAGCTGTTGTAATAGCACAGTCTCGGACGAAGTCCAACTATGGCAGGCTCTCACCAATCCACTCAAAGGACTTTATTGCTTCAGTTCTGTTGGGTTGTGTTATATTTTTCCATGACTAGCCCACGTAGTTAACCGGGGGGTTAGAGGGGGGCCGGAGCCCCCCCTTCATTGCGTTGATTGTGTAGCGAGGGGGTCAGAGGGGGTTTGAGGGATGCAGGTAACCCCACTTTATGGGGTCTGGGGCAGCGCCCTGGAAAATTTTGGTTTTGGAACCTATGTTAGGTTGGGTGGACCCACCTATGGTTTTGTGCATGATTTTTGCACATGTTTTTGGACGCGATGGTTTTCGGTCCATGGTATTGGATGCTTCGGTATGTATAAATATGTATTATAACATTGAAAGGAACATAATGAAAAATCAAGCTGGTAGTCTCAGTTTTGGGATCCAAGGGAAAATCTCTGTGTATATGTGTTTATGTGTTATGCTCTGGCATTGTTTATTTTATGTGTTTTAGAATTCGTATGTAGGTAAGAACTGTATGGGGTTAAAACCTACATTTGGACAGATCTTTTTTGGCTTCAAGGAGACTGTTATAGACAATTTTGTGCCTTGCAGCATCAGGCATGAATTGTCAATAATCCAAGGGATCCAAAGTCCCTAAACATGATGTTCCTACCCCTAGAGGAACAAGGTCAGCAAACCAATAGCTCTCAGATCAGTTCTCCACCTGAAAACACCCAAAAACAAGCAATCCTGAAATCAAAGCAGGTGCTCCACTAGGCTTCTGCGCTGAAACTCAACTCCTCCATGGTGTACCTGCATTGCAAAGCAAGTGGAACAAAGGCCACCTGCACTGAGCGAGATGGGACAAGTGGCACACTGAGTCATTGCTCTGGAATCTTCCAAAAATGACACTTGGATTAGGGATTTCGCCTTGTGATGAGTCAGAGGCTCTGTTTCTCCAAGTGGAAGCAAGGTTCTCCAAGTGGACTCAAGAACTGAAGATCAACTGAAGAGAGAGAGGACACAAGGCAGCCACACATCAGTTGCAAGCTGACTCATCCTTTCTCAATTCATCTATATATTGAGCTCTCTCCTATGAGCTCAGGAGGCTGGAATTTTGTGCAAAGTAAGGATATGCTGTTGGTTTCACTATAGAACTATTGGGTGATTGCTTGAAGGAGGTGAAGAGGAGAAATTCTTTCTGCTGGGAGGTGTTGCTGGATTGGGGCCTTCAATGGTTGTAACACTCTCAGAACTTTACATCTTCTATTAATAAAAGCTATTGAGGTTCTTCTATATACTTTTGTTTCAATGATGTGTTGTGATAATTGTATATTTGATTTATGCTAATCCTTGAATCAGTTATGATTGCATGCTTCTTGTAGTTTCTTTCTTTGTTATTTTATAGGATCTCATTGTAGCTGGGCCAGTAAAAGAGCAAGGAGCTGAGAGCAAGCAAGCAAAGAGAAGAGTTTGGATTCGACATTAAGCGCAAGGCAACGGTTAGTGCATTTCTTCATTCTCTCTTGCTTTCATAAAGAAGTAAACCTTAAGTAGTTTTCTTTACAGTTGTTGCTGAGGTACTATCACCCTTAGAGTGGGATAGGGTCATCCGAATCGGATACTTTTCCCTACAACAAAACTGGCGACTCCGCTGGGGATCGTATCTATTTGATTGTTTGTAGTATTTTGCTATTCATTTCCTGAACAAAAGAGTACCAAATCGAAAAGCTTTTGACTATATCAAAAGCGAAGTAGAGGGCAGCTACTCTAGCTCATTTCTGAGCTTGTTCATGATTTGAAGAGCTGATCTACAAGGATCCTTGTAAGCTCTTAGTGATAGCTTTTCATCTTCCTTGTCATCCCTTAGTGTGTACTTGACTGATAGCTTCTGATTTGAGCAAAAACTGTGAATTTTTGAGAAAATTGTGACCCGGAAACTGAGAAAACGCAACTTTCGTTTTCCAAAGCAGGTAGTACACAGGCTACCTGCTTTGCAACGCAGGTCCCGAAGGGGCTACCTGCACTGAGAGCCAGACTAGCTGTGCAGCACCTGCGTTGGCCCAATTTTGCCTTGTGCATTTGGGGTTTCCTCCCTTTTTCTTGCCTGTTTTCACTATAGATTTTGCAGCCAGTTACCAGTTTTGTACCTGTTCTAAAACCAACCTTACTTGCCATCATTCCGCCTCTGTTATATAACGAAATTGTACTTGTTCTTTTGTATTTCTTACATCATTTACAATTTCCCATAACGAAAGTGAACTAGTCTTGCTTTGGCCTCTTAGATCTGAACCTGTGATAGGCATTTTGCTGGTCTAAAGAGTTAGCTTGTTTGCTGTCCATAATTGATTAGTCTTTTTACTTTCGTCATTATGGTT
This sequence comes from Pinus tabuliformis, assembly GCA_031772625.1. Lineage (NCBI taxonomy): Eukaryota > Viridiplantae > Streptophyta > Pinopsida > Pinales > Pinaceae > Pinus > Pinus tabuliformis. The sequence continues at coordinate 653,864,205 of CM062818.1, read as the reverse complement.
TGATTTTATGTATTTCCAGTGATTAAACAAGTAAATCTTAAGGTGTCTTTTGATTTTGGACAAGCTTGTTTGTTTTCGCTTTAAATCGAAATCAAAGTTATATAACAACTTTCTTTTTTGTAATACATCAACATTAAGAAAGGGAAAAGAAAATACATGCATTGTGCATTTTGCATTTGACTGTTTGCATGCTGATTTAGGAAATTTTGCATTAGTGTGTGCTCTATGATCTGTGTGAAAAGATTTGCCTTTCTTCTCCTCAGTAGTTAAGATTTTCAAAGTTGAAAGATTGAAAAGTTTGCTTCTCATCTTAGACTGCATTCAGGAATTTGTTACATACATCTCGTGGTGATCCTTAAAGGAAAACTGCTAAGCAAGATCAACATTAAAATAAATTCAATTTACATAACAACGCTTTGAAACATAACGCAAACACATAGAGGTCTAGGTAGAGACGTGTTCCGGCGTCGTTAAACGTAGTGACTGTCGATCTCTACGAAGGTGGGTGATTCCTCCTGAGAGTCGGTGGCACTAATACGGACTTGTGCTCCCACGTACCGTCGCGTATATATTGGGAGACCCCTATAGGAACAAAGCCTTTATCCATAGGAAGCCGTGTCAGCCGCCCTACTGATCGCGATGCAGTGAACACAGCATTCACGAAGATTGACCACCCGTACCATAAAACGTATTCTGTGGTTTCGCGAAAAGTTTGGCACACCCTCTGCCTAGAACTCCAGAGCAGTTTCTTTTGGCCTTTTTCAAACTCTATAACTGAAAAAGTCCATCCGAGCATTTGTCACTTCGGGCTCGTTAAAACATCGAAGGGGACTAGAGTCATCTTTAGCTTTTTCTCGACTCTTAAAACATGAAAAAGCAAAGTTGTGTCTAAAGCGTCGTTAATAAAATTTATTTTAATCGGAACATAATCACCTGTTATTCCCGCGTTGATCTTTCAGTTGAAAAGTATGGAGCCCACCAACCAAGGAAGTCACCTTGGTGGAAATCCCAATCCCTTCTCCTCTTGGGGAGATGTTGGTGCGCCTCATATGGCCACATTGTCACTTCCAGGATTGACAATTGGCCTACCTGTATGGCTCTTTTCAACTAATGTAGTTCAAATCGCCACAAATCCTGAGCAGTCGAATCAACAATCAGACCAGTCTAGAGCTGCCCACCAGCCTTCCACTTCTTACAATTCTTCCTCTGATCCTTCATCTTCCCAAGGTAGAGCCGGCAGAAGTTAGCCTCCCATGGAGAAGAAGGAAAAGAAGAAGAAAGAAAAGAAGCAGAAGGGGCCTATGGCGAAGGCAACTGGGGGCAAGCAAAAGACATCTGACAAAAATCCACACACTGCACCGACCGGGCCTAAATCGCCATGTGTCATTTGCAAAGGGACCCACTTCCATCGTGATTGTCCTTGTATTCCCCGGATACTAAGGGACTGGTCCCCGAGGTTGCACGATCCGGTAGCATCAACCTCTGGTAGTCATGTTGATTGCAGTCCATCAACTAGCGAGAGTGAAGGACGAAAAGGGAGACCAAGATCACCCTGTATGTTGTGTGAAGGCGATCACGCCATCCACCGATGTCCATTCTTAGATGAGGCGAAGAGAGTTTTGGAAGATCGTCCGGTTTCACCGTTACGACTTCCTCCTGGATACCAAAAACTCGCGCCAAGTCCCTCGATAGTTGAAAATCCAGCTGGCCCGCTCAAATGGTCAGCTGAAGTGTCGGTCATTGAGAATGAACCTGCTGAATCCAGACCAGACGAAAGTCTAAAGGTCGAAACGGCAGTTGACCCGGTTCTCCCTTCAGAGGTTTCATCCTCAAATGACTCCGTCATTGAAGACCCATCTTCAAATGACACCCTCACTGAAGAGGATAAGGATGACACCGTCCATATTCTTTTCATCAACACAGACTCTGATGAGCATCAGGGCAATGCGCCCATTCCTTTATCGCAGGAAGGAACATCGTCAGGGTCGTATCCGGCCGTGTATTCGGTCCCACCACCAAGCAACCTAGTTGTATCCTTTGATTGGAATCAACTAGGCAGACCCCGGTTACCAGCCAGTATCCCATTCAGAATCATCGTTCAAATCTACAGAATGGTGATGGCTGGAACTATCATTGATGAAGGGGCATCTGTGAGTATCCTTTCCTCTATTGCTTGGAAAGCATTGGGTTCCCCGGCGCTTTTACCTGAGATGAGAAATCTATCGGGTTTTGATAAAGGAACCAGTCGCCCGTTAGGGATTCTCCCCAATGTTCCAGTTACATTGAAGGGGAAGACAGTTCATATGAATGTCATGGTCGTCCAGGGACCCTTGGATTATAACCTACTCCTTGGACGGGACTATATATATTGCATGGGAGCAATAGTCTCCTCACTCTTTAGAGTAATGTGTTTTCCACACGAAGGAAAGATGGTCAAGCTCGTGGACCAACTTTCATTTCCGGGATCTCGCATCGCAAATAGTCAAATACCAACCCTAAACGGCTTATTCACTCAAGAAATGCCTCCACCCCCGGTTCTACTTCCCGATGAATGCGAGTGATTCGGAAAGATATAACTGGGACCTAGGGGGCATGCACCCTGGCCTGCCTTGGGCAGAGGAAACCTTGGGTATAAAGTTGATTTCCACAGAAGAATATGACTAGTCCGTACCCCGTCTGAAAGAAGGAAGAGAGGATTGTTCTAGAATAAGATTCTTTTGTCAAAGTTATGTGAGTGAGATAATCTGCTTCTCACTCCCCTTGTCTAGATAATAAGGATACCGAGGAAGGGGACCATTTGCGGTAGCAAGTAGTAACCATCTTTGAAGACAAGCCTCACCCATTAAAACATATGTTTTGAAGGATAAGTAGGGGCAGCCTCCAAAGAAAGAGATTCTATTGCTGCAACAAGTGGTCACCATCTTTAGTAACCTAATGGTAGACATCGCCGGGAAAAAGAGTTCAGTTTGCGGCAGCAAACAAAACCATTTTTCGGATAATAAGTAAGAGGAAAACCTCCCTCCGTAACACCAATGTTTTATCTGTTGCGATCTTGCAAAACCTAAAAGTGAACTGATGGGAAGACAAGTACCGTCGGCACCGAAAAATAACGAGAAGACAAGTATCGTTAAAAATATAGCAAGACGACAAGTAGAAAAACGGAGGTGGGACAGAGGAGGGGTAGCCTTGAAATTATATTTTATACCTGGGGGCATGCAAACCTTTTGGAGTGCAAGCAAAGAACGGTTATTTATCTGTTTTTTGGATTAGTCGTTTCCGAACTAGCATGAAAAAAGGATGTGGGGCAAAAGTCAAAACTTGCCAAATAGGAGCATAGCTTCGTGAGATAAAGCTCCTTAAAAAATAGCTATCTCACCTGAGGCGTTTCTTGTATTATGACTGGTATAATCGAGCAGTTTTAGCACACAGTTCATGCTCGTTAAAAAATAAACGCAAGATCCGAGCAGTTTTAGCACATAGTTCATGCTCGTTAAAAAATAAACATAAGTTGTGAGCAATCTTCCCCTAGAGTTCAAGCTCACCCAGAAAAAATGAACCGGTAAATAACCTTGAGAAATGTAACCTTTGACTGCCATATTAAAAGCCATTGGTCGTGTTTATATGCCATCACCTCCATCCGTTCATTTGGCCAATCGTTCATATCCATATGTTTGTTTACCCATTTTGAGGAACAGCTGCGAAGAGTGATTTCACTAAGCCATCCTTGTGACACTGCCGTGATTGGAATATTCCAACCTGTACCTGGAATCTGCTGCTGCCCTGTTCATCACTCGTTCCTCGAAAGACGAGTCGTCTTTAATCTCTTTTCACTGACTCGTAAAATATGAAAAGTTTGCCGAGTTTTGGCCTTCCAGCTCGTTAAAGCGACCGGAAGAGCTATGCCTCCTCTAGATTTTAATCTTTTTTGGACCTAAGGGATTATTGCACAAAAAGATCGAGCGCTTGTTTTGTTCGGCTCGTTAAAGCAATCGAAAATTCATCCCTTCTGTATTGTTTTATACTTTTTCGGACTTAAGGGATTAGATGACGAAAAAAAAGAATTTTGGAGTTGACTTTACGTACCTTTTCAGACTCTCTAAAAATGAAAAGGACCGAGTTATCCTTGTCGTTAGACTCGTTAAATTCATTAAATAGCGACAAACTTGTCTTTAGACGAGAACGAGTTTCCCTATCGCTAGGCTCGTTAAAACATAGCGATGGGCTTGCCCGAAGGGCAGGTTATAGAACAAGCATATGTTATCCTCCTCAAGCTTGACAAAAATAAAGAGGTACTGGTCAGCAATGACTGGGGAAAAATTGGGAGAACCTCACAGCTTTAATGGTAGCAAGTCGCTCTTGAACATGACACTTTGTCCTCCGTATCACATCGGGTTGGGTTATTTCATTCACCGGTCTCATCACCATGGTCCTCGCCACACCATCCACATTTGGGGTAATGCTACCGATCCATCACATCAGTGTCGTTATATGTTCAAGAGATGATGTTCTGCAAAGAGTCAACCGTGTCCCATCCACTGCCATACATTGTCCTTCATCCATTTCACGACCGCCATCCTGAACCATACATCACAGTTAGTTTTCACCTCATCACAATCACTAGCTCCGTTCCGTGTCACTGATGTGGGATTCATTAAGGCCCTCCTTTGACGGATCGCTCCTTGTCGACATCAGCTCATTATCCAAGGAGTTGATCTAGGAACAACCCCTTCAGTACTTTGAAGCTTGCATGCCTCAATGGCAAGTTTCTCACTTCCGGCGACAGGTATACATCAATGACCTTCGACCAGAAGATTTTGCATGGTGGTTGACGCCAAGTCCTTTATTCCCACCATGTGAATTGTACTGCTGTACCTTGAGGGTCATCATCCTTATCGGTGATTCCTCTCGCGTTTGTTAACGGTTTACATCATTGACCGATAATCAAGCGATGTCTTTCCATGTTCGACTTCAAGAAATTCTCACATGGATCGACTTGTACATCGAGTGAAGATCGGAAGAGATTGAAGACCCTGGATCTAGTTCCATCCATCCGGGCTGCGATATATATTCAGGATATAAAGACATTTGATGTGTACATCATTGCAGCAGATGATCATCCTTCTCAAAGGATGATAATTTCAGCAGAGAATTATCAGTCTACCATCAGACGATCGTCTGTTCTATGTACCAGAATGAATTTATAAAGCTGAGCATGGGAATGCCCGCCTCAGCTAGATCATGAAAAAGTATGAAAAATAATGTATTGTATTGTATCTTATTACAGGACACTTCTCAGCAGATTGAATGAACTTCGGATCCTCCCAATAAAGCATTTCACCCGATAAACGACCTCATACTTTAGGGGGCATCTGTTATAGACAATTTTGTGCCTTGCAGCATTAGGCATGAATTGTCAATAATCCAAGGGATCCAAAGTCCCTAAACATGATGTTCCTACCCCTAGAGGAACAAGGTCAGCAAACCAACAGCTCTCAGATCAGTTCTCCACCTGAAAACACTCAAAAACAAGCAATCCTGAAATCAAAGCAGGTGCTCCACTAGGCTTCTGCGCTGAAACTCAACTCCTCCATGGTGTACCTGCGTTGCAAAGCAAGTGGTACAAAGGCCACCTACGCTGAGCGAGATGGGACAAGTGGCACACTGAGTCATTGCTCTGGAATCTTCCAAAAATGACACTTGGATCAGGGATTTCGCCTTGTGATGAGTCAGAGGCTCTGTTTCTCCAAGTGGAAGCAAGGTTCTCCAAGTGGACTCAAGAATTGAAGATCAACTGAAGAGAGAGAGGACACAAGGCAGCCACACATCAGTTGCAAGCTGACTCATCCTTTCTCAATTCATCTATATATTGAGCTCTCTCCTATGAGCTCAGGAGGCTGGAATTTTGTGCAAAGTAAGGATATGCTGTTGGTTTCACTATAGAACTATTGGGTGATTGCTTGAAGGAGGTGAAGAGGAGAAATTCTTTCTGCTGGGAGGTGTTGCTGGATTGGGGCCTTCAATGGTTGTAACACTCTCAGAACTTTACTTCTTCTATTAATAAAAGCTATTGAGGTTCTTCTATATACTTTTGTTTCAATGATGTGTTGTGATAATTGTATATTTGATTTATGCTAATCCTTGAATCAGTTATGATTGCATGCTTCTTGTAGTTTCTTTCTTTGTTATTTTACAGGATCTCATTGTAGCTGGGCCAGTAAAAGAGCAAGGAGCTGAGAGCAAGCAAGCAAAGAGAAGAGTTTGGATTCGACATTAAGCGCAAGGCAACGGTTAGTGCATTTCTTCATTCTCTCTTGCTTTCATAAAGAAGTAAACCTTAAGTAGTTTTCTTTACAGCTGTTGCTGAGGTACTATCACCCTTAGAGTGGGATAGGGTCATCCGAATCGGATACTTTTCCCTACAACAGAGACGCCTTTGTTGCTGAGGGGTTTCGCTCGGGCCTGTGGTAGACCTTGTTCAGTGGGAGATCTGCAAGATTGATTCTGGTGGTGAAAGAAGATGGTGAGCAGTGGAAAGATAGAGATCGATAAATTTAATGGTCAGATTTTTGAGTTGTGGAAACTCAAGATGGAGGATCTGTTGGTGGATAAAGATCAGTGGATTGTGGTAGATCCGGGTACTAAACCAACGGGAGTATCCGATGAAGAATGGAAGAAGTTGGATGGGAAGGCAAAGAGCACAATATGATTGTGTGTCTCAGATTCAGTATTTCTGAATGTATCAGTGGAAGCTACAGCAAAGGTGTTGTTGGACAAGTTAGGGACTTTGTACCAATCTAAACCTTTGGTGAATAAACTGTTCCTGCCAAAAAAGCTATATAATCTGAGGATGAAAGATGGAGACTCGGTGACAGAGCATCTGAATGCATTTAATATTGTGGTAAGTCAGTTAGCATCTGTTGATATTAAAATTTCAGATGAAGATAAGTGCATCAGTTTGTTGTGTTCTCTACCAGATTCGTGGGAGAGTTAGGTTATTGTAATAGGTAGCAATGCATCTGCCTTGTAATTTGATGAAATAGTCTCATCCTTGCTAACGGAGGAGATGAGATGGAAAAATATGGAGAGCCAAAATGGTGATGCCTTATCTGTACGAGGACGGTCCCAGAACAGAAACAAAAATAAGTCATCGAGTGGGAGATCTAAATCTAGAGGGAGATCTAAATCTCCAAGAAAACTTGTAAAGGTGGTGTGCTAGAAATGCGGAAAGGAAGGGCACTACAAAAGGGATTGTAAATCTAAAGCTCAAAACAAAGGAAATGGATCTAATGATGCTCCTTTTGCAAAGGTGAAAGCCACCTTAGATGAAGGTGGGGATGTGTACTTGGCTTCTTCAAGTACACATGTAAATCATGAGACATGGTTGATTGACTTAGGTGCATCCTTTCACTTCACTCCCCATAGAGAGTGGTTCTGCGAGTATGAGAAATACGATGGCAGTGATGTCTCCTTAGGGGATGATAGGAAGGCTAGAATCGTTGGTCGCGGAAAAGTAAAGTTGAAGTCGCAAGGTGGAAGGGTTAGAACACTTCCAGGTGTTCTACATATTCCTGCATTGGCTAGAAATCTGATTTCTATAAGCAAGTTGGATTATGCAGGTGTAAAGATAGTGTTCGAGAAGGATACTTGTAAGATGGTTCGGGGAGCACTGGTATTGATGTGGGGAGTTCGGATTGGAACTCTGTACAAGCTGCAAGGTAGCACTGTTGTTGATGGGTGCAACAGTTTTGTGGTTCTTGAAAGTGGAGAAGAAAATCTAGTGGTCTCTGGAGAGAAGACCATAATGTGGCATCATAGTTTTGGACATGTTGGAGAGAAGGACCTTCGAATACTTCTTGGTAAAGGTATGGTAGAAGGTATGAGTAATAACTCTTTAGATTTTAATTTCTGTGAAAATTGTGTATATGGGAAGTAGAATCGAGTGAGTTTCCCCTCTAGTGGTAAGAGGGCGAAACATATATTAAAGCTTGTGCACAGTGATGTGTTTGGACCTATGAAGGTTCCATCACTAGGTAATTCTGTGTACTATGTATCATTTATAGATGAATTCTCAAGGAATACATGGATATATTTTCTTAAGAAGAAATCTGAAGTCTTTGACAGGTTTAAAGAATTCAAGGCTCTGGTGGAAAACCAAACATAGAAGAAGATAAAGGTGCTGAGGACAGATAACGGTGGAGAGTTTTGCAGTAAGGAATTTGAATAATTATGTAAGAAGTGTGGTATAGCATGACAGAAGACTACTCCATATACACCTCAGCAAAATGGAGTTGCAGAAAGAATGAACAAGATATTGATGGAAAGGGCAAGAAGTATGCTCAGTGGTGCTGGGTTAGGATAGGAATTCCAGGCAGAGGCAGTGGAGACATCATGTTACCTGGTCAACAGATCACCTTCATCAGCGTTGGAGGATAAAACTCCACAAGAGGTATGGACTGGTAAGAAACCCTCTCTTTCACATCTGAGGGTATTTGGATGTGATGCATATGTACATGTTCCAAAGGAGAAACAGACCAAGTTGGATAGTAAATATGAAAAGTGCATATTTATTGGGTATAAGGATGGTTTAAAGGTTTATAAGCTTTGAAACCCAGTAACAAGGAAGGTTGTGTACAACCAAAATGTGGTGTTCAGAGAGGTGAAAGATGTTATTAAACATGAAGTCCAAGAAAAGGAACCTGAAAAGATAGAGTTTGAGCTAAATGAGGAAGGATCGGACTCTACAGCATAGGAGGAATCAGAAGATGAAGAGCCAAAAACTCTGGGTCTGAGAAGATCAATTAGAGAAAGAAGGCAGCCAGAAAGGTATGGTCCATCTGCTTTCTGTTTAAATTTTGCTTTATCTATTACTGATGATGATCCCAGAGCTATGAAGGAAGCAATAGATTCAGAGGATGGAAAACTTTGCAAAGAGGCCATGGTTGATGAAATGGCATCTTTGCACAAAAATGAGGCTTGGGATCTGGTGGAGTTGTCGGTTGGAAGGAAACCCATTGGCAGCAAATGGGTGTTCAAGAAGAAGACAAATGCAGAAGGAAAGGTGGAGAAATACAAAGCTCGGTTGGTAGCAAAAAGTTATTCCTAGGTGTTGGGAATTGATTTTGGTGATATTTTTTCTCATTTTTCCAAGATAACTTCTATTAGATTATTTTTATCTGTTGCTACTGCTTTTTTATTTTGAGGTAGAGCAGATGGATGTGAAGACAACATTTCTTCACAAGGATCTGGAAGAGGAAATCTACATGAAGCAACCTGGAGGCTTTGTGGTGAAGGGTAAGAAAAAACTGGTATACAAGTTAAAGAAGTCTCTGTATGGGTTAAAATAGTCACCAAGGATGTGGTATCAGAAATTTGATACATTTATATGGGGACTTGGCTTCACCAGAAGCAAATCATATCACTGTGTGTATTTTAAATTAATTGGTGACCGTGTTATTTATCTGGTCTTGTATGTGGATGATATGTTGCTGGTTGGAAATGACAGAAATTATCCAGGACTTGAAGACACAATTGTCCTCCAAATTCGACATGAAAGATCTTGGTGCTGCAAACTATATTTTGGGCATGGAAATTAAAAGAGATCGGACAAAGAGGAAGCTCTGGTTAAACCAGAGGAAGTATGTCGAGACAATATTAATATGTAGGATAGTAAACCGATGAAGTTTCCTATTCCTGTAGGTGTAAAGTTATATGTTGAACAGTGTCCCAAGACACAAGAAGAGGAAGAGGACATGTCCCGTGTTCCATATGCAAGTGCAGTCGGTAGCTTGATGTATGCAATGCTCTGTACTAGACTAGAAATTACACATGCAGTGGGAGTATTGAGCAGGTTTATGTCAAAACCAGGGAAGGAGCACCGGACATCAGTGAAGCGGGTTTTCAGGTATTTGCGTGGCACTAGTGATTATGGTTTGTGCTACCAAGGAAGACTGGAATTGGACAGAGTGTTGGATATTCGTGGCTTTGTTGATGCAGACTGGGCTGGAGATCTGGATCAGAGAAGATTTACAAGTGGGTATGTGTTTAACCTATTTGGAGGTGCAGTTAGTTGGATGAGTAAGAAACAATCTGTAGTGGCACTATCAACTACAGAGGCAAAATACATGGCAGCCCCTCATGCAAGCAAAGAAGTAGTTTGGTTGCAGAGATTGTGTTGAGTATGGGGTTAGTACAGAGAGCTATAAAGATAGATTGTGATAACCAAAGAGCAATTTTCTTGGCAAAGAACCCTGCTTACCATTCAAAGACAAAGCACATTGATGTTCAGTATCACTTTGTGAGGGATATGATAGAAGACAAAATGGTGTTGTTGGTAAAGGTGGACACTTTGAAGAATACTGTAGATGCATTGACAAAATCTGTGAGCTCTGAGAAGTTCTCTTGGTGTAGAGAAACAATGGGCATTGCAGGGCTGGATAAATGACTAAGCTCTCTTGTGGCCCCCTGTGGAAAGAAAACAACAAGTGGGAGAATGTTGGGTTGTGTTATATTCTTTCCACAATTAGCCCACGTAGTTAACTAGGGGGTTAGAGGGGTTGCGTCGATTGCGTAGCGGGGGGCTCACAGGGGGTTTGAGGGATGCAAGTAACCCCACTCTATGGGGTCCGAGGCAATGCCCCGGAAAATTTTGGTTTTGGAACCTATGTTAGGTTGGGCGGACCCACCTATGGTTTTGTGCATGATTTTCACACATGTTTTTGAATGCGATGATTTTCGATCCATGGTTTTGGACGCGATGGTTTTCGGTCCATAGTATTGGATGCTTCGGCATGTATAAATATGTATTATAACATTGAAAGGAACATAATGAAAAATCAAGCTGGTAGTCCCAGTTTTGGGATCCAGGGGAAAATCTTTGTGTATATGTGTTTTATGTGTTATGCTCTCGCATTGTTTATTTTATGTGTTTTAGAATTTGTATGTAGGTAAGAACTGTATGGGGTTAAAACCTACAAGTTTTCTCAACCAATTGTACAAGTCCTCAGGGAATTTGCACCAGAAATTTTCATATTGGTCATCTGAGCTATCAGTGTATAATATCTACTTACGCACCTTGTCGATTGGATGATTCCTGCGGGCAGCTCTTTCTACCACAAATTGGTCTATTTTGTGATTCCACCAGTTTCCAATCTCTGTCTTAAACACCCTCGACACCATATTGTGAACCAGTTCTCCTAATTTCAGGTCCTAGCAGCAGAACCATTTGTTGGCTCGGATAAGTCATCAGGGAAAATACCCCAGGTTCAGGCACGGAAGGCCAACAATGGTCCGTTGTAGTCTAGGACAGCGCTGGCATTTTCACCTCACCCCGAAGGGCAAAGAGTCTCACCCGAAGTGCGCCACGACCAAAAGGGGAGAAGGGCTCAGCATGGAATCGAGGGGATCTAAGTTAGACACAGGCGGTCATACATATATGCGTTCATAATACATGGAACAGAGATAATGATATCCTAAACTCATACACAAGGACTCATCATACATACCACAAGACTAACATTATACTAGTATCGATCTAGCAAGCAGTAGCTTCATGCAATAAGGAGACTATTTAAAATTTTAATAAACCATAGAACATGATGTGCAATACACTATGAGTCTTGAAAATCATCAACTCGGATTACATTAAAGCAACATAATAGAATACATTATAACTTGGCCTCTCGCCATCAACAATACATAAAATACCCAGCTCAGTAGCTCGGGTCAGATCTGCTCCGCAACCCAGTTCCTTAGTTTCCAGCTCTTCCTGCTTCTGCTCTTATGTCTGCGTACCTCCTTGACAACCCAATCCTTTAGTATCTGACAGTTTCATCCTTAGCAACAACCCCGACGATCAACGAAACCCAACAACAACAATAGCAACACCAACAACAACCAACCTCTTCCTTTCTGTTCTTCCTCTTTTTATATCCATCCTGGTTGCTTGGACTGCCAGTCCTCACTCAGTTGCTTTCTTCCTTGGCTTCCTCTATGCCTTCCCGTCTCCTCAGCTGCCTTCGCCTTCCATTGCCACCTTGCCATCACCTTCCCACAACTGATCGTTCTATCGCCCAACCGTTGCTGCCATTTCTCCTTTCCTGCCATACGGTTGGTCAAAACTGGTCAAAACTCTTAAAAATTAACGAAGGTTCCAACAGGGACCCAAGGATAGGTTGTCTAAGTGGATGACTTATCTCCTAAGGGTTATGATTATGATGTTGGATGACTGTATGTGATGCTCCGTTGATTCCACTTCCTTTAGGTGACATAGGAGGTCGAATCTGATTGTAGTAGCATCTCTCCTCATGTTTACCCTGGTTGGCATGGTTAATTTGGGTAGACTTGGGAGGGGGTGTTACAGATAGGTATGAGAGGATGGTTGCACTCTCTTTAGGTCATATCTGGTGCTACAGATATGGGTGAATGTGTTGGTTCTTACACTTGTGTTCCATGTGCTTGTTGCACTGCATCATATTGATCATGGTAGTAGTAAGATTATCATGAGGAACTTGATGTCGATTTTATGGAAAGCATCGTCATAAGTATATGACTGGTTATACAATTATATGTAGCTTGATTACATCCTTGTACGTTGGGTTGAATTCTTGGTTATTTGATTACATGCATAAGTCTTTTAGGTTGATTACTATCGAGCGATAAAAAGGTGTCTTTTTAACTCCTAATTATCTTCACATTAATTGTCAACCCAGGGATGAATTTTTATTTCAAGAGTGTACTCAGTCTGAGGCGGCTATTTACTTAAGAGTAATGTTATGAAAGATGTAGTACAGTGCTCAAAATACAAGAGTAAATGAATGCTTGAAATAAAATCTAATTAAGACAGCAAGAAACTCAAATGCTCTATAATTAAATCATTCACTCAAACAACCATCAATTGAAGATATAGTAGCAATAACTCATTTCTCTAGAGATTGATGCAATTGAAAGGCACTCAAAAGAAAGATCATCAAATTGGGAACTAGACAACATATGTCAATGTTCATTACAGTCTCAGACCTTCTGCACACCAAAGCAAAGATAATGTGAATAACAAGAAATGGAACAACAGCTAGGAAATGTAACGACAACTAATTCTTATAAACAACACCACCTTAATCTACAAAAATAAATGCAACAATCATGTCCTACAGAAATCAAATAGCAATCTTCTATCTTGAAGGATGAATCGAATAGCACACAAAAATAGAACAACATTGATTAATGATGAAATACAGAACAACGCTTGAAAGCGAAATAGAAATACACAGCAACATAACACACAACACACCTTAATGGTAATCTGATCTTGTTAATCCACTTATCAATCTTAGTTATAAAGAATACGATTGTATTTTATAATGGAACAACAACATCAATAGATTCAACAATCGTAAGGAAATATAATCTCTAAGATGAATTCAATAATACCAATTAAAGAGTGTTACAACACGGTTACACTGTAATTGAATAGCAATAACATTCTGTAAGGATAAGCAATTTTATATCAATGATTAAAAGAACAGTAATGTGTTACCAAGTCAAGATGAATCAATACGACATTCTTGTCATAGAGAACGATATTACTCAGTTGAACATAAAGCAAATATAACAGAACCGTGATGTAAAATAACAGAACATACTAGATTACCGAAATAAAGCTGATAAGCAAAACCACGCATGAAATAAAGATATAATATACATCAGCAGCGTACTCCACCAGAGGCTGGGCCCTTAGTCACCAGCGGATGCTGCTGGGCTACTTCAGATCAAGTGAATGAACAACAACTCCCAAATCATATATTAATCATCAAATTGTGAAATCATTACAACAACAAAAGCTTGAGAATTACAACATGCAACAATCTCCTTTTCCTCCTATTCTATCCTATCCCATCATTATTCTTGAATCTCTAATTCTGAATCCTTAATTCTCAATCAATTCTCCATCAATTCTTCATTCCCATCTCTGATCTCTGTTTTCATTTAAAGAGAGAGAGATCAGATAGAAGTTACAATAGAGATAATTTCAACATGATTTATATTAAAAAATTGGTTTGCTTCTAACCAATTGATCAACAAGAAAATATATTGCCATCCATCTTTCAACAAAAGCAAGGTGAATTTGGCTTTGCAACTGAGATTTGGAGGACGACTGCAACAACAAATCTGAGAAAATTGTGCTCAAAGAACCTTGCGTTTCTCTCAATACAAGTCGAATTTGGGCAAACCGTTCTTTGAAAAAGTTAATTTGGTCCGTTCGGGACAAAACCCATGTTCCAGATTTTCCATATTCTTCTTCATTTTCTCATAATCTCAACCACAAAACTGCCACTTCTTATTCCAGCGAATTTCTAAGTTGGCACTTTTAATGATCAAATCTTCAATCTGGAAATTATCTTGGAAGCTAAAAATGCTGAATAATGTTACAACCAAATTACTAAAACTATCATTGATAGAATCATGCATAATCATCAATTTATTAGAAATAAAGGAGAATAAATAATATTCATTCATAAGAGCATAAATCATTATAAAATGGATTTAAATAATAAATTATACTAAATGATATGATAAAGAAGAGTAAAAATGGATGAAATAAGTGTTACAAAGTGGTCGTATTCACGGCCCAACACACCCGCACACCAAATATATTGCATGTCCTCATGCAACAAAAAACTGAATATATTGCATGTCCTCATGCAACCCAAAGACAAAACCCATGTGTTAACCAAACAATACAAAATTTGTTCATTTTAGCTCATAGAACAAATGAATTCTTCCTCAATTAATAAATATTCAATTTTTGCAATCTTGATGAAAGCATAACAATGAAGTTGCAGCAAAATATGATATAAGTGACAACAACCTTCATTAACCATTTTCCCAAAAACTACAAACCAGATTTTGTTGAAATGTTGCAAGTAGGTTTGTAATATATGAATGCCTCTATGATCCAAAAATCAGATCGTTTTGATGCACGGATCATGAGATATAAACAAAATGGTTGTATCACAAACTTCCATCCTTGCTTCCGGCTCCGATACTGCTACTAACACTGTTGCAGGTAGGTGATAGTGCATGATTTCCGAAATTTTATGAACCAATATTACTTGAAATTGTCTGGGTTTGTATATTTTAATGATACGTCTGTGTTATCCAGAAATCACAAGAATTGAGTTCATAGTTTTAAAAATATTATGAAAATCATTTTTTGCACTGTGTAAAAATGAAATTGTATGCCTTAAATGAGAAAGAAAGTAGAAAACATCCATCATGCGTAGCAATTCCTCCCCCTCTCTGAAAAATTAGCATGCCCTCATGCAATGCTAGAAAACAAATAGAGGTGGTTGCTACCAGCTGTTGAATTCTATGCTTGGTGTAAAACAACATGGAATAAGGTAGGTGTTGAGAATGAATAAAAATATTAATGGATGATAAAGAATATGAATAACATAGTCATAAGAAAGAAATGAAGGAAAGAAACACTCCCGCAAACTGAAAGATGATATGTCAAAAAAATGGGAAGTGGTAAAGATGAGGAATGAAGGATGATAAATAATGCTCAAAATGGATTTTCATTAAATTCTCCTAAATTTGTAATAAATCAGAAAATTATGCTATTTTACCTCAAGTTTTACCTCCAAAATGACATATATGTACTGGCATTTGTTGAAGCTGATGTAGGCAAAGTTGGTGCTGAAAGTGATGCAAAAGGTGGAATCCAGGTAAGCACATCATGTTTGAAGAATTGTTCATGTTTGTGAGTTGCTCGAGCCTCTTCTGTTAGTTGCAGTAGTGTGGTCATGTTGTGAATAGAATTTCTCCCGCATACTTGTTGTTCACCTGTAAACAAATCACACTTGTGCATACAATGTTCTTGAATCCATAGTGTTAGGTTTGAATAACAACAGATAAGTTGCATGCAAAAATTTCAATCATAAAAACTTTTGTATACATGCAATACTGATATTTTGTCAAATCAACAAGTTATGGCAGAGTGCAGTAATCATATCGCATGCTATCCCATAATGCATACATTCCCCCTCCAATTGGAAAAGGAATTCCATGACCATAAAGCGTATGAGAGAGGTTATGCTGACGACAAGGCAAGGGAATGAACAATACGACAGTGAATGAAGCAGAGTACACATATCAATGATAGGATAGTGAGAGTTATGGTTATAATGAAAGCAAAGTGTATAAACATAGTTATGAATAAGATATAGGACACTTTGGATTGATGATAAGTTATGAAAAGGAAAAATGACAACAATATGCCAAAAAGATGCTTTACTGATGGTGTTCTAGCTGAAAAATGATGTGATTGATCAGAAAATAATTTCTCATGTGTAATAGTTCAAAATAGGGAAAATTAAATAAATAACTTCTCTGATAAAAAAAGAATAAGAAAAGGGTATTATAGTAACAATTGATGATAAGATATAACTTCAATACCATAAGTAGAGCCTCTGCTGCCAGCAGGCGTCCATAGCCTTGGCAGGGTTGCATTTTAACCCCTATGAGCCAGGATCCTCAATTTATAAATGGAGAGTTACAGTGTTGTTTTACACAAGAGATAGCGTGCTGGCGTGGTAACCGGATAACCACACTGCCATTCACTGGGATGTAGCGAAAGTGATCAGGTCGGCTTGTGATGAGACCTCTTGTTCCAAGGATAATTTGGCTATCCAATGGATCATAACCCTGGTGTGGTTGCCATAATGGGAATGTCACATTGTTACAACCTTATGAACATGGTAGGCTGACTCGTAATGAGACCCCCTATCCTCCATCTGCGAACGAAATTTTGTTGTTATTACACTTTTTTATGATAAAAAGAGGGAGGCTCAGTACTCCTTAAGAGTAGGGATGGTGGAAGAAGTTGAAAATGTCAATAGAAAAAAATATACCCATAATCTTATTTATTACACACAGAGAAGATTATAACCAGGAAGGGTGGAACCAACATGGTATTAAGATGATCAATCAATATCATGTTCAATATAAAACAATACAGTAAAGTGGTATATAAATAATTGTGTCCATTTTGAAAATAAGCTATCATCAAGGAGCTATCCTGTTAAAGATCATAATGTGAATGATATTAACTCATTTCAATAAAATCCATAATTCTTGTCTTCATAAAAGTAGTGTACTTCATGCCATGAAAGGGAATCAGTAAAATGTGGTTGAGATGGACTAAGAATAATCCCACAAGAGGAAGGAAGGGTTGCTCTCAAAAATATTCCCAAAGCGTTGCCTTTTTGAAGGAACAACAAAAACACTCAAAAAGTGGTGTTCCATGTAGGGAACAGCAAAGGAAATGCACACCAAAAAGCAAAAATACACACGAAAAAAATGTTGTTCCCTATAGAGAACAGCAAAAAAAATGCATGTGAAAAAGTGTTGTTCCTTGAGAGGAACAAAAAAATGCGAAATTGTTGTTCCTTTAAAAATGAACGGCAAAAATGTGAAAGTGTTGTTCCTTCAGAAAGGAACAACAAAAATGTGAAAGTGGAGAAGTGTTGTTCCATTCAGAAAGGAACAACAAAATGTGAAAGTGCAGAAGTGTTGTTTTTTCGGAAAGGAACAACAAAACGTGAAAGTGCAGAAGTGTTGTTCCTTTTGGAAAGGAACAACAAAACGTGAAAGTGCATAAGTGTTGTTCCATTCGGAAAGGAACAGCAAAATGTGAAAGTGCAGAAGTGTTGTTCCATTCGAAAAGGAACAACAAAACGTGAAATTGCAGAAGTGCTATTCCATTCGAAATGGAACAACAAAATGTGAAAGTGCAGAAGTGCTATTCCATTTGAAAAGGAACAACAAAACGTGAAAGTGAAAAAGTGTTGTTCTATTTCGAGAAGGAATAACAAAACGTGAAAAAGGAACAACAAAATGGACAATCATAAAATGAAAGCATGCAAAAAAAACAAATTAGTTGTTCATGGCATTGATGATAAGGATGAGTTACACTTTGAATGAAGTAACACCTGAAACACAAAATATAAGATAAATTAGAAAAGAAACAACAAAAAACAGTATGTAAATAAATAAATAAAGTTACAACAGCTATGATATTATGTAAAAAAAATGATCTCTTTGAAAAATGTTTTGGCAGCAGTGATAAGACATGAATCTTCAAATTGAAATCAATTCTTCATTTTTTCTAATATGAATCCATTAGGTAATGAGTTGGATGAAATTTCTTTGTTTCATAAAATTTCTTTCAAAAATCACTCGTCCATAAATTGACCTTCTTTATTTCCCCAAGACCTGCAAAAAAAGAGTGTCTACTTGCAATAAAAGATTAAATCATGGAGAAAGAGAGGTGATTGGGCTCTCCTAATCCAAGAATTATGCAAAAAACAACAAGTATTTATTCTGTATAACAAATTTACTGAGAAAATAACAAAGTAAAATTTATTTGTCACCTGCGGGAGAGCAGTGGCCAATCATGCTAACCTACAATGTTTTAATCACAACTTCTTTGTTTTTCGTTGAAATTGAGTGATTCCAAAGCCAAATGAGAGATAATTCAAAGGTTTATCTCCAGTAGAAACAGGTTTTAAAGATTCAATGATATGATATGTCAATTTTAGTTAGAACAACTTGCATAACAAAATCATTTTCGATTACCCAGCTTAGACCAACAGTTGATATTTCAAGCATAAATTTTTCATTTGATGTTGGATTCGAATGATTCGAATTGGGAATGAAATTAGATTCATTTATTTATCTCCAATAGAAACAGGTTTTGAACACAAGAAGAATTGATAGAAAAAATACTGTAAGGAACAGCCGGAAAGACAGAGTTTTAAGAGCGTTGATTTACGATAGACAGTCAGTATTTTGATCATAACTTCCCCATACAATATCGAAAATGAGTGATTCCAATTGCATTGTAAACTAGATTCATAGGGTAATCTACCATAGAAACAGGTTTTAAAAATTCCTTCATTTAAGCCTCCAAAAACCAACTGTCCCAACTCTGTTCCTGAGCTGCCTACTAGACATCCAGTCAATGTTTTGGTTCTAACTTTTTCGTTTCAAATCCAAATTGGGTTGGAAAGAAGAAATCAATGGATACTTAGGATAGAAACATGTTTTAAAAATATAGCCATTTGGTCCCTCAAAAAATGACTGTCCCGACTGTTTTTCAGGAATTTCATCAAGCCCGCAAGCCAAAAAAATGATATTCAAGCAATTTTTCATATTTGATGATAAAAATAAATATAAGTGTTTGTAGAATTGTTATTTGCAATATAATTCATCTACATTCACAAACAAATTGAAATATTTATCACCGATGTTGATTTCGATAGCGTGTTGCAACAAAGAAACAACTATTTTTACAAAAATAAAAAAAATGTGTTTGTTTTATTTCTTTATTTATTTTATTTTCTCCACTATCCTACTTTTCTTTGAGAATCAAATATGTTTATGTATAAGAGTATTTCCAGTGGAGCCATTTTCAAAATAAGGTTTCATGTATGCACATACCCAAATTTGAAAAATGCATATTAATGAATATTAGGGTATGAGAAGCCAACTTCCCTTGAAAATATGGTGCTAAAAATTGTCGAAGTGTGGAGTGATGTTGCAAACAAATGATGGAGTGAAACCAATCTTCAAAATATCCTTTACTTTCTTGATTTCCCATATCCATCATGTCATGAAGTTCTTGAGCTTTTAAAATGACTTGTTGATAGATATTAAAAGAAACCTCATTTTCTTCCATAGCTTCTACAATTTTTGAATTTGAAACATTTTGAATCTCATTGTAAGTTTTCTCTAATGGAGCATGTGAGATAGAATGGGTGGGAAGGGTGGGTAAATTTTGCAGTTCAACATTGTAAGCATGTTGTACTGGTTTATTATGGTGAGGGTGTGGAATTAGTTGAGCAGGAAAATGTGTAAGGAATGGAGCATTGTGATGATGTGGTTGGTTGGGTTGAGTGGATGAATTTGATATTGATCCGGATTTAAACAGGAACGCAATAAAATACAGAGATAACCATAAAGACAGATATGCAGCGGAAATAATACCTCAATTCATTACTGTAAAATACTGAAATATGCTTACAAACAGAAATGGAAATAAACCAGCTAGGGCGATGGTAGCTTATCTCTGAGAAGAGATGTGGTGGCTACATGCCTCTAAACTGTCTTACAATGAGGCTCGAAGGCCTATTTATTGTTGAGAAACAATGGAAAACCCTTCACATTCCAAAACCTAACCCTAGAAGATGAAACGCCAAATTGTGGGCCCCGTTTTTGGGTAAGTTGGTACATCAACTTCTCGGGGTTGCAAATTGGTCGTACTATCTCCGTTTGACGTGCATGATAGCCCATTGGAAAGATCTCTCCGAGGACTACAACAGAAAAGACGATTTTTATCAAAAAAATCATTGGCGGTGGATTTCCCAAAAAACGTTGTTTAGGGCCTCAAAACGGCTCCGGAAGTTTAGGACCCAAAAAATTGCTAAAAATAGTAAACTGTGCTATAATTAAGGAAACTGAAAAAAGCTGTAAGAAGCATTAGAGGGGATCCAAGTGGAATTAGCGGGTGGCCACCAATATCCACATGGATCATTCCTCCCCCCTTAGGAAGCAATGGTCCACATTGCGTTGAGTTCCTCCATGAGATGAGGGAACTTCTGTTGCATTTGGTCCTTGGTGAGCCACTTGCCCTGGTGAAGGAGTTGTCCTGCTTTGACAACTTGATACAGTTGGATATTCTGCTGGCAAGTGTGCTTGATCTGTGTGTCCATGATCCGATCAGTTGCAGTTTGTTCCATGCAAGCTGGATTTAACTCTGTGGGTGTGAGTTGTTCTGCAATGTCGGATGTGTCTAGTAATGGTGGAAAGTATGGCTGAAGGCGGTCGACATTGAACACCGGGTGCAGGCCAAGGAATGGGGGAACGCTGAGCTCAAATGCATGCTCTCCCATAGCCTTGGTAATGGTGTAAGGGCCATATCGGAGTGGTCTGAATTTCCGATAGGCTCCGGTAAGGCGTTCCTTTTGCAAATGCAACCAGACTTTGTCGCCTACTCGAAACTTGTGTAGCACCCGATGTTGATCATGTCGCTGCTTGTACTTGGCATTTGATTTCTCCAGAATGCCATGGACCTGCTGGCGAATATGTTGGATGTGCTCAATGAAGCTATTTGCCTTATCTGTTTCAGACTGGACATGAGCAGAATCTGCGTGAGTAGCTGCAAATGGCATGGCCACATCGATGGGACATAGTGGCTGGAATCCCAATCCCACCTGAAAAGGGTTGTGGCCAGTCGAGCTGTGGAGAGCCCGGTTGTAGCTGTGCTGAACATAGGGGAGGCTCTCGTCCCATGTGCGTGGATGCTTTGAGTTGTACATGCGTAGAATGTGTACGATCATCTTGTTGACGACCTCAGTCTGGCCATCAGTTTGAGGATGGAAGGCTGTGGACTTAGTGAGTTTGGTGTCCAGCATCGACCAGAGGCTAGACCAAAATGTACTGAGGAACCTGCTGTCCCGATCCGAAATGATAGACTATGGGATCCCAAAGTGTACCCATACTCATTCAAAGAAGAGTTTAGTAGTGGCTTCTGCTGTGATATTCTTCTTGCAGGCCACCATAATGGCCATTTTTGAGAACCTGTCGACGACCACAAAAACATAGTCATTTCCATGCCTAGTGGAAGGGAGGCCTGACATGTAATCCATGGAGATGGATTCCCAAGGTCGACTAGGGGTAGGCAGCGGGGTATAGAGGCCTTGCTTCTTGATGGTCGGTTTGGCAATGGCGCAAGCAGTGCATGATCTGATGTACTTCCCGACATCCTGTCGAAGATTCGGCCAATAGAAATATTTCTGCAGTACAGCCACCGTTTTTTCAACCCCAAAATGCCCAACGGCCCGACTGTAGTGTGCTTCCCAGATCATCTTGGCACGCTCGCTTGAAGGAACACAAAGGTGACCCAGGTGGCATAACAGGTTGTCCTAGAGGTGAAAATCTTGAACATGTTGACCCTCCAAGAGTGTCTGGTATGTGTGGCCGAATTCCGGGTCGCTTTTGTAGAGCAGTGGCCAATCAGAAGTCTCGTGCCCACAAGAGTTGAGCACGGTGGTTAATGCCATGATCGGTGGTCAACTGAGGCAATCTGCGACATTATTGGTGCTGCCCTTCTTATACTTGATATTCAAATGGAACTGTTGCAGGTATGTGGACCACTTTTGATGGCGATCATTCTGCAATTTCCCTTGGGTCTGTATGAAGGGGTCGGTGGTCTGTGTGGATGACCGTTTCCTTCCCCAAAATGTAATGCTTCCATTGTCGACAGGCCTGCACAATGGAATACATCTCTTTGTCATAAGTGGGATACTTCCGGACTGTGTCTGAAAGTGTCTCACTGTGATATGCCACTGGATGCCCGTGTTGAGTAAGGACTACCCCAATAGCATAGTCAGAGGCATCTGTCTCGACCTCAAATGGTTGTTGCAAGTCTGGTAATGCAAGAACTGGTGCTGTGCAGAGTCGATCTTTCAACTCTGTGAATGCCTTCTGTTGAGATTCGGACCAAATTTTTTTTGCTTTCGCTCCTCCCTTGGTGACCTGACTCAAGGGCCAAGTGATATGAGAAAATCCCAACACGAACCTGCGGTAGAAGTTGGCAAGGCTTAGAAAGCTGCGAAGCTCTGTCAGAGTTGTTGGAGAAGGCCAATCCCGAATGACTTGGATCTTGGCTGGATCCACATGCACCCCCCGTTCATCAATAATGTATCCCAGATACTGAACCTGGGTCATGCCAAAAGTGCATTTCTCCAAATTGGCACATAACTTGTGTTGTCGCAGTGTTTGGAGAACCTGTCAGATGTGGTGGAGGTGCTCTTCCCAAGTCTTGCTAAAGATCAAGATGTCATCCAAGTATACCACTACAAATGAGTTGGTGAATGGCCGCAATATGTCGTCCATTAGCCTCATGAAGGTTGCAGGAGCATTTGTCAATCCGAAAGGCATAACCAACCATTCGAAAAGGCCCTCCTTGGCTTTGAAGGCAGTCTTCCACACATCGGAGGGTTCGATTGGTACCTGGTGATACCCTGACTTCAAATCGATCTTGCTGAAATATTTTGCCCCCTTTAGTTGGTCCAGGAGGTCATCAATCTGTGGGATTGGGAACCTATTACGGACAGTGATCTTGTTCAGCGCCCGATAGTCAATACAGAGTCTCCAAGTCCCATCCTTCTTTTGTACCAGCACGATCGGGCTCCCACAGGGCGATGAACTCGGACAGATGTGACCTTTTTGCAGCAGCTCCTGAATCTGCCTCTTGATTTCATCATTCTCCAGAACAGAGCGCCGATAGATTGGTCCATTGGGCAGCGGCGAACCTGGGGTTAGATCAATGGAGTGCTTGACCTGACAGTGCAGAGGAACCCCTACGGGGGAGGTGAAGATGTCCTCATACTCCTCCACGACCTTGTCCATCTGTAGTTTTCGTGCGGAGGGGCCCTGTCTAGAGGTCGTGGCCACCGTCTTCTTCTTTTCTTGAGGGCGTATCATCAGGAAGACAAACTTCCTGGTTTTGGAAATGAGCTTATTGCATTGTTTTGCAGTAACCAAAGAGATGGCGGTAGGCGGTGCTACCTCTGGTATCCTGTACAACTTATTTCCCAAAGTAACAATAACAACACGGGGCCTTGACTCATACACAACATGTCGCTTCCACAAGTATGGTTGTCCTAATAACACATCACAAACTTCAAGGGGTGCAATGTCACACAATACCTCATCCGTGAAGGGCTTGATGTTGTATGGAAGGCGACACTGTTGGCTCATGCGAAGATCTCGTCCTTGGTGCAGCCACCCAATGGTGTATGGTTGTGGATGCGCTATGGTCGGTAAGCCCAGCCGTTTCACGACCTCTGCCGAAATGAGGTTCTTTTGGCTCTCGCTGTCGACAATGAACTGTAGCGGGGAGCCCTTTACCCACATCTGGGAGTGGAAGAGACACTCCTCCTCCTCTGGATCTTCAGGTTCCTCCTTCTGGATCTTCGTGGTGGCAACAGTGGCGTTAGGCTCCGCATCGATAATCTACTTCCCTTTGTCATTCCCCTTATCGAGTTTTGACTCAGAGTCAGAACATGCATCTGATTCTAAAACCTTTAGCTCGGCCACCAGTGACTGCTTGGCCCGACACTCACTTATGTTGTGAGTGGAGCTCTTATGGAACTCACACCACTTTCCGGTGTCCTTTTTTTGGCTTCGCAGCGCTGTTCTTTGCTTGCAGCTTTGGCGGGTTGTCTTGGGCCGCCCCGCCTTGGCTTTGTCCTTTGTTCTGTGGTTTGGGGGCACCTTTCCCTTGTTTCAGATTCGCAGACCCAAAGTCTCGCTTCTTCTGTTTAAACTTTTGCTCGACCTTGACGACATATCGGTATGCCATGCCGAGCAAGGAGATGTTTAGAAATTCTATTTCTTATTGGATGTACTTGTGCAGGCAGCCACGGTATTTTAGTACCAAATGTTGCTCTGTATCCTTGATACCCAACTTTGTACAAAGGGTATGGAAAATATTGGTAAACTCTGGTATGTCTTGGTCCCTTCCCTGCCGTAGCGTGGTCCACTTTATGTATTGATCCTCATAGCTTCCGACAGGGTAGTACTGCTCCTTGATGGCATCTTGGAATGAATCCCAAGTCGGTGCGACTGAAAATAGTGAGCCTGTACTTTCATCTTTCTGTTCGCAGTAGGTTTCCCACCAATCCTTGACGTGGGGGGCTACTTTGAGAAGAGCGAAAATAATCTTTTCCCGACTGGAAAAATCATGAACAAAAAAATAACCCTCTAGCACATTTAACCATTTATCGACAGCATCTGTGTCTATCTGACCCTCGAATATGGGGATTTCAAAATTAACTTGTACCTTAAATGGTGTGGCATTTCCAGAGTTGCTGTTGGAAGCTGATGCGTCGCCCCTGGGTAGCCGTTGAAGGATTTGGGCAAAGTTGTCCATCATTGCGTTCCTTTGTCGCTCGAGGGCTTCTTCGAGCAAGATTTTGATAGGATCTCCTGCCCCCACGTCTTTCTTTTAATCCGCCATGGGAGGCCGTCGGGATTTGCGAGGCTGGTCTTGCAAAGGTTCGACCAGTTCAAGCCCTAACTCCTTATATCTCGACCTCGTTGGTGACATGCAAAGAAAAACAGAGAAGAAAAGCAGACCGCTCTGATACCACTGATCCGGATTTAAACAGGAACGCAATACAATACAGAGATAACCATAAAGATAGATATGCAGCGGAAATAATACCTCAATTCATTACTGTAAAATACTGAAATATGCTTACAAACATAAATGGAAATAAACCAGCTAGGGCGATGGTAGCTTATCTCTGAGAAGAGATGTGGTGGCTACATGCCTCTGAACTGTCTTACAATGAGGCTCGAAGGCCTATTTATTGTTGAGAAACAATGGAAAACCCTTCACATTCCAAAACCTATCCCTAGAAGATGAAACGCCAAATTGTGGGCCCCGTTTTTGGGTAAGTTGGTACATCAACTTCTCGGGGTCACGAATTGGTCGTACTATCACCGTTTGACGTGCATGATAGCCCGTTGGAAAGATCTCTCCAAGGACTACAACAGAAAAGACGATTTTTATCAAAAAAATCGCTGGCGGTGGATTTCCCAAAAAACGTCGTTTAGGGCATCAAAACGGCTCCGGAAGTTTAGGACCCAAAAAACTGCTAAAAATAGTAAACTGCGCTATAATTAAGGAAACTGAAAAAAACTGTAAGAAGCATTAGAGGGGATCCGAGTGGAATTAGCGGGTGGCCACCAATATCCACATGGATTAGATATGCAAGCAGAATGTTGTGGAGGAGCTAGTGAAAAATATGGAGAATATGTTCGTGCTACAAGATGAGGTAGAGTAGCCATGCAATCATAAGGTGAACCATGCCCAACTTGTAGACAAGATTGGTGGTGGTTATATTGAAATTAACATGGCTGGCCTAACACATTAGTATTCCATAATGGATTATGCAAGTAAGAGAATGAAGAGGAAGTGTTTTCAACCATACCTATTGACCTTGTTGCAGCGTCCCCATCTCTTTGATATGCCACTTCCACATTAGATAAGGAAGAACAACCATCTATGGTATGCTCCTTTTGGTCATGAGTGAAAAACACTTCATCAAATTCTTGATTTTTCTGAACCTGCAAAACATCCAATTTTGCATTTAGAGAGCTAATAAAATCAACTTTAAAATTTTCAAATAAAGCATTGATTTCAGCTCTTATGTCTCCTATTCTTGTAGCAGATTTGGAAAAGAAAGAACAAACATCTATAGAATTCTTACCAGCCTTGGAGATTCATCTTGAATACCTTATGCACAATTCACAAACATCATCATATGACAACTGAAAAGCATTACCTTTTCCTATCATATTTAAGAGTTCTAAAGATTCATCTTTGATTCCTTTAAGAAGGAGTGTTTTTAAGATCTCTTTTTCCAAATGCTTATATTTTGATTTTTGAAGGTTGTAATGAAATCGCTCTACATAGTCCTCCAAGCTTTCATCTTCTCCTTGTATCATATTGAAAATATCTTCATTGGCCTTGCAATAGTCTTGGTACTTCTTCAAGAATATGTTCTTCATGTCCTCCCATGTTTGGATGCAGTTCCCACCTAGGCTCATGAACCATCGGAGAGCTGCTCCTTTTAGAGTATGAGGAAACACTTTCAATCTTTGATCGTTAGTGTAATAATCATATCCTCTACAAAGTATCTCAAACTCAAATAAGAATGTATGTGGATCTTCATTTGTCAAACCATGAAAATTTGGTAGAGAAGATGGGGAATTATGTGCATTTGTGTCACTCCTCCTAGATTTTTGATAGGAAATTCAAAAGTCGCAATGTGAGCCATTTCTTACCATAATAGAAGATGTTCTTCATGTGTTTCTTTGAAGCTCCTCTTCAAATGTTTCTGTCAATCAGTTAGTGAAATGGGTGGTGCTTACATCACCAATTGAGAGAAATCATGAGATTTGTTTTTCAAAGTTTCTATTTTTTTTTTTAATCATTCACACAAAAATTCAAACATTTACCCAAGTTTGTTAACAATTCTGTTGGAAATCGGGCAGGGGAGCAGGGCTTTTACATGCTCTGTACACAGGTTCTTACCTTCCATTTTTAATACCCAACTCTTTCCTAACAGGCACTCATCAGATGCACACTACTCTTTAAAAATGGCTACACTCTTTCCAGCAGCGGCGCCAAAATATCGAGCGATAAAAAGGTGTCTTTTTAACTCCTAATTATCTTCACATTAATTGTCAACCTAAGGACAACTTTTTATTTCAAGAGTGTACTCAATCTGAGGCGGCTATTTACTCAAGAGTAATGTTATGAAAGATGTAGTACAGTGCTCAAAATACAAGAGTAAATGAATGCTTGAAATAAAATCTAATTAAGACAGCAAGAAACTCAAATGCTCTATAATTAAATCATTCACTCAAACAACCATCAATCGAGGATACAGTAGCAATAACTCATTCCTCTAGAGATTGATGCAATTGAAAAGGCACTCAAAAGAAAGATCATCAAACTGGGAACTAGACAGCATATGTCAATGTTCACTACAGTCTCAGACCTTCTGCACACCAAAGCAAAGATAATGCGAATAACAAGAAATGGAACAACAGCTAGGAAATGTAACGACAACTAATTCTTATAAACAACACCACCTTAATCTACAAAAATAAATGCAACAATCATGTCCTACAGAAATCAAATAGCAATCTTCTATCTTGAAGGATGAATCGAATAGCACACAGAAATAGAACAGCATTGATTAATGATGAAATATGGAACAACGCTTGAAAGCCAAACAGAAATACACAACAACGTAACACACAACACACCTTAATGGTAATCTGATCTTGGTAATCCACTTATCAGTCTTAGTTATAAAGAATACAATTGTATTTTATAATGGAACAACAACGTTAATAGATTCAACAATCGCAAGGAAATATAATCTCTAAGATGAATTCAATAATACCAATTAAAGAGTGTTACAACACGGTTATGCTATAATTGAATAGCAATAACATTCTATAAGGATCAGCAACGTTATATCAATGATTAAAAGAACAGCAATGTGTTACCAAGTCAAGATGAATCAATACGACATTCCTATCATAGATAACGATATTACTCAGTTGAACATAAATCAAATATAATAGAACCGTGATGTAAAATAACAGAACATACTAGATTACCGAAATAAAGCTGATAAGAAAAACCACGCAAGAAATAAAGATATAATATACAGCAGCAACGTACTCCACCAGAGGCTGGGCCCTTAGCCACCAGCGGATGCTGTTGGGCTACTTCAGATCAAGTGAATGAACAGCAACTCCCAAATCATATATTAATCATCAAATTGTGAAATCATTACAACAACAAAAGCTTGAGAATTACAACATGCAACAATCTCATTTTCCTCCTATTCTATCATATCCCATCATTATTCTTGAATCTCTAATTCTGAATCCTTAAGTCTCCATCAATTCTTCATCCCCATCTCTGATCTTTGTTTTCATTTAAATAGAGAGAGATCAGAGAGAAGTTACAATAGAGATAATTACAACATGATTTCTATTACAAAATTGGTTTGCTTCTAACCAATTGATCAACAAGAAAATATATTGCCATCCATCTTTCAACAAGAGCAAGGCGAATTTGGCTTTGCAGCTGAGATTTGGAGGACGACCGCAACAACAAATCTGAGAAAATTGTGCTCAAAGAACCGTGCGTTTCTCTCAATACAAGTCGAATTTGGGCAAACCGTTCCTGAATATGTTAAATTGGTCCGTTCTGGACAAAACCCATGTTCCAGATTTTCCATATTCTTCTTCATTTTCTCAGAATCTCAACCGCAAAACTGTCACTTCTTATTTCAGTTAATTTTTGGGTTGGCTTTTTTAATGATCAAATCTTCAATCTGGAAATTTTCTTGGAGGTTAAAAATGGTGAATAATGTTACAACCAATTAACTATCATTGATAAAATCATGCATAATCATCAATTTATTAAAAATAAAGGAGAATAAATAATATTCATTCATAAGAGCATAAATCATTATAAATTGGATTTAAATAATAAATTATAATAAATGATATGATAAAGAAGAGTAAAAATGGATGAAATAAGTGTTACAAAGTGGTCGTATTCATGGCCCAACACTTACAAGAATTGATCACTTATGCTCGACTACATGTGGTTATGCGTATGTGTAGTTGACTAGGCATTGCTTATGTAGGTGGATAGTTGCATGAGGCAATGTGTATACTGGAGTAATGGTTGTTTTCATGCATGAGGTCATATCATGCATTGTTGATATGGCCTTGCATTGATGACTGGACCCTGGTTAGTATGATGGTTATGTGTTGATACACTTATTGATATATGTCTATATGTTATTATGGTTATGTTGTGCATGCAGCACGTTGATTTGATGATCTTGCATACAAGGTATCCTACCCGAGTTATGCTAAGGTACGTTGATTTATGGTGATTTAGCTTAGCTGACATAGTATGTCTTTAACGAAAGAGATCAGAAGGATAGCAAGGTGGTATACTACATAGAATCTCCCTATGCATCAGATGGGAAACATGGTGTGGGGCACTCTTCTGACTTGGCAGACACACTAAGAAGCCTAAAGAAAGAAATAAGGAGTTGCAAAGTAGACAATGATATAATCATGCAGGCACAAGAGAAACAAGCAGAGGTGAATGTGATATTACTTCAGAGTTCGTCAGATTTGCAGTGACAGGGACATCTTCGGATCAACCATGGACATGAGGATAAAACTAATGGGGCATATGGAAGTAAGTTTCATAGTATACATAGGTCAGATAGATCTAACACTATCAGAGATTGCAGGATGTTGGAAACTCCGGATAGGAGGGGTGACAGACACATGTATTACTTTAGTTCTGGTTCTGATAGACATCATGATCGTCATCATTATCATCCGTATAGGAGGAATGATAGGGGATACTTTCCAAGTGAGTTCAAGAAGGAAAATCCACCTAACTTTGATGGAGAGATGAAGAAATCACAAGATGCGAAGGCTTTTTTGCTTGGCATGAGGAAATTCTTTAGATTGCATGATTACTTAGAAAACATTAAAGAAAGGATAACCCTTTTCAGTGTCAAAGGTAAAGCAGATATTTGGCAGGACGATGTGAAGAATGTTAAAGCTATTGATGAAGGTGATTTGACTCAAGAGGCATTTGAAAGGCTCTTCAAGAAGAAGTACTTGTCGAAGAGGTACTACGATGACAAAGCTAAGGCGTTTTATGAGTTGCAGATGGGTTCCATGACAGATGAGGAGTATACTAGCAGATTTTTCAAGCTATTGAGATATGTGCCTTACCTTAGAGAGGGGAAGGCCAAGGTTCAAATATTCATCAGTGGATTTCTAGTTGCATACGGAGACCGGATTGAGTTCGATGAGCCTAGATCATTGGAGGAGGCCATCTGAAAGTTGAAGCATTTTCATGAGCAGTCGAAGCGCAAAGTTGACCCGAAACATGACTTGAAGAGAAATGAAAAGGCTAAAGGAAAATGGCCACAAAAGTGAGGAAGACCTCAAGATGCAAGAGAGAAAGATAATGCAATTCCTTACAAGAGATTCAATACATTCGAGAAGGGACATGGAGAGCAGCAGGCTAGAAGAGGTGGCATGGAACCATTACAATGTTGGATATGTGGCAAGGGTCATCATAAGAGGGATTGTTTGCAGTATAAGAGTGGTAGTAGACCCCAGATATACAGTGCTCAGGAGGCACATACAATTGGTGATGTTGGTCATAACATTCCTCGAATTTATGCAGTGGTGGAAAATAGGCAGGCAGATCATCAGGCACCGATCATTGAGATGGACGGTAAGCTTTGTGATCAAGTTGTTTCTATTTTGATTGATCCTAGATCTAACTATAGTTATATTAATCCTGACCTGATGGATAAGTGTGGTTTGAGAAAAGAAGTGCATGGAAAATCTTGGTTGGTATAATTGACTACAGGTACAAAGAAGTGAGTTCACCATTGGGTAAGAGCTTGTGAGCTTGAGTTAAATGGTATGCCTACAACAACACATTTGAATGTATTGCCATTGGGATCGTATAGTATTATTTTGGATATGGATTGGTTATACCTTCACATAACCAAAGTGGATTTCATCGACAAGGCCATTGAGTGTGTGGATGATAGTGGAGAAAAGAGGACCTTTCAGGGAAAGAAGAAGCCTACATTAGTGAGGTTTGTTACCACTATGCAAGCTAAGCGTAGTTGCAGAAAAGGTTTTGTGATGTTTGCAGTACACATTTCCAGTGACAAGGGTAAGGAGGTTGAGGATGCAGATGTTTTAAGCAGGTACCTAGTTTTGCAGCAATTTCAAGATGTATTTCCTGAGGACATTAAAAAGTTTCCACCTCATAGGGAGGTAGACTTCTCTATTGAGTTGGTGCCAGGGGAAGCTCTAGCATCAAAATCACCTTATAGGATGAGCACACATGAGTTGGTAGAGTTGAATTTGTAGCTGAAGGAAATGTTGGACAAAGGATACATCGGGCCCAATGTATGACCTTGGGGCGCACCTATGTTGTTTGTAAAGAACAAATATGGTACTCTCAAATTTTTCATTGATTATAGGCAATTGAATAAGGTAACGATCAAGAACAAGTACCCTTTGCTGAGGATTGATGATTTGTTTGGTCAGCTAGAGGGAGCAGTATTTTTCTCTAAGATTGACTTGACATCAGGATACCATTAGGTACACATCAAGGATGAAGATATCTTCAAGACTGCGTTTAGGACCAGGTATGGGCATTATGAGTTTGTTGTTGTTCCATTCAGTTTGACTAATGCTCCATCTACATTCATGTGTTTGACGAATAGTGTGTTGCGTCCTTATTTGGACAAGTTTGTTATTGTATTCATTAATCACATACTGGTATATTCTAAGAATGAGGAAGAACATGCCAAAAATTTAGCAACAGTGTTAAGATTACTAAGATAACATCAGTTGTATGCTAAGCTTAGCAAGTGTAGCTTCTTTCAAACTGAGGTACACTACTTGGGACATGTTGTCTCCAAGGAAGGAAGGGTAGTAGATCCAGAAAAGATAAGGGCCATCATGGAATGCACAACTCCTAAGAATGTAGAAGAGGTGAGATAATTCATGGGATTGGTAGGTTAATATAGGAAGTTCATCATGAACTTCTCATGCATTACATATCCTATCACATCATTGCAGCAGAAAGGTAAGAAGTTTGAATGGACAGCGGAATGTGAAGATAGTTTTAAGCATCTTGAGTAGTTGTTGACACATGCACCAATGCTAAAGATTTCAGATCCATATAAGGAGTTTGTAGTGTGTACAGATGCTTGCAAGAGGGGACTTGGTGGAGTTCTCATGTAAGAAGGATAGGAAGTGTGCTATGAGTCATGAAAACTGAATGAGCACAAGCAAAAATATCCAATGCATGATCTTGAGCTAGCAACGATTGTACATGCATTGAAAATGTGGAGACATTATCGCCTGGGAAGGAGGTTTACATTGATGAGTGATCACAATGGGTTGAGGTATTTGTTTGACCAACCAAATCTAAATGCTAGGAAAGCTAGATGGTTGGCTACCCTTAGTGAGTTTGACTTTGAGATCAACTACATCAAAGGGAAGGAGAAACGGATTGCAAATGCTCTTGGCGGGGACATATAGGTAAATCATATAGAAACTATAAGCTCCTATGGGACAGAGTTACATGATAGGATCTTGCAGGCAGGACAACGAGATGAAAAATACATGGAGACTATGCACGGGTCACAACAGAGTATAGGTACAGGTACAAGTTTAGGTGAACGTACAGGTATATGGGATCGGGATGCATATTATTGTCTAACGAAAGATGGATGGTGAGGTTTCGAGACAGGATATATGTGCCAAATTGCAATGAGCTTAAGAAGCTTATCTTGAGGGAGTTTCATGTGAAACCATATTTGGGTAATCCAAGATATCAGAAGACATTGACGACGGTGAAGAAGTTTTAATATTGGCCAAATTCGAAGAAGGAAGTGGCTGAGTTCGTGGCTAGATGCTTATACTGTCAACAGGTAAAGGCAGAATGCAAGCATCTAGGTGGTCTACTACAACCTATTGCAATTCCAGAATGGAAATGGGACGACATTTCCATGGATTTCATCGCAGGTGTTCTGAGGACAGTGAGGCAACATGATTATATCATGGTTGTGGTTGACAGGGTAAGCAAGGTAGCTCACTTCATTTCAGTGAATACTACATATTCAGCCAATGAGGTAGCACATGTGTTCATCAGAGAGATAGTGAGATTACATGGTGTTCCAAAGAAGATTGTAGACAGGATGCAAAATTCACTTCCAAGTTTTGGAAGGAGCTATTTTCAGGTTTGGGTATAGAGTATGCCTTCAATACAGCTTATCATTCGCAGACAGATGGTCATCCAGACAAGGTCAATAAGATCTCGGAAGATATGTTGAGGACGTACGTGATGCACCAGTAGAGGAAATGGGAACACCATCTACCATTGGTGGAGTTCACATACAACAATGGTTATTAGGAGTCATTGAGGATGAGTCCTTCGAGGAATTGTATGGACGGAGTTGTAACACTCCCATTAGTTGGAGTGATCTAGTGAACAAGATACTTATTGGACCGGACATGTTGACGGACATGGAGCAGGAAATGCAGTCTATAAAGAAGAATATAAAGGCAACATAGGAAAGAAAAAATAGTTATGCAGATTAGCATAGGGTGTTCAAAGAGTTTCAGGTTGGGGAGCATGTGTATTTGTGCATCAAGCCCAAGAAAATCTCTTTGAGGATTGATTCATGTGCCAAGTTGTCACCATGGTATTGTGGGCCTTTTGAGATCCTTTAGAAGATTGGACCGGTGGCATATCGACTTGCATTGCCTCCAACAGTGAAAATCCATGATGTTTTCCATATTTCATTGCTTAAGAAGTATATAAAGGATGTTGATCATGTTATTGATTGGTTTTTATTGCAAGTGGAGCAAGAAGGAGAGTTCCAACTGGAGCCTCAGTGCATATTGCAGCAGAAACATCTCATGCTTAGGAACAAATCCATAGAGCAAGTTAAAGTGTAGTGAAAGCACTTTGGGCCTGAAGAAGCTACATGGGAGATGTCGAACTAGATGTGGGTCCTATATCCTTCATTGTTTGCTGGTTGAGGCAAAGAAGTTTTGGTTTGATGTTGGTTTATGTTTGGAATATGTTTTGTTGATGTTTTGATATTTGTATATGTATATGTATATGGATGTAAATACCACCATGAGATAAGTTATAAAGCTCCAATAAGCAGTGTGGTTATTATCTTGTCATGTTTTCATGATGTTTTTATTTAAAGCAGGTTCTTCATTGTAAATACTGAAATGAGCTAAGTTATAAAGCTCCATAGGCAATATATTTTCTTTTCAGTGGTTTTGTTGAGGTCTTGGTGTGGTTTAAAATTGAGGATGGTGTTTCCCAAGGAGGAGGGTTCTGTAACAACCCTAGTGAAAAGTTCATGTAATAAACGTTAATAAAGGAAAAATAAGACCACGGGTTAGGGACATGTATTCCAAGCTGAATGTTGGGCAAATATATCCTAGTGGGCATCATTGGATGTGTGTTTTAGCTAAGGAAAATTGGCAAAGGCTAACGCAAAGGCATTAAAAGGCAAAAAGGAATTTTGGCACATTTATTTATGAAAATAAAGTAAATTAGGAGAAAAGTAAGGTGAAAGGTCGCAGGTTGCATGTGATGAGGAAATTGAAGGAAAATAATGGAAAATGAAGAAAATAGAGGCCTCGTTCATAAAGGACTAGTTCATGTCTTTTTTCAGTTAAACCTTTTGTCAGATCAAGTTTGGAGCTCTCTCATTATTCTCTCTCTCTCTCTCTCTCACTCTTGGTCACTTAGAGGTTTCTTAGAGCACTCTAGTTTGGAGTAAGCAAAGGAAAGCAAGGAAAAGAAAGGAAAAGAAAGCAAGGATCAAGGAAAGGAAAGTAGGGCTCAAGAAGCTTCAACAAGAATACTTGCAGGTAACCCTTTGCATGTGTGATTTCCTAGTTGGTTTGGACATGCATGGCTTTGCATATTGGTGTATGGTTCTCTTGTTGTTGGTGGCATGGCTTCTCCAAGTTATGACAGTGGATTTCAGCCTAGCCTAGCCTTTTTTCAAATGCCATGGTATGTTGGGATGTTTATTTTGGTTTTTGAGCTTTGGTTTTCCGATTGGATTTCGGAATCCGAGGCAGAGCTGCTCTCAAGGTTCATTCCCAAAGGCTTAGGAATCCCTTGATCAATTTTGTTGGGATACAAGGTAAAGCCTGAGAGAGTAGTCTTAGTTTAGGGCCTAGTGATCTGGGTTTGGATTGCGGTAAAACCTGAGAGACAAGGAGACGAAAAAATTCCTCAAGGATAGTGATGGATTCCGAATGGCATTCCAAGTTCTGTTCGATTGTGATCAGAGCACCAGTTTTGGTGTGATCACAATTTGATGAGGGTGGAGGTGGTTTAACCTATGGATTCCCTTGGTTGTTCTTGGTTTGGTTTTTCTATGAGATCCCAAATTCATGCCTGGAATATGGCAAAGGGGTGACTAGCTGAAAGAGAGATTTGGTTCAGCCTTGTATATGGTCGAGTGGTACGTGGAAGTCCCGGACCTGGTTAGATTTGCCTATGATTAATAAAAGCTAAGTTCTCTTACTTTTACACTGATTTATATGGGGATTTAATGGTCATCATATCTCTGATATTTACATGGTTTAATGTTGGTTATAAGCATGGTTGAATGGTTGGTTTATGTCATGGTTATTTCATGTATTTACTTGTAACTATTAAATGGATGGATGCAATACATAATTGATGATGTAGTAGCTCAATGGAGAAGGAGGTGATCCTTCTGGTTATGTTTCATAAGTTGTTTCTGTCATTTATGCTCTGCATTGTATCCTAGACCTATAGGTTGCATTGATGCCAAGTGTTTGACATAATGTCGATTCTAGTTGGGGATGCTCAGGCCTAGTACTGAGGGTGATTTTTGATTGATCAACACTGTTATTATGTTTTTAATGAATTCTGGAAGTTACAACAAGTTCTGGGCGGAGGCCAGGATTCTGGGCGAGAAAAGTGGCTTAAATCCGAGGTCGCTAGCACAAAACTAGCAATTTTGGTCCACCGTCACTGGCAGGTTGGCCTGTGAGAGTGACTTTGGGTTTCTGCTCGCTCCCTTGCCCATAACATGAGAGTGACTATGGCCTAAGAGTTGCAAAATAGTAGTGGGACCCTCGAACAGGCTATCTGAGTGGTTGACTTGTCTCCTAAGGGTTCTGTTGATGATGCTGGATGACTGCATGTGATGTTCCATTGATTCCACTTCCTTAAAGTGACATAGGAGGTTGGATCTGATTGTAATAGCATCTCTCCTCATGTTTACCCCAGTTGGCATGGTTACTTTGGGTAGACCTGGGAGGGGGTATTACATATACTATTCCCCAATATCTCTCCATATTTACACAAGTTCGATATGATATTAGATGGGTTGGGGTGAATGTTGTAGAAGATGTCTTAGTGAGCCTAGATCTTCTAGGCCTTTCAAAATCCTTGCACAACTACTAGGACTTTGTGAATAGAAGGGAAAAATTACCGAATTGGGAAAGGTTGTGGTATGATGATCCAAATTGGTTCATTATATTATTTCTCATCCATCTCAATGCATTAAGAGTGCAAAAAGCGGAGGAATCAGCTCATGGGACCATTTTTACCGTGGGGACCCAATTTGGCGAAACGAGGTCTGAAACCTTCTCGGAGCGTTTTGAGGCATCAAATGATGTTTTTTGGGGGTAAAAATGTTGGAAATAATACTGAGAGGGGGGGTGAATCAGTATTATCAGATCAATAAAAAAATTTCAATTTCATACTCAGAAACATATACGCTACTTCAGTTAAGTGAACCAGCGTGTACACGATATTTTGTCTAAAGCAACCAGCGTATAACCAGAAATCTTATGATTCAGTTAGCTTATCTTCAGCAGATGCATCAGGACATTATTAACCATTTTAATAGTAAACAGGTGCAGTATAACAGAACAGATCATCACACAAAAGCCACACACATGAACACCATGATATAAGGTGGAAACCCAATGTGGGTGAAAACCACCTGCTGCAAGTCGTCTCTATCTTTCTTTAATAAGAAACTTCAGTTTACAATCTTTTGTACTGGTGCAGCCTTATACCAGTACGCAGGCTACAACCTGCAGAAGGCTACAGCCTTCTCTCGTTTTCCAGACTCTCCTGGAAGGGAGCTCCAACCCCCTTTGCTCTTGTACTAGCTAAGATACTAGTACGTAGGTGCAGGCCTACAATCTTCTTTCCTTCAGGTACCACTTTTCATACATTTTCAGACTAGATATTCCTGAAGCACAACATTACAATCTAAAGACCACAATTCATCCAATTTTCATAACAAATCATTGAATCACAAAACAACCAATACTAGCATCATCAATCTTTGAATCACTGAACCACTGAAACCCTGTCAACACCCAGTCACCAGAACACAGAGCAGACTACAAAACTCTGCAATAACAGTTAGACCTAACTGCAACCCCAAAAATTAAGCTTCAAAAGATATACGCTACTTCAATGAGACCAACCCGCGTATACACGCGCTTTTACCAAAGACAACCTGCGTACAGATCTAAAAATATTTTTTCATAACTTGCAGTTGTACCAGACATCAGTCATACTCAGAACATAACATTGCGTCAGTATGCAGATCTAAGAAATATGCATAATCAACCATATAACGATAGTTCATTTCAAACCATTTGATCCCGATCTATCCTTAGATCTAGTCTTCCATCAACCGGTGTGATCTCTTCTTAGCTTAGATCAAGCAACCCAGAACCTGCATACTAGATCTCTTTCTTTTTCAGATATTCAAGACTTTTTTGATACCCTTGCCTAATGATCTTCTTCTCCTTTTATAGTCTTAGGCCTTGCTCAATACCACGGGCCAAAACCATAGTAATCCAATACCAACAACTTCAAAACTAGGGATCAACACGTCTGTCGAGATACCTTGGTCAAAAACATAGGCTCAAGTACCGAGGACTAACTACCATGGACCAAAAGGAAGCTTCTCGACATGTACGCTCTTTTCTGTTCATGAAACTGCGTGTATACGCGACTTCGTATATAGCGAGCCTGCGTATCCGCGACTTAGTATATAGCATACCAGCGTGTATACGCAACTTGGGCTTAATGAACCTGCGTATATGAAATTTCTCTTCATTCTTGTAGTCTGGACTGAGATCTGTCATCAAAGAGAGTTGCCATCAAGGACAACACCTGTACCGTAGCGCCACACCTGTGCCAAAATGCCAACAATCTCCCCCTTTGGACTTGATGGCAACCCCAAGATCCTTAGAATCATTCTCCCCCTTTGTCATCAAGGGCAAAGGGTTGAGCTCCCCCTGAGTACATGCTGATATCTCTGCTCTGTTGTGCTGAACATGCTCCCCCTGACTGTAGGCAAGATCTGAAAAAGATGTTCTTCAAAAAGAACCAAGACTTATACATCATAAAGAACCTTCCTATCACCAAAAGACTCAATACATACATCCATACTCCCAACCAAGAGGGGATACATTAGAAATTTGCATATAACAACCAATTACATTACAGTATTCATCCCAGGCATAGTGGGGAAACCAACATAGGCCGTTACATGACCTTGACACCATAAAAGAGATATCACAAAAGAGATACATGACATAGAGACAAAAAATCTAGACCAAGACTTATGAAAGTCACCAGCAGCATCTGATAATCATCTTTTAGATCATCAACCAAGATTTTCTTCTGTGCTCCTTTTCCTGATACCAACAGCAGTTGTGAACTAGAACCAAGAGCATCTAAATGCCAACAATGCTTTATTAGACTTTAAGCTGCTCCCCCTGAAACTGTGCCTGCTGCACCCCCTGAAACTGTGCCTGAAGGACTCTGGCATACCCATCTCAGACCTTCTCCAACCAGAGTCTGCCCTTGCTATTCAGAACTCCATATACGCGATTTCACCTGCATAAATCAGCGTATGTACGCGGATATCCCTTATACAACACGCGTACACCAAATTTTCTTTAGAACAGACAAGCTTCAACAGCAGGATGAAGCATCAACTACTCCCAGCTTTTGTCTGAGATATTCAAAAGTCTCCCTGGGCAGTGGTTTTGTGAGAATATCAACAACTTGTTCTTTAGAAGAAACATACTCCAACTTGATCTTTTGTTCAAGTACTTGTTCCCGGAGGAAGTGATACTTGATTGGTATGTGCTTGGTCTTTGAGTGCATGACTGGATTCTTTGAAATGCTGATTGCACTTGTATTATCACATAAGATAGAGACAGGTGGAGTGCAAGTGATTTGAAAATCCTGCAAGGTCTGCATCATCCAAAGAAGTTGTGTGCAACAAGATGCCGCAGCCACATATTCTGCTTCAGCTGTAGATAAAGCAATCGAACTCTGTTTCTTGCTGAACCAAGCTACTAATCTGGAACCCATGAAGAATGCACCACCACTTGTGCTTTTCCTGTCATCCACACTTCCGGCCCAATCTGCATCTGTGTAAGCATGAAGAGTGAGATCTGTATCTCTAGGATACCATAAGCCATAGTTTTGAGTCCCTTGAAGATACTTGAAGATTCTTTTGACTACCTGAAGATGAGTTTCCTTTGGGTTGGCTTGAAATCTTCCAACAATTCCTACTGCATGCATAATATTCGGTCGAGTACCTATCAAATAAAGCAAACTCCCAATCATGGATCTATAAGTTGGTTGATGAACTGCTGCTGATTCATCATTTGCACTGAGGCTGCATCCTGTAACCATGGGGGTACATACTGGCTTTGAATCTTCCATGCCATACTTCTTCAAGATCTGCTTGAGGTACTTGGTTTGAGACAAGAAAATACCTCCTTCATTTTGTTGGATTTGCAATCCAAGAAAGTATGTCAATTCTCCAAGTAATGACATTTCGAATTCTTTCTGCATAACCAGGGCAAAGTTTTGACTCATAGCCTCTTCATTGCTGCCAAAGATAATATCATCTACATACACAACAAGTATTAGCAATTTGTTATTTTCAACTTTTATATAGAGATTGCTATCTGCTGATCCTTTTGAGAAACCTTGTTGGTGAAGATATTTGTCCAAACGATAGTACCAAGCCCTTGGAGCTTGTTTGAGACCATAGAGAGCCTTTTTCAATCTGCATACAAGGTTTGGATCATTCCCAAGAATGAAACCATCTGGCTGCTCAATAAATACTTCTTCTTCTAAGTCTCCATTCAGAAAGGCTGATTTCACGTCCATTTGAAATACCTTGAAGTTTTGAAAGCTTGAGAGAGCAAGGAACATTCGGATGGCCTCAAGTCTTGCAACAGGAGCAAAGGTCTCTTCAAAATCTATTCCTTCTTGCTGCGCATACCCTTTACAAACAAGTCTGGCCTTGTTTCTAATTACTTCTCCATTTTCATTGAATTTATTTTTGAAGACCCATTTTGTCCCTATGACATTCTTATCCTTTGGTCTAGGAACCAATTCCCAAGTGTTGTTCTTTTCGATCTGCTCAAGTTCTTCATCCATTACTTTGACCCAACATTCATCTTTGCATGCCTCTTTCACATTTTGTGGTTCAGTGGAAGAGAGTAATGCCAAATAGCTTGAAGCTTCTGCAATTGTTCTTCTTGTTTGTACTCCTACTTCTTTCTGCCCCACAATCTGAGATTCTGGATGATTCTTCTGAACATATATGGATGGAGTTTTCTCTTCTATTCTTATCTGCTCCTCTGGTTCTTCTTGAGGTTCTTCTTCTTCATCATTTTGTCTTTGAGGGTAGCCTTCATCTTCTTCGATGTCTTCATGATGAACTTGCCTAGGAATGTATCCCTTCTCATCAACCACAACATCAATGCTGTCAACAATTCTGCCAAGTCTTTTATTGTAGCACTTGTATGCTTTGCTATGTGGAGAATAACCAAGAAGAATGCCTTCATCTGCTCTTGGTTCAAGTTTGCCAAGTTGCTCATCAGTATTCTTAATATAACATTTGCTCCCAAAGATTTTGAAGTGCTTCACTGAAGGAGTCTCACCACACCAGAGCTCATGAGGGGTTTGAGTGTTGTTTACTCGTACATTTGTTTTGTTGAGAATAATAACCGCAGCATGTGCAGCTTCACCCCATAAAGTTGCGGGAGTACCTGATTCATCAAGCATAGCACGAGCCATTTGTTGGACTGTTCTGTTCATTCTTTCCACAACTCCATTTTGCTGAGGAGTTCTAGCTGTAGAGAGTTCTCTTCTTATCCCATGTTCTTCATAGAAATCGAAAAATTCATTCGAGGTAAACTCCCCACCTCTGTCAGATCTGAGGCACTTAATTTTGTGTCCTGATTCATTTTCAACCAAGGCCTTGAAGGATTTGAATTTTTCGAATGCTTCGTCTTTGTGCTTCATAAGTCCTAACCAGACAAACCTGGAGAAATCGTCAATGAATAATATCAAATATTCTTCTCCTCGAGGTGTTCTTTTTCTAAATGGACCACATGTATCTGTATGTACTAGCTCAAGAGGCATGCTAGCTGATCCTTCCTTCTCAGGAAAATTAGTTTTGGTTTGCTTTCCAAACTGACATGATTTGCATATGGTGTTGTCTGGAATTTTGATATCTGGAAGATCACGAACTGCCTGATATTTGCATGCTTTCCTTATTTGTGAAAAGCTTAGATGTCCCAACCTCCGATGCCATAGCCAGTGTTCATCATCCTTGCTCAAATAGCATTGTTGTCATCTTTCTTCAAATATGTATAGATTATTTGGAGTCCTTCTTCCTTTGATCACTGTTTCACCTGTATCAAGATCACGAACACAACATCCATTTGATCTAAATATTACCTCTGTTCCTTGATCGCACATCTGACTGACACTCAGAAGATTATGCTTCAATCCATCAACATACAAAACATTTCTAGCTTTGACCTTCTCTTTCAATGGAGCAACGCCTTTTCCTTTTATGGCTGCAAAGATATCGTTTCCAAAAGAAACTTTCTTTCCCTTTTCTACTGTGGTATATGATTCAAGTTTTTCTTTGTCCCCTGTCATATGCTTCGAACATCCGCTGTCAATGTACCATAGACTTTCTTGACCTTCTGCATAAAAGGCTATCCCACATCTTTCTGGTTGCGGTTCCTTTATTCTCCATGTTCTGACATTTGAGGTTTGTTCCTTCTGAGTTGTCTTCCAGAACCTGCTCCTGCATTAAGAGTCTTCATGACCAAAGTTATTACAAATAGAGCATTCAACTTCATTTTCAAGAACTGAAAAGTTGTTATAAGTCCTTTTCATGGTTCCAGTCATACTTCTTTGCTTTTGAGCTTCTCTAGTCATGATTGTCTTGTAGGCAACACATTGAGCTGCTTTGTGACCGAAGTTATGGCAAGAAAAACATTGGCCATTAAAGAAATTTCTGCGATAATCAGATCTATCATCCAACCGATTGTAGCTTCTATTGACATCCATTCTTGGGGCAAATTGGGAAGATTTTACCTGTGGCTGATTGTAGCTTCTATTTGTCCTTAAGGCAGCTTGTCCCCGAATTTCTTGATAGTCTTTATTTGTTCTTGAGGTAAACTGTCCCTGATTCACCTGATGACTTTTATTTGGCCTTTGCTTGCTCCTCCTTGCTGCATCAAGATAACTTTTAGAGGTAGAAGCTTGAGATGTTTCTCCATTATATCCCAGACCTGTCTTGATCAGAGGAGAACGCTGCACATTGATAATCTCATCCGAGGTTTCAGATCCTTTAAGAAATTTAAGATTAATCGCTTTTGTTTTCTCAATCTCCTTTCTAAGACAAACAATCTCACATTCCAATTCTTCAAGATGTTTTTCCTTTTCAGCCAATTGACATTGTAGAGAATCAATAATAGCACTTTTCTCTTCTAAGCAAACTTTGAGATTATTCATTTCTTCACAAAAGCCTTCTACATCTATAGCATCCATGTAGTAATCATCTTCAAAAGCCATTAAAAGTTTATATCTATTACCTTGTTCATCTTCGTCACTATTTGAAAGACCATCACTATCTTCATGAGTGTAATAGCTTTTCTTCTTTTCATTCTGTTTCTTGTTCCATTTAACAGGTTCCTTTCCCTTGTCATTCTTATCTTTGTGAGGACATTTGGCAGCATAATGACCTACTCTTCCACAAGCAAAGCATTTAAAAGGTAACTTACCTCTGAACCTTCCAGAACCCCTTTGAAGATTTCTAACAAAATTTGATTCTTCTTCTTCATCTTCTGGCACGTGACTTGCTTCATAATAATCTCCTTTGCCTGAAGCCTTGAAAGCAACTTCTCTTCTGTCTGATGGACCTCCCTTTCTCATTTCATAAGCAGTTAGAATTCCGTGAAGCTGAGACATAGTAAGAGTTCGTAGATTTTCCTTTTCTTCTATTGCAGACACTTTAGATTCAAATTTGGGGGACAATGATCTTAGAACCTTTTCAACCACAATAGCCTCTTTTATTTCTTCACCCAAGTTTTTCATGCAATTAACAATCTCATCTACCCTAAGGAAATAGTTAGCCACACTTTCATCATTATACATTCTGAGAGTCTCATACTTAATCCTGAGAGTTTGAAGTTTAGCACGCTTTACCTGTTCGTCTCCTTCATAGCTCGTGACAATTTTGTCCCATATTTCTTTTGCGGATTTATAGTGCATTACCTTCATGAATTCCGATTGGGATATACATCCCAATAAAGTACTGACTGCTTTCGCATTTGTTTCATATTTCTTTTTCTCGGCTGAATCTGTAGGAGTAGCTGAAGGAAAAGTGTAGCCTGTCTCTACGATGTCCCAAACTTCTGTACCAAGAGATTGAAGATAGGCAGTAACTCTTACCTTCCAATAATTGAAGTTTGTCCCATCAAAAACCGGTGGCCTGATTGATGCTTCTCTCTCGTAGTTTCTCATGAT
Organism: Pinus tabuliformis; assembly: GCA_031772625.1. NCBI lineage: Eukaryota > Viridiplantae > Streptophyta > Pinopsida > Pinales > Pinaceae > Pinus > Pinus tabuliformis. The sequence goes on along the minus strand of CM062818.1, from coordinate 653,820,068 downwards.
GAACGATCTACCTTCAAGCGATCAAGCTTCTCTGAAGGACCTGCTCTGATACCAATTGTTGGAAATAATACTGAGAGGGGGGGATGAATCAGTATTATCAGATCAATAAAACTTTTTCAATTTCATACTCAGAAACATATACGCTACTTCAGTTAAGTGAACCAGCGTGTACACGCTACTGTGTCTAAAGCAACCAGCGTATAACCAGAAATCTTATGATTCAGTTAGCTTATCTTCAGTAGATGCATCAGGACATTATTAACCATTTTAATAGTAAACTGGTGCAGTATAACAGAACAGATCATCACACAAAAGCCACACACATGAACACCATGATATAAGGTGGAAACCCAATGTGGGTGAAAACCACCTGCTACAAGTCGTCTCTATCTTTCTTTAATAAGAAAATTCAGTTTACAATCTTTTGTACTGGTGCAGCCTTATACCAGTACGCAGGCTACAACCTGCAGAAGGCTACAGCCTTCTCTCATTTTCCAGACTCTCCTGGAAGGGAGCTCCAACCCCCTTTGATCTTGTACTAGCTAAGATACTAGTACGTAGGTGCAGGCCTACAATCTTCTTTCCTTCAGGTACCACTTTTCATACATTTTTAGACTGGATATTCCTGAAGCACAACATTACAATCTGAAGACCACAATTCATCCAATTTTCATAACAGATCATTGAAGCACAAAACAACCAATACTAGCATCATCAATCTTTGAATCACTGAACCACTGAAACCCTGTCAACACCCAGTCACCAGAACACAGAGCAGACTACAGAACTCTGCAATAACAGTCAGACCTAACTGCAACCCCAAAAATTAAGCTTCAAAAGATATACGCTACTTCAATGAGACCAACCCGCGTATACACGCGCTTTTACCAAAGACAACCTGCGTACAGATCTAAAAATAATTTTTCATAACTTGCAGTTGTACCAGACATCAGTCATACTCAGAAAATAACATTGCGTCAGTATGCAGATCTAAGAAATACGCATAATCAACCATATAACGATAGTTCATTTCAAACCATTTGATCTCGATCTATCCTTAGATCTAGTCTTCCATCAACCGGTGTGATCTCTTCTTAGCTTAGATCAAGCAACCTAGAACCTGCATACTAGATCTCTTTCTTTTTAAGATATTCAAGACTTTTTCGATACCCTTGCCTAATGATCTTCTTCTCCTTTTATAGTCTTAGGCCTTGCTCAATACCACAGGCCAAAACCATAGTAATCCAATACCAACAACTTCAAAACTAGGGATCAACACGTCTGTCGAGATACCTTGGTCAAAAACATAGGCTCAAGTACCGAGGACTAACTACCACGGACCAAAAGGAAGCTTCTCTACATGTACGCTCTTTTCTGTTCATGAAATTGCGTGTATACGCGACTTCGTATATAGCGAGCCTGCGTATCCGCGACTTAGTATATAGCGTACCAGCGTGTATACGCAACTTGGGCTTAATGAACCTGCGTATATGAAATTTCTCTTCATTCTTGTAGTCTGGACTGAGATCTGTCATCAAGGACAACACCTGTACCATAGCGCCACCCTGTGCCAAAATGCCAACAAAAAATTTGTCGCTTTAGTGTGGCACATTTTCGTATTATGTTACACACAAATATCTTTCCAATGGTGCAAAAAACGTGTTAATCAGAGTTTGTATGAAAAAGTTATGCCACTCAGAAGTTGACCTTCCTATTTTCACACCTATAATTCAGGAGGATGTTGCATCAACCCCCATTATTCACGGAAAAGGGGCTAGTCATGTGTTTGTGATGTAAAAGACTTTGAATTTTTATAATTTTATTTTATTATTATTTTTTCTAATGACTATTCTCTTTTTACATTCAATCTAACTCTTTATATAGCCATGTTAGATCAGTATCTCTTCATCTATTTTGTCCTTATGATGAACCACATTAAATGGTTCGAAACGTGCCGACAATTTTTTCAATTATGTGATGGACCTGAAAGACAATTATCTAAATGCAAATATAGTCAAGGTAGTGAGCTCCTCCATAAAAATTTGTTGCTTGTTGCCCTCCATCTTTGCATAGTGGGATTTTCCTCATCTAGTACATCTATGAGGCTCAAGTGAACTTCCATGTGGAATATATTGGTGAAACCATGTTCTAGAATCAGATGGTTCAACTCCACTTGCATCATTCATTGTTGGTGGCTTCTCACACAATGATGCCATTGACCTACCATGTTATGCTAGAATGTGAGTCAATGTGGCTATAATCATTTGGGTCTTAATAATGTTATCCATAACTTGAGGCCAATTCTAGGCAAGGGGGTTAGCCATTCATTTAGTTGGATGAGGACTTAGCACTAGGTTCCACTAAGCATTTTATCTATCTCTTGCAAACCTATGACCCACCCACTACAATTCACCCATTTAAAAGTAATTGACATGGATTCCTAGCTGAAACTACACTCATAAATTCCTCAAGAAATATAGAGGTATCTCCCTATTATTACAAGGATGTTTATCAAATACAATAAACCACTTGTGCAACCAATTTTCTTGAAATGGTTGGAAGGTACACCAATCCATACAAATGTGTATTTTGTTCATTGGTAAAGGTTGGTTGTTTATTGGGTCAACAAATAAATACAACAAGTCTTTTTTAATAATGGTGAGGTCTCTTATTTGGTCTTTATTTATACCAGTTCTATTGTGTTGACACATTCTATCCCTCGTATCAAGAACATTGGTTAACGGGCTTTTGGAATTAGAGATTGATGATACAATTGAGTTTAAATAACTTGCAAGAGAAAATCCTAGTGATTTTCAAGTGCATTAGAGACCCTATATTAGTGACCTCCATGTAGCCAAGGATGCGTCAATTCCATCATTTAAATTTCTTGATTCTTGGTTCAAGTTTCGTTGTTCTAAATTTTTATTTGGTGATAGTGGTTTTTGGATTTTGATTAGGTTCCATATTAACCAATTTCACTATGTGACAACATTTAGGGTGATTTTTTGGGTCTTTTTCCAATGTTAAACCAAATTAAATAAAAAAATCCTACCTGGACTTTGAAGACAGAAAATGATGTTTATTTGGCATTCAATGGGTTTCAAGAATGAACAAACTTGCTCAATCTCTCCCAAAAAGGCATTAGATTGTCCCAATTTGGTAAAAAATGGGGCCACAGGTGCATATAAATAAATCTCATAAGGAACGCATGCATGCTCCAAACAATGTGTTATTTTTCGTAGAGCACATAGCACATTCTAATGAATGCGTTAATTTTCATAGAGCACATGTGTATTCCTAAGAATACATGCATATTTTTAATGATATGTGTTTGTTCCTAAGCCATGCCAAGATGACAACCTTGTTGAAATCTAAAGCCTTACCGAGCCTATATAGTAGGGAACATGTTCATGTTCTAGGGAATGTGCACATATTCCTATGAGCATGCATTCCAGTGAACAAACACTCATTCATGCAAGTGTGCATTCTTGATGGTCCCATTCCCACTTTACCAACATCATCTTCTTAGCAGCATCCATTTAATCTTCTTTTTTCTTTAATCCTTACATGAGTTATGGTATAATGCTTCCATTTGGTTCCTTGAGATGGGGATAGAGGGTAGAAACCTTAATCCAGGTATTCCTCTAATAATCTTAGATAGACTAATATCTCTCTCTACATGTCACAACATATAGACCCAAGAAAACTCAAAATTATAAAAAATAACCATTATAATTTACATTGTATTTTTGGTCTTCGAGTCTCTTATTTTATAAAAGATCATTGGTGTTTTGGTTAATACTATTAGGTATTCTAAATATATTCCCAACTCCCAACCTATCGTTTACCAATCCTACCTTCCATTGATTCAATGGATCATTGAGTATCTTTCTTAAATTCTTTAAAAGAAAAGAATTAATTTTTTCATCTAGAAAATGATTAGAAATTGTTTAACCTCAATAAATAAAAAATGAAAATTTAAATTGAGATAGTATCCCTTATCTAAGCCATATTTGTTCTAATAAAACTAAAATCCCATGTTAAAAATCCACAACTATTTTACACTACTTAAAAAACATATTCAGATTGCAAGCAAAAACCATTATGTCAATAAAAAGCATAACTCTCTTCTAACTACCACTTTGTGCACAAGGATAATAATATATTGGTGCTTATATGTTTCTATGAACTACTTCTCTCAAACTAATAATAATTTTGTATATAAAGGCCTTCCTTTTACTACTTCTCTCACTCTTCTAACTACCACTTTGTGCACAAGGATAATAATATAATGGTGCTTATGTGTTTCCATGAACTACTTCTCTCAAACCAATAGTAATTTTGTATATAAAGGCCTTCCTTTCACTACTTCTCTCAACAATGGAGGATAGTAATTTTGTATATAAAAATATTCATTAAGTAGATGTTATGTATTAATAATAGACATTGTAAAGGAAATTTTTAAGAATGACATGTTTTAACTTTAATGTGTTCACAGTTGTAAGTTAAGAATTAGAATTTAGACTTAAGCATCCATATTATTTTTTACATCAAAAATTCTGCATTAATTGTTATGGCCCTCTTTGTGATCACTATCCCTAAAGTCCCTATGTGACAAACAAAATGAAGTTGTTGAAAGCATTGGCCATTGAACCCATAAAGAGAGTGTTACCCATTAATCTTGGTATTCCTTATAGAAGGGACTGCAAATGTGGGAGAATGTTGATGCATTTGAACAATGGGATACTTAGCATGCAATTGATCTTAGATTATTAAAAATTTAAATATATTTTTAATTATTTTAAAATTTAATAAAATACAAAAAATTGTTATAAAACTTACAAATTTATTAAAAGAAAAATAATTTGAAAACTAATTTTATATTAGTTTTAATGTGTGTGAAAGAGAAAATAGTATTGAGTAGGGAAGTGTGCTCCACAGTTTAATATAAAGAAGATGGTGTCTTCTAAAATTATATTTAAAAAAATAAAATAACATTTATAATAATAAATATAAAAATAATAAAAACAAAAAACAATCCATATCTATTATAAATAGAATATTTTAATTTCTAACTTAATTTTATATCAATTTTATATAATTAAAAAAAATAAACTAAATATATATATTCACTTTTTCGAATTTATTTCATTTTTAATATAAAAATTAATATATATCATTAAAAAATATTAATAAAATATTAAAAATCAAATATTTCAAAATCTACACATAGAATAAAATCAATAAAAAAAACAAAGAGTTCTTATTCTCTTCATTAAAAAAAAATAAATGTGTAATTCCATCATTATTTCACATAAGACCTTTTATAAAATGTTAATAACAAAAATAATCTACATTACATGTTGTTTTTCTTCTTGTTATCGTCAACCAAGTGTTCAAGTTTTGAATGAAATCAGGCACATAACTCTGCTTATTAGATATAACACCATTAATGCATAAGAAACACTTTTGCATGACTATTCGCGCAGTGAGATCAACATGCATGGACTCTACATGTCCCTCATTATATTTAAAAACTTTACATAACCAACTGTAGCTAATGTTTATCGAGCTCTCTGGAGTTTACAATCAGCTCCATGGATGACGCCCCGCCAAGATCAACAATAGGCAGGGATATCGGGTCACAAAGTACCAGGCATTTTAAGTGGGAGTCTAACAATTATGTTTTTTTGTTCTGAAATTTATAGAAATTTTGGTTATATTTTAAAAAATTTGGCAGAAATTTTTGTAAATCCAAGTAAAAGCTATCAAATTTCATAATTTCAATAAGAACATGTTAGAGGTTTTCACATAAAATGCACTCATTAACATATAAGATCAATATGGGAATATGGGTGTTGGGTAACAATATGTGGTTGCAGTGGTGGTTTACCACATTAGTACTAAGTCTCTTGAAATGAAGAAACTAAATATGTTTTTGGAATCTTTCTTGGTATAAATTGATAGTGCACTTAACAAATTATCAATTCTAAGAGAGAGTATTTGGTATAAACATCATTGTTGGTAAAGAGATCGTTGGCTTTCCTGAATTTTTGTGGACTCTTGTTGCGTGTCCAACAGGTTGTTCTTATGAGACAATCTACTTTCCCTTTTCCGAATGCTAAATCTCATTATGATACATGTGTACACACTACATATGTACATCATCTTTTACATCCAACAAGGAGATGGGTATGCACAACTATTATTCATTTATTCTTTTTATGGGACTGAAGTGCGTTATCATTACAACTTTGCATCGCATTAATAAGTTTACTTATATGGCTATTCTAATGGCCAAACCTATGTTGGCACAGAGAGTTGGATAATGATTATATCTTCCTTAACAAGGATAATAGATCTAGATTAGCCCTATTGATATGAGGGAAGTTTAGGATGAATCCATAGTGGAGTGTCTAGTTTCAAACTAGTGCACTTGGTCCACACATGATTTCAAATATCTACATGCCATTTTAGAAATTGTGGACAAAACTTGATATTTTAAGATAACAGATTGGAAATTAAACTAGTTATTTCATCATTGTAGTATGGATATGATGAAAATATGTGTGAATTTGAAAAACAAGGAGTTTATATTAACAAATACCCACAGTGGATTATTCTTTTCAAATGACAAAAAGAGAATGACCATGAAGTCATGTTCGACACATGTATGTCAGGATGGGTTGTTATACAAATTTAAACAGAACATCAAGAAGAAAGGAAACCAAAAATGCAAGAACATAAATTAGTAAAAATACAACAAGGTTATATGCAGGGATAATGCTTCATTGATGAAGATCATGAATGTCAACTATGGTTTTCTCATTGAATGAAGTTTTCCATTTTTACTTATTCTTGTTATTGATTGCATGTATATGGTTTCCCTTGCTCTTTTTGAAAGAAAGAATATACAAAAATCAATTGCAACTGATACTAATTCCATTTTTTTTTTATTTTCTATATGTGAGATGGTGATTGTGCTAGGATTACACACCCATCAATGTGAGGTGTGGCATGGAACTCTAGATCATGTTGATGGATGAATGGCACAAGTGAGGAAACCTCAAAATCAAGCCATGGGTGTCACAGAAGGACAAGGAGTTTGCGGTAACAAGCTATGAGCATGAAGACATTATGTGGCAATAGTTCTAGAACTATACATATTTAAATGCACTGAGGATAGTGCATAAATAAAGGGGAGGGGAATGTAACAAACCTGATCGAGACTCCCTCGAATGTTACATAAAAATGAAAATGTGACATAAGCTACTGAGCCAGAATATGGAATAGCTTGGTGACCCTGAAACTTATTTAGGCTTGTATGCCTCTATATGTATATACATGTTAGGCTAGTGGGGTAAAGTTATGCATATATTTATGGTCGTTGTGCCTATGCAATGGGTCCAAGGACCGTGATTCTTAGGTTGGTAGGCCAAGACATAATTAATTAGGTTGGTAAGCCAGGACATAATTAATTAGGTTGGTAAGTTCATAATTGCTTCTTGGCGGTATGCTTGTGTATGTGTGTGTGTTGGGGCATGTGTGCCCGCATGTATATTTCTTTATATGCAATCAGGTTGGAAAGCCTGAGTGTAATAAATATGTTTAATTTATGCATATTAATAAACACATAATGGCTGCAGATGTACCTAGATGAAAAGAGTGTGGGGGGCTAATGACTCCATGATAGGAAAAGGCATCTTAATGAGAATGTTGTATTATAATATTATATAATAATAATAAATAAATGGGAAATATTTTTATAAAAGGGTGTTCTCCCCTATTCAGTGGGGGAATCCAGTTAGACAGTGAGACTACATACCTAGGATGATAGTAAGACTCTTGGAGCCCTAAAGCTGAGACCATACCTTTCTAGCAATACGACATCCTGGAGGTGGTGGCACAAGAACCAAGGGGTTGCCGGTGTAGAAAAGGGTGTGCACCACTTAAGTACAAGCCAATGGGGGATGTGAGCTTGGAGGTTGGAGGTTTCCAGGGTTTGATACAAGAGCTTGGAGGGTACCTGAAGACCCATGGGGGAAACAAAAACTCTTGGAGCCATGGAATCTAAGAACATCCTTGTCCAATTGAGTAAGATGCACATGGGTTGGTGGCGTAGTTCGAGGGACTACATATGCAAAGAAGGGTGTGCATGTTTTGGGTGCAGGTTTTATGGGGGGCATGACATGGTTGGTATGACACACATACCTGGATCAATTAGCTAACACCGAGTGGAGTCATCGCCCCAACTCAATGATGACTAGTTGTTGAAAGAATTGGATTAACATGGTCTATGGTTGGGAGGAATGTTGAAGGTTCGTAGTGAGATGACAAATTTCAGAAGATAATTGCTTGAACATGTTAGGCGCTTGCTTAGAATATATTTTGTGGTTTTGTTACATGGATTTGTTTATGTATTATGGATTCTTGTGCATAGAATTATGTGTTATAGTTAATTGTTGCATGTGTATTTGATTAAGGTTGAAATGGTGGTTAATAGTAATTTATCATTTTTTGTGTTGTTTCTTTTTTGTTGTTTTTACCATGCCATTGGGAGTCATTGTGGTTGAATTGAGAATATTTTTCATTAATATTCATAAAGGTTGAGTTTTGGGTGAGTGGAAATGCTCGGTGGGAGGATTGGGCACATTACATTAAATGTCAAGTTGTTGGAAGGAGAAGAGATTTTGTAGAAATTCCTTGTAGATTCAAACTACAAATTGTAATATGCTAAAACAATTGACTTGAATCTAATATACTCATTAGCAAAAGAAATAAACGATCAATGAATTCACAAATCATATAAGAGAAAGAATTCAATCACACATAACACAATGATTTTCTGGAGAAAGCCACAACTAAAAACCATTGCTATCTGTATATTGCATTAATCAGAAAATATGAGAATATTACAATGCTTTTCTCAAGCCCGAGCAACCTCTACACTATCTCTATATGTGTCACTGCTTCCTAGGGAAGCCTTGGATGAATACGATATGCTCTGCTCAACCTTGAGCTCAAGTTACACAAGTATTTTCTATCCTATTCCTGACTGATTTCCTTTGGCCAATACTTAGCCAAATTCTAGCCTTCCAAGCTCCTAATTCCTTTCCTGTTCAATGAGGAATTAGGCCGCTATTTAATAGGAATTTTCCTCTATTGGATTACACAGTTCCTTTAGGATCTTCCTCTGACTGCATATGCCATCTGTACAATTCAGATAATTATACAAATGATAGTACATTATCCCTGAACTCCAATCTCAATTGTGTCTTTCTCATATCTGGCATGGTGAATCTTAATTTTACTGTTTGATCACTACATACATCATCACACTGCACTTCAGACAACACCACACTCCTATACCTCCCACTAGTTCCTCCAACAATTGGAACTGGTTTAACTGAATTTAACTCAGTTAGACTAAATTAATTAATTACAACTCAAAATAAACTCAACTAGGGCTCCTATAATGTATGAGGCACTCTACATGACTCTATTTAGACCCTCAACTTTGTTAAACTCACATGGACAGCAAAACAGATATGAGAAAGATAAATCAGTGAGTGCATTTTTATTAACAATAGATATAGTACATTTATAGTACACATATGTGACTCTTGGGATTCAGATCCCAAGGTCTCTTGGACCGCTTTGTCCATTCAACTTCCACGCTAACCCTTTAGGATTAGGTGTCCAACATTCCCCCCCTTAATCCGAAGGGTTATGTATGAGTCCAAGAAGAGAGCTGTAATACAAAATGTGCAAAAAATGCATGGAAGCACTAGGCTGAATGTGCTCTATGAAATGTTGGTAAAAAGGGCGATGGTTTAAGGATGACCACCAACACTGGAACGCTTAGTGCAGTTCCCGGAACTCTTCCATAACTGGCAAGAAACTGAAGTTTTCTGCTAGAGGAAGTGATCCTATTGTTTTAAAGAGGGAAACCTTCAACCATAAAAGGGAGGTCTCACCCCGCATAAAAGGTAAAACTTCAACCTGAAAAGGGAAGTCTCAACCTGTGATGGTTTAAGGATAACCAACAACGCTGGAATGCTTAATGCAATTCCTGGAACTCTTCCAAATCTGGCAAGAAGCTGGTGTCTTCTACTAGAGGAAGTGTTCTCAATCTGTGTTCACGGGCATCTTTGTCTCTGGCTGCAACTCTGAAACTGGTGTGGCAGGTTGTGGCTCAGGCTCGCTTGATATGACTTTGAAGCTTGTAGATGACCATCATTTCCCCCCCTGTCAGATACAAGGTGAGAAGATAGAGAAAACTCAACTGCAAGACTGTTCAATATTCTGGAACAAGTTCTGACATGTGTTTGGAATATCTTCTTGGCTGTTGATGCCCATTGCCAAGAAGCGATCCATCCAAGATGAATCTTTGTTCTTGCAGGACGTTTGTTTCTGAAGCATCTGTGTGAAGAATGACTGGTTTTATGACAGTGCTTACATGGATGAAGATCAAAACAGTGATCTTTCAAATGGCCAACTCGGTCACAGTGTTGGCATTTCACAATCTGTTGTTGTTGTTGTTGCTGTTGCTGTTGCTGTGGAAGAGTGGCAGAGTCTGGAACAGCTGAAGCTGAATTGTCATGAGGAGCAGGTGAACTGTCATAAATGAATCCAGTACTCTGAAACTGAATGGGCTTGGCATAGTCTGGAATATGAAAGAACAAGTCCTTGTCATATCCAAGACCAGTTCTGTGCTTGTTGTGGACAAGCTGTTCCCAAGGTCTGATGATGGGCTTGGGAAGTGCATCTGCATGTACAACTGCTGCTTTATTGGGCACTGAATGAACTTGAACAATATTAACTTGCTGTTTATGGGAGTCTGCTTCATTGTTCTGAACAGAAACAAGTTCAGAATGATGACTATACTTATGTAACTCCTCTTGCTGTAGCTGTGATTCAAGCTGCAAAAAATCAATGGTTTCTTGTGAAAGTTGTAAAGATGTTTGAATATCTTTGAGAGTGTCTTTGTTGAGTTTAACTGTACTTCCATTAGTAGATAAGATTAGAGTGCTTAATAACTCTAATAATCCGTGAATTTTCTCCATTATTCAAACAATCAAATCAACAATGCACTTGTAGAAACAATCAAATGACCAAAAATGGATTCTCTTTTTTTTTTTTTTTTTTTTTTTTTTTTTACCTCTGTCTGCTCCTTTTACACATAAAATTAGTCCACTAGATATTCACTTAACTAAATGTACACCCAAAATACAAGTGTTTCCTCCCTAAACAATGAGCTGATATACACTCAAGAACACAGTTTTTCTTGCAGGTAGACTACTCTTTTCTGGGCTTACTGACCCAGAAATCTCAGCCCGCTCCTACTGCAACCTTAGCCTGTACCCAAGCATTAAGAAACATGCTGAAAAAGACTCGGACTTCACACTGAAAAACCCAGAAATCTGAGTAGTGACAAGCCTCGGTTCCTGTGCAAATTCCTGCCTTTTACCGCCATTATTTTAGCTGATAAATACACACAGCTCACCTTTCAGAAATAGTACTACGATTCATCTATTATTTCAGCCTTCTATCCCTGAAACTTGGCCTGATTTTTCCTTAAATCTCGTGCTACCAAGTTTAGATACCACAGGAGAAAGAACTCGAGATTCTTGCCAAAGTCTGATAGCTGAAAACATGAGTTGGGTAGTCTCTCTTAGCAGTTCAAACTTCCTTCCTGTGCACAACAATCTTTGCCTCCTCTTGTTCCTTGCTCAAGATCTTCTTTGCCTCCTACGCTCTCCTTGAGCTTCTCAATATCACACATTTCTCAACACATTTTCATCATCTGTCAATCTAATTCCCCTTTGAGCCTCCACAATGTCGAATTCGTAGGCACAACCAACAATTTTGTCTCACCTTGCAATCATAAGCACAACAATTGTATCTCAGCTCTGCGAGTCACAATGGATTTTTCGGTAGCATCAAAATTGTTTGTGTAAGAGGCTAATTGTCCTTTCGCAATGGTAGAAGATCAAAATGACTCTTTGTCTGACAGGAAAACTCTTCACTATGCAAGGAAAGCAGATGAAAATGAGTTCCCGTGTTCGTTCACTAGTGCGCCCCCCTTAGTCTTTCAATCTGCAAAGTTCGGTGAGATATTTCTCTGGTATGGGGATAAATTGAGGCAACAAGAAATGCTTCAACCTCCAGTTGCCACCTTAGAGGATGAGGACTGGAATCCTTCTCACCTTATTCTAGTTCTAACACACACTGATAAAAAAATTCCCAGAACTTGGAGAATATCTACACTGGGTTGTTCCACTGCGCAAAGATTTCGAGATCTACCAAGAGGATCAAATTATACCATACACACCTCATGTCCAGGGCGATCCCCCTTTTCTGTACACTTTCACGCTCTATGCACAGTTCAAAGTCGACCTAATGTAGCCTTTGGTAGGGCTTCCTTGTCTTGACGATGGTGAGATGTAGCCTTTGGTAGGGCTTCCTTGTCTTGACGATGGTGAGATGTAGCCTTTGGTAGGGCTTCCTTGTCTGGACGATGGTGAGAATAACTGGCGGAACTTCAATTTAGAACACTTTGCAATTTTAAATAAGCTTGAAGCTACACACAGGGTTCATTTCAAAGTTTAAACTTTAAAGAGGAAACTTTGCTGTACAAAAGTTGTAATATATCAGAAAACACTTCAGTGAATCTTCAACGATATCGAATTAATGTAGAATTCTATGTTGGAACTGGTGCTCTGCACTTATTCAAGACGTATAAGAGTATAATATGGGATTTATTCTTTAGTGTATCTCAAGAATCCAATCCCCTGTCCATCATGACGAGAATCCTCCGTCTTTGCACAATTTTGCAGAATGTTGCCTTCCAGAACCAACACGGGTGTTGTTCGTGATAGCAAGAGGCTCAGAACAGTGGATTCTGGTGGGAACGCAGCCTGGATCCATTCTTTTTCTTCGCCAGCATAATCGTTTGAAGGAAATTGGTGCACGAAGGTTGCGAGAGCCTGTTGTATTACGTAGCATACAACCACACCAATTGGTGTAACCACTAGAGAATTCAAGAGACATAACTCACCATGGAATTGCCATGGAATATCTCTTCAGGTTGGAACATTGTCCAAAGGTTTCACCACTCATCGCCCTTGCTCTCAAAGAAATTAATTTGAAGTTGCAGACTTCCCCTTCACCCCAAAACAAAACACGCAACCTTCAACGCTCAATTACAAGGAAATATTCATGGAAACCAACCAGCCCGTGAATAAACTTCAATCGGCCGCTTTAGAGGAGAATTTGAGTTTTTCCACCAAATACCGCGCCTTGACCATCCCTGGCTTTCCTGGTGTACACGTTGTGGAGAGGCAGCAGAAAAACTGATGCGCAGATGCGTTGTCAGGTCAGAGGGGCAGCTCTGATATGTCAGCGTACTCAAGAAAAACGGATCGAGAGCAGAGAGCAGGTTTGTCAGATGCGCAGAGCGGATAGAGAGAAGTTAATCAATGCATTAACGTTCAAGGGTAGAGGCACAGACAAACGTTCAGCATTTAATATGTCAGAGTGCGCAGTCAATAAAATTGACAGACAAGCATCTCAGAACCGTTTTGGACAGATGCGTTATATGGCAGAGGGCCAGGACTGACATGAAAGGTACATAACAGGCCACAGAAAAACAAGTGGCTCTGATACCATGTTAAACTCACATGGACAGCAAAACAGATATGAGAAAGATAAATCAGTGAGTGCATTTTTATTAACAATAGATATAGTACATTTATAGTACACATATGTGACTCTTGGGATTCAGATCCCAAGGTCTCTTGGACCGCTTTGTCCATTCAACTTCCACGCTAACCCTTTAGGATTAGGTGTCCAACAAACTTGAATTAGTTAATCCAACTAAGTCAAATTAACCTATTTAACTAATACAAGTTGTCATGAGATGTGGAATTATAATTTTATCGCCAATTTAATTCAAGGACAAAGCAAATTAGGATCTTTCTTGATGCTATTTTTAACATATCTTGCTATCAATTTCAACACTCCCTCTCAATAAGAAAATGATTCACATCTATCCCAATCCAGTACCTTTGGAATGTTTTGCATACAACATTTCTCACTATTGTTGTTGCTACTGCAACATCTGCAACCAAAAAAAGAATCCAAACAAAATAAACTGAATCAATTGTGTCTGCAACTGTCTACTGGGAAAAAAATTGTGTCGTGGCTAACTTTGCTTCTGATCCTCCTACTCTGTTGTCAACATTGTTCTGCACTCCTCAGTATTTGATTGACATTGATCCTCCTACTACTGAATATTGTGGGCCCCCGTAGCAAGGTAATGATCCATGAGACAAAAAAACACCTCACTAGAACCTGCCCAATTTCTGAAACTCTTGGACTAAGGTTTCATATCGCCCCACCTCGCACCTGTAAGTATGGCTGCATGAGCTCCCTCCACCCACTTGGCTCAAAATTCCCCCCTACTATAGGTCTCTTATTGAGTGGATGTCTCCATTCGGCCTCCTCTCTGCTTCTCCAATTGTGGCTTCTCCACAACTTGTTGAGGCTGCTTTTGAGGTTGCATATTGAGAGGTAATTCATGCTCCCTCTCAACCACCAAATGTCTAGTCTCTAGCTTGCTCCTCAAGGATTTTCATGCATGAGCTAAATCTGATCTACTCATACTGCTATTGCTACTGCTCTGTTGATGCTTCCACACTACTATTGAAACTACTGTAATAATGAGTCTAATTTCCCCATATCCAAAAGTACTAGCTTCCATAGGGTTTCTGCCTCTGAAACTAGACTCCCTCCAAGTCTCGATCTCCAAGTGGAAAATCTCTCTTCTCCTCAATCTACCATTATCAATGATCAAAACTAATTTTTGTGTACCTAAACATTGGCTCATTGATCTGCCCACTAGCAACCTTCTTGCCCCATTAAGATGTCTGCACACAAGGTCTTTTGGATCTTCCCTAAACTAGAGCTCCATCAATCCGCAAGGACAACTTTGAATTCTTCTCTTCTATTGTGATTTTAGCTCTGATACCATGTAGAAATTCCTTGTAGATTCAAACTGAAAATTGTAATATGCTAAAACAATTGACTTGAAACTACTCTACTCATCAACAGAAATAATAAATGATCGATGAAATCACAAACCATATAAGAGAAAGAATTCAATCACACATAAAACAATGATTTTTTGGGGAAAGCCAAAACTAAAAACCCATGTTGTCTGTATATTACATTAATAAAAAAATATGAGAAGATTACAATTCTTTGCTCAAGCCTGAGCAACCTCTGCACTATCTCTATCTGTCTCACTGCTTCCTAGGCAAGCCTTGGATGAATACAATATGCTCTACTCAACCTTGAGCTCAACCTGCACAAGTATTTTCTATCCTCTGCCTGACTGACTTCCTTTGGCCAATACTTAGCCAAATTCTAGCCTTACAAGCTCCTACTTCCTTGCCTGTTCAATGCGGAATTAGGACCCTATTTAATAGGAATTTTCCTCCATTCGATTGCGCAGTTCCTTTAGGCTCTTCCTCTGACAGCATGCACTATTTGTACAATTCAGATAATTATACATCTGATAGTACACATTCCCTAAACTCCAATCTAAACTGAGTTCTTCTCATATATGACATGCATGAGTTAATTGTGAGTGAATCTTTAGTTTACTGTTTGATCACTGTAGGAAACACCACACTCCTAGACCTTCTACTAGTTCCTTCAACAGCTGGAACTAGTTTAACTGACTTTCGCTCAGTTAGACTGAATTAATTAATTACAACTCAAAATAAACTCAACCAAGGCTCATATAATGTATGAGACACTCTACATGACTCTATTTAGACCCTCAACTCAAATTAATTGAGCCAACTAAGTCAAATTAACTTAGTTAACATATACAAGTTGTCATAAGATGTGGAATTACAATTTTATTCCCAATTTAATTTAAGGACAAATTAAATCAGGATCATTCTTGATGTTATTTTTAACATTTCTTGTTGCTAGTTTCAACAGATTCCACTTTATGTCATTGTATTTATTTCATAGTTGAGCAAAGAATCTAAGCCTAGGAAGCTAGAGAGTATAACTGAGGGGGATAACAATTTGTAGCATCCTTATAGTTCATAGGTTCTAGGTAATGACACAAGGAGTACCTCTTCCTTTGTATTTCATGTTTCCATCAAGAGAAAAAGTAGCAGAGTGGCCTCACTTCTAGCTGCATTTTCTCTCGTATTCGTCCTAGGGTAAATCTTGTGTTTAATTGTGGATGGTGTGTGTGCATTTTTCTATTCTCTATTTTTCAAATTTTCAGCTACTTTACACATTTATCATAAAACCAATAATTAAATAATATAAGATAGGAAATTAATCTTCAGAGTAAATATTTCAAAATATTATAAAATCTTATGTGACTAACTATTTTAGTGGAATATCCATAGTTTACAAATCATTCCACTAATATTGAGTGAAAATATAGAAATTTAAGGTACTTTATTGAATTATTGCGGCTATTTATGTTTCTCCCTGATATTTGTTCAATATTTGCATCCTGTATTATAGAGAGTTTAGTACTCTTCAACTTTCTATCCTGTAGTAGCTTAGTTATTGTAGTTTTCATATATAATGTAGGGTACCTCTAAGATTGTAAAATCCAATGATTGAAGTTTGAAGTAAGATTATGGGTTTAAATAATGCATTTTTGTAATTTGGTATCCCAACACAATTTATTGCTATTATTAAAGAGGTTGCTGAAAAATACAATAACATATAATCTATGAGAATAAGATATGCACTATAGAAGGGTTCCTAGATTGAAGGTCAACATTTATCCTTTATAATATTACTACTAGATTATTTATTTATTTTTTAATCTAAGTATAAGTGATACATCATCAAGATAAATTAGAACATTTTTTTCCAAAACCATATATTTATAGTGTAGCTTAGGTAGTGGGAACAATTTGCATTTCAAGAAAAACAACTATTTGTAACAACCCTTTTTGTTGCACCCCATGCAACTGTCACTGTGCAAATTTGTTTTATTTAAAATTATGAAAATAATATAAATTGATGTTAATTGAAGGAGAGGGCATAGATTCAGAGCTCTAGGAGAGGAGATAGCTTGAGATGTTTCAAAACAGACCACACCCACTACATTTATTCCATTACCTATCACCCTGATGAATTGGTTGGCCTGTAAAGACAAACAATGAAGTTTGGACTAGCCAACCTAGGTAAAGGATAGAAACCATATTATCCATTCCTCGTGGATTAAGGGAAGAATAAAATGATAAGAATGATAAATAAAGGTCAACATGGAAACACAAGATGAAAACACAGGGAATAGAAAGAAAAGATAGATATAACACCATATAGAGAGAAAAAAAACTTGCGTGAGAGAAAAATCCAGAGCGTCTATGAAGAGGAAAGCCATCATTGATAGAGGAGGAACCTAGAAAGAGAATCTGCAGAGGAGGATCTATTAAAAAATGTAGTGGGAAGGTTATATTGGACTATACTATCCATAAGCTGGTACTTTGAGAATTTACAAACAACTAATTTCTTGTTAAATATGTTGATAAACCGCTTAGTTCTTATTGAATGGACTAATAAACCACTCGAGTCCTTGATGTAAGGTTAATAAACCACTTGATAGGGTACATTAGGGGAGTTCTAAGGTCTAAAATGGGCCTCCTAAGGAAATTATAAAATAATAGTGAAAATAATAAAATAAGATTTGATTACATCATCAAATTTTAGAGGGAAAAAAGAAAGAACTATTTTTTCAACTTATCTCCCTATGGGTTTACTCAAATTTTGAGCGGAAACACTTGTTTGATGTAAAATTTGATTCCTCATCCAAGGAGTACCCATGTTGCATACTTTCGATGGACCCTGCTACAAGAAAAATGAGAAATACATGAAAAACGTGATTGCAATCACGTTTTTTCATGTATTTCTCATTTTTCTTGTAGCAGGGTCCATCGAAAGTATGCAACATGGGTACTCCTTTGATGAGGAATTAAATATTGCATCCAACGAGTACTCCCACTCGAAATTTGAGTAAAGTTTTTGGGAGATAAGTTGAAAATATGAGTTGAAAAAGTAGATTTATTATTTTATTATTTTTTAATCTTTTTACTTTTTACTCCAAAAATGGTGAATCAGCCCCCATGGTTGACATCATCATATTGAATCCTATTGGCTCTTATAAAGTTTATTTTGGTTGTACATTTTTCTTAGGAGGCCCATTTTAGACCTCAAAATTCCCCTAATGAGTCAAGAGCAACTGTGGTGCTTGCTGGAAGAGGCGATAAACCACCTAGATAATGAGCTATAGGCTCTCATAGTTCTTTCCTTGAAAACACAACCGATAAACCACCTATATAGTGGATTAAGTATCCTAGAACTGATCAATTCCCCAGTTGTGCCTTGGGTGAAAGCCTATGATTAATATTAGAGAAGAGGAGAGTCATTGTGATGCTTATTGCCAAAGAACAGTTGATAAACCACCTATATGGTGGACCCCTTCTCTTGAGTGTTTGACTAAGACTTTGTGTGAATTTACTTAAGAAAATATCCCCTTAGACTTTGAATCTGGCTTGGGGGTGGTCAACTACATGAGAGATTATAGTGTCATTGGCCTATGGTTGAGTGGAGAGTTGAAGTCCCTCCTTCAGTTGCCAAGCATATTTAAACACACAGTTAAGTGTAACTTTATTTTGTATATTGTCTTATGGACTATGATGGTTCTTGTCAAATGTGAATGATGAAATATCTCGTGCATTTTAAATATAAATGATTTCCTAAGATGTGAAGATTACTATTATGCTCATGATTGGAATGATATACTATAGAATCATGGTTTTGATGCCTACTTGAATTACATTCTTTATTATTGTGTTCATAATGAATGGATAGTTATGTATTTTTATATAGTCATATGCACTCTTACATCATGTGATTGAATATATAGTTCAAACCACTCTTACACTTGTTACACTATTTGAGTCGAGCGTTTGGGACTCATACTTTCGGCCATAACTTCCAGGAGTAGGTGGTTCAAATCAAACCTATGTTAAACACCATCATCAAGTTCGATGACTTAGGTTGAGGCCTTTTAGTCGTGAATTTCCTTAAGACTTCAAGTTTTTGAGCATGAGTTAGGAGGTTGGCTTCCCATTCACATACATCACCTTGGATTTTCTCTTCTATATTATAAGCATATGTCATCAGTACCAGTAGGTGGTGAATATATAATCATTTGAATGTGAGCAAGGTTGACACTAAGTGAGCATTTTTCGAACCCTAACCCAACAAAACCATGTTGCATTGGATGGTCATTTGTCATTGACCATAATTAGTAAACTTAAGGGATAGTTGAATGTTGAGAAAGTTAGCCTAACGTTAGTTAACCATGAACTAAGAGGATAAGAGTCGGGTATGGGTGGAATCTAGAGCACAAGAACATGACCCACTGGTTACTGCTTGTTGTTGTGATCATTGTACAACATAATTCATGTGAACATGCTAATGGAGGCTAGCCAACTTTATTCACAGTTCCATTGTGGAACCTTACCACCACTTGCCACCCACAACCTCCTTCTCCTTTGTTTAACGCAGAACACCATAGATGGTGATAACCCCAAGCAGCATGACATGGACTTGACTAGTGGGACCCACCAATATGGCTTGTCAGAGTTATGTGGAGGTCACATGAGCACCACTTGGTCAACATGCTAATACATTGAAACTTTAAATGCGTGTAAATTTTGATCCATGGCACAAATTAGGATAAATTTTATATTGTCAGAAAGCTCTTGATGGGATGAACACAATAGCGGCATCAAAAGTTAATTTTGTAGACTTGCTAATATGAATTTTTTTCCTACCTCGTCTTCATGGAAAACCTTAAGGATCAGGTTAAATGTAAAGTAACACCTTCCTCAGCCAACGAATCCTTAAGGGAGTGGAAGGGAGGTGGTTACAAAGTGGTATCAGAGAAAAGGTTCAACACGATATCTTGGGGGATAAAGTTAGAGGCTCTAAATAAAGTGGTATGAAAGCAAAGGTTTAACACTATACCTTCGGGGATAAAGTTAGATGCTCTGATACAGAGTGGTTCAAAGAAAAGGTTCAACTCTGGACTTTTGGGGATAAAGATAGAGGATGTGATAGTGGTATCAGAGTAAAAGCTTAAACATTGGACCTATAGGGCTAGAGGAACACCCCATATATGAACAATCAAGTTGAATGGGCCTTAAAAGAAAACGTTTGGAGCTTTGATACATAGATTGATACTAGAGTGAAGGTTCAACACTGGACCATTGGGACGAAATTTGGAGCTCTGATATAGAGTGGTATCAATGAAATGTTTAAACACTAGACCTAAAGAGGCACACACATGAAGATGATAAAGATTAGTTTAATTGCTATATACAAATGTGTACTAAATTCATACCTACAACTAACAAGATTGTTGACTTGGTAGATTGTTGATATGTTATTAAGTTTCTAACATGCATACTAATATGGGATTTGAATGGAAAACTATTTTCAAATCAACATGCTTATTACAAATATGCCATGGTGATGGGAAAACATATTTAATTGTGTTTGAATTAGCTAACAATTATATGTGTGGAAGAAGAAGAAGAGAGAGAGAGAGAGAGAGAGAGAGAGAGAGAGAGAGAGAGAGAAATGTGGAAGGAGAAATCAAATGGTAGAGCACAACATGCCAAAATTCCTATCATCACCAGGAAGAGGAATTAGTGGGGAAAGGATTAGAGAAAAATTCCCTTGATTGGGTGGAGACCCTTGGGATTTTAAGATCTGAATTAAGAAGTTGCAAAGAAGATAATGAGAAGAACATCCTAGCACAAGAAATATAAGCATAAGTCAATGCAGTGATCTTGTATATTTTGTTAGATTTGCAAAGAAAGAAGCAACATGAGCTTTGTTCCAACTATCTAAGTAGGCATAAATAGAAGCAAAGTCCTTCTAAAATATGGAAGCAATGACTAGAATCCAATATAGTAAAGGGAAGAAAGTCAAGAAAGAGGCACAAACAAGCTAGTGAAGACACGGTAAGGGGATAAACCCCACTCAACATTCCAGAGAGAGAATTAAGTAGCCATAACTAGTTGTCCAGAACAGCAATCTAGAGACACTAGCAACAAAGGAGGAGCAAGAAGAACCCAATGCTAGAGGAGTTCAAGAAAGCTAGACCCCCTACCTTTGATGGAGAAATTAATATGGCTAAAGAGGTGAAGACATAGTTGTTGGCTTAAAGAAACATTTTAGAGTCCATGTGTACTATAAAAATATGAAGGCCAAAGTGGATATTTTCAGCTTAAAGGGTAAGGCTAACATATGGTGGGAAGATTTGAGAAATGTTAAGGACATTAGAGAAAAGGAAATATCATGGAGGAATGTTGAAAAGTATTTTTGTGAGATGTACATGTTTAAGAGGTGTTATGATAGTAAAGTTAAAGAGTTCCATGAACCTAAGCTAGATTGACTTACTGCGGATGAATACACCAACAAATTGTTAGAACTATTGAGGTATGTGTCATACAATAGGGGTGAGAAAGAGAATATTGAAAGGCACCTCTGTGGGTTACCAAAAGCTTTTCGAGACAAGATTGAGTTTGATGAGTCAAGAATCTTGAATGAAACAATCCAAAAGGATATGTATTCATGATCAATCCGAGCATAAGGCTAAATTTCACTCATACTTGAAGAGGAATGACAAACAATTTTAAGGGGAAATGAAATAAATCCTTAGGATATAGGCAAGAAGGAAAAGTTGTAAGGTTCCCTCCTACCAAGGGTGAATTCTAGCATAATTTTGTTGCTACCAATAGAGATCAACCTACTAGTTTAGTCAGAGAAAAAGACACAAAGTTTAAGAGAGGAACCCTCCAGTGTTGGACATGTGGAGAGAAGCACCTATAGAAAGACTATCCTCACCAACAACAAAGAAGAAAAAGGTTTTATATGTTCTAAGAGGCATTGACGGTGAATGATGTGGCCGAAAGTGTGCCTCGAATTTATGTGACATTGGAAAATAGGAAAGTAGATCATTAAGTATCAGTGATCGAAATGGAAGGTATTGTTCTCAACCAACCTATTTCAATTTTAATTGACCAAGGTTCTAATTTTAACTATATTAGCTCGAAGATCATAAAGAAGTGTGCACTATAAATGAATATTCATGAAAAACCATGATTGGTCTAGTTATACATAGGGCCTAAAAATAAGGTGATGGACTTAATGGAATCATATCCCATGGAGCTAAGTGGCATATCCACTACAACCACCCTCAACCTCTTAACATTGGGTTCGTATGATGTCCTAATTGGCATGAATTGGTTGGCGGCCCATAAGACTAAGGTAAATTGCTACATAAAATCATTGGAACGCCTCAACAATGAAGGTGAGGAAATAGTGCTTCAATGAATGAGAAATCTTGTCTCTTTTAGGAAAATATTAGTGTTGCAAGTGAAAATATACAACATAAAAGTGGGTGCCCTATTTGTGGTTTAGGTGACTAGCAAGTTGAAGAGTGGTGAGATCATAATGGAAGCTCACCTGGTCTTAAAGAAGTAAAACGATGTGTTTCTTGAGAAAATTCTAGGACTTCCACCCAGGAGAGAAATTGATTTCTCCCTTTAGTTGCTTCTTGGACCAATGCTAGTCTCAAAAGCCCCATATCATATGAGAATAACAGAGCTATTAGAGCTGAAATTGCAACTGAAGGAAATTTTGGATAGGGATATATTAGGTCCAATGTGTCGCCCTGGGGTACCCCAACGCTATTTGTAAAGAATAAGGATGGAATATTGTGGTTGTACATTTATTTTCGACAGTTGAATAAAGCCACTGTGAAGAAAAAAGTACCTGCTTCTTAGAATTGATGACTTTTTTTTTTATCAACTAAGAGATGTTGTGGTGTTCCCAAAAATAGATCTAAGGTCAAGCTATCATCAGATTCAAACTAAGGATGAATATTCCACAAGAAATATTTTAGGACAAGATATGGATGTTATGCATTTGTGGTGGTGCCATTTGGGCTTACAAATTCCCCAACCACATTTATGTGTTTTATGAATAATGTGCTCAACTTGTATTTGGATGAGTTCATATTGGTGTTTATGGATGAAATTCTAGTTTATTCAAATACCATAAAGGAACATGAAGAACATTTGAAAGAACTATTGCAGTTGTTGAGAGATCACAAGTTCTATGTTAAGCTTAGCAAATGTGATTTCTTCCAATCACAAGTTCAATAATTGGGACATGTCATTCTTGGATCCTTAGAAGATTAAGGCAATCATGGAATTGACCACTCCCCATAATGTCACATAAGTTAGATATTTTAAAGGATTGTATGGATAATATAGGTGATCCATTCGATATTTTTCAGATTGGGCATCCAATCATAGCCCTGCAAAATAAAGAAGTTAATTTTCAATGGGCATTAGAGTGCACAACTAGATTTAAATGGCCTAAGAAATTGCTCACATGTGCACCTATTTTGCAGATAGTAGACCCATAAAAGGACTTATTGGTTTGAATAGATTCCTGTAAGGAAGGAATAGGTGGATTCCTTATGCAAGAAGGACACATGGTCTATTATGAGTCAAGAAAATTAATTGAACATGAGAAGAACCATGTCACTCATGACTTGGAGCTTGGAATGATAGTGCACACATTGAAATTGTGGAGGCACTACTTTATTGGAAGGAAGCTTGTGTTAATGTCAAATCATGGAGGGTTGAGATACTTGTTTGACCAGCCCAAGCTAAATGCAAGATAAGTCAAATGGTTGGCTTTGATCAACGAGTTTAAATTTTAGATAAAACATAATAAGGGCAAGGAGAACAAGGCAGTAGTTGCACTCAGTAGAAGTTTACAAGTGGTTTGCTTAGCATCCATGAGCACTTGTGAATATAATATTGAGGAAAAGATAAAGGAGGCATTGATACAAGATGAGCACTCTTAATAGGTGAAGGATTGCTTATAGAAGGAGTTGGATGGGCCATTGAATAAGAATTATACACTCACTGAGAATGGAATGTTGAAGTTCAATGATAGATGGTTTTTACCTCTTATGGGCGACTTGAAGAAGGTAATCTTGGATGAGTTTCACAAAAGACCTTACCCAGGGCATCCTGGTTATCAGGAAATGATAACAACGATGAATAAAATGAATTATTGTCTAGGAATAAAAAAGGAATTTTCCTAATACATTACTAAGTGCCTGGAATGTTAACAAGATAAAGTGGAATTCATATACCGAAGAAGATTGCTACAACCAATCCCCATTCCTGAGTGATAGTGGAAATTCATATCTATGGACTTCAGAATAGGGTTTCCAAAAACATCTTGGTAGCAAGATGTTATAATGATGGTAGTGGAAAAATGGAGAAATGAAGATTACTTTATAGTTGTCAAGTCCACTCACAAGGATATTGACATAGCTCATATTTTTATGAAGGAAATATTCAAATTGCATAGCATACCTAAGAAGAACATTTTAGACCAAGATGCCAACTTTACTTCCAATTTTTGGAATGCATTGTTTATTAGTATGGAACTTAGCTAGTCTTTTAGTATATCATATCATCCTCAGAATAATGGAAAAACGATAGAGTGAACAAAGCTTTAGAAGACATGTTGAAGATGTATGTCATGCATCAACTAAAGAGGTGGGAATAATTCCTACCCTTAGTTGAATTTTCCTACAAAAATGGGTATTAAGAGTCAATGAAAATGATCCATTTCAAGGTATTATATGGCAGAAAATGTAACAACCCCATTAGCTAGGATGATCTAGTGAACAAGGTGGTTCTTAGATATGATATGCTAAAGGAAATGGAAAAGTAGGTAATTAATATCAAGAAAAAATTAAAGATAGCCCAGGGTGGGAAAAATATTTATGCAGACCAAAAGAGAATGCACAAGGAATTCCAAGTGGGAGAGAATGTATATCTCTGCATCAAACCAAGAAAGAGATCACTAAAAGTGGGATCTTGTGCTAAGTTGACACCCCGATTTTGTGGATCGTTTCAGATTTTGGAAAGAGTGGGGCTAGAGGTTACGTAGATTGGCCTTATTACCCACAATCAAAGCACATGATGTTTTTCACATTTATTTGCTTAATAATTATATATGTGACACTAATCATATTGTTGATTGGTTTGTGACATAGGTGGAACCCAAGGGAGAGTTCCAACCAAAACAACTTTGCATCATGGACCAGAGGCATATCATGCTATAGAATTGAGTAATATAGTAGGTTAAGTTGCAATGGAAGTACTTTGGACCAGTTGAAGCAACTCGAGAATGGAAGATCAAATGAGGGTATCTTACCCATTTTTTTATTTTGTAAATAAATGTAATAATTGTAAATATAAAGCTTAGTGGTTAATTTTGCATTCTATTTATAGAACACCAAGGATGATGTTCCCTTAAGGGGGTGGGGTTTGTATCTTATCCATTTCAAGGTATTATACGGAAAAAAATCTAACACCGACTTTAGTTGAGATGATCTAGTGAACAAGGTGATTCTTAGATATGATATGCTAAAGGAAATGGAAAAGTGGGTAATTAAAATCAAGAAAAAAATGAAAGATAACCCAGGATGGGCAAAAGATTTATGCATACCAAAAGAGAATGCACGAGGAATTCCAAGTGGGAGAGCATGTATATCTCTGCATCAAACCAAGAAAGAGATCACTAAAAGTGGGATCTTGTGCTAAGTTGGCACCCTGATTTTGTGGACCATTTCAAATTTTGTAAAGAGTGAGGCTAGAGGTTATGTAGATTGGCCTTATTACCCACAATCAAAGCACATGATGTTTTTCACATTCTTTGCTTAAGAATTCTATATGTGACACTAATCATATTGTTGATTGGTTTGTGACATAGGTGGAACCCAAGGGAGAGTTCTAGCCAGAACCACTTTTCTTCCTGGACCAAAGGCATATCATGCTCTAGAATTGAGTAATATAGTAGGTTAAGTTTCAATGGAAGTACTTTGGACTAATTGAAGCAACCTGGGAATGGAAGATCAAATGAGGGTATCTTACGAATTTTTATTTATTGTGTAAATTAATGTAATAATTGTAAATATAAATCTTAGTGGTTAATTTCGCGTTCTATTTATAGAACACCAAGGATGATGTTAAGGGGGTGGGGTTTGTACCAACCCTTTATGTTGCACCCCTTGTAAATTTCAATGTGAAAATTTATTTTATGTAATGTGATGAAAATAAATTAAATTGATGCTAGATGAAGGAGGGGACATGGATTCAGAGTTCTAGGGGAGGAGGTTGCTTCTGATGTATAAAAAACAAGCCACACCCTCCGCATTTATTCCATTACCCATCAACTTGATGAATTGAATGGCCTGCATAGATAAGAAATGAAGTTTGGAGTGGGTAGCCTGGTTGAAGGACAAAGCCCATACTATTCCTTCCTTATGGATCTAGAGAAGAATGGCATGCTTGGAAGGAAAATGAAAAGGTCAACAAGGAAACAAGGGAAGACAACACAAGGAATAGAATTAAAAGGTAGAGAGAACAACAAACAAAGGGAAAAAAAGGCCCAAGTGAGGGAAAAGTTGGGAGTGCCTATGAAGAGGACAATCATCATTAAAAAATAAGAAACCTGGAAAGAGACCCTACAAAGGAGGAGATGTTGAAAAAATTAATGAAAAGATTATATTAGGTTGAATTGTCCGTGAGCTAGTGCTTTGAGAATTAAGGTGTCATCCCCAGTGTTATGGTGAGAAGACATGTATGATGTTTAAAAACTTAATTAGCCACTGGGATGCTCAGTCGAGAATTGAACCAATTAAGACTTTCTAAGTAAACAGATAAAGCACTAAGGTTTTGCTCAATAATTTAATAAACCACTTAGTTCTTGTTGAATGGGCTAATAAACCACTTGGGTGCTTGTTGTAAGGTTGATAAACCACTTGATAGGGTAAACTTAGCCACTATGATGCTTTATGGAAGTGTTGATAAACCACCTGGACAATGTACTCTATAGTATTTTCCTTGAGAGCAAAACTATTAAACCACCCATATAGTATATTTAGTCTCTTGGAACTGAGAAATACCCCATTGAGCCTTGGGGAAAGCCCTATGATTCATTTTAGATAAGAGGAGAGTTATTATGGTGCTTACTGCCTAAGAGTAGTTAATAAACCATCTGGAAAGTGGACCCCTTATCTTGAGTGTTTGACTAAGCTTTGTTGTGAATTTCCTTGAACAAATATCCCCTAAGACTCTAAATCTAGCTCAGGGATGATTAGCTACATGACATATTACAATGTAGCTAGCCTATGGTTGGGTGGAGAGTTGAATTCCCTCCTTTAGTTTCCATCCATATTTAAACACACAGATAAGTGTAGCTTGCTTGTGTATATTGTCTTATGGACTATGATGATTCTTGTCAAGTGGGAATGATGCAATATCTCTTATGTTTTAAATATAAATGGTTGCTCGAGCTATGAAGCTCATTGTTATGCTCATGATTGCAATGGTATCCTATAAAATCATGGTTTCAGTATCTAATGGAACTACATTGTCTATTATTATGATAATGATGAATGTATAGTTATTGATTTATGTATACTCAGATGCACTATGATACCATGTGATTTAATATATAGTTGAAACCACTCCTGCATTGGTTACTCTATTTGAATCAAGAGTTTGGGCCCCAAAATTTGGGCCATAGCTTCTAGGATCAAATGGTTCGGGCCACCCCTATGCAAAACACCATAGTTTGATGGCTTGAGCTTCATGCCTTTGAGCCATGAATTTCCTTAAGACTTAAAATTGTCGAGCATGGGAAAGGTGGTTGCCTTCTGATTCATAGACATTACCTTGGATCTTTCCTTCTATATTATAAGTATATGTCAACAATACTAGCAAGCAACAGAGATAAACTCATTTGAATGTGGGTGAGACTAACATTGAACGAGTGTTGGTGGAACCTTGACCTAATAAAACCATATGACATGGGTTGGTCATCAGCCACCAGCCATGGTTGGTAAGCTTAAGGGATATTCAAAGGTTGATACACTTATCTAAACACTAGTTAACAATGAATGGAAAGGTTAAGAGTGGAACCCGAGAAAAATCTAGAGTGTCGGAATGTTGCCCACAACTCATCGCTTATCGCCTGCTACTACGATCATTGCACATCATAATACATATGAGGGCGTTATTGGAGGTAAGCTAATCAGAGCCATGGTTTTGTCGTTGAACCTTACCACTACTTTTCGCCCATAACCTCCTTCTCCTTTTTTTAACATCGAACATTGCGAGCAACGATAACCCCAAGTGACATGACATGTACCTGACTAGTGGAAACCACCAAGATGACCCATAAAAGTTGTGAGGAGGTCACATGGGTGCCACGTGGTTAACATGTTGACATGGCCTCTTTTAATAGGTCGAAACTTTAAATGAGTGTAACTTTTGATCCGGGTTTCAGATCAGGATAAATTTGAAATCTATTGACGAGATAAACATAATGATGGTATCATAAGTTAGTCTTGTAGGCTTTCAAAAACAAGGTTTTTGCTAACCCCATCTTCATAACAGACCTTGGAGATTGAGCTAAACAATAAGTAACTGTAGAAATTCCTTGTAGATTCAAACTGCTTATAATTGACTAAAATAATAGACTTGAATCTACTCTCTTGATCATCAGAAACAATTAAGCGATCGTGAAATCAGAAGCATATAAGAGAAAGAATTTAATCAACACATTACACAATGATTTCCTGGGGAAAGCCACAAATAAAAATCCCTCTTATCTGTATACTGCATTAGTCAGAAAATATGAAAATATTACAATGTTTTTCTCAAGCCCGAGCAACCTCTGCACTATCTCTATATGTCTCATTGCTTCCTAGACAAGCCCAAGCCAATACTTAACCAAATTTTGGCTTGCCCAAGTCCCTATTTCCTTGCGTCGTTTCCTTGGGAATTAACCCCCTATTTTAGGAAATTTAGTTCAAATACAACAATTCATGGAAGAGTTTGCTTGGCATTTTAAGCTAAGGAAAGAAAGATCATTTGTTGTAGGAGTCGCCAAAAATATATTTCACTCCCAAACATAAGAAACACTAAAAAATATTGAAGCATCTCATTCTTTGAACATTAGGGTAAAAGAAGGAGAAGCCCATCCAATGATTTTTCAATTTCACATTTATGAATTAAAGGAAGAAATAATGATGCAAAAACATTAATCCCTTTTGTCCTCCCCCACTTCAATGGATTTATCACACAAAATCATTATGCATTCCTATTTTGTGTTTGAAGTTTCCTATATAACTTATGATTATAAAACCAATGCTAAAATGAAAAGGCTATGGTTGTGTACTTTAGGAAACAATGCTTATATTGGTTTATGATTATAAAACCAATGCTCAAATGGTAAGGCTATGCTTGTGTACTTTGAAGGAAGCAATGATTATGTTGGTTTATGAGTATTCATGAAAATAGCATCAATACTTAAGAAAAGATGGAGCAAGTCTTAATAAAACATATATAGATTATTGCCAAGTTAGAAATACTATAGATGAGATCTGTAAGAGGACCCAAAGAGGAAAAATGGTTTTAGTTTATCTATAAAAGTTTTAGCCATTCCAAATTGGAATCAAGATCCTCAATTTACTACTCCTAGGAAATGTTAGAGAAGTGATAAAGATACTAATTGTGAAATAACATTTCACAACTTTTTTACCGAGAGATAAATAAAGTCTTCAAAAACTATTCAAGAGCTACTAAGAAAAACTAAATGTTATAGAGCAACTACTACATAATTCTCAAAAGAAGCAACAACAACAATAAGTGTAATTTTTGTCTTATCAATCCCAATTTAAATTACTTAAACTTATTAAAAAAAATTCATGATAAAAATCTAATTATAATCTACCATTAAATTAAATAATAAATTTAATGAATATAAATATTTAATTTCAAGATTTTTATATAATTCCTTGAAATTTTCCAAATCATTTATAAAATATCATTTCTTTAACAATTTATTCCCTAACTTCTTTAAACAATAAGAAAAATTTCATGATAGAAATATAATCATAATTTAGTAAAAATATAATTGTAACTTAGTAAATGAATAAAAATATTTTAATTTCATTATTTTTATATAATTCCTTGAAGCTTTCTGAACCATTTATAGACTTTTGACAGTTCATCCCTTGACTTCTTTAAAAAAAGGGAGAAAATGTTCTAATAATCTCATATCATCCTCAATATGGCATAACTTATGCATAGAAATTTAAGTGTTATACACAATTAGGTGTGTCAATTCGGTTGACAAAGGTTATTTGGTTTTATAACATTATGCCACTAACTATCCTCGAAGGTGCAATGTCTTGTTGATGTAAAGATGTTGCAACCCTATTGATGGATATTTGATTATAATTATTACAAACTTCCAACCTGGTAGATGAGAATTTATTTTATTCAAAGTCAAAATTAATTTATTTAAAAATTAAAATAGATTTACAATAAAATATTCCCATTTAAGTTGATTCGATACCATTCCAATTTAGTTTCCACTGCACCAAAAATTGACTCGAATCCAACCACTCATTCGATATTGTTAACCTATGAACACTTATCGGGTGGCAACCAGCCATTTCTCATCCGATATTGTCAACGTGGGAAAACTTAAACCCTTATCACGCCGCAACCAGCCAAATTAAAACATGGGGTCGCGGGGAAGCTTAAAACGTGGGAAACTTCAACACTTACGTACAAAGACTAAACTCTTTCAAATCAAAATATGGCGTCGCTGTCATATAATCAGATTCGGTCGCAACGAACCATTATATATCAATGTAAACATGTGGAGTAGGGAGCGGGTCACAGGTCACAGTCAGTCGGTCAGAAACAGAATCCCTGGTTCTGCACCGCCGAACTTATCTCAATTGCAGGTTGCTTAGAATTTAAATGAAGAAACCTACAACTTCAATGTTTCAGAAAAGTTCCAGAGAATTCCATAATGTTGGCTCACTTTGCAACCTTTACAAAATGGTCCAAAGACTGATGAATTCCATAATGTTGGCCCACTTTGCAACCTTTACAAAATGGTCAATGGAAAATAGCTCACAGAGCAATGAATTTTGCTAGAGAAAACTTAGGTACTCACCTCATTTTTTATTTTTTTTGGTAGTGTATGCAGTTATTTTTCACTGGCTCGTGAGTTATTTTCCACGGGTCACTATCATTCTACAACAAATCATTATATAATATAAATATTTCTTTTACTTTTTTTATGACATATTTTTGTGTAAAATTATACACTATCATTCTCTTCTACTCTACCTCGAACCAATTTTTAACTTAAAATAAATTAATCATTTTTCTGATTTATTTTTAGTTTAAAATATATAAAGTAGGCCCCATTGAATGCTTTTTGCTACTAAGAACTATGTATAATTTTTTGAACAAGACTTACAATCATGTACTTTTAATCTTTAACAATTAATTTTAATCTGTTAACAGTGCTCGACCCGCCAACATGTCAAGGGATCTCCTCGGTAAGAAGTCCCAATTAGAGCTCAAACCATTTGGTGTAGGAGTCCCAGCAGTGGGTCGTACAGTAATGCCTTGACCGCGATTTCACACAGAGGCAAGTAAGATGTCCCTGTTGGTAGCAAGGGTGTGACAGCTGCAGTAAGTCAAGGAAGGTGCATGAGAGGTTCTAACACACTGAGAGTGAGGTGAGTGCGCCCCTTGGAACCCTGTAATAGTAAGCAGCTTGGAAGGGAACACACGAGCGAAAATGCCTCACAGCATGGAAGGCAAGTTAGTGAGAAATCCAAAGTGATGGTTAAACCAACAACACATTTAAGAAAGATCCATACATACTTATACAAAATAGTTCATACATGCATGCGTAAGCAAACAAATAAATATGTCATTCAGAGTAAACAAAATAGCTGAAATACAATACAACATATGCATGAAACGTGTTGGCTCTATTATATTAAGAAGTGTAAGTTCTAGTCATACAATACATACATGTCCAACTACTAGTTCCGATAGCGGAATGTTACAGCGACAACTGCCTGCTCCTCCAAAGAGATATACTAGCTCTGCGCAGTGGAGAAGCCAAGGCGTGTTACAATAATGCCCAAGCTTTCTCTAAGATACTCCTATCGAAGCTTGGCTGACCAAAAGCCTTTACAATGAGTTATGAGGGACTATTTATAACAAAGGGTGGGGTGGCCCTTGACATTCCCCTTTGTGACAGTTCATTTACCCTCATGAATCTTCATCTACTCAACTGTTACATCCAACTATCGACACTTAAACTTACACTTGACAAGACATTAGATTACAATGCACATATACCCATGTGAGACAAAATGGCTTGAGCAAGCCATGCAAGACATCACTATGACTCGGACAATAGTTGGAAGACCAACTCTTCAACATCCTCACGGTGGTCAACAATAGCGAACTGATGCCAAGATCGGTAGTCCACAATGGTGTCTGTGTACTCTAAGGTGACATCTTTCTGGAACTTGACTCTTGCCTCCATAGCATCCGGGTACACTACTCGAGCTCCTCTGTCCAACTCGTCTGATAGCATGCACATCTTTGTCTTTAGCACGGTCATACCAACAACATACTTGTGCATGTTATCTGCACTGATGGACAAGTTTGGGTTGGTGGCTATGCACATCAACTCGTCGAAGTACAAGTCAAGCTCTAGTTGGACCTGTGCCTTTGTCTTCGCCTACGTGAGAGTCCGATGGGATTGCATGTGCGCACACAACAACATCCATACTCTTGAATACACGTGCATGAGAAGCCTGTAGACTAGAGATGAGCTGGGGGAGCTCTTCATAGTTCTGGATTTGACTCCGGATGCATGCCTTCAAATCGACCGCTCCCTTGTAATCAACAACAGGGCTCCCTTGTATCTCATCATCCATGTTTGCATGTAATCAACAACAACATGCACATTCAGCAAGATACGTGCTCTTCTAGCACATCGCTGCTGCCATCCATTGAGATGGATGACTACGTTATGCATGGTACCAAACTTGGAATACAACGCCCGCATGACTATGTCAAGGGACAATACTTCATCCAATATTGCCTTCTTCAATTCTTCTCGAGCAGACATTGTAACCAACTCTCCTCCCTGCTTGGTTGTCTCTAGCTCCTTAGCCATTCGCTTGTTCTGAGCTATCAGGAAGCGAACACTCGAGCTAGTGGCTTCGACACACACTCGGGTAGCATCAACCAATGTTGCTGGATGTTTGTGCATGTCAGACACAATCACTTGTTCCTCGAAACTGTGCAGGAGATGTATGATCATCCAGAGTTGACACTCTGCGAGATTGCACAACTCTATGTTGAGACTCGTCGAATGAGATGTTGTGCATCTCTCCTTCCAGCTGATCTCCAAGGATCTCAGTGTCTCCTTGGTCACTTGGGACTTGCTCATCTTCTAGATGCGGTGAAGCTGGTGGGTCGACCTCTTGGTGGTGAGGCATGAGTTCGATGTCTTTCTCTAACTCCTACCGCTCCATATCTGTATCCATTTGTTCAAGTGCTCACTCTATCTCCTGAGCGAGGTCCTGCTCCTACGATGGTTCAACCTGTTTGCCTGATGTTAGCTATTTTGATGAGTCTACTACCTATACGGATACATTTTCATCTGTCTGCACAAATTGTGCCCCCTATTGTACATGTTCTTGTTGTGCTTCCTTCCTTTGTTTGCACAACTCTTGTTCCTTCTAGAGTTTCTCCTTCAACTCATGCAACTCCTTCTCCGTTTCCTCCATTCTCCATTTCTCTCTCTGCCTTTGCGTGTTTCGCTTGTCGCGTTGTTTCCTTTTTGCCTCTATTGATATAGTTGCTTTCTCCAAAAGTGGATCTGTTCGAAACTTGCAGCTTTGCTCTTCCTCCATGCGGTCGACAATCTTCCTCTTGGCCTTGCCACGCATTGTATGTTTACTTCTGTTATTGTTGTTGCTGCTTCTAGTGCACTCCGAGAAGCCGACCGGTTCATTGAGTCTGGAGGAGTTGTAACAATATCTCCATGGGTCCTCCTCTACCTAATGACATGCCTCGTGGATCCAGTTGAATTGTACTCTCACGCAATGATCTTTCAGAAGACAATGAGAGTCATACGGATTGTAACTTCGGAGGTCAAATGGATACTTCTTCCTCTGCTCTGCTTTGACATCCACATGCTTGAAACTATGTATCTCATATAACCTGATCTGCAACGGAAGAGTGGGCCAAGGTGCCTTCTTCTTCTGGTGCAACCTAGCTGTCAATCCTGCTAAAATGTGATATGCTACTTCCTGCATGACGAGTATGTCCAAGGCAAATTTTGGTAGAACATGCAGAGGCTTCTCTGCGTTGTACATTAATATGAAGGTGTTGCACGGTGAGGCATACCTGTGATCTATGTCTATCAGTGCCTCCATTTATGCCTTCGACATGCAAGGTGGATCCTGTTCGAATATCATCTTGTAAACCAGGGTGACAAAATGATAAAACAACGGTATGATAACTCCTATGAAGCTGCATTCAGACAACATCTTACAGTAAGTGTTCACAATAGTCTTTGCCGGTGTCCATGCCCACTTCAAGCTTGGGAACTCCTTTCCGGCATAGATTGCATCCAAGATGTAGGCGGACATGTAGATCTCTACTTGCATACCTTTGGGCGGTTGTCGAGCCCTTGTGACCTGTTCCTTCAACTTATGAGCCAACATGCCGGAATAGTTGCATGCTTTGCCTTCTCTGATAAGTTGGTCCAACTCGATCACCCAACTCTGTAGGAAAGTTTTTGCGCTTTCTTGGGCATACAATCGACATGCAAAGATGACCAAGTATTGATACGCCTTCTGAAGTATCTTTGTCTTGTAGATCTAGTTGGGTGTCATCTTGAATTTAGTTGGCTCCTTTACCCAATTCTTCAAAATGTCTCTAGAGTTGGCATTGCTGTTGGGTAAGCTAAAGGGTGTCTCCATGATGATCACGGGCTCCAGCATCTGATACATCTCATCATAATCCTGTGTCCTAAAGGTAGCAATCTCTGTCCCGCTGACACTGCTCAATGTCATCATCTCATGATCAGTGTGCGAGACAATCCAATGTATAATGTCCGCACATGGGAACGCGGGGTATCTGCATGCAACCCGGTACAAGCCGGACTTGTGAATGTTCACATATACTTGGCGGTCTTCGAGGTCTTCCCCAAATGTGTTCACAAATGCATCATTGAAATATTTCCATTTCACCTTGATGTCGTTGTCTACGGTTAGCTTGGTATCTTCATAGATCGACAGAATTGTAGACACTCGCTCAACTGCTGCTCTAGTTGCACTTATGTCATTGTCCTTTGATTCTGCTCTCTTGGAGGCCATTGATCCTAAACTGCTAAGAGGTGGACAAACACCTGCTAGATCCGGAGACACAATGACATGCATGGCAAGAAATCTGTCAGCGAAAACCAAAGCAAATTGGAGGAACGACATGCAACATACCTGGGAATTCACTGGCAAAGATTGTGAAATTTATTTTGGGAGGTTGGCTGACTAGCTGCCAGAACTATGCAAAAGGTAGTCTGGGCTGTCTGGGGAGGTTGGCTAGCTATTGGATTTGTGCAATGTGCAATCCAGGCTAGCCTGCTGGCTGTTGGAATTGCACAATGCGCAATTTCAGCTGGCAGTGGTTACAGGCCCAATGACTGCATTGCACAATTTTCTGGGCCAACAATCACTGTCCCTCAGAATTGTGCAATGCAAGACTAGAGGACATTTCCTGGGTAGAAATGCACATTTCTTGAGAGGAAGACAGAGCCTTCCCTCTCAGGATTGCGCAATGTTGTCTTGGTGAGGCAGAGTTTGGGCGAAGGCTTCCCAGAGCCGCCGACGAGCAACTGAAAGCAAATGTGATAGTGAATGCATGGTGATACTCAGTGTAAGCAGGAGTGAATGAAATATTCAGAGAACGCGACATCATGCATGTGGGTGAAGCGAGTCGCTAAATCGGCAACCGTTCGTGCAAAACAGTTTCATTCATGCAACAACAGTGAGATGCTAACGAAAACTGAAACGATGCTAGTAAAATCTAGTATGCATATAAACGATAGCAAGCGTTCACAGAAATCAAGCAAATAACACTCACACAAGCAAAAACACAAAAAGCGACAAAAATGATGCAAAAGACAAGTTAAGACCACTTACCCATGAATAGTTGAGCTAGATGTGTCGAAGAGTTATGGATGTGTTGTGGGATGTCAGAGTTCCAAGATCGATGTGAATGAGTGAGCTCTAAAGCGTCGAATAAATAAGTTTGAGGCTCATGACACACATGCCACAAATCTAGGAAAAAGCGACACTTGGAGGAAAGATTCTAAAACGATCTTTGCATGTAACCTCCGGCTGCTAAAACTAGGTCCCTAAAATCTAGGGATGCTTTTTGCATGTTGATTTTTCTATTCCAGGAAAAAGTAGCCCATGCATGCAAGTCAATTTTTTTTGGTCTCGGGTGGAACCGGTCAACTCAACTACACATGCAACAGTCTGCTCAGCTAGGAGGAAAAAATGCACATTTCTGGGAGGGAGCTGGGTTGGTTGCCCAGGAGATTTGTGCAATTTCTGGGTAGAGAAACTGACTGCTGCCCAAGATTTCACAATTCCTGGGCTGAGTAGCCCTGCTGGGAGGAATTGCGCAATTTTCTCAGTGAAGCTTGACTAGCAGATTTGCGCAATTCTAGAGCCCAGCAGGCTGCCAGACAGAATTGTGCAATTTCTGGAGGGAAGGCTGGTTTCCCTCCAGAATTGCGCAATTTCTTGAGGGAGCTACTCAGCCTGCAGCTGGACCAAGTCCGGAGAAACAACCTATGAGGGGAATGCAACAAGCTTTGATGGACAGGTTGTCATTCTACAAGAAAATCACTGAATCTTGTGTACTTGACGAAGCAAGGCATGGTACTGTGAAAGGTTGGTAGGGAGGCTCCAAAACAAAACTAAGACAAAATTTTGGAGGGTGGTTGTAGCCACTACAACATAATCTTAATTTGATTTTGAATTTGGCTATTGAAATTTTGATATAAAATATATATTTTAGAAGATAACATATATTATCATTATTAATTATAAAGGAATAATAAGATTTAGGGTTCAATAAGTTATTTGTGTGTTATGACATTTTTGTTTTTTATGATAAATATGTGAAATTTTTTAATATAATTGTATTATTGAAAGGTAATTTTTTATTCAAAATTTTATTGGTGAAGGGTTTATTTATTATCAAAACATTATTATTGAAGGGTGAAATTTTAAACATAATGTTTCTAGACCAAAAGTATAAATATCCAAAACATAAAAAAAAGTGTGTGATGAGTAAAGAGGAATCCAAATTCCAACCCTATCAATGCTATCAACATAAGGATTGATGAGCGAGATTATGAGCATCCCCCTGCTATGGTATTACGGATGACCATCACATAGATATCCATGGATCATCCCGCCCTAGATCATCCCTAAAGACGAAGTCTCTTTCATTTGAAATTTGAAAGTCCCAGGTATTCAAAATTTGAAAGTCATTCATGATCCCTTCCCCATGAGTGCCAAGATGGGAAAAGGCTACAGATGAAGGGGACAAAATATTATCGACTCATCATCCTACTTCGAGCTTTGCAATGACAAAGATGAAAAGAAGATACTCTGGACAACGACAAAGATTATCAAATCTCCCAACCCTGCAAAAGATGAGAAGACGAAATATGCAAGTTGTGGGAGCTTAATGAAAGGCTTGTTAAAGATATCAATACCTCACGACAAGATTTTAAGGCTTGTTTCTTACACAAGGTAGGGGAAATGGAATCAAATATTCATATTCTTCAAGAGGTGTTTCTTTCACAAGGTAACGAAAATGGAATGACAGATTCATATTTTTCAATAGGCCTCAACAAATTTCGAGTCCAAGATAGATAATCATCAATTCATACAATAAGTTAAAATTGGGGAACAACGGAGTGACCATTTGATGGAAATTGATAAGGAATTACAACAACAACTAGTAAAGAGAGATGAGGAATACAACACTGAGATTTCTAAAGATGGGCAACAATTGCAAGAAGCTAAGGAGAGATCCACAAGAGAAATTTCTGAGAAAAAACAGGGAAGTGTTTTCTAATAACAAACTTTGGAAACTAGTGTTTCGTAGTTAACAAATAAAATTAATGTAATGTTTGGCTAATTTGAGGCGACATGTAAAGCTTGGGAACTGTAGAATGATAGAGTTTTCTTAAAGATTGTAGCAAAACGAAAGGAGACTGAGGATATCACTGAAATTAGATTAATTGAATAAAAATCACGGAAGATGGATAAAGGAGAACCTTTTGTCTTCATTAGGCAGGACATATAAGAATTTTTGCATTGAACCAAAGGGTTTTATTTGAAAAGATTGAGTTGGAATTTCAATTGAATGAATCCAAGGAGAGGACAGGGGAATTACTTGAAAATTTTGAAGATGACAAACATTTGTGGGATTCCGAAAAGAAAAAATTGCAAGGCAATTCTGTAGAGATGCGAATGAAGAATAATTCTAAGGGTATTGAAGGCGGATTGCTCTGTTAGAAAAATAGAGTGTCGAGTGCTCAAGTAGAGTCTTCAAAGGCTCATTTGATTGAGAATATCATGAGAATAGATCAAATTCAGGGTGAAAGGGTTCAAAATGAGAGGGTTCTACAACAATATGGAACATACAAAAGTTGATTTGGAATCCATCTTGAATGATTCCAAGGGAAAGACTCTGGATCTGCTTAGAAAAATTGGAGACAAGCAATTATGGGTTGCTGAAAAGAATAATTGGGAAGGTACCGTC
This sequence comes from Pinus tabuliformis, assembly GCA_031772625.1. Classification (NCBI taxonomy): domain Eukaryota; kingdom Viridiplantae; phylum Streptophyta; class Pinopsida; order Pinales; family Pinaceae; genus Pinus; species Pinus tabuliformis. Next base: position 653,781,147 of record CM062818.1, on the reverse strand, counting down.
GCAGAGCTAAGAGAAAAACATTAGTCAAGCTTGTGTAATGGGATTACTAACCCAAAAGAATAGAGAGCTAACCGTTGACGCAGAACTCATTAAGTTCCAGGTGAATGAATCCTAGAAGAGTAGTTTGGAATTACAAAGGAAAAATGAAGATGAGTGGCATTTGTGGGATAAGAAAAGGAGTAATTTAAGAAGTACTCTTACAGAGACGAAAAAATACATGAATATTTGATGTTACAATGGTCTAGAAAGAAAGCAATTGAAGAAAAATGACTGTCAAGAATGTCCTCTTTGGAATAAATGAAGGAATCCATTTCAAAAGGTGAGATAAAAATAACTAATTTAAGGAGTCAAATCACGTATTAGTGGTATTCTATGACCAAAATGTCCTCTTTGGAATAAATGAAGGAATCTATTTCAAAAGGTGAGATAAAAATAACTAATTTAAGGAGTCAAATCACTTATTAGTGGTATTCTATGACCAAAATTATTTTATTTGTAAAATGTAATCAGAATTGGATAACTTGTATTTTTGGTGTTTATATGACTATGAATTAAAGGATTCTAAAATTTCTTCCCCAAATAGCACAGGGAAATGACTGTTTTTTTACTTACAAAAATAATGCCTTCTATGAATATGCCAGAAGTTGTTGTTCTTCTTCTAATTTGTTTTTTAATAGGTCATGAAATTAATGAATGTATTTTCTAATCACACACTTCAACAAATACATTTACCACTCCAAGCGTTAGTGAATACAACAGTGAAAAAGAGGTTTATGTGATGTTTCTGTTTCTGCTGGTTCTTTTTTAATGTTATTATAAATAGTTTGTTCTTACCCTTTTTTTGTCGTATTCTAAACTGTAAATGGTTTATTTCTATTTTTTTACCCTACAACTATTTTATTCCAGGTTTATTTCTATTTTTTTTTCTATAGTTATTCATTACTATTATTCCCAAGGCACTCCTTGAGGGAGGGGGCATATCAATATGTGAATAAATTTTGGAAGATTAAATCATTGCATAGGTTCAAGTTGAAGCTTAAATTTGTCTCTTGTATGCAGAAGATTTGAAAATTAGTGTTTTAATGTTATCTCTATGTCAATTTGTTAACCACAAATAGTAAATTGGATTAAGGAGATTCTGTGTTTTGAATCTCCAAGCACAACAACATTTAAAAAGTAATAATTTGTGTTTTTAATGATTTAGTCTCGTGTATTTGTGTTTTTAAAGATTTATACTCATGTGGGAAATTAAAGAAGACAACTATATTGGCATGCAATTATGCAAGAGATAGAGTGAATAAATATAATAATTCTCATTACTCTTCAATTAATTAGCAAAAAAATCCCTTTCCAATTTAGAGGTAGTTTTCAAGTTTATAAAACTAATTTTTTGTGTGTTTAAAATATTAAGGTTAACACATTCCTACAATTATGGTATTTTTTATAGTTTATACTTTTAGTTACTCTACTAACTTTTACATATTTTACACTTCAACAATTGATTGTGTATATATATATATATATATATATATATATATATATATCATTTTAACGTGTTCAATTTTTTTTCCAATTTAATTTAAATTAATATTTTCACATATTTTATATATTATATTACTAATTTTAATTAAATTAAATAGGTGAAATTTATATATTTATTTATTAATATTAATTAAATAAATAATTATAAATAATATAATGTCTTTTATATATAATTACATATATATAAAAACTTATTATATTTTACCATTTTATAAACACATAATTTATAACCTATATGAACCATTATTCACATATATTTTTGAACAACTCATATACTTATTCAATTAGCATACATTATAACCATTTAACATGTATATAAACTTACTATATTTTACCATTTTATAAACACATAATTTATAACCTATATGAATCATTATTCACATATATTTTTGAACAACTCATATACATATTCAATTAGCATATATTCTAACCATCTAATATGTATGAACTATGTTTTAAGTGAAGTTGGGCAAAACACACTATATAGTAATTTAAATACTCATTTTATAAAAGCTAAAATGTATCCACACACAATCATTCTAGCTATTAGTTTGCCACTTGGGGAACTAAACCAATAGCATAAGTTTAGAATTTTACCATTGGGTATTCTATAGTATACCAAATTGTCTCTCAAAATGGATGTAAAACCAAAAACTAAAATAAACCATGAGTTGACAAAGATGACAATTATTACATTATCATAGAAATTCTTCTTGAATGATCTAGATCACTTGATCATCATTCAATTGGGGAGTCCACTAAAGTAAGTTGATGGAGCTCATTGTCATTATTAAAAAAGAAATCAATGTTTTCCAATTTCTTGGCTCGAACGGAGACCTTCCTAAGTATATCAAACTTTTCCACTAATTTTGCCATGTAGATGGTCATTTCCTATTAAGAGTCTACTTTGTTAGTAAGAACTCTTCCCATGAGAGTTTTAATATGCTAGTAAAGATTAATGATTTGCATGTAAGAGGAGGTGCATGCTCTCGTTTCCCATGTTAAGTATCCATTCACTGTTTTCACAGTCCACTTGACTATCTGCAATAAACCTTCTGGCTTCTCATACTTTTTCTTCCACATCGAAGATTACTCATTGGACTACTCCAGAGATAATTTTTTTTGTATCTAGTCATAGTAGCTTAAGCTATTGATTGGGCTCTAGTTTGGACAATAGAGGGGGAAGCAAGGTTAGGAGCAAGGGTGGGTCTGGGTTGTGATTTTTTACCTCCATGGTGAGAAGAATAGAGACAACATCTTGCCATGATCTAGGTGTTATCACCTGGATTGAACCTCAGGCTGAAAGAAGGTAATGCCAGGGTAACCACAAACCACGCTTAGCCAAGTAACTAGCCCTACTAAGCCAGGAGAGGGCTCTCTCCGTAAGGATCTCAGCCAAGATGACTGGATCAGGTAAAGGATATTAGGCTAGGTATAGTAGCATGAAGTTTTGATTGGATTTTGAAGGGGTTTTGCCGGATCAGGAGGAGCTGGACAGTTTAGGGCTAGGGAATTAGGTCAAAATTGCAGGGTGTTCAATGGGGCAAGGTAGGAATAAGGTTTAGCACTCTAGGGCTTGATGGGGTGAGATTTTTTAGACTAGTGAGAAGCTAAGAAGAGCATGTGAAAACCATGGATCCTTCCTAGACTGCAGAAAACATGAAATGGTGAATGTTTTCCCAAAGCAGAGCACTGATGTAATGAATTTTGCCTATCAAACTTGAAAGCATTCACTTAGAAGCAATGAAATGATTAAAAAAGTATACAAAACACATTAACATATGATCACATAAGAAGAAACTGTACTAAAACTCCATACCACATGGATCCCATAAAAATAGCTACAATTCTTATTAATCTCCTGCTAAACTGCTACAAAATGATGTACAATCAAGGTCTGAGCATCCAGCTGAGTCCAACCCTTTACAATGAGAAAGAAGAAGAAGATATAGACATGAATTCAACCTCCTCCCATCCTCAGGGGTCGAATCCCTGATATGATGAGCTAATCTAACTAATACTGAACAAGAAACATGAATATAGGCATCTCCACAACTTGCCTCTAAAAGTGAAAAACTGATTCATTTGAGCTCAAATTGACTTCTAATGTAACGAATCTATCCTCTATTACTATTTATCTATCATAGTTACATGCCAAGTCATAATTTACAAAGGTAAAACATCCTCCATGAGATAAAATCCATGAACACAGTAAAAAAATGGAAAACTAGCAATCCTGTGTAAAAACTGCCCTACGCATAGCGCCACTGGTCCAATGTACAATGCCACTTTTAGGACCCGTTTGGAGCCCTTTCCGACATCCAAATTGATATCATGATAGTTCATTAGAAAGGCCTTCAAGTATAATTTCCAAAACACCTATAATTTCTACATTTTAAATTCATTTGACCCCTCAAACCTTGATTCTCCCAATACTGCTTCTGTGTGTCCAAAAAGTGGCAGAAAGGTCATTTTTAGGGTGTTTTTTGACCTTTGGGTGGACCAGTTCTGCCCCAAAAACTTAGAAAATCCATAGGGTGCATGTCCTCATCACTTTGAATGCAAAAATGCAAACCATTTCTCCATTGGATGCCCCTAGGAAAAGCACAACGCCAGTGGCGTTGCGTGTTTAGGTAGTTTTCCTTTGTGTAGAATTTCAAAATTTGCAAATGACAAAAATTCCTCCAAACTTGCCCAAAATTGGTGAGAAGCACCATCATCAAGTGTCCTGATGAAGGAAGCTTCAGCAAGCAAGCTAAGCCTATCCCCCTCCTTTTTTCTTTTCAGAGCCCGCCTTAGCCTAGCTTTCATCTTTTTGACCCTCATGTTACAAATCTTGTTTCGGGTCCTATAATGGTAGGCCATGTGTCTAATCATCTGATTGTCTCTATTGGCCTTTTGTAGCAGCTTCTCAAGGTCCAAATTTACTCTCTCAAGCCAAGTATCTCTATCATCTTCAATCTCCTTCTCAATGGGAGTCAAAGTGACCTGTGCCTCTTTGTCACTTTGTCATTTTACCTTAAGCAGTTCCAGCTCCATGAGGACTTGTTTGTCACTCAACTGCTTGTTTTCTTGTTCCAAATATGTGATGACATACGTGGCCCTCTCCAAATTGTCCATCAAAGCTTATACTTGAGCCTCCTTTTCTTGTATGATGATGTCTTTTATTGTGTCTTCATCCTGAGCGTCTAAGTCAATTATTTCCATGCCATGATGAGTATAATGTTGCTCCGGCTCATCATGCTCTATCAAGTCAAAGTCTCTTTCCTCCTCATCATCAAAACTCTCCTCCGACATCTTTTCCTTTCCTTTGTGCAGCTGCTACACCTGTACCTACTGTGTTGATGAAGAAGGCAAAGCGCCTTCCACATCCTGTGGAGCTAGCACTTGCCTATGGGTTGATGAAGAAGGCAATGTCCCTTCCACATCCCGTGGAGAAATCACTTGCCTATCAACTGCAAATAATCTCCTTGTGCCCCTCTGATATGTCATGTAAGTCCCAAGCACCTCAGTAGTTCTAGTCTCTTTGGCCTCCTCATCTGTTTTCACTTGAGCACTGCTAGAAGGTCCCCCTGCTTCTTGAGACACTGGTGGAGGAATTTGAGGACCCCTGAAGATGTCATGAGCAATAAATGTCTCCCAAGAGATGTTGAGGAGACTGAGATGATGAAGCACAATCATCTTGATTAGGGAATAATGATAGAGACTGCTCATCTGCTGAGGGTATGGCTTCTTTTGGACAAAATGAGCCATCTTCTCAATATTCCTGAACAAGAAATAAGGGAGGTTTAACATCCTCACCCTGGTAAAATGCATGAGGAGCCTGATGTGATAGGTGTACAGCCTGGAAAATCTGCCCTCACAAGTGAAATATTTCATGATGATTTTCATCATGGGGACATACTTGTCTTCAAGAAATCTGAAAGGAAAAAGTATCTTCACCTCATTTCTGTACCGGGGTTTGATATAAGGCTCATAATAGTGTTCATCTAGGTCTTGGTATTTGTACCACTTCTCCCCTACATTTGGAATCCTGGTAGCATCTACAATAATGGAAGGTGAGACTGTGAATGTCACCCCAATAAGAGTCACCTTGTTGTCCTAGAGGTGAGCTACAAAAAGTCTAGTGAGCTCAAGGTGATGTTGAACTCTCTCTACCTGCTCACAGAACTCATAGTAGCCAAGATATCTGAAACAAGTGATAGCCAACTGAGAGGCCTGCAATTCTCTAAGGTTTGATGGCTCTTCTCTGATAATTCTGGCTCCTTTGTGTGGTTTTCTCTGCTGCCTAGATCTATCTGTTGAGGTGTCACTGCCTATGTTTTCCTCCTCCTCATAGTCTCAGTCTTCTCTGTCCATGTTTGCAAGGCTTTAGGTTGTATGAAGGGAATGAGTGAGAGTGATTTAGGAGTGGGGGATGGGAGGTGACCTTATGAGCTAGAAAATGAATGAGGGAGTAGGAGTCATAAAAATGAGAGGGAGGGCTTGGTTTGTTCGAGAAATTTCCCTTGGGGAAGAGGGATAAAGGGATGGGGATGTTATGGAATAGGGATAAAGGGATAAAGGGATAGGGAAAGAGTTTAGAATTGTAGCGACAGGTGATAGGAGGAACAATGGGGGTTTAGGGTTTTAGGCATAACTAGGGGAAAATTTAGGGTTTCATATTTACCATGGGGGATGATGTTTAAAAGTTTGAAATGCAAACCAAAACTATAGTGAGGGAGGTCAACTTACTTGCAATGAAGGTAAGAGAGAGCAATTTTGAAGTTTCTTGAAGTTTTGAGGGCTTTCTAGCCCTTCTGCTCAACGTGCAGCACCGGTGCACAGACGCACAGCGTCGGTTCCAGAAGTGCAGCGCAGTGTAAATTTACACTGGGAAATTTTCCAGACATGCAACGTTGAGCCTCAGCACGCAGCGCCAAGTTCTCAACGTGCAACACCACTCCACCATTTCTCCAGACACGCAGTGCCACCCTCCAGAAGCACAACACCAACTCTCCTTCGCCCAAAACTCGCTCAACCTTTCCTCTTCTTCTCACTTTTTGACTCCTTGCTTGCCAAATGAGAATGATGAACTTGAAAATGAAATGTGAGGCCTTATATAGGAGTAAATTTTGATTTTTCACTTGAAAAACCCACTTTCTAATGTTTCTTGCCCTTTCTCAAAACTTTGTTTTTAATGCCTTTCCTTCTTTGTTTCTTTTTAGGTGGATAATGCTCAACTTGAACTGATTTTTGCAATGTTTCTTTGTCTTACAACAAGGAGAGATGCTCTGGTACAACTGGGATCATTTTATTACATAAAGTGACTTAAAATTAGATAAGAAATACAAATTAACTCAAAATACTCTGTTTTCACCTCAAAAACATGTTTTTGAGGTGAAAATTACATTAGTTTAAAAGATAATGATATAGTGACTATGACCTGCAAGCCATCATGCTTGACTTATTTATCATCCTCATACCTTTGTTGCCCTTTATTTACATTCTTAAATCAGGCATCTTGACCTTGGAAATGAAACCCTAAGACCTAATGAAAACATGCCCTATGACCTAATGAAAGCATGATTGCAAATTTACCATGAAACCATAACTGAAGACAACATGAAGAAAGGTCAGCAAGTATACTCTATGAGGGAGAAATTGGATTTTCAGAAGAGAAGACAACCATCAGTGGATCAGTTTGACATGACCTAATGAAATGATGTAAAATTTCAGTATGGGACCCCTAAAATTAAAATGTAAAGAGAAAATTTTGATCCCTAATGGACGTATGCAGATACTGACACTAACATTGGCCTTATTGGGGATGGCAGCTCCTTGGAGGTGCCAAGAACACCATAGACCAAGTGCCTCATCCATTGGGCAATACGGTCAAAACAAAAAAAAAGTGAAAAATGGCTCAATACAAACTAAAAACTGACTGAAGACCGACTCTAAACTTGAATATAAACCAAATCAACCAAACTTCACACAAATCATTGACACTTTATATCCTTCACTTCGGGCCCCAAGCTTAGATGACAGTGTACTTGAAACCTTGCAAGGAAAAGCAAACTAGTATATACAATGAAGGTGAGGTAACTTCAGGGCACAACCTCAAAAGTAGTACTGCTTCAGGAGCCTACCATTCACTGGCCCTCCTAAACATTCCTGATCATCCATTTCCTTTAATAAAAATGCATTCTGTCCTCGATAAGATGAGATTTTATATGGTCCTTTCCATAAATTGTCAAACGTACCAAGCTTTCCCTTTTCCTCATTCCGTGCATCCCACCGCAGCACTACATCTTCCAACAAAAACTTTTTTGCTTTGGTTTTGCGGTCATAAATTTTCTTTATCTTCTCTTGCAACCAGAAAGTTCCCTTGTTTGCTGAAGGTGAATCATTTTATTAATTCTATGTTGAATATCGTCCTCTTCGTTGTGAGCTTCTTGTAACAATCTCATGACCGGGACTGTAAGTGATGTAGTAAGTACTGCATCAGTACCATAAACCAACGCAAAAGGTGACATACCTATGGATTTCTTGCTGCTCACTCTGTCGGCCCACAAGGCATTAAAAAGATTTCGATGCCAATTCTTCTTATTTTCCTCCAACATTTTCTTGATAATGTTCACCAAGGATTTATTTTATAACTCAACCGATCCATTGCCCTGCGGGTAGTATGCCATGGAATGACCCAATGTAATATTGTACTTGTTGCAAAAATCGACCATCTTCTTAGACTTAAATCCTGCTACATTATCTGTTATAATCTTGTGAGGGCAACTAAAACGAGACAAGATATTAGATTCTAAAAATTGGATAATTACCATGTCCATGGCTTTCCTTGTCAGAATGGCCTCAATCCACTTGGTGAAGTAATCTGTAGCTATCAAAATCCATCTGTATTGTGCTGATGATGTGGGATGGATTTCCCCTATGAAATCAAGTTCCCACTATTGGAAAGGTGCATTTACTTCAATTGGCTTCAAAGGAAGAGGAAGCAACTTTCTTTTTCCTTGAAAAACTTGGCATTCATGGTAGCCCATCACTGTCTTATATAAATATGAAAACAAAGTCGACCAATAATATCCTGCTATCAATACTTTGTTAGCTATTGTTTTCCAAAAAAATGACTGTCACAATCACCTCTATGAAAATCATTCATTACCTGCTGAGATTCATCTTCAACCAAACAATTAAGAAGAACTCCTCCCGGATCTTTCCAATAGAGAGCACTATTTAAAATGCAGAATTTTACAAACTTTAGTTTTAGTGATCTACCTTTACTTCTTGACATTCCAGGAGGTGGTGAAAGATGCTGAAGAACATAAACTATATCAGAATACCAAGGTGATTTGAGAAACATTTCTGATACTTGAATGAGTGAGCCACCATCTTCATCCTCTGACATTGCTGCAATAAGATTTATGTCTAGAGCATGCAGATTTGATTCAACCATCAGTTTTTCCAAGCCTTGTCCTTTGATTAGTTTGGTAGGTTTAATCTCAAGATCATACTCCAACATTTCTGCTATCCACTTACCTCTTCTTCCCTTCGGATCAGTTTGCATGAGAACATCCTTGACTGCTGCATTAGGAACATATGCTATAGTATGTGAATGTAGAATGTATACTCTGAAATCCTTCAATGCTTTTATAAGAGCCAGTGCTTGTTTTTCAATGATATTGTACCGCAAGGCAGCATCTTGAATAGTCCTACTGAAAAAAGCAATGGGTTGCTCCACCTGATCCCTCTTTTGCATCAATACTGCAGCCATGGTGTGCTCAGATGCAAATGAAAATATAATAAAATCATGAGTATAATCAAGACTAATCAAGACTAGGGTTGTAGTCAAAGCAAACTTTACCAAATTGAATGATTTCATGGCATCCTCGGTCCATTTCACAATGTTGTCCTTTTTCAACATATTAGTTATTTCACGTAAATGCTCAACCAAATTTGGTATAAATCTGCGTAAGAAATTCATCTTACCATTGAAAGCCTGAATCTCCTTTTTGTTGCGTGGAAAGTCTATATGTTGGATTGCCTCCACCCTTGAAGGATCAATGCGAATACCATCTTTAGAAATTATATGACCAAGGAGCTTACCTTCGTCCATGGCAAAAGACTCTTTTTCGGGTTTAGAGAAATCCCGAACTTCCTACATTTCTGAAAGACAATCCTTAAGTGGTGCAAATGCTCATCATCAGAACCAGAAAATACCATCAAATCATCTAAATAAACTACCAAGAAAACATCCTTCTCATTAGCAAAAGCTATGTCCATCACCCGCTAAAAAGTGGCTCCGACATTCTTCAATCCAAATGGCATTTTGGCATACTGAAAAGTTCCCCAAGGTGTTGTGAAGGCAGTTTTGTCTTGGTCTTTTTCATGCACCAAGATCTGATTATAGCCTGAGTAACCATCTAGTAGTGACATCCGTGATGCTCCAACTACTCTTTGCAGAATATGGTCCATCTTAAGAAGAGGGTGATTATCCATTAAGGACACTTTGTTGAGGTTCCGGAAATCTATACACAACCTTATTTCTCCGATCTTCTTTCGTACTGGGACCAAATTTGAAATCCAATCAGAAAATCTAATTGGAACAATGATGCCAGCTTTAAACAATCTATTTACCTCTTTCTTGATGGATGGTAGCAGCTTTGGATTGATTCTTCTCAACTTCTATCTAAAAGGTTTTTGATCCGGCTTGATAGGAATAGTATGTTGAATGATATCCTTGTCATACACTTTCAAATCTGAATAATCCCAAGAAAAAACATCAGAAAATTCAGAAAGTAATCTAACATACTTAGCCTTTACTTCGGGAGACAATGCTTTTGATAACTTTACAAGCTTGGGCTTGTCAGCTGTTCCAAGATTTACATCTTCAACTCCTTTTTCCATAGGAACCAAGCTCAGTTTTCTTGCCACATCATCCTGATCAAAAAGCTCCTCTAAAGGTATGAGACCTCTAGGAATAATATTATCCTTCAGCTGTAAAACCTCCATCTGATTTACCTCAATCTCTTGTTCATCGGAATCACAAACATCATCAATGGAAGCATTCTTAAACTTTCCTTCATTCTGTAAAAAGGCATTAATTTCATTATCATCCCAAAAAATTTGCCAATACCTCAAATTATCAAGAACAGTAGACCTATGTTTGACATGAATTTCAAATTTGTTGCTAGAATTCATTGGAATCTTCAAATTGCTGGCCACAGTGGCGAGTGAATCTGCAATGATGTTTTGAGTCTGGGGTACTGCTATCAAGGTATACTCTAGAAACATCCTCAAAATATCCAGAACTGCATTTATGTAGCCTCTCATCCGTGGATGTTTTGCTTGATATTCTCCCTTTACTTGTTTAATCACCGGCTCTGAATCACCATAAACATAAATCCTTTTCGCATCGAGCTTCTTCAAAATTTTAAGACATGTGATCAAAGCCTCATACTTCGCTTCATTATTAGAGCAATCAAAAGCTAAATTGTAGGAACATACTCTAACATTACTTGGGAATTTGGCAGGCTGGAAATCAAGGCTTTGAATCCAAATTCCAATACCAACACCGTCCTTACCCACAGCGCCATCGAAGTCCATGCTCCAAAGGCTGGCTTCATCTTCTAGATGCTGAAATTTTGTTTCTTTCTCAACCTTACCTTTGTTGATTACTTCATTTTTCTGCTCTTCACTAACCTTTTGCTGCTATGTGGGCTGCTCAGAAGAACTTGCTATTTTTTCTTTTTCTTGATTAAGAACTACTCTAAAATTCTCAGGAATTTATGGTACATCATCTACTTCTACAAGTTGAATATCTACATCATTCAATCCACTATCATAGTACAAAACAAAGGACTCTAAATCAGTATGTACAGCATTTATCGGATGATTCACAGGCTTCTCTTTACTAGTGATCATATACTTCATTTTCTTTTCCCGGTACAACTTCCTTAATTGACCAAAAATAGGAATCGTAGCATAAGAGAAGTCAAGTTGTAAAGTGCCCTTGAGTTTAGCACCCCACGTTCTAGATAAGAGCATACCAAACCAAGGTGGTATATCAACAACTACCACATCCATCAAGACATTTTTGGCTGGGATTTGATCTAAAGAAACCACCAAATCTTTGATGAGACCAATGCAACGAACTCTACTGGAGTCAAAGGAGTACAAATCATGATATTTTTGGGTGATATCCAGGCCCAAATTTTCCATAATGGCTTTAGGCATCAAATTGTGGGAAGCTCTAGAATCTAACATAGCATTATGGAGAATATACTCATGCAGTCTAAGACTCAGATAAAAGGGAGGGACTTCGCTATCTTTAGGCTAACCTTCTATGGCTGGACCAAAAATGAGTTCAGGATGATCATCCTCGACATTCACCATGTCTGACAAAGGATATATTTGCAATATTCTAGATACATGGTGTTTATAATTGCTATTCTTAACAAGCTCAGTCAAAGGAATGGACACTTTTAATTTAGCAATTTCACTTTCTAAATTAAAGGATGAAACTTTTTCTACCTCTTTGACACCAATGTCCTTCTTATCTGCTTGCTCTTTCATTGCACTATCTTTTTGCTGATTGTTCTTCTCATTTGTAGTGATACTTGTTGATGGTACCTTGCTAGGATTCAGATCAACAAGCTCTTTCCCTTTCTTCTGAATGTTTGAGGAATCATTCTTTGATTGCACATCTTTTCTTTTCTGAATGGGATTGATCGATACATCTCTGCTCCTTAAAGAGTATTGCCTCTGTTGTGCAGTCAAAGCATTCATATAACCATGCTGATAATCATTAGATTCAGCCTCTAAAACCACATCATTTGCTAAGATGTAATCCTCATCCCTTTGAATGTCTAGAACTTCTGCGTATTCTTCATCTTTGGTCAGAAATATAGGCATACCATCAGCAGCGAAAATTTTTTTTGTTTCAATTACCGGATCTTTGTCATCTTCTTCTTCCATTCCTTGAACATAATTCTATTGTAAGGGAGTTCTGATCTGTTGTTGTTGCGTTGGTTGCTCTGGTGCCTTTTGTTCTCTCTGCTTGATTCAGAATTGGGGCTGTTGCTGTCCTCTAAAATTTGGATTCCAGATTGGAGTTTCAGGTCTATCTGTGATGGTTAACTAGTCAACCGTCCTCTCCATTGTTCGAATCAATGTATCCATATTTACATCTGAAGTAGATGCTTCTTCTTTTATGGTCACTCTTTTCTCAAATCTCATTCTTGCTCTTTTGGCCAGCAAGTTTGCTTCTACACTCACAACATTCTTTTGCATGTCTTCTAGTGTGGTAGGATCATGTTCCCGCAACTGATATGCCATATCAGCATCGAAACCATCTGGAAATTTGAGCAAAGCCAATCCCTCCAGTGGTTTAATGTTGGCAGGAATAGCATTGTATACTGCATTAAACCTCACACAATAGTCTTGCACACTCTCACTGACATTTCTTTTGATGTTCTCATACTCGGACAAAATCTGAAGTGGATTCTTCTTCACCTCCCACTAATCTAGGAACTGCCTATGGAGGATTGGTAAAGTGGTGATAGAAGCTGCTGGTAAAGCTCTGAACCATTTTCAAACTTCACCTCCAAAGCTTTGTACAAACAATCTCATTGTCACATCTTTAATCTCTACTTCATGGAGGTCAAAAAAATCATTCATTTTATCAACATGTTGCTGAGATGTAATGAGCTGAGTGGCATCAAAGAAAGGTATCTTGGTTTGATAATCAGTGGGCATGGCACCAAGATTCTGAGATAAAACAAGGGTTGCATACCGGGCAACCATAACTTGAGGAGGATTTAAAGAAAGGAATGGGCTACTAGGAGTTGATGCAGTAGTTGATGGAGAACTGGGAGTAATAGGTGATTGATGGGGAATGGTAGGTTGATAGGGAAGTGCATGTATAAATGGAGGTTGGGAATGAACTTCAGAGGTTGAACGGAATAATGATGAACTAAGGGTAGTGGACATTGGTTCAGAAAGCTCAGGGATCTTAGCAGTAGTGAGGGATGATTGAGGGGAATTTAGGATATACTCATCAATTGACCAATTTTCCTTTTAGACTTCGAGATCTACAATAAACTCGGGATCTAGAACTATGTCATCAAGTGCACTTTCAGACTTGGTTCTAAATAGGGAAAGGTCAAATGACAGATCAAATGGGAGGTCTTCTAAAAACAACCACTCATCAGGGCAAGAATATACTTTTATTGAAGGTGTGGGACTAACTGAACTTTCTTTTCTTTTGAGTCTTCTCGAAATCAAGTTAGGATTATCCACTAAGCGGCAGGTTTTGGATCTGGATTGGCCCTAATGTACTTTCTCCAAGCCAGTGTGCTCAAATTTTGAAGTTTTATATATTGCTTTACAACTTTCCAATTCAGCCTAGTAAATTCTAAAAATCAGCATCCATAAGCTTAAGAATTCAAATGAAAGATACTACCAGGGTGATTAGTCTTTTGTTCCCCAATATGGTCGCCACTATGTTATCACCTAGATTGAACCTCAGGCTGAAAGAAGGCAATGCCAGGGTAACCACAAACCAAGCTTAGCCAAGTAGCTAACCCTACTAGGCTAGGAGAGGGCTCTCTCCATAAGGATCTTAGCCAAGATGACTGGATAAGGTAAAGGATATTAGGCTAGGTATAGTAGCATGAAGTTTTGATTGGATTTTGAAGGGGTTTTGCCAGATCAGGAGGAGCTGGACAATTTAGGGCTAGAGAATTAGGTCAGAATTGTAGGGTGTTCAATGGGGCAAGGTAGGCATAAGGTTTAGCACTCTAGGGCTTGATGGGGTGAGATTTTTTAGACTGGTGAGAAGCTAAGAAGAGCATGTGAAAACCATGGATCCTTCCTAGACTGCAGAAAACATGAAATGGTGAATGTTTTCCTAAAGCAGAGCACTGATGTAATGAATTTTGCCTATCAAACTTGAAAGCATTCACTTAGAAGAAATGTAATCATTAACAAAGTATAAAAAACACATTAACATACGATCACATAAGAAGAAACTATACTAAAACTCCATACCACATGGATCCCATAAAAATAGCTACAATTCTTATTAATCTCCTACTAAACTGCTACAAAATGATGTACAATCAAGGTCTGAGCATTCAGCTGAGTCCAACCCTTTACAATGAGAAAGAAGAAGAAGAGATAGACATGAACTCAACCTCCTCCCATCCTCAGGGGTCGAATCCCTAAGATGAGGAGCTAATCTAACTAATACTAAACAAGAAACAGGAATATAGGCATCTCAACAACTTGCCTCTAAAAGTGAAAAATTGATTCATTTGAGCTCAAATTGACTTATAATGTAATGAATCTACCCTCTATTACTATTTATCTATCATAGTTACATGCCAAGTCATCATTTACAAAGGTAAAACATCCTCCATGAGAGAAAATCCATGAACATAGTCAAAAAATGGAAAACTAGCAATCCTATGCAAAAACTACCCTATGCATAGCGCCACTGGCCCAATGTGCAACGCCACTTTCAGGTCCCTTTTGGAGGCCTTCCTGGCATCCAAATTGAGCTCATGATAGCTCATTAGAAAGGTATTCAAGTCTACTTTCCAAAACACCTATAATTTCTACATTTCAAGTTCATTTGACCCCTCAAAACTTGATTCTCCCAAGACTGCTTCTGTGTGTCCAAAAAGTGGCAGAAAGGTCATTTTTAGGGTGTTTTTTAACCTTTTGGTGGACCCGTTCTGCCCCAAAAACTTAGAAAATCCATAGGGTGCATGTCCTCATTGCTTTGAATCCAAAAATGCAAACCATTTCTCCATTGGGTGCCCCTAGGAAAAGCACAACGCCGGTGGCGCTGCGCGTTTAGGCAGTTTTCCTGTGTGTAGAATTTCAAAATTTGCAAATGACAAAAATTCCTCCAAACTTGCCCAAAATTGGTGAGAAGCACCATCATCAAGTGTCCTGATGAGCCAAGGAAGCTTCAGCAAGCAACCTAAGCCTATCCTCCTCCTTTTTGCCTTTCAAAGCCCGCCTTAGCCTAGCTTTCATCTTTTTGACCCTCATGTTACAAATCTTGTTTCGGGTCCTGTAATGGTAGGCCATGTGTCTGATCATCTGATTGTCTCTATTAGCCTTCTATAGCAGCTTCTCAAGGTGCAAATTGACTCTCTCAAGCCAAGTCTCTCTATCATCTTCAATCTCCTTCTCAATGGGAGTCAAAGTGACTTGTGCCTCTTTGTCACTTTGTCGTTTTACCTTGAGCAGTTCCAGCTCCATGAGGACTTGTTTGTCACTCAACTGCTTGTTTTCTTGTTCCAAATATGTGATGACATACTTGGCCCTCTCCAAATTGTCCATCAAAGCTTGTACTTGAGCCTCCTTTTCTTGTATGATGATGTCTTTTATTGTGTCTTCATCCTGAGCCTCTAAGTCAATTATTTCCACGCCATGATGAGTATAACGCTGCTCCGACTCATCATGCTCTGTCAAGTCAAAGTCTCTTTCCTCCTCATCATCAAAACTCTCCTCTAGCATCTTTTCCTTCCCTTTGTGCAGCTGCTGCACCTGTACCTACTGTGTTGATGAAGAAGGCAAAGCCCCTTCCACATCCTGTGGAGCTAGCATTTGCCTATGGGTTGATGAAGAAGGCAAGGTCCCTTCCACATCCTGTGGAGAAAACACTTGCCTATCAACTGAAAATAATCTCCTTGTGACCCTCTAATATGTCATGTAAGTCCCAGGAACCTCAGTAGTTCTAGTCTCTTTGGCCTCCTCATCTGTTTTCACTTGAGCACTGCTAGAAGGTCCCCTTGCTTCTTGAGACACTGGTGGAGGAATTTGAGGACCCCTGAAGATGTCATGAGAAATAAATGTCTCCCAAGATATGTTGAGGAGACTGAGATGATGAAGCACAATCATCTTGATCAGGGAATAATGATAGAGATTGCTCATCTACTGAGGGTATGGATTCTTCTAGACAAAATGAACCATCTTCTAAATATTCTTGAACAAGCAATAAGGGAGGTTTAACATCCTCACCCTGGTAATATGCATGAGGAGCCTAATGTGATAGGAGTACAACCTGGAAAATATGCCCTCACAAGTGAAATATTTCATGATGATTTTCATCATGGGGACATAATTGTCTTCAATAAATCTGAAAGGAAAAAGTCTCTTCACCTCATTTATGTACCAAGGTTTGATATAAGGCTCATAATAGTGTTTATCCAAGTCCTGGGTCTTGTACCACTTCTCCCCTACATTTGGAATCCTGGTGGCATCTGCAATAATGGAAGGTGAGACTGTGAATGTCACCCCAGCAAGAGTCACCTTGTTGTCCTGGAGATGAGCTACAAAAATTCTAGTGAGCTCAGGGTGATGTTGAACTCTCTCTACCTACTTGCAGAACTCATAGCTGCCAAGATATCTGAAACAAGTAACAGTCAACTAAGAGGCCTGCAATTCTCTAAGGTTTGATGGCTCTTCTCTGATAATTCTGCCTCCTTTGTGTGGCTTTTTGTGGGCTCCAGTATTGTAGCAATGATACTGCAACTCTTGGGACTCCCTTCTTTACTTTTATCAACTTGGTAGTTCGTAACAAACTTGGAAGCGACGATGCTATATGCATAAGTACTAGCTCTTACTGCAGGCTGTCACTTGATCAGCTGGCACAAGTTCACTAGGAGCTTAAGCCAACTTCTATGAGTTCTTAGAAGAACCTTTTAACTGTGATGGATGAAAGCTAACTAAAAAGAGGCTAATCTACTTGCAGAAAGAAGCTGAGAGCTGAAAGGAAATGCAAACCCTAGAAAACCCTAGTTTTACCGACTAACCCTACTGGTGCAAGGAAGAGATGAAATCTGCTGAAATGGATGCCATTGACTCTTGGAAAGGTAAAATGCATGTGACTAAGCTACTTCTGAAGGAAAATATGGAAAAATCATCTTTTTGTATTTTTGAGTAATTTCGCAGAATTATTATGCATGTGCTTTAACTGTTTTTGATTGTGCAGAGGTTGATTGGTGAAAGGAAATGGAGTGGGCACATGCAGGAGGTTGGGAAGGTGAGAATAGGGCCTAAGGGGTCCCTAGCACCCTTCCAAAGAGTTTCATAGCAATCAAATCTCGAAAAACTTCACACGTGAACTTCTACAGGAAGTCTGCAGGGGTTCTACAGGATGTTCTATAGGAAGTTCTACAGGAAGAGCCGAAAGAGGATTCTAGAGGGTTGATGGAGGAAAAGCAGTAGGAAAGTGGAAATGGAGGTTGGATGAGGCTGTGAAGAGGTCTAGGACCTGGTAAATGAGGCTACGGAGTGATGAATATTGTTGGATTTGTTCAAGGATGGAGGGAGCAATGTTGCACAAAAATGTAGAAATTAGGTCAAATTGGAGAAGTGTGGCAAATGAAGAGAAGGAATCTAGAAGTTGGGGTTGGAGTAGGTTGTATGATGAAGGAAGGATAGGCAGGGATGTATTACAGGTTATCTACACACTATTTCTCAAAACTAATCAAACAAAGACTATGCAAACCAAAGATCTAGCTATATTGACCTAATTTGACCTAGAAACCCAGCAATCATGATGAACAGAACTTTATTGGTAGAAAATCATGTAAGATAGCTATGAAAACTAAGTAAGAACAAATCTACACATGTAATCACAACTGGTATCAACTTTTGCAACTGAGAATCTAACACTAGCAATTGCATGAAGGAGAAAGAACAACGTTTTTGTGGCAGCAAGGACACCTTGATCTCAGCTCATGGTCCCGAGGAGGGAGAGGTGAGATCAAGGGTTGCTTAATGGCATTTTTCAAAGATATTTTCTGTTACCAACCTATCAAATCAACCTGAGCATGAAAAGCTATTTCAATCATCAAAAATGACCTAAGTAATAAAGCAATATGTTAATCTAAGTAGCAGAAATTATTCTAGGAATGTAACAAAAACATATAAAAGTGCACAAAAGGAGGTACTGGCACTTGGGTTGGGCCCAACCCCAAGAGCTACAGCCTCCTAAGAAAAAGCTCAGAGCTGATGCAAAATGAAACTAATATCCATTACGCAAAAAATAACCATGTCACAAAAATGTTTACAACAAAAGCTCCAAAATGGGCTGGAAGGCAGAGTAGCACTAAAGTGCGAAAATACAACTATTCAAAAGCTAACCTATGAAGGCTGGAAGCCTTCCTATTTATGCACTAAGAGGACCTCGAACAACCCTCCTTAACTCAAGGGGCTTGGTTGCTCAAAACTGCAAGTCATCAGCCACTTCACAAAAGCTGCTCGGCTGCCTTTGGGGATCATCTTTGGTGGGCTGCTGAACTCCAAGCTGATGGTGGAGAACTCAAGGAAGGGGCCATTTAGTGTAGGAGACACCCTTCCTACAAATCCTCATCCTTATTCCCTTGTATTTGGCTATCAACTGGCTCATAAATGCTTGACCTTGGTCCAAAAGATGTCCAAAAATCTGTAATAAGCATGTATTAGACTTCATGGTCAAGTGACTATTCTCATTCATTCAATTAACATAAATATACTCAAAAGCATGCATAAACTATGAAGAATGATGGATTAATGGAGAACAATAGGAAAAATGAGCCCAATAAGTTACCCATTTTTGGGGCTCATCATCACCCCCCTGCTAAATGTGTTGCTCATCCTCTGAGCAACTAATCTAGCTCATCATCTTTGATTGCTTTGACTGCCTCTCTAACATCCCAGGTCTCCGAGGTGATGACCTCTTCTTGGTCATGAAACCCTACTTTTCTCTCTACTTCCTCCCATTGGCTGTGCTCTTCTTCTTCTTTGACCCCTTCTAGTAGTCCTAAAAGCAATGGAGGCCTAAACCTTAGGCCGATCCAGTTGGCCTGCAGATTTTGCATTGATTGTTTATAGAGTGGTACTCTTGCTAAGGCCTCCTTCATCCTTGTTGGGGAGTGGTATTCTCTGATTTTCAGACTGTGGGACAGTGTGTTCCATCTCCTTGTGCAAGCATGAATGCAGTTATCCCCCAACAGTCTTTCCATGTCCTCAAAGTGAGCAATGGCCTGAGCTTGTCTTTCAATGTAATCTGGGTGAACCTGGGGGTTGTTGGCAAGTTGCTGATGGGCATACACTAAAGCTAAGGGATCTTCTAGTTTTGCTCTGATCATGAGTGGCTCCCATAGCTCCCTGTCCATAACATTCCAAATTTCTGCTGCCCTCTTTTCCTCATGGTTTAACCAAGAGGCCATGGCCATGAGTTGCACATCCCCCAATGAAGCATTGGGGTCCCACAGATTCATGTTTGGAAGGGCCAAGTTGTGTAAATAGAATTCTGATAACTTGGCCTTATCTTCTGCTGAGCTACTATCACACAAAGCCATGAATTGATGGTAATTCTGAAATGGAATGGTGCCCCTTTGGGCCAAGGTGTTAATCTGGAACTGCAACCATTGATCTTTAAGATATAAGGCATATGACTTGGTAGGTTTCCTACATTGCAAGGCTTCTACTGCCCAGCTAGCCATGCAGGCCACCTGTGCGTCTTTTTCTTGCAACTGTTGTTTTAAACCTTGTATCTTTTCTGCTACCTGATACTCCTGTTGTTGCAGCAGTTTTGTGAGCATCTCCACATTAGCTTGTAGCTTTGCCACCTCCTGTTTTTTCTCAGTTGTGTCCTTGTCTGTTGGAGGTCCTTCTTGTTGTTGTTTCCCTCGCAAAATGGATGGGCTACCTTCCTTGTGAACTTCCTGTAGCTGCAACTGTTTTCTTAGCAGCTCATTCTCCTTCTGCAGTTGAGCTTTTTTGTAGCTTTCTACATGCCTAACCATGGCCAGTTCTCCTCTTAACTCTTTTAACTTCTCCTCCATGTGGCCTATGTCCTCAATTCCCTTAGATTTGGCAATTTTCATCCATGTGTGTGTTCTGATCCTCTCCTGTTCCAATGCAAAGAAGAGTGGCACAGCAAATTTCTGTGGGATGATTTTCCCACCCTCTAACAGGTTGTAGTATGAGCCCAAGCTAGGCTGAGGGCTTGGTTCCAGTATCTTCTCGGTCTCTCCCTCTCCCTGTGATGATTTGGCTGTCTTTTCCTCCAATTTCTCGGTCTCTTTTAACTTAGCCAGAGTTTCCTGTAGAGACGTCTCGGCTTCCTGTAGAGCTGTCTTTGAGTCCATCATCTTAATTCTCTCTCTCCAGGTGGAGGTTTTTGGGCTTCCTCGTTCATAGGTGATAGACATCTTTGAAGGAGACTCTTCTTTTGGTTTAGTTGTTGTGTCCTGAATGACAATTGGCTCTTTTGACTATGGCTGGGGTCTGCCCACTTTTATCCGTGTGCTCCTCCTTGCCTTAAAGTACATGGAGGTTTGCCTCTTTCTCTTCCCTTTTTGTTTTGGAGGTGTGCTTAAGGCAGCAAGCACAGCTGCTGCCTCCCTGGCCAATATCTCAGGCGATTTCTCCTCTTGCTGTTCTTTTTCCCTGCTTCCTGTAGAAATCCCTGTGTCAATTGTTTCTGTCTGTGTTGCTGCTATTTCAGGATGTGTCTTTTCCTTTTGTTTCTATGTGCCTGCTTTGGCTATGACAGCCTTCATTTGGGGTTTTTCAGCCCTCTCTGCTCTACTCTGCATTCTCTTTTCCCTTGGTGTTTGTGTTGTTGTTTCTTCCTCTGTTTTAGGCTCAACAATCTGGCCCATTTCCCCTTTTTCTTTCTGTTCTTGCTGTGCTTGAATGTCTTGTGTTCCTTCACCATTGGTTTTTTCACCTTCTTTAGTGTGTTCACCCTCCTCACTGCTGGATGAGGTGATGTTTTCGGCCAAAATTCTAATATTGTCATCCCTAGACATGTTTCGGAAGATTTCCCAAGATATGGGGACAGTGTAGGTGTGCAAGGCATCTTCCACAATAGTTTTATGAGCCCATGATGGTCCAATTAATCCGGGATCCCTTCATTTAACTTTGTTCCACATTCAATTAGTGACTAAAGAAGAAAATAGGGGATGCTCAGTTTCTTGTCCGAAGGTGAGTAAATTCCATGTCTTAGTTCACACAGTAACCTGAAATTATAACTATAGATGATGCTAAATCTTCCTTCACATGTAATGTACTTCATGATTTGGAAACTGACTTCACTCTAGAGAGGAGGCAAGCTAGTTCTCCTAACCCCGTTTTTGTCTTCTACAGGATGTTCCTTGGGCAGAAAGAATGTTTTCTTGGCAGCTTGGCCCAATGACCTCTCTTCTTTGCTCCAAGGGAGCCCTAATGGTAGACCAGTAACTCGACTGATGAGCTCAGGGGTAAGTTCTAGGGTCAAACCCCTAAAACTAACTGTGGCATGTGTCTTTGATTGAGGTCTCAGGGACATTAAAAATTCCTCAGTTATCTCCTCGTCATGACCCTGAATTTTGTCAAAGAAGGACATCCAATTGGCTCGGGTGAAAAGGTCCACCACCTCAGGATGCTCGTGTAGTTTGCTGGAGTCTGAGGGTTCTTTCCTTATGAATCCCCCTGGCATGGTGAGAGTGCTCTTTTTATGCTTTGATCAGAAAAGGGAATGCTGTTTATGGTTTTCCCCTGAACTCAAGAAGGAATTTCTTAGGTGTCCAATATCAATTAGCAACAATTCCCTGGTTTTAAGACTGCTGTTACCCAGAACTCGGTTGTCTGGTTATGAAAGGAAGAATTTTGTTTCTATAGACAGAGTACAGAGATCAAGTTTTCTTCTCAGCACACATACAGATATGCAAATTCAAAATTTTTCATACACAGGCTGGCCCCCACAGCTGCATATATCTTCCCTACAAGAGAATTTAAAAAAAAAAAGGAAACGTGGAGGAGAATCTTGATGCAGAAACAACTGGGAAACCCAGTGCAATACACAGGAAAACGTTTTACTTCCAATTCACAGGCAGATTTTTCCTCTGATTTCCCAACCTGATGTCGTTCAATTCACCACCTTTGCAAAACATACCATGCATAGAGGAGTTTTTTCGAGCCTACCTCGTTTGGAGCTCCAAATTTGATGAAGAAAAATCCCAGGCTTCCCTGCTTCGGAAAGCTATGTAGCCTTTCTTGTAGAACTCTTCCTGTAGAAGACCCCTCCGGTTCCTGTAGAATGTCACTGCACCTCTGAGCGAGCCCGATATGCGGGAGATTTTCAAAAACAGGTAGAAAAACCGGTGGAGGGCGACTGGTTAACAGTTTTTGGAAGCAGAGGACGCGTACTCCAGTCGAGGACGTTGCAAGTGCAAAATGAACAGAAGGTGGTGTGAGTTTCAGCCGAGCATCTTTTAACTGCGGCGTGATTCGTGGTGAGGGAATGAGGTGGCCGGACCGAACCGTTGATCCGATGTCACGGCCATAATTTCTCTACGTGTTTCTGACTGCCATCACCTCCCCTCTATCGTTAACCGCTGCCACCACTACCAATCCCGACGATTTCTCCCTGAATGGACACTCCACACGTGTTGGCTGCACATCTCGTTGGTGATTTTGAATGTAACTGGGCTCGTTCGGATCCCACGAGGCTATGTAACTGGCCGAGGGTGGCCAGTTGACTAGCCACCGATTCCACTCAATCCAAACCATTCCCATAGGCATGCAGCTTTTAAAATATAGTTTATGCAATTGACGAATGAGTTTAGGCACTTACCTATGTGGTCACGGCCGCGTTATGCAAACTTCGGGTCTTGGAACCACTCCTTCGTTTGCTGCTACTTCATGCACGAGTTTTGGAACCCATTCCTTCCTTCGTTGATGCTGCCTGCATGGGTTTGGAACATATTCCTTGTTTGTTGTCGCTGCATGCCCAGGTTTTGCTTGGCTTCGGCTACTGATGATATTCTCGTGTTCAAGATGAGCCCTTTGCATTTCCCCTTTGTCATTTTCGGCTGCCCCTGTCTCCAGAGTATGTCTTCCATAGGGATCAGCTGCTACAGGATTCCTGTAGGATGTCCTGTAGCTGCTTCTCCTCCTGGAATGCAAGCTAAAATGAGCAAGGCTATACTGCTGATGAGGGATTCGGCTGATGAGGAGTCCAGATGGAGATTGACAGGTATGGTGAGCGAGACACTCCTACTTGATTTGTCACTAAAAGTTCTTGTTGGCAGTATGAGGAAAATAGGGTTTTTTTTGTGTGACTATGTAGGAACAAATAACAGGATGGGTGCAACGGAGGTGTAAAGAGATGAAACAGGGTGACCTATGGTGATGGATGGAAACAGGGGTGTTTGCAAGCCTAACAGGTAGCTTTCAACCTTCAAATTCCCTCCCAAGATCAATTTTGGCCTGTCTGAAGGTTCTACAGGATCTTCCTGTAGAAGACATAGAACTTCCTGTAGAAGGACCAAAACTTCCTGTAGAAGGTGAAATCTTAACCCGAATGTGATCAAATATTAGGAAAGGGGAGTGGTCATGGAGGAAGTGTTTGTGAGGGGTGCTCGCAGCTTGGTGCTGACCTCTGTCCTTGTTTTGCACGACCCTCCTAACCTGCAATGTCTTCCCTGCAACCTGCAATTATTCAACAGAAATTTGGTCTATTTCTTGTTTTTTTTCTCTTTTTTTTCTCTTTTTTCTCTCTTTTTTTTTTGGAGAGAGATAGCTGGGGTGCCTCTAGGAGGTTTTCACCCTCACTGTCTGCCCCGAGTGCCTCTAAGAGGTTTTCACCCAAGGATCTTTTTATTCTTTTTCTGTTTTTTTCTCTTCTTTTTTTTTATGATCAAGGTGTGGGTGGAGTAGAGACAGGGCCCTACTCCACTACCAGCACTGATTTATCCAGCGTTTCAATGAACTCCTACTTAGAAAGGGGCTTCCTGTAGATTTTCAATCGATGCCCGTTGACGAGCATAGGGATGGCTTCTTCATCAATGGTCCTGATAAGGACTGAACCGTTGTCGTTGCATTTTTCCACTATATATGGTCCCAGCCACCTTTTCCTCAGTTTCCCTTTGAAATCCTTGTATCTTGAATCATATAATAGTGCCCAATCTCCTAACTGAAATTGCTTCTCTTTAAGGTGTCGGTCATGCCATGTTTTCCTTTGAAGTTGGGCTACCTTTGAGTGGAGGAGGGCCTACATTCTTTGTTCATCTAGTCCATTCAACTGAAGCAGTCTTTCCTGTTGTGCATGGCTGAGATCTAGGTCTAGCTGAGCTACCAACCTCAATGTGTTGTATTCAAATTCTATGGACAACAAAGCCTTCTTCCCATAGACCAGCTCATAAGGTGTGAAACCTGTTGTAGTTTTCCAAGTGGTGTTGTAGGCCCAGGTGGCCTCAACCAAGCGATCCGCCCAGTATTTTCTGCTGCTACTCACCACTTTAGTCAAAATCTCCTCCAAAGCTCTGTTAGTGACTTCCACCTGTCCATTTTCTTGTGAATGATAAGGGGTGGAAGTTCTGTGCTTAATCTTGTGATGAGCAAGCAAGTCTTCAATCAGGTTAGAGGTAAACTGGCTCCCTTGATCTGTGACTAATTCTCTTGGGTAGCCAAAAATATAGAAGATATTTTCCCTCAAAAACTCAACCATTTTTTCTTCTGTTGCTGCCTTGATTGCCTTTTTTTCTGCCCACTTTGTCAGGTAGTCTGTGCACACAATGATGTAAGACTTTTGTCTTGAAGGAGGGTTGATAGGACCCACAAAGTCCATGCCCCACTTCTCAAATGGCTCGAAAGTCACCTAAGGTTGGAGGGGCATTTCATCCCTTACAGTTGGTTTCCCCATCCTTTGACATCAGTCACATTGGCTAATGTATCTTTTGACATCTTGATGAAGAGTGGGCCAATAGTAGCCTGCCTGTAGAATTTTGAAAGCGGTTCTCTTTACTGCAAAGTGGCCTCCACAGGGTCCATCATGACAGGTCAGGAGGATGTCAAAAAATTCCTCCTCCCTGACACAATGCCTCAGAATCTGATCCGGGCCAAGTTTGAACAGGTTGCCCCCAATCCAAGTGAATGGGGTGCTTTTCCTCACGATCTTGCTCTTCTCTTTTGAGGATAGGTGTGGCGAGAATTGTGTTGAAATCGAGTAATTTGCTACATCAACAAACCATTGTGAGAGTACTGAAATAGAAAATAGGTGTTCATCTGGCAGTTGATCATCCACCACCCATTCTTCTCGTGCAGGAAAATATAGTCTAGATAGAAAATCAACAACAACATTTTCCTTACCTGGCTTGTCAACAATGGTCAAATCAAATTGTTGCAATAAAAGTAACCATCTAATGATACGAGCATTTACATCAGGTTTATTCATCAAATACCTAATTGCAGCATGATCAGTGTGTACGAATGTTTGATAACCAGTGATGTAGTGTCTGAACTTGTTTAGGGAATGGACTACAGCTAGGAGCTCTTTCTCGGTTACAGTATAGTTTAATTCCGCCTTGGACAGGTTTTTGTTGATAAAGTATATGGCATATGGTAGCTTCTCTTCAACTTGTCCTAAGGCTGCTCCTATGGCTTTGTTTGAGGCATCTGTGTGAATGTGGAAAGGTAGGGCCTAGTTTGGACCTCTCAAGATTGGGGCAGTTACCATCTTATCCTTCAACACATCTAGAGCCTCTTGACAACTGTCAGTCCATATAAACTCAACATCTTTCCCCAAAAGACTAAACAATGGAGAGGCTAGCTTACTGAAATCTTTAATGAACCTTCTATAATATCCCGCTAAGCCTAAAAAACTCTGAACATCCTTTACCTTTTGAGGAGGTGGAACCCTTTGGATGATAGCAATCTTGTTGGGATCCACCTGTAAGCCTTGCTGAGAAATTGTATGACCTAGCACGGTCTCTTCAGTCATCAGGAACTCACATTTTTCAAGACTGAGGGACAAGTTCATCTCAATACACTTTGTTAAAACTTTTCCAATGTTAGTCAATTCTTCTTGGAAGTTGGACCCATAAGGGGTAAAGTCATCCATATAGATTTCCATCGAATCATGAACTAGCTCAGCGAATATGCTCAGTACTGCTCTCTGGAAAGTGGAAGGAGCGTTGCATAACCGAAAGGGAAGGACCCGGTAGGCAAAGGTACCCCATGGACAAGTGAAAGTGGTCTTATCTTGGTCTTTCGGGCTGATTTGGATCTGATTATACCCGATGAACCCATCTAGGAAAGAGAAAAACTTCTTCCCTGCCAGCCTATCTAACACTTGATCTATGAAAGGCAAAGGGAAATGGTCCTTCTTGGTGGCTTTGTTAATTTCTCAATAATCTACACAGATTCTCCACTTCTTGTTTTTCTTAGGCACAAGCACCAGAGGCGAAACCCACTTGCTGTCAGAGATGGGGTAGATGAATCCTGCATCCAACAACTTTTGCAATTCTTCTTTAACAATGTCCTTAAGGGCTGGATTCATTCTCCTCTGAGGCTGCTTGACTGGTTTACAATCCTCTTTAATGTAAATGTGATGGGTACAGACCGAAGGGTGGACCCCTTTCATCTCCTTATAGCTCCAAGCGAAAGCATCCAGATGGCGGTTCAATAAGCTACACAGCTCCTTCTCCTGAGAGGGGGATAAGGATGAGCTGATCTTCAAGGTTCTTTCAGGGCCAAATTCCACATTCTTAACTCTGGGAGAGGTCGGATCAGCCACACAGAGGTCCACTAAAGCACTGGTTTGGGTACCTTCCACCAACTCCTCTAATGGCAGCACACTGGGAGGTGGATTTTGAATCAAATTCTCAATCAAGTCATCCTCAATTTGAGGACCTCCTCGGTTGGCTTCCACTATGCACACTGGTGCAGAGTAGACTTCATCCCCATCTTCCTCCTCCAACTAGAGAGGTAAGTCATGTTCGAGCAAAGGTTGGGCAGGAGGATATAGGACTAGTTGTTTGGACATTGGCCCATTCTTAATGGTCATGCTCCCAGCTCGACAACTGATGTAAGCATCTGCAATAGCTAACCAAGGCCTCCCCAAAATGAGGGGGTATCCAGTGAGTTTTGCCTTTGGCTGAAGGACCAAAAAGTCCGCAAGGTACTCCCAAGAATCAACAGAGACCAGGACATCTTCCACAATCCCTTTGGGAGTCACGGTGGAGCGATCTGCTAACTGTAGTACTGTCGAGGTCTTTCTTAGGGAGCCCTGAAGGTTAAGTTTGACCATAGTGTCCCTGGTCATCACATTAATGGCAGCCCCTAGATCGATCAGGGTATGGGGGATTATGGTGCCATTGATGTGGACATCCACCACAGGACTCCCAGGGTCCAAATATTTTGGACAAATTACTTGTCCCAACATTAGGTCAGACAGTTGTCCTATGACATTAATAGTTGGGGCATCTCTCTTGTGCCTGCCTGGGTGCCTGAAACACTTCTCTTTGATCAATTTATTGTAGATTGGTACATCTTTGATGGCCTGGAGAAGTGGTATTCTTACACACAGCTATTTAAGTTCTCCCAGAAGTTCAGTCTCTTCTGGGTTTGGTTGCGTGTTTCCAGTTAGTCTCTCAAGAAAGGGTGGAATGGCTTTGGGTTCACTTTCTTGTTTCTCTTCTTCATCCTCCGGAGGAGGAGGTTGACAATCTGGAAGTACCTTCCCAGATCGTAGGTTGATCTCCTGAATCCCCACAGCATAGGTAGGGCATGTTGTCTCTCCAGTATACACCTGCTGGGCCTATCTGTTGTTGGGGTTCAGGTTCGGTTGAGCAGGCATCTGGGGTTGTCTTGGAGGAGCAGGAGGTAATGGTTGTGGTTGAGCAGGTGGTGGAGGCAGAATAGCGGGAGGAGAGTTGTACTGGGGCCTCCACCCCTGTTACGGTGCATTCCACTGAGGTTGTGGCTGAACATGAGAATGAAACGAATGAGTAACAGGTTGAATATGGTATTGAGGTGGATATGACCAAGGAGGGGGTGCAAACTAGGAAGGATGAGCGGGGGGACCCCAAGAAGGTATGTGAGTGGATTGGTTGGGGTTGTAATATGTTTGGGATGTCCCTTGCATCCCTTGCTGGTAAGGTTTGGATCCATGTGGCCTCCTTTGGTTGAGGAAGTAGAGTGGTTCAGTGGCTCCTTCAACCCCTTGGTACACAGCTTTAAATCTGGGTAAGGTTGGGCACTGGTTTGTAGGGTGGTCTTCCTCACAAACGAAACATACCTCTACTGAGTGCAATGGGTACTTGTTCTTAGGATGCTTCCTTGTGCATCTGGGACAAAAGATGGTGAAAGCCCTCTCAACTTCCTCTTTCTTCTATTGGATTCGAAAAGTATCCAGTTGCATGGCAATGGTCTGTCTCACCTCGCTTTTAAGGTCTTCCATCTGATTTGTAAACTCATGTTTGGAGAAGGTTGCACTAGCTAAAAGTGGATTCCCCCTACCTCTTTTCCGGGCTACCCTAGAATGGTTTCTAAACACAGTCTTTATGTCCTCATAAGGTAGTTGGTAGATGTCTCCTCCAGCTAGCAAATGGAGGGTATCTAGAAGGTCTTCAGGGACTCCTCAGAGCAGAACCAGCTTCAGAGATTCAGGGTCAAGTGTGCACCTGGCCCTTTTATAACTGAGTTGGAACCTTTCTTCATAGTCTTCCAGAGACTCATCACTTCCCATGGTCATTCGAAAGATTTCTCCCTTCGTTTCCTTTGACCTACAGTAGTCCCGGTATTTGTTGTTAAAGGCTTGCTACATTTGAGCCCAAGTTGTGATACTGTTTCCAGGTAACCCCATGAACCAGCTTAGTGCTACATCCTTAAGGGTCGAAGGAAAGAGTTTCAACTTTTGCTCGTCTTCTGTACAGTCATAAGTTCAACAAAGGACAACAAACTCAAACAAGAAGGTGTCAAGGTCTTCAGTGGTCAATCCATAGAAGTGAGATAAAGCTAAGGGACTTATGTTTTTCATTTTTGTGTCCCCATTTGTCTCTCGGATGGGAAATGCACCTTCTATTCTTTCTTTATTCACTATATTGTTCCTGTGTTCAGCCATGGTCTCAAGAGGAACGTTTTCTTGCTCTTCTTCTGTTATAGGGTCTTTGTATATCTTTGGAGGTTCACCTATAGGTTCTTCTGGATCATTGCCACCGAAGAAGAGAGAAGGGTGACTCAGTGATGTGGTGAGGGTGTTGAGTAAGAATTTTCCTGTATGGTCTATGTTCCTACGAGGCATGAAAATGAAATATTTTTGGTTGATTTTTGCTTTTTCTACTTGTACCTGCAAAACTAAAATGGATTGAACTGCAACTAACTAAAATCTATCTTGCTGAAATGAAAATGCAGAATTGAAATGAAAGCAGGAAAGGACTAATCTATGCTGATGAAATGAAATTGCAGAAAGGAAATGCTAAGCTACGCTTGCAGAATTGAAATTCTATTCTAGGAAAGCAGAAAGTGTCTAATCTACTTTTTCGGAAATGAAATTGCAGAATGGAAATGAAAGAACTACTCTACGCTTGCTGAAATAAACTACTGAGCAGAAGGTTGTAGTAGAAAATAGAAGAAAAGCAGTAATCACAAATACTCTGACGCTTCCCCGGCAACGGCGCCAAAAATATGGTGGGCTCTAGTATTGCAGCAATGATGCTGCAACTCTTGGGACTCCCTTCTTTACTTTTATCAACCCGGTAGTTCGTAACAAACTTGGAAGCGACAGTGCTATATGCACAAGTACTAGCTCTTACTGCAAGCTGTCACTTGATCAGCTGGCACAAGTTCGCTAGGAGCTTAAGCCAACTTCTATGAGTTCTTAGAAGAAGCTTTTAACTGTGATGGACCAAAGCTAACTAAAAAGAGGCTAATTTACTTGCAGAAAGAAGCTGAAAGCTGAAAGGAAATGAAAACCCTAGCAAACTCTAGTTTTACCGACTAACCCTACTGGTGCAAGGAAAGAGATGAAAGCTGCTGAAATGGATGCCATTGACTCTTGGAAAGGTAAAATGCATGTGACTAAGCTACTTCTAAAGGAAAATATGGAAAAATCATCTTTTTGTATTTTTGAGTAATTTTGCAGAATTATTATGCATGTGCTTTAACTGTTTTTTACTGTGCAGAGGTTGATTGGTGAAAGGAAATAGAGTGGGAACTTGTAGGAGGTTGGGAAGGTGAGAAGAGGGCCTAAGGGGTCCCTAGCACCCTTCCAGAGAGTTTCACAGTGATCAGATCTCAAAAAACTGCTCACGTGAACTTCTATAGGAAGTCTGCAGGGGTTCTACAGGATGTTCTACAGGAAGAGCCGGAAAAGGATTCTAGAGGGTTGATGGAGGAAAAGTGGTAGGAAAGTGGAAATGGAGGTTGGATGAGGCTGTGAAGAGGTCTAGGACCTGGTAAATGAGGCTACGGAGTGATGAAGATGGTTGGATTTGTTCAAGGATGGAGGGAGCAATGTTGCACAAAAATGTAGAAATTAGGTCAAATTGGAGAAGTGTGGCAAATGAAGAGAAGGAATCTAGCAGTTGGGGTTGGAGCAAGTTGTATGATGAAGGAAGGATAGGCAGGGATGTATTACAGGTGATCTGCACACTATTTCTCAAAACTAATCAAACAAAGACTATGCAAACCAAAGATCTAGCTATCTTGACCTAATTTGACCTAGAAACCCAACAATCATGATGAACAGAACTTTATTGGTAGAAAATCATGTAAGACAGCTATGAAAACTAAGCAAGAATAGATCTACGAATGTAATCACAACTGGTATCAACTTTTGCAACTGAGAATCTAACACTAGCAATTGCATGAAGGAGTAAGAACAACGTTTTTGTGGCAGCAAGGACACCTTGGTCTCAGCTCATGGTCCCGAGGAGGGAGAGGTGAGATCAAGGGTTGCTTGAAGGCATTTTTTGAAGATATTTTCTATTACCAACCTATCAAATCAACCTGAACAAGAAAAGCTATTTCAATCATCAAAAATGACCTAAGTAATAAAGCAATATGTTAATCTAAGTAGCAGAAATTATTCTAGGAATGCAGCAAAAAAATATAAAAGTACACAAAAGGAGGTACTGGCACTTGGGTTGGGCCCAACCCCAAGAGCTAAAGCCTCCTAAAAAAAGGCTCAGAGCTGATGCAAAATGAAACCGATCTCCATTACTCAAAAAATAACCATGTCACAAAAATGTTTACAGCAAAAGCTCCAAAATGGGCTGGAAGGTAGAGCAACACTAAAGTGCGAAAATACAACTGTTCAAAAGCTAACCTACGAAGGCTGGAAGCCTTCCTATTTATGCACTATGAGGACCTCAAACAACCCTCCTTAACTCAAGGGACTTGGCTGCTCAAAACTGCAAGTCATCAGCCACTTCACAAAAGTTGCTTGGCTGCCTTTGGGGATCATCTTCGGTGGGCTGCTGAACTCCAAGCTGATGGTGGAGAACTCGAGGAAGGGGCCATTTAGTGTAGGAGACACCCTTCCTACAAATCCTCATCCCTTTTCCCTCGTATTTGGCTGTCAACAGGCTCATAAATGCTTGACCTTGGTCCAAAAGATGTGCAAAAATCTATAATAAGCACGTATTAGACTTCATGGTCAAGTGACTATTCTCATTCATTCAATTAACATAAATATACTCAAAAGCATGCATAAACTATGAAGAATGGTGGATTAATGGAGAACAATAGGAAAAATGAGCCCAATAAGTTACCCATTTTTGTGGCTCATCAACTTTCTCTGCTGCCTAGCTCTATCTGCTGAGGTGTCACTGCCTGTGTTTTCCTCCTCCTCATAGTCTCAGTCTTCTCTATCCATGTTTACAAGGCTTGAGGTTGTATGAAGGGAATGAGTGAGAGTGATTTAGGAGTGGGGGATGGGAGATGACCTTATGAGCTAGAAAATGAATGAGGGAGTTGGAGTCATAAAATTGAGAGGGAGGGCTTGGTTTATTTGAGAAATTGCTCTTGGGGAAGAGGGATAAAGGGATGGGGATGTTATGGAATAGGGATAAAGGGATAAAGGGATATGGAAAGAGTTTAGAATTGTAGTGACAGGTGATAGGAGGAACAATGGGGGTTTAGGGTTTTAGGCATAACTAGGGGCAAATTTAGGGTTTCATATTTACCATGGGGGATGATGTTTAAAAGTTTGAAATGCAAACCAAAACTGTAGTGAGGGAGGTCAACTTACTTGCAATGAAGGTAAGAGAGAGAAATTTTGAAGTTTCTTGAAGTTTTGAGGGCTTTTTGGCCCTTCTATTCAATGTGCAACGCTGGTGCACAGACACGCAGTGCCGGTTCCAGAAGCGCAGCATAGTGTAAATTTACACTGGGAAATTTTCCAGATGCACAACGCCAGGCCTCAACGTGCAGCGCCAAGT
Source organism: Pinus tabuliformis (assembly GCA_031772625.1). Taxonomy (NCBI): domain Eukaryota; kingdom Viridiplantae; phylum Streptophyta; class Pinopsida; order Pinales; family Pinaceae; genus Pinus; species Pinus tabuliformis. The sequence continues at coordinate 653,748,397 of CM062818.1, read as the reverse complement.
TCTCAATGCGTAGCGCCACTCTACCATTGCTCTAGACGCGTAGCGCCACCCTCCAGAAGCGCAGCGCCAACTCTCATTCGCCCAAAACTCACTCAACCTTTCCTCTTCTTCTCACTTTTTGACTCCTTGCCTACCAAATGAGAATTATGAGCTTGAAAATGAAATGTGAGGCCTTATATAGGAGTAAATTTTGATTTTTCACTTGAAAAACCCACTTTCTAATGTTTCTTGCCCTTTCTCAAAACTCTATTTTTAATGCCTTTCCTTCTTTTTTCCTTTTAGGTGGATAATGCTCAACTTGAACTGATTTTTGCAGTGTTTCTTTGTCTTGCAGCAAGGAGAGATGCTCTGGTGCAGCTGGGATCATTTATTACATAAAGTGACTTAAAATTACATAAGAAATACAAATTAACTCAAAATACTCTGTTTTCACCTCAAAAACATGTTTTTGAGGTGAAAATTACATTAGTTTAAAAGATAATGATATAGTGACTATGACCTACAAGCCATCGTGCTTGGCTTATTTATCATCCTCATACCCTTTCTACCCTTTATTTACATTTTTAAATTAGGCATCTTGACCTTGGAAATGAAACCCTAAGACCTAATGAAAACATGCCCTATGACCTAATGAAAGCATGATTGCAAATTGACCATGAAACCATAACTGAAGACAACATGAAGAAGGGTCAGCAAGTATACTCTATGAGGGAGAAATTGGATTTTCAGAAGAGAAGACAACCATCAGTGGATCAATTTGACATGACCTAATGAAATGATGTAAAATTTCAGTATGGGACCCCTAAAATGAAAATGCAAAGAACAAATTTTGATCCCTGATGGAAGTATGTAGATATTGACACTAACACTAGGAACACTGGGGAGGGGATGAACTGAGTCTAGGATCCTGAGGAGGGAAGGTGAAATCAAAGATAGAGTTTAGATATGGAGGAGAGGTGAAAGAGAGATAGTAGGAACTCCAGAAGTGGTGGAAAGGAGGGTGACTAGGAGGCTAGATAAGAATAACCAAACTTAACAATGAGAAGGGCACTCCTGACAAAGAGACACATTGTATGTAGGGGATAAAATGAAGGGAAAATAACTCAAATTGAAGCCATAAAGAAAAAACCTCCTAGAATTAGAAGTCCTAGAGAGGGGATAAATATCCAAAAGATGATTAATCCATAACTCTTGTAGAACACTAATAGAAACATGTCTACAAATAAAGGGTTGTGCAGAGAAAAAATTACAATTATAGTAAACATTAGACTCCATCATTTACTCGACGAACTAGAGGCAATGTGCCCTAGAGTGAGCATTTTCTAACTGAAAAATATCATCAATCCTACATGCAACAATAATTTTATTGCAGGATTGACATTGACTTTCCTTCCTTCCAAACCTATAATATTTGAAAAATGGAATGATTATAAAATGCTAGGAGTGCCAACGAGAATAGTGGCATGGAACACAATAAACTGCAATGAGAGCTTCAACCTTCCCTTCACTATTTCCATCACTCCATCCTCTATTAGGATCTGTTATTTCCAATTTAGGTTGTCAACATGAAATAATAAACACTAATGAAGAAAAATAATGAATGAAAAGGAACAAATAAAATTGGATCAAAAAAATATTTGTATAAACACATGAAATATTTGTATATAAGACAATTACAACACTTCTACAGTATGGCACTGATACCAATGAACAAATTCTAGAATAGAAATCAAAGAGAAATTTAAACATATTAGACTATTTAAACATGTTTCACATAATGTTTTCATTGATGAAAACAAGATGTCATTGATATTAAAGGTTTGTCTCAGGCATAAATAATATTATTCTTGATACCTAAGGAAGCAACAATATCCTTTGTGAAGCATTATGAAAGCTAAGTCTCTTATATGATCTCATCAAGTGAAGTTAAAGGAGCTCGAAATTATTTTAATTTTTGATGTAGTTATAATTTCCCAATGATCATATAAACAATATGGTTGTGTAGGTCTCATCAATACCTTTCGAATGATATAACATGCTCTAAAAAACTCCTCTCGAATGAGAATTAATGTCTACTTGAAAATTCAATATTAATTGTGGGTTCAATATTATAGGGAAGAAACCCACATTTTTATTATGTTAAAGAGCGCACACCTTTTGGGCGCATCCACAGTTCATTGAAAATGTCAACAATGGATCTCAACAAAACTTGCATGATGCTTAACTAATTAAAGTGTGTGCATATTTCCACTAATTGGACAACTCTAGGAATCAAATTAAAAGTTGGATGATGGATGATGTCAAGAGTTGCATGAAATTTAAAACATCAATCTCACCCAATAGAATGATGACATGTGGACACCCGCGCAATTAGCCCCACTTGGACCAGTCATACATTGGCATGTGGTGGATTGTGGTAGGATGAGATGATGATGTCAGTACAATTAGCATAACACGTCAATTGCTAATATCATCATAAGTGACATAGTGTCACCAAATCCCACCACATGGTGGCAATTTTTGGTAAGTTTTGATCGATGAAAAGTATGAATGTGGGTGACATGTGGCACCCCTCATGTGGTGTGATGAAATTAAGCTAACACCATCACCTAGATGACTAGGGACCCCTAAGGACCCAAGCATGTGGAACAATCACATGGACCTTACAACAAATTTGAAAGCTTGAGAGTATGGTCATATGCAACAATCGTATGGTGAAAGGTCTAGCCTTTAAGGCATGGACTTAGCCCCAGGACCACAACGATTATATATGTGTGTGTGTGTGTGTGGTCGAGTGCTTGATAAAAACATCAATTGTAAGTCAAATCATGAGCTCTGATGTTGTTACAATTCATTGGTATTTTATTGTTCTTGGTTTCGAATTAGGCGAGTGAGGGATGATTTTTTTTGTTTTGGATTCTTAGGTCTATGATGAAAAATTAATAAATAGTCTTTGTTTAGCTTTGCATGGAAATATGGCACAATGGACAGGGCATATACAAGTTTGAATGCTACAACCTCGCATTGTGACTCAACCCATAGTGCACAAAGCATATACCTAAGTATTAACACTACAAGCCTTGTACAATGACTCAACCCATGGTGGAAAAAGCATATACCTAACACTTTATGCTTCACACAGTGACTCGGCCCATGGTGGACAGGGTTTATACATGAGACGTAACATTACAATCTTTGGATGATGACTTTACCCTATGTGGACATGGAATAACATTGCTACCCATGCACAATGAATCAATCCCATGGATGACAACGCATGTACAAGTATTAGCACAATAAGAACCCACAGAAGACGAGCCATGTCAATTGGTGGTATGTTCATTAGATATAATGCATAATATTTGCTAAAGTGTGAAGTGCACATTAACATGTGGCTTGCACCACCCCCATCATTGAATTGAAACATACATATAATATGATTTTAGGAGATGATTAAGTAAGGACCATCATGTAGCGCATTTGGCTTGGAGTTTTTGTTGTGCCCACCATGACCCAGGTTCAAGCCCAGGTGGTTGTCAGGTCAAATATTATTCTAAAACGTCATATATTTCATTTTGTTGAACATTTTGTAGAACTATGGTGTAAATTTTGTAGCACTCATGCTAGAGTTTGAGCATTTTTTAGAAGAGCACTCAAAAAGGGGCATTCTGTAGAACCATTAATTTATTATGTAGTTTGATATTGTTTTTATGGTTTTTGGGCTCATTATTTGTCCAAATTAGATTCCAGGAGAAGATATATGATTAGGGATCAGAGGTGGATGCTCTTGAAGGCATGGAAATACTTACTAATGTATATTTGACAATCATAACCTCTTTTACATCATTTTTATGGTTTACGAGTATGTTGTAGTGGTTTTGGAGATATGGTGAAAATAGGTTCTGAGAAGGAGTTTGAGTGACCAAAATAATGAATTAGTTGAAGTAGAGCATGGACAATAACATGAAAAATAGTGAAAATGTTCAATATAATAGTTTGTGGTAATGATTACAGTGACAGTTTTTGTAGGGAATTATAGTATGTGCAAGAAGTGATAATGTTTGTAGATTGTGACATTGGTTACTGATTGTGATAGAGTGTGTAATAATAGTGATTGCAGATCATGATATAAAGTACAACAACAATGATTGCATTTTTGTTTGCATATTTTGATTTTATTTGTGATTAAATGATTAACAATTATAAATGATCACAATAGATACAATTTGAAAATCATATGAAATAAAGGTCCATAAGGAGTTGAAGAAGGAGGTGGGTGCCTACACTAAATATGGAGCCTCAATACGGTTAGAGCCTAGAGTAGGTTGGATCTCGCTCATCATTGAGGTTAGTGCCTCAATTAGGTTGTAGCCTACAATGAGAAATTGCTTGCATAATCTTGAGGTTGGTTCCTTAATCAGGTTGTAGCCTACTACAAGTGGTAGCTTGCATATATTGTAGGTGGTTGCTTCCCACAAGTCAAAGCTTGAAAATATATGTAATGAATTGAAGCATATGAAGAAGGATGATTTGTAGTTTTCTCTTGTATGGATTTCTACATAAAATCTTGCATCTCTTTATGATTTGATGGCTTTTTGATGTGTTCTTGATGTGATGATAACTTTATGATGCACTTTTCTATTTGATGATATGATTCTTATGGTTTTGATTCATTTCTACATGATTGTTTGATTATGAATAGTTATGAAATGGTAAAATTGTTTTCACATTGATTCACCCCCCACTCTCATTGTGATCTTTGGGCCAATAAAGTAATAAAAGTATGTTATCTTTAAGAACAATTAACTACTAGAAGATGGATCCAAGGAATCATAACAACATGGATTTATGTGCAAACTCTATTATGATATTGGAACTTGATTTGGAGGAGTTTAAATGAAAATGTGAAAATTGACAAATCAACTTGATGAAGTTAAGAAGCAACTAAAAGAAAAAGAAAAGAAGTTAAAAAAATGACTCAATTTCCCATCTGAAGGAATAAGGTAGTTAGCTCAGGAAATTTAAGAAGATTTTCAAACCAAAATAAGCAGTGAAAGGAAATACCCTGCATATCAGACATCCTTTTATGGTTATTTATTTCTATGTCATACATTTGGTCATAAAGAAATTAAACATAACAATTCTCCATGCCATTATTGTAAACACAAGTCCATGCATTGTAAAGTCACTAAAGAAGAAGAAAAATTTCCACCTAAGGTATGGAAAGAGATACAAGAAAATTTGTGTTCTGATATCATATGCTAAGAAACAAAAGGATAAGTGGTATTTTGATAGTGGTCAAGACACATGTTAAGTGATCAAAGCAAGTTTATCAGCATCAAGGATATGGATGGAGGTAAAGTGAATTTTGGAAACAATACATCTACTAGAATAATTGGAAAATCCATTGCTACCATTGATAATGGAAGAACCAAAGCTCCAGATGTCTTGTAGATAGAAGGATTATAGCATAATTTTTTAGTGTCGGTCATATATGTGATCAAGGTTTTGATTTCATATTCCACTCCAAACAATGTGATATTCAAAAGTCAAATATAGAATGAAATAGTAGTATTATGTAGCTTGTGAAGAGTACCAAACAGAATGATGGAACTCATGTGGTGCTTTAGGGTTTCTTCCTTCGGCGAATTTTCACCATGCACCACCATTGGTCATAATTTCAAGCCAGTTATCAAAGGTGTGCTCTGGAATAGAGACACAGAACCTAGCCTTCCATACGACGATGACTATTGGGTGACCTTGGTTATGTCTTCTTGATGCATAATTTCCATGGGTTTCGAGGGCAAGTGAATTCTTATCCCAACAAAAATCAACCATAACTAGGCTCAATATGAGCTTGAAGCCATAGAACAAAGCTCTATTTTAGGGTGGATGGGCGACAAAGCCCTTCAAGGTTGATTTTCAAACACCCTTTCCCTTCATTCCAAGGCTCTTTCAATATTTTGGCCTTGATGGATTTGTAATGTATGGTGGAGTGAATGCCTACACATAAGGGTCATTCATTTTTACAAGAAGACCCCACTAGATCTAATAGTCCTATGCTAAGTGGACCTCAGAAAGAGCTAAACCAAGGTAGATTCCAAATCTTCATTATTATCATCAATGGAATGTCCTCTCTCTTCTACATTGGGGTTTCAAACTTGGTCCAACACCTGAAACAATGCATCAAGAATAGGGTGGGCATCCCTACAAATTCTCAATGTTTTTTCCTTGAAGGGAAGATGGTTTAAGATTCTTCCTAGATAAAGGAATATAGCATCACAAGAAACTCTACCATAATCATGAACTTGAGGCTGCAAGGAGGAGTTTTGTGTCCCATAAGCTCCAGAGAATCTACCTCCTATAAGGATGCAGTGCAAGGAAAGGCTTCTGAACTTGTAGATCAACCTCAACACATTTCAAGATCCTACATTGTAGAAAAAATGAAAAGGTGCCCGCAATGTAGATCAATCTTTGAGAGGCAAACTACCTTTTCTCTGCTCTCCAATCCAAGGACATTATACATTGTTTCAATGGTTTCTGGCCTACAACTAATGCTCTAAATTAGTGGGTATTTACATCCTAGACCCCCAAATATGATATTTATTTATGTTCCAAAGGTTTTTTAACTATCCAATTTGATACTCAAGAAGAATTGGAGAAAGTATTGAATGAGGGGCCATGGTTTTGGGGAAGAGAAGGTATCTTCATCACCCCTTGGTTCCCATATTTTTATCCACAAAAATGGCAGTCTCATCAATGTCGATTTTCGTGAGGCTTCCAAATCTCCCCCTCCCTTTTTGCCACCACAAGCTACTAGAGGAAATCGAAAACACCTTGGGAAAATTAAAAAATATGGACCTTGAAAGAATGGAGAAAGGATTTTTTACCTTTGCCAAAATTTGTGTTGAGATAGACCTCAACAAATTTCTACGTGATCACATTCATCTAAAACACAAGAAAATTTAGTGGACCCAAGTATTAGATTATGAGAACACAATATTCTTTTATATGTTGAACTTGGTACCAAACATGAAAATTGTAGAACACATGTCCATAGGAAAAAAAGATACCAAAAGAGAAAAAGGGGTAGACCCACAAACCAAAAGGATGGAAACCCTTGAACCTTCACTTCTCAAATAAAGAAGAAGAAGAAGCCATGGGGACCAAATGGAAGCATATCCCACTCGTAAAATGACATCGAAGTGCAAGAGAATCAGGTATAAAAAATGGACAAAAATGAGGCACTTCTAGAAAGTGGGAATGGGGGTACAAAGAGGGCACATGTTTATGAGAGTTTAGAATCAAATAAAGAACACTCTCTAATGACAACAAGAAGTGAAATGGTAATAGTTCCTATTGTTCCAAACTGAAGGGGATGGAAAAAAGTTCAGAAAAAAGATAGACAAGAAAGAGAAGTTAAGTGATTATTATTACACTTAACTTTGTTTTTTCATTTGCAAATACTCTTTAGTTTTCTTCTTTTTAGATCATAAGTCATCAAGCTTATTTTTCATAATGCTTTCATCACATGCAAAATGTAATTTTGTTTCTTGTTTCAAGATTAATAAAATTACAGGTTTTGTTCCCTTTGGAAACAAAACACACACACACACACATATAGACACACACACACGCAAAAACACATATACTTGATGAATAAAAAACAGAGAAAAGTTGTTGTGGAAAAATGAAAGAGATAAGATTTCCTCTCATTTTCTTCAAATAGACAATGCCATTAACTCCATTACAAATCTTTACTAAAAGTTGAAAAGAGGAGCCTGTAAGTTCAAAGGTAAGCTTCCTTTCAAATTCTTTCAATGTGGAAGGATAGGTCATTATGCATCTAATTATCCTTATGCTAATATGAATGATAATGATGATGAGTCAAGATTCAAATTTAAACATCAAAAGAAGAAGCAAGCCAGTAAGAAAATGAATTTCTACTCAAAATAAAAAAGTGACAATGAAATAAATAAAAGTGTGAGCGATGAAGAAAGGGGTGAAATATTATTCATTGGCGAGGTTGAAGAACCTGACGCAAAATTAGACTATGAGGGATAACTCAGAAGTGCATTAAAATAAATAAAGATCCTTAGAAAGAAGGAAGGTCAACAGGTGCAGCAATTTCAAGACAAAAACCTAAATGATGACACCATTATTTCTCTCAAAGTAGAACTTGAAGAAGAAAAAAGGGTAAAGGAGTTTCTCACCGAATAACTAGATGAAAAGGATAAAATTTGGAATAGAATAGAGGAGGAGGTTTTCCTCTTCAAAGAATAATTGGAGTAGCTCAAATAAATGTTTAAAAAATGGACTAAATCCATATATCACATTTTCAACATGTAGAGGCCTCCTCTCATTAAGACAGGTCTCAATTATCAAGGAAATTGTGAGGGACCCAATGGTCCCCCAAGCTCATAAAATGAAGATCAACCTAATAAGCTTGAGCAAACATTCATAGCATATAGCAACAACTATTTTGAAGATCCAAAGCAAGTGATGCACCAGGCCATGAGTGTTCATTTAAATGAATCTCAAGACAATTCCAGAAAGGATAAGAATACAAGAAATCAAAATGAAGAGAAAGGATCCACAAGCATAAATAAAGCAGGTGTTGAAAATAAAATGAATATAGATCCTCACAAAGCATCCACAAGCATTAATGAAGCATGTGTTGAAATTAAACAAAGTAACATGTATACTCTAAGGAATAACTCTGGAAGGTCAATATCTCCTTCCACATCTAGGTATCAAAATAAGTTTTTTGGTTTTTGTTTCTCATGCACAAATTTTTACCATAAAGCATAGGATTACAAGACATATGATGTATAAGATATAGAGGATATGATCATGTACTTAGATGGAGGCATGTGGATCAAATCAGGAGATTACATTAGCCATTTTTTAAAATATTGATGTCAATTGTTGAATGTTATACATGTCACGATGAAGGTCATATAACAAAAGATTGTAAACTCAACTCATGATGGTAAAACAAAGAGGGGCTTCCTATCAATGCAAGAATATGGAGAATAGGTAAAAAAGGACCTCGATTATACCTAATTCCTCAAATCCAATCCCTTGGTGAAGGCTTCTTCAAGACTATGATCTGTTGAATCAAAACTTGAAGAAGCAATTATCTATAGGTAGAATGAGCACTTTGAGGATAACATATGAACAAGCAATAGGGAAAGGATTTGGTTAGTATGACTTGATGAGAAGTGAGAAGGCATGTTCTAAAAGGATACTTTTCATCACATCCACAGGAAAGGTCAAGCACAACTAAAGAATGTAGATATGACAAGCACTTATCAATGAAGGAAGCATGGTCTTAAGGAGAAACTTTAAAAATATATGAACATTTATAAGCAACATTGGAAGAATGTCTTAGTGGGAGACTCTATCAAAATGGAAACATGTTCGCAGCAAGGTAGCATGGTTCATTCAAGTCCATAGGATCATAGAGTAATAGGTTATGGATTTTTGACAAATAAGTAGAAAATGCAGGATTAAATTCACCCATAAGCATGGCAGTTTTCATAGGCATTCGTGACCCCTTTCCTTTGATGCCAAAATGGGAGAGATTGCAGACATTGATACAAATGTTAACATTGACTAAGGAAGGCATTTGCGCAGGGGGAGTTTTTTATTTCTTGACATCAATGACCATCAATGTGTAGTGGTGTTGTCATAAATGGCAAAGGGGAAAATTGCTACACATGGTTTTTTCATTGATGACAACAAGATGTCATTGATGCCAAAGGTTTTTCCCAGATAGTAACAATATTATTCATGATACTTAAGGAAGCAACGGTACCCTCTATGAATCAATATTGAAACTATGTCTCTTACATGATCTCATCAAGTGAAATTAATGGTATTTGAAGTTATTTGAGTTTTGATGTAATTATGTTGTCATAATGATATAACCAATGTGGTTTTGTAGGTTTCATTGATGCCTTTTTAAAAATATATCCTGCTCTAAAAAACTCCTCCGAATGAGAAGTTATGGTTGTTTGAAAATTTAGTATTAATTGAGGGTACAAAACTATAGGGAAAGTACCCACATTTTTTGTGTTAAAGAGTGTACACCTTTTGGGCGCATTCATGGTTCATTGATTAGGTCAACGACATATCTCAATAGAACTTGCACAATGTTTAATTAATTAAATAGCATTCATCTTTCCACTAATCAAACAACTCTAGGTATTGAATGAAAAGTTGGATGATGGATGATGTCAGGAGTTGCACGAAATTTAATGCATCACTCTCACCCAATAGAATTATGACACATGGACACCTGTGCAGTTAGCCCTACCATCCTTGACTAGTCATACATTGACACATGGTGCATCATGGGCAAATGAGATGATGTTGTTAGTACAATCAACATAAGGCATCATCTGTTGACATCATCACAAGTAACATGGCACCACTAGAGGCTACCACACGGAGGAAATTGTAGCAAGTTCTAATCGGTGAAAATTCTAAATGTGGATGACACATGACACCCCTCATGGGCTACCACATAGCGTGATGACATCATGCTGACATCATCACCCAAATGACTGTAGACCTTTAAGGACGTGGTCATGTGAAATGGTCACATGGACCTTGACACAAAATTTAAAGCTCAAGAGTATGGTCATATGCAATGATAGCATGGTGAAAGGTCCAACCTTTAAGTCATGGACGTCGGCCAATGGTCAGCCAAATTAGAATGATAAACTTGTAAAAATCATAACATTCCAATAGTAAATAATAATTGCAATACCAAATGTGCATTATAAACCATGAAGTGAGTTACGTACTTATGAATTTGTTTCAGAAATTTTAGACCCCAAAAATCATTTAAAAAATTCATACTATCATAAAAGATTTAATTTTTACCTAGAAAAAAATAAATCAAGATCTATAATTATGAATAATTAACCAAATCACTTTTACCAATATAAGGCCGCATAAAAATTTAAAATTGTCATTGTGAGTGGAGGTTTTAACCCTATATGCATAACACCTGAAAAAGAATTCCAAAAAAAAAAAAACAAAAATTATAAAATCACAACAATAGAAAAATCTACACAAAGACCTTTCTCCTAGAATCCAAAACCATGAAAACTAGATTGATTTTTCATTATATTCCTTTCAATGTTACAATACATTATATACATGTTGAAGCATTCATTAGCCCCCAATCTATTAAACATGGAATATAACATAATGATAGTTCCTTTGACCAAATCTACAAAACCATGGGAAAAACCGCGATGGCAAAAATCATTGCGAAAACCATGGAAAAAATCATTGTGAAAACCATGGGAAAAATGACCTAAAAAAAATCGTTCAGGTCGCTACCCTGAACCCCTCATAAGGGGGTTCTCAAACCCTCTTTGTTCGCGATGGATATATGAAAAAAAATATAATACACACGCAACAATGAGTGATTATCTAAATCATTTTCATCAATGAAAATGCTCGAAAGCAAGTGAATTATATTATTAAAGGGAAATCTCCATAAAATTCTCTTCAAAAATTTTCTTACCAACTTAGCTTTTAGGGTAAAATTCATCAAGTTGGTTAATATTTAATTTAATAATGAAATTTTAGTAGTCATAAAAGGTTACACATTTTCTTAATCATATGCTTATAATTTATTAGAATTCAAATAAAATTTTGGTGGTTGTTGTTGTTTATGATCTCAATGTGCCTCATAACTATCCATTAGACTAAATGTTTCTTTATGATTACAATTAAAAATGTGTCTAAATTTTTCCAAATAATACAATTTCTTTGTACAATTAGACTCACTTCATAAAGTACAACTACACACCATGCATAGCTAATAAAACACATCAATTAAATCGAAATTAACAAACATTGTTGGGAAAATGATTACCACAAGTGCCATCAATCTCTCATGTGGAAATCACTCTAGGAAATAATTAAATCCCTATGTTTCCCCCACATCAAGTTATTTTCCTTCCATCCTTAATTTATAGTACTATTGGAAGTATAAACTTTGAGTAACATTATGTCACTAAACTCCACCATTATATAGTGTATTTTTAGAAACTTTTCCATAGCAAATACTTTGTTTACAAAACATCTTCCACTTTTCTTATAAGAACATCATTGGGTTGATTTACATTTATTGATTAAGATTCTCCAAATATAAGAACTTGGTTACAATCTCACACAAACTACATACATAGGAAATTCTATGGTTTTTTGGATAACCAACTTTCTCTTCAAGCACATACACATGTACCTCACAACTACACTCTTATTTATGTGTGACAACTATTGATTAACAATGAATACTAATGTCAAATGGAGTAGCATTAGTAGGACAACAATGGGTGACTCAATAACAATATCTACCTTTGTTGCGCACAATCCAATTTGTCAAATATTATATTTGTTGTCACTCTTTTCACCTTCTCTTTCATGGTTCCACTTCATTCTCAAGTAACAAAAATATATTATTTAGGTGTAGTACTTCACTTATGGAAAATTTTGGTATTTGTATTTGACCAACACTCTTTTTTTTCCCACTCATGGAAACTCTCCACTAAGTGGCCTACATACATTTAAATGCAACAAGCTAAATACTTCTTGGCTTCTAAGAATATAGATGAAAAATCTCACTTCCTTTTCAACTTTAATTTCTAAATTGGAGAAGGTCATGAGTACCTTATGATCTATGGATCACACCCTTGATCCTCCTTCCTTAAGACATTGATACTCTTTGATGTTAATTCACTATCTACAACAAGTGTAACTACATCAAGTTTGCAAAGGGCATCAAACCTCACAAGCTTAGTCAATATCAATGCTCCATGAGCCAACATGCATGCATCGATGTTGAATATCACCTCCATTCCCACATCTAAAATTCAGCTTGTGAAGAGAGAATTTCGTGCCAAACTTAACACATGCTTCACATCAAAAATTTTCTTGATCCTTTCATCTTTGAGCCTCACCTATATGTTTTCACATGCATGGATCATACATCTAAATTTGTCGCTTAAGAGAATATTTCTTTCTCACCAACACACTTTTCATATTCGACCAACCAACTTTTATAAAAAAACCAATGTGAGAAGAGGCTTTGATATCCAACAACTAAGTTGGAATATTCCCTTGAGATTCTTCTAACTTTTCTTGTGCCTTTTTTATGGCATGCAACCAAGTTTGAATATTCCATTGAGATTCTTCTCACTTTTCTTGTGTCTTTTTATGACATTTCAATTGAATCTAGTTAACCACACTTTTTATAGCACACAACCAAGTTTGAATATTAATTTGAAATTCTTCTCACTTTTCTTGTGCTTTTGTGTGACATTTCTATCCATTCTTTTTCCTATTTGGAAGTTTATCACAAAAATTGCTTAATTTGAAATTGTAATTTTAAATAACTTCTCATAAAAATACTTTAATTTTTAATTCTCTATTCTTACAATATTATTCTATGAATCTTAAAAAGAAAATTACAAAATAAGATTACACTAGGGTCATCTTTAAACATGCTCACCCATATGATAAAGACTTGATTGAAAAATTTATTATCAAAAAAATTAACAATCCCCGCTAGGAACAATTATTATTTAAGTGTTAGAAATTTCACACATTTAATGAGAACACCTAAATCAACGTTCATTATCCCGTTTAACCAAGTAGCGCTTGTATTGAATACAACTGTCAACCATCTCAACGCTCCGATTAAGACCCGAGGGAAGTCAGGCTTCTCAAATTGCGAATTAAGACAGACCGAAGCTAATCACGTGCAAGAAAATAGGGACAGCGAGCCCATGCTGAAAAGAAAACTTAAAGGTTACAGTTTAGTACGATGGCGATGTGTGATTTCATTAAGGTTCAGCGGGGAGTTTATATCTTTTTTTTTATAATAATAAAGATAATAATAATGAATATAATAAAAATAAAAATGATTATATAAATTTAGATAGATTTAGTTAAATTTTTTATAAAATATTAATAATTATATTATTATTATGTAATTTAGTTAGTTGTTAATATCATTATTTCTATTATAAGATATTTGTAAAATATTTATTATTTTCGTTTTTCAATTTAATAAATAAAATATTCAAATATTTATTTTATTAAATAATTAAAACAAAATAAAAAATTCTATTTCTTAAATATTAAAATATAATTTAAATAAATTATATATATATGAGATAAAAAAAATTATGGAGGATATAATTTCAAGTAAGAGTGATTTTTTGTTATTCAAAATACATTTTTGAATACATAAATAGATTTAGTACCTTGAAAAAACCCATAGGCTACTTGAATTTTACAGATTAAACAACTTAAATTCAAGTTTTTAAAAATCTCTTTAGAATTTTAGTTAAAAATAACCAGAAAAAATGTCTTAAAAATGGTCATTTCATTTATTAAACTAAACATATATATATATATATAATTTTTTAATAATGAGCTTAGTAAAATATTTTAATAGTCAAAAAGAAAAAACAGTTAAAAATAAAATAATTTAATTACTTAAAAAAAATTACATGTAATTTATTTAATTTTTGATATAAAATAATAATAATAATAATAAAATATTCACTAATACAATTACAATAATGAAAAATAACATATAATTATAAAAAAATTATTATAAATCTATCTTACTACTAATTTATCAAATATTATAAAGAAATAAAAAATATTTATGTCTACTATTTTTTCAAATTTTATATTAAAAAAAATAATATACATAAAAAAATTGATTTCTTAAAACTTAATAATTACCCATTAAAATAAATGTAAATTACAATTGCTCAAAAAATGAAAATAATGTGCATAACAAACATACATGTATTTACGCAACCAATAAATCAATGAAAGGGAAACATTCCTGCAACTTTTAAATTACTGAAATGGAAACATTCCTGCAACTATTAAATCAATAAAATGGAAATTGACATTGTGGAAGACTTGATTGCCACAGCTACCAACGCGACACTGTGAAGAGTGGATAGCGGGTCACAGTGCGTCGCTGTGTTTAATGGAGACAGAAACATACGCACGGGGAAGACTATAGGTTTTCTTCACTTACACGCAAATTTATTTCAGTGCTTGTCTTCTTCCACGCAAGTTAGTCGCGCATCCACTAACAAAATATCCTATTTACAATGCCCACTCCATCCCATTTAATGTGTATTGACATTATCTTTCCTTTTTTATAAATGAATAGAAAATGCTATATATTTATTTAATGTATATTGACCTTATCTTTCCTTTTTTATAAATGGATAGAAAAATGTTATA
Organism: Pinus tabuliformis; assembly: GCA_031772625.1. Lineage (NCBI taxonomy): Eukaryota > Viridiplantae > Streptophyta > Pinopsida > Pinales > Pinaceae > Pinus > Pinus tabuliformis. Next base: position 653,733,094 of record CM062818.1, on the reverse strand, counting down.
TATTTATATCAACAAAAATGGTAAGTTACCGTATTTTATTTATGAATGTGATTGCACTAAAATGTAAGTTATTAATAAAATGAACCTACATTTTGAATTTTACAACGGGATTTGATTCTTGGAGCACCTCCTTCTATGTCATTCCGTCTGCTCAGACCGGGGCGGGGCACGAACAAGGTGGGTATAGCGATGGCGATGAAAAATGATTTAATGGGAAGCGTTTTAATCATCCTCTCTCTGTGTACACCTATACGCTTCGCAGCAGCTGACCCGGAGACTTCTATCGTTTGGTGCAATTGTGAGGAGAGCGGAAATTATACATATACAAACGGGAGCGCGTTTCAGCTTAACCTAAACAAGCTTTTGGATTCGCTGGTGAAAAATGTTGATGCCACCGGATTCAATATTTCTAGTGTTGAAGGGCAAAACAACAGTAGTACTGTTTACGGGCTTGTCCAGTGCAGGGGAGATTTAGGTTCTTCCGATTGCAAACAGTGCGCATCCAAAGCTAAAGCAAATCTCGTTCAGGGTTGTCACAACACTTCTGGTTTCGTTCAATTAGACGGTTGCTTCTTGCGGTACGACGATCATAATTTTTACAACGATATTGAGAGTACGAAGGAAACAACAAGAATTATTCTTTGTAACACTGAGAACAGCGGTCAGCCACAGCAGTTCACAACTGCTGCGAGCGCCCTCTTCTTGAATGATATCGCTAAAGCTGCACAGAGCCCCGATCTTTTCGCCGTAGATTCAGTCGCTTCCCCTTCTAATTCAACGCAGAATATCTACAGCTTAGCACAGTGTTGGAGAGATCTGTCGCCGACAAACTGCGGGTCCTGCCTGACTTATGTCTACGAAAATATATTCCACGGTTGCCAACCTGGAGCTCTTGGGGCACAGTTCGGATCTCAGAACTGCCACTTTCGTTACGAGGTTTATGAATTTTTCAACGCGACCATTCTACCGTCGCCACCAGGGGAACGTCCTCCCGCGTCCTCTGGTAATTTTTTTTTCTCGGGGAATACACGGGTTCTGTAGGATTTCATTTGTTGCTGCTTAGCTAAAACATAACTTACTGGTTACTGAAACTTTTGTGTAAATATGCAGAAGGCAAGAAACCTAGCGTCTTGGGTATAAGTCTGGGAGTAGTAGCCGCTACGCTTGTATTAATTGCAGTCATAGGTCTTTGGAAGTGGAATATTTTCTCTCTTCTGAAACGTACTGAGGAGATTTATCGAACCCGAGGTCCTGAACTTGCAGCTAACCTATTCATTGTTAAGGATCTAAGACGCTTCTGATTAGGTTGTGTGCAACATAAATAGACACCTTGTAATTGTTTTTGCAGGTGGGGAAGATAATTCTATCCTAGAGCCGAGCATAGAGAATCCAGAGCTCATTTTCAAGTACGACATTCTGAGAGAGGCTACCTCAAATTTCAAACTAGAGAACAAACTTGGAGATGGAGGTTTTGGATCCGTCTATAAGGTGAGATATCTCTTATAATAATAAATCGGAAATAGCAACACCTAGTAAAATTAGAGGGAAAAAAAATAAGATTTTGAAGTTTGTCTATCTGCAGGGGGTTCTCCCTGATGGCAGAGTGGTTGCAGTTAAACGGCTCTACATGGGTACAAGGCAGGCAGATGCTGAATTTCTGAATGAAGCGAATCTCATCAGTCGTGTTCAACACAGGAATCTGGTGAAATTGCTTGGTTGCGCAGTTGAAGGCTCAGAAAGGCTACTTGTTTACGAATACCTCGAGAACAGTAGTCTTGACAAGCTTCTATTCGGTTTCTACTCCTTCTTAATCCCTGGATAGCTTTTGGATTCGTTTTCTTGTGCATGTAATTTACATCTACTATACTAACGGTGTGTTATACATTGCAGATGTAACAAAACGTCATTTACTTGACTGGGAAAAGAGGTACGAAATCATAGTTGGAACTGCTCGTGGTCTGGTCTATCTTCATGAGGAATCTCACATTGTCCACAGAGATATTAAAGCCACCAATATTTTACTCGATGATAAACACAGACCTAAAATAGCAGATTTTGGGTTGGCCAGATTCTTTGCGGTAGATCAAAGCCACGTTAGCACTCGAGTTGTAGGAACTCTGTAAGATTTTTCTCCTAGGGTTCCCCGCTAACTGTTTTAAAAAAATAGAGTAAATGAAGCAATTACAACTCATATATCTGAATATGGATCATGTAATTTTGAGGCGGCTAGGATATGGGGATTTGATTGCGTATGAGATTGTGCAGAGGTTACATGGCTCCTGAGTACGCCTTTCGCGGACAGTTGACGGAGAAAGCAGATGTGTTCAGTTTTGGAGTGCTTCTGCTTGAGACTATGAGCGGAAGAAAGAATCAGAGTTCGGCCGTTGACATGGACTTCCTTAACGAAGGAGTATGGTTCATGTAGATATCGTCTTTTTTTTAGTCTAAATTTTCTTAACTCGCTTGCTGACTAAAGTTTGTTTTATGTTTTATTGACCAAGCAGACATGGAGACTATATAAATCAGATAGAGCTTTGGAAATTCTAGATGCAACAATGGAAGGAAGTTATTCGTGTGATGAAGGGATTAGAGTGATTAAAATTGGTCTTCTGTGCACGCAAGCATCTCCAGCGTTGCGGCCTTCAATGTCCCGAGTGGTGATGATGCTGACAAGTGAGACCCAAAATCTTCCTTCGCCCACAGCGCCTGCTTTCGTAGATGTGGGTACAGCGACCTTACGTCGCCAACAAGGTGGTAGAGTTATTGAGGCGGACAAAACATCAAACGGTGGAGCTGATCCTTCGTCAGAAAATCTCGAGCCGAGATGACAATCAGCCCATCCTTCTTGGCATTATTGTATCTTCTCAGACAGCATTATCTTCTCAGTGATTGTTTTCAAATCCGGGCACTATCAATCTTTTCACACAGCATTATCGTCCCTGTGAATTTAGACTTTGGATGTCACGTGGTCGTGTGGTAAAGAGTGTTCATTATCGAAATATTTCAATTCAAACAACGGTCTTATCCTCTTATCGTGAATTGTGAGCGTTTCTCTCATATAGAAATCGAGTTAATGTGAGCGTTTATGTCATATAGAAATCGAGTTAATATGAATACTATTATAAAATATAAATGATTCGGTTTTTTAACTTTTTTCATGTTTAACAAGTGCTCTATAGTAGATATTTTAGTTTAAATTAAAGTAAAAAAATGTTTCGATGATGGTAATTAATTGATAATTATTAGGATGACTCACGCGCATGTGAATTTGAAAGTTTACATTAAATCTATTACATCTATTTTTCTTGTTCTTGGAATCAAATATGAGTATGACACTCAGCGAAAATATAGTATACATAGATACAGTCTTCTTCTACTACTTTTACTTAGATATGATTCCTTTAATACTAATAATTATCATCTATATTTTAGAACTCTCTCTTTTTATATATATATTTATATATAGTGGAGGACTTAGATATGATTTCTTTGTTATTAATAATTATCATGTATATTGTAGAATTTTATATATATATATAGATATTAAATATATAGTGGAGAGTGTTGAGATTGTTTAAAATATAAGTTAAAAAATATAAATATAAATTAAAGATATATCAAATTAAACATTTTAAATTATTAAAAATTTAATAAATATATAATTTAAAAAATAATTTAAAATATATTAAAATTTGATAGAATGAAAGGAAAAAAGAGAATTATTTTAATTTCTACGAGGCTAAAGATAGTCTATGGAATATATTGTTTCTTCATCTTGTTGATGTATTCGTTCTTTTTCCTGTGAAGCCTCAGAATAAACACTCCCAGCGTCTCGACAAACCCTTCGCTAAATAGTTTATCCCAAGAGCTAGCAGCCAGAATATGCATAACTCTCCCTGTTGTCTTTGAATGCATGACATTCTAAAATGAACTGCTTTTCTGTTTCCACTTTTTAGAAAGAACAAAAAATACATACTCTTTCCTCCCACACTTCTTTTGGCCTTTTGCAGTGCCTTGTTTCAGAACAGAGTTGATGAGAATTAGTCCTTAACTCAACAATAAGAATTTTTGGCTCTCCAAGAAATATTGGCCTCTATGTACGCTTTTTATTGATGATTATGAGTGGGATTAAACACTTCAATATAGTATTTTTTCTTTCTCCCTAGCTCCTTATCCCAAGTACGCTTGTGGAACTTATCCATAACAAAAGCTTTTATCTCTTTACTGTTTATGGGACACGTGTTCAAGCAAATACCCCATTTACTAAACCATTTGTTATTTTGTTGCATCCAAGTCTTCTTTCTTTTGCACAATATGTCATTAAACACAACCTTAGGCCATCAACCCTCTTCCATTTGCTCATTTTTTTTTAAAATCTCTTATGACTCACACCATAGCAATTGTTTCAATAGGAACAACCCCTGTTTCACTTAACAAGATAGCATAAAGGAATGCACTTTTAATTTTGAATTTGTTTGTAATTAAAAGCTTCTGAATTTTCTCAATTTGTTTCCACCATGTCGGATAAGCTACTCACACACAGTTCACAACCATAGAGAATCACTAGAAGCCCAAAAAGATTTTGAGTGGTTTTTCAGTGCCATAACTCTGCCTCTCTACACCTATTTTGAAAAGCATAAAATGTTTTCCAACCCCCCAAAATTCTTCTATTTCTACAGCCATCCCAGCTTAGATTTTTGTTGAAGTCAATTCCGAGGTATTTGTAATCTGCTACTTCTTCCAAAATGTTGCCTTCAAAGTAGAACTTATGCTAGTTATGTTTTCTTTTTTTAGAGAAAACCACTATTTTTTTTTTGCTAATATTGACTTGCATCCCCACCCTTCTAGAAAATGCTCAAATGATAGTAAGTGTTCTTACAAACAAAGAGTAAATTTAGCAATCAAAATAAGGTCATCTCCATAAAAAAGAAGCCTTATAACAAACTTGCTCAAATGGATAACATCACCCCCTTGCAAATTTAACCACTCCTCAAGTTTGTCGATATATAAACCAAAAATGGTAGGAGACAATGGGAAACCTTGCTTGACCCCGATATCGTTTCTAAAACTTTCAGAAATTCTTGCTGAAGTTCTAATTTTTACTTTCACCTTTTCATACAACCTATGCACAACTACTCTCAAATGTTTAGGAACCCCAAGTTTCTTCATTTTGTGCCAAAGCTTATCCCTAAGAACTGTGTCAACCGTTTTTCAGAATTAACAAAGCAACAAAAAACTTCTTCATTTTTTTCTCACACTTTTTCAATGATGTGCCTTAAAGTTATACAATGATCAATTGTGGAATGTTTAGGTCTAAATCATGTTTGGCCTTTAGCACGCTTATCTCTTTCTTTGCTAATTTTATTTTCTAGCATTCTTCCAAATAACTTTGCAGACCTTATCATTATGGTCCTACAATTGGAGAGATTATTGACGTCACCACGCTTAAAAAGAGATATTTCCAGACTAGTTGTCCAATCTGTAGGGAACTCATGTTGTATGATGTTGAAAATTTTTGTAATGTGAGGTGCAAGAATCTTTGAGCCCCACTTTAAATACTCTGCTTGGAGTTCAACTAAGTCTTTTATTTTTCCAACACCCAATTGTTGGACACCTAATCCTCAATGGGTTAGTGTGGAAGCCGAATGGACAAAAGGAGTCCAAGAGACCTTGGGATGTGAAACCCAATGGTCACAACAATGTACTATAAATGTATATCAGTTGTTAATAAAAATGTATTGTCATGTTTTATCCTTTCATATTTCTCTTGCTGACCATGTGTGTTTAACATGGTATCAGAGCAGGCGTATTCCTGCCCTGCATAATTATTTTGAGCCATTTGTTTTATGGCCCTTATGTGCAGATCATTTCAGGAATATTTTCTCAGCTAAATTTTAGCTGCAACCTGTCATTTCTCCAGCGCCATTTTTGGCCTCTCTCTGCCATTCTGAATCTGCTCAGTCATAATAATCTGCGACTTAAATTCTCTATTCTGAAATCCTATCAGCCATATTTTAGCTGCGTTCTCTGCGCCCACTAACCAATAGAGAATCCTGGCAGCTCTGACTCATTATTCCCCTGCGACTCATTATTGTTCCACTGACCTGCACTACTGAATTTCGTTGAAGCTAAATTAAATTTGCCTATCCGCCAAAGGTAATTTTTGCTCAGTTGTAACTCCTTTGCTTCCATTATGCTATTGTTGCAGCTATACCGGCCCCTACAGAATCATTCCTCCTTATTTTCTCTCACAGCACTACGTGTCTATTACTCTGCCTCCACGCCATCTGAAACTTTATTTTATACCATGTTTCTCGACTGCTACCAAAAATGTTGTCCCTGGGTTTGAAATTTGAAGGGTTCAAGTTAGTGTTCCACCAACCTGATTGCAGAATATTTACGCCTTTGTCAGTAGTACGATGTAAATGCACATGCATCATGCCGTTAGCGAAGTAAAAGCAGGGGTGAATTTGATGTAACTTGCGGTGACCCTGGACCATTTTTGGTACTTCCCTCCACTGTGCACGCTCCCTCATACTGAGGTTCACATGTCCAAATTTGACATCCTTTTGCCACTCTCACTCCTACCAATTTTTCCCTATTTTCTCTATGCCCCTGACCTAACGCTGAAATCTGTCCATTGCCTCTATCAAAAATCTGTCCAAATTTCAATATAGTCCAATGAACTCACGATAGAGATGCATGGTAGCCTTTATTGATTCATCATAAATCTGAATCATCGCCACAGAGAGGAGTCTGCAATCTGGTTGAATGTTGCGTGTGATGGTTTGATGCTTGAATGCATGGTAGTTTTCCTTGGAAGATCTTGTTGCGTGTATAAGACTCATGTCAGAAATTAAAACGATGGATTGATGTTGGATTTTGTGGATGGTGGACATACATGGCTTAGTATTAAATGCGATTGAGAAGCTCCATCGAGACCCATGAGCCATTATCATTATTTCTGCACTCCATCTCTGGTATCTATTGTTTGAAATTGGTCGTTGTAAAAGAGCAGTGGTGTACATATGTATTGGGCTGTAGGTATACATATTATATTATAGTCATTGAACTGTGGCATATGACAGCGTATGGTGTGGCATATGACAATGTATTACTCCGGGAAACATGTTGTTCGGTGCGTTGATAAACCATGAACGTTGAAAGTCATGGTATATGTTTTTTTGGTGCGTTGAAAAGCCTTTGAAAGGCTGTAAATGAAGTGATGGCAAATATGAGCGTTGGAATTAAGCATATGGTCTTTGTTGTGAAGCCGCAAAAGAAATCTTGAGAATTGTTCATCAACGAATCTCATATTGCAGCCATTTTACTGTGCTCCAAGATAATTCATCACCAGCAAAGAGGTATACACAATCCAGGCACTTAGAAGCTGAGTTATTCTTCCAACGACTTCAATAGCTCGTTGTCATATTCTGTTTGAGGTTGTCATATTCTATTTGAGGTTGTTAGGGGCCTCATTTCCGCACCTCGACTAAGGGCAGTGAGTGTGTTAACTTTTAGTGGCTTTTCTCATCTTACTCTGAAGGCATGCTCAGGGCAGATCAGGTATCAAAGTCAATAGCAATGCCCGTGCCCTCCATCATCTTCAAAGCCTCATTCAATTGATTCTCATTGCAAAGTGTTTTCACTTGCGCTCGTAAAGCAGCTGTGTTGGCATCTTCATTTCTTCTACTTCTCATCTGTTTATGAGACGCGTGACCACCATGAACAAGTCTAACAAATAAAAGTAAGGTATCTTCCTTGTAATGGTGCCGACGACATTTCAGTAGCAGCAGCAACATGTTTTAACATTCTACCGCAGTTCGCGCATGTTTTTATCATCTCAATTTATGGACTAGCAATTGTTTCGAGCATCAAAAACATGCCCAAAGAGAGACAATTTCGATAAGTTGGTACCGAATAAATGTTGCAGATTGATACCATTCTTGAGGTCTCAGCCCTGTTTTAGCATCTAGGCACTTGTATATATCTCCATTCTTGTTAAAACAAGACCAGCAATGGCGCGTCTCTGGCTCGATCAGAGGACTGTTGATTGAATTGAAGGGAGGCTCGAACCACTGGTCTATTGACTCCTAATAAGCTTCAACCTTTTCATGGTCGAATGGTATGGTGATAGCATTGAAGAATAGTATAGTGTTATATGCTTTATAATACATGTTGGAAACCATGCAATGTAAATCTGATATGCAATAAGGACTGTGTTCTTCTTATGTATGTTGGAAAGTGCTCAGCATATGCTACAAAATCAGTGAACCTTCAGTGACCTGTGCAGTATCTGGAATGTTGGAAAGCTCTGGAAATCTACAAGTATTGGTGTCATGGCCTTCCTTATGGTAATGCTCCTTGCATTTTATCAGTCTGAAGTACGATTTATGTGCCTTAGATCTTCCATTTAAGACATTCAGAGACGGTTTTTGGTTTTGGAAAACTCCACTTCGGCGTAATTTCTGTGTTGTTTGGTCTTTTGCTCAACAAACTTTGAAAGGGTTTTACTGCTATTGGGGGCCAGTTCATCGCTATTATTTACAGGTTTTGCTAGACGAAACGAAGTTTCTGCGCCGTTGTATTAAAGAAAGAGGTTTTGCATGTCTTAAATTTCTGGGGTTTTAATTTGTAATTTTCCAAAGATCTGGACGCCTAGAAGAATTGTGAAATATTTTGTAATTTTGTAATTTTCCAAAGATCTGGACACCGGGAAGAATTGTTTGCAAAAAAAAAAAAGGCAGAGTTGTTTCAGTACTCTTTTGTTGTAAGTGAAAATGGCTTTAATTAGTGATGTATTAGATTTATTAAATACCTTGATATATTCCACTGCTGATGGGAAGATAAACATCAACAAAGACACTCTCTGTGACATTCAGACCTGCCTATATAATGCACAGGAAAAGATCGATTTTTTGCAGCTTGAATCACAGCTACAACAAGAAGAGCTACATCAAAATAGACATCATTCTGAACCTGTTTCTGTTCAGAACGTTGAGACTACAACCCATCAGCAGCAAGTCAATAATGTTACAGTTCATTCAGATAAAGCAGCAAGGTTACATGCAGATGCAGAAGTTCAGCTTGCACTTCCCAAGCCCATCATCAGACCTTGGGAACAGCTTGTCCACAACAAGCACAGAACTGGTCTTGGATATGAGAAGGACTTGTCCTTTCATATTCCAGACTACTCAAAGCCCATTCAGTTTCAGAGTGCTGGATTCATTCATGACAGTTCAGCTTCAGCTGTTCCAGACTCTGCCCCTCTTCCACAGCAGCAACAACAACAACAACAACAGATTGTGAAATGCCAACACTGTGACCGAGTTGGCCATCTGAAAGATCACTGTTTTGATCTTCATCCATGTAAGCACTGTCATAAAACCAGCGATTCTTCACACAGATGCTTCAGAAACAAACGTCCTGCAAGAACAAAGATTCATCTTGGATGGATCGCTTCTTGGCAATGGGCATCAACAGCCAAGAAGATATTCCAAACACATGTCAGAACTTGTTCCAGAGTATTGAACAGTCTTGCAGTTGAGTTTTCTCCATTTTCTCACCTTGTATCTGACAGGGGGGGAAATGATGGTCATCTACAAGCTTCAAAGTCACATCAAGTGAGCCTGAGCCACAACCTGCCACACCAGTTTCAGAGTTGTAGCCAGAGACAAAGATGCGCATGAACATGCCTTCAATTGGTAATCTGGGACACTTCCTCTAGCAGAGGACTTCAACTTCTTGCCAGTTTCGGAAGAATTCCAGGAACAAAATTGAGAACACTTCCTCTAGCAGAAGACTCTAGCTTCTTGCCAGTTTTGGAAGAGTTCTAGGAATTGCATTAAGCATTCCAGAGTTGTTGGTCATCCTTAAACCATCACAGGTTGAGACTTCCCTTTTCAGGTTGAAGTTCTCCCTTTTATGCGGGGTGAGACCTCCCTTTCATGGTTGAAGGTTTCCCTCTTCAAAACAATAGGAGCACTTCCTCTAGCAGAAGACTTCAGCTTCTTGCCAGTTTTGGAAGAGTTCCGGGAACTGCACTAAGCGTTCCAGTGTTGGTGGTCATCCTTAAACCACCGCCCTTTATACCAACATTTCATAGAGCACATTCAGCCTAGTGTTGCCATGCATTTTTTGCACATTTTGTATTATAGCTCTCTTCTTGGACTCATACATAACCCTTCGGATTAAGGGGGGGAATGTTGGACACCTAATCCTCAATGGGTTAGTGTGGAAGCCGAATGGACAAAAGGAGTCCAAGAGACCTTGGGATGTGAAACCCAACGGTCACAACAATGTACTATAAATGTATATCAGTTGTTAATAAAAATGTATTGTCATGTTTTATCCTTTCATATTTCTCTTGCTGACCATGTGTGTTTAACACCAACTTCTTGATACCCGTCTCTACCTCTTACACCGTGAAGAGTTCAGTAATAGTGTTGACCAAGGGGGGAGGGTCAACCTTGGGATTCTGCTCATAGAATTATCTTGCATAGGCAAACCATTTAAAATTTGTAATACTACTTTCAATTTGCATCTTTCTCGGTTGGAGCTCATTCCAAAATAATTTGGAATTATTTTTCCCAAGGAAGATTCGTTATTCCCTCCTGAAAACCATGCAATCGATCTTTTTTCTTTCTTAATATCTGCTTGTAAGCTTTGAGATTTATGCTATCCTTGTTTGACTCTTTCCACATTCTCCTTGCCTTTTTGCATTCTTCGTCAAACCAAGCATTAACTGGAAAGCAATTTGTTTCAAACTTCTTAATTTTTGCTCTTTTGCACTTTGCAAGTGCACTTTGAATTAAATGTGTTAATTCATGACTATGAAGGTCGTGAATTGAGATTTTCTCCTTCTCGAAGAGCCTCTCTAGCGTCATTTTATAGGTATTACAATTTTCTGTAGTCAAAAGAATTCTACCCTTTGGGAGATTTTGTTGAACACACTGTGTTTTTTACTCTAATCGCTTATTTCCAGTTCAAGAGAAACTTAAACAAATTGGCTTGTGATCTAAGGTCACATATTCAAAACGAGAGGGGGTAGAGTATGTATGACTTCGTAGACTTACTGCTTGGAGGTGGGTCCCTTGTCCCATAAACAAAGGGGTCTCATTCACCAATTTGGTGTGCATGAAGGTGGGTCCCTTGTCCCATAAACAAGGGGGTCTCATACACCAATTTGGTGTGTGGCTTGGCCCTGACCTTAAAATTGGATAATAATAATAATAACAATAATATAGGCAAATTTTATTTAGCAAAATAGAGCATTTTACAATAAGATGTATAATTCCTTTTTTTTTCTTAAGTTGACCCATGTCAAAACAAAAGACACACAAATGTCAAATGGAGATGGAAAAAGTAGACAATGTCTACCCTTATTTTCACTACAATTATTTAATAGAAAATTAAATGCCATAAAGTTTTGAAATTGTTTAATAAAAATTTAAATGCCATACACTTTTGAATAGAAAATTTGTAAAGATTAATATTAGCAAGTGAACTATTTTTTCTAATTTTTATTTTAAATATTTAAAATTTTCATATTTTCTTAAAAAAAAAAAAAAAAAAAAAAAAAGTCCACCGGTTTAGATCCGACAAACCCGGATCTCCTCCTGTATACCTAAAGGACAAAGTTACCCGGAGAGCCCAAACCTGCCGGAATCCCGCTGAAAAGCACCTTGCTCGGTCCGACACATCACATGCCGTCGGAGCAAGTGATCTCTCCCCCATGCAACTCTCTCTCAGGTTAAATAAACCAGCACCAGATATCCTTCCAAATCTAATGATTGAGACATCCTGGTGTCTTTATATATACTCCGAGCACTTTTAAAACTCCACACCTATGAAAGTCGGCCAGGTTGCTCACGTACTCAATGGTTGTTTGACATGAATTTACCACTCAGTTGTTTCAGAGTATTATCCACCTATTGAAATAGATTCAACAGCGGCTAGATCCAGAGGAAAGTTGTGAGCATTACGTTCGTGCATAACTTCCATACCTAAACTATGATATATCTGTATAATTAAATTGGTATATGATCCGATATAATAATAGCTACAGGCTTTACGGGAAAAAAAAAGGAGAAAAGGAGGGAAAAAATTTATGGATGAAGTGAAATATCCAGTACTTACGGAGAAAAGTATTCGTCTATTGGAAAGGAACCAATATACTTTTAACGTCGATTCGCAATCGAACAAAACAAAGATTAAAAATTGGATTGAAAATTTCTTCGATGTTAAAGTAATAGCTATGAATAGCTATCGCCTCCCTGAAAAAGGAGGAAAGAGAGTGTCAATGATAGGACATCCAATACGTTGTAAACGTGTGATTATTACACTTAGAACCGGTGATTCTATTCCACTCTTTTCAGAACAATAAGATTTCAAATTTGAAACTAAATGGCCATCCGTTCATATAGAATTTTAACTCCGGATACACGCAATAGATCCGTATCAGGTTTCGATGGAAGAGTGCAATTGGACCCGCGGAACAAATTGACCTCTGGACAACATCATTGTGGGAAAGGTCGTAATGGAAGAGGAATTATTACCGCAAGACACAGGGGAGGGGGTCACAAGCGTCTGTATCGTCAAATTGATTTTCGACGGAATAAGGAACACATATCAGGAGAAATTGTAACCATAGAATACGACCCTAATAGAAGTGCATACATTTGCAAGGTGCATTACAAGAATGGCGATAAGATGTATATTCTGCATCCCAGAGGGGTCATGATTGGAGATACTATTCTTTCTGGTCCAAAAGCTCCTATATCAATAGGAAATGCCCTACCTCTGAGTGCGGTTTGAATTATTAATTTACGTGATCGGAAGCAACCGATTGGGTTTACAGCGAAACCTATAAATCTATCACTGATCCAACTAGGACACTTTTACGGGACGAACCCCAAAGGGAAACTGAGGATAAATGACAGCAGGTGATTGGATTCAAAAATTGTTCATATCGGATCATTGGTTCTGAAGATATAATAATATGGAGAGGACCTGATTGTTTGTCCGAAGCATGAACAAAATGGGATAGAGGCACCCTCTAAAAAGACAAGTTACTCACATTTGATCTGATGGTCAGAGGCGGATTCGGAGCTGGACAGTGGTAGTAATTCCCAAAATAAAAAGATGGGGAGAGGAAAAAAGTAAAAAGAGAGAGAAGAGAAAAAGATGTTTAATATGCCTCCTACGTTATCCATAACATACGAAAGTATTAGCGTAATTTGATAAAGTCATTCATTCTGAATGCTACATAAAGAATATAAGCCAGATGATGGAATAGAGAGACCTAGGATGTAGAGAATCGGGACATAGAGAATACAATAGATGCTCCTTCTCATCTCGATTATATTTATTCAATATATGTGAATATAATATACATCCAGAAAGCTGTATGCCCTGAGAGAGGCTTGTACAGTTTGGGAAGGGATTTTTATTCATCGGAATAAGAGTCTACTTCAACCAATATGCCCTTAGGCACGGCTATACACAACATAGAAATAACACTTGGAAAGGGTGGACAATTAGCTAGAGTGGCAGGTGCTGTAGCAGAACTGATAGCAAAAGAAGATCGATCGGCCACATTAAGATTACCATCTGGAGAAGTTCATTAAATATCTGAGAACTGCTCAGCCACAATTGGACAAGTGGGTAATATCACTGCAAACAATAGAAGTTTCGGTAAAGCTGGAGCTAAACGTTGGTTGGGTAAGCGTTCTGAGGTAAGAGGAGTAGCTATGAACCCTATAGACCATCCTCATGGAGGTGGGGAAGGAAGAACCCCAATTGGCAGGAAAAAACCCGTGACCCCCTGGGGCTATAGTGCACTTGGAAAGAAAATTCGGAAGAGAAATAGATACAATGATGCTTCAATCCTTCGTCGACGTGAGTAAGAATGGTTGGATATCCATAAAAAAAAAAAGGAAAGAAAGGTAATTGATCATGGCACATTCACTGAAAAAAAATCCTTTTGTGGCTAATCATTCATTGAGGAAAATTAAAAATCTAAACATAAAAGAAGAAAAGAAGATAATAGTTACTTGGTCCCGGGCATCCGTCATTGTACCCGCAATGATCGGTCATACAATTGATGTTCATAATGGGAGGGAACATTTACCCATTTATGTAACAGATCGTATGGTAGACCACAAATTGGGGGAATTTGCACCTACCCTACTTTTTCAGGGACATGCAAGAAACGATAAGAAATCTTGTCGTTAATTGATAAAGACTTGTCATTCATTAGGGAGGATGGAGTCAATGGGAAATAATAGTCCAGGTCCAGAGATACGAGCTTTGGCGAGAAATATACGTATGTCTGCTCATAAAGCGCGTAGAGTAATTAATCAAATTCGTGGTCGTTCATATGGACAAGCACTTATGATATTGGAACTGATGCCTTATGGGGCCTGTTATCCCATATCACAATTAATTCATTCTGCGGCGGCGAATGCAAATCACAATATGGGTTTGAACAAAGCCAATTTACTCGTTGGTAGAGTCGAAGTGAATGAGGGTGCTGTTTTTAAAAGGATTCAACCTAGAGCTCAGGGACGCGGTTATCCAATACAGAAACCCACTTGTCATATAACTATTGTATCGGAGGAAATCTCCAGATCGAATGATCCGATTATGTCAATAGAATCCCGAAAAAAAGGATATGTATGGCGCAGAAAATAAATCCACTTGGTTTTAAACTTGGTCTAACTCAAAATGAGCGTTCCCATTGGTTCACACAACAAAGGAATTATTCCAAAGATCTCCGAGAAGATCAAAAAATACGTACTTGCATTGAAAACTATGTACGAACGCATATAAAGAGCTCCTCGAATTATGGAGGAATTGCACGTGTAGAGATTCGCAGAAAGATCGATTTGATTAAGGTCAAAATCTATATTGGATTTCCCAACTTGTTGTTAATAGAAGGTAGGGGTCAAGGAATTGAAAAATCAAGAAACGATGTACTAAATATGCTCGATTCTGTGGACCGAAAACTTCACATTGCTATAGAAAAAGTTGCGAAACCCTATAGAAAACCTAATATTCTTGCAGAGTATATTGCCCTACAACTAGAGAAGAGAGTTCCATTCAGAAAAACAATGAAGAAAGCTATTGAACTGGCTGAACGGGAAGAGGTAGAAGGTATTCAGATCCAAATTGCAGGATGTCTCGATGGAAAGGAAATTGCCCGAGTCGAATGGGACAGGGGAGGTAGGGTTCCCCTACAGACAATTCGGGCTAGGATTGATTATTGTTATTATCCGGTTAAAACCATCTATGGAGTTTTAGGGATAAAAATTTAGATTTTAGAAGAGTAGGAATAATTGGTCTTTTTTTTCCAATCTGCCCGATCATGGATCATCAATTCTATCAGATCGAATAGAAATTAGATTTACCATTTTGGAACCGTGCTATGCTTAGTGTGCGACTCGTTGGAATCGAGCTTTTCATTCTTTTCCGAAGTTATGTTATGGAGAACTCGAAATAAGAACGGATTGGTCTCTATAAATAAACTAGAGACTAACTCATTGCTTCATATTGCCAAGATCCAATAACTATGGGTAGATACTATCACCTCGTAAATACTTTCTTCCAGGAGAGAAAAAATGATATTTTGATCTCTCGTGAAGCGAGAAAGGTGTTTGGTAATGCGGAAAAAGAAGAAAAAGGAGAAATATTCTCCCAATATTGTATGGTTCATTAACTACCCTCCAAAAAGCAGTGTGATAAAGCATAAGAATCATCCTGATTCATTCAAGCAAGATTGAAGGAATTCAGTTTATGAAGGAGAAAGAGCTTCGGGTCGATGGAAACTAAGGAAATTGATTCCGTAACAGATGAAAAGAAAGCTCCATTGCGGAGGGAAGACCTGGGCATTTAGATAGAAGCTATGGAACGATGGAACCTATGACTGCATAAGATCATATAGGAATCTTAATCATTCATTGGATAGGATGGCGAAATAAACCAAAAACCAATTAATCTCATTGGAGTTTATAGGTAAGTCGACCCCATGGAGCAAATACTGGAAGAGTAAATATTCGCCTGTGAAATTCTTTATTAAGACATTGGATGGAAATTTAAGAGTTATTCGTCCTGTAAATTAGATTCTATATACAATATGTGTAATGCATAGATATAGACTCATTTATCTACACATTGATTATTCACGAGGAGCCGGATGAGAAGAAACTTTCATGTCCGGTTCTGGATTAGAGATGGGATCAAAATACTATTAACCATCGACTATAACCCAAAAAGAACAAAATTTCGTAAACAACATAGGTGAAGAATGAAAGGAGTATCTTACCGCGGCAATCGCATTTGTTTCGGTAGATTCGCTCTTCAAGCACTTGAACCCGCTTGGATCACATCTGGGCAGATAGAAGCCGGACGAAGAACGATTAATCATTATGCCCGTCGTGGCGGAAAAATATGGGTACGTATATTTCCCGACAAACCTATTACAATGAGACCTGCAGAAACACGTATGGGTTCCGGGAAAGGATCTCCCGAATATTGGGTATCTGTCATTAGACCAGGTCGAATACTTTATGAAATGGGCGGAGTATCTGAAACCGTCGCTAGAGCAGCTGCTAGAATAGCTGCATACAAAATGCCTATACGTACTCAATTTGTTACTACTTAACCCAACCCATCCATACAGAATCAAAGAGTTATTTCTGGTGGAAGAAGATTACTAGTTCGTAAGAACTCTTCCTTTTTTTTTTCATGTTATCTGCCGAGGTAAAAAATATTTTGGAGGAAAAATGATTCAGTCTCAAACTTATTTGAATATAGCGGATAACAGTGGAGCCCGAAAAATAATGTGTATTCGAGTTCTAGGAGCAAGTAATCGTAAATGCGCTCATATAGGTGATGTTATCATTGCTATAATTAAAGAAGCAGTACCTAACATGCCCCTGGAAAAATCGGAAGTAGTTAGAGCCGTAGTTATACGCACCTGTAAAGAATTTGAACGTGACAATGGAATGATGATACGATCTAATGACAATGCAGCCGTTGTCATTGATCAGGAAGGAAATCCAAAAGGAACTCGAGTTTTTGGTCCGGTTGCTCAGGAATTGAGACAATTGAATTTCACGAAAATAGTTTCATTGGCTCCCGAAGTATTATAAGTACTGATAGATCTTGTAAGAATCTTTGACTTAAGGTTCATCAAATGGTACATGGATCAATTAAATTCATTGCACCTCAGGCATATTCCTCAAAGAAGATCGAACATGCCTTTTATATCGAGACCAGGAATTCCTAAGAATTCGTTCGTCATGGGTAACGATACTATTACCAATCTAATTACTTCTATAAGAAACACTGACATGGTAGAAAAAGGAACGGTTCGAGTAACAGCTACTAATATTACCAAGAACATTGGAAGGATCCTTTTACGAGAAGGTTTTATAGAAGATGTTAGGGAACATCAGGAAGGCCAAAAATATTTTTTGATATCGACTTCAAAATATCGGAGAAGGAAGAAAAGGACATATATGACCACGTCAAAGCGTACCAGCAAACCTGGGTTGAGAATTTATTCTAATTATCGAGGAATTCCAAAAGTTCTAGGTGGAATGGGGATCGTAATTCTTTCTACTTCCCAAGGAATTTTGACGGATCGAGAAGCTCGACAGAAAAAAATTGGAGGAGAAATTTTATGTTATGTATGGTAACTAATCCAAATGTTGTCCAAAAATATTTATTCTGTAAGATATCCCCATAGTATGAAAAGTCGTAGCAAGTCGAAACACCATTCATCTTCATCCAAGCACGTTAGTCAAGTTTTTGAAACAAAAGAGGAGGAGATTCGATGAAGAAACAGAATCTGATCCATGCAAAAGGTTTGGTTACTGAATCACTCCCCAACGGTATGTTTCGAGTTCTGACAGATAATGGATGTCATATTCTGACTCATATTTCGGGTAGGATTCGACGTAATTCCATACGAATACTACCAGGAGATAGGGTCAAGGTCGAATTAAGTGCTTATGATTTAACCAAAGGACGTATAATATATAGACTTAGCAACAAATCTTCAAACGATTGAATCACCTTTCGAACATCTGATAGGGATCGAGAATCACAGATGAAACAGACTCTCTGTCTCAGGAAACAAAATGTAATATGAGCAAATTGGAGGGTCACAAATATGAAAATTTGTGCTTCTATTCGTAGAATTTGTGGAAAATGTCGACCAATTCGTAGATGGAAACGAGTTATGATAATTTGTTCTAATCCGAGACATAAGCAAAAACAGGGGTAATCCTCTTCTATATCAATTAATGGATCTAGTGGTAAAATAGATTTTGATATGCATTTTTCGAACTGAACTCATAATGATTAATATGTCAAAAACTATAAAAAGAATTGGTTCACGTAGGAATGAACATCGAGTACTCAAAGGAGTTATTTACGTTCAAGCAAGTTTTAACAATACCATAGTGACTGCTACAGATGTACGGGGACAAGTTCTTTCTTGGTCTTCTGCTGGTGCCTGTGGATTCAAAGGTACAAGGAGAGGTACACCATTTGCTGCCCAGACTGCAGCAGAAAATGTTATTCGTGCATTAATGGATCGGGGTATGGAACGAGTAGAAGTTATGATAAGTGGCCCTGGTCGAGGGAGAGATACAGCATTACGAACCATTCGTAGAAGTGGCATACTATTAAGTTTTGTACGTGACGTAACCCCTATGCCACATAATGGATGTAGACCTCCCAAAAAGAGACGTGTGTAAGAATTGAATGAATTTCAAGAGAAAGAAATGATTTAATGATCTGATCAAATATTCTTGGTATGATTCGAGATGAAATCTCAGTCTCTATTCAGACACTATGATGGAAATGTATCGAATCCAGAGCATACAGTAAGCGTCTTCATTATGGCCGTTTTGCTTTATCCCCGCTCCGCAAAGGTCGAGCCGATACAATAGGCATCGCAATGCGAAGAGCTTTACTTGGAGAAGTAGAAGGAACATGTATCACACTTGTAAAATTAGAGAACATAAAACATGAATATTCCGCGATAATAGGTATTGAAGAATCAGTACATGACATTTTGATGAATCTAAAAGAAATTGTATTTAGAAGTGACTCATACGGAATCCGAGAAGCTTCTATTTATATTGTTGGACCCAGAAATGTAACTGCTCAAGATATCATATTACCACCTTCTGTGAAAATAATTGATACTACAATCCAGATTGACCTCTGTCACTGGTCACAGTCTTGAACAAAATGCTTCCGCTATCCCCCACTTCATTTGTTTAGAAATTACTGTACATTATAATAAGGCCACAACTTAACTATAAACAGCCTGCTTAGAAAATACTATACATTATAATACTAAGCCCACAACTTAACTATAAACGGCTTTGCAATTATGGACATGTTGTGTTTTACTTGAGAATTATATAAGCCCAGTTTAAATGATTGCTAACTTTCTTCTTGTTTTCTGTTCTTTTTCACTAAAATCAGGTGATATATTGTTCTCCGGGAAATCATATTTTTTTTATGATTTAAATGGTATGAGAGTGTTTAAAAATTTTGGAATATTTTGTTTATATATAATATAGATTTATGTGTTTAGTTGTTCCGTGAAGTTTAAATGGCGATGGTTTTGTTAAAGAAACTTTTTTTCAACCAGTTACGCTATTAAAACTCGACGTACATAATACACAACTTAAAATTATAACAATTTAAAATTCTAATTCTAATAAATTTTACCAAAAATAAAGTTGATAAGAAAAGAAAAGGCACAAATTACTAGCAATAGAGGAATCTTTTTGGAGATTGAATAGCAAGGCGTTGTGGCTGGTGGAGGGTGACAGGAATACAAAGTTTTTCCATAGATTTGCGAATTATAGAAGAGATATTAACTCTATTTGGGAAAATTCAGAATGACAGTGAGAACAAATTTTTCTCTCAAGAGGAAATTTCAATGGAAGCAGTCTCATACTTCAAAAACTTCTATAAAAGGAATGAAAATATTCACAATGAGAATATCTTATGGGGAATTGCTCCTTTTCCTTCCATGTTTAATGATGAACAAAACAATTCCTTCTTCCAGCCTGTTTCTGAAAATGAACTTTTTCAGGTTATGAATTCATTCAAAAAGGATAAAAGTCCTAGCCCTGATGGCTGGACTATCAAATTTTATCTTCATTTCTTTGACCTTCTTAAGAAAGACATCCTGGCTATGGTGGAGGAATCGCGTTTGAGGGGATTTTTTCATCCTCATTTCACGTCGACATACATTTCCCTTATTCCTAAAAAGAAGAAAGCAAATACCTTTTCAGATTTTAGACCGATCTCCCTCTGCAATGCAATCTATAAAATCTCCTCCAAGATTATTGCCAACAGAATCAGAAGCATCCTATTAGATAATATCTCCTTAGAACAACACAGATTTCTCAGAAACAGGAATATTATTGAGGCTGTGGCAAATACACAAGAGTGTTTACATTCTCTCCATCACAAAAAGATGGGCGCGGCCATTCTGCAGTTGGATCTGAAGAAAGCATATGATAGCCTAGATTGGGGTTGCCTAAGATGTATTCTTTGTAAGATTGGCCTAAAATATGACTACATTGAATGGATTATGGCATGTATGGAGAATGTAAACTTTGTTGTCCTTATTAATGGCCTCCCCACCAACGTTTTTGCTGTTGCCAAAGGTCTTCGTCAGGGTTGTTCCCTATCCCCACTTCTGTTTATCCTAGTTATGGATTCTCTCAGTCTTCACATTAATGGGGCGGTAAAAGATAATAAATACAAACCTATTAGGATATGTCGTGGTTCCTATATTTCCCACAGCCTTTTTGTTGATGATATCATGATTTTTGGTATGTTATGTAGACTATCTTGGAAATGCATTCATGATATTCTAAGAAATTTTCAATTAGCCTCAGGTATCTATATAAATGAAGGAAAATCATCATTCTTTTCTGATGTGGATGATAAGGAAACTTTGGATTTCCTATCGGCTCTATTTAATATTGCTTCCAAGCCTTTAAAGGAGGGCGTTAAATATTTGGGCTTTCATCTCAGACCTGCAGGTTACAAAAATTCTGATTGGATGTGGTTATCGGACAGGTTTTATAAGAGAATCGAAGGATGGGAGTTCAAATGCCTTTCCATTGCGGGTAGGGCGGTGTTGGCCCAATTTGTACTAGCCCAGATCACTGTGTATTGGGCCCACTTATTCTATTTTCCCTCTAGTATCATAGCTAAGTTGAATAGGCTCATGGAAAATTTTATATGGGGTGGAGGTAAACATAAAAGCAAATTTCATCTAACTAGTCTCCAAAAAATCTCCCTTCCTAAGATTCTGGGAGGATGGGGTATTATGAATATAAGGAATTTTGGTAAGGCCCTTTTATGTAAATCTTTATGGAGATGTATTAATGGGGATAGTTTTTGGAGTGCTACTATCAGAAGGAAGTATATGGAGAATAAAGATCTCACTTTTTGGTACCGTGAAGGATCTATTGGGAAAATTCAGGGATCGGCCATCTGGAAGAGCTTCCGCAGAATACAAGCTTTCTTTCTGAAGAATCTACAATGGAATATTCAAAATGGGAAAGATGTGCTCATTGGCCATGATCATATTACAGGTCTGGGAGAGGAGTTTTGCTTCCCTCATTCTATCACCATGGCTCTACATAGATCTGGGATCTTTTACTGGAATCAACTTATTGAAGACTGGCAGGGGCGTTTTCCTATATGGAAGAGTTTTCTTTCTCTGGGCCTTAATCAAGCTTATGCACAGCAGTGGGACAGTATTATGATTTCCATAAGGGGCTCTGGTATTTGCAATTCTGATGGTAAGGATTATCTTACATGGAGAGGTGTTAAGTGTTTTGATGAATTAATGGTCAAAGATATCTATCTTGTACTGACAAGATCGATTCCGAGTCGTTTTCAATTTATCTTTCCTGCCACTTTCTGGAAATCTGGCGCTCCCAACAAAATAATCCATTTTTCCTGGCTCGTATTTCATAACAAAATTCTTACCTGGGAGAATCTCCAAAAAAGGAATTGGTCTGGCCCTGGCATATGCATTCTTTGCAAAAATGGGGATGAGAACAGTAATCACATTTTTCTTACCTGTAGTTTTTCCATCCAGTTGTGGAAGGAACTTGCAGATTATTTTGGTTTTCATCTAATGGATCATTCAGATGTCAATACGGCTTTATGCTGGTGGAGTTCGCAGAAACATGCTTTTAGATCTATTCCTCTTTTGCTTTTTTGGGCAGTCTGGAAGAAAAGGAACAATGCCATATTCCGAGAGGGGAAAAATTATCACTGGCCTCTGTTCGATCAGATCATTTCAATGTATCTTTCCATTCCAAAAAAAGGGTCTTCAGGAAAATCTCACAGTTCTGGCATCCATACTATGCAGTCGATGGGTTATCCAAGGGCATTTTTCGATGGCGCTGCTCAAAGAGGCATGTGTGCATGTGGTGTTTTTCTTTCGATGTCGGAAGATTTACACTATTCTATATATTGGCATGTTGGACGTGGTTCAAACAATAAGGCTGAGGCAATGGCTTTAGTGGGTCTTCTACAGTTTTCCTCCTTCCTTGATATCCAATTGCTGTAGATCTATGGGGATTCAAAAAATACAATTGGTCTGGCCACAGGGAAGTTGACAAACAAGACCCCATCACTGTCAGGATGGATTAATAGGATAAAATTATTATGGAACAGTCATCAGTCATATACTATCAGCCATGTGGACAGGTCTCTGAATACAGTGGCAGACAATTTATCAAAGAAGGGACTTACTATAGACCCTGGTATATGGAAATTGGAGGTACAAATGCAAAATTCTATTTTTCTGATAGAGGATTTCTCCATACCAGGTACCTAGTTCTCAGCTGGTTCTGCTTTTCTCATATTTCCTATCATCTGTTGCTCTCACAGAGGTATGTAGTCTTTCCCATGTTTCTGTCGGGTGATGGATCTGGTACAATTTTGTGTATTTTGGACTCTTTTTATCTGTCTATCTTATTGATCTGAATCATGCTCCTGAGAGTTGCGGTTTCTATGCTTGTATGAAGGACTATTTTGGACATGATCGTTTATTATCATTTAGCTATCTATCCTGTTCTGGATTATGATATCGCTCTTATCCGTTGTTCTATATGTAAATATTCCTCATATTAATAAAAATCTTGTTTTTTTTCGTACTGAAGAAAAAAAAATAAAATAAAAATAAAATAAAAAAAGAAATAAAAAAGAAATAAAAATAAAAATAAATATCTTAATTAAAAAAAGGTTTAAATTAAAGTGAACATATGAGTCTTATTTACTTGATCTCTTGGTGTTTTCCAACATGTTTCTTTGACCATTTGAATTTAATAAAATAAAATTAGCAAACAAGGAAGAAATACCCAAATAATTGAACGATCTCCATAGCATAATACAAAAATAGGTTTCATTGATGAAATCATGCTTCTTTCTTTAATCCAAGTCAACAACCTCCTTCATTTCTTGAATGTAAATGTTAGTTTGGTTAGCACTCAAATCAAATCTATATATATATATTTCTTTTAAATTTAACATATATATAAAAGTTGTTTTTAGTAAGATTTTTTAGAAGTTTTTTTGGTGGGGTTTTTTGGTTTAATTTTTTTAAAATTGTGCAAGAATTGATTGAATCACAAATTTGATAGGTAGTCCTTGCGCAATTCAAATGCCTTAGAGGTTTTTCACAGTGCTGAATCCATAACACAAATAAAACAAATCAAAATTTTACCTCAAATTTTTCCATCAAATTCCAATACAAAAAATTCCATAAAATCGTAACAAAAACCAATATATATATATAGATATAATAAATAAAAAACAAAGAAATTAACGAATCAAAAATATATTGGAGTAAGTCAATCTCAAGGCAGTGGCAAAACTGTAAAAGAACCGTTGCGTGAACAAGAGGAAGGAAACCCATCTGAATATTAAACTTTCTGCAGAGACCTTGGAGAGTTTGGCCATGGTGTAGGCGCTTCCCACTTTGCTGTCAAATTAGAAACCTAAAAACACATTGTGCATGTCCCACGGAGTAAATGACAGATGAAGTCTTGGTTAAGCATAAAATGTACGCTCCGGGAACACTGAGGTTATATTGGTGCAAGTCCCTGGAACACGTAAGTGGGGTAAGACTGTTTTCCATAGTAGTGACATTTTTCTCAGGTCAAGTTTATTATTTATAGCTTATTAACTATAGGAAGGTATAGGGTATTATTTATAGTTTATTAATCATAGAAGGAAATTTAATTAAGATTAATGGTTAAAGAGCATGTGTTTTTTTTAAGAGATTACTTGTGCTGAAGTGGGTCTTTTGTCTCACAAACAAGTAGGTTTGGTGTCTTATTTGGCTGTGAATTTAAAATTGGATAATAATAATATTATAAGGCACATGTATAATAGTTATCTCATTTGCCAAATCCAAATTTATTATATTATAGATTTACTATTTAAACGAAAAATAAATTTTCACAAGAAAAATAAAAAATGGCAGAATCGTGGAAGATTTCAGGATAAAGTGGACAAGGTGAGGACAGAAGGAGGTCATCCTTCAACGCAACTTCTTTTTTAGATTCCCACACATACTCATAAAAAATGATAGTGCAAGTTGGCTTCCCAACACCAACTTCGTCCATAACGTTATCCTCATTAAAATCACATGTGGAATCTGTAATGGATGAACAAAACACACTAAAATATGGAGGATCAAAGGGACCAGTGGATGGAGGTAAAGGGGATGAGACCGCATGACAACCATTAGGCTTGCTGTAACACCCTCTGGGGTAAATGTGCATATAAATAACATAATACGAATAGAAATACAATAAACTTATCAACCATCAAAATCCATATATACATCAGTACATTTGCGCATGAAAATCAAGGGAATTAATTTTTCATTAATAATGCAATGAACCAATAGGTGATGGGACTACCGCATTCCACCCGACCATAGAGTGAAGAGCCAAGTCTCTCTTCAGCCAATCACCCTTGTGCCATATTCCAAGCATGAATGCGGGACTCATAGAACACATCAAAAACACCAATCAATGTGGATGCCACTGGAGTTCTTCGCCTACACTGTGAGGAATTTGAATGCCTCCTAGTCTCTCAGGCTTCATCGTGCATCCACAGTCTGATCCAGAGATCACTAGGCCCTACACCAAGACATACTCTCCAGGCTTTACCATGCATTCCATCCCGGACTCACTAGGCCCAACAAAGAGAAAATCCACCTCTTGGCTTTACCGCATATTCCGTCATTCACCGGCAAGGATTCCTAGGTCCCTCGAGACACACAATCTGGCTTTACCGCAACCCACAATCTGGTTCAAAGGTTACTAGGCCAGTGGCTTCATGCATCCTAAGTCTGGTTTATGGACCAATACCACCATGTGTTTGTCAATTCAGAGGTCCACCCCACTCAGCTTCGAATCCAATCCGGCCATCCCCTACAAAATGCATGAGAGAACCCATCTCATCAAAGCTATCAGGAGATAGCAAGACTAGGCTGAAAATGTTGTCACACCTGGCAAGACCCATGCCATGGTAGAAAAGAAACACATGCAATCCCATGCATGCTAAATCTAGCAAGGAAAATACACGTGCAAGTTGATACCTGCAATGAAGCCTGTTGTAGCTGCTTGATCCTGCCTTTTCCTGCTTGATCTTTCCTTCCTCTTGCCTTCTTTGCCTTTCTTTCTTCAATGCCAAAGTGCTCCAAGAAAAATCTAAGTGTCCAAGAGTATGAGAGAGCTCCAAAGCTAAACTAACCAAGCCTTGCACACTGATCCTTAGAATCCTTTTTATTAATGAGGCCTCTATTTTCTTCATTTTCCATTATTTTCCTTCAATTTCCTCCTCACATGCAACATGTGATCTTTCACCTTCCTTTTCTCCTAATTTCCATTATATTCATAAATAAATGTACCAAAATGCCTTTTTGCCTCTTTAATGCCTTAGCCACTGCCTTTTCCAATTTCCTTAGCCATAAAAAACCAAATGAACACCCCAAGGATGTCTTGCCCACCATCCAGCTTGGAATACGTGTCCCATCATCCATGGTATTTATATATTTTTACATGGAATTTTCACTAGGGCTGTTACAGAACCGTCCCCCTTGGGGGAACACTGTCCTCGGTGTTCAATGACGCCTACAACCAACATGACTACTAAAAACAAAACATACTAGCCATGGAGCTTTATAACATAGCTCGTTTCAGTATTTACAATGAATGACCTGCTCAAAAGCAAAACATCATGACAACTTGACAACATACCACATACCAGAGATTTATAACATAGCTCATTACAGTATTTACAATGGTATACACATATATACATTTTCTCAACCAACAAACAAAATAATATGAATCCGCAACAAGGGAATCTGGAGGCTCACACCTCCACCCTCAAAGTAATACTAGGGTCCACCTCCTTCCGAGGAAGTCCAAAATCCATTGCAAAGTCAAATCTGCATCCAATGTCCATCATTATAATCTTGCGCCACTTGTCCTCTCAGCGAACAATTACCAGCTCATTGTTCCAGGGTGCACTCCCAATGTGCATCTGATTCCATATGGAAATGCTAATGACCAAAACAAATCCATCCGTGACCTTCCCTTCTCTGCTACACAATCCCTCAAGAATCTGGTCACCCCTTCCATGCAGTCACTCACCTTCCAAGTTCCACTGGCATCCCCATCTAGGGTAGTCCATCCCTTGGCAAGGTTTCCTCGCATTAGAAGATGCAAAAACCAAGGCATATACCTACCTCAACGCATCATACTGATCATAACATGCTCATGGAAATCAATGGACACTATTGGGTACCAGTGTCCCACAATCACCCTGCGCTTGATGTGCTTTACCAGCATACTGCTGGATGTTTCAATTCCTTTGTTGTTGCTGCTAATTCTTGTAGTCGATTTCAACCACCCAACTGGGCATGTTCATTCTTCCTGTACCAAGAACATAACTTCCATTAGATTCAAAATAAATTGAAATAAATTCAAATCATACCTCATTGGTAGTTCGTCAATAAGGTACACTTGGAATCCTGTTTGCTTCCTGTCACAAGAATTCAAACTAGCATCTTTGACCAAATCAACATGTATAAAAATATCACATCAAGTTAGCTCAAAACACAACCATCATAGATCAAAATCATAAATCACATGTAATCATCATAAACCAGAATCATAGATCACATATAATCATCATATACCATAGTGATAAATCACATGCATAATAAAATTGAAAT
Source organism: Pinus tabuliformis (assembly GCA_031772625.1). Taxonomy (NCBI): domain Eukaryota; kingdom Viridiplantae; phylum Streptophyta; class Pinopsida; order Pinales; family Pinaceae; genus Pinus; species Pinus tabuliformis. Next base: position 653,705,772 of record CM062818.1, on the reverse strand, counting down.
AAAATGATGATACTTATCCTTTTCTCAATCCTTAGCTTCTATCTTTGTCTTTGTTCCATACGCACTCCAGACTAGTTGCTACACTCAAAAAACACCCAGTTCCTTCTCCTCAACCATGTGCATAGACACATAGTGTGCATCACACACATAGAACCACATGGTATACCACACCATGCAATACATGCATCTACACCTGACATACAACACATACACCTACACCTAGTGTATACAATACAATGCATCCATCTATACCCGATGTGGAATACCACCCAATGCATGTACCTACACATAGTACTACACAACGATTACACATGCCGCAATACCATGACTACATGATCCATATACATAATACGCATGCCCATAACACAACATCGATGACATGCACACAATACCACACGTACACCAATACCATATGTACAACATGTACACAATACCACCTATACATTGCACCACCTGCAAAACATGTTCACAACATCACATGCACACAACACCATCTGCACCATGTGTACACAACGCCACATGTACACTAACCATTGTACAATGTGTACACAATACCACATGTACACAGTACCACACACATGATGTGTACATGACACCGTATGTACATAGCATCACATGCACGACATGTACACAACACTGCATACTCATGGAACCTTATGTACAACATGTACACAACACCACATGCTCACATCACCACTTGTACAATCATGCACACAACACCAAGTGTACATAACACTACATATCCAACATGTACATAGCATCGTCCATACACAACACTTCATATCCAACATGCACAGAGCACCATATGCGCAAACGCCACATATACATCATGGAGATAGTACAATATGTATACAACACCCCATATGTAATATTCAAACAACCCTATTTGTGTCTTCATGTACATAAAATTGCATAAATAACATGTACACATGCTATGTATACACAACACCACAAGTGCACACATCATAGATGCAACATATACAACATATGCACAAAAATAGTACCACACATCCAAAACCACACTGTCCTTACCAAGAAACCTTGCTTCCAATATCTCATCCATGTTTATCCTAGAATGCCGCAGACCACACTGCTTTCAATTTGTTGATGTATCCTTCAACATTACTTGCCATAACATAAACATAGGCATAATACAAGTATACAATACCAAATCATATCCACATGATACTGACCTTGTATATTTGTCATGACTACTCTTCCCAATTGATTCCTCGTAAGACCGGGAACCTCTTCATGTCGTTCTCTGGCATAAGCAATCATTCCTCCACAAGAACGATCCCTAACAACCCTGTCAGACAGTAACCTTGATACATGGATACATACATACATATATAAACGTTAGCATAAAACAATCATCACCTTGTCAGACAACGACATACATATATTCATGTATACATATATAAACATCAACATAATCCTGATCATAACATAATTACCAGAGAACATAAGGTCTAGATTAAGAGAAATTCCTTTATTCATGCAACACATGCTCAACATTGAGAACAACAATTCCCAACATAGCCAAGCCATGTGACGCCTCAAATCTATTTACTTTACCTTTTTTTGTTACCTTTCTCATGACTATACTGCTACCATCCATTTAACACAATGGACCCAGCCAGTCCAACTGACTGTCATAGCCTTACCTTCCGTTGCGCTTACTTATACATTGAGATTCATCTATGTCTTGCATCGCCTGTTGGGTACCGCATATCTGTCCTGATTTCCATCAACTTTCCTCTTTCCCAACCAATTCCCAAGACTTAAAACATAAAAGGCAAGGCAAGAAATAAACAAGAAGAAGAACATGAAAGCCCATAACAATATGACACTACAACAAAGTGGCAAGGCCTTGCACCAGACATAAACAAAACCGCAAATGAAGCTCAAAAGACCAAAAGCATGAGACTGACACCATGACTCAATCCCCATGGTTCCCAAGGAAAGTTCAACCAGAGCCATCTTCAAGAATTCATGCCAACCTCTCTTGCCAACTCCTTGCATCATTCTCACACATGTCAACCACATGTTCAAAATATCAAGACAATCATATCTATTAATTTGAAATCAACCGTTTCCAAGACTAACAATCATGTCATAATCCATAGTCAACTCATTGTCATAAGTCATAATACTACAACTATCACCTACTATACTTAAGTACATATCAAATTTCTCAACACATATTTTAGTACAATCATCTTAAAACAAAATCATTTGAACGCATACTCATATTAAGCAATTCATCAATCATTCAATCACTTGCAAACATACCATGTTAAATAAATCAACTAGGGACCAAACACTCAAACACCAAATAGACGTCATAATCAAACAACCAAGCACCAAGTAGATGACATAAGCAAGCTCATGCCTTAATGCATCTTAGGGAAGGATATCTTGTCTACACAATAAAGCTAGGTTAGCATGATACAACTTCACAACATATCAACTCAAACATAAATCATGATATCCCTAACAATAACTAACTAACATGTTCACAACATAATCTCATAAGCATTTGTCGTTCATGCATAACAATCACATATGTATGATCAATCTAGATTAGCACAACACCATATCACAAATATGTCAGCTCATACTTGGATATTGCAACTATAACCATCTGCATAGGCCAAACCAGGTTAGCACAATACATATAACATCAATATCTTCAAGGCAATGAACATAACCATCACACATATGACCAATCCAAATTATAATATCAAGATCTCAATGAAATAACCCTAATCATCAAGTTAATAATGTATAACAACAATAAGCTATATATCATGCTCATCAACCACATAAAACTGAATCTTTAAGCTAACTGCCATATAACAATAAACAAGTTAACCTATAACATACTCATCAACAACATATAGCATAATCATCAAGTTATCTAATATAAAACAACAATAGCAATACATACAACTACATGTTACTATCATTCTTGACTATCTGACACATGTGCATATAACCACACTAATCATCTAACATCTATCATGAATGTAACCATAACATCAAATACATGTTCATAAAGCTAATGTATATAACCCTAATGCATATAATAGTCCTTAACTTACATACCTGCATGCCAAACATACACTACCTGTATGCCGATCTTCTCATATCCCTTGCTCTATCTCAACTAGCTCATTAGCATCATAACAACCAATAGCATCATAATGACATAAATTGCATAGAATGACTTCACAATGCATGTTTGACCTACTATACATGCATAATCATAACCAAGACCATACACGCATAACAACTCCATATACACACATAAAAAATGAGTACCAAACTAAATACACATCATTCCAGCTAGAGTCCAGTCATCAATGCATGACCATATCAACTACACAAACCATGACCACATGCATGGCAACAACCATTACTCCATTGTACACATTGCCACATGCAACCAACAGTATGCATAAGCAATACATCTGAGTAAAGCTCGTAGATGGAAGTATTCTTTCGGGTCTCGACAGTGAAGTGAAACCATGAGCTTATCATCCCAGGTCGGAACAAGTTGATACCGAAAGCAAGCATAACATCATTATGGACATAAAGTCCCAAGGTATGGAAACCTAGTATAAACCAACTACCAATACGCATAACCACATGTAGTCGCACATAATCAATCATTTCTTGTAATCGACCTACAATACTAATGCATGTAATCAAAATATTAAAAAAAATGCAACCTAACATACAAGGATGTAAGTAGGTATCATGAAATCAACAAGCAAGTGACATATAATTCATACATAGTCAATCACATGTTCCAAAAATCAAGACATCGTGTCTATTAATTTGAAATCAGCATTCACCAATACTAACAACCTATAAGCATGCCTCCTTACTATCCATGGTCCACATTAAGGTAGAAGGAGGAAGCTACTATAATTGCCCGATCTCCAATGTCCAATTATGGAAATGGGATCTCCAAAGCTCTACTAAATTTAACCACACTTGAAAATAAATTGATTTTTATTTCTCATAAATTTGTATGAGACTAAGTCAAAAACATTGCACTTATTCCACTTGTAACATAATAAATAAAAGCATGCCACTTTTCCATTTCCTTACATGCAACTTTTCAAATTCCTTGCATGCAACCCTTCAAATTCCCTACATGAAACTCTGTAAATTCTTTGCATGCAAATAGGCATAGATCAGCGACATCCATATTATCATACTACAATACTATCCCATCCAAAAAAATAACATTTTCTTCAAACAATTACCATACTTTTACATTTTCCACAAACAACTACTATACTATTACATTTGCATGTAAGCATTTATTCAAACACTTTACATGCAAACTAATATAGAAAACTATTTGCATACAAGTAAGAATATATCAACTACAACAATACTATTACACATCAATACTATCCCCAACCACAAACAACATACTCATTGGGGCATTTTATCAAACAGTTTGTATGCAATTAATCATTGAACCATTTAAGCATTTCATCAAACACTTTGCATGCAAACTAATATAGCGAATGATTCAATGCATATATCTTAAAATGTAGTAGTACAAGTTATGGAAACTGAACCATATGATCAATGGTATTATCCCTCACTATGGTTCAAGTTACAACTTTTGAGATTTCATAGATGAAAAGTTATAACAAAATACCAACAAAATCATATTTGGTGCACAATTCTAGGAGTATCTAGAAAGCTTGACTTCCACTAGTCATATCTCCTAACTAAATGTCTAAAATTTTTATCACAATATCAATGGAATTTCCCCTCACCGTGGAAAAAATTTCAGCTCTTGAGAGTTCCGAGAAGAAAAGTTATAACAACAATGTCAGCATAACCTGTTTGAGGCCTAATTTTAGGAGCATTCAGAAGGCTCGACTCCCTCTACTCATATCGCCTAAAATATTGTGACCCAACATCTGAAATTTCTACTACATAATCAGTGATATGTCCCCTCAATGTGGACAATTTTTTAGCTTCTAAAAGCCTACATAAGATGCGTTATTGCAAAAATGCCAACATGACCTATTTACAGATGCATTCGGGAAGGTCATCTTCCTTAGATCATAACTCCTAAAGTATTGTGAACCAATATTTGAAATTTTTACCACATTATCATTGGGATTTACCTTCAATATGGACAATTTTTCAACTTCTAATATGCCACAAAAGAAAATTTATAACAGATATGACAGAAAGGTCTAAAATTTAACCTTTGTTCTTCATTTCACCTACGATAGAGCCCATCCAATCCAAGTGTTTGAACCTGGAAGCTCTGATACCACTCTGTAACACTCTCTGGGGTAAATGTGCATATAAATAACATAATAGGAACATAAATACAATAAACATATCATCCATCAAAATCCATATATACATCACTACATTTGTGCATGAAAATAAAGGGAATGAATTTTTCATTAATAATGCAATGAACCAACCGGTGATGGGACTACCATGTTCCACCTGACCATAGATTGGCTGAGTCAAGTCTCTCTTTAGCCAATCATCCCTGTGCCATATTCCAAGCATGAGTGTGGGACTCATAGAACACATAAAAAACACCAATAAATGTGGATGCCACCAGAGTTCTCCACCTACACCGTGAGGAATTTGAGTGCCTCCTAGTCTCTCAGGATTTACCGTGCATCCGTAGTCTGATCTAGGGATCACTAGGCCCTACACCAAGAAATAATCTCTAGGCTTTGCCGTGCATTCCATCTCAAAATCACTAGGCCCAACATAGAGAAAATCCACCTCTTGGCTTTACCGTATATCCTGCCATTCACCGGCAAGGATTCCTAGGCCCACCAAGGCACACAATCTGGCTTTACCGCAACCCACAGTCTGGTTCAGGGGTTACTAGGCCAGTGGCTTCGTGCATACTCAATTTGGTTTAGGGACCACTACCACCATGTGTTTGTCAATTCTGAGATCCACCCCACTCAACTTCGAATCCAATCCGGTCATTCCCCACAAAATTCATGAGAGAACCCATCTCATCAAAGCTATTAGGAAATGGCAAGGCTAGGCTGAAAATGTTGTCACACCTGGCAAGACCCATGCCATGGTAGAAAAGAAACACATGAAATCCCATGCATGCCAAATATAGCAAGGAAAGTACACATGCAAGTTAATACTTGCAATGAAGCCTATTGTAGATGCTTGATCCCACCTTTTCCTGCTTGATCCTTGGTTCCTCTTGCCTTCTTTGTCTTTTTTGCTCCAATTCCAAAGTGCTCCAAGAAAACTCTAAGTGTCCAAGAGTATGAGAGAGAGAGAATAATGAGAGAGCTCCAAAGCTAAATTGACCAAGCCTTGCCTACAAATCCTCAGAATCCTTTTTATTAATGAGGCCTCTATTTTCTTCATTTTCCATTATTTTCCTTCAATTTTCTCCTCACATGCAACATGTGACCTTTCACCTTCCTTTTCTCCTAATTTCCATTATTTTCATAAATAAATGTGCCAAAAAAAAATTGCCTCTTTAATGCCTTAGCCATTTCCTTTGCCAATTTTCTTAGCCATAAACAACCAAATGAACACCCATAGGATGTCTTGCCCACCATCCAGTTTGGAATACGTGTCCCATCATCCGTGGTATTTAAACATTTTTACATGGAATTTTCACCAGGGCTGTTACACTTGTAGTCCAAATCTACATAGAAATCCAGAGTAGGTTGGGTGGGAGGAGGTGACAGTTGAACAGGTAGGTTCACAACTCCTCCCATCTCATCGTACCGAGCTAGAGCTGCTTGATGAGAAGAGGACGGAGGGTCACTTGTGACAACAACCTTGTCCATCTCAGATTTAGAATCTCTAACATTGAATTATGATGGGAGGGGTTTGAAAGATTCTAACTCATGTGGATTCTTCGATATGTTAACAAGATATTGAAATATTTCGGTCAAAAATTTCCAGTCAACTTCATCTTCTGGAAATTCAAAACAGTGATGATGGAAACGATTATAAAAGTGCACAATAGATTTGTCAGGTGTTTTTCATAATTCTAAAATTTTTCAATTAACTGCTTTACGGTCATAAAAGAAGAAATCACGACCTAACTCTTTGAACGTATGGTTGAAAGAGTGTATAGAGGTTGCGGGAAATGTGACACATCATTACTTAACGTGCCCTTCGAACGTGTAAGAGAACAATCCACATGCAATTTCGTCTAAGGGGACTTCATTCCTGTCACAAAAAAACAAAAACGAAATTTTGTGAGTTAACAGGGATGGTCTGTTTTCACCATCATATTTACATCGTGACAAGTCATCTATAACATCCGTCGATATATCAAAATCAGAAGCATGAGAAAAACATGTCGGGGTTGAGATTGTGATGTAAGTCATGAATAATGTGCATAGATTCAAAACAAACTTTGAGGACTCAGCTTTTCATCTGGCCCTCCTTCTAGCGCTAGAAATGTTGACGGTGTATGACCCACCAACATTCAAGGGGATCTCCCAGGTAACAATTCCCAACTAGACCTCAGACCGTTTGGAGTAGGAGTCCCAACAGTGGGTGGTAATGTAGTGCCTTAACTGCGGTAGCACGCAGAGATAAGTAGGATGACTTTGGTCGGAAGTAAGTGTGTGACCTTGCAGCGAGTCAAATGAGATGCATGGGGGTTCTAACACATGGAAGGGAAAATGAAGTGTGTCCCTTAGAAGCTTGTAATAGTACACAACCTAAAAGGAACACACGATCAGAATGACATCTCAAGAAGCAATGCAGAATAGTCCACAAAACAAAGTGATGAGTTAATCCAACAACACATATTCCTAAAGCAACCAGAACAGTCTAACTACAATAACAATATATGCATGAAAACATGTGGGCTTAGTTATTATTATTATAAGTGAAAGTTCCATCCATACATTTACCATTGACAACCACTAGCCCCAACAGTGGAACATTACAGTCAAGAACACCTGCTCCTCTAAAGAAGTATACTCGCTCTACGTTGTGGAGAAGTAAAGGCTCATCAAAATACTCCCAAGCCTTCTCTAAGCCTAGGCCTAGCCAAAATATTGACTCCCAAAATCTCGTTCTATGAGTTATGAGGTTATATTTATAACAAAGGGTGGATTACCCTTAACATTCCCCTTTGTGACTCTTTGATTACCCTCATGACTCTTCAACTTCTTTACAAAACTCATTACATTACATAGTGACTTTTCACATTCCTCTAATGACATTTGGAATTTCACTTACAACATATATACAAATAATACACATTTTACACATGTACCCATGTGAGACAAAATAGACTAGAGACAAACTAACAAGACAAAACACCATGATTCCGAAGTTTGGGGAAGGACCAACTCAACAACCTCCACTTGATGCTTCTCAGTCACATACTGATGCCAAACTTGGTACTGTGCAATGAAATCCCCAATATTGCTTGATGGTTTCTTTCTGATAGCAGACTCTTGCCTCCATAGCTTCTGGGTATATGGTCTTGGAACTTGTGTCCAACTCATCCTGAAGCATGTGCAACATAGTGTTAACCTTGATCATACCACCAATGTAATTCTGCATGTTTTGTGTGCTCAGCTTGAATTCATCCCTTGTGGCCTCTCACCTTAGTTTCTTCATGTACCAGTTGATCTCTAATCGGACTTAGTTCTTATGTTTAGCATCGGTGAGGGAACATGCATCTGTTCACTCTCTTCCTCAGCTGCTGGTTGTTCCAGCTCATAAACTTGTGTTGGCATTGTTTGCTCTATCATTGCACCTTTCCTTTGTTCTTTTTCCCGCTTCTGCTTCTCTTCTTGTTCTTTCCTCAGCTCATGTCTTTCCTTCGGTTATTATTCTGCTTGTTGCAGTTTCAGTTATGCTACCTATAAGATCTGATTTTTTCTCTTCCTCTACTCTAATGTCTATGTCCTATGCTTCCCTTTTCTTCTACTGCCAAAGTTGCCTGCATGAAGATTGAATCTGCCTTTACTCTGCAGATTTTTTCTCCCTCTGTTATGTCAACAAATTCTTCTTTCTCTGATCTTGTACTGGATTGTTTCCTTCTGCTATTATTGCTGGACTTGCAGCCATGTTAGTGTTGACTCCTTTTCTATGAGTAGTTGAGTGTCGCATATATTTGCAAGTTAACTGGTGCTTTCTCAACTGCTTCTACAATATTGCTTTCAGTGGTTTCTCTTGGAGCATCTCTCTTTGGTGACATGGTACAATTATTACTAGAGAGAAGTGCTTCATGAATGTGGTACTTGTGGGACAGAGAGGACACTCATGGAAAGAAAACATTAGCTCTTACAAATCTAACTTCACAGCATGATCAAGCAGCAATCAGGGAATCTGATGAAAGGGATTGCGCAATTTTAACTGACAGGGGTGATTGAATGACTATGGGAACTACGCATTGCATAGTCCCAACAGTTAGTGTCAAAGCTTGATAACTGGAACTGCACAATGCACAATTCAATTTGGGCCAGGGCTTGGGAGAGACTGTGCATTACACAGTCTAAGTGGCCAGGCTAGGAGATTGGCTCTTGGAAATGCGCAGTACGCAGTTGGAGCCAACCCAAGATAGATTGTCTGCACTTGTAGAACCCAAGGCATAGGCCTTGAGCTCCCAAATTGCACAATGCATGTAGTGAGATGTGAGATACGGGCAAGGGGAGCCCATATTTGTCGATAGGGAGTGTGAAAACAAGAAGATGTGAAGGATGATGTGAGGATGAGTGCATATCTGATTAAGTCTAGATGTATGCCTATGAAACAAGTGCAACAATTGATTAAATTGAAGGAAATCGAAGCATGTGAAGGAGGTCGCCGCAATGGCAATCGTTTGTGCAAAAACGGGAAAACTCATGTGACACTTGGAAAAGGAAATCTATAACTTGAAACAATTCTCCCACAAGCTAAAAAAAGTTGAAACACCAACGGTCATTCATACAAACAAATGAAACAACACTCTCATAAGTTGAACAACAAAAAGCGACAAAAAAAGCAGCATAAGGCGATAAAAGCAAAACTCACCCCGAAAAGTGATGATAATGCTTTGAAGGCTCCTTGGTCTCCTCAAGAATCCTACAGCCTGATGGTCTAATGTACAAATGAGCTCTAGAGGTGTCCATGACATAGAGTTGAGAAAAATGGAATTTGTTATGCGCATGTCTGAGATCAGGAACAACAACGACACTTGGAAGAAACATCTAAAGATAGAAATGTCTCACCTTCGGGAAACTGATAATAGATCCCTACTTCCTAGGGATTCTTTTGCCCTTTAGTTTTATTTCTTTTCCGAGGGGGAGCTTGCTATGCATTGCCTAGAAATATTGCACAGTTCTGGGAAGGACCAGGCAATTCTCTAGCTCATGCACTGAGCAGTTTCTGAGCAGAATGGGTTCTGTGAAATTTTTGGGTTGACTGGCTCTAGGTTGCTTCTTATGCTCTGCGTAATTTACCAACTAAAGGTTAGCTGTCAACTAGCTCTGCGTAATTTTGGAGCTGAAGGCTCACTGTCAGCTTGGACTGTGCAATTCCCTCGAGGAAGACTAGTTTCCCTCGAGGATTACGTAGTTCACTAAGGCAAGCTTGGAATTGGGTTGAAACCAAGTCAAGAGATCGGCTTGTGAATTAGACAGTAAACAAAGTAAGAAAACACAAGCCAAAATGCAAAAAATAAAGCTTAATCAAATCACAAGTACCTAGGTCATTGTGAGATAAACTGTTGTGATTTAGGAGAGAGGCTTCAAAACAAAGTATAGAAAAAATTTTAGAGAATAATTATAGCTCCTACCACCTAATGCTTCAACATAATGCTTCTTCACCACTGATGTTCGAAAAAGTTTCTAAAAATATTTACGATATAATTATGTTATGCCACCGATTAATTTCCAAAAAAACAATGTGATAACTTGGAAAAGCGATCATAAGCATTTATAAGAAAGCGTCCCCATATGAATCATAGTGGTGGACCAAATAATGATGTTTTAATTCGTCTAACTAATTGGGTATCATATTAAAATTATATATAATAATAATAGAATTTGCTAATGACATATTTCGATCCAAATGAGAGAGAAAGAAATTAATAATTAATTATTGATATGCAGTAGCTTATTGCTTTATGAAATTTAAAAGTCAATTACAGGTTTTGATCTTATGCATTACGTTTCCAACATGCATGGCCCCGTGTGCCATTTTGTTGTATTCACCTATAAATACAAAATATCTGCATGTTTAGCCTTTGTTGTAGTGGATATATACAAAATATTTGGTGGCTCACGTATTTATTGGTAAAATGAGTTTTCTATTAGTCACGATGTAATTCTGATCTGAGTCTAATTTGACCCCTTGTCTATTCCGACTGTGGATTTGGCCTCTAAATCGTTGATCAAAATTGGTGATGAACCTAAATTGGATACGTCTTTGAATTTGAGTTGGGGAGAGTAGTCTTCACAAATGCATTGCTGGGTACAGTGAAGTACAGAACCAGCACGAGTAGGAATAACCCAACTCCTAGGGTATGTGGGTTCATGTTACATAGAAGAAATATACCCTCATTGTGAAGGCTATGCTGTTGGAATTCAGAGGCACAACAAATTAATTAAACACACAGCAAAATATCAAGCACATAAACACAGTTTTTAACGTGGTTCACCCAACCAATCTGGGCTACGTCCACCAAACATAGGCATCAGGAATTTATTAATCAAATTGGAGATTACATCAAGAAATCCTCACAGAACTTCTCACACTCTTAGCAAACCATCCGAATGGTTGCCTGTTATATAGCCTAGAGAATCTAACAGCCTCATTAATTCCCTCACATCAAATATAGGAGGCATTAACTCCCTCCCAACAACCTGGAGTTAATCTAGGACCTGAATTCCTATTGTTGTCACCAGCTGAGATTTTTTCCTATTTCATTACAAACAGAAAATCTCAACAATCTCCACCTTGACAACAATTCGCCTGATGCCCTGTTATTATTATTTTATCTTTTCTGCAAGCCAAGAGAAGCCAAACACCAGCGTAGCTTCTCCAACAAAACTGGTTTCGTGAACATGTCTGCACAGTTCTCCTTTGTATGCACCTTTTCAAGAGAGACTCCTCTTTCAGTGATAACCTGTCTTACAAAATGATATTTGATTGGAATATGATTTGATTTACTATGATAGGCCGGATTCTTAGCCAAATGTATTGCACTTTGACTGTCACAAAGTAACCTGATGTTGTCCTGTAACCTACCAAATTCACCAAGCAAACCTTTCAACCAAACTGCCTCTTTGCAAGCATGCGAAGCAGCAATGTATTCTGCTTCAGTAGTGGATAACGCGACAATGTTCTGTAGCTTTGACATCCAACTTATAGCTCCACCTGCAAGAGTAAAGACGTACCCTGAAGTTGATCTTCTCTTATCCAAATCACCTGCAAAATCGGAATCAACATATCCGCAAACAAATTCACTACTCTTATTGTAAGAAATACAATAACTACTTGTGCCTCTCAAATACCGAAGCACCCATTTCACTGCTGACCAGTGTTCTTTACCCGGATTTGCCATGTACCTGCTGACAACCCCAACTGCATGAGAAATATCTGGTCGTGTACACACCATCGCATACATCAAACATCCTACTACATTGGCATAAGGAATTCGAGACATATAATCCTTTTCTTCATCTGTACTAGGACATAAACTCGAAGAAAGCTTAAAATGGGAAGCTAAAGGGATCGACACAGGCTTCACATTGTTCATACCAAACCTCAAAAGTATTTTCTCAACATACTTCTGTTGTGATAGCCACAGCTTACCATTGCCCCTGTCTCTGAAAATCTCCATGCCCAAAATCTGTCTTGCTGTTCCTAGATCTTTCATATCAAACGTCCTTGCCATCTGAGTCTTCAACCTGTTGATTTCTTCAATGCTTTTGCTTGCTAAAAGCATATCATCAACATATAACACTAAGATAATGAACATGCCATTATTTAACTTCTTAAAGTAAACACAATGATCATATTCACTTCTTACATATTTCTGACTCAACATGAAAGAATCAAACTTCTTATACCACTGCCGAGGCGACTGCTTCAGGCCATATAATGACTTCCTGAGCTTGCAGACAAATTTCTCATTGCGATGCTGAACAAACCCTTCCGGTTGTTCCATATATATTTCCTCATCTAAATCACCATGTAGAAATGCAGTCTTAACATCTAACTGCTACAACCCCAAATCAAACAAAGCCACTAATGCTAACACAACTCTAATTGAAACAATTTTAACCACTGGTGAAAAAATATCATGAAAGTCAATACCAGCTTTCTGAGAAAACCCTTTTGCAACCAGCCGAGCTTTGTACCTGTCTTCCGTATCATTCACACCCCGTTTCAGCTTGAACACCCACTTACATCCCACAGTCTTCATGCCTTTGGGAAGTTCAACCAGATCCCACGTGCCATTCTTACCTAAGGCCATCATTTCTTCCTTAATGGCTGCTTTCCATTTGTCACTATTTGAACCTTCTACAGCTTCCTGATAACACAAAGGTTCATTATCATTAGCGATCAAAGCAACTGAAGTAACATGATCATCATACCTTCTCGGAGGGCGTTTGATCCTTGTAGACCTCCTTAAGAATGTTTCTGGTGCTTCCACAATTGGTTGTCTATCAACTGTAGGAATTTCTTCATGATCGCCATCTGAGACCTATTCATGTCCTCCATCTGAACCCTGTTCATAATCTGATTCTGAAACCTGTTCATGACTAGAATCTGAACTATGGTCGTTATGACTATCATTAGAAATGCTGTCAAACTGAATATGCTGGAAATCAGATACATCATCCTGTTTCAATCTTCTATCTACATCTAACTGTACAAGAGAGGATTCATTAAACTTTACATCTCTGTTGATGATGATTTTGCGGGTAGTAGGATCCCACAATCTATATCCCTTTGTTCCATCACCATACCCAACAAAGATATACCTTTTAGACTTTGGATCTAATTTAGTTCGCTAATGTTTAGGCACTAGAGCATATGCATCACAGCCAAACACTCTGAGTTTAGAATAGTCACAAGGGTGTCCTTTCCATACCTCTTGCGGAATCTTGCAGCCTATCGCCGTTGATGGAGATCGGTTTATCACATAACAAGCTGTTGCCACTGCTTCCGTCCACAACTCCTTTTGCAACCCGGCGTTACTCAGCATACACCTTGCTCTCTCTAGAAGAGTCCTGTTCATGTGTTCAGCAACTCCATTCTGCTGAGGAGTATAAACCGTGGTCTTATGTCTCTCGATCCCTGCATCCTTGCAATAGCTGTCAAACTCCTTGGAGGAAAACTCACCACCATTGTCAGTTCTTAAACATTTTATAGTTCTACCAGTGTTGTTTTCTACCAATGCTCTAAACTGCTTGAAAACTGTAAAAACATCAGACTTCTTTTTCAACATGTAGACCCATACTTTCCGAGAAAATTCATCAATAAACAATACAAAATACGACGAGCCACCATATGACGCTGTAGGGGCTGGACCCCAAACATCTAAATGAATATAATCAAGTATCCCTTTACTAGTATGTTTGCCTGTTTTAAACTTTTGTTTACTTTGTTTTCCAAACAAGCAATGTTTACAGAAATCTAATTTTCCAGATCTTAGATTAGGAAGTAACTTTCGGTCAGCCAAAATTTTCAATCCTCTTTCACTCATATGCCCCAATCTTTGATGCCATAATTGAATGGAACTACTGTCATGTTCAGACACTGACACATGATCTAACCCAGTTCTACCTTCTAACTGAAATAAATTTCCTACTTTCTTAGCCTTCATCACTAGTAAAATACCTTTATAGATTTTCATAACTCCACCTTGAATTACAGTTTTATATCCATTTGAATCAAGTGCTCCTAATGAAATCAAATTTTTCCTTAAATCTGGTACATGCCTCACATCAATTAATATTTTTGTTGTCCCATCAAACATTTGCAGTTGTATGCTCCCAATTCCCACAATATTACATGTTACATCATTACCCATGTATACAACACCATCATCAATTGATCTATATGTTTTAAACCAATCTTTATGAATACACATGTGGTTAGATGCCCCGGAATCTAACAACCAATGTTGATCATGTTTTGAAATATTAACTGACAATACCTCATCACTCATACCTGAACCTGATACTGAACCTTTATCCGTGGTGTTGGCTTCCTTCTTTTCTGTCGAAGAGCCTTCTTTAACAGCCTGTTTTCGCTTCCAGCAATCCTTTTTCAGATGTCCAGCCTTGCCACAATGCCAGCACTTCACCTTTGGCTTCTTTCCTTTGGACTTTGAGTGAGAGTCGCTATGCTTTCCCCCGGAGTGTCTCTCTCGTGAGCGACCTCTGGCCATCATTACCTCTGATGTAGAGGTGTTTGCATTCGACCTCTTCCTCGTCTCCTCAGCCAACAAGGCTCCAACAACATCGTCAAACTCAAGGACATCTGATGTACTAAAGCTTATGGAAGTAACAAAGTGATCCCAGGATTCAGGCAATGAACACAATAGAGTTATTGCCTTATCCTCTGAATCAAATTTCACATCTAGACTGTCTAATTGCACCAACAAGGTATTAAAAAAATTCAGGTGATCAGCAAGTGAGGTACCTTCTTTCATTCGCAAACCGTAAAGCTGCCGTTTCAGGAGAATCCGATTTGTCAAAGATTTCGTCATATAGAGCTTCTCAAGCTTTGACCACAAGCCTGCGGCGGATTTCTCGGACACAATGTTGAACAGAACATCGTCCGCCAGACATAACCAAATTGCACTCAGAGCTCTATCGTCCATCTCATCCCATTCATCCTCCATCATGGAAGGAGGCCTTTTGTTTTTCCCCAATAGTGCTTTTGCCACACCTTGTTGAACCAGCAGATCGTGCATCTTCACCTTCCAGATCTCAAAATTATTCTTGCCATTAAACTTCTCAATTTCAAAACGGGCACTTTGAGTTTTCGCCATTTGTATCAACAAAAAACACAGTAATCTCCAATATCAACGTTTTAAATACCAGCAATTAAAAAAAAAATTGCCTATGCCTTTAAAACAAAATATCTTCCCTTCACAAAAAAAATTGTCTGCCTATGTCTTTGTACCTTTGCCTTTAAAAATTTTTATTTGCTGGGCAAGTTACATTTATTTCAGATCACCGCCAAAAAATAAAAAAAACCAACAAACAAAATATTTTGTTTTCTTAGCTTCTGGCTCACACAAATATTCTTTGATAAGGTTTATAAAAACTTCCTCTGTAGATATATGCGCCCTGGACTTTTAATGCTGATCAGATTTAACACTTAACCCGTGAGTTTCAATGCCACTCACGTAGAAATTGGGTGGTTTTGTTAAAACAATAGTCCTCGGTTGCAATCAAAGGGACAATTCAATGAGTTACTCGATCCACCGAAAATTTTAACATTGCTAATTGTTCTTTGCCTGGCAGATATATAGACTAACGACGTTGTATACTATACTGTAAAATTTAAATGTGTGAACTATAAACAGTACAGTTCGATTTTCCACTTTCCATTATTTAGATATTTGCACGATACAGTGTGCAAAATCTTAGAATAATTGATATTACAGTAAAGAAGTCGTCAGATAATTTCAAGACTCTGTGGGGATTGCTTACGATGGAATTGCTGTTGAACTGCCCACATATGTGCGTATATCATACAACGGATAAAATCTTATCGTGCGTAAATCATACCTCAGAGCTCCCGGACATCACCCTCCAGGCAGCAGGTATTACAACGTTCACCACGCGCCAACAGCTCCACGCACACAAGTATTACATCGCTCAGCACGCACACGCAGCAACCATCCACGCACCAGCTCTAATCCACGACCAGCGCTCAGCTGTGCTCCAACATCGCTCTGATACCAATTGTTGGAATTCAGAGGCACAACAAATCAATTAAACACACAGCAAAATATCAAGCACATAAACACAGTTTTTAACGTGGTTCACCCAACCAATCTGGGCTACGTCCACCAAACATAGGCATCAGGAATTTATTAATCAAATTGGAGATTACATCAAGAAATCCTCACAGAACTTCTCACACTCTTAGCAAACCATCCGAATGGTTGCCTGTTATATAGCCTAGAGAATCTAACAACCTCATTAATTCCCTCACATCAAATATAGGAGGCATTAACTCCCTCCCAACAACCTGGAGTTAATCTAGGACCTGAATTCCTATTGTTGTCACCAGCTGAGATTTTTTCCTATTTCATTACAAACAGAAAATCTCAACATATGCTACACACATGGGAACTTCTATGAGTATTGTTTGGAAAAGAAAAATCAATTCCAGCCAAAGTAGTAAAAAAATATTAATGATGATGAAAGGGGAAGAAAAATATCCTTCGTCGGTAAAAATACGGGTAAAATAATTTTGTTTTATCCGGGAAGGGATGTTACAACATTCTATTTTTCAATTTTGATTGGCTTCTGCTTTGCATTTTTGTATTGTATCCAATTTATCACCCTTCAATGAACTAGCTTTGTTGTTTTTAGTTTATTTCTTAGTTGCTTGATATGCCTAAGAAGTTGATTTTCTAGTTGTTTTCTTCTATGATATAGAGCAAAAATTGATTTTCACTAGGTATGTTGCACTTTTGCCATAATTAAATATGGAGAATCTTTATGCACATTTTTTTGACTGGTTTTTGTTTTTTTTTTTTTTAATATATATTTATATCTATATATATATAAATTATATATAGTTTATAGTAATCTAATTTTTTAGATAAATATTTATTGTGTAAAATGGTGATAATGTTAATGATAAGGATGGTGGTTAATATCAAATTTAATTTATTAAAATTTTAAAAAAATTTACTTGTAAAAATTTTCTTTTGGGTTTATAATTCTTAAATTATTATAGTTTTAATAAATTAAAAAGTTAAGAATCTAATATTGTAATTTGAGATTTTGAAAATAAATTTAATATGAATATAAAATAGTTATTTTTTTTTGGGGTTTATAATCCTTAAATTATTATAGTTTTAATAAATTAAAAAGTTAAGAATCTAATATTGTAATTTGAGATTTTGAAAATAATTTTAATATAAATATAAAAAAGTGATTTTATTATGGATTAAATCTATTTTGAGTAGTTAAAAATGACAATTAATTCTATAATTTAATTTATTTTTCTTTTTAAACTTTTAATAAAAATATTATTATACGAAAAATTCGCCATACTTCACATTCACCCTCTAAGAACCCAAGTTTGAATACTTCACTTAATGAATAGCATATGTGTAAAAAATCACTTCACACTTAATGAAAATTTTAATAATAGTTTATATTTAAATATCTTTATTCACTAGTTTATATTTAAATCTTCATAAAATAGAAAATTATGTATTTAAATAAAGAAAAAATCATTTTAAAATTAAATTAAATAATATATTATATCAAATTATATATATATATATATAATTCACATTGCCATTCAATGAATTTAAATTTTAGTAGTTCAATTTACTCGGTGAATAGTTTATATTTATATTTCTTTGCAAAGATATAGGTGGGGAGAACACTACATTGTTTGTGAACTTGTGAATAGCCGGTGAAGGAAAGATACTTTGAAGCAATAAAGCCGAGAGTCCAACGGGGTAGGGAGCAGAGTTTCCGGGTCAGAGAAAATGCATAGGCGGGGTTTTTGGGGCGGCGGATATTTGTCGACCATCGACGATGAAAATGGCGGCATCCCTTCCCTACCACTTTCATGGCAGCTTCATATGACCAGGTTTGAGTTTTCAGGCTATATGAGCATTATGGATATGGTTACATCTTATATTGTGATGATATAAGTTTCGGGTCGCCATTATATTGTCTGGCTTTATGACAATAGTACATGGGTATGCTTATTCAGCTTTGTTTATGGTTAATGTGGTCGGAATTGATCCACATTCTGTTGTTGTTGCTATCTCTATTTTCATCCTTTATCGTTTATATGTTGCTCATTTCTCCAACACACATTGACGGCCACATGCTTTCTGGGTCTGAGTCTCTTTCATGTCGCTACTTGCCTGTGTCTGTTGTGGGGTTTTCCTGTCTGTTTACTTCTGTTTCGCATCTGCTCTGTCGTCAATGCTCTAAATTTTTCTTCATCTCTCAACCATGCAAACAAATTGGGTTTTGTTTGGGTAATACATGGTTGACATGTATGGGTTGTTATTGCATTTGTCGCTGCGTTGGTAGTTAGGTTTCTCTGTATTGTAGTTTTGTGCTCTTTGGATACGTGTATCAATTCACTCTTTGAGACTTCGGCTCGGGTAACTCTGTATTTTTCCGGCATTGTTTCCCGGTATCTCCTTGGATTTTCAAACTGGTTTGTTGTGGTAGGTGGCCTCATATCCTATCCTAGGTCTTGCCACATGCCTTTTCTAGCTTGTTGTGCATCAGATATGCTTGTCTTGGTTGCATTGGGATCCCTGGTAATCTTACGTGCCTGACAGTCCCTTATCCCTCTCTGACATATCCTTTTTTATACTGTCTTGGGGAATGTTTCTGTTGGCGTTTCCTTATGTGGATTTATTCTAGGATGGTGTATGCTCATCGGGGTTTGGAGTTCGGTCAGCTCGGTACGTTGGTTGGGTCATCCGAATTAAATCTCTGACATATCCCTCTCTAACATATTCTTTTTTATATTGTCTTGGGGAATGTTTCTGTCGGAAAGGGCTAACGAGCCTGCTATCGGGCATTAAATGCCTGCTTAGCTGCAAGCTCGATAGCCATATAAAACAGGTGCCTTTCCGAACACTCCGTCCCCACCGCGCACGTCTGTTTTATATGGCTATCGAGCTTGCAGCTAAGCGGGCATTTAATGCCCGATAGCAGGCTCGTTAGCCCTTGCCGTTTCTGTCGACGTTTCCTTATGTGGATTTATTCTAGGATTGTGTATTCTCATTGGGGTTTGGAGTTTGGTCAACTCGGTACGTTGGGTGGGTCATCCGCTTGGCTAACATATCTTGGCGGGTTACATTGGGTTGGGGGTTATGGCTATCCTGGATTTCAACACGTCGACGCAGGAGGCATTTATTAAAGCCACCATGGAGGTTGAGTCTAGTCGGATGGGCAGTGATGGGGGTGGGCGTCGATGTGGCACACAATCACTTGATGACTGGCATAATATCTTGGGAGATGCTACTGTGCTAGATGGTGGACATGCATCCTTGGATTTGCAGGGTGGCATGCATGCACGGCATGAACGACGATTCGAGCATCATGTTCGCTCTATTAAAACTACGTCTCCGCCACCTGCTCTGTTTTTTTACATTGAGAGGTTAAACGATCGCATTACTAGCCTGCAGAAACGTGCATTAGTGGGGCGTTGGCACTTCTCTGTGTGGAGTGATTCCGACATGAGGAAATGGGTTGAATTGAAGTGGAAGTCTATCCTGAGGTACATGCTGACGGTTGTGAGGCTACTCCGCGGATGGTATAGCTTCCATTTCCTCAGCCAGGAGGACCTGCACAAGATTAAGGCTATTCCATGGATTGATGGGCGCAATTTTCTGGAACTCCACTCTTGGTTTATAGGGTTCAATTCCCTCAACAATACTCCATAGAATAAGCTGATTTGGGTTAAATTTCCCGGCCTTCCTATCGAACTATGGACGAAGCAGGCTTTGGCAGATATTGGCAATGCAATTGGGAAATTTGTGTACGTGGATCCTCGCTGCCTTAGCGCCCCTGACAAAAGGGTCGCATGGATTCTTATTGAGAAAGAATACAGGGGCGGTTTCCCAGATCATATCGGGCTTCACTGGGGTGAGACTAATCTTACTCAGAGGTTGGATTATTGGGGGGTTCTATTTCGTTGTTCACTTTGCCATCTCACTGGACACGTCTTGGAAAATTGTCCACGGCGCATGGGTGGCAGATATAAAGGATGGAATGGTTTGAGGGCACCTAAAAAGCCAGATCTGGGTGCTCCTTTCACACGGGACAAGCGTCCTCATCGTTTCTCAGGTATTCATCATGATTCACATCCTCCTAGAATTTCTGTTCAATCTTCTTCACGTAATGGAACATCTCCCATCACCATCCCGTCATCACCTTTCTCATCTGGGAAATCTGACTTACCTGGATCTTGCTGGCCTCGTCAGACCTCTCGACTGCCAACCTCGGGTTCCCCCCCTTGTCATGACAATCCCAAACTGTTTCAGCCACATGACGTCCCATTCAGCCCCAAACTATTTCTGTCTCATGACATCCCATCTACTTCATATATGACCTACATTTTGTCTCCTCCACGTAAGTCTAAAGCACAGGGACTTAGTGCTGGTAAGAGCCCTTCACATACTCCGTTGACTTCCCCCACAAATTCCGTGGGTAGTGATCTGGATTATCTTCTCCAACGAAAAACCCTTGATTTGAGGTCTCTTACCATCCATAAGCCTTCAGGTATATCCTCTCCTCACATTAGCCCAACCTCTGCTAGTAATATCACGGTCAGGCGTAAAAACAATCGGGGGAGTCACCATTTTAGGGGTCGTGCCAAGCTGAACATTGCAAATTCTCCTATTGATAGATTTCTTGTTGATGTACCTATTACTGATGTAACATCCTCTTGGGCCCTTGGAGCACAGATGCCCGTTCAAGGTGTCCCATGACTACCATCCTATCACTTAATATTCGGGGATTGGGAACCCCCTCTAAGTTCCTGGCTCTTAAGCACCTTTTGCTCTCTATGCACTCGTGTATCATTTTTCTTCAAGAAACCATGTATCTGGTTTCACAAGTTGTTGTATATTTCCGGAATGGTATATTGTGGCCATGACTATAGCTGGTCTTTCTGGCGGTCTTGTGGTATTATGGAACCCACTATGGGTTCGGGAAAAAGCTTTTTCCTGTTCGGCGGGAATCCTAATTGAAGGTCATTTGTGTGGGTATCAGGATCGTATTCATATCTTGAACCTATATGGCCCATATAGGAACATGATGGCTTTCTGGGATGCGTTGTTTGCATTTGGCATTATGGATCTTGCCTCTCTTATTATTGCGGGGGATTTCAATTGCACTGTTGGTTTGGATGAAGTATGGGGGATGTCAAGAAAAATTGACCCAATGGCGGGTATGATCCAGGAGGCTTTTATAGAACATAATTTTATTGATATATGCCCATCGAAGTTGGTTCCCACCTGGGATAATGGTCAAAAAGGTGTGGCATACATTGCGAAAAGGCTGGATAGGTTTATTATACATGAGAGCCTGATGGAGGGTCTGGGGAATGTTCATTCGAATGTCATTAATAATTTTCTATTGGATCATAGGCCAATAACTTTGCATTGGCAGGCGGGAGGTCATAGGCACGGGTTGCCTTTTAAATTTAATCGTACATGGCTTGATGATCAGGCTTTCAATGATTTTGTTCATTCAATTTGGACTCAGGCGCATGTATCGGGCTCCTCTTCCATGGAAAACATACTAGAGAAATTGGGCATTCTCCGGACAAAAGTTAAAGCATGGAAAAAAAAGAAAGTTAAAGCACAACAGAAGGAATTAAAGGATATCCAACAGGATTTGAATGCCTTAATGCCATGGATGATAATGCATATTCTCCTAGTGGATATCAGGTCCCATATACATGATTTAGAACTTAAGAAAAAGGGAATTTTATCTGCTTTGGAAGCCACTTGGCGCCTGAAGAGCAGGGAAATCTGGATAAAAGAAGGTGACAAAAACACTAAGTTTTTCCATTGCTATGCTAATCATCGGCGCAATATCAATTCCATCTGGGAAATTCATAATGTGGATGATGCACGTTTACGGTCACAAGAGGACATTAGTGAAGCTGCTGTGGAGCACTTTCAAAGTGCTTATGAACGAAAGGGGGAGGTTGATGGAGATGCTATTACATGGGATGTCGACTTGTATCCTACTATGTTTGATGCTAAAGATAATGAACGCCTTTACAAGGTTGTCACAGAAGATGAGTTACTGGAGGTCTTAAAAGCTTTCAAAAGGGATAAGAGTCTGGGTCTGGACGGTTGGTCGGTTGAAATCTTCACTCATTTTTTTGATATTTTTAAAATTGATCTTCTAAATATGGTGGAGGAGTCTAGGATCACGGGGAATATTCATCCCTGCATAAACTCAACCTATATAGCTCTCATACCTAAGTGTCGGCCTGCACAGCCTTTTAATGACTATCGACCCATTTCTTTATGCAATCTAATTTATAAGATCATTTCCAAAACAATTGTTGGCCGGATGCGAAATATACTATCAAAATTTATATCTCCTGAGCAATATGGGTTTTTACAGGATCGACAAATACATGATGCAGTTGCCATTGCTCAGGAATGTATGCACTCGATTCATACAAAGCATATTAATGCTGCCATTATGAAGGTGGATCTGCAGAAGGCGTATGACTCTGTAGATTGGGGCTATCTTCGTTTAGTCCTATATAAGATTGGGTTGCAACCTAGATGTGTGAATTGGGTCATGGCATGTGTTTTGAATATTAATTATGCTGTTATTATCAATGGATACCCTACCCGTTTCTTCAGGGCTGGACGGGGACTTTGTCAAGGCTGCTCACTATCCCCGCTCTTGTTCATCCTGGTTATGGACGGCTTGAGTTTGAGGATCAAAAAAGCGGTGGAAGATGATCAATTTCAGGCTTTGGTAATGGGAATCAATATCCAAATCTCACATGGTTTTTTTGTAGACGATGTGCTCATCATGGGTATGCTAAATCGTCTCTCATGGCTGAATCTTTTTCATATATTTAAAAAATTTGAAACTGCTTCTGGTTTGGTAATGAATTTGCAAAAATCAATGTTATATCATGATATGGGGGATATGGAAGTCATCGAGTATATTAAGAATCTGTTTGGTATTGAGGTGGCTTCGATGCAGAATGGATTACAGTATCTTGGTTATCATATTAAACCAAACTGCTATAGAAACATTGACTGGCAATGGTTGGTTGATCGGTTTTACAAGCGAATTTCCAGGTGGGAATTTCGTTGTTTATCTCTAGGTGGACGAGTGACTCTCACACAGGCAGTGCTTACCCAACTGGGGGTATATTGGGCACATTTATTTCACATTCCTATGGCCATTATTAACAGTATAAACCGTATTATTGCAAACTTCATATGGGCTGGTGGCAACAGACAGAACAAATTTCACCTTACCAAACTGTCTCATATTGCATGTCCAAAAAAATGGGGGGTTGGGGTATCATGAATCTTAAATTATTTGGAGCTTCACTATTGATGAAATCCTTATGGCGAGCTATCTTTGGGTCTGGTACATGGTGCAAGGTGATCAGACAAAAATACATGAAAGATCAGAATTTCCTATATTGGTTTCGCAGGAACAGTATTGGTATTACAGGCGGATCGGCCATATGGCGCAGTTTACAAAAGGTTAAAAAATATTTATTACCCCACCTGGTATGGAATATGGGTTCTGGTCACTCTATCATTATTGGGGTGGATGAGATTCAAGGAGCTGGTGGGGATTGCTATCTATCAGAATCTTTACTTGCTTTTCTATATAGAAAAGGTATAATATTCTAGAACCAACTGATCAATACATGGCGGGAAAGTTTACCCATATGGAGATCACCACAAGAACTTGGGATGGCTGGAAATTTGGCTATCAAATGGTTACAAATTTCTGCTCGCTTAAAAGCACTAGGTATATGCTAGGAGGTGCAATATGATAGACTAATGTGGTTGGGCAAAATGAAGCTTGAAAACATTATGGTGGTGGATGTATATAGTAAGCTATGTGGTTGTGATGTCAGGTATACGGAGGATCCGACTATGTATGACCTCTGGAAAAATCATATTCCTATCAAAATCATTTGCTTCTCATGGTTAGTTTTCCATAACAAGATTCTCACATAGGAGAATCTGAGAAAACATCATTGGCATGGACCAAGTATGTGTGTGATCTGCAAGCATGAGGAGGAAAACAATGAAGTGTCAACACGTAATCCAGGTATGGGAAAAATTGGCTTTATATTTTGATTTTCCTTATAAACAATTCCTTGAAATTGTAGATTGTATGGGGTGGTGGAATAAACAAAAGCCTACTTGGAGGATAATTCTACTCTTCCTTTTCTGGTCCATATGGAAATGGAGGAACAAGCTCATATTTGAGGACCGGGCTGAAGAATTTGGACTGATACATGAGAAGGTCATTTCATTATACTCATTGTATCCTGTACATGATAATGTACATAAAAACAATCTTTCGAGGAGAAATTGCCCTCAGATGGTATACTCAATTGCTTTCTTTGACAGTGCGGCACAAAATAATGTTTGTGGTTGTGGTATATGGATAGTGATGTCAAAATAACTTCAATACAATGCTCACTAGAATGCGGGTATGGGAACAAAAAACAAGGCTGAGGAAATGACACTATGGGGTATCTTATGGTTTATAAATTTTCTCAACATCCCTAGGATTCATATATATGGGAACTCTAATACTACCTTGGATCATGTAAATGACAAAGCGCATATCAATCAACCTGCTCTAATTGGGTGGTTAAGGAGAATAGATTATCTTTGGTCTCAGCTTGGGAGGCCCCCACTAAATCACACAGGCAGAGAACATAATCAGATTGCGGATGCGCTCTCAAAGAAAGGACTGCAAGGAAATGTGGGAGAAGTTCAAATGGACATAATTATGGAGGAGAATATTATGGGCGTTTGTGGAGTTCATGTTTCCAAGATAATATTTGCATATGATTTTTGGTTTTTTGTATATCAGTTTTATTTTAATTTTTTGTATGTCAACAGGTAAAATGAACTCAGGAAGATATGATTTTTTGGATCACTGTGAATATGGCTAATGTTTTCATCAGAAAGTTATATTTGATGAATTATCTATTGTTTCTATCTATCATATCTGCAATATTTCATATGCAGCTATTACATGTTTATGCATGTACATGATTTGTATTTGGTCAGTATTATGGGGTTGACTGTTTTTTGCAACCTGGAATGTTTGGTTATGATGAAACATGCAACGAAATGTTTCTATGATGTATATGATCCAACAATTTAATATATATATACAACTTTTTTCATACTGAAAAAAAAAATATCCTTGCAAAGAATCACTTTACACTTAATGAGTCAAAAGTTTCCATACTTCATTTGATGAATAGTTTGTATAATATTTTTATTTAATAGTTTATATTTAAATTTAATTTTTTTTCTATTTATAAAAATGCTATTTGAGTTTAATTTATAAATGAAAGATATATTTTTACGGGAATTTGTTTATACAATTTCAAATAAGAATATTATTTTTTATTGTTTAAAATACATTTTGGAATATATAAATGGATTGAAGGCTTGAAAAACTTGACATTCTAATTTTACAAATGAAACAACTTAAATACAAGTTTTTTAAAATTTCTGCCACATTTCTTGACGCTCTTGAGGCACTCCTTGATATGAAGTCACCTCTTTAATTCCATGCCCCGATCGAGATGATATATTAAACTAATAAAAACTTTTTCCAAAAAAATTAACCAAACTATTTCCAATTAAATTAAGCTATATATTATATTAAATTAATTGTTGCAAATTATTCAGTAAAATGTTTATTTTATAACCTAACAAAACAACACGAATACTCGATACTCCACTAAAATGGATAAACAGCTGATATTTAAACCTCTGTAAGTAATAGTTTACATTTAAATCTCTTTATAAAGGACATATCACATTTCAAGAATACAATTAACATAAAGCATCTAACAATATCATTATGATTGTTTAGATGATCTTCGGCAAAATCACATAACCATTCTTTTGTCGACGCGTTTCGAACCAACCAGTGTGGTTCATCGTCAGGACAAGTTGAAGAACGAATCCAGCTTAGCTGATTAAATAGAGTGTGCAGAGACTCCAACGGCTATATTGCCAACGGCTAATTTGACCTCATGATCCTAGTCAAACCATTAATTTGTTTAGATGATCTTCCGCAATATCATTATGCTTGATAGTGACCTATTATGCTTTTTATAAAGATAACTATTTTCATATTTTTATAAAGATAACTAGTTTCACATTTATTTTTTTGATTATTATTAGCTTAGAGTTATTTTAAATAGGGATTTAATATGAGTAGAAAAAAATCTAATTTTATGTGCAAATCTTTTTTGCAACGCTGAAAAATAAGTCATCGGCTCAACGAAACTAAATAAGTCATCGGCTCAACGAAACTCAAAACTCTTGAAACATAAAGTGACCGCATGGAAAACAAATTACTGTCTCCATTTCACACTCCACATAAATTTGAAATTCCAGAACTGTTACTACCCCTTCCCACAGGCCATCACAGAGGCAATTGGGAGTTGCCTAAATGGAAGACAAAGGATTTCGTTCCTATACTACATGAACTGATTTAATGCTCTTCTCGTACCTTGTCGGCTTCTTTCCCTAGTCCAGTTAAGCTAAATGAACATTCCATGACCATTAAGAATGACAGCATACTTCCAACAAAAGCGCCGACTTCATTTATGCAGAGGGCCGATCTCATTTATGCATGGTCAGCCATGGCGATGATGACGGATGCATCAGCTGCTTAAGGTATTGAACTCCAACAACGCATCCCTCTGAGAGCAGATGCTTAACTGCTCTTCATTTTAAAAGGCATTCTACTGTGTGCTCTGCCAGTCTGAGCAGATAATGGTTAGCATTATGCCAAGAGGGTACAGGCATGGGCCGACTTTCACCTTGGCTCCAGAGTGCTTGATGAAGGATCAGCTGCTGCAGAATGCATATCGGAGGTGTTACTGCTTGATGCTTTGTCAGGGTCAATAACTCTGGCGCGCTTACCTTCGTTGGGTACCTCCACAGTGACACCATCCATATCTATGAAAGCAGGTTTTGTGGGCGAAGCAAGATTTTCTTGATCACTTGTCAGCATCCACACCACCCGGGACATTGAAGGTCTCAATGCTGAACCCGCTTGCGTGCACAGAAGACCGAGTTTAATCACTCTAATGCCTTCTTCCCGTGAATAATTACCATCCAATGTGGGATCCATAACGTCTAAAGCTCGCTCTGTTTTATACAACCGCCATGTCTGGTAATTGGCCAATACCAACAAAAACATAAAACTTTAGTTAGCAAGAAGCTGTAAATACTGGAGAAAATTTCGATTAGAAAGATGAGATCCACATAAACCATACTCTTTCGATGAGAAATTCTTCGGAGCTATGATTCTTTCTCCCGCTGATAATCTCAAGTAGAAGGACTCCAAAGCTGAATACATCGGCTTTTGCTGTCAGCTGTCCACGCAAAGCGTACTCAGGGGCCATGTAACCTCTGCAAAATGCCATATTTAATCAAATCTTCGTATTAATTATTTGGAAAGCTCAGCATTTCATTGGTGGAAAATTTCTTACAAAGTTCCTGCAATTCTAGTGCTAACATGGCTCCGATCATCTGCAAAAAATCTGGCTAACCCAAAGTCTGCTATTTTGGGTCTAAGTTTATTATCGAGTAAAATATTGCTGGCTTTAATATCTCTGTGGATGATCCGAATCTCAGATTCCTCGTGAAGATAGGCCAGCCCACGTGCAGTTCCAACTATGATTTCATACCGCTCTTTCCAGTCAAGTAAATGGCGTTTCGTTTCCTCTGCAATGTACAGTTAAAATATTAGCAATCTATATGTACAAACTAAGAACTCTATGATCCATGCAGCGATTGAGAGTGAGTAGAAACCAAATAGAATCTTGTCCAGACTACTGTTATGGAGGTATTCGTAAACCAGTAGCCTTTCCGAGTTTTCCACAGAGCAACCAAGCAATTTCACAAGATTCCTGTGCTGAACACGACTGATAAGATTTGCTTCATTCAGAAATTCAGCATCTCCTTGCCTTGAA
This sequence comes from Pinus tabuliformis, assembly GCA_031772625.1. Taxonomy (NCBI): domain Eukaryota; kingdom Viridiplantae; phylum Streptophyta; class Pinopsida; order Pinales; family Pinaceae; genus Pinus; species Pinus tabuliformis. The sequence goes on along the minus strand of CM062818.1, from coordinate 653,676,825 downwards.
CTAATATACAGTCGTTTAACTGCAACCTCTCTGTTATCTGGTAAAATCCCCTGCAGATCAATAAACTTTAAAATGACTTCTAATCTCCATTACATTTAAATATCAAAGTGAATTCAATGCAGGACCAAGAGCTCACTTTAAATACGGATCCAAAACCCCCTTCTCCAAGCTTGTTCTCCAGATTAAAATTGGAGGTCGCTTCTCTCAGAAAATCATACTTGAAAATGAGTTCCGCATTCCTGATACTTGGGGTTAAGCTAATCTCTCCTTGGTCACCTGCTAAAACAATTACAAGTTAAACAAATAACTGAACAGTTCAGAGGACACAAGCTGAATATCCTTGAGGCTAAACAATTTAGCAATTTCTAGACCTCGAGTTAGATAAATCTGATCCCGACGCTTCCGTCGAGAGAAAAACTTCCACTTCCAAAGGCCTATGACTGCAATTACTGCAATTAATACAACCATGGCAGCTACTATGCCCAGAATTATCCCGAGGACATTAGATTTTTGGCCTCCTGCAAAATTTACACAACAATTCTAACTAAATTGGATATCTTTTATTTCACCAAAACAAAATCTTAAAAACAGTACCATGTGCCTTTTCATTGTAAACAATGTGAAGAACATACCAGAAGATACTGGAGGACTTTCCCCCAGTGGCGGCGAGAGAACAGAGGTATTGAAAAATTCATAAACCTCGTACCGCAAATAGCAATTCTTAGATCCGAATTGTGCCCCCAGAGCTCCACTTGGGCATCCGAATATATCTGACAGGGCTTCAGTTAGGCACGATCCGCAGCTTGTCCGGGACACATCTCTCCAGCACTGCGCTAAGCTGTATATTTTCTGCGATATATTACCAGGCGCAGCGCCTGAATCTGCAGCGAAAAGTTTGGGAGCCTCCGCAGCTTGAGCGGTAACATTTGAGAGCAGGGCCTTAACAGCATTTGTGAACTGCTGTGGTTGACTGCTATTGTAATAGTTGTAGAGAACACTTACTGACGAATTCTTCGTGCTCTCAATGTCGTTGTAAAAGTTATGATTGTCGTAACGCAAGAAGCAGCCATCTAGTTGAATGAATCCAGAAGTGTTGTGGCATCGCTCAACAAGATTTGCTTTGGCCGTCGATGCGCACTGTTTGCAATCGGAAGAACCTAAATCTCCCCTGCACTGCACAAGCCCATAAACCGTGCTATTACTGTTTCCCACCTGAGAAACAATACTAGAGGTATTGAATCCGGTGGCATAAACATTGTTCACCAGTGAATCCAAAAGCTGGTTTAGATTAAGCTGGAACGCGCTACCGTTTGTATATGTATAATTGCCGCTATTCCCACAACCGCTCCAAACGATTGTGGTCTCTGGATCAGCTGCCGCGAAGCGCATTCCCATACATAGACAGTAAATAAGTAACACAGTAGTGATTAATAGTTTCATCGTCATCCCCATTGCAGAGCAGGGCATAGCATTGGAACACTCTGTTTTCTAATGTACTGAGTACAATCCAAAGGCCCTGTAAACCTGAAGTCAAAATATGGATGAAGATGCTTTTATAAATTAATGGTATCTGAAAGCTACAGAATTAATTGGATTTCACACACCGGCGGGCCCCACTCAAAAGTGGAAGCTTTTGAGACTCAAAGAACATTGGAAGCCTGAATTGTGTTTGTTGGATATTTTAACTAACTTTATTTAAACTATATTTTTCAAAAAATATTTCAGTTTGATTGCTTTTTCAAAAGCTGATTACAATCATTTAAACCAGTGAATCAATGATCCTGTAAAAAAGAACAACCATTCAATAAAAAAAATTTATGATAAGGTAAACTCATACTCCATATGTACTTGTTTAAATGTACTTAAAATTTTGATACAACAATAAGATTCTTTATTTAAAATATGTACAAATTGACAAGATAAACAATAAGATAAATAAAATATACATAAACTTTTAAATTATTTAAAATATGTACAAATTGACAAGATAAATAAAATATACATAAATTTTTAAATTATTGTTTATTTTCGTATAAAAAATCATTTATTTTAACTTTTCAATATTAAAAAAACCTTAATATAATAATTAACCTTGCAGATTAAAATGTGTCTCCCCTTCAAACTTGATGCCAGTCCAGATTCACAAAATATAATAATTAACCTTGCCGATTAAAATGTATCTCTTCACTTCAAATCTGATCTTGTCCAGATTCTCCACTTTACTTCTATATTAAACAAGGGAAGCTGCATCGCAGCAAGTCCCTGCCCGTGGAAAGCTTTACAATGTCTTAACGTGGAAGGATTTACAAGTTACTTTTGAGGCAGCTGAAGATTTACAAGTTACTTTTGAGGCAGCTGATTGAAATCAATGTGTTTTGAATCAAAGGAATTAACGCAATGTATTTTGAATCAAAGGAATTAATGCCCGAAAAAGTGTGTAATGTTTAAAGATCCACTTCCAGTGTATTGAATTTCATGGTAATATTTATAATTTTATCTAGAGTCGGACGACTCCACTCTGTGAAGGAGAGATATATGCAGAAAGGATCCAGCGAACTAGCGAACTTAAAGTCTTGCATTTTATAGAATATAAAGTTATAAAAGCGTAAAACAGAAAATTATAAATCGGACCATTGTAAAAACTTAAAATTATAAGAATATAAAGTTATCATAGCTAAAGTTTTATAATATCTAATTTTATTAAAGCTTTAAGTTTTTTAAGAAGAAAAAGAGATATAGATTGATCCTTAACAATGTACTTTATTTTGATCCAACGTTATATGTCATTTCCTTGAAACATTTAGAGTTACGTATACGTTCAATAATTGTTGCATGTAATTTTCATTGAAAGCGAAACTATGCCAAAGACATGATTTAAGGGGGCGTTACTTTCTAAAACCTGCACGTCGTCATAAACGAACCGAACTTATTAAAGTCATTATAAAAGTCCGTTAGTATTGGACAACTTATGAGGACCAGCCACTTTCTCTCTCCCTTACCACGTGCATTGCATGCAAGCCATGTGCTTGGCAGCAGGGAGGTGATCTGTGACATTATATCATTCCAGCCATTATGAGGCTGGTTATTCAACCTTCGCCTCTGCTTAACGATTCTTGCCAGACGATTCTTGCCAACGCTAGATTGGGAAATAACCAGAGAAATTCAGCTTATTGGATGAATTAACGCAGGCGTAGATGTACCTGAACTTGAACATTTAAATAGGTTTCCCGGTTTTCCATTTATAGCGAATGCATCTGAAATGTTGGGGCCAGCTCCTGTTCGGGTTGCTTGGTTTACAATATCTATAGTATTCGTGTTCCACCATTCTCCTGCGAATGCAAACAGGGTCAATTATTTCCATCGCGTTACGAGTTAAATTGAAATTGAAATTGAATATTTCTAGCAGAGGAACACAAAATTTGAATTGTTCCCGCAGACCTAGAAGAATTGGAATCTGGCGATGCGGCCTGGTAAAGGTAAAGGGATAAGAGCTGCCTAGCCTTGGCAAGATGACCAAGGCTCCATAGACAGTAGCTGGAAGCCATGAACTGTGTGCGTGCCACCAGAGAGTCCCTTCTTGACCAGCGATAGTAAATCTATATGTATAACTTCGACCTGGGCGAATGGGGCATTGTGTTATGAATTCAGGTCCATCAGACCATCCAGTGCAGAATTGGCGCACTCCATGCCTGCAATTACATGTAGAAACGATTTTCCCATGAGGTACATGCTGCTACATGTCTTTTAAAATTCAAATCAGAGATACATGCCGGTATGGCATATACCGAGTTTAAATTGCAGTATATCAGGATGATCTACTTGACGAATAACTGTAATCAATATTATTTTGTTTTCTGTCTTTCGTAGAGTAAATCTTATAAATTTTGTGGCTACCAAATAACCTGGGCTTGCATAACATTTTCTCAGGGTTAATTATTTCCCAATCAATATTATTTTGTTTTTTTGTCTTTGGTACAGTAAATCTTATAAATTTTGTGTCTACCAAATATTAATTTGCATGAGCTTAGGTACTATACCTGCACGCCATTAGAATGAACAGCCATCTCTTATGTTGGTATAACAGCGTACGATAGTAACTGTTGTTCAAACAAACTCTCGAAAGAAGTAAAGCACGTTCGAAAAATGATGTCCACATACAAGATGTACTGTAATTTTAGAGCATAATTGTATCTAGCCCAGCCGTTGAGCTTGCATTTCAGGTCGTCTATATCTAGCGTACTTGGCGTTAGAACCTGTAAAAACAGTAAAACATATCATAAACCACGCAGCTGATTCTCTGAAAAAGCTAGACTGAATCCTAGATTAGCTCGACTTTACTGCGTGGCTCGTTTGTAGACTATGATAAGCTGTTCAAACAAAGATATTGTAGATATTGTATTCAGTCTCTGTAGATATTGTATTCAGCAAAATTGAATACTGAATGTTAATAGCGCAATCAAATATGTAAATAAAAAAAAATGATGTGAAAATTTGGTATTCAGTTTACTACATTACAGTAACGCTAATCATGGATGATTTGCTCAGGTTTACCATCTGCAAGGGCTTTCTCCTTGACACATCCGTACATCAAAGAACAGCAAAGAAGTATAAACAGAGCACATCCGTACATCAAAGAACAACAAAGAAGTATAAACAGAGTACGATTAATGGAATACATTACTGCTATTAACAAATTACATTTATCTTTGCAGGATTTAAATTGATTTACCTGAATGATCTGCGCCCTCTGCACAGAAATCCCGCCACAGCCGAGACAGTCTCAGAGATGGCCGACGAGGGGGAAGAGATCCTAAATAGACAACAATCCAGCATGCTCGGAGTAATGCATGGTGTGCAGGTGGAATGACAGAGTAATGCATGGTGTGCAGGTGGCATCAGTGCGGTGGTGCTTCCCTATCATAAGATGGTTTTGTATTATACAGAACACATTTTGATTAACATAAAATGCCTGAGATTTAATGCTGGCATTAGTCCAGCATTAGTTTGAATTTAAATTTACAAATTTGAAGCAAACATAGCATATAACATATGCTTTCCGCCCTCTTGCCTCGGGAAGAGGCCAAATAAGGCGATTAAAAAGAATACTGGCAAAAAAGTTTAAAAAGTTTGGATATAGGTGGATATTCATGAGGTTAAGCAGGTCGAACTAATGCTATCTCCGTCCGGAACGATTACTATAGTCCCTGCCGGATGCCAGATGGCAGGGACTAAAAAGAAAAAAATGCGAAGAAAGCGCTCCTCCCACTTTAGTGTGAGAATAATAAAAATGAAAAAAGCGCAGCAAGTGGCGGATGTCTGACACACTGGCAGATGAAGTCTTTGCTAATCCTAGACGCTTCGGGAATAATGAGGTTATATTGGTACAGGTGCCTAGAGCATATTGTACTCTCTGAAGAAAATTAAATTAAGGTCAATTATTTCATATACATAATCTAGGTTTATTATATTATAGGTTTACTATATATTTGATTAACATGCGGAAAAGGAATTTAAGTTTGGGGAGGGGCGGGAGGAATTGCCTGGAAAGTTATGGAAATTCTGGTCATATTTTGAGAAAATCTGGCAAAGATTTTTGTAAATCCAAGTTATAGTTGTTAAACTTCAAAATTTTTGGTGTCCTAAATGTTTTTGATGGCGCTGAATCTATTTCCACCATCAAAAACAAGATTCAAACACTTTCCACTAGCAAAAACAAGATTCAAACACTGCCTCTACAAGATTTTTTGAAAAAAATTTCCCCGGATTCCTGCCACTTTTGGCCATCCCGGCAATTCCTCCGCTTGTAAACGACTCCATTATGGATCTCTGTTTTGCATATTACAATGTTAAATCAGTTTATATAAATATTCATTATATATATATATATATATATATATATATATATATATATATATTTTAAAAATGAGAAAGAAAAAAGAAAGAAATAATTTTTTATTTTATTTATATTTTATATTGTAACTATAAAAAATATAGATATATTATTATTTATTTAATAATAATCTAATTACCTCGATGGGGTGGGTGAATGGGCAGTATGAGATTTGGTTCTCGCAAGGTGATTACATTATCATGATGCGTGTTTGGCATTTTGGCAGAGGTCGAGAAAAATGGCAAAGTGTTGGAACCATCCAAAAGGAACAAACTTATTATATATGGCAACAAGTGGGCATCCTCAACATTTTTTTGTTGGTTGGGTATGGGAGGAAGGTCAAATGGGTTTATTGAGACTATATATGCACTAGCTTGCTACCTGTGCATTTTCCATGATCCATGTGGTTTAAGTGAGTTAGATGTTGGTGAAGCAAGGACAGTGCACAATGGGCACATTGGTTAGGAAACTAGCAGAATAGTTATTATAGGAAATTTCACCGTGAAAGTGCCAATGAAATTTTCATGTACATAATGTGTAAACCAATCAAAATTCGTTAAATTTAAAAAGAGGCACATGTAAATATTTTGGAAGAAAAAGAAAAATTTAATTGTATTTTTTGTTTATCTTCATATAGGTCTACTCAAATTTCAAGTGTAGACACTTATTGGATGCAGAGTTAAATTCCACATTCAACGAGTACCCATTAGAAATATTTTTTAGAAGACCCACATTGATAAAAATTGAAGATACATTAAAAAAACGTGTTTAACATGTTTTTTAATGTATATTCATTTTTTATCAATGTGGATCTTCTAAAAAATATGCATAATGGGTACTCATTGCATGTGAAATTTAATTTCACATTGAACGAGTGTCTACACTTGAAATTTGAGTAAACCTATAAGGAGAAAAACCCCAAAATACAATTTAAAAATTTGGTTTTATTCTTTCCTTCCAAAATTCATAAATTATATTTTATTATTTTCCTATTATTTTATTATTTTTCCTTAGGAGGCTACTTTTAGACTCAAATTTCCTCTAATGGTGGGATCCGAGAGAAGTGAGTGGGGACACCTGCAAACCAAGCATGTTGTGGCGAAACAAATTATTATGGAATCAACCCGAAGTGTGCTACCAGTTTGATTATGAAGGTCCTATAATCGGGTCAGAATTTGGGTAAGTGCTTGTTTTCATTGCCTCTTGATCTCTACGTTCGGTTAGTGTTCGATGATAGAAGCTTGAGTTTTGGTCCATCATTGGCTTGGCTGGAATCTTTGGGTTGTCTTGAGTCATCTATTTTTGTGCTTGCGACTTGTCCTAAGTGTTGGGAAGGGTGGTTCCATGTGGGTCATTTTTACTTCGTATTTTGAGAGTTTGTGGAGTATTGTTTGAGGAAAATTTGTTGATTACAGTTTGTGGCGAATTAATATCATTGGGGGATCTTGTGCTAGCCCACTTGAGAATCTCTTTTGTTTCTGTGGTCAAGGTGAGGTGCTAACAATATTGGCCATTGCGGGTGGTGGAGGGCCACACAACCTCCTAAGGGTTGGAATTTTCCTAGTTAGTGGTGTGGGCATGGCTCAGGTGTCCTAGATTCTCCACAGAGTTGGGGTTGCATGCTTAGTGCATGGGTGATCCATTAGCGAGGTCGTGCTCGAAGGGTTGTTGGTCGTAGGGTGTAAACGAGGAGATAGTTGATGAGGGAGTGGGTAGAGTCGACAAAGAGGGAAGGTTGCCCACAACTGAACCCTGTCACTACGCTTGGTGGAGCATGCGTAGAGGTATGAAGACCGCATCTCGCCTCGGTTCGTCGAAGCCAACACGGAACTAACGAGTAGTTGGATGAAATGAAAGTTGTATGGCTCATGTTGACTTCCATGTGCATGAAGGTTTTGGTCGTCAATTCGACCATGTTGTCACTGAGGGACCAAATATTCTTTTATAAATGTCATCTTGGTGTTTTCAGTGTTCTTGAATGTAAGGCCTTTCTGTCTAGGTAGCTTCTTTGAAACAAGGCAATATCTTCTATGTTTTTGTATTGCTTTCCTGGCTAACAAATCCAGTCGAAGTGAAACTAAGAGAGTAGAGAGCAACTTAACTGTAAAATGTATTTTTTTGACGACTTAATAGACGTTTTTTTATCGACAAAGAAAACATAATAATCTAACATTTTTAATAAATATTAATGGTGTAGAATGATTATAATATTGATGACAGTAATGGTAGTTAATATTCACTAAAATCAAATCTAATTAATTAAAATTTTAAAAAATGGGTTATTTGTTTACTTGAAATTTTTTCTTTTATGCTTATAATTCTTAAATTATTAGTTTTAATAAGCTAAAAGGTTGGAACATGAATGATATGTCTGAAATAGAAGAAAATACAGCCTGGACTCAAGTTGGAAAGGAAGGAAAATACATTCTGCGAAGGAAAACAAGAAGTTAGTCTACGTTAAGACAAAAGTAGTGAATAATGGAATGTAAATGCATTTGAATACTGGGAGTTTTTTAGAGAATTTTTGGTTGGAAAAGGTTTGAAAATTTTGAGACATGGGAAATTTATTGGAGGGTTTGGATTGAGCCACCATGTTCAATTTCAAACCTCCAAGGAAGATTGTAATATGTAAAAGTTCTGGCCTAGTAACCATAATTTTTTAATAATACAAATTCTTATTGTTTCTTTGACAAAAAGAAGAGTTACAAACATCAAAATTGTGAATTGAGATTTTGAAATTGAATTTGATATGGATATAAATTTTTTTAATTAAATTTTTTTATTTTGGATGGTTGGGAAGAACTATTATTATTCTCTTCATCTTAATTCAATTTCTATAAATAACATGTTTATTAAATATATTGTTATGCAAAAGAACCTAGTGTTTGCAAAGCAAATGGAAGAGCATATGCTTCGTTTTCAATGGCGATATAATTCTAACTAGATTTTAGTCCTCTAGACTTTAAACTTAGTATTTCCAATGCTTCTTTATAATTACACCGAAGGTGTTCTCTTTGAGGGGTTAGGGTGAGTCGACACTGTTCACCCTGTCCAACCCCCACTCTATTTTCGTCGTCCTTCGTCCAGTGAAAATCCAACACATGGAAAGGTATTTGCACAAGACATTTTCTCGTGTCGTGGTTCAAATCACGTTAACCCAGTCAAGTCATGGATTTTTGTCCACCGCCATTGTATTATATGTAATTTCCATTTCTTCGGCGATCCTGTTCATGTATATCGAAGATCATGTTCACATATACTGCGTATTTTGTATGCTCACATGCATATTCCTGTAACTTATTCGAAGCACTCTGGAGCAAACTGCAATGCAACCTCGAACGAAGCAGTTATGGCAAAGACATTGTTCTCTTCCAAGCCAAACACACCTCCCTCTCACACTCTCAGATGCCCCTCGAAACACTCTGGAGAAAACTGCAAATCAACCTCTAACAAAGTAGTTATGGCAGAAACATTGTTCTCTTCCAAGCCAAGCACACGTCCCTCTCATGCTCTCAGATGCCCCTCAAAGCACTTTGGAATAGATCATTTCTGACAAAGACATTGTTCTCCATCAAGACAAACACACCTCCCTCTCATGCTCTCAGATGCCCCTTGATCTCCTCGAGGTGGATGAAACCCACTCGATGCACAAAATGAGATTACAATAGTCATTAGTATTAATTAGATCAACTTCTTGAGTCCAAGAAAATGACCGTGGAGATCATAACATTCACTCCTTGAATCTAATTCTTTAACCATAAAAAAACAAGAAAGGCATCTAAGATGAGCATAATCACATAGATCATTCGGCAACAAATAAAATACAATACGTTATAATGTGAAAAGTAAAATTAAACACCAAGAGAATAAGAATAACCAGTGGGACCATGGATAAGGACGAGCAAGTTTGGAATGTTGCAGTTTTTTTTATGCGACTTTCATGGGTTTGACTTGTTCTGCAAGTTTTCTTTCTGCCATTGTTTTTAACACGAGATGCTCATTGCATTTTCTGTTGAGTTACAAGCATATAAAATGTCCCTCAGATTTTTATGTTTCGATAACAAGTCTGTAATTCTGTGAGAATCTAATGCAAGTCTTCAACTTTCCTTTTTTCTTCGTTATTGCAGCTAGACTGATATGATTCTCCGCAGTTCATTATTTCAATCAAACTTTTGCCGGATGAGTATAGGCTACACAAGGAGGAATTTCTAGACCCCAGACTCGGCCCAGAGATTCAAACCACGGATCTCAATGTCACGCTGATTCAAAGACGACAGGGAAATAACACAGGATTTGTACTCAAAGTTATATTCTTCACTATGTAGACACTGGTAAAACTTCGAAGTGAGAAACAAAGAGGCGCATACCACTCTTGATCTCCTTGCATTAAGAATGCAACTCGGAAAAACAGCAGGTGTTGAGTGTTTGCATGAATAACACAACACGGAAGAGAAGCAGGTGATGAATGTTTATTGTGTTACAGGGCAACTAAGCACTAATATTTATGACTAGATGTATTAGCCACGGAGGGAATTACAAACTATGTGAAGTCGTGTCTACCCCGTGTGTCGATTGGCTATCGTGTCATGAACAATGAGTAAGTTCGAACCATCCATACCAAAGGAATTCCAATGTCAGAGTTACTAAGTATTCCTATTGCATTGATGATATACTCATGGTGTACTACTACAGGTCTATAGATCCCCTCGAGGGTAGTTGGATAATAAGTTCGCACTATATTTTTTAGAATGAGATTAGCGCGAGGTATTCAAGGTTATCCGCTTGAATACATTTTTGGGACCTAATCCTGTAAAGCCCGTATTTCCCTTTCATGTTAGTGCAACCCACCCACACTCATAGACAATTGGCTCCATTACCTGAACTTTGGGATGCTTTTATTTATTATTTTAAATGTTTGTTTTTTTTGTAAATATAAAAGTAGGCATATTTTACCTTTTTTTAATTTTTATATAAATACAAAAGTGTGCATATCCTACATTATTCTAGACATTTTGACTTTTTAACCCTTAAACCTTTAAAAAAAGTGACATGTTTTTAATCGACAAATTCACTCAAAGTATAATATAAACAAGATAAATTTTCAATATTTTAATTTTCATTATGTTTCGATATTTTAATATTTAACATGTTTTAACAAAACTGTATAAAAATTTTAATATTTAAAAAATATACTTTGATAAACATGAATAATAACATGAACATACTATTATTTATACATACAGATAGAGAAAAAACAACATTATCAAACTCACGAGTATAAGATTAAAATAATAATATAATTGTTATTAATATTTATAAGTAATTAAATTTGATTAATAAGATTGAGAATAGTTTATTTATAACTAAGGAGATTAACATATAAGTGGTTAAAATGATTTGGATATGGTACCACTTGGGCTACACTAAGTAGTATTCATGGTTGAATTGTGCCTATAGAGTTTCGAATTGGATGTTGAAATTATTTTGAATGGTGCACGACCTCAATTAGAAATGATGGTTGAATTTATGCCTAAATTTTTTGAATCAATGATATTTTAATCACGAAGTACCTTAACAAAACATCTACTACCTTTTTCTCAAAAGAAAAAAACATATTTTTGATATTTCTAGAATAAAAATAAAAAATTACAATCTCTTCCCTACATAACATATCACATGATTTGTTAACAAACATTTTATCATAACGTCCAAAATATGCTTCAAACATATGTAAAGAAGAAAGAATAACTTGTCATTAGAAAAGAAAGATTAAATAGAATAAAAGAAAAGATTTACGATAAAACACCATTGCAAAATTATGGGCAGGTACAAATGCCAATATCCACAAGTAAAGCTTCCTTTGAGAGTGGATCTACTAGAACATAATGCTCCCTGTAATAGTGAAGGATCTGAAGATCATCAAATTTTTGTTCTCATTGTCGGATCTTCCTTTTCCATGATTCCAACTGTAGGATTCTAAGATCCACCTTTCGATTGAGCCAACCCACTATTATTTTGGAATCACCCAATCAGTTTAAAAACCTTCATCTACTTCCAAAAACCTAACCTCAAAGCACACCACAAATAAATCAACTTAGCAAAAAAGTTTGTACCATTTTCAATGCCCATATTACATTTTAGAACCACATATTGAGGGAAAATCACAGGACAATACAATTATATAAGAAACAACAACTCTTGGTAAACAATAGAATAAATGAAAAATTTTAGGTACAATATTGAGTGCAGACTTCATAGTTCCATACATGTATAAAGTGGAGCAATAAAAGTAAAAAAAATTACCACAGATGGCCTGACTGCCCTTATGCAGTGAATGTTCGCAAGTAGTACAATAAGGAAACCTTATGCAAAATTTCTAGAAAAGAAAATTATAAGGAAACTATTATGGATGTATCTCTCTCTCTCACCAACATTTATTATTATGTCACATGCCAACTTACAACTTATTAATACACCCATCTTTGTGATAATAAAATTGGGTGAAAGCATCCCTCTTGCAACGAAGGAAGGGATACTAACCGCCCCAAGATCAAGGGGGTACTAACCATTATTTTAGCCCATGTCCTCTCTGAATAGTAGGAGATAGTTGTCCATCATATGATTGACCAACTTCACTTGCTCCGATAATGTTAGTTTTGTGGGAGGGGCGGGGGGCAGGATGGGTTCACGAACAAATGTCCTCCTAAGACAAGCATATCGAGATCATTGTGATATTAAGTAATTACATGGTAATTGAGTGTTGTGATTTATCATATATAATTTTTTTTTTCTTCCAAAGTTAGTAGTCATCTTATGTTATTGTCTTACCCAACCACCAAGCCACATTTAGGTCACCCATTGAAGCACTACTTGCATTTAACATAGAGCCCTTATTTTGGGGCCAAATAATAAAGCTAATCACTTGTATTTCCATATCATTCTAAATAAAAATTCAACACCATAGTGAGTAGTCTCCCTCCACCTTGTTTGATATTAAAATAATATCATCTACCTTTTATCTAATTTAGGGTTTTATCCAAGGATAAAGGAATAGAGCCCCACAAAACTCCATGAAAGGAGAGGGTATACATCTTCCTTGTAAGGTAGGTTAGCAAGGGAAGATATTTTATTACAATAAGGGTCTTCTTATACCCTACGAATGGTTGGTCGCAAACGTAGAAATCTCCTTTCGAATGCCAATCTACCAAACCTTATTCGCATGGGATGGCAGAGTCATTACAAAAGCTAATTTTCTAAAAAGGAATCAAAGGTTCACAATTGTATGCATAAGGTATACAATATGCCTTCCTTTCCTCATATAAATTGTCCAATTCATGCAGGTCCTCTAAATCCCTAAAGGGATTCAATAACATTAAGTTGTATCCTTCTCCCCATAGATACCATGAGGGAGGGGTGTGGAACCAGAATATACCTCTTTATAGTTTGTTTCAAATAATTTTTTATTTATTAATTGCCACCTTCTAGGATTTCTCCTAATACCATTAGATGGATAAAAGTCATAATAAGCTTATTAGACTTCCTAAAGGTACAATTTGGTTTGCTGGAATGATCTGCAGTTGAAATTTATGCTTTTACAATCCAACAATTGGGTAAAAGTGAGATCAACCCATTCTATGAGTACCCTATGGGTAAGTAATTATTGAGGCCCCAATTAATATGAGCAAAGGTGACAAGACCTCATGACATATAATCTTCATCTATTCTAACAAAGTAACCTAGGGAGTTTCCAATAACTTCAAGTAAATATCAAATATCACAAGTGAAGAGGAAGGTGTGGAAGTCTTACATGAGCTCTTGTGACAGTGATGGAGGTTGGTCAAATTTTAGGAGCCATGGTTGAAAGGAGAGGCTTTCTCTGCACGAAAATTATGGTCCCTCAATGAACACTTTTGGATGATCCTTCATAGTTTTAAAATTTGCAATTAAAAAACCCTTGGAGCAAAGGAGGAGCTCATAGTTAGTAGTCTTGGTTGATTCAACCACTGAGAAAGTGCTAACACAAAATTCCAAATCATAGTGAAATGTTAATAACCCAATCTTCACTACATCCTTGAAGGATTAGGGTTGGGAAGTGGAGGGTGCATTGGCACCTATGTCTCATCCAAAAGGTTTAACATAAAATGCATTCTAACATCCTTGTTGATGACATAATATGCAATACGAAAACCTTCGATGAATTTACTTCCCACATGTAGAAACCTCTAATGGTTTAGTGGAATACACTCCACTTGAACTTCCCAAATCTTATATTCCTTCAGTGTACCTTTGCACCTTTAGGGGAAATTTCTAGTTTTATAATTAGTTTTATTATATTTAATAGTATAGCCAACATTTTTTTCTTGGATTAGTTTATCTGTAATATGTAGAGGCATCCCATATACATGCCCCAACTGCAGGCCTTCAAAGTGCAAGGGGATATGTTATACATGGTTAGGCTCATGATAAATCATGTAGCCCACCCAAAGTATGTGTTCCATTCATATATCCCACCTATGACGCTAATCAGAGTGTCAGAGGCAATGTTTTTGTCTCTGTTGATGATAATTCTACCTCTAGTGGACCTTTTTGACCTATTTAAGGTACGCCTCATGCATTTTTAAATCCTCTTTAAACTTTATGTGTTTATGTCTTGAAATTGTCTTTAATTTTTAAGTTTTCTTCAACTTATGTGTTTCAATTTAATGTATATGTTATTATGCTTCTAATTTGTAAAATATATATGTTAAATTATGTTTATGATTTGCAGACCCTTAGCAGGGTGAAGCTAAGGATTACAATGCAGCATCGATCCCTCTATGGGACAATGCTACAACTCATATCACGTTAGAGGATTTTACGTCCTATCATACATAGATCACACAAGAGGTGAGTAACATCCCTTCTAGTTCATCTACTAGGCATAGTTCTTCATTGATGTTGGATAGCATCAATAGGTTGACCGAGACATATCAGAGGTTGGGCCCATATATCTACCTCCTATTTTCCATATAGAGGATTAGGAGGCATGAGGTCAGAGGCCAACTTACTTAGGAGATGGTGAAATCGCCCTGCTAGACATAAAGGTCAGATTCCACTGAGATATTTTAAGAATGTTGATGTAACCCTTTTGTGTATGATCGATTCATTGGATCTTGGGGCCAGTTCCCCCACGATGACCAGGTCATCATTTTTTTTGCCAAGCATATATATGTAGATTTCATGTTACATATTAGGCCAGATTACACTGATACTAGATCTCATTATTATGGAGCTATCATGGTATGTACATATGATAGCAAGGAGGCTCATAGAGACCCTAGGCATCTACCACCACCTCTAAGATTCTTTCCACTATCGTATCGAAGTGTGGTATTGCTGACACAACTAGAGGAGTCATCACAGCTCAGTGCTGAGACTAGGGATACCATTGCAGATAGCATGCAGACATTATTAGTCAGTGCACGTGTTGCATTGCATGGAGAGATTAGGAGACTGCCACCATTTCCTCGTGACCCGTCACTTCCTTTATATGATGATTTATTTCTCGCAAGTTTACCCACTGACCATCTTTTGTCATATGCATGTATGTATCGTGATGTCGTCCGCGAAACTTTGAGGGTGAACAACCCATGTGACACATACTAGGTACATATATCTATATATATATATATATGAAATTTTTAGATCTTATTATCAAATTATGGATAATTATTTATATTAATTTCTAGTTTGTATTAGATTGCATTTATATTAATAAGCTCATGATAACATGTAGACACAACTCAGCTGCATGGATGAGCTTATGAGGTCATTTGAGGGGGTAATTGATTAGCCAGACCATTCTCCACTAGAGCATGTTTCCATTGATTCTCCTCCACCTCCACATCCACCTCATAACACTCATGTGGAGGAGAGTCACTATGTACAACTACATGGATCAGTAGTTGAGTTAAAAATATTTATTCCTAAGTACATAAGCCCATATGCTGGTCTGGATAGTCCGAGGAATGAGACCAAAGTAAGTGACAAGATAATAAGAACTAAAAAGTTTCCAAGCAGGTCACCCATCACAATATTATTCTAGGCCAAGCACACTTAACTATAGATTTCTCATGAGCCTTGATGAATTAATGTTGGTGCAATCCAAGTTGTTTAAGAAATGAAACTAAACAGATAAAAAAAGGAATATATCACAATGTAAAAATGGTTAGGAATATGACACATTGCGTAAGATAAATACTTCAGAAGAGAACAACGTAAAAGGATCGAAACTATTTTTATTGAATGGGGAATATAGTATAAGACTACATTAGGCCATGTTGTAGCTACTACAACCACCCTCTAAAATTTTGGCTCGTGGATCCTATGATTAATCCTTCATTGGTCACTTATTGGTAAGCTGATGATCTCAAGCCCCCTCCTTGATCTTAAGAGTTGTTCACGTTCTCGTATTTATACAGCATGTGTCATCTTTGGGCATGAAGATTACCATTTGTCATGCAAAGGGAAGTTTGTCCTGCTTCAAGGGGAAATCTTTGTGCATACGAATTGTTCTCATTACATAGCCATGTTTCACACTCTCTTCACGCACTCTTACCATGAAGGTTGTTGCATCAAGAAGAGTACGTTTTATATTTTCTATATAGTCTATGTTGTATCACTAAGTGTTCAAGTGTGTGATCATAGTCGAGTTCTATCATTTTTTATATTAGTTTCATTGATCCATCACTTAGCCAGTTTCCCGAGAAACCTAGCCCCATCCAGCTTTCAAGAACTGCACATTTCACTTCTGCAACCCTCGAGATTTTTCCCTTGCCTGCTAGAACTGCACAATGCGTAGAGACCCCTACCTCCCACTATCTCCAAAAATTGTGCAGTATTGTCCCTTAGCTGCCTAGTCTACCTTGCATCTAGAAACTGCGCAAACGTGTCCTCCTAGGACCCCATCCCGCAGCAGTGTCCTGCATCCCAAAACTATCCCCAATTTCCCAGTCTCTCTTGCAACCTGAAACTGCATATAGGTGTCCTATCAGGACCCCATCCCGCAACAGTGTCTTGCATTAAAAAACTGTGCAGTGTTGTCCTCAGTTTTCTAGTTTTCCTTGCATCCAGAAACTACACAGAGTTGTCCCCCAGGACATCATCTCGGCAGTAGTCACTACCCACTAAAATTGCGCAGATGTATCTTTCAGTGACCACAAGGAAATATGACATGCTAGATGACTCCCAAGGAGTTGAGGATAAAGACCAAGGAACCAAGTTATGATAAAAGATCTGGATCACATGAAAACTTTGTCGGTTGCATAACCATATGGAGGGTAAGTATGGTAAGTAAAGTACATATTTTGAAATACATATCTTAGTGTAGCTTGAAGTACTGATATCATTATGTCTTCAATCACATGCATGAAATACATTCCATGTGTGTCCTTTATGTGTCTTGCTTCATGTCGCTTGCTGGACCAACAATCATCTTTTAGAATATGGATTGCTTTGTCATACTTGCGGTCTTGTTTAGGAAATTTTGAAGGTTAGTCTTTGCGTGCATGAGTTGTCTTCGCTCTGTGAACATTGCTCGTGCTCACACACAAAGTGGTAAGCATTGTCGCACAAGTGTCTTCACAACCATTCGAAGGTCTATCTCAAGTGCAGGTTTTAACCCTGTACAGAAATTACCTGCATATGAATTCTAAAACACATAAAATAAACAATGCGAGAGTATAACACATAAAACACATATACGTAGAGATTTCCCCTGGATCCCAAAACCAGGACTACCAGCTTGATTTTTCATTATTATGTTCCTTTCAATGTTATAATACATATTTATACATGTCGAAGCATCCAATACCATGGACCGAAAACCATCGCGTCCAATACCATGGACCGAAAACCATTGCGTCCAATACCATGGACCGAAAACCATCGCATCCAAAAAACATGTGCGAAAATCATGCATAAAACCATAGGTGGGTCCACCCAACCTAACATAGGGTCCAAAACCAAAATTTTACAGGGCACTGCCCCGGACCCCATAAAGTGGGGTTACGGATGCCCTTCAAACCCCCTATTAACTATGTGGAAAGAATATAACACAACCCAACATTCTCCCACTTGTTGTTTTCTTTCCATAGGGGGCCACAAGAGAGCTTAGTCATTTTCCCAACCCCGAAATGCCCATTGTCTCTCTACACCAAGAGAACTTCTTAGAGCTCACAAATTTTGTCAATGCATCTGCAGTATTCTTCAAAGTGTCCACCTTTACCAACAACACCTTTTTGTCTTCTATCACATTCCTCACAAAGTGATACTGAACATCAATGTGCTTTGTCTTTGAATGATATGCAGGGTTCTTTGCCAAGAAAATTGCGCTTTGGCTGTCACAGTCTATCCTTATAGCTTCCTGTACTAACCCCATATTTGAACACAATCTCTGCAACCAAACTGCTTCCTTGCTTGCATGAGTTGCTGCCATGTATTCTGCCTCTGTAGTTGATAGTGCCACTATAGATTGTTTCTTACTCATCCAACTGACCGCACCTCCAAATAGGTTAAACACATACCCACTTGTAGATCTTCTCTGATCCAGATCTCTAGCCCAGTTTGCATCAACAAAGCCACGAATATCCAACACTTTGTCCAATCCTGGTCTTCCTTGGTAGCACAAACAATAGTCACTAGTGCCATGCAAATACCTGAAAACCCACTTCACTGTTGTCCAATGCTCCTTCCCTGGTTTTGACATAAACTTGCTCAATACTCCCACTGCATGTGCAATGTCTGGTCTAGTACAGACCATTGCATACATCAGGCTACCGACTGCACTTGCATATATAACACGAGACATGTCCTCTTCCTCTTCTTATGTATTGGGACACTGTTCAACAGATAACCTCACACCTACAGGAATATGAACCTTCACCGGTTTACTATCCTGCATATTAAACCTCTGCAGTATTGTCTCGACATACTTCCTCTGGTTTAACCAAAGCTTCCTCTTTGCCCGATCTCTTTTAATTTCCATGTCCAAAATATAGTTTGTAACACCAAGATCTTTCATGTCGAATTTGGAGGACAATTGGGTCTTCAAATCCTGGATAATTTCTTTTTCATTTCCAACTAGCAACATATCCTCCACATACAAGACCAGATAAATAACACGGTCACCAATCAATTTAAAATACACACAGTGATCTCCTTTGCTTCTGGTGAAGCCAAGTCCCCGTATAAATGTATCAAAATTTTGATACCACATCCTTGGTGACTGTTTTAACCCATACAGAGACTTCTTTAACTTGCATACTAGTTCTTTCTTACCCTTCACCGCAAAACCTTCAGGTTGCTTCATGTAGATCTCCTCTTCCAAATCCCCGTGAAGAAATGTTGTCTTCACATCCATCTGTTCTACCTCAAAATCAAAAGCAGAAGCAACAAATAAAAGTAATCTAATAGAAGTTACCTTGGCAAAAGGAGAAAAAATATCACCAAAATCAATTCTCGGCACCTGGGAATAACCTTTTGCTACCAACCGAGCTTTGTATTTCTCCACTTTTCCTTCTGCATTTGTCTTCTTTGTGAACACCCATTTGCTGCCAATGGGTTTCCTCCCAGCCGGAAACTCCACCAGATCCCAAGCCTCATTTTTGTGCAAAGATGCCATTTCATCAACCATGGCCTCTTTCCAGAGTTTTCCATCCTTTGAATTTACTGCTTATACTTCAGGCTGCTTTCTTTCTTGAATTGATCTTCTCACAGCCGGAGTTTGTGGCTCTTCATCTTCTGATTCCTCCTCCGCTGTAGAGTCTGATTCTTCCTCCTTTAGCTCAAACTCTATCTCCTCAAGTTCCTTTGGTTGGACTTCATGTTTAATAACATCTTTCACCTCTCTGAACACCACATCTCAGCTGTACACAACCTTCCTTGTTACTGGGTTCCAAAGTTTATAACCCTTTAAACCATCCTTATACCCAATAAAGATGCACTTTTCATATTTACTATCCAACTTGGTTCGTTTCTCCTTTGGAACATGTACATATGCATCACATCTAAATACCCTCAGATGTGAAAGAGAGGGTTTCTTACCAGTCCATACCTCTTGTGGAGTCTTATCCTCCAACGTTGATGAAGATGACTTGTTGACCAAGTAACATGCAGTATCCACTGCCTCTGCCCAAAATTCCTGTCCTAACCCAACACCACTTAGCATGCTTCTTGCCCTTTCCATCAACGTCTTGTTCATTCTTTCTGCAACTCCATTTTGCTGAGGTGTATATGGAGTAGTCTTCTACCGTGCTATGCCACACTTCTTACAGAATTCTTCAAATTCCTTACTGCAAAACTCTCCACCGTTATCTGTCCTCAGCACCTTTATCTTCTTCTCTGTCTGGTTTTCCACCAGAGCCTTAAATTCTTTAAACCTGTCAAAGACTTCAGATTTCTTATTAAGGAAATATATCCAAGTATTTTTTGAGAAGTCATCTATAAATGATACATAGTACACAAACTTACCCAGTGATGGAACCTTCACAGGTCCAAACACATCACTGTGCACAAGTTCTAATATCTGTTTCACCCTCTTACCACCAGAGGGGAAACTCACCCGATTCTACTTTCCATATACACAATTTTCACAGAAATCAAAATCCAGAGAGATATTACTCATACCTTCTACCATACCCTTACCATGAAGTATCCGAAGTCCCTTTTCTCCAATATGTCCAAGCCTTTGATGCCACAACATGGTCTTCTTTCCAGAGACCACCAGATTTTCTGCTCCACTTTCAGGAACCATAAAAATGTTGCACCCATCAACAACCGTGCTACCTTGCAGCTTGTACAGAGTTCCAATCCGAACTCCCCGAATCAATACCAATGCTCCCCGAACCATCTTGCAGGTATCCTTCTCGAACACTGTTTTTACACCTACATCATCCAGCTTACTAATAAAAATCAGATTTCTGGCTAACGCAGGAATATGCAAAACACCCGAAAGTGTTCTAACCCTTCCACCTTGCAGCTTCAACTTTACTTTTCCACAACCAATGATTCTAGCCTTCCTGTCATCCCCTAAGAAGACATCACCACCATCATATTTCTCATACTCACAAAACCACTGTCTATGGGGAGTGAAGTGAAAGGATGCACCTAAGTCAATCAACCATGCCTCATGATCTACATGTGTACTTGAAGAAGCCAAGTACACATCCCCACCTTCATCTGAGGTGGTTTTCGCCTCTGCGGAAGGAGCCTCATCAGATCCCTTTCCTTTGTCGGGAGCTTTAGATTTACAGTCCCTTTTAAAGTGGCCTTCCTTTTTGCATTTCTAGCACACCACCTTTACAGGTTTTCTTGGAGATTTAGATCTCCGTCTAGATTTAGATCTCCCACTCGATGACTTTTTTTTTTTTGGGACCATCCTCGTACAGACAAGGCATCACCATTCTATCTCTCCATATTTTTTCGTCTCATCTCCTTCGTCAGTAAGGCTGAGACTTTTTCATAAAACTGTAAGGCAGTTGCATTGCTACCTATTGCAATAACCAGACTATCCCACGAATCTGGTAAAGAACACAACAAACTGATGCACTTATCTTCATCTGAAATTTTAATCTCAACAGATGCTAACTGACTTACCATAGTATTAAATGCATTCAAATGCTCTGTCACCAAGTCTCCATATTTCATCCTCAGGTTATACAACTTTTTCCACAGGAACAATTTATTCACCAGAGACTTAGATTGGTACAAAGTCCCTAACTTGTTCCACAAAGCCTTTGTTGTAGCTTCCCTTGATACATTCAGCAATACTGAATCTGAGACACACAATTGTATTGTGCTCTTTGCCTTCCGATCCAACTTCTTCCATTCTTCATCGGACACTCTTGTTGGTTTAGTACCTGGATCTACCACAATCCACTGATCTTTATCCACCAACATATCCTCCATATTGAGTTTCCACAACTAAAAAATCTGACCATTAAATTTATCGATCTCTATCTTTCCACTGCTCACCATCTTCTTTCACCACTAGAATTGATCTTGCAGGTCTCCCACTGAACACGGTCTACCACAAGCCCGAGCGAAACCCTTCAGCAACAAAGGCGTCCCCTTGAAGCTAAATCTGCTCCAATACCAAATGTAGGTTTTAACCCCGTACAGGAATTACCTGCATATGAATTCTAAAACACAGAAAATAAACAATGCAAGAGCATAACACATAAAACACATATACACAGAGATTTTCCCCTGGATCCCAAAACCGGGACTAGCATCTTGATTTTTCATTATTATGTTCCTTGCAATGTTATAATACGTATTTATACATGCCGAAGCATCCAATATCATGGACCAAAAACCATCGTGTCCAATACCATGGACCGAAACCCATCGCGTCCAGAAAACATGTGCGAAAATCATGCACAAAACCATAGGTGGGTCTGTCCAACCTAACATAGGGTCTAAAACCAAATGGGTCCACCCAACCTAACATAGGGTTCAAAACCAAAATTTTTCAGGGTGCTGCCCCATACCCCATAAAGTGGGGTTACAGGTTCCTTTCAAATCCCCTATTAACTACGTGGAAAGAATATTACACAACCCAACATCAAGTGTCGCACTTGCCGTCCTCAACCTTAAAGATAGTCTCACTGAGAACATGTTTTTCTTGTTGGTTTGTGGTGTCCTTTCGTCGAGTCATGCTAGGTGTCTGATCAAAATGTCACATTTACATTATTTCACTTGCTCTCACACAACCATTTTTCGTGAAAACCTGTCAATTAGAAAAACCCCTCCAATCGAACCTCGACTGCACAGTGTCATCTCTCAGTGACCCCACTCTGCTACCCATAATTACACATTTCTTGAGTCTATCCTTCAGGGTAGTTGCACTACGCAATCCTAGAAGTGAGCAAGTTGACTGTCTCCCAGAATTATGTAGAAGTTGTCTCCAAGCCTAATCCACTCGGTGCTTCCTGCAACATCAGTTATCAAGCCTCCCTCTGGTCAAATAGAAATTTGCACTGCACTGTGACTTGGGGCTACGCTCCTCTCCAGAATTGCGCGGACATACCCAGCTGCTTTCCATGCACTACCTGCAGAAATTGCGCAGTCATGCTGAGTCAAGCCTCTTGTTGGCTTTCTCTACACTATCCTTGAAAATTGCGTAGATATGGCTGGTACACCTGTTGCTGCCCCACTCTGCATTATTTCCAGAAAATGCACAACAACTTCCTGTCATGCACTATCTCTTAGAAATGTGCATTTATGACCAACAATACCCCGTAGCCTGACATGCCATGCTCTGGAAATTTGCACAAAATTTCTTGCTAGTGTCCCTTCCTGCTTAGCTATATCTCCCTCAGAGAATTTGTGCAATTCGCAGCTGGACCATGAGTGACTTGCCCAGTCCTCACCTTGAAAAATGTGTAGAACTGTCCAACAGTTTCCTTGGACACCCTAATTTGTCTTCCTCCCAAGAATTGCGCAGTTCTTTCCAGCTGGGTTCCACCTTGCACTGCCACTGTTGTCCCCGATTGCACAATTTTTCCTCCCAGTGACCTCTGTGCATTTTTTCTCGCCAGTACTCTGGAGCCTCTCATCCTGGCCTGAGCTATTCTCTATGTAGTTTTAGTGTCTTGTCCTCCCTCCCAGTCACCTGGACCTGAAACTGAAAATAATGCATTATTCTAGACTAGGATATTTTTGGATTTGATGGCATCTTGTCATGAGTGAATCGCAAGAACATGTACATTGATGGAACATGGCATGACGAAAAATGGGATGAATAAGGAGAGCATGCTAGAATACTTTCTTGCAGCAGAACGAACGTACCAAGCACATTGAGTAGCAAGAAAAAGGGATACATGCTTCTGAACCATCAAGCAAAGACCAAGACCATCAAAGACCCCACAACACTTTTCCATGCGAAGGTGAAGACACAACACACCGAGAGCACATCCATCACTCAACAACATAGCAGTTGGATATGGACACCACAATTAGCTAGTACATGTTAGCAGTGTCATGTCGAGTTGTGTCATGAGTTGTCTCGGCCACATCACTACTATGGGCCATACTTGTTGTAATCAAATATAATGTAATGTGAAAGTCTAAGAGACGCGCATATGAAGTTGAAGAGTCACATGAAGTTGAAAATTCATGGGAAGTTGAATAGTCATGATGGAATTCCAAGAGCCACATGGGTCAAGCAACACCCTTGGCTATATATAACCCCTCATTGTATGAGAAAAAGACTTTTCACCTTGGCTCCTCCCACATAGCCTTGAGATTCTATAGTCTGTTCTTTGAGGAGTGAGGAGTGGCTCCAATGTCCCACTACTGGGGCTAGTGATGTATGGTGTACAGATGTGTCTTGGAACTTTTGCTTAATTCAAAAGCCTATCTCAGGCTAGCACGTTTTCACGCATGTTTTGTATCCATTTGTAAGACTATTCTTTAAATGTTTGTAATGCATGTTTGCTTAACCTATACTAAGATAGTTGAACTACTTTGGTTATTTTAGTACTTACATTGTTGAAGATGTGTTGTATTGTTTATCACTGTTGTCTCATCCGTGTGGACTACTCCGCTAGACATTAGACAAACCATTCTTGTTTTCCTTGGTTATAACGACTATCACCCCCATGTGGACTACTCTATTGGATGATGTATGTGTTTTCGCTTACACTTTAGTTTTAACAACTGCCGCATCCATTGTGGACTACTCTGCTAGATGCTGGACAGACCCTTGTTGTTTTCACGTGTGTCTCTCCCTAGGTGGTACTACTACCTCTTATCTAGAGGCTTAGTTTTATCCTCCCTTATAGTAAGAGAACCTGAACACAAAGTTACATTATGCACTCACTAGGAATACTCACCTCGCTTTCTTGAAGTTACAAGCATAACACTCTAAGGTGTTGAACAACAAGATCTAAGGAAAATCTCTAAGATAATGGCAAGCAGGCCATCATACCAGATGGGACTCCTACAACAAATCGTGTGAGGTCTAGTTGGAACTTCATACCAGGGAGTTCCCTTGAATGTTGGCAGGTTCAACACCGTCAACATTCTAGGTGCTAGAAGGAGGGCCAGATGACAAGCTAAGGCCTCAAATTCTATTTTGAATCTTTGCACATATTTTGTGACTTATGCTACAGTTTATCCTCCAGCATGTATCTCTTATGGAGAGGATTTTGAAGTATCGAACGATCTCTAGAATGACTTGTCACATAACACATATGATGGTGAAGGCGGAGCAGCCTTGCTTAGACACCTAGTTTCCTTCACAAACTTTTGTGAAAGGCATGGAATCCATGAGGATTTACATCGCTTTCTCATTGTTCACATTCGCACTTTGAGGGAATGCACTGATGTGGTGTGTCACATTGCCCGATGCCTCTATTCACTCTTTTGATCATT
This sequence comes from Pinus tabuliformis, assembly GCA_031772625.1. NCBI lineage: Eukaryota > Viridiplantae > Streptophyta > Pinopsida > Pinales > Pinaceae > Pinus > Pinus tabuliformis. Next base: position 653,651,519 of record CM062818.1, on the reverse strand, counting down.
TTATCCGAGAGTTGACATGTGATTTCTATCATTATGACCGCAAAACACTCAATAAAAAAAATATGGAATTACTGAAAGCACCTGATGAATCCATTGAGAAATTTCACAAACACTTTTGTAGTCTTGCATATAAAATCCTTGAAGATGAAATTGATTGGAAATTTCTCGATGAAATATTTCAGTATCATCTTCACATACCTGAGAATCTGCATATCTTAAAATCATTCGAACCCCTCCCAACATACATCGGTGTTAGAGATTCCAAATCTAAGATGGACAAGGTTGTTGTCACAAGTAACTGTCCATCCTCTTCTCATCAAGCAGCTCTAGCTCCGTAGTGCGAGGTGGGAGAAGGTGCGTGCACATCTGTTGAACTGTCACATCCTCCTACCACATCTGCTCTGAATATCTGCACATATTTGGCTTGCAAGCTTGATGGCTGGCACGTGAACTCGTTCTCTCAGCCTTCGTCTCCTGGTTCCATTGATTCTCCGGATTGTACTATGTTGTGTTATCTCATTTTGGACTCCACAACTTGTGTTCATGAGGATCAAGTTGATGATGGAGTTGATGTTGTGCAACCAACCTGCGCTGTCATTCATGATGAGTTTGTGTGGGAATCTGAAGAAGAACCTGCGATGAAGAATGACTTCCTTCCATCCGTGCCTCATCAACTCTATCCTGACATCTCTTGTGATTTTGGCACTTTTGATTTTCCTTGTGAAAACTCATCGCTAGATGTTGCTACTTTTGATCATTCACGAGATACACCAGATGTAAGTCTGTTATTGCATTGTAGAGAGGACACATCTTTCTCTGAAAATACATTCAATCTTTCATTTGTCATTTCCAGAAATGTAGAGGGTGAACATCCATGTTTCACATCAACCCCTCTGCATGATTCGTCATATCATGAGGATGCCGATGAACACCTCGAATTTTATGATCATGGTTGTCGTGACCTCTTTACTCCATTAGATCATGATGTTGATTCACTCATTCTTGATATTTCTAAGCCACTGGTCTTGGATGATCTACCTGCTGATGAACTGGAAACCCCTTAAGCTGTCGAGTCACTTTAGACTATGCTGATGGTTATGTCAGGCCTCATTGTCCTGAGGTCAGCTCCACTCCCAATCAGAAGTATGTTGAAACAACCCAGGCTCCTCATCACTCTCTTATTTTCATTGAATATCAATCTAGTTTACAGATTTCCCATCCTCCACATGAATCACATGACCCATCGCTCATGCATTGGAGGAATCATACACAATGAGCACTCTTGCTAAGTGAAATTTATCTTAATTTTTCATGTTTTCTCATTTTTCATGGTCGAAAGAGTATACATTCTTATCATCTATGCGCAATGTGTTGCAACACCATGGCACATCTGCAAAATGTTTATCTTGCGTGTTTGCTCTTTTTTGGTTGTGGATGCATTTAAACTCGGAGTGTGTTGGTCTTCATTGTCTTATATTTTTTTTTGCTGGTTTACATACTTATCTTTCTTGTTAACTATGCCTTCATCAACATGGGCCAACCAATGTGCCAGTGGTTTCATTGGAAATATCATTTCACGTGAGTAGGCCCAAGCACTATTTAGTGTACAAGTAGGAGTATTGTTTGCTTTCTTTCTTTACTTTGCTTTCTTGTTTGCTTTGATTTTATTTCATGTCTTGTGTTGCTTTCTTGTTGGTTTTGCTTTACTTTCACGTCTCACTTTGTTTTATTATTTTTCCTTGCTTACTTCTTCTTATCATTGCTTCTTTGTTTGTTTGCTTGTTTTTATGCGTAGGTTAGCTTCACATGAAACCATGTTTGGCTCTAAGACAAGTTGGGAAAAATATAAGAGGACTTCTACAACTATCAAAATTTGGTTCTCTGTTGTCCTCTCTTTATGAAGAGCTTGTTATCTTCAGTGGATGATACCCTGATGGAAAATACGTTATGTTCAAAGTGAGTCTTGGTGAAAACACAACACTTGCACTTTTAACTAGTATCACCTACTATAATTAGTTTTGGGGCTAACCCTTGTTAGCTCAGTTAAGTAGATTAAGGTGAGGGAGAAAACCTTAGAAATTATGTCAGAGGTATACATAACATACTTCTCTGAAGGGACAACCTCTTTTACTCTCAATAAGTTGGGATCCCTCTTCCGCCTCATGATACGAATAAGTGGCTATGCATAGTCCTTTGAAAATGAAAAAAAATGAAAAATGAAAAAGTAATTAAGGCGAAAGAAGAGAAAGGCTTCCTGCAAGAAGAGGTGATGCAAGTAACTCTGCCAGGGTACTGATCAGGCTCGTTGGCAGTGGAGCGATGCTTGTGTTCCTGCGTGACTCCATTGAGGTACTATCTAGACCTGTTGGCAACGGAGCAACACCAGAGATGAAACTAAAACTCTGATAGTTATATTACTTGTGGACCAATATACCCCTGCTCCCTAATTGAAACAACTTAGTTGACTTTCCTTGGTACGTGTGTTGACCGATCAAGAGAATGGTAGGGACTACATATTTCACTCAAGTTAGTGAGGAAGTCATGATGATCAAAGAATCGAACAATACTTCTGGAAGATTTAGACTCACTTTCATGAGACAAGGTCCATACAAAGAGCCGGAGTTCTACCAGTGTGTCACCAATGTCATAGAGGCTACAACCACCCTCTAAAATTTTGGCTCTCATGCAAATTTTGAAGCCTACCGTGGATCTTGTGATCGATTATTCCTTGGTCACTTATTGTTAAGTTGATGATCTCAAGCCCCCTCCCTGATCTTAAGAGTTTTTCAAGTTCTCATCTTTATGCAGCATGTGTCATATTTGGGCATCGGGATTACCATTTTTCATTCAAAGGGAAATTTGTCCTGCTTCAAGGGGAAATATTTATGTGTACAAATCGTTCTCATTACATAGCCATGTTTCAAACTCACTTCACGCACTCTTACCACGAAGGTTGTTGCATCAAGCAGAGTATGTTTTATATATTCTGGATGGTATATGTTGTATCACCAAGTGTTCAAGTGTGTGATCATAGTCAAGTTCTATCACTGTTTACATCAGTTTCACTGATCCCACACTTGTTGGGTTGTGTTATAATCTTTCCATGTAGTTAACAAGGGGGTTTGAGGGGCACACATAACCCCACTTTATGGGGTCTGGGATAGCGCCCCGAAAATTTTTGGTTTTGGACCCTATGTTAGGTTGGGCGGACCCACCTATGGTTTTGTGCATGATTTTCACAGATGTTTTTTGGACGCAATGGTTTTCGGTCCATGGTATTGGATGCTTTGGCATGTATAAATATGAGATATAACATTGAAAGGAACATAATGAAAAATCAAGCTGGTAGTCCCGGTTTTTGGGATCCAGTGGGAAAATCTCTGTGTATATGTGTTTTGTGTGTTATGATCTCGCATTGTTTATTTTCTATGTTTTAAAATTCATATGCAGGTAATTTCTGTACGAGGTTAAAACCTACATTTGGTATCAAAGCAGATTTGGCTTCAAGGGAACGCCTTTATTGCTGAGGGGTTTCGCTCGGGCCTGTGGGAGACCTTGTTCAGTGGGAGATCTGCGAGATCGATTCTGGTGGTGAAAGAAGATGGCGAGCAGTGGAAAGATAGAGATCAAGAAATTTAATGGTCAGAGTTTTGAGTTGTGGAAACTCAAGATGGAGGATCTGTTGGTGGATAAAGATCAGTGGATTGTGGTAGATCCGGGTACTAAACCAACGGGAGTGTCCGATGAAGAATGGAAAAAGTTGTATCGAAAGGCAAAGAGCACAATACGATTGTGTGTCTTAGATTCAGTATTGCTGAATGTATCAGGGGAAGCTATAACAAAGGCTTTGTGGGACAAGTTAGGGACTTTGTACTAATCTAAGTCTCTGGTGAATAAACTGTTCCTATGAAAAAAGCTGTATAACCTGAGGTGAAAGATGGCGACTCGGTGACAGAGCATCTGAATACATTTAATACTATGGTAAGTCAATTAGCATATGTTGATATTAAAATTTCATATGAAGATAAGTGCATCAGTTTGTTGTGTTCTCTACCAGATTTGTGGGATAGTCTGGTTATTGCAATAGGTAGCAATGCAACTGCCTTGCAGTTTGATGAAATAGTCTCAACCTTGTTGACGAAGGAGATGAGACGGAAAAATATGGAGAGCTAAAATGGTGATGCCCTGTCTATACGAGGATGGTCCCAGAACAGAAACAAAAATAAGTCATCAAGTGGGAGATCTAAATCTCTAGGAAAACATGTAAAGGTGGTGTGCTGGAAATGCAGAAAGGAAGGCCACTTCAAAAGGGACTGTAAATCTAAAGCTCCTGACAAAGGAAAGGGATTTGATGAGGCTCCTTCTGCAGAGGCGAAAACCACCTCAGATGAAGGTGGGGATGTGTACTTGGCTTCTTCAAGTGCACATGTAGATCATGAGGCATGGTTGATTGACTCAGGTGCATCCTTTCACTTCACTCCCCATAGAGAGTGGTTCTGTGAGTATGAGAAATATGATGGTGGTGATGTCTTCTTGGGGGATGACAGGAAGGCTAGAATCATTGGTCATGGAAAATTAAAGTTGAAGCTAAAAGGTGGAAGGGTTAGAACACTTCCGGGTGTTCTGCATATTCTTGCATTAGCCAGAAATCTGATTTCTGTTAGTAAGTTGGATGATGCAGGTGTAAAAACAATGTTCGAGAAGGATACCTACAAGATGGTTCGGGGAGCACTGGTATTGATGCGGGGAGTTCGGATTGGAACTCTGTACAAACTACAAGGTAGCATGGTTGTTGATGGGTGCAATAGTTCTGTGGTTCCTGAAAGTGGAGCAGAAAATCTAGTGGTGTCTGGAGAGAAGCCCATGCTATGGCATCAAAGGCTTGGACATATTGGAGAAAAGGGCCTTTGGATACTTCATGGTAAAGGTATGGTAGAAGGTATGAGTAATAGCTCTCTGGATTTTGATTTCTGTGAAAATTGTGTATGTGGGAAGCCGAATCGGGTGAGTTTCCCCTCTGGTAGTAAGAGGGCGAAACAGATATTAGAACTTGTACACAGTGATGTGTTTGGACCTGTGAAGGTTCCATCACTGGGTAAGTTAGTGTACTATGTATCATTTATAGATGAATTATCAAGGAATACATGAATATATTTCCTTAAGAAGAAATCTGAAGTCTTTGACAGGTTTAAAGAATTTAAGGCTCTAGTGGAAAACCAGACAGAGAAGAAGATAAAGGTGTTGAGGACAGATAACGGTGGAGAGTTTTGCAATAAGGAATTTGAAGAATTCTATAAGAAGTGTGGTATAGAATGGCGGAAGACTACTCCATATACACCTCAGTAAAATGGAGTTGCAGAAAGAATGAATAAGTCATTGATGGAAAGGGCAAGAAGCATGCTCAATGGTGCCAGGTTAGGACAAGAATTCTGGGTAGAGGCGGTGGATACTGCATGTTACTTGGTTAACAGGTCACCTTCATTAGCGTTGGAGGATAAGACTCCATAAGAGGTATGGACTGGTAAGAAGCTCTCTCTTTCACATCTGAGGGTATTTGGATGTGATGCATATGTACATGTTCTAAAGAAGAAACGAACCAAGTTGGATAGTAAATCTGAAAAGTGCATCTTTATTGGGTATAAGGATGGTTTAAAGGGTTATAAGATTTGGAACCCAATCACACGTAAGGTTGTGTACAACCAAGATGTGGTGTTCAGAGAGGTGAAAGATGTTATTAAACATGAAATCCAACCAAAGGAACCCGAGAAGATAGAGTTTGAGCTAAAGGAGGAAGAATCAGACTCTACAGTAGAGGAGGAATCAGAAGATGAAGAGCCACAAACTCTGGCTTTGAGAAGATTAGTTCGAGAAAGAAGGCAGCCTGAAAGGTATAGTCCATCTGCTTTCTGTTCAAATTTTGCTTTATCTATTACTGACGATGATCCCAGAACTATGAAGGAAGCAGTAGATTCAGAGGATGGAAAACTCTGGAAAGAGGCCATGGTTGATGAAATGGCATCTTTGCACAAAAATGAGGCTTGGGATCTGGTGGAGTTGTCGGCTAGAAGGAAACCCATTGGCAGCAAATGGGTGTTCAAAAAGAAGACAAATGTAGAAGGAAAAGTGGAGAAATACAAAGCTAGGTTGGTAGCAAAAGGTTATTCCCAGGTCCCAGGAATTGATTTTGGTGATATTTTTTCACCTGTTGCCAAGGTAACTTCTATTAGATTACTTTTATCTGTTGCTGCTGCTTTTGATTTTGAGGTAGAGCAGATGGATGTGAAGACAACTTTTCTTCACGGGGATCTAGAAGAGGAAATCTACATGAAGCAACCTGAAGGCTTTGCAGTGAAGGGTAAGAAAGAACTGGTATGTAAGTTAAAGAAGTATCTGTATGGGTTAAAATAGTCACCAAGGATGTGGTATCAGAAATTTGATACATTTATATGGGGACTTGGCTTCACCAGAAGCAAAGCAGATCACTATGTGTATTTTAAATTAATTGGTGACCATGTTATTTATCTAGTCTTGTATGTGGATGCTAAGTTGCTGGTTGTAAATGACAAAGAAATTATCCAGGATTTGAAGATCCAATTGTCCTCCAAATTCAACATGAAAGATCTTAGTGCTGCAAACTATATTTTGGGCATGGAAATTAAAAGAGATCGGGAAAAGAGGAAGCTCTGGTTAAACCAGAGGAAGTATGTCGAGACAATACTGCAGAGGTTTAATATGCAGGATAATAAACTGGTGAAGGTTCCTATTCCTGTAGGTGTGAGGTTATATGCTGAACAGTGTCCCAAGACACAAGAAGAGGAAGAGGACATGTCCCGTGTTCCATATGCAAGTGCAGTCGATAGCCTGATGTATGCAATGGTCTGTACTAGACCAGAGATTGCACATGCAGTGGGAGTATTGAGCAGGTTTATGTCAAAACTAGGAAAGGAGCATTGGACAACAGTGAAGCGGGTTTTTAGGTATTTGTGTGGCACTAGTGATTATGACTTGTGCTACCAAGGAAGACCAGGATTGGATAGAGTGTTGGATTGTTGACGCATGCTGGGCTGGAGATCTGGATCAGAGAAGATCTACAAGTGGGTATGTGTTTAACCTGTTTGGAGGTGTAGTCAGTTGGATGAGTAAGAAACAATCTGTAGTGGCACTATCAACTACAGAGGCAGAATATATGGTAGCCACTCATTCAAGCAAGGAAGCAGTTTGGTTGTAGAGATTGTGTTCAAGTATGGGGTTAGTACAGGAAACTATAAGGATAGATTATGATAGCCAAAGTGCAATTTTCTTGGCAAAGAACCCTGCATATCATTCAAAGACAAAGCACATTGATGTTCAGTATCACTTTGTGAGGGATATGATAGAAGACAAAAAGGTGTTGCTGGTAAAGGTGGACACTTTAAAGAATACTGCAGATGGATTGACAAAATCTGTGAGCTCTGAGAAGTTCTCTTGGTGTAGAGGGACAATGGGCGTTTCAGGGCTAGAAAAATGACTAAGCTCTCTTGTGGCCCCCTGTGGAAAGAAAACAACAAGTGGGAGAATGTTGGTTCTGTTATATTATTTCCACATAGTTAACAGGGGGTTTGAGGGGCACCCGTAACCCCACTTTATGGGGTTGGGCGGACCCACCTATGGTTTTGTGCATGATTTTCGTACATGTTTTTTGGACGCGATGGTTTTCGGTCCATGGTATTGGATGCGATGGTTTTCGGTCCATGGTATTGGATGCTCTAGCATGTATAAATATGTATTATAACATTGAAAGGAACATAATGAAAAATCAAGCTGGTAGTCCCTGTTTTTGGGATCCAGTGGGAAAATATTTGTGTATATGTGTTTTATGCATTATGATCTCGCATTGTTTATTTTCTGTGTTTTAGAATTCATATGCAAGTAATTTCTGTATGGGGTTAAAACCTACACCGAGAAACCTAGCCTCATCCAGCTTTCTAAAACTTTACACTTCGCTTTTGCAACCCTCAAGATTTTTCCCTTTCCTGTTGGAACTGTGCAATGCATAGAGACCCTAGCCTTCCACTGTCTCCAGAAACTACGTAGCATTTTCCCTTAGCTACCCAGTGTGCCTTGCATCTAGAAACTATATAAAGGTGTCCTCCCAAAACCCCATCCCATAGTAGTGTCTTGCATCCAAAAACTGTGTAGTGTTGTCCCCGGGTGCCCAGTTTGTATTGCAACCTAAAACTGCACAAAGGTGTCATATCAAGACCTGTTGTAGGGGCTAAAACCATCCTCCAAAATTTTTCCTTAGCTTCATTTTGGAGCCTCCCTACCAACCATCCTTAGCAACATGTCTTTCACTGCCCACGTACTTATGCCTTCAGTTGACTTTCTTTGGCATAACAATTTGTGTTCGCTAACTTGTTTGTCTTTTGCTCGCATGATGACCTCCCATGACTTGGTCTCAAACCGGTTCTTGTGCTAACTTAAAAAACTACGCAACACTAGAAGGAAACCAACCTTGCTCTCCGAAATTGTGTAATGCATCCTAGCAGCCAGCATTGCTCTCCAAAATTACGGAGAGAAGGCAGACTACCTTCCCCAAGAAAAATGCACAGAGCAGCCCATCACCGGGATTGATCTCAGAATTTGCGTAGTTTTGACTTGAAGACATGGCTTCAGTCTAGAAACTACACAGAAGTCATTCCATGGCCTATTGACCATTACATGCGCCAGCAAGTTGACCAGTTCCCTCTAGAACTATGCAGTCTTTCCTTGCATGCATGGGCAGCTTTTCCCCTAAAAATAAAAAAGAAAAAAGCATCCCTAAATTTTATGGATCCATTTATGGCAGCTGGGAGTTACATGCAAAGGCCATTTTAGAAACCTCTTGCCAAGTGTCACTTTTTCCTAGATTTGTTGCATGTGTGTCATAAGCCTTGATCTTGTCAAAACTATTTATTCGATGCTTTGGAGCTTATTCTTCACTTTCGATATTGGAGCTATGGAATTCCCAACGCATCTAGGAACCTTCAGCACACTCATCATAGATTTTTCTGGGTAAGTCTGCTTTTCATGTCTTTTAATACTTTTCTGTCACTTTTTACATTTCGGTTGGTGTGAATGTTGTTTTCTTGGTTTCAATGAACACTTTCTATTGTTTTAATACATGTTAGCTTGTAGAAGAATTGTTTCAAGTTTTGCATTGCCTTTCCTTGTTGTCGCATGCATGACACTGTTTACACAATAAAAGTCGTCATTGCGGTGACTCGCTTCACACACTTCATTGTTTTCCCATCTTACAAAATCCTGCACTTACTGATTGCATGCATTTTTATTCACTCATTTCTGCACCCATCTTTGCATAGGCTTTCAGTCCTTACTAATTTTCAGTCACCCATCAGTAGGTCTGAGCTGCCTTGGCCCAGACCTTGTCTTGCCCGACTTGCACTGCGCATTTTTGGGATGGAAGGCCTTGCCTTTCTCCTGTTAGTTTCACAGAGCTTGCCTCACATTGGCTGATCCAGGTGGATCTCTAGACACTAGGGACATGAAAAAGGATCAAAATTTAAAGTGGCAGAAAGTCAATTAACTTGGCATGAGATCGAAGTGCTTGCCATCCTAATTCCAACGGTGTGAACAACACTCCAATCCGAGTCTGTATGAAGAAGATAGGAGCAGTCAAAGTTGTGGGTTGACTTACCCATGTGGCAGGCTTAAGGAGGGTGCAATTTGGAAAGAATTCGACACCCAAATCCGGCCAGTTTTCCAGGCGAATTTGTGGGTCCGTTGATTTGTCTCCTAACGCCTAAGGTTATAAGAAAAAAGCCTTAATGGATTGGCAATACTTAAGGCAAGGCAGAGGTCAAGATGTTCAAATATTTACAGAGGAGTTTAGAAAACAAGCACTTAATTTGGGCATTGCACTTGACTCACCTGAAGTACTAACTAAGTATATTGGATCATTACATTGTTACATTAGACACCCATTATTATTGTTTGAACCAACTACTATTGACTCGACCAGTGTAAAGGCCATTCATCTTGAGAACAGGGGCAAAAATGAAAGAGATGATCATTTCAAGAAACCACCTTTCAAAGCTCCAAATGGCAAACCCAAAGTGAAAGGAAAAGTAAAGGAGAAGAGGACAACATCAACCAAGAAAGATGAAGGAGAAAGACCTTATTGCACTCACTGCAAAAAGGAGGGTCATGATAATGATCGTTGTTGGAAATTGTACCCAGAAAAGAGACCATAGAGGTATGGAGGAAAAAAGCAAATATAAGATAGTGGAAATTGTGCAGTAAGACCTTGGATATGATTCCAGAGATGAAGCATTGATCACAGTAGCATGAACAAAAGGTACTCTTACACCTCATTTTAATTTTGAATCACATGAAGGCACTAGTTCAATAGATGAGTCTCTTCCTAATGAACGAAAGAGAATTGAGATATTTAATAGAGTTTTCCTAAATCATACAAAAGTGGAAACTTTATTTGATACCGGATCCCAAGCAAATTTAATTTCAGAGTCCTTGGTAAAGAAGCTAGGCTTAGAAACCAAACCAAATCCAAAACCTTACCTACTTGGATGGATACATGATAAAGCAAAATTGACTGTAACTAAGCAGTGCAAGGTTAAATTTGTGATCGCTTCTAAGTTAGTGGATGAGGTAGAACTTGATGTGATACCATTGGATACCTGTGGCATGGTATTGGGGAGTCCATATCTATATGATAGAAAGGAAATATTCTTCCGTCATGAAAACAAATACCAAATCACAAAAGATGGGGTAGAATATATTGTAAGGGCTCATCAAACTAAAATCAATGCCAGCCTTGTAAGTGCAGGACAAATGAAGAGGTTGGTGAATTCCAGTAAGGGTTGCATGCTTATGGTTGTAAGGGGGAAAGATGCAGAATTATCCGATGCTTTCCATGGTTGTGATCATGTGCATAAAAAGGAATTATGTGAATTAATTTCTAACTATGATGAGATGTTTTAGGAACCAAGGGGATTACCTCTGAAGAGGGAAATCCAACATGAGATCCATTTGCAACATGACACTCCTTTACCAAATATTGGCATGTACAGGATGTCGACCATTGAGATGGAGGAGATCAAAAAGCAGGTGCAGGAACTATTAAACCAAGGGGTCATCAGACCGAGCACTTCTCCGTGTGGCTCACTGATTGTCTTAGTGCCAAAGAATGATGGCAAATGGAGGATGTGCGTGGATTACTGAGCACTAAAAAAAATCACGGTGAAAAATCGTTACCCTGTCCCATGCATTGATGATTTACTAGATTAGTTAAAGAATGTTATTTTTTTCACCAAATTGGATTTTTGTAGTGGTTATCACCAAGTCCTAATTGCAGAGCAGGATGTGTGGAAAACTGCCTTCAAGATCAAACAGGGGTTGTTCGAATGGATGGTGATTCCATTCGGACTTTGCAATGCTCTAGCCACTTTAATGAGGGTAATGAATGATCTCTTTATGCCTTGCATTGATGAATTTGTTCTTGTATATCTAGATGATATTCTTGTCTTTAGTAAAGTTGGAATGAACATGTATGCCATGTGAAGAAAGTGCTTGATGTATTGAAAAAAAAACTCTAAGTAAAATTGTCAAAGTGTGAGTTTGGGAAAACCTCTTTGGTTTACCTAGGTCATATTGTTGGTCATGGTCAGTTAAAAATTGATCCTTCTAATGTTGAAGCAATTGTAAATTGGCCTAATCCTACTAGTGTAACCGAGGTTCATAGCTTTTTGGGTGCAGTACAGTATAGGAGGAGATTTATGGCAATTTATCTATTATTGCAACACCTTTACACACATTGACAAGTGTAAATTAGGTCTTTCAATGGGGAGGAAAGCAATAGAATTCCTTCAAAACAATGAAAGAAAAGATCAGCACCGCACCGGTCTTGGCCTTACCCGATCTGCAGTAGTTTTTCAAGATCGAGAGAGATGCCAACGGATATGTGTTATGAAACCAGCTCACAAAAAGATAGAAAAGAGAGATCCACGCCTTAGAATTCAGCCTCTTCGAGGGGGCAACCTCCTTTACATTACATAAATGAACAATTCTTGGATGATACAAATGACAAAACCTCCTTTCTATATATAGGAGTCTAAGGAGTCACAATATAATCCAGCCGACCTAACAATAATAATATAAAGCCACAAAAATAATAATAGAGGGATTCTATGGGGCACAGAAATAACAATATGGGGGTAATAGGGGCACAACAATATAAATAAGGGGTATAACTACAATAGTAATGGGGTAATCACTAGTATTATAGGGACCCAACATGCCCCTCTCCTTCAAAAAAGTGTTGTCCTCAACGCTTGAGTAGTTCTGGATACTTCTGCATAAAATTCTCATCCTCCCATGTGGAATCTTCAGCGGATAAGTTCTTCCACTTGATAAGATACTCTGAAATTGATCGATTTCGTAGCTGTCGAGTTCTTGTTTCTGTGACTGCTTCCGGTTCCAATATAATTTTTCCTTCCTCGTCAAGTTCTGGCAATATTGTTTGAATTGGGAGCTTGTCACCTATAACCTTCTTTAAACATGAAACATGGAAAACTGGGTGCAATCGAGAAGCTGCAGGAAGCTCCAATTTGTATGCCATAGTACCAATCTTTTGCAACACCTTGTACGGACCATAATACTTTGGTGATAATTTATTATCCTTCTTAGCTTGCTTTAGGGACATTTGCTTATATGGTTGTAGCCGTAGGAATACCCAATCACCTACATCAAAACTTCTTTCACTGCGATGTTGATCTGCCTGTTGTTTCATTCTATTTTGTGCCAACACGAGGTTATCCTTTAAGAGTTGGAGGACTTGTTGTTGATGTTCGATGTGATGTTCCACTGCCTGAACCTTAGAATTTTCTCTTAAATATGATGTGATGGATGGTGGTTGATACCCATAAAGTGCCATAAATGGGGTCATTTTTGTTGCTGTATGGAAGGAAGTGTTATACCACCATTCAGCCAGAGGCAACCATTTGACCCATTGTGTCTGTTTATCAGATACAAAGCAACGAAGATATCCTTCCAAACATTTGTTTACTATCTCAGTTTGCCCATCAGATTGAGGATGATAAGATGAGCTATGAGCTAACTGAGTACCAAGACAAGAAAATAATTCTGTCCAAAAATTTCCAGTGAAAATGGGATCTCTGTCACTTACAATAATCTTTGGGTTTCCATGTAGCTTTTGAACTGTTTCCATAAATGCAGTAGAAACTGTACTGGCTTTAAATGGATGTGATAATGCACAAAAGTGTGCATACTTGGTAAGTCTGTCAACTACCACCATGATGACACTCTTTCCCTCAGACTTGGGTAAACCTGTGATAAAATCCATTGAAACCTCCTCCCAACGTTGGCTTGGAATGGATAAAGGTTGTAATAGACCCGGTGTCTTAATTGTTTCAACTTTATTTTGTTGGCAAACCAAACATTCCGCCACAAACTTTTGAATATCTGATTTAAGGCCATCCCAAAAAAATTCCTTCTTAACCCTGTGGTAAGTTTTTAAAAATCCTGAGTGCCCTCCTAAGGGAGAAGTGTGCAATTCCATAAGAATCTTTTGTTTTAGCTGGGAATTCTTACAGAGGTATAAGCGATCTTTGTACCATAACGAATCATTTTTCCAGCTAAATGTATCAGAAGTACTGGAATCTTGTTGTAGCTTTCGAATAAGTGCCCACACTTCTTCGTCATTCTTCCATTCCTCCCTTGCTTCGTTTATCCAATCTGGTTGGATAATAGAAATGGCACACAACAATGCTTCCACATCCTCATCCTTTCTTGAGAGTGCATCTGCCACCACATTTTGCTTCCCTTTTTTGTAGATGATTTCAAAGTCATAACCCAACATCTTTGTGACCCACTTTTGTTGCTCTTCAGAGGATAATCTTTGTTCTAAAAAGTATTTAAGGCTATCATGATCCGTTTTTACCTTGAAGTGTCTTCCCATTAGGTAGGGTCGCCATTTCTTAAGTGCATGGAGTATTGCCAACATTTCCTTCTCATAAATAGCTTTGCTTAAAAACTTTCCCTTGATTGGACGACTTTCAAAAGCAATGGGTCTTTCATCTTGCATTAGAACAGCACCAATTCCATTTCCTGAAGCATCACATTCCACAATAAAGGTTTTTGTGAAGTCCGGTGTAGCTAAGACCGGTGCTTGGCACATTGCCTCTTTAAGATGTTCAAAGGCCTTTGTTGCTTCCGGAGTCCATGAAAATGAATCTTTCTTCAATAATGTTGTTAGAGGTGCTGCTATTCTCCCATAATTCTTAACAAACTTGCGATAATACCCTGTCAACCCAAGAAATCCTCGCAGATGCTTTATGGATGTGGGGATTTTCCATTCCTTAATGGCTTTAATTTTGCTAGGGTCTACCTTAACTCCTTCATGAGATACAATATGACCCAAATATTCCACCTCCTGGACTCCAAAGAAACATTTGGATCTTTTTGCATATAATTGTTTCTCCTCCAATAGTTGTAGCACCCTGTCAACATGTTCAACATGATCCTTCCAAGACTTGCTGTAGATTAGTATATCATCAAAAAATACTAACACAAATTTTCTAAGGAATGGTTTGAAAATTGAATTCATCAAACCTTGAAATGTTGAAGGTGCATTGGTAAGGCCAAAAGGCATGACCAAAAATTCATAATGACCCTCATGAGTTCTAAATGCCGTTTTCGGAATGTCTTCAATCTTCATTCTGATTTGATGATATCCCGAACGAAGATCCAACTTGGTGAAGTAAATTGATCCATGCAATTCATCCAGTAATTCATCAATGACAGGAATGGGGAACTTATCTTTAATAGTGAGCTTGTTGAGCTCCCTATAATCCGGACACATGCGCCATGATCCATCCTTCTTGTGCACCAATACTACTGGAGCTGAGAAAGAACTTTGACTCGGTTGAATTATACCAGCCTCTAGCATTTCTGCAACCATACGTTCAATTTCACTTTTTTGGACATAGGGATATCTGTACGGCCTGATGTTTGGAGGAACACTTCCTGGAATCAGATGAATAGCATGATCATGATCACGCATAGGTGGGAGACCTTTGGGAGTCTCAAATACCTTGGAATGATTGTCCAGGACTTTTTGGAGATCTGGAGAAATAGATGATTCCAATGTGGAAACATCTAGCGAACATAATTGTGCAATTACACCTCTTTGCTCCTTTTTTAGAAGCTTTGTCATGCCATTAGAGCTGATTATCTTTCCTGGTTTCCCTGCAATACCCCTTAATTCAACTTCCTTTCCTTCCACAGAAAATTTCATGAAAAGTTCTTGAAAATTAAAAGCTATTGTACCCAAGGATTGTAGCCATTGGACTCCTAGTACAACATCAGCACCTCCCATTGGAATGGAAAGCATTGGGCTAGTCAATACATATTCTCCCATGGATAGCTTGATATTATGGCACTTTCCAGAGCAATTTATTGTTCCTCCATTTGCAATCATCACTTGACACTCTGGTGCTGGATATAGGAAGCAATTCAATTCTTTTGCTACCCTACAATGAATAAAATTGTGGGTGCTTCCTGAATCAATCAACACTATTACCTTTTTCTTCTTGATTTGTCCTTCTATCTTGATGGTTTGAGGAGTGGTAATTCCCGCCAATGCATTACAAGATATGGTCGGATTTATTTGTTCTTCATCTAGGCTTTGTTCCTGGAATATATCCTCTTCTTTTGACCTTTCTTGCTCCTTTTCTTCTTCCTCTTCACAATCTATGTAGAATAATTTCTTCTCAGCACACTTATGACCTTTTGTGTATTTGCTATCACAATTGTAACAAAGCCCTTTTGCTCTTTTTTCTTCCAATTGTTGTGGTGTCAACCTTGTAGGTTGTGGAAGACTATGGGCAACAACACTTCCGTCTTTATAGTTGTGAGTGGTATGCTTCCTAGTTGCCATAATTTTGCTTTCCATTTTTCTTGCTAACCTGAATGCCTTCTCTAATGAATCAGGTTCCCAAAGGCGCACATCATGTTGGATATTATCCTTTAAAGACCCTATGAACACATCAATCCTATGCTCCTCTGGAATATCTTTTACCCTTATGTTCAATTTTTGGAACTCCTCAATGTGCTCCATTATTGAACCCTTTTGTTTGAGACTTATCAATTGGCTAAAAAAAGTGTTGCTTTTTGTATCCTCATAATGTGCTATCAATTCTTCCGTAAAAATTGCCCAAGTGATAAATTGTTTACGAGAACAAAGCCATTGATACCATACAAACTGATTTGGTTCCAAATATAAAGTTGCCATACGTACCTTTTGTGTGTTTTGCACATTATTGAGATCGAAGAATTGCTCCATCTGTAATATCCATGTGGCGGGATCCTTGCCATCAAACTTCCTCATATCGATTTTTGGAACATGGTGAGTCTTCGATCCAACATTAGAGTCTATGGAATCATGATTAACATTTCTTTTATTCTCATCATGAGTTTCCTTTACTACCTTTTCACCATTAGTGACCCTTTCTTGTAGCAACTTCTTCAATTCATCCATCTTATCATCCATGCCATCAATTTTAGCGTCCATGCCATCAATTTTAGCGTCAATCTTAGCTTCCATGCCATCCATCTTAGCTTCCATTCCCTTTATCTTAGATTCCACACCATTTACCTTAGATTCCACGCCACTTATCTTAGCTTCTGTTAGCTTTTGTGAGCGTGACATTTTTTTTTTTCCAAGGAAAAAACGAACTTTCTTATAAGATATAAAAAAGTTACAATACTTTTGAGTTAACATTCTGCATAAACTGTTTGTTTAGGAGCCGAGACTCCTCTAGTAGGATCATTAGCGCCCCTACAGGGCTCTAATAAAACATCTGCTGAAGCCGGCTTTTACAACCATTTCTTCTTTGCATGAGCTCTCAGGGAGCAAACCGCAGTGCTTCCTGGGCCTCCATACATATGGAAAACAACCCAGGATCAAAGCATCAAAAGGGGATCAGGATATAGTTCGCTCTATTAAACCAGAGCATATAAAAACAAAAACCACATATAAGAGTATATAAACAGTATGGAACGAAGTCATCATGTTCTATCCGCTAAAACAGGAAAGTAAAAACCAGAGCCTAGGATTTATAAATTTGGGGCTTGATCCGACACACGGATCTGATCATGTTCCTGTTCTGTTATCCTCCAAGCGCCCACAGCCTGCCGCAAGCCTTCTTTAGAAAATCTATCCGCTTCTTCATTGAATTCCCTGTAAATGTGAGCAATTGAGAAGACATTAAACTGCTGTTTTAAGGATTGGATCTCTTCAAGTAGAGGCAACAACAAGTAGTTCTGACATCTATGCTTCCCCAATACCCAATTTATAACATTCAGCGAATCACCGAAAATCTGAACTGTGAGTATATGTTTGTGAACAAGCCAACAAAGGAGTAGTTTTAGGGCAGTAAGTTCAGCAAAATTATTTGTCCCCCTTCCAATTCCCACCGAAGCTTTGAGAGAATGTGAACCACTAAGGTGGATGCACAAGCCGGCCCCCGTGTAGTCATCTTGAGCAGCCCCGTCAAAGAAAGCCCACGGGATCCCTTTTCTGATGTCTGGTTCCTTCCGCAGGGGAGCATTTGAAGAAGCCTCCTTCACAGGAATGCTTTCTAGAATAGCACTGCTTTGTATGGCAATAGCTGTCCCCGGAGTCCGCTGCTCACCGAAGATGCTTCTGTTCCTAGCTATCCAGATACCCCAGCAGATGATGGGAGGTGAATTCCTTAAATTTCTTTCTTGAAAATGATTCCACCAGTCTTCCCATGTTGTAGTCAGACAGTCGCCTTCCCATCTGATTTTTACATTTATCAATCTTTCCACTTCAACCCACACCTGTTTTGTGAAGGGGAAAAAAATGAACAGATGCGAGATGGATTCAGACTCATTGAAGCACAAAGGGCATCTACCAGGTCCTTGTTTGTAGCGAGCTTGCAGTACCTCCCATGTAGGGATCTTATATTTTAAGGCACACCAGAAGAAAATTCTTGCTTTTTTAGGACACTTTAGCTTAAATAAAGGTTTTGACCACCAGACTGGCGGGTTCCAACCTTTATTCTTCATCAGTAAACTATAGCCTGCCTTCGGCGAATAAGAACCTGTCTCCGCATGAGCCCAAACCAGAGCATCTGATCTGTCCGAGATTCTTACGTTTGATCTTTTAAGTTCTTGGATGAAAGCCTGCCATACCACACTCCAAGTAGGATCGATTCCAAGCTCGACCTCAGACCTCCATATCTGACCCCAGATGGAATACTGCTCCAAATTTGCAATCTTCCTTAAGTTCCTAATACCAATATCATCCAGGTGATTTAGCATACCAGGGGAAAGAGCAAAACGTTCACTACACCCAACCCAAGGATCCCTTCCAATCCTAACATTTTCTCCATTTCCCACCCTCCAAGCTAGCCCTTGTTCTATAACCTTGAAAGCCTCCATAGTGGCTTTCCAGATAACAGAGCAGTTCCTTCCTTTTTTATTTGGCATTCTAATCCAATCTTCCATTGGAGTGGGATCAATGTACTTTCGCCTTACCACCTTTGTCCAGAGGTTTTCCATAGTGATAACCCTCCATCCCGATTTTGCAGCTAACGCCTGACTGAAATCTATGGGACTTTTCAATCCCCAACCACCCCAGTCCTTTGGTCTGGCTATCTTGTCCCATGCCACCCAAGGGAGCACTGAATCTTCCTTTGATCCTGACCATAAGAATCTACTACAAATCTGCTTGATTTTGTGAAGAGTTCCTTTTGGAATCCACGTCAAAGCAGCCCAGAATACCGGAATAGCCTGGAGAACAGCGTTTACCAGAGTCAGCCTTCCCGCCCTTGAAAGCCACTTAAAGCTCCAATGAGAAATTTTTTGTTCAATCTCCGCGATTAGCCAATTCCAGTCTTGCTTTCTATAAGAGGAAGGTTTTAACCAAAACCCCAGATATTTGAAAGGCTACTCCATATTACAAATGTCAAAAGGCAGCTGGCCTGCTATCATATTCTCCTCTTGTCTATTGAAGCCTTCAACAATTAGTTGTGACTTCCTCTCTTTTATTTGGAGGCCTGTAGCCTTTAGAAACAGATCAAGAATGCGCTTAATCTCTACAATTTCATTTAAGTTCCCATTTGTAAAGAGAAGAATATCATCAACAAAGAGCAGGTGAGTAATAAACAGGTTGACAACAACTTCCAAACCTTTTATCAAACCTGATTGTTTTGCCTTTGCCATCAGCCTGCTCAAACCTTCCGCAGCAAGAAGAAAGAGTAGAGGAGAAAGAGGGCATCCTTGGCGCAGGCCTCTTTGGCTTCTAAAGAATTGTGAGGCAGCTCCATTAATCAGGACAACAAAGTTTACATTTGTGACACAACCCATAATCTAGTTTATGAAGCCCACCTGGAACCCTAAATGTGTCAGCAATAACTTTAAATACATCCAACTAACCCTGTCATATGCTTTTGATAGGTCTATTTTAAGCACTGCCCCCTTCTTTTTTGCTTGCCTTAAGCTGTGAATGGTTTCTTGAGCTACCCCTATAGCTTCATGAATTTGTCTCCCATCCAAGAACCCAAATTGTTCCTTTGAGATACAGCCAGATAAGATGGGTTTCAAACGGACAGCAATGATCTTTGCAATAATCTTGTAAATTGTATTGCACAAAGAGATAGGCCTAAAATCTTCAAAAGAGCCAGGGTCTTCTTTTTTAGGGATAAGTGCAATGAAGGTTGCATTGAAAGGACCATAGATTTCCCCTTTAACTCTAGATTCTTCAACTACTTCAGTAAGCTCAGCCCCAATGGATTCAAAGAAATGTGCAAAAAGTTCTATGGTCCATCCATCGGGTCCTGGACTTTTGTCTTTAGGCATAGACTTTATTACATGTTCTACTTCTTCCTTTGTCACTTCTCTGAAGAGATCATCCGCTTCTTCCTCATCCACAAAGCGAGGGAAAGCCTGAGCAGTTCTAATAATTTCGGGCAAAATGATGTCCCCCGGATCCGAGAAAAGAGATTGAAAATGAGATTTCCCCATAGAGGACAGGTCCTCAAAGGATGAAGCCTCCCTGCCTTCAGCATCCCTTAGCTTCCATATAGTGTTTGCATTCCTCCTCCCTTTTGCAAAGTTATGGAAGAATTTAGTATTTTCATCCCCTGCTTTTAACCAAATAGCC
The DNA here is from genome assembly GCA_031772625.1 of Pinus tabuliformis. Lineage (NCBI taxonomy): Eukaryota > Viridiplantae > Streptophyta > Pinopsida > Pinales > Pinaceae > Pinus > Pinus tabuliformis. Next base: position 653,631,313 of record CM062818.1, on the reverse strand, counting down.
CTACTTTTTAATCTCCACTCCTCTTCTCTATCCAAAAGGATCTTCGCCCTTCTCTTTTCCAGAGCCAGAATTCTTTCTTTCGACTCCTGAGATGAATAAGAATCGTTTGCAGGATCTTCAAGAGCCCCCAGTGCCTCATCAATACTCACTAAATCTTCCACTTGTTCTTTCCTCTTCGCTGCTGCCCATTCAATAGTTGCTTTTTTTAGTCTTTTGAGATTCTCCAAGAAATGGCCAGCTTTATTCACCGAATGCTCCGGGCTTGTATGTCTCCAGGTCTCATTAAAGAGCTTGATGTAAGATTCCTCCTGAAGCCAAGAAGCATTGAATTTGAAAGGCGCCGCAGGTTTTGAGGGAGGCTTGGAGAACTCCAGAAAGATAGGAAAGTGGTCTGAGTTTCCCCCATCACCCACCCATTGACGGAACAGAGGAATACCAGAGGCCAATCTTTCATTTATAAGGAAACGATCAAGTCTTTTCGCAATTCTGTCCTCCCCCGTTCTTCTATTTCTCCAAGTAGGCTTTGCTTTAATGATGTTTACATCAATCAGATGATGAGTGAGAAGGATATTTGAGAAAAAGTCAGTCAAAGGATCCTCCCTTGCAAGAGGCCCCCAGGCTTCAGCAATTCCCATCGAGAAATTTAGGTCTCCCCCAATGATAAGATTTTTGTCTTTTAACAAGTCTTTTTCGAGAAGGTTGTTCCAGAAAGAGACCCGACCCTGACAAGGACCGTAGACATTTACAAACAGCAGAGGAATATCGAAATCAGGGGATACCACCTCCACCCCCAGCACATTTGGTAACCCCCAGGAGCTTAAAACCTTCAGTCTTCCCATTTTAAAGCCCAATGCTAGTCCTCCTGAGTGTCCACTAGCATCGGCAGCTATGAATACCCAACCTGGAAAAAGAGAGCCCAAGGAGGACTCAACATCCGAACCTTTTCCCAGAGTTTCTTGAAGGAAGACCATGTCCGGATTATTTCGAGCAATAAGGTCTTTTAGAGCTAGTTTTTTGGGTTTACTAGCTAACCCCCTGCAGTTCCATGAAAGACAGATCATTTAATAACAGACTCTGGGGGTTTTGCTGCTCTAAGCGCCCCGGGAATTGTCATCTGTTTCCCATCTGCTACATCACAAACGGCTTTTGCTTGAGATTTTGAAAACATGGATTTTCTTCCTCTGCCCTTTTTTGGGCAGGACTTTGGAATTTCAGTGCCCAAACCCCCAACGGGATCCAAAAGCTCCTTCGAGCACCCCGGTTTTTTATTATGAGATCTAAGATTATATTGACAGCCACCAGAAGAGGTTCCAACACCGGAACCCAAAGGGGGGAAGTCCTCACAGTTCAGATTTAAGGATGGAAGATCAGACGTGATATTTTCAATATTTTGCATATCAGACTTAACAGTTTCTAGCTTAGAAACCCCCCCTTCAACAGATTCAGAACAAGAGACAGAGGTATGATGAGGGGAAAGCATACCCGGATGATCTTCCGCTGTGACCGCGACCGGAGCCGAAGGAGAGGGGTCCAAAGTTGGTTGATCCTCAGTCAAGATCCTCGCATCTCCGTCGTCCTTGAGCTCCCCTTCCATAGGTTGCTGCAATTGCTCCTCCACAGGCTTTCCATCTGGAATGACCTTCTCCTGCTCGCTCCCGACCCGCCTGCTGCTCCTTTCCCATTCCTTTTCATCTCTATAGGTCCTCCTCTTCCTCCTACCCAGCGGGCAATCCCTTGCCAGGTGCCCATATTCATGGCAGCGATGACAACGAAACGGGAGAAGTTCATAATCCAACGGTTGCTCAACCACGTAATCCCTATATCTCAGAGTGATGGATTTTGCCAGTCCCTCCTTGGGGTTTAACCTCACCAGGATCCTCGCCACCCCCATTTCAAAAGTTTCAAGATACGATCTATCTGCGTCCAGATATGTTCCCAATAGGTTTCCAATAGACTTGAAAACAGAGTCCGCCCAGAGATATGGAGGGAGACTCGGCGCCCTTACCCAGACGGGAAACTCATCAACCTTCTCTTTTGCTGCATCGAAAAGCGGCGTCCATCTCTTAAAGAAAACCGGTCTGTTCCCAAATTCCCAAATTTTCCCTTCAACCCATTCCATGGCCTCTTTACTGCTGAAACGGGCCATAAACCAACCTTTGACCAGAGAGTTTATCTTGCATGAGGCCGCTGGGGAATTTTCCCACTGACTCGATGCCCATTGTCTAAGATCTTTGCCGGAGACGGGCCGCCCCCTGATTCTGCCCACCAGAGTAACTTCTGCGATCTCAAGGACGCCATCCACATGCATATCCATATCAAGAACAAGTTCTGAGAAAATCTTAGTCTTTAAGGGCTTTGCTTTCTTTCTTTTCTCCCCAGCCCTTGTCACCTCTGAGAATCCATTCTGGTCCCCGGGCTCTGGGTCATGTAGGTCGTCCCTTTGAGACCCGAAAACCGGCCTGGTAACCTGCACATCCTCATCTGATGGTGGGGTATCGACCAAACCCTCAACTGGGCTGCCTACCCTTTCAAACTCCGGAAAGACCTTTCCATGCACCGACCCTATTGCCGGTGAAGTCGGAACCATTCCTTGTGAAGCTTGACCGCCTTCTCCGGGTAGCAATCCTGCCGACTCACCGATTCCCAAAGGAGGGTTCTCTGGAAAAAGCCCCTTTCTTGCAGCGGATGGAGGAGCTCCACTCCCGACCTCCTTCCCTGTGACGTTTAAACCACCTACCGATCTCCACACCCCTCTGTTTTGGACTGAATTAATTATGTCTTCTAATCCTCCGGAAGGACAAAAGATCTTGGCTGGAGATGATAACTTACCAGACGGCCCAGCGAAACATTTGTCTCTCCACGAGCTCAAAACTGGCAGTGAGGGCTCCTTCTCCTTTCTCCTGCCATCAACGCCTAAAATGCTCGATAAATCCCAGCTTTCCTCCAACAGCCCCTTTGCAAAATCTGCAGCCCTAGTACCAGCCGTCAAAACCGCACCAGCTCCATTCCCTTCGAGCTTTTCAACCAGCTCTCTAATGTTCTGCTCGCTTAAATCCTTCCCCCACACTGTAAGCACATCCTCCGGCGAAGGGTCAAGTTCCACCGACTCACTAGCAATAACCATTGTAAAACCCTAGAGATCCGGAAAATGGTAAAAAACTTCCAACCGACACCCGAGAAAGCCAGCAGTAAAACCGCCTGCACAACCGAAAAAACGCATACAAAATGCTAGACCGGGTCAGTTCCGAGGTAAAAGTCACGGGTTATTGGAATAAACCGCTCGATCAATCTTCCTTTGGCAATAACCCGCCCGCCTGAGGGGATAACCCTTTGACCCGCGCGCCCCACACCGCTTGACCACTGTTGCACCCGTCTCCCTCTGTGGATGCCAGCGTCGCGTCTACCTGTACCTGCTTGTCAGTTTGCAGAAACCCTATGCTACCTAGACCCTGGCCCTAGGGGACCAGGATCGAAGCCAGACCTCGCCATCCATCCGTCAATGTGTGTTTGTGAGCGTGACATTTGTTGCACTTGTTCTTGTAATTTTGATATATCATGTAGCATTTCTTCCTCTTCTTCATGAGTCATGCTAGAGCTTTCAGGCTCCTTACTAGGTGTTTGCATTTTTTTTCCTCGGGGCATCAGTTACCGATAATAAAGTTTTACTATGCCCTTTGAATTCCGTTAAACCAAGCTTACACAAAAATTAAAAAAAAAACTACACACCTTTTTTCACTTTATAGAAGCCTGATATTGAATCTGATGTATCTCTGTAATTTCGAATCCTCCAATTCTGAAATTGCTACCTGTAGTATCCTTCTGCGTCCTCTTTCCAATGCCACAAGTCTGAGCCAAATTGGATTCTCCCAGGAAGAGTTATGTGAAATCTCCCACCGTGACTTGCTTTTAGACTGGTTCAGTAGAGCGAACTTGTACGACGTGCCACGAGTCACTGTTTCAACCTTTGAATCTGAAACACACACAAAAGAAACTACAGTCTGTCCTCTTTCTTTACCTTTTTACGAAATTTCAATCCGATCCTCAGAGAGAGAGTTATGACGATTTTCCCCAGGTCACCTGTTTTGAATGTAATTCAGGAGTCTGCAAAAAGACCAACTTCCTCAGATCATATCTCCGAAAATATCGCGAGAAAAGCTCTGAAATTCGGACCCAAGATTCAGCGCCAATTTTTCTCAAATGGGTTTTTTTTGCGACTTTTGAAACGTCACAGAAAAAAAGTTATAGCGAAAATTCCACGATGACCTGTTTGGAGCAGCGAAACCCTAGAATCCAAAGCTCTGATACCAAATGTTATGAAACCAGCTCACAAAAAGATAGAAAAGAGAGATCCACACCTTAGAATTCAGCCTCTTCGAGGGGGCAACCTCCTTTACATTACATAAATGAACAATTCTTGGATGATACAAATGACAAAACCTCCTTTCTATATATAGGAGTCTAGGGAGTCACAATATAATCCAGCCGACCTAACAATAATAATATAAAGCCACAAAAATAACAATAGAGGGATTCTATGGGGCACAGAAATAACAATATGGGGGTAATAGGGGCACAACAATATAAATAAGGGGTATAACTACAATAGTAATGGGGTAATCACTAGTATTATAGGGACCCAACAATATGCCATGGGAGTTGTACCGATGCAGCAAAAGAAGTCAATATGCTACCATTCAGAGAAGTTCTCTCAGGCTGTGATAAACTATCCCACTTATGACAAGGAGTTATATGCATTGGTCTAGAGTGTGAAAAAGTGGAAACACTACCTGATCAGCAAGGAGACCATCATCCATACGGATCATTAGCCCTTGCATTATCTTCAGTCACAAACCAAGTTGCAGCAATCTCGTCATTTCAGGTGTATGGGTTTTCTTCAGCAATTTCATCTGGTAATAAAGTATAAGAAGGGCACTAGCAACAAAGTAGCCGATATGCTATCTCGCCCTCCTATTTCTGCTTTTGTTATTTTGCATAATGCTTCGTTATCTTTTGAAAGTTATGCTGAACAATATGCTAACGATGATGACTTTAAGGATATTTATGCAAAACTAACCCATGGTTCACAGGTGGACAACTATCACTTGTAGGAGAAACTATTGTATCACCTTGGAAAATTGTGCATACCCATGCGGGAAAGGGTACATGTAATCCGGGAAGCCCACACCTCCCTTGTGTCTGGTCATTTTGATGTTGAAAAAACTTTGTGTCATGTACAAAGATTTTGTTTTTGGCCTCATATGAAGAACATTGTGACTTGTTATGTAAAGGGATGTGTGATGTGTTCTGTTTGAAAGCCCTCTAATAGAAAACTCGGGCTCTAGTCACCACTCCCTATTTTGAATCGTCCATGGGAAAGTGTGTCGATGGATTTTGTAGGAGGTTTTCCTTTGTTTAGAAAAAATCATGACTATTTGTATGTCGTCGTTGACCATTTTAGTAAGATGTGTATTTTAATGCCTTGTAAAAAGCAGATCACTATAGAGCAGACTGCTTATCTTTTCTTTCAGCATGTTTGGTTCCATTTTGGGTTGCCCACATAGATTGTGTCAAATCGGGACTCTCACTTTCACAGAGAGTTTTGGACCAACTTGTGGAAGATGATGGACACCAAATTGAAAAGAAACATGACATTTCATCCATAGACTGATGGACAGATAGAGGTTGTCAACCGCACTGTGGTACACTTGTTGCGAGGCTATTGTGGGAAACATCCTAAGTTGTGGGATGAGCATCTTCCATATGTGCAACATTCCTACAATCGAGTAGTGCACTCATCTATGCATCGTTCACCATTTGAGACATGTTTTGGCTACCTGCCCAAAGATCCTTTTGATATGGTCTTTGGAAGGGAAGATGACTCTAGTGGACATGATGACAGGGACAAAGCGCAACGGTTCATTCAGCGGATCCAGTTGATTCACCAAGTAGTACAAGAGCAGTTGGAGAAAAGTCAAGCCCGGTACAAGGCTTGACATGACAAACACCGAGTCGACCATCAATTTCAAGTGGGCGACAAAGTGTGGTTCCATATCAGCAAGGACAAGATGAAGGGAGAAGGGAAGAAGTTGTGACCAATCTGGTATGGTCCATTCACCATCTTGGAGAAGATTGGAAACAATGCCTTTCGTCTCGATTTTTTGACATATATGTAAATGTACTCCATAGTGAATGTGGAAAACTTAAAGCTTTATGAGCCACCATTGATTATGGAAACCAAAGAGGTGGGATCAGTTCCTATAGTTGATGATTTTGCACCAGAGTATCTCAATGAGTTTCCTGAAGATATCATCCTTGACAGAAGAACCAGGACTTCACAACGGGGGATGTGGAATACCTTCGAGTTGGTTTCAAAGGAATGCACCCTAGCAAGGCAAAACAGCTGGAAAAAGAAAGAGTGAGGGAAAAATTCCCTCACTTTCCAATTGACTAATAAAGCTTTTGGCAGTCCAAAAGCTCCTCAATGGGGAGGATTGATCCAGGTGGATCTCTAGACACCAGGGCATGAAAAAGGCTCAAAATTCATAGTGGCATAAAGTTGATTAACTTTACATCAGATCTAAGTGCTCGCTGTCCTGATTCCAACAGTGCAAACAACACTCCAATCCGAGTCCATATGAAGAAGATAGGAGCAGTCAAAGTTGTGGGTTGACTTACCCAGGTGGCAGGCTTAAGGAGGGCACAATTTGGCAAGAATCTGGCATTGGAATCCAGCCATTTTTCTAGGTGAATTTGTGGGTCTGTTAATTTGTCTCCTAATGCCTAAGGTTCTGGAAAATCCCCAAAGGGGCGATGGTTACAATATATTAATGAAAAAAAAGGGTCGAGCGGCCATGACCCTGCCGCCCCCGGAACTACCACATAACAAATATTAAAAAATTAGTGGGGTGGGCAGCCATGACCCTGCCACCCTCGGTACCCACTGGAACCACGTATAAATTAAGTGGGGTGGGCGGCCATGACCCTGCCACCCCAGAACCTACACATAACCGTCATGTAATAATGGTGGGGGCATGGGTTGTCAACCCCGTTGCCCCTCCACCTCACCCATATATGATAGCACCAGCGGAGTTGGGGGGGAGTGGGCCACCGGGACCGGCGGACCTGCCTCCCAAAAATATATTATGGCATTAACCATATGTTAAATGGGGAGGGGCGGGATTTGATCCCCCGACCCCTCCTCAACAACTTTCCAACTTTTCCATTGCACCAAACTGTTTCGTTGGTTAATCCACCCATCAAACTTATACTTAAACCTTTTTGCATAGTGCACCATGGAGGAGGAGTGTGCACACAGTTCGAGGTAGACCAATTTTGCAGGTGGCGGAACCATGAGCAATGCAGAGAGGGGGGTGGAACCATGATCTGAGCAATTTCTCCAGGGGGCCAGATTTTCACTTTGTCAGATTTCGACAAATTTTATATGGTTTCAGCATTTCTCGACGCCATGAACTCAATGGTGTTGTCCGTTTCTCCAACAGAGTTCTCCATTTTTCGGCCATTTTCCAGAATGGAGGTATAAGACTCCTTTTGTAAATGATGATTGTTCTCTTCTTTCTCATGCCACTTAATGAATGAAGGCCTCCCCATTGATTGAGCAGGGCCCGGAGACATAGTCCAAATTGGACGAACTCTGTTATCAAGTCTCTTATCTTCTTTCATGCTTTTATGTGTTTCTCATATTCTCTAATGTGTACATTAAATTTCTATGTTTAAGCTACAATTTATGCATGTAATTATTTAATACATCTATAAGAAAAAGATCTTGTATCACTGGCCTCCCAGGCTGTGCTTTGTGTAGTTTTGAGAGACAGTGCCTTAGTTGGCCCCTAGGATTGCGTAGTGCAATTTCCCGAGTAGCAGTGATGCTGACTGAAACTGCACATTGTGCAGTTCCATTCCATAGCAGGCCATGCCGGACTCTGCTCTACGCAATTTCAGCAGTCAGTCATATCACTGGCATCCTAAGCTATGCTTTGTGCAGTTATAGTAGTCAGTCTCCTAGCCTATCCCAAAGAAAACTGCACAATTTTCCCAAGCAGTCACCTAGGTGTGTTGCATGTCAGTCCTAGAGTTTCTTTTAGTTTTCAACTGAATTTTTCTTGCCATGAGGGTTTGCCTGTCTCCAAGTGTCACAGGTGTTCATCAGTCTCTTAGCAGTATAAGTACAATGGCTTCCAAGAGAGCAAGGTCAAAGGACACCATTGAGAGCACAATTGGAGATGTGGTAGAGAAAGTGTTTATGAGCTTGCCCATCTATGAAGATACTAAGTTTTTCATAGATAAGGAGATCAATATCACATGGCAGAACATCAATAACATCTTTTCAGGCACCTTAGAGGAGACTCTGGAGGACCACAAAGTCTATGTCAACATACACAAGTCAGGCTTGTACCGGGTTGCATGCAAGTATCCCTCATTTCCATGCATGGACATGATCCACTGGATTCTCTTGCATATTAATCTCGAGAAAATGGTGCTAAGTAGTGTCAGTGGAACAAAACTTACTACCTTCAGGGCAGAGAAATTTCAGGAGATATATCACTTGCCGCAACTGGTGAACACAATGGATGCACTCTTCACCAATCATAGCAGGAGCACAAACTAAAGATACATATTGAAGAGTTGGGTGAGAGACCCGTCTAAGTTTAGGACAACACCCAACCAGGTATACAAGACAAAGACATTGCAGAAGTCTTATCAGTTATTGGTCATATTTGCATGTCGCTTATATGGCCAAGAGAGTATAGAGACCTTCGCACAGAATTGGGTGATTGTGTTGGATCAACTGGAGAACGAAGGAATACCTTTCAATTGATCCAACATGTTGGCTTTCTAGCTGAAGGGGAAAGTAAAAAATGTTGGGCATCCACCCAAGGGCCAGCAAGTAAAGCTCTTCATGTATTCCTAATTGCTTGATGCAATATGTGCCTGTCAACAGTTCCTTGGCTTGGGTTGGGCATGGACACCTTCAAAAAAATCTATGCACATCTATTGCAAGTTGTTTTCTAAGTGAAGTTTCCGTGGTGTTATACTAAATCTATCAAATCACTTCATCACCCTAGTGTACAAGATGATCTTTGACCGCCTTGCATGTCACAAGCAACGATGGAGGAATTGGTTAATATAGCATATTGGTATGCATCACCCCTTGGTAATTTCATCCGGATGTACAACATGGAGAAGGCTCTGCATATGTTACCAAAGTTTGCCATGGACAAGTTGGTCATGCAAGAGGTTGCATATCACATCTCGATAGGGTTGTCAGCAAGACTGCACAATAAAAAGAAGGCACCTTGGCCCACTCTTCCTTTGTGGATCAGGTTGTATTAGATACAGAGTCTCATGCATGTTGAGGCTGAGATAGAGGAATTCAAGAGACTCCCCTTCAGCATAAGAAGTTTCAATCCATACAACCCGCACTTTGTAGTGAAGGACCACTGTACGAGAGTGCATCATCCTTGGATCCACGAGGCATGTCATTGGCCTGAGGAAGACCCATGGAGATATTGCTAATACTCCTTGAGGCTCAATGAACCAATCAAAGTGGCTGTAGAGTGGTTACCAGTGCACAAGGCAACAACATCTCAGAGAGCAGCAACATCAGTAGTAGCAGAGAGAAGTAGACTTGTGCATGACAAAGGAAAGAGGAAGATTGCCGAAATTGCAGAGGTAGAGTAAAGCTGCAAGTTCAAGGAAGATCCACTTGTAGAAATAACAGCTTTGGATATTGAAGCAAAGAAGCAACAACGCACCAAAAGGATTGCGCAAAGACAAAGGGAGAAGTGGAGACTGGAGGAGGCATAAAAGAAGTTGCAGGAGGTGGAGCAACAACTAAGGGAAGAACAAGAGCTGCGCAGAAGGGAGAAGGAAGCGCAATAGGAACATGAAAAAAATGAAGCATAATGTGCACACATTGACGAAATTGTGCAAATACATGTTATTGAATCAAAACAGCTAAAAGATAGAAACCAGGGTGAGTAGTTGCAGGAGTAATGGAATTGAAGGCATGCATCCGGAGCCAGATCCAGAACTATGAGGAACTCCTACAGCTCATCACCAGCTTACAGGCTTCACACACACAAGCATTGAGGAGCATGGATGTCATTGTGTGCATGCGTACGATCCCATCCATTAGCACACTCACCGAGGCAAAAACAAAGAGAAAGGTCTGACTGGAACTACACATGTACTTCAAGCAGTTGATGCACAACGACCACCGCAGATTTGTAGATGAGCACAGACACCATGCATAAGTATGATGTTGGTCTGACTGCACTCAAGACTATGATGCGATTGCTACATGATGAGTTGGACAGAGCTGCCAGATCAGTGTACATGGATGCTACAGAGGCAAGAGTTCACTTTCAGAAGGGTGTCACCATGGAGAACGCAGACACCATATCAGACTACCAAGCTTGGCATCAGTTTTCCACCAATGATCACCAAGAGGATGTTGACGATTTAGCCTTCACACAACAGTCAGAGACTCAGTGATGTCTTGTATGGCTTACTTAAGCCCATTTTTGTCTCACATGGGTACATGTGCGGAATGCATTGTAAACATGTTGTAAAGTGAAAGATCAAGTGTCAATAGTAGAATGTAAATAGTCATGTCTAAGTTGAAGAGTCATGAGGGTAGTCCAAGAGTCACAAAGGGGAATTTCAAGGGTCACCCCACCCTTTTCTATATATAGAATCTCATAACTCATTGTACAAGATTTTGGGAGCCAAGCTTCTGATTGGTATAACTTAGAGAAATATTTGAGTGTATTGTAACGAGCATTGGATTCTCCACAGTGCAGAGCGAGTACATCTCTTTGGAAGGGCATGCGACAATGACTGTAATGTTCCACTATTGGGGCTAGTGGATGTCATGGTTGTATGTATGATTGGATATTTCACTCTTTTAATATAATAGAGCCAACATGTTTCATGCATGTATTGTTATTGTAGTTCGACTATTCTGGTTACTCTAACAATGTATGTAGTTGTAACTTACGCATGTATGTATGGAATATTCTGTATATGTTTGTATGAATCTTATCGAAGCGTGTTTTTGGTTTAACTCATCACTTTGGATTGTCAACTATTTTTCTTTCCATATTGAGATGTCTTTCGTCTCGTGTGCTCCCTTTCAAGATGCCTACTATTACAGGCTTCTAAGGGGTGCCCTCCTCTCCCCTTTCGTGTGTTAAATCCTTTCCATGTATCTTCCCTGACTTTCTACAAGGTCACACCCTTGCTTCCAACAAGGACATCTTAGTTACTTCTGCGCGAAATCACAGTCAAGGCGATACTATACTACCCACTACTAGGACTCCTACTACAAATGGTCTGAGGTCTAGTTGGGACTTCTTACAGGGGAGATCCTTGACATGTTGGTGGGTTCAACACCATCAACATTTATGGCGCTAGAAGGAGGGCTAGATGACAAGTTGAGTCCTCAAAATCGGTTTTAAATATTCACATATCTATCATGGAGTTTGTTACATTTCACACTCCAAAATGTTTGTCCAACAGATATATATTTGAAATTGAGAGGGAGTCCTGGGATAAATTTTCCCAACTCACGTATAATGGTGAAGGTGAAACAGCGTTGCTTGAACACTTAGATTCCCTATATGCACTCATGGAGATCTTGGAGGATCCCGATGAAATTTTGGTTTGTACGCTGCTCGTGCACACACTTCGCGACTACCCATTTCTATGGTATATCATACTGCCTCATGGCTCTGTGCACTCATTCAAATAGTTTAGTGAAAAAATAGAATTTGGTTTTCACCATTTTGATCGTGAAGCACTTGATAAGAAAATGTTACAACAATGGAAGGCCCCGCATGAATCTGTAATGAAATTTTGGGATCGCTTCCGTCTTCTCTCTTTTGAAGCTCTGAATAGTAAAATGCCTTTCCAATATCTTTTTGAAAGATTCAAGTATGTATGTACCATATTGATCAATCCAAGAGAGAAAATAAAGTTCAAACCCCTCTCAGCATACTTCGGTGATGGAGTTGCGCAACCACAGGCGGACAAGGTTGTTGTCACAAGCTACTGTCCGCCTTACTCTAATCAAATAGCTCCACCCCCGCAGAGTGATGTGGGAGAGTGTGCACACAAGTTTGTTAAACTGTCACCTCCCCCCACCCCACCTACTTTCAACTTCTGCATAGATTTGGTTAGGAATCCCATGTGTTGTCACATGCACTTTTTACCTCAACCTCTGTCTCCGCATTCTATTGATCCTCTAGATTGTACTGTCTTGTGTTCTTCCATTCCAGATTCCACACTTGCTATGAATGAGGATAAAGCTATTGACGAATTTGATATTGCACAACCAACCTACACTATCATTTACGATGAGTATGACTAGGAATGTGAACATGAACCTGCAGTGAAGGATGCCTCCTTTTTTCTGTGCCTCCTTTGCTTTTTCTTGACATCTTTGGTGATGCTGCTATATCTGATTTTCTTTGTGAAAATTCATCCTCAGATGAATCTACTTCTGATCATTCGCAGAACACACCCGATGTCAGTCCATCATTTAACAGCGGAGAGGACAAATCTTTCATTGAGAATCCATTTGATATTTCATCTACTATTTTTGGAAATGCAGAGGGTGATCATTCTTGCTTCTCATCTACCCCTATGTATGATTTATTAGATCATGAGGAAGTCGACGAACTCATTGATTTTTCTGATTGTAGCTATCATGATCTCTTTTCTCCTATATTCAATCATGATGTTGATTCAATCGTTGTTGATATTTCCATGCCACCCATTTTTTATGATCTACCTGTCGACGAAGTTAAAACCCCACAGGCTATCAAGGCACTTCAGCTTGAGTTGATTGTTATATACGAGCCTCATTATCCTGAGGCTAGTTTAACTTCCATCAGGGAATTTTTGAACCACCCAAGGCTCCTCATCACTCGTTTGTATGCAATAAAGATCAATCCAATACACAAATTTCGCTTCCTCCACCTGAATCACATGATCCCCTCGCTCATGCATTAAAGGAATCATACACAACGAGCAAACTTGCAAGGCATAATTTTTCTCTCTTTCTCATGTTTTCTCGTCTGTCACAGTGAAAAGAATGTACATGATTATCATTTGCATGCAGTGTATCACAACACCATGTTAGCTGCACAGAATGATTGTCTTGCACTTTCATTCTTTTCTTTTCTGTGGGCACATTTAAACTCAGAGTGTGTTCATTGTTATATCTTTCAGGTTTGCTGGCTCACATGACTATCTTTTTTGCAAACCATGCCTTCACCAACATGGGTCATCCAATGCGACGGTGGTACATTGGAAATATCACTTCACGTGATTAGGCCCATGCACTGTTAGGATAGGATTAGGAGTAGTGTTTGCTTTTATTTGTCTGATTTCATGCATGTTTTCTTTGTTTGTTTGTTTGCTTTCTTTCTTTATTTTCTTTCACATTTGTTTCTACTATTTTCTTTGTTGTTTTGATTGCTTGTTTACATCCATAGGTTAGTTTCACATGAAACCATGTGTGACTCTTAAGGCAAGTAGGGTAAAGTACAAGAGGACTTGTATATTGGTTTGTAGATTTCTGTGGAGTGGTTTCTGAGAGACTGAATTCGGATATTCCACAGTGTTCATCTTTTTATTTGTCGACGTTTCCAGCTAGACCAAGACTCATCATCAGGACTGATATACAGAGAAGAGAAAAGTGCGTGATAAATATGGTGTAGGAGGGCTATTGAGTTGATAAGCCGACCTTTTTTATCCTATTTTAATTAATTCTTATAATATTATCATGTTATATTTATAGAATGTATTACTATCTATGTGTTATTTTATTTTATTTTATTTATTTATTTATTATATACTTAGTAAATAATTATTATTGTTACTGATTTTTTTATTTATTTTTTAAATTTTTTTATTTATGCGAATGTTTGTTGATATTGTGCAATGTTAATAAAGTTTAATTTTGATAATTGTATTAATATTATTGTATTAATATTATTTATTTATTTTATTTATATGTATATATATTTTTATTTAATTAATTAATTAATTAATTTTTTTAAATTTGACTATTAATTAAAATTAAAAATGTGAGATTAGTTTTATATTGTTATATTTAATTAATATAATTAATTTAAAAGCTATATTTTTTTTCTTTTTTTTATTAGAAAACAAAGTTTTGAAGACCCTTAAGTTAAAGGATTAGGTTTGATTTTCATAATTTCATGAATTTTCTAGTAACCCATTTCTTTATGAGCAGTTTTATATTTATATTTATTAAAGAAACACTTAGATAATTAAGACGCAAAGGTCAAATTTCTTATAGTTCTATAGGATGCTAGGTTAAGCAAGGGAAATGCTTGACAGGGACAGATGAGGGGAGGAAGGGGTATGAGGAGGAAGGGACAGATGAGGGGAGGAAGGGGTATGAGGAGGAAGGGATAACTTATTCAATGGGGGTAAGTATAGAGTTCCAATTTTTACTAATTTCCAAGCCTCCATCTTTATTAAGGTTACGAGGGTGTTTAATGATTTCAATAGTCTCACGAACTTTCCGTTTGAAATGGTGTTTTTCGTTCGCAATGACCTTAAACAATGTAAACTTTGAAACGGGAACTGATACTGTTACCCGTTTCGTAGAGATAGAAAAAAAATGACCCGATTTTCAAAAGTGGTGACGCAGAATACACATGTTTTTTTTAGAACATGGTTTTTGGAACTTTAATTTTTTTCATGTGCATTAAGTTTTAGAATGGTAGTGAATGGTAGTGATTTTCATGTTGATTTAAAAAAGTGGTTATTCTGCATCGCACCCTTTTTTTAAAAGACCTATTTTTTGACTTTAAATTTTTTTATTGTATGGAATGTAAATAATTATTTTTTAAAATTAATAATTTTGGAAGTGGTCTTCTTCTTCATATTATCTTGTTTTTAATTTTTTTTGTAGTGAGGTTTTTATTATTTTGCATATTTAAAGAAGAATGTCGATATTTTGCATTTTCGATATTCTACATATTTATACATTGTTAATTAAATTTTCAATCCAAATGAAATAATTGTCTGTAAAAAACAAATATAAAAAAAATATATATAAAAAAAGAAAAATAAAAAATAAAAAATGTTAAAAAAAATTATTTCATAAAACCTACAAGAATTTGGAAAAAAAAAAAAATATATATATATATATATATATATATATATATATATAAGTAAGTAAAAATAGAGAAATTAAGAAAAAACATTAGCAAAACTAGGGAAAAAAATAAAAAAATTAAAAACAAACTAGTTTAAAAAAAAATAGAAAATTAACGAAAAAATGAAAAAACTAGTAAAATTAATATTTTAAAAAAATACCTATTTTTGATTTTTTTTTTTAAATTCAAATTATAAAAAAATAAAAAACAAAAAATAAATTCAAATTATAAAAAAAAAAAACCCAAATAAATGCATATTTTTTATTTTTTTTATAAGTTAATAATAATTATTTTTTTTAAAACTAACATTTTTATTTAAAAAAAATAAAAATAAAACTTAATTTTTTTTTTAAACAAACCTTTTTTTTTAATTAAAAAATTCATTATTTTTTTTAAACAAACTTTTTTTTTTTAATTAAAAAAATTATAATTTTTTTTAAACATTATAATTTTTAAATAAACATTATAATTATAATTTTTATTCAACAATTTTTTTTAATTAAAAAAATTATAATTTTTTTTAATTTTCATATTTAAAAAAATTATTAAAAAAAATTTAAAATAAACATTATAATTATAATTTTTATTAAACAATTTTTTTTTTAATTAAAAAAATTATAGTTTTTTTTAATTTTCATATATAAAAAAATTATTAAAAAAAAATTTAAAATTTAAATTTTTTTTTAATACGGAATTATTTGTTTTTTT
Source organism: Pinus tabuliformis (assembly GCA_031772625.1). Lineage (NCBI taxonomy): Eukaryota > Viridiplantae > Streptophyta > Pinopsida > Pinales > Pinaceae > Pinus > Pinus tabuliformis. The sequence goes on along the minus strand of CM062818.1, from coordinate 653,615,387 downwards.
GATTAAAAAAAAAAATTTAAAATTTAAAAAAAATTTTAATACGGAATTATTCATTTTTTATTAAAAAAAAATTATTTTTTTGGGCCGCCGCCCTCGGTGGCGCGACCGTGGGCGGAGGTGCCTGCGGGATTGGATAAGCACTACTAAATAGCAGAAAACAACATGTCAAGAATGAAAATCCTACATGAAACGACCTACCTTAGAGACATTCCAAGCCGGGTTATAACTAGAGAAATTCAAGGGGCAACTCCACAAGGAGAAAGGTGGTACCAGAAACTGGTCAAGGACAAGGAGAGAAGGGATGGAATTCTAGCCTTCGAGAGCCTTCCAATTCTAGCATCAATCTCTGGATGGCCAAAAGGCCAAGACAGAATTGTTGGTTAACTCCCAGAAGATCTGATGGATTCTGGAATGATGTTTTCCAAAATTAAGGAACAGCTCATAATCACTCCGAATGGCATCTTCAGAAACAATGCAGCCATCGCCAATGTGGAGGGCAAATGGAACCGATAGCTCAGTCTTTTTGTTGGAAGATCCGGTCAGGCCTTGGTCCTATTGAAGAAGAGCACCAAGCACAAGAAGAAGCAGTCCATGATCAAGCAAATCGAAATACCAATTGTAGGATATTGGGTCAGAATTTTTTGTTACTTTACTCTTCTCTGATGCCAATTGTAGGATATTGGATCAGAATTTTTTGTTGCAATTGTTAACCATGGCAGAATGTCACTAGCATTTTGGTTATCTTTTTGTTTAAATTTCAGAAAAAGAACAAGGCTTGGCCAGTAAGACCATAGGAAAAAATAGTATAATGGCTACTGTAACAAAGCCCATGAGGGCCTAAATCTATGTTTTTAAAGTTTATCGACTCTTATTGCCAAGAAATTTAGACAATTTAGCAGGAGGTTATAGTCTCATCAAATTTTACAGCCAATGACTTGGTCCCTGTTTTCGACAAGGGCAGATGTTTTCTGTTGTTCTTGAGAAGCACAATACCCTGCCTTGCAGCTTGCAATGCCAATATTTGATGTTCAGCAGAGCACACAACCTGCATTTTAAGTTTTCCCTCCAGTTGATGGTTGAGATCACCATCAAAAAGCCCAAGACGCATGCGCACAGAGAACAAATTGCGAAGGGCTCTGTCGATATCTGATTCATTCACTTTTCCTTTCGCTATTGCTGACATTGTGTATTTTCGCAAATAACTTCCACAGTCGACATCCATTCCTGACAAAAAACATGTGGTAATACTACTATCAGAAGCAGAAGCAGTCGTCTTATCAATAACCGCATGGTACTCCTAGTATAGAGAAAACAAATCTACTGAAGACAAGGCTTTCTAAAATAAAATTGATGGATGATTGCAACTAGAGATAGGTTCTTTACCACTGTTTTTTGGGCTTATAAAGGTGCATTGTTTTAAATGTTTATTGGGTGTATTGAAATATGGCCACCACATAAACCCAAGTGCGATATGCAGCATGAGGTTTGGAAGCTCAAAGATGCGTATCTTGAGTTGACAAAAAAAGGTTATTAAATCAGTGTGGCCCATGGGGTTGTATATATGCAAGTTTTAGCTTCACAAACTCGAAGTGCATATCAAACCTGAGTTAAAATGGGTCCGTCCTGATGCATATGCACTTCCCTGTTTTTTGTAATTTCATGTATATTGCTGGAGGCTGTGAAGCTCAAGGGTGCATACCTTGAGTTACACAAACGCTCTTTAAAACAGAGTGGTCATCTATTGGGATTGACAATATGCAACCTCTAACTTCAGAATCTCAAAATGTATATCAAATCTGAGTTAAGATATATCTGCCCTGATGCTTTCAGAATATAAGATTGACGTCTATTAAACTAACTTGTATGTATTTGCCTGCTTTCAGAATAAAAACGAGTCTGTTAGTTTATATGCATTTGTATGCTTCAACGTTTATATGGGTAGTTACCTGCTTTCAGAACGTCCGCTACAGCATCTTCTGCAGTCGGTGTATACCGATGAGAAGTGTAAATAGTGGCAACAGCGTCACAGTCTGCTATGATGTAACTGAAAGACAAAATTCATATCAAAGAGGAGTTATTCACCCCAAATAATTATACTCTGCATCTAACACATCTGAGGAAACATTACCCTTGAAAGCCCCAGTCACGTCTCGCAGTGCTGGTGAGAAGGTTGAAATCACCACACGTCGGGACTCCATTAACACTGTTGTAAGAGCACATGATACCACTGGCACGCCCTTGCTCCACACAGCTCTTGAACAACGGTTGATATGTATCCAACAAGTCTTGTTTGGTCACCTGCTCAAAAACATTAAATTAAAAAACACTCTTGAATTAGCACAAACCCATTCAAATCCAACTTCCAGTTGCTAACATTAGCAATTTCTGTGAACCCAGATATGCATAGTGGAACTTTGCCATTAAACCTGGTTGCATATAGAGAAGCAAGTATCTGGGGAGATTTTCAACACTGGGCAAAGCTAAACATTGTAGTTTGCAATCTGTATTTTTATCCCCACTGTCACTTAATAGGAGGATTTTACAGTGGTAAAAATAATTCCAGTGGACTGTTTAAAAGCATCTGGTAAAGATACTGTCAAGGGTTTTGATTGTTGTAGGTCCAAGGCCAACAAACAAGGTCGTTAGCTCCTTAATATATGCTAAATTTAGAGGGGGCAGTGCTGGTGTTTCCCAGTGAATGCACTTAATTTGAAAACTATAACAAATAAACCATTATGTCCGTAAAAGGTTAAGGAGGATAAATATAGTCCTCCATACCACTGAACATGCGGAGGTGTAAACAATGGAGGTGCAGTCCACAGTGAGAGAGATGTATGCCTGCGTGTGGAGGACTGTAATGCCTGATCATAGTACGACTGGCCTAAGTGGGTAATGGTGCACACCAGGTGTACTGATCGACATAAAACCCTGCAGCTTGGAGGCCATCGGAGACTATATTTATCCTCGCCCTGAAGGCTACTACCTCAAATGAAAAAACTGAGCAAATATGGAAATGCAGAGTTGGTAATAGAGTTTTACCATAGCATCGAAAGAGAAGCGAGTATGGCCCTCCCAGTTATCCATGTCGTAAGCTGTGAAATGCTTGCAGCAAGCAGAAGCTCTCAAATGAGTAGAAGAGTGGACATTTGTCTTAGAAGAGGAAGAAAGGGGATCGCCCTGTAATCCCCTAACGTAGGCAACAGAGTACCTGCTAGATAGCAGGGGATCTTCTCCCGGAGTTTCTTGACCCCGGCCCCATCGAGGATCTCTGAATATATTGATATTGGGCGTCCAGAATGTAAGCCCTGACGCCTGCCCTGCATTGTATATCGCTCTCGCTTCAATGCCAATTGCCTGCACAACCACAAAGCATATTCACTTCTTTAACCGAGATGAGTTATAGGTATTCATAACATTATAGAATACAGTAGCAATGGCAAGGGTTCCTTCCTTTACTGGTAACTGAGATGAGATCTAGGCATTCATTACATTATAGAAATAAAATGGCAAGATTCAAACCTGGGCAATGTGATACCAGAGTCGGGCAGGCACCTCCGCCCACGGCCGCGCCACCACGAGCGGCCGGGGGCGGTGGCCCAAAAAAATATATATATTTTTTTAATAAAAAACGAATAATTCCGTATTAATTTTTTTTTAATAATTTTTTTATATATGAAAATTAAAAAAAACTATAATTTTTTAATTAAAAAAAAAAAGTTTGTTTTTAAAAAATTATAATTATAATGTTTATTTAAAAAATATAATGTTTAAAAAAATTTATAATTTTTTTAATTAAATATGGAAATTAAATTTATTTTATTTTATTTTATTTTTTTGTTAACTATTTCTATTTTTAAATTTAAAAAAAAAATTATAATTTTTTTAATTAAAAAAAAAAGTTTGTTTAAAAAAATAATAATTTTATTTTAATTTTTTTTAAATAAAAAGGTTAGGTTTAAAAAAAATTCCGTTAAAAAAAAAAATAAATTTTAATTTTTTTTTGTAATAATTTTTTTTTTTTTTTAAATTTGAAATTAAAAAATTAAATTTTTTTGAAAGAAAATAAAATCCTTTTTATTATTTGTATTTTAAAATAAATAAAAAAATGTTTAAAAAAAAGATTGTTTAAAATAAAATTTGAATTTAATTTTTTTTTTTTCCTTTTTTAAAATAAAAATAGTAGGTTTAATAAAAATAATTAGATTTTTTTTTTAATAAAAAATATGCATTCTTTGGGTGTTTTTTTTTTATAATTTGATTTTTTTTTTTTTTTAATATTAATTTCACTAGTTTTTTAATTAAGGAATTCAGACTTCTGTGATCCATAGCATTGTTTAGAAAATCTTCGGCAAAATCACATAATCAATCTTGTGTCGACGCGTTTCAAACCAACCAGTGTGGTTCATCGTCAGGACAAGTTGAAGACCAATCCAGCTTAGCTTGATTAAATAGAGTGTGCAGAGATTCCAAAGGCTAATTTTGACATAATACTCTTGGTCAAATCACTAAATAATTTAATTAATATTCTTAGAAATAGCTAAAATAGGTAAAAAAGGAATTCATTTGTTAATTTTAAAAATAAATAGATATATTATTATTTACGAAAATTATACCCATATCTAATATTTTAATAATAATAATCTATATTTATTATTCCAATATGGTAATAATTCTTTATTAATCTTAGAATATAGTTACCATAGGTAATTTTTAAATAATTATTTAATGGTCCATTGGTATAATGGTCATTCGAAATTAAAATGATAAGAAAAATAATATATGTATATTAAATAATCTAAATCTAATAATCATTTATAATTCCACACAAATTTTTAAGTCATAATTCATCCTTTAAACCTAATGGTCAAATTATTAATTCAATATTTATTTATTCCAATAAAACAATTAAAGTTAACTAAATCAATTATTACTTATAAGGTAAATACCATAATTTAGGGTAAATCATAATATTTCTATAAGCCTAATGGCCAAATTTATATTTGTTAATAATCAATATTATTTCATATTTATTTATTCCACTCAAAATATTATTAAAGTTAACTGTATGATTAGTAAATATAATAATATTTATAAGGCTTAAAAAAGGGGGTTAAAACTAGTTTATTTTTAATTTCTTTTTCTTTTTTTTCCCAGTTTTTGCTAATGCTTTTTTTTAATTTCTCTGTTTTTACTTATATATATATATATATATATATATATATATAAATTTATTTTTATTGTTTATAATTTATAATTTTTTTAGTTTTTTAATTTTTACCATTATTTTTTTTTTTTTTTTTTACATTTTTATGATCGATATTTTTTTTTTTCATATTTGATTTTTTTTAAGTTTTATATTTTTATTTTGTGTTTTGTTTTTATTATATATCTTAATTTATGTTTTGTTATATTTTTAAACTTTTTTTTTTGTTTTGTGTTTTTTCATTGTTTTAATTTTTAATTTTATTTTATGTTTTCATTATTTTTTTAAAATTTAATGTTTTTCGGGGTCATGAAAAAATATTTTACGCCATTATTTCAAAATGTTGAAATTTTACATTCGAAAAAAAAAGTGTTCTTCCAGAATCAATACTATTCGTTTTGAGGGTGTTTTTTGGATAATTTTTGTGCAAAAAATTGGTTTTCACCACCATTTTTAAAACATGTTGAAAATTTACCCAAGAAAAAAATAGGTGTTATTCCAGCATCAACACTTTTCGTTTTTAGCACTGTTTTTGATGTTTTTTTGGGGTTTTTTGGCCAGAGTTCCCGTTTTGAGTTTATAGTTCCCGTTTCAAAGTTTACATTGTTCTTAGTTTCTTCAAGGCATATATGATGGTTTGTTTTACTTGCATGTTCAACTAAATCTGAAGAGCGCGTTCTTTCTTTACGGATATCTGCACTATGCTCTTTGAGCCTAATCCTCACAGACTTGCCAGTTTCCTCTATATATTGTTCTCCACAAGAGCAGTTGATGATATAAACACCTTTCTGTTGTAGATGTTCCTGGCTGTCTTTTACCGATTTCATTCTTTGTTTGATAGTTGACAAAGGTTTGAATGAAGTTTTGACATCTTTCTTTATGAGAATTTTGGCTAGCTTTTCAGTGACCCCTTGAATGTATGGGAGGTAGGCATTAGAAGTCATGGGGTTTTTTTGATTTGTTTGTATTGTTTCCAGACTTGGCCTTTTGAATGGCTTGGAAGATGCTTTTATTATTGTATCCTAAGTTGGCAAAAGTTCTTTTTAAGTATGTAATCTCTTCATCAGTGTGGTTTTCATCTGAGATTCTACAGGCTCTAGTGAAGAGGGTTTGCAGTACTCCCATCTTTTGGGCTGGGTGGTGATGTGAATCAGCATGGAGGTAGTTATCGGTATGTGCCTTTTTTCTGAATACTTTATGACCTATGGAACCATCCTTGTTTCTTATGAGGAGAATGTCCAGGAATAGTATCCAATTATTCTCCTCCATCTCCATTGTAAACTTGATGTCATTAGATATGCTATTGAGATGGTTCAAAAAGTTTTTATGTTCATAATCACCATGAGGCCAATTGACACTGGTGTCATCTACAAACCTTGTCATGCGGAAAGAGTCAATTTTGCGGACAAAACCGACCTCCCTAGCAACCAAAGGTCGTCTAGTGACAAACAAAACAATCAAGCACTATCTTTCCCTAAATATGCATTTAAAATAAAAGCAACCAGGTGTTTAAGTCTTACCTTTAGTCCAACGCTTGTTTGTTGTAGTCCAGCCTCTCTGATCCAGATGAGCTCCTTCTCCTTGAAGCCTGCATTCACTAACAAGCAAACGATTACATAGCACCTGAATAACTCATATAATAAAACATATTCATCATAAAGACCAAGGAGTATATGAAACAAATTATATAGAACAACTTGTTGAGAAAAATGAACTTAATTGTATTAATTGGAAACAAAAGAAACCATTACAACCAGTGCCTTGGTGTTGTGCAGGTCCCTCCCAGGGTCCAGCAAGAGTTCTCCTTTACTTTGATCAGCTCACCCACTTCCAAATGAAGCTAGGAAAGGATTGGAATCTCTCCTCTCAAGCTCTATAAGGGAGTCCTAATTTCAGCAGCATCTACCCTTAGGAATGTTCAGCTTTCAACCTCCCCTCCCTCTGGCCCAATGCCTGTATTTATAGTGCTTTGGAGGAAGTTAATCAGGTCCACCATGAATGGGATAAGCCCCTCTTTCAATGGGATAGCTCCCCTCTTCATGGGATAAGATCCTCTTTCATTGGGATGCATGAACCATCTGGAGGCGCTCAATCCACGTCAAACCATCTTCTAGAATGCTCTAGAATCGACCACAAGTAACTTTTTTGAAGTGAAACTTGCGCCTTTTGACCTTTACAGGAGTACACACCCACCCCTTTACAGACAGAGTGTACAAGTACGCAGGTTTTATGAACTTGTGGTGCGTACACGCAGGTAAGGCTAAGAGAAACTGCGTAACCAGAGTTATATTGACTTTTAAGGACTTTCTCTATTTCTTGGAGTTTGACATGAGGAGCAGAGGTATAAGACTTGCCAAGGAGGACAGTATGACTATTGATGGAGCCATACTGACTGCAAATAGTCATGGTGACAAATTTTAGTGTAACAGATTGCCCCCTAAAGTGCGAACCCTGTAGTAGATTAGGGTTTCATATCATCTAGGAAGGGTGAAGTACTTTATCATTTCAAGGATTATCTTGTGGAGAGCCCAGTTGGAACCTGCAAATATTCAACACAAAATACATGTATGAGATCATATCATCGCTGAGGTAGGCATTCCCATACTCAGATCAAAAACTTTAACTAACAAACTAACTACTGCTCTGATACAGGAATGATTTCGCAGTACATCATAATCATAGACTCATGTAGACACAGTATGGACGCAGCCATTTGTTTATAATTAGTCTACTATATAATGAATACAAAACTCCTCGCAGCCTGGATGGCGGAAACTAGATCCAGGGTCTTCATTTCTACTTCCCGAAATAGTACGATTCTATCCATGCGAATAAATGAGTTGATGTCGAGCATGGTAGAAACCACTTGATTACCAGTCAATGATGTAAACTGTTAACAAGTGTGAGAGAGACCACCAGTGATGTCAATGGTTCTCAAAGTACCCAGTACAATCCATGAGATGTGAATGAATGTGCTGATGTCGAACATGTCACGGAATCCTTCGATCGAAAGTCAATGATGTAAACTGTCGTCGAAGGCGAGAAACCTGCCATTGATGCATGCAGATTTCAAGGTACTGACGATTTCTAGATCATCTTTCTAGATAATGTGCTGATGTCGATAGAAAGCGATCCGTCATAGGCAAGCCCACAACACGAAATCATAAATCAAGTTGAAGAAATGTAGCTGTAAGGACTGACTCAGGGATGGTCAAGATGGATGACAGGTATTTTGCAGATGAATGGTTTATTTGCAGTGACCTCTTGAACACATAACGACACAACAGATGGCTTGGTGACAATTGACCCAAAGTTAATACCCGGCTGAAGACTTTCAATGTGGTTTGATCAACTGTGAGGCAAAGGATTTCCCAACCCAGGTGAATGAAAAGTGTCGTGTTCAAGAGCGGTGATAAGGTTTCTCTGAGACAAAGGATAACAAATAGGCTCATTTTTCTCTCTTTTCCCCCACCATTTCTGGCAAGTACCTCTTTATTTTTTACAAGCTTGAGGAGGATAACATTTGCTTGATTATAAGCTCATCCTTCGGATGAGTCCAACTTAGTTTAGATTCGAACCCTAAGAAGGAGTGGTCCGTTCCTGTTTGTAATCGAACAGGTCCTTTACTGTGAAATTTTAACGAGTCCAGTATAGGAGAAACTCGGCGTTTTTCAATTTTAGAGAGTCTGAAAAACTTAAGAAGACTCCAGGGTTGACCTTTTTCGTAAGTTTGTGTCTCCCAAGCCCGAAAAAGTATAAAATAATACTTGAGAGAACCGCTTGATCTTTACGACCAAGGAGTACTTTCATGATTAGTGTCTCTGACCTGAAAAGTAAAAAGCGATCAAGGACACGTCGTTTTATTTCCAATATCGAATTTGAAACGACAAAAATCCGGCAATCTTTTCATGTTTTTACGGTCAGAAAAGGGCTATAAGAGGACCGTCTTTTAATTCCGTTTTAACGAGTGTAAAAGAAACGCTCGGCAATCTTTTCATGTTTTAGGAGTCAGAAAAGGGCTTAAAGATGACTCTGATGTTTTTGTTTGTAAAAAATGACAATTTTCCCTGAAAATCCTTTATCCTGCACAAAAACCAACACATTACTCATACCTGTTGATGATAGATAAAAATACTTTGAAAAATACCTTTTCATGGTGAAAAATAAACAAATTTACCATTTATTTACCCAAAAAACCTATAAAAAGGGCTTTTACCAATTCATTTTTACCATTTTACTGTTGAGGAGAGAAAAAGGGCTTTTGGCAAGAAACTTCCCGTGGACATTGCGGAGAATCCGACCGTCGAAATCGAACGCCGTCTCTTTCAGGTATTCTACAACATCCTCCTCTTCATTTTCATCCGTTTGGAATTCATTTTTAGGCCCTAGTTTCATTTTTTGGAGGCTTTGGGGTTTCAAGATCCGCCTTTCGGGGTACGCAGGTGCTCCACTGGTGACCTGCGTACCCCGACATTTTCTCAGTTGGGAAAATGTCGGGCGTACGCACCTTGCCTTAAGGGAACCTGCGTACCCACGCTCTGTTCCTAAAGGCGGGGTGCGTACCCCGCAAAACGAGTTTTCAAACCCCAATTTCTTCAAAATGGACCAATTTTTTTGATTTCATTGAATCTAACAGATGTTTTTTGGTGTGTAGATTGCCCACCATGCTTGATTGGCGCGAGAGAGAGCACGAAGATGTTGATTTGGCCGCCATTAATCATCAACCGTCAATTGATGCTTTGAAGGCATGCGGCCTTTATAAATACTGGGCCATACCTGGCATGAGGGCCCAAGTGAGATTTCTAGAGTGGCTGGTAGAAAGGTGGAACGTTCAGGACCAATGCTTTTATATTGGAGGGCACCAGCTCGAGATAGAGCCCTCAGATATTTACTTTCTCACTGGTTTTCCCAAGAGAGGCGAACACTTGACTCTGTTCGGGACTAGGCCGGGTGGCCAGTCCATCGCTAGTCTCCGACTAGAGTGGTGTAACACTCAGAACCAGGAGAAGGGGATAGAGATCAAAACTATATCCCGACCTGAACTTATGGTGATTGCCTTTACAGTTACCAGACTTTGCGGGGCTGCCGCTTTGCACATTGCCACTGGGTCCCAGATGCGGATGGCGATTGATTGCTATCGAGGAACCATTTTTAACTGGTGTGATGCTGTGTTGGCCAATGTAAAAGGCCAACTAACTAGAGTAAAAAATGGGCAGCTAAAGACTTTTGGTTATGGGCCTTTAGTTGTCAGTTTTGGCTTAGAGAGGGTTCCGATGCTGATCCCACAGCAGCTCACTGTTGGTGTTGGGCTTCCTCGAGAGCCCAAATTGATGCGATGGGTTGCGGTTATGGCCCGTCATCCTGATGAGGGAACGGAGGTTGTTCGATTTACTCCGGAGTACTTTCACTGGTTAGAGGACCAGGTCTTTTCGATACAGGATTTTCCTTATGCCGGAGTTGATTTTCGTGGAGATCCGGACATGATTCTTCCACCGGGAGAACAATGGGATGATACAGGTAACTTCATTTTCTACAAGTTTTTAAACTATCTATTTTTTTTGTTTTTATATCGTCTCAAAACTGACAGTGACAATTTTCAAAATGCAGATGTAGGCCCACGTCGACCAGCCAATCTCCGGCCTTTCGAGAGGAGACTACCAGTTGCAGCGGCACCGGCCCCACAGGACGAGGCCACAGAGACTTTAGCTGAGTTGGAGCATGACCTAGAGCGTCTTACAGCAGACATACCGGAGACTACCATAGATGATATTCCTATCAGGCTTCAGCGCTTTGTAGTCGGGGTCCCAGGACCTTTTAGGAGGTTCTTGTGTAGGGTGGCTCGTGCAGTGGTGTCATATAGAGATCATCACCAGTGATTGGATGGTCGTTTTTGTAGACACATGTGACATTTTGGTTTTTTGTACTTATCATTTTTGCCGATCATAAGGTGTTTTTCAACCTATGATCGAAGACGATGTATTTTTTGACACACTCCTATCTATATATATCATTATTACCGGCTTATCTTGTAAATCATGTTATGGAATGATTTTAAATTTACATGTATGATTATTGCAAATGTCTATTTAACATTCGAGAAGCAATTGCATCTGCTAATGTATTTAAAGACCTTGGAATATGTTGATATTCAATGTAATCAAACTCACGTTCCAAGAGACGCACTCTCAAAAATAACCTTAATAACACTGGATTTCTAATGGCATACACTCTATTAAGCTGTAATACAACGAGTTCAGAATCTAACCTCACTATCAAACTCCGAATCCCAAATGAAATAGATTCAGACAATAACTCAATCACTGCACTGTATTCTGCAATGTTGTTTGTTGTTTGACCGAGGCTCACCCCATGCATAGAAACTAACTCGTCAGAGGGCGAATAGATAACCCAAGCTGCGGAAGAGATATTCCGTGTACTACGACAAGCACCATCAGCGAAACCAATGTATGTTTGGAGAGGCATCGACATCTGCATCATCAAGAGTAAAACCAAGATAAGCCAGAATAACGACGAAAACACACTTTCTAAGCTAAGCACACTGTCTAAACTAACAAACACACCAGCTAGAAAGAAAAACCTAACCTAACTAAAATCTCCATACCCATCTTTTAAGCATAATACCTCTTTAGGTAAAGTCCATTTCTGGGTTTACCCAAAGAGTCCCCGTCAAAGTCTACCAGCTCATAGGCCCCTTTGGCTAGCTTTCGCTTGACAATATAGGGCCCATGCCACATAGGAACGAATTTTCCAGCACCTAATTTATCATTAGCTTGATCATATAATAACACTAGGTCTCCTTCCGAAAAATTTCGAGGGGTCACATTTCGATCATACTGAGCTTTCATTCGTTTTGCGTGAGTCTCGATTGCCAATGCGGCATCACGTCGATTCTCATCTAATTGAGCTAAGTATAATAAACGCTTCTCCTCTTCAGAAGTAGCTGGAAGTAACTCGATGGCCATTTGCAGTGACGGGATTTCGCATTCAATGGGTAGCACAGCTTCCAAACCATAAACTAGTTGGAAAGGAGTGAACCCTGTTGATGTTTTCACTGAGGTTCGGTACGCCCAAAGCGCTGAAAATAACATGTTGTGCCAATTCGACCGATGAATACCAATGATTCGTCGGATCATGATAACTAAAACTTTGTTGATGGACTCAACCAGACCATTCGCTTGTGGATAATAAGGAGTTGAACTATCGTGACGCAAACCAAGCTGGCCTGTAAGTTCTGTCATCATAACGTTTCGAAAATGGCGCCCATGGTCAGTGATTATCGCTTGTGGGACACCAAACCTAGCAATTATGTGATTGAATACGAAAATTGCAGCTGTCTTGCCGTCTGCCTCGAATGTAGGCATCGCCTCGGCCCACTTAGTAAAATAATCAACCGCAAGGATGATATACGCATGCCCCCCGGCCGAGTGAGGGTTACATGTAATAAAATCGATACCCCATTTGGCAAAAGGACCAACGGCAATTATAGGGTGGAGAGGAGCAGGTGGAGCGCGCATCTTTCGATCAAACACTTGACAGTTGTGGCATTTTCGGACCGCAGTAATACAATCTTTAAACAAGGACGGCCAGAAGTAGCCAGCGCGCAACACCTTTTGGGCTGTGGCATACCCAGACATATGACCGCCACACGCTCCAGAGTGACAGTCATTTAGAACCCTTTCTGCCTCTTCGTGAGTTAAGCAACGTCGAAAAATAGAGTCTGCCCCACGTCGATAAAGAGTATCTCCAATAATTTTGTATTGTTGGGACTGGAATCGAATTTTCCGACGTTCCGACTTTGAAGCTTCGGGCCGAAAGGATTGGGTCTGGAGATAGATGATGATATCCCCATACCACGGATCTAAAGTGCTGATTAGAAACAGAGATTCGTCCGCAATGGGCTCCTCTGCCACAGTTTCCGTGTCAGCACGCGGGAAGTCACACATTAACTCTGCAAAAACTAAGGATTTCTTAGACTTAGATTTCTCAAACTCCAAGTCGAACTCCTGCAGGATAACAATCCATTTGGAGTACTTGCCCCCTAGCAATTGTTTAGTCAAAATGTAAATCATAGGGTTGCAATCCGAAATGACTGTAGTTTTACGGAGTAAAATGTAGTGACGAAAACGTTGGACAGCTTGAACGGCTGCCAATGCCAATTTCTCCACATGTGAGTATTTTAGCTCAGTGGGATTTAACGTCCTACTAAGGTAATATATCACATGTTCCGTTCCGAATTCATCTTCCTGAACTAAGACCATTCCAATGGTGGAATGGGAGGCGGCGAGGTACAAAAAGTAGTCCTGGTTGTAGTTGGGAGGATGCAACAACGGTGCATGGGTCAACGCGTGTTTGAGTGCATCAAAAGATTTCTGAGCTATCTCATCCCAAGAGAATTGAGCGTTCTGTTTCAACAACCGTGTAAAACCTTTTGTAACCTCGGCGTAGTTAGGAATGAATCGTCGTAAAAAGTTTGCTTTCCCCTGCAAACTTTGGAGTTGGCGAAGACTCGAAGGAGGAGGCAATTTGATGATAGCTTCTACCTTCGAGGGATCGACGCGAATGCCGGCTTTTGAAACTACAAATCCTAGCAATCGTCCCACTTCTATACAGAAGACACATTTGTGTGGGTTCAACCGAATACGATAATGCCTACACCTCATGAAGATTGCTCGTAAATGGACAAGGTGATCAGCTCGATGTAATGAATGAGCGGGCAAATCATCGAGATACGGTTGCACAATGTGTTTGATGTCATGAAACGCATAAGACATCGCCCTTTGAAAAGTTGCTCCGGCGTTCTTAAGCCCAAAAGGTAATTTGCAGTAAGCAAATGTCCCCCATGGACAAATGAAAGCCGTTTTTGGTTGATCGGCAGGTAGAATATTGATTTGATTGTAACCGGAAAAACCGTCCATAAAGGAAAATATTTCACTGCCGGCACAATCATCAATGATTTGATCGATATAGGGCGTTGGGTAGTTGTCCTTTGGACAAGCTCGATTAATGTCCCTATAGTCGATGCATATTCTTATTGTTCCCTGTTTTTTGTTAACCGGAACAATATTCGATACCCAATCCGTTAACGGGATCGGATAAATGAAACCTGCTTTCAACAGCTTTTCAACTTCTGCTTTAATTGCAGCAGCTTTTCGTGGGTGAATCTGACGCAAACGTTGCCGGACGGGTTTAGCATCCGGGTAAGTCTTGATCTCATGAACAACAATTGCGGGATCAATTCCTGGCATTTCCTCATAGGACCAGGCAAACACGTCGCGGAATTCTTGAAATAGGGCCTTGTATGTCTGAATTTCGTCATCTGTACACGAGGCACCTATATGAATGTTTTCAACAATTCCGGGCTTTACTGAAATGTCAATGGGAATAGTTCGAGAGATATTTCCCAAATTCAACTCTGAATCAGGATGTTTCATGGGATTCTGAGCTTCCTTGACATATTCAGCTGTAAAAATTGATGAGAAATCATTTTCAAAACGATCATCCTCAGGTAAAAACGAAGATCTATGATGGAGATCCTCCCATGGTAAATCATCTATACACAGGACTTCACGAAGTTGTTCGTCAGATGACACAACTTCGGGAAACGCTATTAACTCCGAGGTTGATGTGAAAAGTGATTCCTCACGGACCACATTCATTTGGTCGACTTTGGTTGAACACGGGTCGGTAAAAGACTGCACGGCTTCATAGGCAATTTCATATGGACTCAACGGCATAGAATTACCAAATGAGTCTATTTCAGATTCAGAAGGAACGATCCAAGGATCGTCGTAATAAATAGTGTCTGATGTAATCATATGAATGGTTGCAAATGAAGATGATGCGTTGAGTGGAGGAAAAGGAAAAGTTCCCAGTAAACCGGCATCTTTAACTAATCCTACACCAACATCCTTATATGGGATAGTCGTTTTACCGACATGCTGGATACTCTCTGAAGAGGTTGGGTCGGATGAAAAGTAAGTCAGCTGGTCTATTGTTACGATCTTTCCATTATGTGGAAACTTTATTACTCGGAAGACCGATGAAACGACCGCTGTCATAGCGTAAGTCCAACTTCGACCCAAGAGAAGGTTGTAGTCTAGAGGGGCATCAACCACCTCCACATCTAGACTAACGGTTTTTCCTTCAACCCCTATAGGCAAATCCTGTAGAATGCCAAAAGGACGGAACCCACGGCCATCAAAGGCCTTAAGAATTGTCGGGGATTGATTTAGTGAAGGAGAACCAAGCGATCTCCAACACTGCATCGACATAATACACGTGGAAGCTCCCTCATCAATTACAGTCCGATGAATAGGCCTGTTTTTGACTATCACTGGGATCTGGAAAGCCATTTGATGAGGCAAACGCGGTGTACTATTTTCTAGATCAAAGATTATTAGGTTCGGGTCCTGAACATCAACAGCTCCTATAGCCGACAAAAGTAATTTGCGTTGTGCTGGGCATGATTGCAGCACTTCCAAAGCCGACATTGCTGAGGGTGAAACAGCTAAGTCCTCAACAATGTTGTAATTCTGGGCCGCTCTCGCATGTGGATTGAAAGCAGACCTTCGAAGTACACCCTTGGCGGGCGGTTTGATTACTAAGTCTGGGTTAGGTTTCTCGATCTGTAGTGGATCGGAACCGGGAGCTGAGGTTGATGGATTAGAATGAGAAGATTCTGCTTCTTTCGATCCATCAACAGGACTTTTACTACCATAATCTTGCGATCGAGTCGCAATCCTTACATGAGACATCATCAATATGGGTTCTTCAGTGGCACTCGAGGAAGAACCTATCATTTTGCTATCTTTCGGAAATGGGTCCTTCAAGACAGCAGGAATTTGGGAACCCTTGACGATTTTCGCAACCTCTGCTCGATGAGGGCAGTCTCTTGTAAAGTGTTCTTCTTCACAAATAAGACATGGATAACGAGGCTTGCGCTTTTCATCATTGGATTCCGCCTTTTCAGTTTTCTCCTTTGGAGTTTTGTCTGCTTTATTCTTCTTCTTGCCTTTCTTCTTCCCACCGGATTTTGATTTAGCCGTAGATGACTCTACAGCGTGAATATCGGCGGAAAGTTCAGCAGAAGAATCTCCTGTCGGGGAGTCTGGTAAGGTTATAATAGGAGAAGAATTCTTTGAGGATTTCTTCTTGCTTTTAGTGTTCACCGTACCAATCATGCCATCAGCAGCATGAGATCCCGAAGGAGCAGCAGCGATTTGATTTGACTTTGGAAGATCTGGGATCTTTTCGTGTAACGTACCTGACTGAGTGTAAACTAAGTCAAGGTACTGCGCTTGAGCAATCACTTGCTCCTCAGTAACTACTCCGGCCTTAGCTACGTCTTCAGTAATCTTCGGTAAC
The DNA here is from genome assembly GCA_031772625.1 of Pinus tabuliformis. Classification (NCBI taxonomy): domain Eukaryota; kingdom Viridiplantae; phylum Streptophyta; class Pinopsida; order Pinales; family Pinaceae; genus Pinus; species Pinus tabuliformis. The sequence goes on along the minus strand of CM062818.1, from coordinate 653,598,799 downwards.
AATGATTTAACAAACCATTCAGCTAAGATTTGGTCCGGGATAAAAACTTTCACTAACCGCCTTCGACGTCTCCATTCATGAATATGATCGGAAATATAAGTGGACGTCGATTGTTTTAATGAAGTTAGTAACTCCGTGCCATTATCATATCTGACCGGCAACTGAAAATGAGTTAGGAACGAGGTAGCTAACTGGCTAAAATTATAAAAAGAGGCCCGTGGTAACTCAATGTACCACTTGGCCGCGAGACCAATGAGAGTGCGCTGGAAAAGACGTAAGCGGATCGAATCATCCGAGATGGAATTAGAGGCACACCAGAGGTGGTAAGTCATCACATGATTCGACGGGTCCTCTCCAGACTTACCCTCGAACTTGGGAATGTCACTGGGCAACTTATTCGGCATTGGCGGCCAAAACGGAAGATAATTAATTGGATCGTTCGTTAGGCGCGACAAGTCTGGTAAATCCAAAGTTGCGATAAACGGTAACTGCCGATTAGGATCCCTAAAACTCTGGGTCATTATACCAGCCCCAGGAGGAGGATATCCAGGATAACTAGGAATAGGAATCGCATTCGGGATATTGTATCCTCCTGGAAAACCAGGATTAACCGGACCGTACTGGGGTTGTTGTGGTTGTTGATAAGTGTACCCAGGATACGGTTGATACTGGTAAACTGGCTGCTGGACAGCAGGACCGAATTGGTACTGTCCCTGGTACGGTTGATAAGTGAATTGTGGTTGACTTGTGACAACCGTACTTAAACCAGGTTGTCCTACAGGCATCTGAACCGTAGTTTGAATCGTGGATCCAGACGATGGTAAAGATGTCTGAGGAGTAGTTACAGGGACAGTAGAAACCGGAGCTGTCGATACTCCAGAAGTAAGTGTGGTAGATGGAACAGATGTTGCGGTAGTTGCAGCAGTCGTTTGAGATGGAGTACGAGGCGAAATAGGCCCAGACTGAGAAACTACCGAAGGTACAGAAGTTTGAATATTAGACTGGACTGGTTGCTGGGGTGGACCAGAAACTAAGGGTTGTCCAGTTTGAGATGACAACTGTACACTTGGCTGCAACACCTGTTGAACTTGTGATGGATCCCACACTATGTTTATTCCGGGGTATTGACCCATAACAGGTTGAGGATATTGAGATCCATAACCGGGTTGAGGGTAGGATTGATAATTGAAAGGCACATTTCCCGTACCTTGAACATAAGATTGACCTTGGGGTGGTTGGAAACCTTGACTCGAGTACTGACCTTGGGGTAGATACCCTTGAGGCATGTACTGATACTGGGGTTGACCTTGAAGTGTAAATTGATACTGGGGTTGACCTTGGGGTACATATTGAGTCTGGGGTTGACCTTGAGGAATGTATTGTACCATAGGCACGTACTGTCCTTGAGGTTGCCCCCCAGATGCAAATTGTGTACCTTGAGGTTGCCCCCCAGGCGTTAATTGAGGCTGCCCCCCAGGCGGTAACTGGCCACCTTGAGGTTGAGAAGCGGGAATAGAACCTGACATCATAAGAATGTCTTCTACACTCAACGGCTTTGCACCATTGCTTCCAGTGAACATCCTTTGTTCAATGGGTTGAGGAGATGCTCCCGAAAAAGTACCAGACAAAGACTGATACCCAGCAGGAACAGAAGGACCGCCGTACAAAAAAGATTCAGGCGATTGAGTAAACATGGACGACTGACCTGACATATTTACGGGAGTATAAATACCCCTAGGTGGATAAGAAACACGAGGTGGTGAAAAACTCGACACTGAGTTGTCCAAATAATTAGTTAAAGAAAGATACCAAGTAGTACTTCTAGGTGGACTGTAAAAAATGGATTCACGCTCCCTTAGATCAATAGTAGGTTGATTCTCAGGGATAGGGACGCCTATTTCTTCTTCCGGAGCAAGCTCTTCAATAGCTATCAAACCAGAAGGAAGATTTTCGGTGATGACTCTTTCTACCCTAGGTGAATTAGGAGCACTAGAAGTTGGAGAGACTAACCCCGATGTTGGAGTAACAGGTTCAGATATCTCAGGTTCTTCGCCTATATCACTAGTAGATGAAAAACTACCAGCAAGCTCGGAAACCGAAACAGCTTCAGGATTATAACCTGTTTCTAGACTTTGGTAATCAGGATGAACAACCAATGAAGACTCTCCTTCTTCAGGTGACCCTACTTTACTGCCACTAGGAGTTACAAGGACTTTCAAACCTTCGTAATGGCCCGGGACGTCTTCAGGAGGTTGGCCCCGAAGTCTACGGGACTTCCTCAACAAATCAGCCACGGTTACAACCTCAGGAGACTGGCCCCGAAGTCTACGGGACTGTCTTGGTAATTCAGCCACAGCTAAAAACTTTTAACTACTGCACACGCAAACAAAGTAAAATCTCAAAGCAAACCGCCTAAAGTCTCTAAAGAACCAAACAAATTCGAATCACACGCCTAAAGAATCTAGGGCGTCAAACCAAACACAAACAGTAACCTTCCGAACCGAAAACACTAGTTGGTGATGAAATCCAACATCGCCGAATTCAGTACAGAAGTGGCGGGTGGAACAGTTACCCCGGCAACCTGCTTAATGAATAGACTGGACCAAGTTCCTCCACTTTAACCGTCTCGAGTGAAGTGAACCCCCCAGAAAATCCAAGTGAGTCTAGCCGACGTCTGCTCCAGGTACAGTGGGATCTTCCCTCCACCGTCACCTTGGGTAGAATCCTAAAGATAATAGTCACTAAGGTTACCAACAACAACAAATATACCTGGGGGAACAGTCTACGACCCGATAGCACGCAAGGGCAGAGTAACAAGCTCAATCCCCTTGCCGGCTCCTTGACAATAATCCAAGGTTTACCGACAAGTGACCCCAGGCTCCTCGACAATGGTTAATCCGAGGTTTACCGTTTGTAGTACGTGCGTATCTGGCGTCTTTCCCAATGAAGGAGGATTGATTCCCTCACTGGTTCGGACACGGTCTCGTGCTTCTCCTTTAAGAGGAGCTTTCCCAGAGTACAAATGAAACAGTTGGATTTATCCTACCACAAGATAAGCTACTTGTTTGGTTTTACTGTCTTGGAGAGTTAATTACTCTCCTACTCCAAGACACTAGCCTGATCTATATTGGTGTTTCAGAGCCCTAGTAAATAAAAAGTTACTAAGTTGATTTTACTTTAAGCGTTAATTTTTATGGCTTTTCTTTAGGACAAAAGGTAGCGGAGATGAAACTGATGGTGTGTAGACTCGACTCAAATCCACTAAAAAGATGCACCTAGGATGAAACAAAACAATCTTTCCTTTTTCAATGAATTCCCTAGCTAAGAGAGTTGGAGAATGCAAAATTTATAAAGACAACTTTCTTGGCAATGAAAATCAAAGAAACAATCTCTTTATCTTTTCCAAAGCACACAACACATGACCACTAATTATTGACGAAAACTTCCTTTCTCTTTTCAAAGACTTCAAACGCTACTAAAACAAACTTTCCTCAAAAGAGATTTTGTATTTTTCCTATTTAACAAAACATTCAAAACTACTTAACAAAAACCAATCTTAAGATCTATGATAATCAAATCAATCTAAGATTTATGAAAACGAAAATCAATTTTAAGATCTATGCAAATCTAAGAGAAATTCACCTAAAAGAAAATCTAATGAGGTAAAAGCCTACAAAATATAATTCCAGGATGTTTTACTCAGTTACAATCCAACCAAGGACTAATTCATGCAGAATCATAAACTAGTCAAAAACAAAATAAAAAGTTTTTGTTCTTTTTCTTAAGAATGAAATTCACAGCTCAACCAACAAGCCTTCTCGAAATTCCGCAAAGAGACAACACAAAGGTAGGTTTCTCACAAAGGTGGATTTTACGAAAGGTCCGACTTCTAAGAAGACTGAAAAGACCAGGGAGATCCAAGGTTTTTACAACTTCTAAAGCCAAAGTCACTACAAGACCAATGCAAAAATCAACCCTAGGGCTAGAATTTCTATGAACTTCACTAAAACCCTTGACGCTAATGAAACAAGCTTAGATGAAAACTTTTGACAGGTGAACAGTGGATCTGGGCAGCAAAAACAAGCTATAAACAAAATCTAAAAGATAAAAAGGAAAAAATGGAAATTTTCTAAGCTTTTGACAGGGGTACGCAGGCAGCCTGTTTGCACAGGTGCGGCCACGCTCTGTGTACACAGCAAAAGTGCGTACAGGTACGCACTGTGCTTAACGCAGAGGGTGCGTACTGCTCTCAAAATCAAGAAAAATAAAAACTAACTTAACCCTAAGCTATTCCACCCAAATTCACAGTCAATCAGTCAAAAACTAGAAAGAAATCAGAGTTTCTCAAATCAAAGTATCAATCAAAAGAGAAGTCAATCAAATCCATGGATTCCCCAGTGGAGTCGCCATTTTGTCATGCGGAAAGAGTCAATTTTGCGGACAAAACCGACCTCCCTAGCAACCAAAGGTCGTCTAGTGACAAACAAAACAATCAAGCACTATCTTTCCCTAAATATGCATTTAAAATAAAAGCAACCAGGTGTTTAAGGCTTACCTTTAGTCCAACGCTTGTTTGTTGTAGTCCAGCCTCTCTGATCCAGATGAGCTCCTTCTCCTTGAAGCCTGCATTCACTAACAAGCAAACGATTACATAGCACCTGAATAACTCATATAATAAAACATATTCATCATAAAGACCAAGGAGTATATGAAACAAATTATATAGAACAACTTGTTGAGAAAAATGAACTTAATTGTATTAATTGGAAACAAAAGAAACCATTACAACCAGTGCCTTGGTGTTATGCAGGTCCCTCCCAGGGTCCAGCAAGAGTTCTCCTTTACTTTGATTAGCTCACCCACTTCCAAATGAAGCTAGGAAAGGATTGGAATCTCTCCTCTCAAGCTCTATAAGGGAGTCCTAATTTCAGTAGCATCTACCCTTAGGAATGTTCAGCTTTCAACCTCCCCTCACTCTGGCCCAATGCCTGTATTTATAGTGCTTTGGAGGAAGTTAATCAGGTCCACCATGAATGGGATAAGCCCCTCTTTCAATGGGATAGCTCCCCTCTTCATGGGATAAGCTCCTCTTTCATTGGGATGCATGAACCATCTGGAGGTGCTCAATCCACGTCAAACCATCTTCTAGAATGCTCTAGAATCGACCACAAGTAACTTTTTTGAAGTGAAACTTGCGCCTTTTGACCTTTATAGGAGTATGCACCCACCCCTTTACAGACAAAGCGTACAAGTACGCAGGTTTTATGAACTTGTGATGCGTACACGCAGGTAAGGCTAAGAGAAACTGCGTAACCAGAGTTATATTGACTTTTAAGGACTTTCTCTCTTTCTTGGAGTTTGACATGAGGAGCAGAGGTATAAGACTTGCCAAGGAGGATAGTATGACTATTGATGGAGCCATACTGACTGTAAATAGTCATGGTGACAAATTTTAGTGTAACAAACCTGACCCAGAACTTAGGTTTTAATGGGTATGAATCAAGAGCCTTCTTTTCAAATTTTTCCATGAAGAGATTAGCTACAATCGGTGAAAGAGGTGATCCCATAGCAACACCCGAAGTTTGTTCAAATATTTCACCTTGGAAGGAGAAGAAGGTGGAGCCTAGACAGAGTTCAACTAATTTTGCAGTTTGGGGGTCCACCGCTTCTTTAACCATTTGTATAGCTTCATCTAGGGGGATCTTGGTGAAGAGTTGGACTACGTCAAAACTGACAATCTTATCTTCTAGGTCTAATTTTGTATTTTTAATGAATTTGACAAATTGATTGGAATCTTTTATGTAAGAGCTGGTTTTGCCAACTAGCGGTGCTAAAATGCTAGCTACATATTTTGCTAATTCATAAGTGGGAGATCCTATAGTGTTGACTATAGGTCTTAAGGGAACCTCTTTTTTATGCACTTTAGGGGCTCCATAAATATGAGGCGTGATTTTACTATCTGGGGTAAGGCGCTTTTTTAGTTTATCGTCCAGATTGATTTTTTTAATAGCTTTCTTTACTAATCTTGTAATTTTGAAGATAGGGTTTTTTTCCAGTTTTTTGTAGCTTCCACTATTATATAAGTGGTCTTTCATCTTGTTTACATAATCCTCATAATTCATAATAACCGTGGCGCCACCCTTAATATATTTTGTACGGAAAAAGTCAGGCACGATCCGCAACTTGTGCGGGACAGATTTCTCCAACACTGTGCGAAGCTGTATATAGTCTGCGATATATTACCAGGCGCAGCGACCGAATCTGCAGCGAAAAGTTTGGGGCTCTGTTGAGCATTAGTGGTACTATTTGAGAGCAAGACTCTCACAACAGTTCTGAACTGCTGTGGCTGATTGTTGTTCCCAGTGTTACAAAGAATATTATTTGGTGTCTCCTTCGTACTCTCAATATCGTTGTAAAAATTATGATCGTCGTAACGCAAGAAGAAGTCGTCTAGTTGAATCAATCCAGAAGTGTTTTGACAAACCTAAACAAGATTTGCTTTAGCGGTGGATGCGCACTGTCTGCAATCGGAAGAATCTAAATCTCACCTGCACTGGACAAGCCCGTAAACAATACTATTGCTATTTTCCCCCCTGAGAAACAATACTAGAGGTATTGAATCCGGTGGCATAAACATTGTTCACCAGTGAATCCAATACCTTGTTTAGATTAATCTGAAACGCACTACCGTTTGTATAAGTATTTTTGCCGCTATTCCCACAAACGCTCCAAACAATAGGAGTCTCTGGATCAACTGTGGCGAAGCGCATTCTCGTACATAGAGAGACTATAACACAGTGGTGACACGCTGCATTCCCGTACATAGAGAGACTATAAGTAACACAGTGGTGATTAATAGTTTAATCGTCATCCTCATTGCAGATTAGGGCATAGCATTGGAACGCTCTCTTTTGAAATGTGAGTGAAACTGCTTCTACAGTCCAATGACCCTGTAAACCTGAAGCCAAATTCTGAATGAAGCTGCTTTTATTATTCATTGGTATCGGAAAGCTACAGAATTAATTGAATTTCACAAACCAGCCACAAGTATTGTGCTACCCCTAGGAAACTCCTAACCTCTGTAGCAGATTTGGGTTTAGGCCAGTTCACAATGACTTCAACCTTAGAGGGATTTATCTTCAATTCACCACCCCCTACAATATGACCCAAATAATTTAAAGATGTTCTGCCAAATTCACATTTTGACAATTTTACATAGAGATTTTCTCTTTTTAATACATCTAAAGTCTTCTTACATGCTTTACATGGTCTTCCCATGTCTTACTAAAAACAAGAATGTCATCTAAATAAACAATTACAAAATCATCAATAAAAGGTTTGAGTACATCATTCATAACTCTCATAAATGTAGCAGGGGCATTAGTTAAGCCAAAAGGCATAACCAACCATTCATAGAGTCCTTGCTTTGTCTTGAAAGTAGTGTTTCATGCATTTTGTTCTGCAACTCTGACTTGATGATAGCCACTTCGTAAGTCTAACTTAGAAAAGTAAACTGCTTCTTTCAATTAATCTAATACATCATCAATATGAGGAAGAGGATAACAATTCTTGATCGTTATTTTATTTAGTGCTCTATAATCAATGCACATTCTCCACGATCCATCTTTCTTTCTCACCAGCACGATTGGAGATCCACATGGTGATGTGCTTGGTCATATAAACCCTTTTTCGAGCAACTCCTGTACCTGCTTTTTTATCTCTGCATTCTCTAAAGCTAACAACCTGTACATTCCAATGTTAGGTAATGGAGCATCTTGCTGCAAACAAATATCATGTACTATTTCTCGCTTGGGTGGTAGACCTTTTGGTTCTTGAAATAGAACATCATACTCTGAAACAACTTTAACTAAATCAGCTTTCTGTTTAGAATCACAGCCTTCAAATGCATTGGATTTTTCAAGATCCTTTGCCTTTACAACCAATGTAAAAACTGCTTACCTGAATTCACAATTCTTTTCATCTATCTTGAGTTTATGAGAGAATAGTTATTTTTGAGTTTATGAGCTTTTACAATATATTCTATTCCATCTTTAGTGAGTTGATACTTATTTTCAGTGCTATAGAAAATAGCTTTCCTATCATACAAGTATGGACTTCCCAAAACAATACCACATATATCCAATGGAACTATATCTAACTCAACCTCATCTACAAATGTTGATCCAATAGCAAACCTAATTTTACATTGTCTCATTACTTTTAGCTTTGTTTTATCACACACCCAACCTAATGGATATGACTTCTCATGAGTTTTGTTTGTAATCCCAACTTCTTTACAATTGTTTCAGAAATCAAATTTACTTGTGATCCATTATTGAACAAAGTATCAATCTTATTATGCTTGTAAATTACTCTAATACGAAAAAGCTCATTTCTTTCCCTCTCATTACTTTCATTATCAACAGATTGTGCCAAATTAATAGTGGATGCTTTAGAATCCTTATCTTTAATACCTGTGGCTGTAACTGTTGTTTCATCGCCTGAATATGATCCCAAGTCCTGCTGAACAACTGCAACATTCTTTCTCTCCTTACCACTGAACTTCTTAGGTCTTCGTTCTGGACGCAAAGACTAGCAGTGTGCCTCATCATTTCCTTCTTTCTTGCAATGAGTGCATGAAGGTTTATCCTTCTTTACAGTGTTTGCTTTCCTCTCCTTCCATTTCAGTTTCTTCTTTTCCTTGTTCTTTCTTACAGAATATTTAGATGTTCCCCCAACCTCTGGGTTTACATTCTTACCTCTAGCTTCTAGATGTGTTGCTTGAACTGATACATCATCTAGGCTAGTGGGATTAAACATGAGTATAGTATGCTTTAAATAACCATGCAGACCACCTATATACTTCAATAAAGTCTCAGGTGAGTCCAAGGATATACCTAGAGTTAAAGCTCTTTTCCTGAATTCCTGAGTATAACTTTGTACACTCTGACCCTTCAACTGGCAAAGAGTTTGCCAACTCATCATTGCCTACTGCATGTAAGCTAAAGGATAGAATTGCTTTTTGATAGAAGAAACAAAGTCATTCCAGGTAGAAAGGATTTTACCATGTTTTTGCAGATCAACTTGTGTCTTGCCTTCCCACCATACTAGTGCAGTTCCTGCAAGTCGAAGGTTAGCTAGCTGAATCTTCCTCCTTTCTGAATCAATGTTCTGCACCCTGCAATACACATCTATCTGTCTTATCCAATTATCTAGCTTCTCTGCATTTAGTTCTCCATAATAAATTGACAAATCAATCTTCACATCTAATTTAATCAAATAAGTTTTCTTCTTTTTCTTATTAGGGCTAGTTTTATGCGAAGAAGAAGGTGATGATGATGAAGGTGATGATGGAGGAGTTGGTGGAGAAGGAATTTCTCCTTTTCCTTTGCCTTCTAGATGGGCAACTAGAAACGGTTCCTTTGCTCTTTGTCTACTTTGGGTGTTGAAGTGCTTTCACCTCGACCCTTTTTAAATTCCAGATACATCTCTTCCACCATGGGTTGGAGTGCCTTAAAACCTTCCATAAATTGAGATTCCGATCCCAATGGAGTTTCCTTTGCCATTCTCCTCTGAGAATAGACTCTTCCAATATCTGGGTTAGCCTCAACAAGTTCTCCTTCTCCTAGTCTGAGCTTTAATCTAGTTAGCATTCAAAATCCAGCACAAGCTTGTCTAACCTTAACAAAACCAAATGCTCTGATACCACTTGATCTAAAAATGAGATCTTAAATCAATATTAAGGTATTATAGACTTATGTGCAAGAAAATTCCTATATTACTTAGTGCAATGGATCGAAAAGATTGCGAATAATATAGACAATGAGCAGTCAGAAAACATAACATGCACACACACATCAACACAACAAATAATCAAGGAGCTCACCAGATTTCCTGGCTACATCTCCTGGTCCATCTTTTAGTGGCGACCTCTCTATTAAGTCTTTAAGAACATAATATTACAAGCGTGAGCTCAACTCGAGTCTCAACACACAGACAGTGATGTTACATAGGGATATTCAAAAACCTTGAGTCTAAAGAGTGCACAAACTCCCCCTCTTAGTGCCTTTGATCAACTGTTCTGTCTCAATTTGTCTCTAACCTCTGACTTCCTCTTTGGCTCTCTAGCTGTCTGTTCTATCATCGGATGGCCTTTTAAGCCTATCGGTGCTGTCAGTTTGTATCCCTCTTCGGGCTCTCTGGCTCCCAGCCGCTGTCCGTTCAAATCCCTTTTGAGCATTAAACAATCACTGCAAAATGCTCTCAGGTATGGTGGCCACCTGTTTCCAAACGGAAAGGACCAGCGCGGGTGAAAATCCCAAAGAATCGCTTCTCTGTTTAAAAATAGAAATACACTACAAAACATGGAAAATCTGACTAAGCCAGACTTCAAAAGATATGAAGCCACATCTATAAACCTATTGGGTCCATTGTTTTATCGCATTATCATTATATTGCATTGCATGTGGCCATATATCAATACATGGGGAAATATAAAGAAATCCAAAGAAACTGGACTTCAAATTTATTTAAACCTGACCTATAATCCTTATCGGGTTTGGGTGTATCGCATGTCACATATCACCTGCTCCTTTGTATTGCTGTAATGCGATATGGCGATCAACAATCGCATATCGCAATGTCTCGAGCCCCTGGTAAGTCCTTCCTTTAGCCATGTTGCAATGTGAGTAAATCTCTGTCATTGGTCTTCCGCCACCAGATCGACGGTTGAGATTTTCCTCCACACAAACAAATTTGATTGACAGTCCTCCGCCGTTGATCTACGATTAGTAGATACGACGATCCCTGTTGATTTCGGGTGGACAACTTGCCAAACTCTTAACAATCCTCACGGACCCGATAGGGTTTATAAACTCCCAGTCCATAAAAGTTCGGGTCCGATCTTTGAGTTAATGCCCCGTTACCTTTGTGCTCAATATCTGTCAGATGATGTGGTCCCTCAATCCTACGGTCGACAGGTATATAACGTGCACACAGTTTAACCTCTGTTTGGTCCCCCACGATGCGATATGGTAGTTGATCTGGACCGTTGATCTGTGCGCTCGATCAATGGCCCTTGTTAACTCATGCTAATTGCTGTCATAGTTCCAAAAGGCCACGGTCTTTTAACACTAAACCTTGGTTTTTCCCGATGTGATAATGAACTCCATTGTAATATATATATATATATATATATATATATATATATATATATATATATATATATATATGCGATGAACGTTATATTTTCTCCGGATGTGATAAAAAGGATTTGTTGCAACACACACACACACACACACACACACACACACACAAACACACACACACACACACACACACACACATATATATATATACATGGATGCGATGAAGGTTTTGCCTATATACCCTGTTTTAATGGTTAAAACATATATTTCTCCGGTGCGATAAAAGGGCACAATGCGATAGTTCTTTAAAGGGCTTTTAAAACATATTTTCCCATTTAAATACAATTGAAGACTTAAGAGGTTTTTCCAAGATCCATTTTGGATTAGTAAACAATGTGAAGAACATACCAGAAGACACTAGAGGACTTTCCCCTGGCGGTGGCGATTAAAAAGAGGTATTGAAAAATTCATAAATCTCGTAATGCAAGTAGTAGTTCTTAGATCTGAATTGTGCCCCAAGAGCTCCACTTCGGCATCAGAATATATCTGACAGGGCTTCAGTTAGGCACGATCCGTAGCTTGTCCGAGACAGATCTCTCCAACACTATGCTAAGCTGTATATAGTCTGCGATATACTACCAGGCGCAACGAATGAATCTGCAGCGAAAAGTTTGGGATCCTGGGCAGCTTCAGTGGTAACATTTGAGAGACAGTGCCTTCACAACATTTGTGAACTGTTGTGGTTGACTGCTATTTATAGCATTGCAGAGAACATTTATTAACAAATTCTTATGATTGTCATAACGCAAGAAGCAACCATTTAGTTGAATGAATCCAGAAGTGTTGTGGCAAACCTGAACAAGCTCTAGTTTGGCCGCGAAAGCGCACCGTTCACAATCCGAGGAATCTAAATCTCCCTTGCACTGGACAAGCCCGTAAACAGTACTATTGTTGTTTGGCCCTGAGAAACAATACTAGAGGTATTGAATCTAGTGGCATAAACATTGTTCACCAGTGAATCCAAAAGCTTGTTTAGATTAAGCTGAAACGCACTACCCTTTGTATAAGTATAATTGCCGCTATTCCCACAAATGCTCCAAACAATAAGAGTCTTTGGATCAACTATGGAGAAGTGCATTCCTGTACATAGAGAGACTATAAGTAACAAAGTGGTGATTAATAGTCTAATCGTCATCCTCATTACAGAGCAGGGCATAGCATTGGAATGCTCTCTCTTTTGAAATGTGAGTGAAACTTCTCCTACAGTCCAATGACCCCGTAAACCTGAAGTCAAATTCTGAATGAAGCTGCTTTTATAATTCATTGGTATCAAAAAGCTACAGAATTAAGTGAATTTCACACATCGGTGTGCCCCACTCAAAAAGTTGAAGTTTTTGAGACTCAAAGAAAATTGGAAGCTTGACAAAGTGGCTTTCTGAGCAAAAGATTGAAATAATTTTGTTGTTGTTGTTGTGGCTTTCAAAAAATATTTCAAAAAATCTGATTACAATTATTTAAACAAATGAATCAATGATCCTATAAGAAAAAAGAACAATTTGTTGCACAAAAAATTGTCACCTTGACATTTTGCAATCTGTGTGAGTCCATTACCACTCATACTTTCCTCCTTTGCAAGTCTTAAGCCTCAGTTCTTCATATCAATCCTTGAAAATAAGAGAAAGTCCTCAAAAGTCTCTAAAACTCTTGTTTCGCACTTTCTCTTAGCATTACCTGCGGTCCCGCTCCTATGCACTTGACCGTTCTGTCTCTATGTTATGGATGCGGACCCCTGTAAAAGTTAAAAAGGCGCAAGTATATTCTTAAAAACTCACTTTGAGTCATTTCTAGAAGCTTCTGGAAGGAATCTTGAGGTGGCAAGTTCGCTCCCTTAAGGTTCATGCATCCCATACCTTAAGGAGTTAACCCCTTGATGTGAGGAGATTATCCCTTTGAAGGAGGACTCTATCCCTTCATAGGTGGACTTCTAACCTCCTTCCTCTGCATTATAAAATGAAGCATTAGGCTGGTTACTTGGGAGGTTGAGAGCTTAATATTTTTGAGGTGAAATGCTGCTAGAACTTAGTCTGCTTAATTGAGCTTTTATGAGGACAGATTACATACCTCTTTGATCTCATTTGGAAGAGTGTAAGGCTTGTCAAAGTAAAGGGGATTCCTGTTTCAGACCCTGGGAAGAGCTTGTTCAACATCAAGGCTGAAAAGGTTGTAAGGTTCTTCTACTTCAAAGTTAATACAAATAAGTTTGTTTTTCTCAATAAGTTGTTATTTTATGGTTTATTTTATGGATTCCTTGATCACCATAATGAACATGATTTATGATATTAACTATGCAGGTGTTATTTGATGTTTGCTTGTTTGTGATTGAAGGTTCTCAAAAGGAAACTCTTTCGGATGGTTGAAGGATGGCTGCTACAAACTAGCATTGGACTTAAGGTAGGGTCTAAACACCTCTATAGTTTTTATTTATGAATCACATATGTTTAGAGAAAGATAGATTTGTTTGTCTGCTTGTTGCTAGATCTCTTTTGATACTAGGGAGATCGGCCTTGTCTGCAAGATTGATTTATCCAGCCAACAAATTGACGACTCCACTAGGGAATGAATTTGATTTTTGGTTTTCGTTTGTTTTGATTTGAGAAACTTGTTCTCGTTTCTGGTTTTTTTCTTGATGTGTGTAGGTGGGTAGTTTTTAGGATCTGGATTATTTTTTGTTTTTTTCGAAGTTTTCAAGGGACCGCACTTTCTCTTTACAGACAGTGCGGGCATATCCACACTTTTCCTTTAGTACACAGAGCGGTACCGCGCCTGTTTCTTTTGGACGCCTGTGGACCCTATAATTTTTTTTGAAAAACCTAAAATGTTTTCTTCCAATTAAGTTTTAGGTTTCATTTGCAATTTTTAATGTCTACCCAAATCTGCATGTGTTCTGTCAAAAATCTCTTGTGAGTGAGTTCCATCGGTATTTTTGTTTTAGATGATTTTCCAGAAGTTTTGCATGCCTGGAGTGGTTTTCACATGGTCTCAATAGTGACTCAAAGATCAAAAGCTTGAGAAACCTTAGATTACCCTGGTGTCTTTTTGTCTTCTTGATGAGTCTGACTGAATTGTGAAATCTATCTTTTGTGAGAAATAGATTTATTTTTCTCTTTGCAAATATTTGAACGAACTTGGTTATAAGTTTTGAATTTCATTTTTACAAAAAAAACATATTTGGATGTTTTTTGATTGATTTGTTATTATGAATGATTGAATCCTTAGTTTCCTGAATGACTAAGTAAAACGTCCTCCAAAAGAATTGAAGCTTTTATACCATTAGGTTTTTAGAAGTTTTTATATCTCAAGATTAGTTTTGTAGTTTTGAGTGTTTTCTAGAATTTGTAGATCTCTTTTGAAAGAAATTGTTTTTTGTAGTTTTGAGTTTTGAAAAAGAAAGGGATTTATTGTGAGCATAATTACTAGTCTCGTTTTGAGTTCTTATTGAAAAAGACAAAAAGATTTTCTTTCCATTTACATGTTAAAAAAAAAGACTAGTTTCTTAAAGAATTGCATTCTCAAACTCTTTCTTTTAGCTAGAATTTCATTGAAAGAAAAACGAATTGCTTATCATTTTAGGTGCATTTTTTAGTGTTTTTGGAGTCAAGTCTTCACACCATCAAAGTTTCTTTTCCATACCTATTGACTTAAAGAACAACCCATAAAAGTAACGCTTAATTAAAATTGATCTAGTAATCTTTTTTATTTCTAGGGCTCTTATCACCAATATAGCTTAAGCTAGTATCTTGGAGTAGGGAGTAATTGTTGGGTCCCTATAATACTAGTGATTACCCCATTACTATTGTAGTTATACCCCTTATTTATATTGTTGTGCCCCTATTACCCCCATATTGTTATTTCTGTGCCCCATAGAATCCCTCTATTGTTATTTTTGTGGCTTTATATTATTATTGTTAGGTCGGCTGGATTATATTGTGACTCCTTAGACTCCTATATATAGAAAGGAGGTTTTGTCATTTGTATCATACAAGAATTGTTCATTTATGTAATGTAAAGGAGGTTTCCCACTCGAAGAGGCTGAATTCTAAGGCGTGGATCTCTCTTTTCTATCTTTTTGTGAGCTGGTTTCATAACATTTGGTATCAGAGCTTTGGATTCTAGGGTTTCGCTGCTCCAAACAGGTCATCGTGGCATTTTCGCTATAACTTTTTTTCTGTGACGTTTCAGAAGTCGCAAAAAAAACCCATTTGAGAAGAAATCGTGCTGAACCTTGGGTCCGAATTTCAGATCATTTCTCACGATATTTGCGGAGATATGATCTGAGGAAGTTGGTATTTTTACAGACTCCTGAATTACATTCAAAATAGGTGACCTAGGGAAAATCGTCATAACTTTCTCTCTAGGGATCGGATTGAAATTTTTTAAGAAGGTACAGAAAGATGGCGGACTGTAGTTTCTTGTATATCTTTTTCAGAACCAAAGGTCGAAAATTGTACACGTGGCACTTCATACAAGTTCACTCTTCTGAAAGTCTATAATCAGGTCATCTTGGGAGATTGTGCATAACTCTTTCTTGGAGAATCCAATTTGGATCAGACTGGTGGCATTGGAAAGAGGACACAGAGAGCTACTACAGGTCACAATTTCAGAACTAGATGATTGGAAAGTACAGAGATACATCAGAGGCAATATCAAGCTCCTACAAAGTGAAAAAAGGTGTGTAGATTTTTTTAAATTTTTGCTTAAGCTTGGTTTGAAAATTTATTTTAAAGGAATTCAAAGGGCATAGTAGAGCATTATTATCGGTAACTGATGCCCCGAGGAAAGAAAATGCAAACACCTAGTAAGGAACCTGAAAGCTCTAGCATGACTCATGAAGAAGAGGAAGAAATGCAACATGATATATCAAAATTACAAGACCAAGTGCAACAACTGTCCCTTGCACAAAAAGGAACAGAATCTAAGATGGATGGTTTAAAGAAAGATGTAGAAGCTAAGATGGATGGTTTAAAGAAAGGTGTAGAAGCTAAGATGGACTATTTAAAGAAAGACGTTGAAGCTAAGATGGATGGCATGGAAGCTAAGGTGAATGGCATGGACGCTAAAATTGATGGCATGGATGATAAGATGGAAGAATTGAAGATAAATATGAATAAGTTGCTACAAGAAATGGTCACTAAGGGTGAAAGAGTACTAAAGGAAACTCATGATGAGAACAAAAGAAATGTTAATCATGATTCCATAGACTCTAATGTTGGATCGAAGACTCACCATGTTCCAAAAATCGATATGAGGAAGTTTGATGGCAAGGATCCCGCCACATGGATATTACAGATGGAGCAATTCTTCGATCTCAATAATGTGCAAAACACACAAAAGGTACGTATGGCAACTTTATATTTGGAACCAAATCAGTTTGTATGGTATCAATGGCTTTGTTCTCGTAAACAATTTATCACTTGGGCAATTTTTACGGAAGAATTGATAGCACATTATGAGGATACAAAAAGCAACACTTTTTTTAGCCAATTGATAAGTCTCAAACAAAAGGGTTCAATAATGGAGCACATTGAGGAGTTCCAAAAATTGAACATAAGGGTAAAAGATATTCCAGAGGAGCATAGGATTGATGTGTTCATAGGGTCTTTAAAGGATAATATCCAACATGATGTGCGCCTTTGGGAACCTGATTCATTAGAGAAGGCATTCAGGTTAGCAAGAAAAATGGAAAGCAAAATTATGGCAACTAGGAAGCATACCATTCACAACTATAAAGACGGAAGTGTTGTTGCCCATAGTCTTCCACAACCTACAAGGTTGACACCACAACAATTGGAAGAAAAAAGAGCAAAAGGGCTTTGTTACAATTGTGATAGCAAATACACAAAAGGTCATAAGTGTGCTGAGAAGAAATTATTCTACATAGATTGTGAAGAGGAAGAAGAAAAGGAGCAAGAAAGGTCAAAAGAAGAGGATATATTCCAGGAACAAAGCCTAGATGAAGAACAAATAAATCCGACCATATCTTGTAATGCATTGGCGGGAATTACCACTCCTCAAACCATCAAGATAGAAGGACAAATCAAGAAGAAAAAGGTAATAGTGTTGATTGATTCAGGAAGCACCCACAATTTTATTCATTGTAGGGTAGCAAAAGAATTGAATTGCTTCCTATATCCAGCACCAGAGTGTCAAGTGATGATTGCAAATGGAGGAACAATAAATTGTTCTGGAAAGTGCCATAATATCAAGCTATCCATGGGAGAATATGTATTGACTAGCCCAATGCTTTCCATTCCAATGGGAGGTGCTGATGTTGTACTAGGAGTCCAATGGCTACAATCCTTGGGTACAATAGCTTTTAATTTTCAAGAACTTTTCATGAAATTTTCTGTGGAAGGAAAGGAAGTTGAATTAAGGGGTATTGCAGGGAAACCAGGAAAGATAATCAGCTCTAATGGCATGACAAAGCTTCTAAAAAAGGAGCAAAGAGGTGTAATTGCACAATTATGTTCGCTAGATGTTTCCACATTGGAATCATCTATTTCTCCAGATCTCCAAAAAGTCCTGGACAATCATTCCAAGGTATTTGAGACTCCCAAAGGTCTCCCACCTATGCGTGATCATGATCATGCTATTCATCTGATTCCAGGAAGTGTTCCTCCAAACATCAGGCCGTACAGATATCCCTATGTCCAAAAAAGTGAAATTGAACGTATGGTTGCAGAAATGCTAGAGGCTGGTATAATTCAACCGAGTCAAAGTTCTTTCTCAGCTCCAGTAGTATTGGTGCACAAGAAGGATGGATCATGGCGCATGTGTCCAGATTATAGGGAGCTCAACAAGCTCACTATTAAAGATAAGTTCCCCATTCCTGTCATTGATGAATTACTGGATGAATTGCATGGATCAATTTACTTCACCAAGTTGGATCTTCGTTCGGGATATCATCAAATCAGAATGAAGATTGAAGACATTCCGAAAACGGCATTTAGAACTCATGAGGGTCATTATGAATTTTTGGTCATGCCTTTTGGCCTTACCAATGCACCTTCAACATTTCAAGGTTTGATGAATTCAATTTTCAAACCATTCCTTAGAAAATTTGTGTTAGTATTTTTTGATGATATACTAATCTACAGCAAGTCTTGGAAGGATCATGTTGAACATGTTGACAAGGTGCTACAACTATTGGAGGAGAAACAATTATATGCAAAAAGATCCAAATGTTTCTTTGGAGTCCAGGAGGTGGAATATTTGGGTCATATTGTATCTCATGAAGGAGTTAAGGTAGACCCTAGCAAAATTAAAGCCATTAAGGAATGGAAAATCCCCACATCCATAAAGCATCTGCGAGGATTTCTTGGGTTGACAGGGTATTATCGCAAGTTTGTTAAGAATTATGGGAGAATAGCAGCACCTCTAACAACATTATTGAAGAAAGATTCATTTTCATGGACTCCGGAAGCAACAAAGGCCTTTGAACATCTTAAAGAGGCAATGTGCCAAGCACCGGTCTTAGCTACACCGGACTTCACAAAAACCTTTATTGTGGAATGTGATGCTTCAGGAAATGGAATTGGTGCTGTTCTAATGCAAGATGAAAGACCCATTGCTTTTGAAAGTCGTCCAATCAAGGGAAAGTTTTTAAGCAAAGCTATTTATGAGAAGGAAATGTTGGCAATACTCCATGCACTTAAGAAATGGCGACCCTACCTAATGGGAAGACACTTCAAGGTAAAAACGGATCATGATAGCCTTAAATACTTTTTAGAACAAAGATTATCCTCTGAAGAGCAACAAAAGTGGGTCACAAAGATGTTGGGTTATGACTTTGAAATCATCTACAAAAAAGGGAAGCAAAATGTGGTGGCAGATGCACTCTCAAGAAAGGATGAGGATGTGGAAGCATTGTTGTGTGCCATTTCTATTATCCAACCAGATTGGATAAACGAAGCAAGGGAGGAATGGAAGAATGACGAAGAAGTGTGGGCACTTATTCGAAAGCTACAACAAGATTCCAGTACTTCTGATACATTTAGCTGGCAAAATGATTCGTTATGGTACAAAGATCGCTTATACCTCTGTAAGAATTCCCAGCTAAAACAAAAGATTCTTATGGAATTGCACACTTCTCCCTTAGGAGGGCACTCAGGATTTTTAAAAACTTACCACAGGGTTAAGAAGGAATTTTTTTGGGATGGCCTTAAATCAGATATTCAAAAGTTTGTGGCGGAATGTTTGGTTTGCCAACAAAATAAAGTTGAAACAATTAAGACACCGGGTCTATTACAACCTTTATCCATTCCAAGCCAACGTTGGGAGGAGGTTTCAATGGATTTTATCACAGGTTTACCCAAGTCTGAGGGAAAGAGTGTCATCATGGTGGTAGTTGACAGACTTACCAAGTATGCACACTTTTGTGCATTATCACATCCATTTAAAGCCAGTACAGTTTCTACTGCATTTATGGAAACAGTTCAAAAGCTACATGGAAACCCAAAGATTATTGTAAGTGACAGAGATCCCATTTTCACTGGAAATTTTTGGACAGAATTATTTTCTTGTCTTGGTACTCAGTTAGCTCATAGCTCATCTTATCATCCTCAATCTGATGGGCAAACTGAGATAGTAAACAAATGTTTGGAAGGATATCTTCGTTGCTTTGTATCTGATAAACAGACACAATGGGTCAAATGGTTGCCTCTGGCTGAATGGTGGTATAACACTTCCTTCCATACAACAACAAAAATGACCCCATTTATGGCACTTTATGGGTATCAACCACCATCCATCACATCATATTTAAGAGAAAATTCTAAGGTTCAGGCAGTGGAACATCACATCGAACATCAACAACAAGTCCTCCAACTCTTAAAGGATAACCTCGTGTTGGCACAAAATAGAATGAAACAACAGGCAGATCAACATCGCAGTGAAAGAAGTTTTGATGTAGGTGATTGGGTATTCCTACGGCTACAACCATATAAGCAAATGTCCCTAAAGCAAGCTAAGAAGGATAATAAATTATCACCAAAGTATTATGGTCCGTACAAGGTGTTGGAAAAGATTGGTACTATGGCATACAAATTGGAGCTTCCTGCAGCTTCTCGATTGCACCCAGTTTTCCATGTTTCATGTTTAAAGAAGGTTATAGGCGACAAGCTCCCAGTTCAAACAATATTGCCAGAACTTGACGAGGAAGGAAAAATTATATTGGAACCAGAAGCAGTCACAGAAACAAGAACTCGACAGCTACGAAATCGATCAATTTCAGAGTATCTTATCAAGTGGAAGAACTTATCTGCTGAAGATTCCACATGGGAGGATGATAATTTTATGCAGAAGTATCCATAACTGCTCAAGCGTTGAGGACAACACTTTTTTGAAGGAGACGTGTTATCGGGAAAAGTGTCTATTTAGAACTGCTCTATCCCACTAAGGTGTGACAGCTACCTTAGAAACAAACAGAGAAAACTACTTTTGTATTCTTCTTTAGGAACTATAAACAAAGAGGAATAGGATGAACCAACATGTGTCTTGCGCTAGTCCTTTGATCCAATCTCTCTCCTCTTTGACAACTTCCAGCTACCTGCTCCCTTACTTGCCCAGCTTCACCAAGTACCTGAAAGATCACAGAAGAAAGAAACTATACAAAGACATGGGTTTATATTCATAAATAACTTAGGATCAGATTTAAGTTAACCATACAAATGTAACAAGCATCAATGAAACACAAGCATGGAGAAGAAACTCAAATAGTTTTATTGATATACAAGAAGATCCAGGAGGAGTTACAACCGATGATTCCTGACCCAGCATCAACCTCCCAGCAAAGAAGTCCCTTCTTCACCCCCAACAAAGCATAGATCACCCAATTCTCTAATATGTATCTCAAAACCAACAACAATTCCTTACAATGTCCAAAATTCCAGCCTCTGGATCTCTGGGATGAGGGATCCATATATAGATGTATGCAAGGAGGATGAGTCAGCTCATGATTTGATTAGTGGCTTCTCTCTGTTAGTTCTTGCTTCCACTTGGAGACTGAAAGCCTCTTACTCATCCTTGGTCGAATTCAGTGAGGCAAGTGTCATTGGGGAAGATTCTGGAAGCTTCCATTGTCTCTCCACCTCGCGGAATGACACTGCCATTTGTCATTTCCCGCTCAACGCACCCTGGTAGTGCATTTAGGTGCGTTACAACGCACCTAGCTAGTGGACTTAGGTGCTATGCAACGCACTTGGCTAGTGGAGCAGCTGAAATGATCCTGATTTGACTTATTCTGAGCAGTTTCTGGTGGAGAACTTCTGGGAGAAGCTGTAATTTGTTGACCTTGTTCCTTTAGGGGTTGGAACAACACTTTTAGGGACTTAGGAGCCCTTGGTTTATGGACATTTCATGCTTAGAGCTGTAAGGCACAAAAATGTCTATAACAAGAGGGGCATGTTGGGTCCCTATAATACTAGTGATTACCCCATTACTATTGTAGTTATACCCCTTATTTATATTGTTGTGCCCCTATTACCCCCATATTGTTATTTCTGTGCCCCATAGAATCCCTCTATTGTTATTTTTGTGGCTTTATATTATTATTGTTAGGTCGGCTGGATTATATTGTGACTCCTTAGACTCCTATATATAGAAAGGAGGTTTTGTCATTTGTATCATCCAAGAATTGTTCATTTATGTAATGTAAAGGAGGTTGCCCCCTCGAAGAGGCTGAATTCTAAGGCGTGGATCTCTCTTTTCTATCTTTTTGTGAGCTGGTTTCATAACAGTAATTAACTCTCCAAGATAGTTAAAACAAACAAGTAGATACATCTTGCGGTGGGAAATAAATCTAATTGTAATTGATACATTCTGGGAAGCTTCTCTTAAAGGAGTCAATCACGAGATCATGTCTGAACCTTTGAGACAATCAAGTTTGTTTCATTGGGAAAGATAGAATATTTGTGCGTATTAAAAACAGTAAACCTCGGATTAACCATTGTCGAGGAGTCTGGGGTCACTTGTTGGTAAACCTTGGATTGATCATGTCGAGGAGCCTTCAAGGGGATTGAGCTTTGTTACTCTGCCCTTGCGCATAGATCGGATCATAGGCTTCTCCCCTAGTTGTATTTGTTGGTGTTGGTAACCTTGGTGTCCATATACTTAAGATTATTTCCTAAGGTGACGGTGAAGGATGGGTCTCACTGTACCTGGAGTAGACGTCGACTAGACTCACTTGGATTCTCTGGGGGATTCTCTTCACTCGAGATTGTTTTGTGAAGAAACTTGTGCCAGTCTGTTTCATTAAGCAGGTTGTCGAGGTAATTGTTCCAACCACCCTTTCTGTATTAAAATTCTACGATGTTGGATTTCATCACCAACTAGTGTTTTTGGTACGGGAAGTTACTATTTGTGTGTGGTTTGAACTCTTAGATTTTTTAGGCGTGTGATTCAGTTGTTTGTTTCTTTAGAGGCTTTAGGTGCTTTTATTGAAATTTTCTTTGTTTGCGTGTGATTATTTTCATCCTACACCCAGAGGTTATTATCCTTGATCAATCATGTCAAGATAGTCATCTATGTTTTCCCAATAACCGAAAACATTTTTATATGGCAGTCCTACTATTCCTTTGGGGTACAAGTCACTTTTTGGTACTTTTTCAGGAGCAACTCCTCAACTGACTAAACATCAGTTATCACCTGGTAATAATGGAACTAAAACGTTGAACACAGAGCAGATTCTTATGATGTCTGGTAGTATTCCAAATCCTCAACCTCAAGGTAGTCAATTACCACCCGGGGGGCAACCTCAAGGTAGTCAGTTATCGCCTGGGGGCAACCCCAAGGTAGTCAGTTTCTGCCTGGAGGGCTACCTCAAGGTTTTCAACCTTCAGGGTAGTACATACCCCAAGGTCAACCCCAGACTCAGTATATTCCTCAGGATGCCTATCAACCCCAGATTCAGTACGTGCCTCAGGGTTATCTGCCTCAAGGTCAATACCCAATTCAAGGTTTCCAACCACCTTCTGGTCAATCACTTTTACAAGGAGTTGGAAATGTACCTCCTAATTATCAGCCCTATGTTCAACCAAGTTATGGTCCTCCATATGCACAACCTTTTATGAGTCCTAGACTGAACATGGTGTGGGATCCATCTCAAACTCAACAGACTTTGCAACCTAATGTGTAGTTAGCTAATCAAACTAGACAACTTTTGGTTTCTGGTCTAACCCAGCAACCTATCCAACCTACGGTTCAAAACTTTGCACCTGGTTTAGTTCAACAGCCTGGGCTTAGCTCACCTCAGACTCCGCCTCGAACTGCTACTGCCACTGCTGTAATTTTTATTCAACCTACCACACCTGTTTCTGGAGTATTTGTGGCTCCAGTTTCTACTATCCCTGTATCAGTGCAAACTCCTCAAGTCTTCGTGCCCCAGTCAGGACCTACAGGTCAGACTTCGGTCCAGATGCCTACAGGACAAGCTGGTCCAAGTATAATTGCCATGAGTCAACTGTACCAGGGACAGTATCAGTTCGGTCCTACTGTACAAAACCCAATTTATCAGAATCAACCGTACCTTGGCTATACTTATCAACAGCCTCAACAACCTCAGTTTGGTTCAATTAATCTTGGTTTTCCAGGAGGTTATAACATTCCTAATGCAAATCCGATTCCAGGTTATCCTGGATATCCTCCTCTTGGAGATGGTCTCATTACACAAGGTTTTCGCGAACCTAGCCATCAGTTACCATTTATTGCAACTTTGGATTTACTTGATTTTTCGTGCCTTACGAACGATCCGATTTACTATCTTTCGTATTGGTCGCCAATGCCTAGTAAGTTGCCCAGTGATATCCCGAAATTCGAGGGTAAGTCAAGAGAGTATCTGTCAAATCAGGTTATGACTTATCACCTCTGGTGTGCATCTAATTCTATAATTGATGATTCAATTCGATTGCGTCTTTTTCAAAGAACTCTTATTGGTCTTGCTGCCAAATGGTACATTGAGTTACCATGAGGCTCTTTTTATAATTTTAGTTAGTTAGCTACTTCTTTCTTAACTCATTTTCAGTTGTCTGTCAGATACGACAATGGCATGGAATTGTTAACTTCACTAAAACAATCCACATCCACATATATTTTTGATCATATTCATGAATGGAGACATAGGAGGCGTTTAGTGAACGTTTTCATTCCGGATCAAATTTTAGCGAAATGGTTCGTTAAATCATTATTACCTAAAATCACTGAAGATGTAGCTAAGGTAGGAGTTGTCACTGAAGAGCAAGTCATTGCTCAGGCTCAGTACCTTGACCTTGTTTATACGCAGTCAAGTACTTTACACGAAAAAATCCCTGATCTTCCAAAAACTACAGCTCCTTCAGGGTCTCATGATGCTGATGGTATGATTGGTTCAATTAGTATTAAAAGCAAGAAGAATTCTTCAAAGAATTCTTCTCCTACAATAACTTTACCTGATTCCCGAAAGGAGAGTCTTCCGCTGAAGTTTCTGCCGACGTCCATGTCGAAGATTCATCTACGACCAAATCCGGTAGTAAAGAGAAGGGGAAGAACAAAAACAATGAAAATTCAAAAGATAAAACATATAAAAATGAATCTTCTGACGAAAAACGAAAACCTCACTATCCTTGTTTCATTTGCGACGAGGATCATTTTACTAAAGAATGCCTATACCAAGCAGAGTTTTTAAAATTCGTTAAAGGTTCTCAAATGCCCACTGTCTTGAAGGATCCTTCCCCTACTCAAGATAGTAAGATGGTTGCTTCTTCCTCGAATACCTCAGAAGAACCCATTATGATGATGTCTCACGTCATGATTGCGGCACGATCACAAGATTATGGTAGTAAAAGTCTTGTTGATGTAAAGAAGCATAATATTCTAATTCAAACACATCAATGACACCTCCTCCTAGTTCTGATCTGCTACAGATTAAGAAACCTAACCTTGACTTAGTAATCAAACTTCCTGATAAAGGTATACTTTGGAAATCATCTTTCAATCCACATGCGAGAGCTGCTCAGAATTATAACATTGTTGAAGACTTAGCTATTTCCCCTTCAGCAATGTTGGCTTTGGAAGTGCTGCAATCATGCCCAGCACAACATAAATTACTATTGTCTGCTATAGGAGTTGTCGATATTCAGGATTCGAACCTAATAATCTTCTATTTAGAGAACAATACACCCCACCTTCTTCATCAAATGACTTTCTAGATTCTAGTGTTAGTAAAAAACAGACCTTGCTTTCGGACTGTGATTGATGAAGGGGCTTCTATGTGTATTATGTCGATCCAGTGCTGGAAATCATTTGGTTCTCCCACACTCAATAGGTCTCCGAAAATTATAAAGGATTTTGATGGCTGAGGGTTCCATCCTTTTGGTATTTTGGAAGATTTACCTATAGGGGTTGAAGGCAAAACCATTAATCTAGATGTGGAAGTGGTTGATGCCCCTCTAGATTACAACCTTCTCCTGGGTCGCAGTTGGTCTTATGCTATGACTATTATTGTTTCATCGGTCTTTCGGCTTATTAAGTTTCCTCATAATGGAAAGATCGTTACAATAGACCAGCTGAGTTATTTCTCATCCGACCTGGCCTCTACAGATAGTGTTAAGCATGTCGGTAAAACAACTATCCCTTACAAGGATGTTGGGTAGGTTTGATTAAAGATTCTGGTTTACTAGGAACTTTTTCCTTCCCTCCTCCTAACGTATCGCCTTCTATTGCAACTATTCATTTGATTTCATTGAATACTATTACTTTTGATGATCCTTGGATTGTACCTTCTGATTCTGAGGTGGATTCATTTGATGGCGCGATGCATTTGAGTCCCTTTGAAACTGCATATTAGGCTGTACAGTCATTTTCTGATTCCTGACCTATCGCGAGGATAGTTTCTTCCTGTATCAACCTCATTAAAAAATGAAATTGGATGTTACGAGGATAGTTTCTTCCTGTATCAACCTCGTTAAAAAATGAAACTGGATGTCACGAGGATATTTTCTTCCTGTATCAACCTCGTTAAAAAATGAAACTGGATGTTGTGATGATAGTGTCTTCCTGTATCAACCTCGTTAAAAAATGAAATTGGATGTTGCGAGGATAGTTTCTTCCTATATCAACCTCGTTAAAAAATGAAATTGGATGTTGCGAGCATAGTTCCTGGTCTTGTGTCAAGCTCATTAAAAATTGAAACAAGGATTATGGAGCATAATTCATTGTCTTGTGTCAAGCTTGTTAAAAAATGAAACAAGGAGTTGTGAGCATAGTTCTTTGTCTTGTGTCATGTTCGTTAAAAATGAAACAAGGAGTTGTGAGCATAGTTCTTTGTCTTGTGTCAATCTTGTTAAAAAATGAAACAAGGGGTTGTGAGCATAGTTCTTTGTCTTGTGTCAAGCTCGTTAAAAAATGAAACAATGGTCATGGAGCATAGTTCCTTGTCTTGTGTCAAGCTCATTTAAAAAATGAAACAAGGGTCATGAGGATAGTTCTATTACTGTGTCAACCTCATTAAAAAATGAAACAACTCCCTTTCCAAATCGAGTCTTTGATTAAGATCTTGTAAAATCCAAGTTGAGTCTTTCCAAGATCTCGAAAGTGAACCTTCATTCCATCCACCTGGTTGAATGCAATGAAGCTTGGGGGGCATGTATCTTGATTTGAGTCATCATGCTGGGGGCATGCGAACTTATAACAAGCATAGTTTTTTGTTTCAAGCTTGCGTAAACATGAAACTGAATCCAAGAAAAGTTCTCTATGGTTTAATCTTGTATAAAAATGAACCCATACCCGTTTTACATCTCGTGATTGCCGTCTTTATCCGCTAAATTTTGTTAGATGAGCCTTGGTTGTTTTCATTCCATCACCACCATCTCTTTGGCTGTTCATATGCTTTCACTTGGTTGTTTTTCCTTTCTTGAAGGACCGTACCTATTGTTAGTGTCAGTCTTTCTATCCTTCCTCCAGTGATCAAATATGCTCTTACAAAGTGATTTTGAAGTGTCAAGGTCAAATTTTGTCATTTCAGTGAGTCTTCAAGCAAAATTTGGTCACTAGGCATTAGGTCTAGGGTTTGCTTTCACTCCTTCTAAAATTGCCCAAATGCCAATCTATGTCACTATTCTGTTGAGTCTATCATCATTCATAGGGTTGTCATTATCATGTCAGTGTCTAATGAGTCATTTTACACCTTGTTCATGCTTCAGTTGCGCCTAGGCAAGGTCATTTCCCTCTCCTAGGGTTTTGAAGGCAATTTCTCTTGGATGGTCAAATCATCGGCAAAACTTGTATCCTGATGTTCATACACCTTCCCCTATCCTTAAAGTACCTTATCAAATGTTTCCCATCACTGAGATCCCCCAAAATCCTCATTTTCGCACAAATCCTAGTTTCTTGCTACAACCTGGCAATTTTCTAGGTTGGGCCTGTGTTTTGCCCTTTTGGACCCCTTCCCCTCACTCAATCTCTGAGATTCCACTTTCCCCTATTTCCTAACATCCCTCCCTACTCCCAAAAATTTCCTCAAGAATTTAGAAGCCCCTCATCCCCTTCATTTCGCTTCATTTCGGCAAAATCCCTTGTTCCACAAATCAGGATAAGTTTCACTCAAAAGATGTTTCAGAGAAATCAAAGATGAATTTGGGAAAACTGAGAGAGGTTTTTGTCCACAACATGCCAAAGAAGAAAAACCTCCTTCACTTTTTGCAAATGTGTCATGGTTTTAGAGAAATGTCAAAATTACAATCGCCATATCCAAGGAGGTTGGCCAAGGCACTAAAACGACGGAAAAGGCCCGATCCACTCCAAATTTTGGCCAAAGCCTCTTTGAATGAGCATGGTACTTGATTGGGGACTCCCAGCCCAAATTTCAAGAAATTTGGATAAAATTTTGCCAATTGTGAATTTTTTGTGCCAAACACAGGTTTTTGCCCTTAACGCGTAGCGCGCCGCGCGCTACCCTGAAGATGGGCAAGTCCATTTCTCAAAAACTCAGCATTTTTGGATTTTTCATGACAAATTACACTTGCTCAGCAATTTCCAAGACATTTCATCAGGTTTTGAGCACTCAGAAGGTCAAAAAACATGCAAAAAATGACTTTCTGCCACTTTTTGGACACACAGGAAGCAGTCTTGGGAGATTGCAATTTTGGAGGGGCAAATGGACACCAAATTGAGAAATGCTACTTGGGTTGGAAAGTAGACATCCAGACCTTTCCAAAAAGCCTACTTGTGCCTCATTTGGATGCCGGGAAGTGCCTCAAAAGCAGGCCCAAAGGCGCGCTACGCGTTGAGATTCAGGGCGCTACGCATCAGGCTATTTTCACAGAAATGCACCTACAGCTCAGCAAAACGCAGTTTTGACTAGGTTTGACTTTTTGGAGTGGATTTTGATCCTCCTTGATGTAAATGATGTAATTTTATGATACTTTGACACTTATTTATCTCTTCTAGAAGATTCATTCATGAAATAGGCAAAAATTTAATGAATGAATTGGTTTCCTAGCTTATAGAGGCAAGTTGTTTTGACTGCCTAGATTTTAGTGCTCAGTTTGGAATTGGTTGAAACAGCTCCTAGGATAGTGAGATCGACCCCTAGAGGCAAGGAAAGATGTTAGATTGCCTATATTATGTACTTTCTTGGTCATTTTCATGGTTGGACTCTTGAGGGAGAAAGCTTCTATTGTATTACTCATTGTATCTCTGCAATTTTTGGCAAAGGAAGACCAGGGTTTTGCAGTCCTTTTTGGGATTCCTGTGGTTACATGTATTGATGGTGTGTTTCTCTTTGTACTTGTAAGTTTGTTATGTGAATCATCTTCTTACTTTTTCTTCTGCAAATTAGGCAAATGAAGTGTTAAGGTAGAATTCATGGTTGCTATGCTCTGCCTTTAAGTTTGCTTAATATCAATGTTTTCAGCTGTTTAAGGAGAATTCAAGGTGATTGCTTGCTCTTCTTAGCTCCTCACCAGTCATTCTCATCCATACAAATCTTTCAAAGGCATCAATACAGTCTCCTACCTTGCCCCAAAGAACCCCTTGCGAAAACTGTGTCCAATCCCCGCACCCAAAATTGCCTTTCCCCAATTTTCCACCAAAACCCTAAAAATCCCAAATCAAACCTTTTTATCAGTTTACTAGCCTAAAATCAGTGTTCTTTATTGGTTATCTCTGCCTGTTGAAGATCTTTGCCGAGATAGACCGGAGAGAGCCCTCTCCTGCCCCGTAGGGCTAGCTACGAGGCTAAGTGGTTTGATGTTGCCTTGGAGTTTACCTTTTTCAGCCTGAGGTGAAATTTCAAGCGCTAACATATTGGCGACCATACTGGGGAAGAAAAAATGGTTTACTTGTTGATGTCATTTTTTTTATAAGCTACAAAGGGAGCCTGAAGTTATGCCAGGTAGCCTTCGAAACCCTTTTGCTTTGCATTAGCGGAAGTAGATAAACGCTGCTTCAGTCAATCTCCGGTCTAGCTTGTAAACGTGACATCTAACTTGTTAATTACCCTAGTACATGTATCAAGTTCAGATCTGATTGTTGATGGTGGACAATGATCAGACACTTGAAAGGCTAAAATCATTCACCTGGCGACTCTAAATCATTTTCGAGATCAGATCCAAAGACTCCACTGGAGGATGATCCCGGCCAGCAAAAACATGAAAGGACAACATGGATAGATCAGGTATTCAAGTTGGAATTTCATCCAAGACATTTTGTTCTTTGTCATAAATTATTTCTTCTCTTTTCCCAAGAATTTCAAGAAGGCTTTGCAAAGTATACTATGCTTGAGAAAAGATCCTCGGCCTGCATTTGATTCTTTCCCTTTGAAGATTGTGAATACCAAAGATTTGCATGCCTTTGAGCTTGATCAGGATCCTTTTTCCGAATTTTGTGATGACCATCTTCAAATTGATGAGTCTCAAGAGACCAAGACTAATTCTATACTTGCTGTACATACCCCTACACCTTGTAAAATTCCAGATCGGTATAAACCTCTTGTTTTACCTTCTTTTCTCCATGCTTTCCCCAAAAACTATGATCTATACTTGCCGAGGTTTGATGGTGAAAGTAAGAATGTCAACGCTGAGCAACATGTGCAGAATTTTGAGAATTTTCTAGATCTTTTTGAAGTTGATGAAGAAGATGTTAGTATAAGGCTTTTTGCTCTTTCTTTGCAAGCCAAAGTCAAGAGTTGGTTCAAAACCCTGCCTGATGCAAGCATCTCAGATTTCCGGCAGTTCATCAAAGTTTTTCTCGACAGGTGGATGATCGGGCAGAACCTTTTCTTGATTGTAGAAGAGTATAACCAGCTGAAAAGATTGCCAGGGGAGACAGTACAACAGTTTTCAGCCAGATTTAACCAAGTTTATTATTCGATGCCAGTTGATATAAGGCCTACTCCTAGATCGGCTCTCTTGCACTATCCGGGTGCCTTTGATCCAGAGATGGAGTTTCAGCTGAGAGAAAGGGATATTGCAACACTTCACGAGATGCAAAACAGTGCAGTAAATGTAGAGGCTCATCTGCTGATCCGAAGGGCAAGGTTGAAAGAAGAAGAGATGAAAAACATAGATCCGGCCGAATCAACATCTCTAGAGGTGAAGCTTGACATTTTGGTAAGTGCAATGGAAAAGATGATGGACAGGATCACCACAAGGAATGATTATGATGTTCAAGCTCATGGCTCGCTGATTGAAGAAGAACAAGTTGTTGATCCAAAACATTTTGTTTCTTATCCTAATTGTCATAGATATGATAATGATTGTTTTTTAGATCACCTTGGAGAAGAGAGATCTGTTGATATGACATGTATGCTTGATGATGTCTTTTATACTGATGATTTGCCTCAGTTTGATCAGTATGATGATGATTATGTTCTCCAAATAGAAGCTAATCTTGCAGACAAATCAACAGCTAGTTTGTGGGAGGAGGAAGAAGTTCACTTACAACAGCTCGAATACAATGATCAACCGATGCATATCAGCTATGATATTGACGAGGAAAGTGCAGCAAAGTTTGAAGTAAGTGGAGGATCTTTGCCTTTTTGTTTTGATTCGTTTCAGTTCATCAGAGATAACTACCATGCAATCAGAAATCAAATGTCAACAAGTCTTGATTTGAATCATCTTGAGAGCAATGAAAATTTTGTTCAAGACTTCTCATATTCAGATTTGCAACCCCCGAAAGCCATTGATTGTCAAGTTGCAGCTGAAGACTTGGAAGTGGACACACATGATTTAATGATTCAAGGTGACTCCGTACCATTCTGTTTTGAATCATTTCAGTTTTTGAAGGGTAGATTGCATAGTAAATCTTCAAATGAACAGCCTATAACAAATCAGCAATCTCTTAGTGTTAATGTTGAGGATGAGACAGATAACAAAATTCTTGAGCAGCCTGTAGCATCAGATTTGCAGCCACCAAATGAAATTGAAGGGCAGATTACAGATGAAGCTGTGGAAGACAAAATACATGATTTGATGGTGCAGGAAGATTCTATACCCTTTTGTTTCGAAGCATTTCAGTTTATAAGGCAGAATCTTCGTAAAATCTCTCAAGAAAAAGATGAACAGCTAGAAGGATGTCATGCATTTTCAATGGATACATTACAGCAGTCTTTTCAAGTTTTTCATGATCCAATAGCTGATGTTTTGGATGAGGTTTGCAGTCAAAGTCTTTCTCCATTGACTACATGTGAGCTTGAAACATGTCCTGACATGAATTTGATCCAGCAGCCAGTTTCTTTCTCATTTTCAGTAGAGGTCTCGTCACAAGGCTCAGATCAAAGTTTCCATTCATGGTATGAGGAAACGAGAAGTAATCCATTAGATGAGCTAAGTTCCAGTGTGCTTGAATTTCAAGATCCTTATGCAGTGTTTTTGGAGGTGGATAGAGAATTCATATCATTCAACGGATCTGTTTCTAAGTTATCATGGGAGTTGCCGTTCATTAGTTCTCTCTTGTTGTTCATAAGTGAGCACTTGCAGAAAATTCGAACAGCAGATGGAATACTTGGTTGCATTGGTTGTTTCATTTCACTTGATCAGGTGATGAATGAAACTGTTAGAGTAGGTTTTGATGAATAAGCTCCACTTTGAGCATCATTTTCAGTTGGTCGATTGTGTTTAAGTATCGAGTCAGTTTTTAGTTGAGTCATGAGTCCTTTGTGAGTCAATTTTCAGTCTTGTTGTTAAGTTAGTTTGTGTCAGTTTTCAGTCATGCATTTTAGTTTGAGTTTTTGACTCCATTGCCCAATGGATAAGGCACTGGTATGCTCTCCCAAAGATCTGCCGTTCTTGGCACCTCCAAGGAGCTACCATCCCCATTGGAGCCAATGTTAGTGTCAGTCTTTCTAGCCTTCCTCCAGTGATCAAATATGCTCTTACAAAGTGATTTTGAAGTGTCAAGGTCAAATTTTGTCATTTCAGTGAGTCTTCAAGCAAAATTTGGTCACTAGGCATTAGGTCTAGGGTTTGCTTTCACTCCTTCTAAAATTGCCCAAATTCCAATCTATGTCACTATTCTGCTAAGTCTATCATCATTCATAGGGTTTTCATTATCATGTCAGTGTCTAATGAGTCATTTTACACCTTGTTCATGCTTCAGTTGCGCCTAGGCAAGGTCATTTCCCTCTCCTAGGGTTTTGAAGGCAATTTCTCTTGGATGGTCAAATCATCGGCAAAACTTGTATCCTGATGTTCATACAC
Source organism: Pinus tabuliformis (assembly GCA_031772625.1). Lineage (NCBI taxonomy): Eukaryota > Viridiplantae > Streptophyta > Pinopsida > Pinales > Pinaceae > Pinus > Pinus tabuliformis. Next base: position 653,565,924 of record CM062818.1, on the reverse strand, counting down.
CTTCCCCTATCCTTAAAGTACCTTATCAAATGCTTCCCATCACTGAGATCCCCCAAAATCCTCATTTTCGCACAAACCCTAGTTTCTTGCTACAACCTGGCAATTTTCTAGGTTGGGCCTGTGTTTTGCCCTTTTGGACCCCTTCCCCTCACTCAATCTCTGAGATTCCACTTTCCCCTATTTCCTAACATCCCTCCCTAATCCCAAAAATTTCCTCAAGAATTTAGAAGCCCCTTATCCCCTTCATTTCGCTTCATTTCGGCAAAATCCCTTGTTCCACACATCGGGATAAGTTTCACTCAAAAGATGTTTCAGAGCAATCAAAGATGAATTTGGGAAAACTGAGAGAGGTTTTTGTCCACAACATTCCAAAGAAGAAAAACCTCCTTCACTTTTTGCACAGATGTCATGGTTTTAGAGAAATGTCAAAATTACAATCGCCAGATCCAAGGAGGTTGGCCAAGGCACTAAAACGACGGAAAAGGCCCGATCCACTCCAAATTTTGGCCAAAGCCTCTTTGACTGAGCATGGTACTTGATTGGGGACTCCCAGCCCAAATTTCAAGAAATTTGGAGAAAATTTTGTCAATTGTGAATTTTTTGTGCCAAACACAGGTTTTTGCCCTCAACGCTTAGCGCGCCGCGCGCTACCCTGAAGATGGGCAAGTCCATTTCTCAAAAACTCAGCATTTTTGGATTTTTCATGACAAATTACACTTTCTCAGCAATTTCCAAGACATTTCATCAGGTTTTGAGCACTCAGAAGGTCAAAAAACATGCAAAAATGACTTTCTGCCACTTTTTGGACACAAAGGAAGCAGTCTTGGGAGATTGCAATTTTGGAGGGGAAAATGGACACCAAATTGAGAAATTCCACTTGAGTTGGAAAGTAGACATCTAGAAATTTCCAACAAGCCTACTTGTGCCTCATTTGGATGCCGGGAAGTGCCTCAAAAGCAGGCCCAAAGGCGCGCTACGCGTTGAGATTCAGGGCGCTACGCATCAGGCTATTTTCACAGAAATGCACCTACAACTCAACAAAACGCAGTTTTGACTAGGTTTGACTTTTTGGAGTGGATTTTGATCCTCCTTGATGTAAATGATGTAATTTTATGATACTTTGACACTTATTTATCTCTTCTAGAAGATTCATTCATGAAATAGGCAAAAATTTAATGAATGAATTGGTTTCCTAGCTTATAGAGGCAAGTTGTTTTGATTGCCTAGATTTTAGTGCTCAGTTTGGAATTGGTTGAAACAGCTCCTAGGATAGTGAGCTCGACCCCTAGAAGCAAGGAAAGATGTTAGATTGCCTATATTATGTACTTTCTTGGTCATTTTCATGGTTGGAATCTTGAGGGAGAAAGCTTCTATTCTATTACTCATTGTATCTCTGCAATTTTTGGCAAAGGAAGACCAGGGTTTTGCAGTCCTTTTTGGGATTCCTGTGGTTACATGTATTGATGGTGTATTTATCTTTGTACTTGTAAGTTTGTTATGTGAATCATCTTCTTACTTTTTCTTCTGCAAATTAGGCAAATGAAGTGTTAAGGTAGAATTCATGGTTGCTATGCTCTGCCTTTAAGTTTGCTTAATATCAATGTTTTCAGCTGTTTAAGGAGAATTCAAGGTGATTGCTTGCTCTCCTTAGCTCCTCACCAGTCATTCTAATCCATCCAAATCTTTCAAAGGCATCAATACAGTCTCCTACCTTGCCCCAAAGAACCCCTTGCAAAAACTGTGTCCAATCCCCGCACCCAAAATTGCCTTTCCCCAATTTTCCACCAAAACCCTAAAAATCCCAAATCAAACCTTTTTATCAGTTTACTAGCCTAAAATCAGTGTTCTTTATTGGTTATCTCTTCCCGTTGAAGATCTTTGCCGAGATAGACCGGAGAGAGCCCTCTCCTGCCCCGTAGGGCTAGCTACGAGGCTAAGTGGTTTGATGTTGCCTTGGAGTTTACCTTTTTCAGCCTGAGGTGAAATTTCAAGCGCTAACACCTATGAGTGGTTTTATTAGCCAACCTCTTAACCATTACATGTTTTGAGCAGTTCTACCATTGCCGGAACCATTTGCTACCCTTTATACTACTCGTTCCTCTAAGACGAGTCCTCTTTAAGCTCTTTTCTGACTCGTAAAATATGAAAAGATTGCCGAGTTTTTCCCTTTTAACTCGTTAAATAGAATAAAAAGGCGGTCCACTTACAACTCTTTTATGATTGTATAAACATGAAAAGATCGCCAGACTTTTTTCATTTCAAGTTCGATACTAGTTCTAAAACGACGTGTCTTCGATCGCTTTTTTACTTTTTCAGATCAGAGCAACTAATTATGAAAAGTACTCCTTGATCGTAATGGTCAAGCGGTTCTCTCAAGTATTATTTTATACTTTTTCGGGCTTGGGGGACACAAATTCACGAAAAAGGACACCCATGGAGTTTTCTTAAGTTTTTCTTTTGACTCCCTAAAATTGAAAAACACCAAGTTTTCCTATACTGGACTTGTTAAAATTTAAGAGTAAAGGACCTGTTCAATTTTAAATAGGAACGAACCACTCCTTCTTAGGGTTTGAATTTTAAACTAAGTTGGACTCATCTGAAGGATGAACTTATAAACAAGCAAATTTTATCCTCCTCAAGCTTGTCAAAAATAAAGAGGTACTTGCCAGAAATGGTGGGGGAAAAGAGAGAAAAAAGAACTTGTTTGTTACACTTTGTGTTTTAGAAAAACAGTTAACCAGTCTTGAACACGACAATTTTTGTTCACATGGGTCAGGAAATCCTTTGCCTAATAGTTAATCAAACCATATTGTAAGTCTTCAGCCGGTTTCTGGGTATTAGCTTTGGGTCAATTGTCACCAAACCATCTGCAGTGTCGTTATGTGTTCAAGAGGTCAGTTCAAATAAACTATTGATCTTCAAAATATCTATCATCCATTTTGACCATCTCAGAATTAGTCCTTGCCAAATATATTTCTTCAAAACTTGATCTATGATTTTGTGTTGTGGGCTTGCCTATGACAAATCGCTTTCTATCGACTTCAGCTCATTATCTAGAAAGATGATCTAGAAATAATCAGTACCTTGAAATCTGCATGCCTAATGACAGGTTTCTCGCCTTCGACGATAGGTTGCATCATTGACCTTTGATCAAATGACTCGATGACATGTTCGACATCAGCTCATTTATTCACATTTCATGGATTGTACTGAGTACATTGAGAGCCATTGACATTACTGGTGGTTTCTCTCGCACTTGTTAATAGTTCACATCATTGACTGGTAATCAAGTAGTTTCTACAATGTTCGACTTCGACACATTCATTCACATGGATAGAATCGTACTAATTCGGGAAGCAGAAATCAAGACCCTGGATCTAGTTTCTACCATCCAGGCTGCGAGGAATTTTGTTATTCATTATACAGTGGACTATTCATAAACAGATGTTTGCGCCCATACTGTGTTTACATATGTCTATACTCTTGATGTATTACAAAATCATTCCTATATCATAACAATTTAGTCAGTTTTCTAGTCAGTTTTGATCTGAGTATGGGAATGCCTACCTCAGTGATGATATGTTCACATATATATAATTTTCATTGGTTTTTTTACAGGTTCCGACTGGGGTGTCCACAGGATGATCCTTGAAATGATAAAGTACTTCACTCTTTATAGATGACAAACTCTATCTTCATCTATTACAGACTTCGCACTTTAGGGGGCAATTTGTTGCACAAAAAATTGTCACCTTGACATTCTGCAATCTGTGTGAGTCCATTACCACTCATACTTTCCTCCTTTGCAAGTCTTAAGCCTTAGTTCTTCATATCAAGCCTTGAAATAAGAGAAAGTCCTCAAAAGTCTCTAAAACTCCGCACTTTCTCTTAACATTACCTGTGGTCCCGCTCCTATGCACCTGACCGCTCTGTCTCTGTGTTAAGGGTGAAAAACCCTGTAAAAGTTAAAAAGGCGCAAGTATATTATTAAAAACTCACTTTGAGTCATTTCTAGAAGCTTCTGGAAGGAATATTGAGGTGGCAAGTTCGCTCCCTTAAGGTTCATGCATCCTATACCTTAAGGAGCTAACTCCTTGATCTGAGGAGCTTATCCCTTTGAAGGAGGATTCTATCCCTTCATAGGTGGACCTGTAACCTCCTTCCTCTACACTATAAAATGAAGCATTGGGCTGGTTACTTGGGAGGTTGAAAGCTGAATATTTTTGAGGTGAAATGTTGTTGGAGCTTAGTCTTCTTAATTGAGCTTTTATGAGGAGAGATTACATACCTCTTTGATCTCATTTGGAAGAGTGTAAGGCTTGTCAAAGTAAAGGAGATTCCTATTTCAGACCTTGGGAAGAGCTTGTTCAACATCAAGGCTAAAAAGGTTGTAAGGTTCTTCTACTTCAAAGTTAATACAAATAAGTTTGTTTTCCTCAATAAGCTATTGTTTTATGGTTTATTTTATGGATTCCTTGATCACCATAATGAACATGATTTATGATATTAGCTATACAGGTGTTATTTGATGTTTTCTTGTTTGTGATTGCAGGTTCTCAAAAGGAAACTCTTTCGAACGGTTGAAGGATGGCTGCTACAAACTAGCATTGGACTTAAAGTAGGGTCTAAACACCTCTATAGTTTTTATTTATGAATCACATATGTTTAGAGAAAGATAGATTTGTTTGTCTGCTTATTGCTAGATATCTTTTGATACTAGGGAGATCAACCTTGTCCGCAAGATTGATTTATCCAGCCAACACAATTCGATGAATTTTTTTTATATGAGTTCAAATTTTTTAATGTGATTTTTATATAAAATATATGTATGAAAATAATTTTATTAATTTTTTTCTATATAATTTTTCTTAAAACCATATTATAGTAAATATTATTATAATTATTTAAAATCATAGTATATATATATATATTTTTCTTTTTGGTTTTAAACCTGTAATCTCTTAAAAAACAATACACACTCTTAGCCTTATAATAGGATTCTTCATTTAAAATATATATATATATATATAATTTTTTTTATTTAAAATAGGTACAACCTGCCCTAATAAACAATACAACAAATAAAATAGTCATAAAATTTTAAATTAATTTTTATTTTATATAAAATTAATTTATTTTAACTTATTAAAAAAACTTTAAATTGGTGTCTCCACTTCAAAATCCTTGCCGAGTACAATGTATCTCTTCACTTCAAAATCCTTGTCGAGTACAATGTATCTCTTCACTTCAAAATTTGTTAGAGTTAGAAATTTTTCCTCAAAGTGGGAATAGTCCTATCACAATGTACATTTATGCCCACATCATTGAACATATACCATGGTTTAAGAAATTTGGATTTGCAAGTGCCTATATTCCAAGAAAATTTATCGAGGGTGAGAAATTTGAGAAATTTTTTGTTAGAGTTAGAAATCTTTCCTCATAGTGGGAATAGTCCTATCAAAAACATTGGAAGTTCTTCTTAGGCACACAACTTCTTTTAGGTAAAAAATTCTTGTGTATTCGAGCAAGATTATCTTCTTATGCATCATTTCAATGTCAGTGAATGATCTCAAGGACAAAATCAAGTTCACTGAATGCAAGTTATGATCTAAAGTATGTTAGGCTTCACACATGAACGAAGCAGAGAGGCACGTCTACTATTGACATTTACGTGAAGCAAGAGATGTTTATGATCCTATTAGAGAACACAGATCACACCACAAACTCCGAATTTACATTGCTAGAGAAAGAATTTTATACATCGTGATGAATCTTCTAGATTGATGGTGAAAGTGGCTTCTTTGGGAAGCTATCTGAAGTCTCCAGAAGCTGTGAGACAACCTCCTCAACTCTCGAGCAAACTTCCTACCTAATAAAGTTAATGCGGGAGGTTGTTTGGTTGGAATTAATGTTTTCCAACACTCCCCCTTAATTCCAACCATATGAAAAACACATAATATACCCTATAGCATAATTAATACGACACAAACATACTCTTAATTGACATGCATGCTGGTATAAGTCTTAGCTAGGCTTACACACGATTTGATAATACATATTTCATTTTTTTCTTCTTGCTAAAGGGTATATGCTTGTTCATTTGTTGATGCAGTTTCATATTCACCTTTCTTAATTTCCTTATGAGCTCCTTCAACTACTCTTTTCTTATGTACTTAACAACCTCTTCTGGATTGGGATGCAAGGCAACATCTCGAGCAATGAAAACAAGGTAATCTAATTCATGCTCTCCCCACTTTCCATCACAAGGAGCCTTGTAAAGTATGCCACCAAGTTCCTCTTCCTTCATCAAAATGCACTCATCTTCAAACATGTGTGGCCTCTAAACAACATCCATGGTCTTATCATCCAATGTCGCAACCATCTTAGAAACGGATCCAATCAAATTTCTAACAATTGGGTTCTCGGAGAAGCGATTTCTACTCCCAGTGATTGCAGGAACATGTGGAATAGACTGCACCTCTTGATATTCATGGTCGTTAATAAAACCATTTTGTTTATTCAATAATTCTTCTGACTCAAAAATACCACCCGAATAAAAAATATTACCCGGCCCAAAAATACTTCCAAATGGACTCTCTGAAAAACAATTATAAAAAAGATCACTATAAAAAATTATTCCACTCATTTCTCATCTCCCTAATACACGTCAACGAGCTGCAATCTTCCTCTGCCACTACTCGAACTAGGCTATTCACACAACTTCACATGAACACACTAATCCAACCCAAAACAAAGACATCTTTCAAAATATTGGCACTCTCCTACACATGCACCAGTCATAAGCTGTAGCTCCATGATCAACTGATTAGCTCCCACAGTCATCTCTCTAGATTGATCTCCACAATCAAATCTCAACTTAGACTTACATGCAAATACTGCATGTGGGCCAACACCAAAACACCATAGGCGACTTTTTATCCATAGCCAACAAATCTGTCTGGCAGATCTCCCTTCACTACAAATCGACTCAAACTTCAGAAGCCCTAAATTAGAAAATAAAAAGCACTGCTTCAAAGGACCACACAAATTTCATGCCACTTCTCCACGACTCCATGCACACTGAGATGGGTCACAATGGTTGACTTTAGCATAGTGAGCAATGCTCCTGACAGAACAGATCCCTCTTACCTGACTATGATCCACAACTATGAATGGATCTCATTTTTTGTAATGGTCTAGCACTCTAAATCAAAACTTTAGCTCAATCTTCCAAACTCCACGATGTCAGGCAACTTGGGCTTTACACAATTTTGCAACAGCTCACACGGCCTAAGAAATCAATGACCGAAATCCATTCTCTCTGCGCTCCACAAATTCCACTATTGAAAATCGAACATGAATCTGGACATGAATTCAAACTTTAATAACTTCACCTTAGAACAAACATGTCACTTATATTTCCCTTCACATTGAGCATTCTAGCTCATTTCCTTGGAGCGACCACTCACATCTTTTCCTCGAAGCACCAAATCCAAGTTTAGAGCATCCACGTTCTTTTTCTCGAAACTCCATATTGGCATATGCAAGCTCTCAATGGCGCGTTCTTTTCCTCCAGGCTAATCGTCGTCCACTACAACCTATGAGAGATTTTCACAAGATTCCTTACAAATCCCCTGCTTTTGAAATTTCTTACTGCCTTTGAAACCAACAACACCTAGTTTTCACTAAGCTTTGCACTTCACCTTGGCACCTCATAGTAACAGCCAATTTCCTCACGACTTTGGCCAAACACAACCTCATCAAGTCACAATAATGACAACAGGAAAAATAATTTTCTTGACTCCACAACAACAATAGGTGAATCCTCATGTCAGTCTCAATGAATGAAAAAGACCACTCACACATGCATTCAATTCATTCACCTATTCATTTCATATGGTGTTCTCTATTGAAAATATGGCCCAATCCACCTTTAAGGACTCTACGGGAAACTCAACACACAGGTCCACAAACCACACACGTTCTCTTACATGAAAACACACATGAAAATGATTATCCTTTAGTGCTCATGAACAACACTATTGTCCACAATAATGCTACCTCCCAACTCTCACAACTCAACCGCTATGCCAATGATCCCTCATGACCCTTTCTCAACATAAACATGAATACATACACTCCTTAGTGTGCTTCTTCTAACGCTGTTCCAGGAATCTCCATATTGTCTTACTCATTAGGTCGACTATGCCGTAACAATAATAACAAAGTTGAAAACTCAACTCAACCACTTCACACTATGCCGCTTTCCGACAATAGCAAGAGCTCATGCTCTCTGCACACTCAAACACCCAAAGGAGGACACTCAAACACTTAGCACAACAATCAGCCTCACACAGTTATTTACCACTCGACCTCTCCTCACATCTCACCTCTCCTCACAACTCACTTGAGCTCCGATACCATATCATAGAACGTAGATCACACCACAAACTTTGAATTTACATTGCCAGAGAAAGCATTTTATACATTGTGATGAAGCTTTTGGATTGTCGATGACAATGGCTTATTTGGGAAGCTATCTGAAGTCTCCAGAAGCTGCGAGACAACCTTCTCAACTCTCGAGAAGACTTGCTACTTAATACAATTAATGCTTGTGGCTTGTCTTGGGTGTTGGGAAGAGTAGTTTTGCGTTGGTCCTTTTTACTGTGTATTTTGAGAGTATGTGGAATACTCTTTGTGGTGAATTTGTGGATTACTATTTTTGGTGAAATAGTATCATTGGGGGGTCCTGTGCTAGCCCACTTGGGAATCTCTTTTGCTTTTGTAGTGAGGGAGGAGGTGGTAACAATCTTGGCCATTGTGGGTGGTGGGGAGCTACACAACCTCCTAATTGATGGAATTGTGTTAATTGGTGGAGTGGGCATGGCTTAGGTGTCCTATACTCTCAGGGGAGTTGGTGTTGCATGCTTAGTGTAGGGATGATCCATCAATGGGGTTGTGCCCTACAAGGTGCTGGTCGTAGAGGCGCAAACGAGGAGAGAGCTAATGAGGGGGTGGGTAGAGTCGACGAAGAGGGAGAGGTTCCCCATAACCGAGTCTTGTCCTCAGGATTGGTGGAACAGGTGCCTTCCCTTACATCAATTGTGGATTAGTTGCAGGACATGGTGGCCAGTTTGGACATTCTGCATGAGTAAAGGTATGAAGACTGCAATGAAACCATTATGTATATTAATGATATACAACTCACCCAAAGGGAGATTTTGGAGCATCTCGCCTCTGATTTTCGAAGCCAACACAAAACTAATGAGCGGTTGGATGAAATAGAAGCTCATATAGCTTATGTTGAATACCATGTGCATGAAGGTTTTGGTCGTCAAGTTGATCATGGTGTCGCTAAGGCACCAAATCCTCCTTTGTAAATTCTTAGTTGGATATTTTTTGGCGTTGTTAGTTTTCTTGAAAGTAGGGCCTTTTGTCGATGTAGCTTATTTGAAACAAGGCAATATCTTATTTGTTTTTGTAATTTTTTTCTGACTGACAAATATGGTTGGAGTGAAGCCGATAGAGCAGAGAGGAACTAGACTATAAAATGTACTTTTCTTATAACTTAATAGACACTTTTTGATCAACAAAAAAAATAATAATCTAATTTTTTTTAATAAAAACATAGTTATGGATGAAACGGGAACTATTACCTCAAAATGTGTACTCGAGCCCAAAAACCTCAAAAAAACATGAAAAAACAACCAAAATTTGAAAAGTGTTTATTCCATAACGATGTTTTTTTTTAGGGTAAATTTTCAACATGTTTTCTAAATGGGAGTAAAAACCATTATTTTTTTAGAAAAATGGATAAAAATAACACCCTTAAAAAACATTTGTTTATTCTGTGATAACAAAAAAAAAATCGGGTTATAATTTTTACATTTCTTAGCAATGGAGTTAAAGAGAAAATATCCAGACTTTGAAAAACTATAAAATTCCAACAATTCTCGGACATGATGTTAAAGATAAAAATATCATGTCTTGAATCCTGATAATTCCAACTATTTCCATCCATTTTGTTAAAGATAGAATATCTTGACTCTAAAAAACCTTGAAATTGTAATTGTTTTCGACCATAGCATTAAAGATAAAATATCATAATTCAGGAACACCTTACCATTTTGACAACTTTTCAACCTTGTAATTAAAAACCTTCAGTTTGTAACACATTTCAACCAATAAATAATGGACAAATTATATGACTAAAACAATTTTTAAAAATGAACAAGTAAATGAAAGATTCATTATTCCAAGAGTAATTTTTAGCAATGAAGTTAAAGATAAAATATCCAGACATTGAAAAACTGTAACATTCCAAGAATTCTCGAACATGATGTTAAAGATAAAATATCTAGTCTCGAATCTTGATAATTCCAACTATTTCCATCCATGTTGTTAATGATAAAATACATTGACTCTAAAGAACCTTGAAATTGTAATTTTTTCAACCATAGCATTAAATATAAAATATCAGAATTCAGAAACACATTAACGTTTTGACAAGTTTTCAACCTTGTAATTAAAAACCTTCAGTTTGAAACACATTTCAACCATGAAATTATGGAAAAATTATATGACTAAAACAATTTTTAAAAATGAACACGTAAATGAAAGATTCACTATTCCAGGAGTAATTTTTAGCAACGGAGTTAAAGATAAAATATCTTAACTCTAAAAAACCTTGAAATTGTAATTTTTTTCAACCATAGCATTAAGATAAAATGTCATAATTCAGAAACACCTTAATATTTTGAGAAATTTTCAACCTTGTAATTAAACATTCAGTTCGTAACACATTTCAACCATGAAATTATGGACAAATTATATGACTAAAATAATTTTTAAAAATTAACAAGTAAATGAAAGATTCATTATTCCAAGAGTAATTTTTAGTTCAAAGGATAAAACTATAGCTCTTTTCAAATTTTAGCCTAAGACAACTTATCCTATTGTAAGAAAAACCTAAAAATCGACCATCTAAATGAAGTGTTCTTTTTAATGAGGCATTAAAATTTCAAGAATTTTAAAACTATTTTATACCAAATGATCACAATAAATAATATCATGCCAATGTCACTGTATAATTTAAAAAATCAACATCAATTTCTAATATTTATTTACTTTTAATCAAAATATCAACTTTCCGAAATTGAATATCACATACATTAAAGCATATAATCCAAAAAACATAGAAATGACCCATAACTTCATGTAGGATCATATGGAAGTCAAAAATATTTATTTCAAGTTACCATGCAAACATCTTTAAAGACATGAATTTATTTTAATTAAAACATTAAATCCAACAAACATAGAAATGACTCATAAATTCATGTGAGATCATGGAAGTCAAAATATTTATTTCAAGTTACCATGCAAACTTCATTTACATAAAATGTCTTAGACATTTATTCAAAATCATCCATAGGATCTGGCACACCATCAGAATCTACATCTTCAGATGAATGAATGGATGCAGATGAAGATGACCAATATTCTTCTTTTTCATCAATTAGAGCCCCATATGAGTCAACATGCATGCCCATCATTTCAGGTTTCAAAAGTCTTCTAGATCTACGATTAGGTTCAACAGACTCCCATCTCAACACTGTTCCTTCCGGTAGCAACTTCTTCAAAATATGTATGGTCTTTAAGCAAAGAGTTCCTCTCTTTATTAAATTGAAGTCATAGACAAGTATGTCAACATCCTTCAATTTTAATAGGTCTGTGCAGTGACGATTTATATTTGTACCCTTTCTTCTTCTCTTTTTGCGATTTTTTTTTTCAACTACCATCTTTGGCTTGTAGACACCATTGAATGGGTGGGTACTTGTGGCATACAAATGTACCTTAACAGTGGTAATATCTTCATTTTCTTTAATGACTTTGATAACCTCTGCAACCCAAAATGGATAGCCAAGTGGATCTCCATCTGCTAATACTGCTATCATGCAACCCTCCTTATCATACTTCACAGAACCCCTGTAAAGGTCTTCCATGGCTTCACGTTGTGCACGTGATCTTCTAGAACCAATATATATTTCTCTTTCCTCTTCCTGTTCAGAATTAATAATGCCTTGAGATTGTTGTTGTTCAACAATGTTTCTTTCCTCATGTTCATTTGGCATATTTTGAGGCCAAATAAATGGAGTCTTCAAAGTGTATATTCATTTATTGATATTGAGATGATATCACTTTGATCCTTGAAAAAATACTCCCACCAAACTGAATCAACAACATCAAAGTAGTCACATGTATCTCTAATACATTTTTTTATTTCTTCCAGACATTCAGAATAATTTATATCTCTCTTATGCCTTCGTGCATTATTGAGTTCAATAATTGATTGTAATAATATTATCTTTGATGAGAATATTGGATGAATTGGAATGAACTTAAAAAATGCTAAACCTGAAGACGACCCCCATTCGGCAACAGTTGAATACTTCTTGCCCCATATAAGTGATTTTCCATCAATTTTTTGATACGAAATTGATGCTGGAAGCTAATCTCATTAAGTTGTTCAATGCATTTATCCTCACAATGCGATCCCAAAATAAACCTTCGCATGTCAATAGTTTCCTCCAGCACATGAAAAACCGACTCTGGAATATATTCTTTCTTAATACTTCAGTTAATGATGGAAGGCTCCCAAAATTATTCCTCCACAATGTTACTAAAAAACGACTAAACATCTTATCAACATGGTCATGAGTATGCCCAACAAGAAGGAAACCAACCTTTACCTTTTTAAAAATTCCCAATTGAACAAGCATGTTTAGATATCCAAAAAGAACTTGATTTTTATTTTCACGGCTTGTGTTGTCCAATTGCAAATACAAAACTTCAGGAAGAATACCAGACCAATGAGAAAGCACATCATGGATTATAGTTATGGTAAGATTTGCATCATTATGAATATTTGGAGCTGTGAAGTAAACCCTTGGAAACATCTTCCCATTAAAGACCATACAGCTAACCAAGTGAAATTGAATAAAATTTTCTTCCTGTAGATTTTTTGGTGTGCAAAAAAAATGTGGCAGAAGTGTTTTCTTTTGGTCCATACCATCAATTATCAAACCCAAATATTTATTTGGATTATCATAACACTTTTTTCTATGTTTATACAATTTTTGTCTTTCACTTGTTTGCTGATTGTGATGCTCTTGAAGTGCTTTGACAATGGAATCTACACATAAAATAAAAGAAATCTATTAATAAATATATTTTCATAGTTAATAACTATCCAATTTTTAAAATTAATGTTATGAATGCATACCTCTTTCTGCCCCTTGAAATTTATCTCTTTTTTATTTAAGAGAAGCACATGTACTGCAAATCCCCATCCTTGTCTTCTTAGGAATACGAACATTGTTGAATTCATTCCTCCATATCCTTGTAAAATATGAATATGTGATAAAATTACCATCTCCTTCAGCACCTTCTGCATATTATTTGTATAAGTTGTAGATTTCTCGTCTTGAGAAATTATCTAGAATATGTATTGTGTCTTTATTTGGCATACACTCTCCATGCTTTGAAAAGAAGTCTTTCATCCATGACATTGCAGTAATTGATGATGGTCCAACCTCTCTTTTATAACGTACTTCTGAATAGTATGTAGGGTCTTTTTCCAGTTTGTTTTGGATTCTTAACAAACGAAAATTACCAACTGAATGAAACATTTTGAAATCCTTTCTACATATCAATACATTCCCAATATGATAATCATAACTTGCCAGTGTAGATTGCATGCAACCCACTAAAAATGAATTTTTCATGCTTTTATTCATTGACAAATGTTCCTTCCTTTGCTCCATAGCAAACTTGAAATCCATATGTTTCAAACAATCTTTTTGACAACATTCACTTGAAATCAGATCACTAACAAAACTTCTACTTGTGAGATATTCTATCCTATCCCTTGTATAACTGGAATATTTTGGATTGATATAAAAAGGCCTGCTCCTACTCCTAGATACAATATTTTCTTGCAACGTCTCCCCCATTTCATTATTATTTGCAAAAAAAATTTCATCATCAGTAGGAGGAATATTATATTGACGAAGATAGATAGACAATTCATCACCATCATTGCTTGGAAAATATTCATTACCATCCTCACATGAAGGAAATTCTTCACTACCAACATCTGCGCTTTTGAAATCTTGACTCAGACGAAATTCTTCACCTGGAGGACTCAATTCATCATCACCACAACTACCTTTGAAACACTCAGTTAGAGAAAGTGCAATATTAACATTTGGGCCTCTGAAATTATTGTTTTCAAGAAACTCTTCATCCTCGCCTTCATCACCTATCCTCGCATAATCCTTAGGATTATGACTAGGTGGAAAATATGACTCTCTATTCATAGTCAAATTATCATTTGCACAAAATTATTTATCCTCCCCTTCATGAGTGGTGGTTTCATAATCCTTGGGATTTGGAACAAGTGGAAACTTTGAATTCATATTTAATGGAAATTCTTCATCCTCCCCTGCGTCAATGGTGCTCTCATAATCCTTAGGATTAGGAATATGTTGAAACTTTGACTCTACAAATTCTTCATCCCCCCCTTCATCAGTGGTGCTCTCATAATCCTTAGGATTAGGAATATGTAGAAACTTTGACTCTGCAAATTCTTCATCCCCCCCTTCATCAGTGTTGCTCTCATAATCCTTAGGATTAGGAATATGTGGAAACTTTGATTCTGAAAATGCTTCATCCCCCCCTTCATCAGTGCTGCTCTCATAATCCTTAGGATTAGGACTATGTGGAAACTTTGAATCTATAAATTCTTCATCCCCCCCTTCATCAGTGCTGCTCTCATAATCCTTAGGATTAGGAGGTAAGGGAAACTTTGACTCTGCAAATTCTTTATCCCCCCTTCATCAGTGGTGCTCTCATAATCCATATGATTAGGAGGAAGTGGAAACTTTGACTTGGGAAATTCTTCATCACCCCCATCATTAATGTCGCTCTCATAATCCTTAGGATTAGGAATATGTGGAAACTTTGATTCTAGAAATTCTTCATCCCTCCCTTCATCAGTGGTGCTCTCATAATTCTTAGGATTAGGGGAAGTGGGAAAACTCCATAGTTAAGCGCACTTGAGCCAGAGGGGATCTGGGATGGGTGACCTCCCGGAAGTCCTGGTTACTGGGTGCAAGCCCCGGAAGTGATGATTGATTCTATGTGATTTATTTCACTAGTTTCAATCCCACTTCTTCACCCCTGTGAGCATCACTTGATGTAATGAGTGCTAAGTGGACTATTAAAAAATCATGAAAAATTAGTCAGATATGACTACCTCTCATGGAAATGGTCATAGATGAATGAATTACTTAACGCAATTGAATCCCAAAAAATGATATCTAATATAATGCACTGCGAAAACCCCCAATACTTAATTCAAAAAGAGTGAAGGGAACTCTACTTGAATGGTTCATGAGGCATAATACTTGCTAAGGTTTTGCAAATGGGGTAGCAAGCTAAGTGGGCTTGATTGTGGGGAAAACTCCACAATTAAGCACGCTTGAGCCAGAGGTGATTTGGGATGGGTGACCTCTCGGGAAGTCCTGGTTACCGGGTGCAAGCCCCGGAAGTGATGATTGACGGTATGTGATTTATTTCACTAGTTTCAATCCCACTTCTTCACCCCCATGAGCATCATCCAATGTAATGAGTGCTAAGTGGTCTATTCAAAAATCATGAGAAATTAGTCAATTACGACTATCTCTCATGGAAATGGTCATAGATGAATGACTTACTTAATGCAGTTGAATCCCAAAAAATGATATCTAATAAAATTTTAATTTTAATTTTTTAATTAATTGTTTTATTTTTATTTTAGATTTATTTTATTTGAAATTATAATTATAGTTTTCTAGAAAAAAATGGTTTTTTATTTAAATTTTTCATTTATTAACCATTATAATTAAATTTTTTTATTTGTTTATTTTTTTATTATTTAAAAATTTAAATTTGTTTTTTAGTTTTGTTTTAAATTATAATTTAATTAAATATAATAATTTTTTAATTTGTTAGTTAAATTATTATTATTTTTTTAAATTAAAAAAAATTATTTGATTCATTTTTCTTTTTCTTTTAAATAAAAAAAAAAGTATTTGATTTGTTTTAAAAAAAAAAAAAATATTTTTTGGCTGGGCTATTTGGTTGCTCGCTGGGGGCTCGGGTGGTTGGAGGTGGCTGTGTGTAGCTCCCCTACGCCCACCCGGGCCCCCAACCAATGGCCAATGGGCGAGCGCAAAAATAATTTTGTTTTGTTTGGTTTTTTGTTTTTTGTTTTTTTTTTTTTGTTTTTTAAATTTAATTTATAAAATTAAAAATTTTAATTAATAAAAAATAAATCAATAAAAATTAAAACAGAAACCAAATTTATTTTATTTTTAAATGATTTAACTTTTGTAAATTTATATATATATGATTTAATTGGTATATATATATATATATATATATATATATATATATATATATATATAAAATAAAATAATATTTTGTTTTTTAATTAATATGTTAGGTTTTAAGCCAAAATTAATTATTACTTTTTAAATATAATATGTTTAAAAAAATTAAAACTAAAATTAAAATATTAATAATACTATAATTATAAAGTTTTAAAATAATCATATATATATATATGCATGATTGTTAATTTTATTTATTTTTAATTGAATATCTAATAATTTTAAAAAGATTGCTTTTTATATATAATTTGTTAATTTCTTAGTAATTTAAAATTTCATATATATGTTGAATTTAATAGTTTAAAATTAAATATATATTTATTTTGTTTTTTAATATATATATATATATAATTTGTTGATTTAATAATTGAAAATTTAATATATGATATTTTTATTTTTATTTTTTTAATATATATATATATATATATATATGTTTTTTATTTTAATAGTTTAAAATTTAGTATGTAATTATATTTTTATAAAAATGTAGATATAAATCATATAAAATTGTTTTAAATTTATATTTAATATATATTTTTTATTAATTTCAAAAATATATAAATAAATTTTGTATATAATAAATTCTTTATAAATTTGTATATATGAATTTTATAACTTTTTTAAAAATTACATATACTTTAATTTATTATTATATTTAAATAATAATTATAGTGTGAAATTTTTATTTTATTGTTTTTAATTTTTAAGTAATATATCTATATATCTATATATCTATATATATATCTATATATATATATATATATATATATATATATATGTTTTTTAGGAAGATGGCATCGAGCAAGGCCTTTGTGTTGTGGGGAAAAATGCCTATGCAGGACGATCCTATCCACCTAAGGTGTGACAGTGCCTTAGCAACAAACAGAGACAACTATTCTAGTATTCTTCCTTTATGAATTAAGAATGAAGAGAGATGGATGGACTAACCGGTGTCTTCCGTTTGTCCCTCGATCCGGTTTCTCATCTTTTTGAGAGTTCCCAGCTACTTGCCTTCTCGCTCGCCCAGCTTCAACAGGTCTCTGCAAGATCACAAGAAGAGAACAGTACACAAAGACATAGATTCATATTCATAACTAGTTCAGGATTAGAAATAAACTAAACATACTAATGCAATCATACATCAAAGATACATCAGTATATAGGAGAAACCAAGATAGCTTTATTGATGAATAACAAGGTTCAGGAAGAGATACAACCAAGAAGGTTCCAATCCAGCATCTCCTTCCCAACAAATGGAATTCCTATCTTCACCTCTTTTCAAAGCATTAAGCACCCAATGATTCCAGTCTCAAACCAACAGCAATTCTTTGCAATAACAAAATTCCAGCCTCTCGATCTCATGGAGGAGAGATCCATATATAGATGTTTGGAGAGAGGATGAGTCAGCTTGAGATCTGACTAGTGTCCTCTCCCTCTGTCAGTTCTTGATTCCACTTGGAGGTTCTTGCTTCCACTTGGAGATTGGGAACCTCTTACTCATCACTAGTCGAATTCACTGAGGCAAGTGTCATTGAGGAAGATTTTGGAAGCTTCCTGGGTCTTGACACCTCTTGGAATGAACTTGCCATTTGTCAATTCCCGCTCAGCGCACCCTGGTAGTGCTTCTACCTGCGTTGCAGTGTAGGTAGCCAGTTCAGACTTTGCATTTCAGCGCAGTTAGCTAGTGGAGCCACTGAATTGATCCTGAATTGACTTGTTTTTGAGCAGTTTCTGGTGGAGAACTTCTGTGAATTGCTGTGGTTTGTTAGCCTTGTTTCTCTAGGGGTAGGAACAACATGTTTAGGGACTTTGGATCCCTTAGATTATGGACATTTCATGCTCAATGCTGTAAGGCACAAAAATGTCTATAACAGTTGCCCCCTAAAGTATGAGGCCGTTTATCGGGTGAAATGCTTTATCAGGAGGATCCGAAGTTCATCCAATGCTGGGAGGAGACCTGTAATAAGATACAATACAATACATTATTTTTCATACTGCTTTCATGATCTAGCTGAGGCGGGCATTCCCATGCTCAGCTTTATAAATTCATTTTTCTGTACATAGAACAAACAATCGTCTGATGGTAGACTGATAATTTTGATGAAATTATCATCCTTTGGGTAGGATGATTATCTGCTGCAATGATGTACATGTCAATGTCTTTATCTTTCCCGAATATATATCGCAGCCCGGATGGATGAAACTAGATCCGGGGTCTTCAAACTCGTTCGATCTTCGCTCTAAGTACAAGTCGATCCATGTGATAAATGTTCTGAAGTCGAACATGGAAAGACATCGCTTGATTACCGGTCAATGAGGCAAACCGTTAACAAGCGCGAGAGGAATCACTGATAATGATAATGACCCTCAAGGTACTGCAGTACAATTCACGTGGTGTGAATAAAGGACTTGGCGTCGAACACCATGCAAAATCTTTCGGTCGAAGGTCATTGATGTATACCTGTCGCCGGAAGTGAGAAACTTGCCATTGAGGCATGCAAGCTTCAAAGTACTGAAGGGGTTGTTCCTAGATCAACTTCTTGGATAATGAGCTGATGTCGACAAGAAGCGATCCGTCAAAGGAGGGCCTTAATGAATCCCACATCAATGACACGGAACGGAGCTAATGATTTTGATGGAGGTGAAAACGATCTGTGACATATGATTTAGGGTGGCGGTCATGAAAGGATTAAGGATAATGTACGGCAGTGGATGGGACACGGTTGACTTCTCTGAATGACTTCTCTTGAACATATGGCGACATTGATGCGATGGATCGGTAGCATTACCCCAAATATGGATGGTATGGCGAGACCATGGTGATGTGACCGGTGAATGAAACAACCCAACCCGATTGTGGTACGGAGGAAAAGTGTCTTGTTCAAGAGCGACTTGCTACCATCAAAGTTTTCTTGAGTTTCTCCCAATTTTTCCCCAGTCATTGCTGACCAGTACCTCTTTATTTTTGTCAAGCTTGAGGAGGATAACATATGCTTGTTCTATAACTTGCCCTTCGGGCAAGCCCATCGCTATGTTTTAACGAGCCTAGCGATAGTGAAACTCGTTCTCGTCTAAAGAAAAGTTTGTCGCTATTTAATGATTTTAACGAGTCTAATGACAAAGATAACTCGGTCCTTTTCATTTTTAGAGAGTCTGAAAAGGTACATAAAGTTAACTCCGAAAGTCCTTTTTCGTCATCTAATCCCTTAAGTCTGAAAAAGTATAAAATAATACAGAAGGGATGAGTTTTCGATAGTTTTGATGAGCCGAACAAAACAAGCGCTTGATATTTTTGTGCAATAATCCCTCAGGTCCAAAAAGATTAAAATCTAGAGGAGGGATAGCACTTCTGGTCGCTTTAACGAGATGGAAGGCCAAAACTCGGCAATCTTTTCACATTTTACGAGTCAGATGAAAAGAACTTAAAGAAGACTCGTCTTTCGAGGAACGAGTGATAAAACGGGTTAGCAGCTGATTCCAGGTACAGGTTGGAATTTTCAATCACGGTAGTGTCACAAGGATGGCTAGTGAAATCACTCTTCGCAGCTGTTCCTCAAAAGGGGTAAACAATCATATGGGGGTGAACGATCGGCCAATGGAAAAGTGGAGGTGACGGTGCAAACACGACCAAGGCTTTAATGGCTGATAATGTTACATTCACAGTGGTTATTTACCGGGTAGTTCATTTTTTAATGAGCTTAAATGCGGATTGAAACACTTGCTCGATCTTATGTTTATTTTTTAACGAGCATGAACTATGCGCTAAAACTGCTCGGATCTTGCGTTTATTTTTTAACGAGCATGAACTATGTGCTAAAACTGCTCGATTAATCCAGTCATATGATAAGAAAGTCTCATTAAGATTCTATTTTTTATGGAGCTTCATCTCACAAAGCTTTGCTCCAGATCCTTTCGTTATGCAAGTTCGGAAATGACTAATCCTATGAGTTTAAAGGGTTAGAGGTCCTAAAAATTTAAAAAATAAATAGCCGCCCCTTGCTTGCACTCAAAAAGGTTTGCATGCCCCCAGGCATAAAGTACGATTTCAAGGTTACCTCTACTTCCTTTTCGCCAAAACATTTGTTTTACCAAGAGAGGCTTACCTCTTTCAGGTTACCCAAAGATTGTCTCGTTAATCTTTCAAACAAAACACTTCCTCGGCAATGTCTACCGAAATAGACAAAGGTGAGCGATGATGCCCGCCAACTCACATAACTTTGAAAAAAGAATCTTATTCTAGAAAAACCCCTCTTCCATGCTGGACGGGGTACGGACTAGTCATATTCTCCCGCGGAAACCTACCCTATACCCAAAGTTTTCCTGCCGAAGCAGACCAAGACACATGCCCCCTGGGTTCCGGTCATATCCTCCCGGATTACTCGCGCTCATCAGGAGGATGGACCGTGGGTTGAGACACTTCTTGCGTGAAGAGACCATTTAGGGATGGTACATAACTATTTGCGATGCGTGATCTGGGAAATGAAAGTTGGTCCACGAGCTTGACCACTCTTCCTTCGTGCGGAAAACACATTACTCTAAAGAGTGAGGAGACGATGGCTCCCATGCAATATATATAGTCTCGTCCAAGGAGTAGGTTATAATCCAAGGGTCCTTGAACGACCATCACGTTCATTTGAACGGTCTTCCCTTTCAATGTGATAGGCACATTGGGGAGGATCCCTAAAGGTCGACTGGTTCCTTTATCGAAGCCTGATAGATTTCTCATTTCAGGCAAAAGCGCTGGCGAACCAAGCGCTTTCCAAGCAATAGAGGAAAGGATACTCACAGATGCCCCCTCATCAATGATGGTGCCAGCCATTACCATTCTGTATATTTGAATGATAATTCTGAATGGTATGCTTGCTGGCAAACGGGGTCTGCCTAGTTGGTTCCAGTCGAACGAGACAACTAGGTTGCTTGGTGGTGGGACCGAATAGACGGTCGGATATCGCTCTGACGAACTTCCTTCCTGCGATAAAGGAATGGGTGCATTGCCCCCGTGTTCGTCGGAGTCTGTGTTGATGAAGAGAATTTGGACGGTGTCGTCTTTATTCTCTTCTGTGATGGTATCATTCGAAGATAGAGCCTCTGAAGGCAAAACCGGGTCAACTGCCGCCTCAACCTTTTGACTTTCGTCAGGTATGGATTCAGACGGTTCATCTTCAATGATAGGTGCTTCGGCTGACCACCTGAGCGGGCCAGCCGGGTTCTCAACTAGTGAAGGACTTGGCAGGAGTTTTTGATATCCAGGAGGAAGTTGCGCTCGTAAAATTGGGCAATCTTCCAAAACTCTTTTAGCCTCGTCTAAGAAGGGACAACGGTGGATGGCATGATCTCCTTCACACAGTTTGCAGGGAAATCTAGCTTTCCCTGTCTGTCCTGTGGCTTCCCTTTCACTAGTTGACGGTGTGCAGTCAACATGGCTATCAGAGGTTGACGCCACCGAATTGTGCAAACGGGGAGACCAGTCCCTTAGTATCTGAGGGATGCAGGGACAATCTCTGTGGAAGTGGTCTCCCTTGCATATGACACATGGCAATTTAGGCCTAGTGAGTGCTGTGTGTGGATTTTTGTTAGACGACACTTGTTTGCCCCCAGTCGCTTTTGGCTCCTTCTTCTTCTTCTCTTTCTTCTTCTTTTCCTTCTTCTCCTTAGGAACTTGGTTTTTTGTTTTACCAGTTCCGTCAAGTGAAGAGGAAGGAGGAGAGGAAGAATTAGATGAAGTAGAAGGCTGGTGGGTAACTCTGGTCTGGTCTAACTGTTGACTCGACTGTTCAGGAATAGTGGTGTTCTGAACGACACTGGTTGAAAAGAGCCAGACCGGCAGGCCAATTGTCAGTCCTGGAAGCGACAATGTGGCCATATGGGGCGCACCAACATCTCCCCAAAAGGAGAAGGGACTAGGATTTCCACCAAGGGGAATTCCTTGGTTGGTGGGCTCCATCTTCTCAACCTAAAGATCAACGCAGGAATAAAGGGTGATTGTTCCGTTTAAAATAAATTTTTAACGACGCTTTAGAGACAATTTGCTTTTTCACCTTTAAAGAGTCGAGAAAAAGCTAAAGATGACTCTAGTCTCCTTCGATGTTTTAACGAGCCCGAAGTGACAAATGCTCGGATGGACTTTTTCTATTATAGAGTCTGAAAAAGGCCAAAAGAAACTGCTCTGGAGTTCTAGGCAGAGGGTGTGCCAAACTTTTCGCAAAACCGCAGAATACTTTTTAGGGTACGGGCGGTCGATCTTCCTGAATGCTGTGTTCAGTGCATTGCGATCAGTAGGGCGGCCGACACGGCTTCCTATGGATAAAGGTTATATTCCTATAGGGGTCTCCCAATATATACGCGACGGTACGTGGGAGCACAATCCGTACTGGTACTAATCGTCCCTCAGGAGGAATCACCCAACCATCAGTGAGGCGACCAGTAACCAGGTTTTACGACGCCGGAACACGTCTCTAGCCTAGACCTCTATGTTGTGCGTTATGTTGCAAAGCGTTGTTAAGTTCATTCAGTTTATTTTAGGTTGATCTTTTTAGAAGTTTGCCTTTCTGGATCACCACGAGATGTATGATACAATTCCTAAATGCAGTCTAAAGATGATAAGCAAGCTTTATATCTTTTCAACTATGAAAATCCTAGCTACTAAGGGAAAAGAAAGACACCATCTTTTCTCAAAGAGAAATCAGCACACTCTAATGCACTTTTCCTAAATCAATCATGCAAACTATCAAGATGCAAATGCACAATGCAGGTGTTTGTTTTCCGCTTTCTTAGTATTGATGCCTACAAAGAAAGCTTTTTGTACAACTTTGAATTTGCTTTTAAATGACAAATACAAACAAGTTTACTTTTTCGAAATCAGAAAGGGTAGAAGAGAATACAACACTTTACGAATTTCGAAATGAACACTTGTTTCGACACTTAAAAGAGACAAACTCAAACCAAAAGCAAAAGTAAATGTATAATCAACTGTAAACAGCCAATGAACTCTCTCCTAAGATCACAATCGACAGATCTGAATCAAGGGCTACAGGATGATTATTTCACTCTTGCAAAGGAAAACTGCAAATGACGCCACAAACACATAAAAACACTCACAGTATTTTTGTACAAAAGGAGGCGGAATTTAAGCAGAGAAAAGGAGTTATCAGACTGGTACCTATGCTGGTTACAGGCTGCAAAAATCAGAGATCAAAACAAGGCAAAACAGAGGAGAGAACCCCAACTGCACAAGGCCTAACTGGATCAGCACACCCTCAACACAGGGGTTTTGACATTCAGCGTAGGTAGCCTTCACGGGACCTGCGTTGAAATACAGAACCTCTTCACTGGGTCTGCGTTGAAGGAGAAACGAGAGTTTCCCACTGGGTTCTGGGTCACAGTTTGCTGATTAATCTACGGTTTCAGGCCAAATAAAAGCAACAAGCAAGGTACAATCAAAGGGATGCTTTGAGGGAGTACTAAGATCTATCACAAAGGATCATCAAATCATTTGTGAGTCCATTGTTCAGATCATAGACAAATCCAGTGATTGGATCAAAGCAGCAACTGTCTACTTTGCATCTGAGAATAGCAGATGCAGTTCGATTGTTGCTGTTGAGTCTATGAAACAAACAATGATAGAGACACAAATAAAATGACTAAACAGATTTCCCCAGTGGAGTCGCCAATTTGTTGTGGGGAAAAATGCCTATGAAGGACGATCCTATCCACCTAAGGTGTGACAGTGCCTTAGCAACAAATAGAGACAACTATTCTAGTATTCTTCCTTTATGAATTAAGAATGAAGAGAGATGGATGGACTAACCGGTGTCTTCCGTTTGTCCCTCGATCCGGTTTCTCTTCTCTTTGAGAGTTCCCAGCTACTTGCCTTCTCGCTCGCCCAACTTCAACAGGTCTCTGCAAGATCACAAGAAGAGAACACTACACAAAGACATAGATTCATATTCATAACTAGTTCAGGATTAGAAATAAACTAAACATACTAATGCAATCATACATCAAATATACATCAGTATATAGGAGAAACCAAGATAGCTTTATTGATGAATAACAAGGTTCAGGAAGAGATACAACCAAGAAGGCTCCAATCCAGCATCTCCTTCCCAGCAAATGGAATTCCTATCTTCACCTCCCTTCAAAGCATTAAGCACCCAATGATTCCAGTCTCAAACCAACAGCAATTCTTTGCAATAACAAAATTCCAGCCTCTCGATCTCATGGAGGAGAGATCCATATATAGATGTTTGGAGAGAGGATGAGTCAGCTTGAGATCTGACTAGTGTCCTCTCCCTCTATCAGTTCTTGATTCCACTTGGAGGTTCTTGCTTCCACTTGGAGATTGGGAACCTCTTACTCATCACTAGTCGAATTCACTGAGGCAAGTGTCATTGAGGAGGATTCTGGAAGCTTCCTGGGTCTTGACACCTCTTGGAATGAACTTGCCATTTGTCAATTCCCGCTCAGCACACCCTGGTAGTGCTTCTACCTGCGTTGCAGTGCAGGTAGCCAGTTCAGACTTTGCATTTCAGCGCAGTTAGCTAGTGGAGCCACTGAATTGATCCTGAATTGACTTGTTTTTGAGCAGTTTCTGGTGGAGAACTTCTGTGAATTGCTATGGTTTGTTAGCCTTGTTCCTCTAGGGGTAGGAACAACATGTTTAGGGACTTTGGATCCCTTAGATTATGGACATTTCATGCTCAATGCTGTAAGGCACAAAAATGTCTATAACACTTTGTGAATATGTCTGGAGCAAGGACAACAATTCCATCATCTAAAGTTGTAGGTGGACACGTTTTGAAGACTGACGAACATACCAGAAGTAAAAGTCGACCAACTCGCCCATCAAGTGTACCAAAGATTGTTTTTGAATGGATGAACTCACGAGAAATAAATAAAACAAAGTGTACATGGCATATTCAAGATGTTGAATCTGATGATACTACACATCTTTATCTATATTGTGGTATGATTTATTTGGGTGAACCGTATGAGGTGATAGGCAGAGTATGAGACATATATTTGGTGCTGAATTCAAACAATGTTTATGTGTTGCAAAATTGCCCAAGTCACATGAAAAGGTAGATATCGTCTTGGAAAGTATAAGTATGACACATATCAAGAATCTACACCATTGTGTGAAAAAATCTCATCCAACGTTTCAAATAACATTGTAAGTATGCTTATTTATATTTATGTGTAATGTATTATTGTAATGATCATTAAATTGTTTATAATGATTGATCATTGACATATTTTATTTTCTTTGATAGGATTTTGCTGAGAGTCTTTCAATAATGCTGGAGAGTATTTATTATATGGAACCAAATATTATGTCATTGACACTTTCCATATAGAGTTAGAACAAGAAAATAGAATGAGGCCAAGATCAACAATCCATAATACTACAATGGTACATGCAGGGGATCAACAAAGAATCCATACGTTGGGTCAATCTAACAAAGGTAAACATGTTGCTTTTGAAGATGTGGCAGTTGTAGCTCACGCTGAAGCTCAAAAATATGTTTCCATTAGGGAGGAGGAGGTTAGAACTGTTGTTGAAGAGGGGAAAAGAGATAAAACACTGAAAAGAAAGATAACCATGGATGTCGCTTTTCCACTTGATTATGAGGAGATTATTTCTGTAGAAGAAGAAATTTCAACTAGGAAGAAGAAGAAATAAAAATTTGCCGAATTTGTTGAAATCATAAGCAACAGTGAAGAACAAAGTGAAATTTCTAAAGGCAACAAAAAAATCATAACACCAAGTGTTGATTTAGAGGACGACATTATGAAAACAAAACAAAATGCCATTCTTCAGAATCACATGAGGAAGAATAAATTAATTAACGGTGGAAAAATATTTGAGCTTAATGTCACCCAATTCTATAGGGAAAATGAAGGACAATCTCAATATCTAATTAGAAAGGCACATCACCTACATGTCCATAATTTGAAAACATTGTTCAAGTACTATCCATATGCACATGTGGCGCCTTATATGATTCTTGCTGATCCAAATCAAGTTCCCAATAAGGAGGCATTTGATAGGACACGATGTTTTGACTATAGATATTATGTAATTGGAGGGAACCATTCAGCAGAGGCCAAAAGACAATTGATCAAGGAATATCCTGGAAACTATCTTTTTGAAATAGTGAAATGCATCATTTATGCTGGTTTAACAGAAACAGAGGCAAAGTTATTGGCATGGGATCATAATGCAGATAATGAGTATAGAATGTTTATGACTTTCGTTCAAAGGGTCAGATTTATTCATAATGAATTTTTAGAAAAATGTGGTGGGGATAAGCTTAATGTCAGTTTAAGATTTCGAAAGGAATGTTGTATGGAAACAGGTTATCAAATTGAGGATAGAATCCAATAAAAAGGTGGCAAAGTAAATTCAGAACTATTCAGAGGCATAGATAACATTTTCCAGTTGGCATTTAGAACAGGGGAGATATGGGAATTGATTGATGACATTTTCGAATTGTGGGAGAATATTGGTGTAAAAAATTAGAAGGTTAAAAGGTCTAAACCCATAATATGTACCAATAGTAAGACAGGTCCTGAAATGAAGCAACTTCCAGATGATATGACTATCACACCTTGGAGAATAATGCAAGGTGTGAAAGATGAAAAACTAGGCAAATCAATATTATGTCGTGTGAAGTTAGGTGAATTGTTATTAGAGGAAATGTGCTTGAAATTTCAAAAGTAAGTTTGTTCAATTACTTTTACTTTTTCTTAGATTATAATTTTCTTTTAAATATAACATATTATTGTTGGTATTATTTGTTATACATATCATTATATTAACAATTTTTACTTTATTTATTCATTCGTAAGATTTATATGAAAATACAAGAACATATGGTTAAAATGTTGAATGAAGAGAGTTGGAATGATGTTGTACTCAACTACCTAGAATCAAATTCTATAGCAACACTTCAATATTTTTATCTTGCATTCAAAAAGGTATGTTGATTTTTACATTCATTTTATTCATACAATTTTTTATTTTATTATATTACTTATACTTATATTTATTTATTTCATTAAATATGTCGAATAAGGATGCAAATGGAGTACCAAATACTTTCAAAAGTTTCATTGAAAAAATTAAGTTGGAAAGGCTGAGAAAGAAGCGTCTTAGGAATGTTGAACTTGATCCTACTCTTACTCATTTCATTTGGAATGGGCTCGCGACTATCCAATATCAAATAATACAAGGTGACTGTGAAGACATTGCAAAACTCATACCTAAAAGGGAATATGCCCTAGTTATTGCAGACATTCCTCATGGTTTCAATTTCCCAAACATTGATTATGATAGTGAGCCTTACACTTATCAAGCTTTTAATAGATTCTTTACGAGATTTCAAGAAGTCACAACCACCACTTTGGAGATTTGTGACATTTTATTCAGACACACAATTTGCAATGTTATTAACAAGCTTCAAGGGAAAACCAAACTCAAGGATGCAGCTTACATGGTAAGACATTGAAATTGTATGTTTGATTAATGTAATTTTTTTGTATGTACAAGTGGATTGAACGTTTACTATGTCATGTTACAGGCAAAAGTCAAATCTTATTTCTTCTAGAGATCAGCCAATTACAAGTGATTGTGAGTTCATCCATGTTGAATGTTGGGCAAAAGATGATAACTACAAGTCCATTATTCTTAACCAAGTAGATGGAAAGACCCACAGCAAAGTACTGGTTCATGATGTTGTCGTAAAAAAGTTAACATATGACGACAAAGATGCAAAAGGGGAGATAGTTAACATTTATCAAAAACAACAAACATTATTTAACTATCTTATAGATTTATGTTCAAATGAAGGAGATTGGGTTTCAGATTTATTTTCAGGTTCAAGTAAGTTTTATTATATAAAATTGAATTTTAATATTTTATTTTTTTGTTTTTATGTGTTTATACTAATTTACTTACTTATTGTTTTTGTGCTTGATGATTAGGTGCAACACTAGCATGTTGCCTACAAAAGGGAATAAATTGCATTGCAATTGAAAGCGATGCTTTACAATGCAATTTTATTCAACAAAGAATTAATGCTCTTCAATTTCTTCCAAATGAAATGCAAGAAGTCGGTTTTAGGAAAGGATATTTTAATGAATCATGTATGGCAAAAAAACAAAGGAAACACAACCACCACTATACGGAATGATTGGAAAAGGTCACTTTGAGAGATTTGTAGACATGAAAGATCCAATAGACGAGGAAAATCAAGAAACTCAAGCAGGAAATATTGTGGAAGAAGAAAATAATGAAGCTGTAGAAGACGATGAGAATGGATTATATGATATTGTTGATGACATTTAAGTTATGATTGCAAATCAAAATCAATTTTGAGAGATCTTCATTAGTTTTATTTGTAATGTTTTGACTTTGAGATTATATGAGAAGAATGAACATTGATTATTGTTGTTATATGTTCAATATTTGTATTATCTGATTTTCACTGTAATTTTTATGCGAATAGTTTTCTTTTTCTAAAAATCCTGTGATTACTATTTTTTTAACATAAAATTCATTAAAAATGCTATTTTTTAAAGTTTTTTTCTATTAGGATTTTCCCATAAAAATCGTTTATTTGACATGTCATTTTTGACAAAAAATATGAAAATGTGTATTTTTTTCATTATATTTATATAGAAAATGTGTTTTTTTTTTTTTTTTTTTTGTGAAATGTTTAAAATTATTGTGTTTTAGTGATAATTATTTGATGTCCATTGAAATATTAATTAACACTACATAAACATATAGAAAATAGTAACTTTAAAATATTGACCAATTTTTTTTATTATTATTATTATTATTATTATTTTTTTTTTTTTAACTACGCAAAAAAAATGAAGATTTCATTACAAAGAAAATTGAAAAGAAAAGTGAAAACACAAAAAATACATTACAAAATTTAAAGTGTCAAAAATCAACCCTCTAGAAAAAAGAGGTTGATGCTGCATCAGAACTTTTCAAAATCAACATGAAAATCACTAACATTGAAAAAAATGTTCATACTTGATACAAAAGAAAATTTAAAGTGCCAAAAATATGCTAAAAAAAAAGTTCATTCTCGCATCACCACTCTTCAAAATTGGGTGAATTTTCACTACCTCAAAAAAACGGGTACCAGTTCACTTTCTTGTTTGATCGGTAACTATGTTCAAATATTTATAGTTTAAAATGATGATAATATTGATGATAGTGATGGTAGTTAATATCCACTAAAATAAAATCTAATTTATTTGGTTTTTAAAAAAATGGGTTATTTGTTTACTTTAAAATTTTACTTTTATGTTTAAAATTTTAAAATTATTATAGTTTTATTAAGTTGAAAAGTTGGAACATCAATGATATGTTGGAAATAGAAGAAAACATGGGTTGGAATCAAGTTGGAAAGAAAGGAAAAGACATTTGCCATAGGAAAACACAAAGTTAGTCTAAATCAAGACAAAAGTAGTGAATAATGGAATGTAAATGCATTTGAATATTGGAATTTTTTTTAAGAGAAGTTTTAGTTGGAAAGGGTTTGAAATTTTTGTGACATGGGGAACTCGTTGGAGAGTTTGGATTGAGCCATCAATCTCAATTTCAAACCAACAAGGAATATTGGAATATGTAAAATATTTGGCCTAATAACCAAAATTTTTCAATAATACAAGTTCTTACCCATTTCTTTGAAAAAAAGAGTGTGGAACATCAATATTGTGATTTGAGATTTTGAAATTAAATTTAATATGAATATAAGTAATTTTAATTAAATAAATTTATTTTGGGTAGTTGGTAAGAATGACTATTATTCTTTTCATATTAATTCAATTTCTATAAATAACATGTTAAACTTTTATTAAATATATTATTATGCCAAATGAACCCAATGTTTGCAAAGAAAATGGGGCAGCATATGCTTTTCATTGGCAGTGTAATTCTAACTAGATTTTAGTACTCAAAATTTAAACTTAGTATCTCCAATGCTTCTTTATAATTTGGAACTGCCTATATCCCAAGAAAATTTATTAAGGGTGATAATTTTTTTGTTAGAGTTAGAAATTTTTCCTCAAAGTGGGAATAGTCCTATCACAATGTTCATTTATGCCCACATCATTGAACATATACCATGGTTTAAGAAATTTGGATTTGTAAGTGCCTATATTCCAAGAAAATTTTATCGAGGGTGAGAATTTTTTTTTTAGAGTTATAAATCTTTCCTCAAAGTGGGAATAGTTGTATCATAAACATTGGAAGTTCTTCTTAGGTGCACAAATTCATTTAGGTAAAAAATTATTGTGTATTCGAGCAGGCTTATCTTCTTATGGATCATTTCAATATCACTAAATGCCCTCAAGGAAAAAATCAATTTCACTGAATGCGAGATATGATCAATCCAATTAGAGTATGTTAGGCTTCGCACATGGACAAAGCAGAGAGGCACCTCTACTATTTAAATTTACGAGAAGCAAGAGATGTTTATGATCATGTCAGAGAACGTAGATCACACCACAAACTCTAAATTTACATTTCTAGAGAAAGAATTTTATACATCATGATGAAGCTTCTAGATTTTCGGTGACAGTGGCTTCTTTGGGAAGCTATATAAAGTCTCCAGAAGTTTCAAGACAACCTCCTCAACTCTCGAGCAGACTTCCTACCTAATATAGTTAATGCGGAAGGTTGGTTGGTTGGAATTAATGTTTTCCAACACTCCCCCTTAATTCCAACCACATGACAAACACATAATATACCCTATTGCACAATTAATAAGACACAAACACACTCTTAATTGATATGCATGCTGGTATAAGTCTAAGCTAGGATTACACACGATTTGATAACACATATTTCATTTTTGTCTTCTCGCTAAAGGGTCCATGCTTGTTCATTTGTTGATCCAGTTTCATCTTCACCTTTCTTGCTTTCCTTATGAGCTCCTTCAACTACTCTTTTATTGTGTACTTAACAAACTCTTTTGGATTGGGATGCAATGCAACATCCCAAACAATGAAAACAAGGTAATCTGATCCATGCTCTCCCCACTTTCCATCACAAGGAGCCTTGTAAAGTATGCCACCAAGTTCCTCTTCATTCATCAAAATGTACTCATCTTCAAACATGTGCAGCCTCTGAACAACATCCATGGTCTTATCCTCCAACGTTGCAACCATCTTAGAAGCAGATCTAATCAAATTTATAACAATTGGGTTCCTAAAGAAGCGATTTTTGCTCTCAGTGATTGCAGGAACATGTGGAATAGACTGCACCTCCTGATATTCATGGTCATCAATAAAACCATTTTGTTTATTGAATAATTCTTTTGACTCAAAAATACTACCCGAATAAAAAATATTACCCGGCCCAAAAATACTTCCTAATGGACTCTCTAAAAAAAATTATAAAAAGATCACTATCAAAAATTATTCCACTCATTTCTCATCTTCCTAATACACATAAATGAGCTGCAATCTTCCTCTACCACTACTCGAACTAGGCTATTCACACAACTTCACATGAACACACTACTCCAACCCAAAATGGAGACGCCTTTCAAAAGATTGGCACTCTCCTACACATGCAACAGTCATAGGCTACAGCTCCATGATAAGCTGATTATCTCCCACGGCTAGCTCTCCATCTTAATCTCCACAGTCGACTCTCAACTTAGCCTTACATGCAATTACTACATGTGGGCCAACACCAAAAACACCACAGTCGACTTTTTATCCATAGCCAACAAATCTGTCTGGCGGATATCCCTTCACTACAACTCGACTCAAACTTCGGAAGCCCTAAATCAGAAAATAAAAAGCACTGCTTCAAAGGACCTCATAGGTTTCATGCCACTTCTCCACGACTCCATGCACACTGATATGGGTCACAATGGTTGACTCTAGCATAGTGAGCAATGCTCTTGAAAGAACAAATCCCTTACACCTGACTATGATCCACAACTATGAATTGATCTTCTTTTTTGTAGTGGTCTAGCACTCTAAATCCAAACTTCAAGTCAATCTTCCAAGCTCCACCATGCTAGGCAACTTGGGCTTTACACAATTTTGCAACAGCTCACATAGCCTAAGAAATCAATGATCGAAATCCATTCTCTCTATGCTCCACAGATTCCACTATTGAAAATCGAACTTGAATCCAGACCTGAATTGGAACCCTAATAACTTCACCTTAGAAGAAGCATGTCACTTATATTTTCCTTCACATTGAGAATTCTAGCTCATTTTCTTGGAGTGACCACTCACATCTTTTCCTCGAAGCACCAAATCCAAGTTAGAGTATACACGTTCTTTGTCTCGAAGCTCCATATTGGCATATGCAGGCTCTCAGTGGCACATTCTTTCCTCCAGGCTAATCGTCGTCCACTACAACATATGATAGATTTTCACCAGATTCATTACAAATCCCGTACTTTTGAAATTTCTTACTACCTTTGAAACCAACAACACCATGTTTTCACTAAGCTTTGCACTTCACCTTGGAACCTCACAGTAGCAACCAATTTCCTCATGACTTTGGCCAAACACAACCTCATCAAGCCACAATAATGACAACAGGAACAACAATTTTCTTGACTCCACAACAACAATAGATGAATCCTCATGTCGGTCTCAATGAACAAAAAAAATCAATCACACATGCATTCAATTAATTCGCCTCTTCATTTCATATGGTGTCCTCTACTGACAGTATGACCCAATCCACCTTTAAGGACTCTATGGGAAACTCAATGCATAGGTCCACGAACCACACACGTTCTCTTACATGAAAACACACATGAAAATGATTATCCTTTGGTGCTCATGAACAACACGGTTGTCCACAACAATGCTACCTCACAACTTTCACAACTCAACTGCTATGCCAACGATCCCTCATAACCCTTTCTCAACATAAACATGACTACATACACTCTTTACTGTTCTTCTTCTAATGTTGTTCGAGGAAGCTCCATATTGTCTTACTCCTCAGGTCAAGTATGCCTTAACAATCATAATAGAGTTGAAAACTCAACTCAACCACTTCACACTATGTCGCTTTCCCACAATAGCAAGAGCTCATGCTCTCTGCACACTCAAACACTTAAAGGAGGACACTCAAACACTTAACACAACATTCAGCCTCACACAGTTATTTACCACTCGACCTCTCCTCACAACTCACCTGAGCTCCGATACCATACCAGAGAATGTAGATCACACCACAAACTCCGAATTTACATTGTCAGAGAAATGTTTTTATACATCGTGATGAAGTTTTTGGATTGTTGGTGATAGTGGCTTCTTTGGGAAGCTATCTGAAGTCTCCAAAAGCTGCGAGACAACCTTCTCAACTCTCGAGAAGACTTCCTACTTAATACAGTTAATGCTTGTGGCTTGTCTTGGGTGTTAGGAAGAGTGGTTTTGTGTTGGTCCTTTTTACTGTGTATTTTGAGAGTATGTGGAGTACTCTTTGTGGTGAATTTGTGGATTACTGTTTGTGGCACGAATTAGTATCATTGGGGGGTCCTGTGCTAGCCCACTTGGGAATATCTTTTGTTTTTGTAGTCAAGGAGGGGGTGGTAACAATCTTGGGCAGTGTGGGTGGTGGGGAGCTACACAACCTCCTAAGTGATGGAAATGTGTTAATTGGTGGCGTGGGCATGGCTTAGGTGTCCTGTACTCTCAACGGAGTTGGTGTTACGTGCTTAGTGCGGGGATGATCCATCAACGGGGTCATGCCCTACAAGGTGGCGGTCGTAGAGGTGCAAACAGGGAGAGAGATGATGAGGGGGTGGGTAGAGTCGACGAAGAGGGAGAGATTCCCTATAACTAAGTCTTGTCATCAAGCCTGGTGGAACAGGTGCCTTCCCTTACATTAATTGTGGAGTAGTTGTGGGACATGGTGGCCAGTCTGGACATTCTACATGAGTAAAGGTACGAACACCGCAATGAAACCATTACGTATATTAATGATATACAATTCACCCAAGGGGAGATTTTGGAGCATCTCTCCTCGGTTCGTCGAAGCCAATAGAAAACTAACGAGTGGTTGGATGAAATAGAAGCTCATATAGCTCATGTTTAATTCAATGTGCATGAAGGTTTTTGTCATCAAGTTGATCATGGTGTCGCTAAGGCACCAAATCCCCCTTTGTAAATGCTTAGCTGGTTATTTTTTGGTGTTGTTAGTTTTATGGAAAGTAGGGCCTTTTGTCTATGTAGCTTATTTGAAACAAGGCAATATCTTATTTGTTTTTGTAATTTTTTTCTGGCTAATAAATATGGTCGGAGTGAAGTCGAGAGCGCAGACATGAACTAGACTGTACAATGTACTTTTTTTTTATAACTTAATAGACACTTTTTGATCAACAAAAAAATAATAATTTATTTTTTTTTTGATAAAAACATAGTTACGGATGAATAGGGAACTATTACCTCAAAATGGGTACTCGAGCCCAAAAACCCCAAAAAAACATGAAAAAACAACCCAAAATTGAGAAGTGTTTATTCTAGAACGATGTTTTTTTTTAGAGCAAATTTTCAACATGTTTTTAAAATGGAAGTAAAAACCATTATTTTTTTAGAAAAATGGATTAAAAAAACAGCCTTAAAAAATTGTTTATTCTGGAATAACAAAAAAAAAATCGGGTTACAATTTTGACATTTTTTAGCAATGGAGTTAAAGAGAAAATATCCAGAATTTGAAAAACTATAAAATTCCAACAACTCTCAGACATGATGTTAAATATAAAAATATCATGTCTCGAATCCTGATAATTCCAACTATTTCCATCCATTTTGTTAAAGATAAAATATCTTGACTCTGAAAACCCTTCAAATTGTAATTGTTTTCGACCATAGCATTAAAGATAAAATATCATAATTCAAAAACACCTTAACATTTTGACAAATTTTCAACCTTGTAATTAGAAACCTTCAGTTTGTAACACATTTCAACCAATAAATTATGGACAAATTATATGACTAAAACAATTTTTAAAAATGAACAAGTAAATGAAAGATTCATTATTCCAAGAGTAATTTTTAGCAATGGAGTTAAAGATAAATATCCGGACTTTGAAAAGATGTAACATTCCAAGAATTCTCAGACATGATGTTAAAGATAAAATATCATGTCTCGAATCTTGATAATTCCAACTATTTCCATCCATGTTGTTAAAGATCAAATACATTGACTCTAAAAAACCTTGAAATTGTAATTTTTTCAACCATAGCATTAAAGATAAAATATCATAATTCAGAAACACATTAACATTTTGACAAATTTTCAACCTTGTAATTAAAAACCTTCAGTTTGTAACACATTTCAACCATGAAATTATGGAAAAATTATATGACTAAAACAATTTTTAAAAATGAACAAGTAAATGAAAGATTCATTATTCTAAGAGTAATTTTTAGCAATGGAGTTAAAGATAAAATATCTTGACTCTAAAAAACCTTGAAATTGTAATTTTTCAACCATAGCATTAAATATAAAATGTCATAATTCAGAAACACCTTAACATTTTGACAAATTTTCAACCTTGTAATTAAACCTTTAGTTTGTAACACATTTCAACCATGAAATTATGGAAAAATTATATGACTAAAACAATTTTTAAAAATGAACAAGTAAATGAAAGATTCATTTTTCCAAGAGTAATTTTTATTTCAAAGGATAAAACTATAGCGCTTTTCAAATTTTAGCCTAAGACAACTTATCCTATTGTAAGAAAAACCTAAAAATCGACCATCTAAATGAAGTGTTCTTTTTAGTGAGGCATTAAAATTTCAACAATTTTAAAGCTATCTTATACCAAATGATAGCAATAAATAATATCATGACAATATCACTGTATAATTTAAAAAATCAACATTAATTTCTAATATTTATTTACTTTTAATCAAAATATCAACTTTCCTAGATTGAATATCACATACATTAAAGCATATAATCCAAAAAACATAGAAATGACCCATAACTTCATGTAAGATCATATGGAAGTCAAAAATATTTATTTCAAGTTAGCATGCAAACATCTCTAAAGACATGATTTTCTTTTAATTAAAACATTAAATCCAACAAACATAGAAATGATTCATAAATTCATGTGAGATCATGGAAGTCAAAATATTTATTTCAAGTTACCATGCAAACTTCATTTACCTAAAATGTCTTAGACATTTATTCAGAATCATCCATAGGATCTGGCACACCATCAGAATCTACATCTTCAGATGAATGACTGGATGCAAATGAAGATGACCCATATTCTTCTCTTTCATCAGCTAGAGCCCCATCTGAGTCAACATGCATGCCCACCATTTTAGGTTTCAAAAGTCTTCTAAATCTACGACTAGGTTTAGCAGACTCCCATCTCAACAATATTCCTTCTGGTAGCAACTTCTTCAAAATATGTATGGTCTTGAAGCGAAGAGTTCCTCTCTTTATTAAATTGAAGTCATAGACAAGTATGTCAACATCCTTCAATTTTAATAGGTCTATGCGGCAACGATTTATGTTTGTACCCTTTCTTTTCCTCTTTTTGCAATTTTTTTTCAACTACCATCTCTGGCTTGTACACACCATTGAATGCGTGGGTACTTGTGGCATACAAATGTACCTCAACAGTTGTAACATCTTCATTTTCTTTAATGAATTTGATAACCTTTGTAGCCCAAAATAAATAGCCAAGTGGATCTCCATCTGCTAATACTGTTATCATGCAACCCTCCTTAACATCCTGCACATAACCCCTGTAAAGGTCTTCCATGGCTTCACATTGTGCACGTGATCTTATAGAACCAATATATATTTCACTTTCCTCTTCCTGTTGAGAATTAAAAATGCCTTGAGATTGTTGTTGTTCAATAATGTTTCTGTCCTCATGTTCATTTGGCATATTTTGAGGCCAAATAAATGGAGTCTTCAAAAGTGTATATTCATTTCTTGATATTGAGATGATATCACTTTGATCCTTGAAAAAAGACTCCCGCCAAACTGAATCTACAACATCAATGTAGTCATATGTATCTCTAATACATTTTTTTATTTCTTCCAGACATTCAAAAATTTATCTCTCTCTTATGCCTTCATGCATTATTGAGTTCAACAACTAATTGTAATAATATTATCTTTGATGCAAATATTAGATCATCTGGAATGAACTTCAAAAATGCTAAACCTGAAGACAACCCCCATTCTGCAACAGTTGAATACTTCGTGCCCCATATAAGTGTTTTTCCATCAATTTTTTTGATACAAAATTGATGCTAGAGCTAGTGTCATTAAGTTGTCCAATGCATTTATCCTCACCATGGATCCCAAAATAAACCTTCGCATGTCAATATTTTCCTCCAGCACATGAAAAACCGGCTCTGGAAGATATTCCTTCTTAATACATGCAATTAATGATGGAAGGCTCCCAACATTCTTCCTCCTCAATGTTACTGAAAAATGACTAAACATCTGATCAATATGGTCATGAGTGTGCCCAAAAAGAAGGAAACCAACCTTTACCCTTTTAAAAATTCCTAATTGAACAAGCATGTTTAGATATCCAAAAAGAACTTGATTTTTTATTTTCACGGCTTGTGTTGTCCAATTGCAAATACAAAAATTTAGGAAGAATACCAGACCAATGAGAAAGCACATCATGGATTATACTTATGGTAAAATTTGCATCATTATGAATATTTGGAGTTGTGAAGTAAACCCTTGGAAACATTTTCTCGTTAAAGACCATACTGCTAACCAAGTGGAACTGAATAAAATTTTATTCCTTAGATTTTTTTGGTGTGCGGACAAAATGTGGCAGAAGTGTTTTCTTTTGGTGCATACCATTAATTATCAAACCCAAATATTTATTTGGATTATCATAACACTTTTTTCTATGTTTATATAACTTTTGTCTTTCACTTGTTTGCTAATTGTGATGCTCTTGAAGTGCTTTGACAATGGAATCTACACATAAAATAAAAGAAATCTATTAATAAATATATTTTCATAGTTAATAAATATCAAATTTTTAAAAATAATGTTATGAATGCATACCTCTTTCTGCCCCTTGAAATTTATCTCTTTTTTATTTAAGAGAATCACATGTATTGAAAATCCCCATCCTTGTCTTCTTAGGAATATGAACATTGTTGAATGCATTCCTCCATATCCTTGTAAAATATGAATATGTGATAAAATTACCATCTCCTTGAACACCTTCTGCATATTCTCTGTATAAGTTATAGATTTCTCGTCTTAAGAAATTATCTAGAATATGTATTGTGTCTTTATTTGGCATACACTCTCCATGCTTTGAAAAGAAGTCTTTCATCCATGACATTGTAGTAATTGTTGATGGTCTAACCTCTCCTTTATAACATACTTCTGAATAGTATGTAGGGTCTTTTTCCAGTCTGTTATGGATTCTTGACAAACGAAAATTACCAACTGAATGCAACATTTTGAAATCCTTTCTACATATCAATACATTCCCAATATAATAATCATAACCTGCCAGTGTAGATTGCATGCAACCCACTAAAAATGAATTTTGCATGCTTTTATTCATTGACAAATATTCCTTCCTTTGCTGCATAGCAAACTTGAAATCCATATGTTTCAAGCAATCTTTTCGACAACATTCACTTGAAATAAGATCATTGACAGAACTTCTACTTTTGATATTCTATCCTATCCTTTGTATAACTGGAATATTTTGGATTGATATGAAAAGGCCTTGTCCTACTCCTAGATACAATATTTGTTTGCAACATCTCCCCCATTTCATTGTTATCTGCAAAAACATTTTCATCA
This sequence comes from Pinus tabuliformis, assembly GCA_031772625.1. NCBI lineage: Eukaryota > Viridiplantae > Streptophyta > Pinopsida > Pinales > Pinaceae > Pinus > Pinus tabuliformis. The sequence goes on along the minus strand of CM062818.1, from coordinate 653,526,597 downwards.
TCAGTAGGAGGAATGTTATATTGACGAAGATAGATAGAAAATTCATCACCATCATTTCTTGGAAAATATTCATTACCATCCTCACATGAAGGAAATTCTTCACTACCAACATTTGCGCTTCTGAAATCTTAACTCAGACAAAATTCTTCACCATCTTCATCACTGCTTTTGAAAACCTCCCTTGGAGGATTCAATTCATCATCACCACAACTACCTTTGAAACACTCACTTAGAGAAAATGCATTATTGACATTTGTGCCTCTAAAATTATTGTTTGCAAGAAACTCTTCATCCTCCCCTTCATTACCTATGCTTGCATAATCCTTAGGATTATGACTAAGTGGAAAATATGACTCTCTATTCATAGTCAAATTATCATTTGCACGAAATTCTTCATCCCCCCCTTCATCAATGGTGGTTTCATAATCCTTGGGATTAAGAACAAGTGGAAACTTTGAATTTCTATTTAATGGAAATTCTTCATCCTCCCCTGCATCACTGGTGCTCTCATAATCCTTAGGATTAGGACTAAGTGGAAACTTTGAATCTTTTTTTACTGGAAATTGTTCATCCTCGCCCTCCCCTTCATCAGCGGTGCTCTCGTAATACTTAGGATTAGGAATATGTGGAAACTTTGACTCTGCAAATTCTTCATCCACACCTTCATCAGTGGTGCTCTCATTATCCTTAGGATTAGGAATATGTGAAAACTTTGACTCTGCAAATTCTTCATCCCCCTATTCATTAGTGCTACTCTCATAATCCTTAGGATTAGAACTATGTGGAAACTTTGAATCTGCAAATTCTTCATCGCCCCCTTCATCAGTGCTGCTCTCATAATCCTTAGGATTATTAGGAAGTGGAAACTTTGACTCTCCAAATTCTGTATCCCCCCCTTCATCAGTGGTGCTCTCATATCCCTATGATTAGGAGGAAGTGGAAACTTTGACTCAGGAAATTATTCATCACCCCCTTCACCAATGTTGCTCTCATAATCCTTGGGATTAGGAATATGTGGAAAATTTGATTCTGGAAATTCTTCATCCCCCCCTTCATCAGTGGTGCTCTCATAATCCTTAGGACTAGGAGGAAGTGGAGAAATTGACTCTCTATTCACAGGAAATTATTTTTGCTTCCCTTCATCAATGTTTCTCTCATCATCCTTAGGATTAAGACCAAATGGAAAATTTGTCTCTCTATTCATAGTGAAAGAATTTCTATTACATTCATCAAAATGAATAGAGTGGTTGCATGATGAAGATGTTGATGCCGAAGAAAGAAAAACTTTACTATCAGAAGAATCCATAACCTTCAACTCGAAGACATCGAATGATACAAATGCACTCTCTCCCAATGACAATATATAACTTAGAGATGAGAATTTCCCTCTAAAGTTTCCGCCCCAAAAATTTTGCTGAAAATTTTGCATCCAAAGTTTGCCCCCAAAAACTTTCGCTGAACATTTTCCCTCAAAAAAATTTCTTTTAAAATTTTTCCCTCCAAAATTTTCATCTATAATTTACTTGAAAACATATTACTAAACTTTTCGTTTTGGAAAATTTCACCCTAGTTTCTATTCAGAATATTAATAGAAACTCAAAATATTTTTTCTATTTAAATTATTTAACATCAACTATGTAAGTAAATTAATTTTTTTATATTTAATATTTTTTTTATCCCATAATGAATGTAAACTAACCTAAAGCTATAATATTAACTATAAATTATTTTATTTTAATTTTAAGTTTAATCCCACATTCAAGAAACGACAAATCATTCCCACAATCGTCTCCATAAAATAAAATTCATCGTTTCTATTCATCACATCACATCAAGTCTTCTAGGTCTTGCTAAAAAGTTTGGAGAGATTTTGCAGAGGAGCTGCGTTGTCATAGATAGCACATTCACCGAGAGTTTTACGCATTTTAAAGGTTAGTTTTCTTTTTGTCTTGACTATTTATAGATGAATTTGGGGAGCATTAAAATTATTGCATGGAAACGAAAAAAATAAAAATTTGTTCAATTAGAAAAAAGAAAAAAAATACATTTAATTTTTTTGTTATATATCAGTGATTTTTAATTTCTTTTTGCTTTTTTATTATTTTTTAATTAAAATGATATTTATTAAACAATATAAATTATATATATATATATATATATATATATATATATATATATATATATATATATATATATATATATTTATATTTAATTCTTATTTTGTTTGTTTTTTTTAAATTTTATTTTTAAATGAAAATATATATTTTTGAAAATATTAGAAAATTTTAATTAAAAATAAATTTAAAAAACAAATATTTAGATTTTTTTCCCTTTTATATAAGTTTATTTGTTATATATATATATATATATATATATATATATATATATATATATATAGATATGTGTTGTTATTTAATTTTATAAGAAAAAACAATTTATTGATTTGTTTGGTTTTTTTGATGATGATGATGATGATGATGATGGTTGTTAACGTCCACTGAGACCAAATAATGATCTATCGGACCTAAAAAGACAAATTATTTATTTTGATTTAAGATGTTATTCCGATGCTCAAAAAGCTTGGAGAGAAGCCTCCCAAGTTCACTATAATTTTGGCATTGTAAAAGGCTAGAAAGGTCAGTATTGTAACAAAGGTTGTGAAATTGAGATCTAATGTGGTTGTATGCAGGGCACTCTAAGAGGAAGTGGTTTTCATCCTCGATGCTCTTATTCTCACAAATATGGCAGATTCTTTCCATCCATGGCGTTTTAGGAACTACCCAGCGGCCAGTCTCACTATGGAGCTCATGAGAATTCGTTCTAATCTTTGCTATATTAATTTTCTTTTTTGAGCTAGTTAGAATAGAGAGATACTTTTGATCTTCAAGGGTGGGGTTGATGACCTTCTTATAATAACTTAATTTTCTTTTAGACGCTAAATCTTTCTCACACCACAATTTTTCTTTGAACTTAGAAGTAACAATATCTTTAATGTTATTTATGTTTTGCAAAGCATCATTCTCATTGATCTCCCAATAGTTTAACCAGGCCCTTGTGTCCTTATGCCATCCTCGGTTAAGCCTTAGGTGATTTTGGCTGGAATTTAAAGCTAGCTTAGGAAGTCTATGATTGTCTATGTTATTGAGCTTGTGCTTGTACATCAGAAACCTGAGCATAGCTAGGCTCTCAATAGAAGAAAGACCCGCTTCTATAAGGACAATAGGATAGGGTGTATTACTTTTAATTTTCAGGTTATAAGTTATAAAACGCTTCTGGATTTGCTCAATCTTCCTCCATGATTCTCTGGAGATGCTGCAGCCCCAAACTTCACAGCCATATAAGATAACAGGAGTGACTAAAGTTTCAAAGAGGAACTTCTTTTTATCCCACATTATGAGGTTTGTTGTTTTACAATTATTTTCAAGACCAAAATAAGCTTTCCATCCCCCATTGATCCTTTTCTCAATGCTATGGTTCCAGTTGAGCTTGTGATGGATATCAATTCCTAGGTACTTGTAAGAATACACTTCCTCCAATTTATTATTGTCATACGTAAAATTAGCGCAAGTGTCCTTTTTAGATTTGATAATCATAACTTTTGTTTTGTCTGTGTTAATAGTCATACCCATGGTAGAGCAGAAATCCTTAAGAAGCTTGAGTTGCTTATCAAGATCAGAAGGGCACCTTGCCAGAAGAACAATATCGTCAGCATAGAGAAGAAGGATAATGACTATCCCAGCTAAGATTGTGCCACCACATCCTGCTTCTTCTAAATAACCTTCGAGCTTATCGATGTAAATGCCAAATAGAGTAGGGGAGAGGGGGCAACCTTGTTTAACTCCGATGTTACACTTAATATCTTTTGACCACCCCTCATTGTTCTTTAGCTTGGAAATTACATTCTCGTATAGCCTTATAGCAGTGGCTCTTAACTCAAGAGGAACCTTTAGCTCTTCTAACCTATTCCAAAGGTTATATCTAGGAACCGTATCGAAAGCCTTTCTAAAGTCTACAAAGCAGCAGAATAAATTGGATTTATCATTACGACATTCCTCCGCAATGATCCTTAGCGTAACAAGGTGGTCTGTTGTTGAGTGATGCCTTCTGAAACCTGCTTGGCCTTTAGCCCGCTTATCTTCACTTTCAAGCCATATGCTTAACTTTTTTTCCAGAATACTACCATATAATTTGGCTAAGAGAGGGCTGATCATAATTGTTTGATAATTAGAGTGGTTATTTGTATCTCCACTTTTAAAAATAGGGATAATGAGGCTCTCAGTCCAAGGTTTAGGGAACCCTTGCTTAACAGCTTGATTGAAAAGCTTGTGGATGTGGGGGATGAGGACAGGGCCTCCAATTTTTAAGATTTCTGCCTGGTAACCTTCAATGTCCTTAGCTTTCCCGTTCGCGAGGCGATTAACCCCAAACTTAATGTCTTCTAAAGAGAATACTTCTTTCGTTGTGAGCAGGGTTTCCAAATTATCCGTGACATTAGGAGATTCATAAAGCTTTTTAAGATAAGAATTCCAATCGTAAAGAGCAATTTTATTATTATCCTTAGTCTTCCTAGTCAGAATCTGCCTCCAAAAATTTTTAGGAGCTACCTTAGAGAGGTGTAAGAGATTCTCCTGTCTTTGACGAATGTACTGTCTCTTTTTCCTTTTAATTAGGGCTTTGTATATTCTTATCTTGTCCATTTTAAGAGAATCATCAACAGCTTCCTTAATTGCTCTCCTCGCATTCTTACAATCTTTGTCATACCAAGGATTGGTTTTGCTATTTCTTTTATTATTTGAGACTTCAATTGAGAACTTTTTAATAGAATATGAGAGGGTTGTAGTAAAATTATGATATAGGTCTTCTATGTTATCTATACTAGATAAAGGAGGCAAGTTAGTTTTTAATTCATTTAGAAAGAGGTCCTTTTTATTTTTATCAAATATTAAGTTCTTTTGGTTGTAAGTATTATTTTCTATGGGAACTCTATGCATGACAAAATTGAGGGTTATAAGTAAAGGCCTATGATCGGAGTCAGGCTCGTGGTCGTTTAAGATGTCAAAGTTTATCATTTCGTTGTATAAAGGAAGATCGGAAATAACGTAGTCTACTACGCTGCTACCAAGTCCATGGATGCAGGTCATCTTGCTGGAATTGGGCCACTTTTTTAGACCGTTGCAAATTATGAGATCCTGAGCACTACAGAGCTTGACAAGCTCTGACCCAAACAAATTTTCCCCGAGGTCTTCAGAGCTCCTTTTGTATCTACTAGCCAGGGTAGGGTCTTCGTCTAACCAAAGAGGATTAGGGTTGGAACGATTGCTTAAAACAATAGCTTGGTTACTTGAAGTTCGGGCATTGAAGTCACCTATAATTAAAACAACCAAAATATATTTTATTTTTATAATTATTTGTTTTATTGTTCTTTTATTTTTTTTAACATAAAATTTTCATTTAAATTGTTTTAACTAATTGTTTTATTTTTATTTTAAATTATAATTATAATTATAATTATAATTATAGTTTTCTAAAAAAAATTGGTTTTTTATTTTAATTTTCCATTTATTAAAATTTTATATTTGTTTTTATTTTTATTATTATTTAAAAATTTAAATTTGTTTTTTAATTGTTTTTTAGTTTTGTTTTAAAATTATAATTTAATTAAATATAATAATTTTTTTATTTGTTAATTAAATTATTTTTTATTTAAAAAATATTTGATTTATTTTTTAATTTTTTTAAATAAAGAAAAATTTACTACTTTTTTGCCCAGCCATTTGGCCATTGGCCGGGGGTCCGGACGGGCCTGCGTGCACCTCCCCTCAGCCCGCCCGGGCCCCTGGCCTATGGCCAAAGGGCTGGCCCAAAAATAATTTTGTTTATTTTTTAATTTAATTTATAAAATTAAAAATTTTAATTAGTAAAAAAAAATTAATAAAAAAGTAAACAAAAAAATATAATTCTTTTTAATAAAATTATAAAAATTTTATAATAAAAAATTTCTTAATTAATAAAAAAAATAAATCAATAAAAAATTAAAACGAAAAACAAATTTAATTTTTCCTGAAATGATATATATATATATATATATATAATTAAATTTGTGTTTTAATTAATATATTGGGTTTTAAACAAACAAAAAAACATTAAAAGTAAAATTAAAATTTTAATAAAATTATAATTATACAATTATTATAAAATTTTAAAATAATTTCATTAACAAATTAAAAAAAAAATAAACAAAAACGAAAAACAAAAAAAACATATATATATATAAATTTTAATTAATTTTTTTTTAATTTAAATATAATAAAAAAAATTATATATAATTTTTTTATATACATTATTGTTAATTTTGTTATTTTTTAATTGAATATCTAATAATTTTTGAGAATTTGTTTTCTATATATAATTTGTTAATAATATAAAATTTCATATATATGTTGAATTTAATAATTTAAAATTTAATATATAATAAATTCTTTATAAATTTGTAGATATAAATTTTATAACTTTAAAAAAAATTACATATAATTTAACTTATTATTATATTTAAATAACAATGAGAGTGAAATTTTTTATTTTATTGTTTTTAATTTTTAAGTAATATATATGGTTTTTTTATTAACTAATATATATATATATATATATATATATATATATATATTTGTTTCTTAGGAAGATGGCATCAAGGAAGGTCTCTGTGAATATGTCTGGAACAAAGACAACAATTCCATCATCTAAAATTGCAGGTGGACATGTTTTGAAGACTATCGAACATACCAGAAGTAAAAGTCGACCAACTGACCCATTAAGTGTAACAAAGATTGTTTCTGAATGGATGAATTCACGAGAAATAAATAAAACATAGTATACATGGCATATTCAAGATGTTGAATCTGATGATACTACACATCTCTATCTATAATGTGGTATGATTTATTTGGGTGAACCGTATGAGGTGATAGGCAGAGTACAAGACATATGTTTGGTGCCGAATTCAAGCACTGTTTATGTTCTTGCAAAATTGCCCAAGTCTTTCAATAATGTTGGAGGGTATTTATTATATGGAACCAAATACTATGAATCTCATCAACACTTTCCATATAGAGTCAGCACAAGAAAAGAGAATGGGGCAAAGATCAACAACCCATAACTCTATAATGGTACATGCAGGGGATCATCAAAGAACCCATATGTTGGGTCTCTAACAAAGGTAAACATGTTTCTTTTGAAGATGTGCCAGTTGTAGCTCACGCTGAAGATCAAAAATATGTTTCCATTAGTGAGGAGGAGGTTAGAACTATTGTTGAAAAGGAGAAAAGAGATAAAACACTGAAAAGAAAACTGCCCATGGAAGTCACTCTTTCACTTGATGATGAGGATATTATTTCTGTAGAAGAAGAAATGTCAACCAGGAAGAAGAAGAAATAAAAATTTGGCGAATCTATTAAAATCATAAGCAACAGTGAAGAACAAAGTGAAAGTTCTAAAGGCAATAAAGAAATCATAACACCAGGTGTTGATTTAGAGGATGGTATTACGAAAACAAAACAAAATGCCATTCAGAATCACATGAGGAAGAATAAATTAATTAATGGTGTCAAAATATTTGAGGTTAATGTCACCCAATTCTATAGGTCAGATGAAGGACAATCTCAATATCAAATTAGAAAGGCGCATCACCTACATGTCCATAATTTGAAAACATTGTTCAGGTACAATCCATATGCACATGTGGTGCCTTATGCGATTCTTGTTGATCCAAATCAAGTTCCCAATAAGGAGGCATTTGATAGGACACGTTGTTTTGACTACATATATTATGTAATTGGAGGGAACCATTCAACAAAGGCCAAAAGACAATTGATTGAGGAATATCCTGGAAACTATCTTTTTGAAACAATGAAATGCATCATTTATGTTGGTTTAGCAGAAACAGAGGCAAAGTTATTGGCATGGGATCATAATGGAGATAATGAGTATAGAATGCCTATGACTTTCGTTCAAAGGGTTAGATTTATTCATAATGAATTTTTAGAAAAATGTGGTGGGGATAAGCTTAATGTTAGTTTAAGCTTTTGGAAGGAACGTTGTATGGAAACAAGTTATCAAATTGGGGATAGAATCCAATTAAAAGGTGGCAAAGTAAATTCAAAACTATTCAGAGGCATAGATAACATTTTCCAAATGACATTTAGAATAGGGGAGATATGGGAATTGATTGATGAAATTTTCGAATTGTGGGAGAATATTGGCGTAAAAAATCAAAAGGTTAAAAGGTCTAAACCCATAATATGTACCAATAGTAAGAAAGGTCCTAAAATGAAGCAACTTCCAGATGATATGACTATCACACGTTGGAGAACAATGCAAGGTGTGAAAGATGAAAAACTATTCAAATCAATATTATGTCGTGTGAAGTTAGGTGAATTGTTATTGGAAGAAATGTGCTAGGAATTTCAAACGTAAATTTGTTCAATTAATTTTACTTTTTCTTAGATTATAATTTTCTTTTAAATATAACATATTGTTGTTGGTATTATTTGTTATACATATCATTATATTAACAATTTTTACTTTGTTTATTCAGTCATAAGGTTTTTATGAAAATAGAAGAACATATGGTTAAAATGTTGAATGAAGAGAGTTGGAATGATGTTGTACTCAACTACCCAGAATCAAGTTCTACAACAACACTTAAATATTTTTATCTTGCATTCAAAAAGGTATGTTGATTTTTACATTCATTTTATTCATATAATTTTTTATTTTATTATATTACTTATACTTATATTTATTTATTTCATTAAAGATGTCGAAGAAGGATGTGAATGGAGTACCAAATACTTTCAAAAGTTTCATTGAAAAAATTAAGTTGGAAAGGCTGAGAAAGCAACGTCTTAGGAATGTTGAACTTGATCCTAATCTTACTTATTTCATTTGGAATAGGCTGGAGACTATCCAATATAAAATAATACAAGGTGACTGTGAAGACATTGCAAAACTCATACCTAAAAGGGAATATGCCCTGGTTATTGCAGACATTCCTCATGGTTTCAATTTCCCAAACATTGAATATGATAGTGAGCCTTACACTTATCAAGCTTTTAATAAAGTGGTTACGGGCTTTCAAGAAGTCACAACATCACCACTTTGGAGATTTGTGACATTTCATTTAGACACACAATTTGCAATGTTATTAACAAGCTTCAAGGGAAAATCAAACTCAAGGATGCAGCTTACATGGTAAGACATTGAAATTGTATGTTTGATTAATGTAATTTTTTTGTATGTACAAGTGGATTGAACTTTTACTATGTTGTGTTACAGGCAAAAGTCAAATATTTTTTCTTCCAAAAACGAGCGGCTGCGTGACCTAGCCCCAGAGCTCCTGCGTCGTGCCTGTGCAGCGCTCGCCTGCTCCGTGCTGCTGCGGCCCTCCTGGCAGCCATGCCCAACGATGGGGATCCGGATCCCCCCCTCTCCCTCCTGAAGTCATCGAATTTCGAAAAATGATTGATTCATGTAGCAGACGCCCTCCATCTGCTCAACAACAGAAATTTGTCAAGAAAAAAGACTGCATCCCCACAGTGGCCCTCCATGAGGAAGAAACCCGTCGCTCTGCATTGAATCTAGCCGATAGAGGTCTCATTGAGCAGTTCACCGGCCTCTGGCCATCGCCCAAATTTGTTGAAGACTAGATCAAGAGAAACTGATCCCCTCTGATCAAGGAAGGGATTAAACCATATTTTGTAGGTAAAGGCTTCTTTGCATTCATCTTCGAATCTAGAAGACCGGAGTCTCATCTTCAGGAATAGGCCATATTTCATGGGGCCACAGGGATTATATTTAAATAAATGGTCTCTAGATTTTGACCCGACCCAGGATGTTCCTTCTGCGGTTCCAGTGTGGGTGCGGCTTCCCCACCTTCCCCTGCATTGCTGGAGTCAGAAATCTCTCCAAATCATCGGCAACTCCCTTGGTAAATACATTGATCAGGCCGTAAGGAAAGATCAGTACTCCTGTGCCCGAATATGCGTGGAAGTAGATCTGGAAGAAGGACTACCCGAAGCAATAAAACTCACAGTGGCTGGATGGTCCCATATTCAAGAGCTGGATTACGAGCAGATCCCCTTTAAATGCAGACACTGCCATGGCTATGGACATTTTGCAAAATACTGTAAGAAAAAAACGGAAGAGCAGAGTCACACCCCCAAGGGAGATCAATGGACCTCAGTCCAGAAAACGGGCCATGCAAAAGCACCTGGGAAAGGAGCTACAAAGGGGAATAACCAAGAAAAACCCAGCAATGAAAATGGAACCCCTCAGAACCTGGACGAGATCCCAATCCCCAAAGGAACCTCTCCACCAGACCCCCCAGAAACGGATCTGACTACTCCAGCACAGGTCGAAGATCCACATGCAAATAAAGATGGAGGCGGAGATGCATCGTCTGGTTCTCCTCAGGGCAGCCCCTCCATGCCTTCGTATGCAGATATAACAAAGAAGAAAAAAGTGCCAGAACCTTCAGACTCCTCAGAGGAAGAGACCTATGAGAGACCCTCGAAGAAAACAGGTAGGAAGACCCACAAAGCAGTCAGGGAGGAGGAGGCAGAGCGCCTTAAAATGCAAGGCAGCCAGTCCACAATAGAGATGACTATAGGAAGAAATACTAGAGGAAGATCCATCAAGGGAGGAATCCCAAATCCCTCGCCAGGTAAATAATGCGTATAGTCTCTTGGAACTGCAGAGGCCTGGGGACCCAACCAAAAATTGAAGCGGTCAAAGATCTGATGAAAATAGAGCCCTCAGACATCCTCTTGCTCCAAGAGACCAAAATTGAAGGGCAAGCCCTTATGGATATCAGCAAATCTAAATGGAAGAAGAATGAAGGCATAGCAGTCAGCTCAAGGGGAACTTCGGGAGGCGTTGCAACTCTCTGGTCGGAAGATCAGTTCCACCTGTTGAACTCCCATGAGACCCAACACTGGATCTTCACTGAGCTCAAGCACCTTGAAAGTAAGTTAACTATAGCCTTATTCAATCTCTATGTTCCTGTTATTTATGCAGAAAAAAGAGAATGCTGGAATACTCTCTCGGTTTTCTTAGATCACCACTCCCTAAATAACATCATCCTGGGAGGAGATCTTAACTTAGTCATGAAGCCAAAGGAAAAAAGGGGGGGAAACAGCAGCAGAGATCAGCTGCTGCCTTTGGTAGAGGAATTAATGCAGCAGAGGGACCTCCTAGATTTTTCCCCGGTGAGAGGCAAATATACTTGGACCAATAATAGAACTGGGCCTGACCACATTGCTGCCCGGCTAGATAGATTTCTAATCCAAAGCTCCCTGTTGCTGGAAAACCTCCTATCTCATCAAAAATTCTCCCCAAACTCTCCTCGGATCATAAGCCAATTCAACTCCTTATGGCCCCTGAGGAAGACCTTGGCCCTATCCCCTTTAAATTCAGTCCACTTTGGATTGAAAAAGCAGGCTTTCTAGACACTATCCAATCGGCTTGGGATATCCCCATCAACGGATCCCCAAGCTTTGTGTGGGAGCAAAAATTAAAAGCCACCAAAAAAGCCTTAAAAGAGTGGCTAAGGAAACTCCCCAACCCCTCTACCCAGCAGAGAAAAGATGAAGTTCAGCAGCTGGAAACTTTGCAAATTGGAATGGAAGGGCTTCACATTACCCCTGAAATTTTAAACAAAGAAGCAGCCTATCAAAGAAATATCCATCAATCTTTCAGAAGGGAAGAAGAGCACTGGAGACTCAAATCTCGCAGTCTATGGTTAAAGGCAGGAGATCGAAACACCTCTTTCTTCCACCGACAGTATAAAGCCCGCCTATCTCGGAATCACATCACTGAGATCAAGAATGATGAAGGTCAGATTTGCAACAAATTTGACCAAATAAAAATTGCAGCTGAAAACCATTTTAAAAATCTCTACGGCACAAGGTATGAAGGCAGCATAGAAGACACTGAAGATCTCCTCTCCCATATTCCCCACCTCATCACCCATGAGGACAACCAGGCTTTACTGAAACCCTTATCTGAAGAAGAAATCATCAAGGTCATATGGGCAATGGAATCAGATAAGGCCCCTGGGCCAGACAGATTTACAATACACTTCTACAAAGTCTGTTGGGACATCATCAAAACAGATCTGCTGAAAATGATACAAGGTTTCTTTGGAAAAGCCAAGGTTGGGGGAGGCATCAACTCCACCTTTCTTGCTCTAATTCCAAAAGAGGCTAATCCGGAAACTTTCGGCAGGTTTAGGCCCATCTCTCTTTGCAACGCCTCCTATAAAATCTTGTCCAAAATTATTGCAAACAGAATCAAACCCCTTCTTGACAAACTAATATCCAGTGCCCAAGGGGGGTTCGTCAAAGGCAGACACATCTTGGACAACATCATTCAAGTGCAGGAAGCTATCCACTCTAGCAAACAGAGGAAAGAGAAGGGGATGCTGATCAAGCTTGACATGGCTAATGCATTCGACAGAGTCAACCATTCTTTTCTTCTCCAAGTCCTCCGATCCTACGGCTTCCCTTCTCAGTTTATCAATCTCATCAAAGCATGTATCTCAAACCCCTGGATAGCCCCCATGGTCAACGACCGCCCAACATCCTTCTTCCAAGCCCATCGTGGACTAAGGCAAGGTTGTCCACTCTCGCCTTTTTTGTATATTCTCATGGCAGATTCTCTTAGCAGGAAGCTGGCTGCAGAAATGAACTCCGGTGATCTCCCAGGAATCCGAACTGCAAATGCTCTCAAGCCTATAAACCATGCTCTCTTTGCAGATGACTCCCTTCTCCTAGGCGGAGCCTCTACTAGAATAGCAGCTAACTTCGATTCTGTGCTAAAAAGTTATTGCAGAGCTTCAGGAGCTGTGATAAATGACAGAAAGAGTTCGATCTATGGATGGAATGTAAGCCAACACAATCTCAATATCATAGCCCAGACCCTTGGTTTTGAGTGCTTCGCCCATTGGGACAGCATCAAATACCTCGGCTTACCCCTCACATCTGGAGTCAACAACAGATCTCTGTGGCATGGCATCATTAGCAAAATTAAAGACAAGATCACCTCCTGGGGAGGTTATTGGCTAACCAAGGGAGGGAAAATTATCTTACTTAAATCCGTCTTATCTGCTCTCCCCATATATCAAGCCTCTTTCCTTCTGGCCCCGAAACACATTATGGAACAGATCTCATGTCTCCTGAGAGACTTTCTCTGGAAAGGAGGCAGAGGCAATCACAATAAAATGCATTTGGCAAACTGGGAACTTGTCAAGCGGCCAATATTGGATGGAGGTCTACAGATTAGAGACCCCGCTTTATCTAATCTGTCACTTGGATGCAAGCTCCTATGGAAAATATATTCAGATCCCTCACACCCGGTCAGTGAAATGCTCACCTCCAAATACGCGTAGGGGATCTCTCTCAGGCACCTGTCAGCAAACAATACTCCCGCAGGCACACACACCTGGAATCTCTGTAGGAAAAGCATCAGCAGTTTCAGGAAACAATTGTACCGCATACCTGGCAACGGGGAGAAGATCCTTCTCTGGAAAGACCGCATCATGAATAGCCCCCCTCTTAACTCCCACGAAGAAATCCGGGATCTTAGAGATTGGCTCCACAGAGCAGGTATAAGAAAGCTGAACGAAATCTCAGCATGGGATAGTAAAGGGAATTGGACCGACTGGGCACTCCCGCCCGTGCCGGCGCAGTTCCACTATCAACTCGCAATCCTCAAATCGCTGCTCTCAAACGCAGCGTCGGTCCACCGCAACAGCGCAGACAGATGGGGGTGGGGTGATACGGGTTCTTATACTTCAGCTTTGGGTTATACTGCCCTGCAGACCAAAAAAGACAGATTGAGAACTCCAGCGTTATGGAAACAGGTTTGGAGCACCAATGGGCTACCCAAAGTTAACTTCTTTTTTTGGATTCTCATGCAGAATAAACAGCTCACAGGGGATAACCTATCAAAACGTAATATTGTTGGGCCTCATAGATGTGCAATGTGCAGAAACTCTGGAGAAACAGCCTCCCATCTGTTCATTGATTGCGATTTTGCCAAAGAAGTTTGGAAACTAACTCTTCTTGGACTGCCCGCCTCCCCTCCCCAGCACAGCTCCGTGGCAGATCTCTTTACTGAATGGTTTCAATGTTACCCTCATAATATCCCCAATAAATCCCTTTGGTTTCACATTTGGCTCTCCATCCCCAAATTTGTATGCTGGGAAATCTGGCTTGCCCGGAATGACTTAATCTTCAACAATTCCACACGCTCTCCTGCTAAATCTGCCTCAATTGCAAAAGCTCTTCTTCTCGAAACTGTCCTCCTGCATTCCCAAAAATCTGACTCCTCCCTCCTCCCCTCAGAAAAGGCTTGGCTGAACCTTCATAGCCCTCATCCCATAAGCAAAGCCCGTTCCCTACCCCCTCCCCTCCCCACTCCATCTTGGAAAATTAGAGAACCTGAAGCTGCCTTTCAAACTTGGTGGAAGATCCAAAACACAACTTCAATCTTTTTCGACAGTGCCTCCAAAGGAAATCCGGGGGCTGCGGGAGCTGGAGGAGTCATCTACTTCTCAGACAATCCCAGAAAAGTCCACTTTTGTTGGGGGCTTGGTATTCGCACAAACAATCAGGCAGAGCTCCTTGCTCTCACAAAAGCCTGCCAAATAGTCCGGGATAAAGGCATCAAAGAATGACAAGCATTCGGAGATTCCGAAATCCTCATTAAGAAGATCATCTCGGACGACTAGTTCAACAATGCTATTCTCAACAAGTCTCTGAAAAGGTTAAAGATAATTCTGCAAGATTTCACTTCCTTCAAAATATACCATATCCTCAGAAGTTTGAATAGTGAGGCGGATGAAATGGCAAACAAAGGCTGTCTCTTAGCACCGGGAACTCTCAACAACAATGATAACAACGCTACCTCATATTGTATTCCTTAACTCAAGCGCAGAATTGAACAAGAAGCAAGAAGCAAGGATTACAACATTTTGAACAATTTTGAGAGGATTATGACTGACATTTTTGGCACATCACTTGCATTAGTGTATAGCACGATGTGCACAGATAAATCTGGGGGCCTTTTTCCATCTTTAAAACAACCAGACTGTGTGGTGGCTGCTTCCATCTAGATAAAGGCGGCTACCCTGCAATTGCATTGTCAAGGACATCATAAATAGAGGATTCATTCATTGTTACTGCCAAGCCTTACTTCCTCTGATACTGAAGGTGTTATATGCATTTCAATTAATACCATGGCAACCATATGGACACTGTTGGTTTCTACTCTGTCGATGCTTCTGCACTCAGATTGGGCATGGATGGAGAACTCCAACTTTGACATCACCAGATGGTAACAGCCTGAATCTGAAAACAAAGGCCTACAATGGAAAGTATGTCTTCACGTGCCAGAACCTCCAGTGGATTCCCGCTAAAGCCACTGCAACTCTTGTCAACATTTCGGATAACGCGCAGAGTTTTGGGAGGTACTCTCTAGTGTATCGTCCAGGCAATCCAGACTTCTTAGGCATGTGGTATCTTTATAATGGCGGTAAAGATGCAAGGAAAAGCTGTGTAAAGATGGTTGATTAGGCTTAGGCCCAACCATACCTCATTAATAAATTATACCTGTTACAGTTAAAAAAAAAATATTTTTTCTTCCAGAGATCAGCCAATTACAAGTAATTATGAGTTCATCCATGTTGAATGTTGGGCAAAATATGATAACTATAAGTCCATTCTTCTAAACCAAGTAGATGCAAAGAGTCATAGCCAAGTAATGGTTCATGACTGTGTTGTAAAAACGTTAACATATGAGGATAAAGATGCAAAAGGGGATATAGTTAACATTTATCAAAAACCACAAACATTGATTAACTATCTTATAGATTTATGTTTAAATGAAGGAAATTGGGTTTTGGATTTATTTTCAGGTTCAGGTAAGTTTTATTATATAAAATTGAATTTTAATATTTTTTTTTTGTTTTTATGTGTTTATACTAATTTAGTTATTGTTTTTGTGCTCGATGATTAAGTACAACACTAGCATGTTGCCTACAAAAAGGAAGAAATTGCATTGCAATTCAAAGAGACCCTCTACAATGCAATTTTATTCAACAAAGAATTAATGCTCTTCAATTTCTTCTAGATGAAATGCAAGAAGTTGGTTTGAGGAAAGGAGATTTTAATGAATCACGTGTGGCAAAAAAAACAAAGGAACCACAACCACCACTATATGGAATGATTGGAAAATGACACTTTGGGAGATTTGTAGACATGAAAGATCCAATACACGAGGAAAATCAGGGAACTCAAGCAGGAAATATTGTGGAAGAAGAAAATAATGAAGTTGCAGAAGACGATGAACATGGATTATATGATATTGTTGATGATATTTAAGTTATGATTGCAAATCAAACTCAATTTTGAGAGATCTTCATTAGTTTTATTTGTAATGTTTTGACTTTGAGATTTTATGAGAAGAATGAACATTTGATTATTGTTGTTATATGTTCAATATTTGTATTATCTGAGTTTCACTATAATTTTTATTCGAATAGTTTTTTTTTTCGTAAAAACCCTATGATTACTATTTTTTTTTAACATAAAATTCATTAAAATTTCTATTTTTGAAGTTTTTTCTGTCAGGAATTTCCCATAAAAATCGTTTATTTGACATGTCATTTTTAACAAAAATTATGAAAATGTGTATTTTTTTCATTATATTTATATAGAAAATGTGTTTTTTTTGTGAAATGTTTAAAATTATTGTGTTTTAGTGACAATTATTTGATGTCCATTGAAATATTAATTAGCATTACATAAACATATATAAAATAGTAACTTTAAAATATTGACAATTTTTTTTTAACTACGTGAAAAAATGAAGATTTCATTACAAAGAAAATTGAAAAGAAAAATGAAAACAAAAAAAATACAATTAAAAAAAATAATTCTTATGGGAAGAAGAAGACATTAGAAAATTTAAAGTGTCAAAAAGCAACCCTCTAAAAAAAAGTGGTTGATGCTGCATCAGAACTATTCAAAATCAACATGAAAATCACTAACATCGAAAAAAAATGTTCATACTTGATACAAAAGAAAATTTAAAGTGCCAAAAATATGCTAAAAAAAAAGTTTATTTTGGCATCACCACTTTTCAAAATCGGGTGATTCTTTGCTACCTCAAAAAAAAGGGTCCGAGTTCACTTTCTTGTTTGATCAGTAACTATGTTTAAATATTTATAGTTTAAAATGATGATAATATTGATGATAGTGATGGTAGTTAATATCCACTAAAATCAAATCTAATTTATTTGATTTTTAAAAAAATGGGTTATTTGCTTACTTTAAACTTTTACTTTTATGTTTAAATTTTTTAAATTATTATAGTTTTATTAAGTTGAAAAGTTGGAACATCAATGATAAGTTGGAAATAGAAGAAAACATGGGTTGGAATCAAGTTGGAAAGAAAGGAAAAGGCATTTGTTGAAGGAAAACACGAAGTTAGTCTAAATCAAGACAAAAGTAGTGAATAATGGAATGTAAATGCATTTGAATATTGGGAGTTTTTTTAGAGAAGTTTTAGTTGGAAAGGGTTTGAAATTTTTTTGACACGGGGAACTCGTTGGAGAGTTTGGGTTGAGCCATCATTCTCAATTTCAAACCAACAAGGAATATTGGAATATGTAAAATATTTGGCCTAATAACCAAATTTTTTCAATAATACAAGTTCTTACCCATTTCTTTGAAAAAAAAGAGTTAGGAACATCAATATTGTGATTTGAGATTTTGAAATTAAATTTAATATGAATATAAGTAATTTTCATTAAATAAATTTATTTTGGGTAGTTGGGAAGAATAACCATTATTCTTTTCATATTAATTCAATTTCTATAAATAACATGTTAAAATTTTATTAAATATATTGTTATGCCAAATGAACCCAATGTTTGCAAAGAAAACGGGGCAGCATATGCTTTTCATTCGCAGTGTAATTCTAACTACATTTTAGTCCTCAAACTTTAAACCTAGTATCTCCAATTCTTCTTTATAATTTGAAACTCAATGTGTTGATTTCCATGCTTTTGGAGTTTACTTCCTATGACTTATGTTCATATTTTTATAGCTGATAAATTCAAGCAGAGTGATTCTCTTCTCTAATTTTTGATGTGTTTCAATTGAATTTCCAGCTTAGCATCATCTTCATATGGACTTATATCTACAATCTTATTCATCAGCGAAAATTCATGAAAAGGAATTAGAAAATACACTTGACGAGAAGATTCCAAATAATGATTATGTGAGTGTTGGAGAAACATCTAAACTTTTGCAGATAGTCCAAATTATTCCAGAGGTGCCAAGCCTTGGAGGAGATTATCCTTCTGATGAATAGAAGACAAATCACGTGGTAAGTATTTTATGGCCATTGAAGAAGTTTAATCAAGATGTACGGATATATATTATGAACTTTTTATGTTATGGTTTGGCATTATTCTAGCATTTGTTGAAGTCATCTTGATGCATTTGCAACATCTTGAAAATGAAGTTGGGTTGTGTATCCATTGCAATGTTGCCTCACCTTCTTAATTAGAAAATCTTGATCACCTTCACAAATGCTAATGTTTACAATATTTATGCCCACATCATTGAACATATACCATGGTTTAATAAATCTAGATTTGGAAGTGCCTATATCCCAAGAAAGTTAATTGAGGGTGAGAAATTTTTTGTTAGAGTTAGAAATTTTTCCTCAAAGTGGGAATTGTCCTATCACAGACATTGGAAGTTATTCTTAGGCACAAAAATTCTTTTAGGT
Organism: Pinus tabuliformis; assembly: GCA_031772625.1. NCBI lineage: Eukaryota > Viridiplantae > Streptophyta > Pinopsida > Pinales > Pinaceae > Pinus > Pinus tabuliformis. Next base: position 653,507,742 of record CM062818.1, on the reverse strand, counting down.
AAAAAGTTATTGTGTATTCGAAAAAGACTATCTTCTTATGCATCATTTCAATTTCACTAAATGCCCTCAAGGAGAAAATCAAGTTCACTAAATGTGAGCTATGATCGATGCAATTTAAGTATGTTAGGCATCACACATGGATGAAGCAGAGAGGTAACTCTGCTATTGAAATTTATGTGAAGCAAGACATGTTTATGATCCTATCAAAGAATGCAGATCACACCACGAACTTTGAATTTACATTGCCAGAGAAAGAATTTTATACATCGTGATGAAGCTTTTGGAATGTCAATGACAATGGCTTCTTTGGGAAGCTATCTAAAGTCTCCAGAAGTTGCGAGACAACCTCCTCAACTCTTGAGAAGACTTCCTAACTAATAGAGTTACTGCGGAAGGTTGGTTGGTTGGAATTAATGTTTTCCAACACTCCCCCTTAATTCCAATCACATGACAAACACACAATATACCCTATAACACAATTCATAAGACATAAACATACTCTTAATTGACATGCCTACTGGTCTAAGTCTCAGCTAAGCTTACACACGATTTGATAACACATCTTTCATTTTTTCCTTCTTGCTAAAGGGTCCATGCTTGTTCATTTGTTGATGCAGTTTCATCTTCACCTTTCTTTCTTTCCTTATGAGCTCTTTCAACTGCTCTTTGCTTATGTACTTAACAACCTCTTCTAAATTTGGATGCAAGGCAACATCCCGAACAATGAAAATATGGTAATCTGATTCATTCTCTCCCCATTTTCCATCACAAGGAGCCTTGTAAAGTATGCGACCAAGTTCCTCTTCATCCATCAAAATACACTCATCTTTGAACATGTACTACCTTTGAACAACATCCATGGTCTTATCCTCCACTGTCGCAAGCATCTTAGTAGCGGATCCAATGAAATTTCTAACAATTGGGTTCCGGGAGAAGCAATTTTTCTCTCTGTGGTTACAGGAACGTGTGGAATAGACTGCACCTCCTGATATTCATGGTCATCAATAAAACCATTTTGTTTATCGAATAATTATTCTGACTGAAAAATAATACCCGAATAAAAAATATTACCCAGCCCAAAAATACTTCCAAATGGACTCTCTGGAAAACATCATAAAAAATATCTCTATCAAACATTATTCCACTCATTTATCAACTTCCTAATACACATCCACGAGTTACAATCGTCCTCTTCCACTACTCGAACTAGGCTCTTCACACAACTTCACATGAAAACACTACTCCAACCCAAAACAAAGACACTTTTCAAAAGTTTGGCACTCTCCTACACATGCACCAATCACAGGTTAGAGCTCCATGCTCAGCTAATTTGCTCCCACGATCATCTCTCTAGCTCGATCTCCATAGTCAGCTCTCAACTTGGCCTTACATGTAGATCGTGCACATGGGCCAACACCAAAAACACCACTGTCAAATTTTTATCCACAACTAACAGATATGTCTGGAAGATCTCCCTTCACTATAACTCGGCTCAAACTTGAAAGGCCCCAAATCAAGAAATAAAAAGCATTGCTTCAAAGGACCACACATATTTCATAACACTTCTCCCAAGCCTCCATGCACACTGAGATGGGTCACAATGGTTTATTCTAAAATAGTGAGTGACTCTCCTGACAAAATAGAGCCCTCACACCTAACTATGATCCATGGTTCTGAATGGATCTCCTTTTATGTAGCGTTCCAACACTCTAAATCCAAACTTTAGCTCGATCTTCCAAGCTCCAAGATGTCAGGCAACTTGGGCTTTACACAATTTTGCAACAACTCACAGGGCTTGAGAAATCAATGACCGAAATCCATTCTCTCTGCGCTCCACAAATCCCACTATTGAAACTCAAACTTGAAGATGAACTTGACTTCGAACCCTAATAACTTCACCTTAGAATAGACATGTCGCTTATATTTTCTTTCACATTGAGCATTTTGGCTAATTTTCTTGGAGCGACCACTCACCTCTTTTCCTTGAAGCACCAAATCCAAGTTTAGAGCATCCATGTTCTTTGTCTCGAAGCTGCATATTTGCAGATGCAGGCTCTCAATGGTGCATTATTTTCCTCTAGGCTAATCATCACCCACTATAGCCTATGAGAGAGCTTCATAAGATTCCTTGCGGATCCCGTTCTTTCAAAAAAATTTACTGCCTTTGAAACCAACAACACCAATTTTTCATTGATCTTTGCACTTCACCTTGGCACCTTGCAGTAACAACCAATTTCTTCATGACTTTGGCCAAACACAGCCTCGTCAAGCCACAATAATGATAACAAGAACAACAATTTTCTTGACTCCACAACAGAAATCGGTCAATCCTCACGTCAGTCTCAGCGAACGGAAGAGATCACTCGCACAAGCATTCAATTCATTTGCCTCTTCATTTCATCTGGTGTCCTCTACTAACAATATGGCTCGATCCACCTTACAAGACTCCATAGGAAACTCAACGCACAGGTCCACGAACCACACACGTTCACTTACACGAAAACACACATGACAATGATTATCCTTTTATGCTCATGAACAACAGGGCTACCTCATAGCTCTCACAACTCAACCTCTATGCCAGCGAGCCATCACGAACCTTTCTCAACATAAACACTACTGTAGGCACTCCTTAGTGCGCTTCTTCTAACGTAGTTCAAGGAAGCTCCACATTGGCTTACTCCTCAGGTTGACTATGCCTTAACAATCATAACAGAGTTGAAAACTCAACTCAACCACTTCACACTATGTCGCTTTTCCACAGCAGCAAGAGCTCACGCTCTCTGCACACTCAAACACTCAAAGGAAAACAATCAAACACTTGGCACAACAATTTCCCTCACGTAGCTATTTACCACTCTGCCTCTCCTCACAATTCACCTCTCCTCACAGCTCCCCTGAGATCCAATACCATATGAGAGAACAAAAATCACACCACAAACTACGAATTTACATTGCCAGAGAAAAAAATTTATACACCGTGATGAAGTTTCTGGATTGTCGATGACAATGGATTCTTCGAAAAGCTATCTGAAGTCTTCAGAAGCTACGAGACAACCTCCTCAACTCTTGAGAAGACTTCCTACTTAATACAATTAATGTGCAAGGTTGGTTGGTTGGAATTAATGTTTTCCAACAGATCCCTCATCAACATATTATCATGATAGTGCAAGGATATATATATATATATATATATATATATATATATATATATATATAGATATATAGATATATAGAATCTGCGCCCTTCACTTCCCACACATATTTTATATTTATATATATAGAAAGTGAAGGTTAACATAAAATTTAAATTTAATACTAAGATCAAACATGAAAAGATAAATATTGAATATTAATATCAATTCATTTCACAATGATAGAGTTATCATACAAGTTATTGATTGTAATCTCATTATAAATATTTAATTATCCCAAACAAGTTTTTAGTTAGTAATTTTGCATTTATATTAATTAAGATAAATACAATTTATAGATTTTTAAAGAAAAATAATCATTTAAATTGGATTAAAAATATATTAAATCTTTATTTTTTATTTTTTATTTATTTTTAAGCTGCAATATTTGCAAACCCAAAAACAAACAAAGAGACATTTTCTACATGTAGATCATGTTTAATATATCTTTCATTATATAATTAAAAATAAAAATAAAAATAAAAAACACCATACCTCACATTCACACTCAATGAGCCCATTTTCAATACTCCACTCAATAAATGAATAGTTTATATTTAAGTATCTTTCCCAAGTACATAGAACATTTCAAGAATATAATTAATTAGTCTTCACAAAATGAGGTATGAGGTGAAGCAATCATAACATGTGTAGAAAAATATGTAGTATCCCACTTTTCATTTAAGAATATATATAACTTCAGAATATCTATTGACGCATCCCCTGGTGAGTGACTCACTTGGTAGTCTGAAACATTGGGTTTATAAAACTCTATAACAGGTCATTCCTCCTCTATCTAAAATTTTCCTCACCTGTATGGATTCATTATTTAATAATATATATAACGCTTATATATATATATATATATATATATATATATATATATATATATATATATATATATATATATATATATATATATATATCATCAGTCTTTCACCATCAATGAAGAATTGGGAATAGGAAACTTAAATGGGTGACATGGGATTTTGTACCTATACTTTGAACTAATTTAATGCTTGTTATAATGTGTCGGCTTCTTTCCCTTATTCAATTAAGCTAAATCAACATTCTGTGACCATTACTCATTAGTATTGGAAACAACGGTTTTCAACTTACATCATGTTCAATTTCCATATGATTAACATATAGGGTTCAAAATTGAACACATCATAATCTTTTAAGAGGCATTTAGCAAGTGTTAGAAGCGAAGCTACAATTAAGCAAAAAATAAATGTTAAAATTTTTATTTATATTTTTTAAAAAACAAAATAATAATAATATCACAAAATGTTTTGTGATGGCCCAGATATCTTAGGGATGGAGGTTGGGGACTGTTGGACCCCTACCATTTAGTTGCCTTGTTCTCATTTTTTAAATTATTGACATACAAAGTATGCAACTAGCATTTTAAGGAGTAGTCTATTGAATTACATGACAGTGATTCGTTAGACTATCCAACAACAACGAGTTAAGTTTCAGGTGGTGGGTTGGTGAGGATGAAAAATTAAACGAAACCCATAATTTTTCACCCTGTTTCTCCATCAGTTTCCAAAACGTTTATGCAAACACTTCTTTAGTGTGTTCTTTGGCTTCATTCTAGGCGATTCTAGGAAAAAGCGGTAGGAGTCTAGGAAGTATCAACACATTAGAAAAGGCATAGGTCAACATGTTCTTCAGCTTCATTTTAGTTGGTTCTACATCAGGAAAATGTGACAAGAGTCAACCTTCGCACATATCTCGATAGGTATTGTAATGCAGAATGCGTTGAAAATGTTGATTATTTTTTCTCAAGCTAGACTTATTTTGTTTGATGTTTCATTGCAATATTTGTATGTTGTTTGCAACTCCTCCACCATTATGCATTTGTTGTTACAATTTGAGAGAATTAAGTGTCTTAATCTGTTATTATATGTTGAGTATTAATCTAGTGAAAGCATTAGGTTTTGGGTGTATAACAACTCCAAAATTGAGATAAATTTGTGTTGAGTACACAGGTAAAAAACAATCAATTAATCTTTGCGTAAAACTTGGTTATGTCTGCTCAAAATTTAGATTTACATTGGTTGATTTTATTTATTTTGTTTGCATAAAAGACTCAAGGGAGAACAAATTTCAGTTGTTATATATTTTCTATATCATCTAGGATGAAGTAGAAGCAACAATAAATGAAACAAATAACATTGTATAACCATTATTTGTTGGTTGGCTTTAATAGCACCACATTCAGGTGGGGGAAATTGTAGTATTCAGTTGACCAAGAAATTAAAAAAAGTTAAAGATAGAGATGAGGCTCTGGTCAGCTGAATGTGACAATTTCCCCCACCTGAATATGGGGCTATCAAGTCCAACCAACTAAGAATGGTTAGACAATGATGTTTATTTCATTTATTGTTGCTTCTACTTTAGCCTGGACCATATGGAAAAAACATAACTCGAATTTGTTCTCCCATTAAATCTTTTATGAAGAGAGAAGAAATAAATTGACCCCATGTACATCCAAATTTTGAGTGGGAACAACCAAGTTTCACACAAGGATTGATTGATTATTATTTTACCTATGTGTACTCGGCATAGATTCATCTCAATCTTGGGGTTGTTATACACATGAAACTTAATGTTCCCACGGGGTTAATACTCAACATATAACAACAAATTAAGACACTTAATTCTCTAACCTTATAACAATAGAAGTAGAATGGTGGAAGAGTTATGGATAAAATACAAATATTGCAACGAAACATCAAACAAATTAAGTCCATACTTCTAAAAAGTTACAAAAATATTAAAACATTGGATAACTATTTCATGGTTGTTCTTTTTTTGTTAACATAATGTAATTAAGTTGAAATTCATTAGAGTTCCTTCCAATACAATATTCTTACGGGTCCAATACAAACAAATCAGTGGACTGGATACTTGGTTGATGGTATATTGTAAAAAGGTATATATCACATTTATACATTCAATTAATTTATACAAATGGACTAGATGGTTATGTGATAGTACACAAACATTATACTTTCTCAAATTTCCATCCGTTATGTGATAGTAGTATTATTGAAAATTATTATATTAATAATCAGATAGCAAATAACAATAACATAAATTATGTGAATACATAAAATAATCAATCTAATTCAAGTGATTATGAGTACTTTCACTACCAAATATTATGGATATTATGGATCATAAATGCATGGGAGTTCAATCAGATTCAAAGAGTCATGAGTATACCTCTCATAAGAGTGTTGGGATCTAAAGTGTAGTTGTAAATGTCTAGTATGGAGTTTTAGATTTTAAATTTTGATAAAGAAGGGAATATCAACAAAACTGACATGTGCTTGAAATATTCAAAAATGGATTTTGAATTAATTGAAAGTTATTTTTATTTGCCCCCAAAAGAAGAAAAAATAAAGTGATTCAGATTGGATCACTATATTGTTTTTCATCCATCTCGACGCATTCATAGTGGAAAAAGTGTAGGAATCAACTCATGGGACCCTTTTTTATCGACGGGACCCAATTTGGAAAAACAAGGTCTCAAACCTTCCAAGAGCATTTTGAGGCATAAAATGAAATTTTTTGTGGGTAAAACTCTGTTTCTTAAGGGACATTTTCAATGACCCAAGAATTGTGTCAATCAGAATATGTATGTGAAAGTTATGCCACTCAGAAGTTGACCTTCTTGTTTTCACCACCATCGTTCGAGAGGATCTTGCGTCAAGCCCCATAATGTATGGAAAAGGGGATAGCCACATGATTGTGATATAAAAGACTCTAGAAGAGTCTATATTATAACTCTAGTTAAGAGTTGAGGTAGTCAAAACTTAACCACTAGTAGACTATCGCGTTGTGTGATAACTGAGCCACTAGGAGGAAGAGGTATTCCATTCTTTCAAGTGAATTTTTTCCATAGTTGAGAAAAGATAGCCAAGATGGATAAGAGGTGGAGCACACAGAGAGGATTTTTGCACTGTATCAGCCCACTCCACAGGCCATACTTCTTTGTACTTGTAGCCATATTTCGAGACAAGGAAAGAGAGTGAAGCGACTTAACCTTCCAGTTGGGTTTTATCCTTAAAGGGTTTTCCAGAGCATATATTATGTCTTATGTGTGTGTGTGAGAGATTATTTTATCGTTCTCTATTTTTCTACATAATTTCCATTCGCATGCATGGACTAATTACAGTTAGATATACGAAACTTGAAATTTAATAAAAATGTAATAGTGTATAATTTTGGATTTTTTAATATAATATTTCTAGATCTGTTGTGATGAACTATCCATTGGAATATCCATTGCAGTTTACAAATCAGAAAGAAATTTCATATTTAGTAAAGGAATAAATACGAATGTGATGCACATATTTAGAATAATACACACTAGACATCAGACAAGATAATTCTAGAAGATATAAGATATGATTTCATTCATGTCTTATCCTATTGTTGATAGATTGATTACATACATAATATTACCATCTAGAAATAGATTCCGGTGATGATGAGATTCCCTCTTGATCCCATCCAATCATATAATCTCATTTACTGTAATAATTTCTAGTGAAGTTGATATTTTCTCTCCAAATCTCATCCAATCTAATCATTAGTCTCATCTACTACCATATTCCTTTTATAGATGTATGATTATAATGTAATTTATATTAAGTTATAAAAGACCTTTTTGCATTAACTAATAATTAGGCCATTCTTGTTCCAAAAACTCCAGAAAATTAATCCTCGAATGGCTGATATGATCCCCCAACTCCACTAGAAAAGGAAGAGAAGGGTGATATCATTGAGACAGGTTATACTTTTTGGCAAGAGAGGCATGTGTAGGTGAAAAAAGAGGGCTTGATCGGGTAGTTTAAGTGCTTGATCGAGCTCCTCGAGCACTAAAAAATAGCTTGATCAAGGGTTTAAACAAAAGGATCGATCTAGCTTTAATGCTCGATCAAGATATATGGTTCGATCAAGCCCTAAGGCTCGACTGAGCCATAATTTTCTATTATAACACACACCCACGATCTGTGCACGTTATTTTTGCACAAAATGCAGGATAACTAGGAGCTTGGCTGAGATATTGGAGCTTGATCGAGCCATTGGAGCACGGAGAAACACAACCAACCTCTCCAATAAGCTCGTCAATCTCCTAGAGGCTCAAGCCAAGGTAGTTTCCTATTCCTTTTGTGTTTTTAATTTAATTTTTCTTGCAAAATTAATAAATTAATTTGAAAAAAAAGAACTTACGATACTAAAACCATGAGAACCACCAAAAAATCCCTTCAAAACCACTTAGAAAACTACAAAAAAACCCTAGAAATCACAAAATCAACCTAGAAAACCACAAAACGACCAAGAAAACGCTTTGAAACCACCAAAAGAATTATAATATAGGTTTTAAATTTTGTTCTTACTTGCAATTTTGTAGCATGTTTATTATGAATATTTTCTGATTTTTAATGGTAAAAACATTGTTTTCTAATTATTTTAGGTTTTAAAGTTTTCATTAGGAATTTATTGAAAAAAAATTGATTTTTATTTTTTATTTTTTGTTATTTAATATGCATTTTAAATTTCAAACAAATTTGATTGAGAATATACCCCAAAAAACTCCAGAACAAAAAACAACCAAACTATTTAACTAATGAATAAATTAATTAGGAGCTTCAGATTGACATGATGAATATGGTTGCTCATGGTGTTCAACCTCTATTAAAGATCAAATAAGATATTTTATTTCATTTATTATTTTAAATTTAAATTTATTTTATATTTTAAACATAGTATGATACATTTTAAAAAATTAATTACTTAAATAAAATATTAATCTTTAAAATTAAAAATCCAAAAATTAATTTGTTACACACACACACACACACACACACACACACACACACACACATATACATATATATAACATCATGTAACTATATAACAAAACATAACTTAGTTATATATATAATATTTAACTATAACATAACATAACTATATTTAACTATAACATCACATAGTTATATCTTATAGTTCTATATATATAATATAACATAACATAGTTATATAACTATTTAACACTAGAATTTGCATCGAAAGGGCGCAAAGACACGCTGATAGGACTACTAAATGCAAGATTTGATTGTTAATGATACATCAGATTGAATGTCCCTAGATAAAACACTGCTAAATATTTTCATAACATGTTTGTTTTATTCGGCGGTGTTGATCGGGAAAAATGTCCTGATCAACATTTAGGGAAATCCATAAAGTCAAGATTTGTAACTTAGATCTTGTTGACGGCGTTGGACCTGCCAACATGTCAATGGGATCTCCCCGGTAAGAAGTCCCAATTAGACCTCAGACCATTTGGTGTAGGTGTCCTAGCAGTGGGTCGTAAGGTAATGCCTTGACCGCAATGTCACACAGAGGCAAGTAGGATAACCCTGTTAACAGCAAGGGTGTGACTGATCCAGTGAGTCAAGGAAGGTGTATGAGAGGTTCCAACATTTTGAAGGGGGCAAGAGGTGAAGGTGAGTTTCAGGTTGAAATGGATTAGTTGCAACTCAGCTAGGAACACCAACATAAAGGACATGCACAGCTTCTGGCGAAGCAGTCCACATGGATCCGACAGTCACATCATACAAGGTAAGATAACACGTACAACACTCATGGATCAGTCTGAGATGAGTGTGACGGTTGTTATAGCAAGGTTCAAGTGAAAGGTCTGCTAATGTCTTGCAGAGAAGTCAACATGGACGGTGACAATGTTAACAACATATGTAACACATTAACAACAAGATTCATATAATTGAGTGTGAATCAGTTCATACACAAGTAATTAATTCAAACAACATATATCATTAAGGCAACTGAAGCAGTCGAACTAAAATAACAACATATGCATGAAAATGTGTTGGCTCTTATTATATAAAGAAGTGTAAGTCACAATCATACAATACATCCATGTAAGCCTATTAGCCCAACAATGGAACGTTACAACCACATCTACCTGCTCCTCCAAAGAGATGTACTAGCTTCGTGCAATGGAGAAGCCAAGGCACGTTACAATATTGTCCAAGCCTTCTTCAAGATACCCTTAATAGAAGCTTGGCTGACCAAAAGCCTATACAATGAGTTATTAGGGACTATTTATTGCAAAGGGTGGGGTGACCCTTGACATTCCCCCTTTGTGACAGTTCAACTACCATCATGACTCTTCACCTACTCTATGACTGTTACATCCAACTGTTGACACTCGACTTACACTTGACATGACTCATCATTACATTGCCCATGTACTCATGTGAGACAACATGGATTGAGCAAGCCTTGCAAGACATTACTAACACTCAGTCTATTTTGGTGAGACCAACTCTTTGACATGCTTGTGATGGTGAAGCTGGTGAGCTAATGCCAAGCTTGGTCGTCCGTGATGGTGTGCATGTACCTCATGTTGACATCTTGCTGAAGTGAACTCTTGCCTCCGTTGCAACCAGTGCATTGGTTTGGCCCCTTCATCCAACTCGTCTGTTAACATGTGCATGGTCTCTTGGGTATGTTGAACCGGAAGCACACTAATGCATAGTGTCCATGCTGAACTTCAAGTGTGTGGTGGTGATCATGTGCATCAACTTGCCAAAGTGCATGTTTAGCCCCAGTTGGACTTGCTTCTTGTCTTCGCCTTGGTGAGTGTGTTGAATGGGTTGGATTGCATGCGTGCGCTCAACGACATGCATGTTGTTGAATCCCTTGCATGCGATCAACAACACTGCTCACCATGTCTGCTCTGTGTCAGCTGCTAGGGTGGATCCTTAACACCAACACCGTTAGTGTGTTGTTCCTCATTCACAACAAGTGAAGAGTCTGGAATCGACAAACACAAGATAAAATCATCTGGAGGAACACTCGGATGCAAAGAAGGAAGTCGTAGAAAAGAATGCATATGAGGACTTGAAGGACTCACAACCAAATCTGCACGAAAATTGCGTGAAGTGATGTTGGGAGGGTGTGAAGGATGAACAAGTGTGTGAGCATGATCTTCAACATCATTGGGTAGTGGTGGAGCTATTGAATAAGAGGAAGGCAGACAGTCAGTTGGGACAGTGCCCTCTTCCACATGATATTGCGTAGCTCGATCAACGAAGAAAGTTGAGCAAGGATTGATCTCAAAATTTCTCTTGGGAAGGGTAGATTTCTTAAGGTAGTACTCAAATCGGTCCCAAAGATAAGAAAATTTCATCTGCCTCCTCGTAGCTTGAAACTGCAAGTCTGAAGCACTGCCAAAAATCAATAACGAATTCATGCAAATCCCTCCATTGCTGTAACAGTTTCCGGTCAAGATTGTCTACATCAAAATGATAGAACGTGTCTTGAATAAGATCACAGAAGTTTTCAAATGAGTGTACAATGTCAGTCGGTAGGCTGAGCACCCAACAAAATGGAGATTCGCAAAGTGTGTATGCAAGCAACAAACCGTCTTGTTCGCCAGAAAACTCATCTTCCTCATGAATCATGGAAAGAAAGTTATGTAAGTGCTCAGGCCAGGCCACTTCGCCTTCACCATCATACGTGTGAGTGGACAAGAGATCGAAAAGCTTCCCTAAGATGGAGACATCTTCATGATTTGCAAAAAATTGTGGGGGAAGAAGAGTGCAAGACTCCATGAAAGATATGCAAAGGTTCAAAACTGGATGAGAGGACACAACTTGTCATCAGGCCCTCCTTCTAGCGCCAGAAATGTTGATGATGCTGGACCTGCCACATGTCAATGAGATCTCCCCGGTAAGAAGTCCCAATTAGGCCTCAAACTGTTTTGTGTAGGAGTCCCAACAATGGGTTGTAAGGTAATGCCTTGACCGTGATGTCACACAGAGGCAAGTAGGATAACTCTGTTAGTAACAAGCATGTGACTAATGCAATGAGTCAAGGAAGGTGTATGAGAGGTTCCAAAACTTCGAAGGGGGAAGGAAGTGAAGCTAAGTTCCGAGTTGAAAGGGATCAATCCCAACTCGGCTAGAAACACACAACACAAAGGACATGCACAACTTCCGATGAAGCAGCCCACTCAGATGCAACAGTCACATCATACAAGGTAAGATAAGACGTACAACATTCATGGATCAGCCTGAGACGAGTGTGATGGTTGTTATAGCAAGGTTCAAGTGAAAGGTTTGTCTAATGTCTGTCAGAGCAGTCAACGCAGATGGTGACAACATTAACAACAGTATTCATATAATTGCGTGTGAATCAGTTCATACACAAGTACGTAAGTTAAACAACATATATAATTAAGGCAACCAGAGTAGTCCAACTACAATAACAACATATGCATGAAAATGTTATCATCTCATTGGCCAAATTTGAGTTTATTATATCGTAGATTTACTATTTATTTGATTATCAATGAGAAAGGAGGTTAAGTTGGGGAAAGGGTACATGAGTGTGGATTTTTATTATATATATATATATATATATATTGAAATTTTATGTTTTATCATATGAATAAATAAAATATATATAAAAAAAAAATTATTTATAATTGATATTGTAAATATAAAAAATTGTATATTTTTATTTATTTGATAATTTTTTTTTTAAATAAATATTTATTGTGTAGAATGATGATAATGTTAATGATGGTGATTGTGGTTATTGCCAATTGTAATTTATTAGAATTTAGAAAGAAAATGTTTATTTATTGACTTAAAAAATGCTTTTGTGTTTATAATTCTTAAATTATTATAGTTTAATAAGTTAAAATGTTAGGAATTTTATTTGAGATTTTGTAATTGAATTTAATATAAATATACAAGAGTGTATTAATTGTGATCTTGAGGCTCTATATCTAGTGGCGAAGGTTAGAATTTGCTTTAGGGTTTTGTAGTTAGTCACCATGGCGGGGCGCGGAGGAGGGAGATCAGCTCCCTCCTATAGTCAAGTGGTTGCGGACATAAGCAAGGGAGTTGGATCACATCACTTCAAGAAACCAATGGAGGTGGTAACAAAGGCTAAGAATACAAAAAAGTTGGAAACTCTCATACCTCAAGGACAGGAAGAGAATCATGAGGAAGCTAGTAAGGAGAAGAGGACAGAGGTTAGTAGTTCGAAAGCAGCTCCTTTGAGTACATTAGGGGTATGTAAACCCAAGTTGACCGCTATTCCTCGAGTCATTTTAAGTGACCCAACATTGCAGGTACACAGAGACCACATGTCTGAGTATGCTATTACCTGTAAATTTATGGGGATTTGGCCTATGAAGAAGGCTTTACAAGCATGGATAAGGGACCACTGGAAACCAAAGGGGGAAATTAACCTTCACCTTGGGTCCGAGGGCTTCTTCATGGTGGTGTTCACAAGCTTAGAGGACAAAGAAAGAGTGTTTGAGGGAGGACCCTATTTTTATGCTTCTGTAGGCCTTTATATGAGACCATGGGTAATGAATTTTGTCCCAGAATGAGAAACTTTCACCTCGGTGTCGGTATGGATAAGACACTATTCCCTTCCTTTAGATTATTTGCTGTCGTAGTCTCTAGAGGCTATCGGCAAAAATCTAGGGCATTTTATAAAGATCTCAGATGCTACTCTAAGAGGCAAATACACTTCCTTCACCCGGATATGTGTGGAAATGGACTTATTTGGGGCATTTACGGATGCAATCATTTTAGAAGTGTATGACGAGGAATGGGTGCGGGTGGTGGACTATGAACACGTCCCATTTAGGTGTCGTAAGTGCCATGAGCACGAGCACCTATACAGGGACTGCCCATTGAACAAGTTGCAGAGAAATACGAAAGCCACTACAGGCAAGGATACTAAAGGTTTTATTAAGGTTGGGGGTAAAGGGAAATGAGGCAAGTGGTACCAAAATAAAATTAATGAATACGGACAACCGAGTTACAATAGTTTCAAGATATTAGAAGAAGAAGTCGAAAACAACGGGACAAACCAAGAATTGGAGAATATTCCCACTTAGAAGGAAAGTGATACTAATATGGAGGATATACCAGAAAACAACAAACAAAAGGATGATATGTCAAGCATTATAGAGTTTAGTAGGGACCAAGAGATGACCCCAAGTGAGGCTGGAATGGAAGACCATGAACTGCAGGAGATTATAGAGAGGGAGAATTTAGATCTAGAAAAGTTTCTGGAGCAGGGGATCACAAAAGGGGTAGACTCTTTGCCAAAAGAGGAGTTTGACAAGGTTCAACAGCTCTTCCTTTGGAGATCACAAATGACGTGCTCTGGAGTCAAAAGAAACCATGTTATCCAGGAGAATATGGGAGTGAAAATGATGGAGGATACACCGATGCATTCTTCTAAGAACCCGGGTAGGAAAAGAGGAAGAAAAACACAAAATGAGTTGTTGACCGAACTTGGGAAACTTTTGATTAACTCAGGTAAGATGAGGGATCTTACCAGTTACTCATTTACAAACATTTCTTAATGAAGCTTACAACCTGGAACATTAAGGGTCTAGGAAGTAAAAGGAAACAAAGAACTCTTAGCAGTAGAATGAAAGAAGAAAAATCAGATATGGTTTTTATTCAGGAAATAAAATGTTCGATGTACAAGATCAGAGAGATACACAACAAATGGTTAATCAAGTATGAGTATCTAGAGGTTAAAGCGGATAACTTGGCAAGTGGGATTCTTACTCTATGGGATCCTCAAAAACTTGGAATCCTAGATGCTGAATCTTCTAGGAACTATCTATCGTTGGTGAATCAACCTTTGGGTGATAAGGAGATCTACATGATCACTAAAATCTATAGTCCTAAAAAATTAGACAAACTTAAGCTTCTCTCATACCTTGAAAAGATGAGAGAGAGATATCCTGATATGCCCTGGATTCTGGTTGGGGATTTCAATATCATCAGATCTCTTAGAGAGAAAAAACGAGGTACCAGAAAACTAGGTAGAGATTCCATTTCCTTCCAGAACTTCATGAATAACATGGGGCTAGTGGACACCGAAACAGTAAATATCACTTTTACTTGGAATAATAAGAGGGGAGGGGCTTCTCAAGTCACCTCTAAACTATATAGATTCATAATCTCAGAGGACCTCTTTCTCAAAGGCCTTGATATGTCAGCTTCAATCCTTCCCTTCAGAGGCTTGGACCACTGGCCTGTCCATCTTGAAGCTACTTTCATGGGTACACCGAGGAATAGACCCTTTAGGTTTGAAAATGCCTAGCTCTCTCACCCTGACTTCACCAACAATATTGACAAATGGTAGGCAAAAGATATGCCTGTTCAAGGCACTAAAATGTTCATGTTGTAGCAGAGACTTAAACACATCAAATCTAGGCTTAAAGATTGGAACAAAAAAGAGTATGGTAATATTTTTAAAGCCAAAAGAGAAATTGAGCAGAAACTCCAAGAGATTAATCAGATCATCATCTTAGAAGGTTTCACCGAGGAATGGAAAATTCAGGCTGACTCTCTTCAGAACGAATGGGAATATCGGTGCATGCAAGAGGAGATTTTCTGGAGATAAAAATCGAGGGTGTAGTGGATTAGAGAAGGAGAAAAAAACACAAAGTTTTTTCATAGATCAACCTTGGATCACAAATCTCATAACAGAATTTCAAAACTTAAATATTCTCAAGGGAAAGAGCTCATCTCTCACAAAGAAATGGAATCTATCCTAGTTCAACACTTCCTTAGCATAGCATAAGAGCCTCTCATTGATATATCTCGGTTCATTAACAAATTCACCGAGTTCATTCCTAAGCTTGTAACCAAGGAAGACAACCACAATCTTAACAGACCAATGTCTGAAGAGGAGTTTAGTGAAGTTATCAATGAGATGCAAAATGGGAAAGCTCCTGGCCCTGATGGCTTCAATGTGGATTTCTTCAAAGCATGCTGGAAAATAGTCAAACAAGATATCCTTGATGTTGTGGAAGACTCTAGAAGATCCAAAACTGTTTTGAAAGATCTTAATGCCTCTTTCATAGCTTTGATTCCAAAGTAGGAAAAAGCTATGACACTGGATAGATTCAGACTCATAGCCTTATGTAATGTGGTGTACAAAAGTATTTCCAAAGTGGTCGCTAACAAATTCAAGCCTCTTCTTCCTGCTCTCATCTCAGAGGAGAAAACTGGATTTGTGGAAGGAAGACAGATTCTCAACAACATCATACAAGCTCACGAGGTGGTACACTCTCTTAAGAGCAATAAGCAAGCTGGTATGATCATGCAGCTTGACCTAGCGAAAGCATATGATAAGCTAAGCTGGTCTTACATCAGGGCAGTGCTAAGAGCTTATGGCTTCGACCACAACTGGATAAGATGGGTTATGGCCCTTGTATCCATGGCCAACTTCTCCATTCTTCTTAACGACTCTCCCTCTAGAACCTTTATGCCTTCTAGGGGTCTCAGACAAGGGGATTCACTCTCCCCCTTCCTCTTTGTTCTCATGATGGAAGGGCTAGGCAGAGCGATCAAAATGGCAAATTTTGAAGGAAGAATCCAGGGTTTAAAACTTACTTCGGATGGTGCTGCTTCTACTCATCAACAATTTGTTGATGACATAATGTTGCAGGGCATTCCTACGATCAAGGAAGCCAGAGCTTTCAAAGAAATCCTGAACAACTTTGCATTGGCCGCTGGTACAGAGTTAAGCCTTAACAAATCAAAGGTGTTCTTTCTTAACACTGACATTGCTATTCAAAGGAACCTCACCAGAATTATTGGGTTTCAAAGGGATTAGTTACCTTCCAAGTACCTTGGAATGCCTCTTACTGATAACCTTTGAGTAAGGGAGCGTGGGAGCCGGTAACTAATAAACTTCAGGAAAAAGTCAGGAAATGGACCTGCAGGTCTTTGAATTTGGTGGGGCGTCCTATGCTTACTAAGGTTGTCCTGTAGACTATACCCATTTTCATGGTTTCAGTGCTTCCTACTCCTAAAGGAGTTATGCAACAAATTAGGAGTATTCAACGACATTTTCTTTGGGGCAAAGGGGAAGAGAAAAAGAAGTGGGCCTTGGTAGCTTGGGACAAGCTCTAAAAACCTAAGGCCCATGGTGGTTTGGGGCTTCATGACCCTGAAATCCTCAGGAGAGTTTTGGGAGCCAAACTTTGGTGGAGGTGGCTCAAGGAATCAGCCACCCCTTGGGCCAAGCTTTGGAAGTAGAAATATGCAAATAACTGGAAGGAGAGGGATCATATCCAAATGTCAGGGCTCATCAAGGGCTCCCACATTTGGAACCTTGCTTGGGAGAATAGAGCCGTTGTCGAGAAGCATAGTTTTTGGGAGATTCGAGCTGGGAACCTTGCACAATTTTGGGAGGATAACTGGCAGCGGGAACCAAATTTGTTTAGGGAAGAACTAACCACTCTAAAAAATGACACTGACAACAAAGGCTTACTTATGGTAAGTGACTTCTGGGATCAGGTAAGGAACAATGGTAAATGGAGAATGTGAAAGGATCTTGGTTATAGTGAAGAGATTCCTTTGAAGGCCCATGTAGATTCTCTTGCTCTTGACTTGGAGCAGAAGAAGATTTTGGTGTCATCCTCGTATGATCAACTAAGATGGGGTCGAAACACCGAAGGCACCTTCAACCTCAAAGAAGCTAAACGCATGGCCCTAGGTTTCGACTATCCAAACCCTGATCAAGTTTGAAATGACCTTTGGCAGAACTTGCAATGGATGAAAATCAAGTTGTTTATGTGGTTGGTTCACCAAAAGAAAATTCTCACATGGGAGAATCTTCTGAAAATGGGCTTTGTTGGCCCATCCAAATGCCATCTATGTTGCTTGCAGGAGGAGACGATGGAACATTTACTAAACCTCTGCCCCTTCACCTCTACCTTGTTGGATTGAGCAGCCTCAGTCTTCAGGGAAACTGACAGGGATAGACTTAGCATCATCAACACTTTGAAGAATTGGAGGAAAGACTTCTTAGGTAATGAAGTCATTAACAAGGCTTAGACTCTGGTTCCAGGATTTATTATTTGGGATGTCTGGAAAGAATGCAATGGTAGGATTTTCAAGAATAAAATAGGCTCGACCTAGAACATCATTGTCCAAATTTTATGACAGCTCAAAGATACAGTAGGATCCCTTATGTGGAAAATTCCTGAGGACCCTCCTTTGCCCTAAGATGCTCACATACTGCTGCAGTTAGGTCTCCATTCTCTGGTTACCCAAGGCGCTGTCAAGGGTGTGAGAAAAACAACTGCTGGTAAAGATATCTAGCAGCCTCCTCCTCATGGTTTTTTGAAATCAATATAGAAGGGGCCTTTAAGGGAAACCCAGGGATGGCTAGATTTGGCGGTGTCATAAGAGATGAGTAGGGGCGCATAAAGGATATCTTTCATAGTCATTTGGGGATTACCACTAATAACATGGTAGAGCTCATGGCCTTAGAGCAGTGCCTGGAAATCTTGTTGGAGTCAAATTTACACAATGCCATCATTGAAGCTGACTCTGAATTGGTCATTAATGCTACTAAGAAAAATGAAACGACACTTGGAAAGGTGTCAAAACATTTGAGGCTCTCACAAGTCTTTCAGCGTATGCATTCCCACTTGCGAACCCTGAGAACCATTAGCTTCATTCATGTGCGAAGAAAATCCAATATGTTAGCTGATCGTCTAGCAAATGAAGGAGTGCTATTTAAGGAAAGCTATATTCGGTACGACTGAGAGTCTATACCCTATGGTAAACTACGTGATGATTGTCAACCATAGGCAGCCAAAGACATGGCATACTTCTAGACCATGAATAATGAGCAGGAGGAAGACTAGCGGAAGTAGGAGAGCCTAGTTGAAGTGTCGCAGTAAATCCTAACCGTCGATCCCATAGTCAGTGCTTACGTCATAGCTAACTACGGGGGTTGAGTATTTGGTAAGCAACGTGCTAGTTGAAGGGCCGCAAGCCATAGGATTTGATGGCCTTTGTCATCGAATGGATATCGGGTTTTAAAATGGTCAGAGGTTAAGTCTAAGAGTGGACCCGAATTTTTATAGTCCAAGGTTTATAATTTATATTGGCTCCGTGAAGCAGGTAAGTGTCGAGCAAGTTTTCGATGCGATATCATTGAAGACCATCGGATCAAATGGGTTTTGACCTACGGTGTAGGATCACCGTGCAACTCTATTGATCGGAGAGAATATCAACCGTCTGATTGAAGGTAAGAACAATGGTGGAGATTGAGGGATAAGAATTGAATGATAAGAATTGGGGAGATATCAATAGTCTGAACACTTAGGAATAATGACCAGGGGTCTAATTTTGTTTTGTATGTAAGGTTTTGGGCTTTGTTGACCATGTTGTTTGTTTATCATCAACGAGTCTGTCTTTTGTTGGTCTTTACACTTGTAAAGACGTGTACCATATGTAATCTTTTTTTCCATATTAATTGAAGGCTCCACTTTTGCTTGACCAAAAAAATATATATAAATATACAAAAGTGATTTTATTATGAATTTAATTTATTTTTGTGTGATTAAAGGAATAACTATTATTTTCTATATTTATATTTAATTTCTAGAAAACATCTTAAATTTTTATTAAATATATTATTATATCAAATAAAAAAGTAAAAAATAAAATAATATAATATAAAAACACCATACTTTACATTCACATTTCACACGTCTAAATTTCAATATTTTATTTAATAAATACAATATATTTAAATTTCTGTGTAAAAACCCACTTCACATTTAATTTCTTAGCAAAAAATTACTTTACACTCACTAAACCAAACTTTTAAGTTTCAATACTTCCCAAAGAATTACTTAAAACTTAATGAGCCAAAGTTTTAATTTTCAATGCTTCACTTACTAAATAACATATTTTTAAATCTCTTAGTAAATAATCACTTCACCTTTAATGATCTAAAATTATAATACTTTATTTAATAAATAATTTATATTTAAATTTTTTTATTCATTAATTTACAGTTAAATTTTATTAAAAAGAAGATAAATAATTTACATCTCAGTAAAAGAAAAAATCATTTTAAAATTAACTTAAACAACCTATTATATCAAACCAAATAAATCATTATTCCAAATAAATAAAATAAAATATAAACACTATACTTCACATTCACATACAATGAATCCAAATTTCAAAATTTGGAAATTAATACTTAATAAATAATTTATATTTATATTTATATCAAACCAAATAAATCATTATTCTAAATGTGAATGAAACTGCTCCTACAGTCCAATGACCCTGTAAACCTTAAGTCAAATTCTAATGAAGCTGCTTTTATAATTCATTGAATTTCACTCAAAAATTTGAAGTTTTTGAGACTCAAATAAAATTGGAACACTCACAAAGTGGCTTTCTCAGCAAAAGACTGAAATAATTTTGTTGTTGTTGTGGCTTTCAAAAAATATTTCATCTTGATTGCTTTAAAAAAAAAAATGGATTACAATTATTTAAACAAGTGAATCAATGATCCTGTGTAAGAAAAAAAGACAATTCAATAAAAAAAATTTATAGAGTTAAATTTTTTACTTTACTTGCCTTTGTAGCGCAGTTCACTCTTGTAATAACACCACTTAGGCAGGAAGGAACCAATATCTTTTTCTTATAGCATATATACCTCTACGTCTGCCAGACCCTGTATCCAACTGGATTTGATGGTACTGCCTTTTCCGCCATTATATCTGGTTCTAGGTAAACACAACTGTTGAAACGACTGCTGCGGGAGCAATTACTCGGGTAAACCGCTTCTTTCACTGGATCAACTCGGACACATGCCACTATGGATGGTGCTAATGGAAAATCCGTTCGATCTCAAACTTAGACTGTACCTGGAACCGGATCTGCCTCTCCTAGCTTTGCTCTAGGTATCTTCACCTTTGCATATGAATCTGGGCATGAAACTAAATATTCGCGCTTGGTGACTAGATCGTGATTTCTATATAATATATATGAAAAAAATTTATTAATTTTTTTTTTTATATAATTTTTATACAAACTATATTATAATAAATATTATTATTATTATTTAAAGTCATAGTATACATATTTTATTTTTGGTTTTAAGCTTGTAATTTCTTAATAAAAAACCCATGTTCTTAGCCTTATAATAAAATTTTTCATTTAAAATATATATATCTTGACCAAAAAAAAAGCAATACAAACTAATTATTTATATCTATATATATAATTTTCTATTTAAAATAGGTACAACCTGGCCAAATAAACAATACAGCAAATAAAATAGTCATAAAATTTTAAATTAATTTTTATTTTATATAAAAATAATTTATTTTAATTTATTAAAAAAACTTTAAAATGGTGTCTCCACTTCAAATTCCTTGCCGAGTACAATGTATCTCTTCACTTCAAAATCCTTACCGAGGACAATGTATCTCTTCACCTCAAAACTTATCTCTTCACTGCCATATTCGTGGTGGTCGTAGAGGCGCAAATGGGGAGAGAGCTCGTGAGCGAGCGGGTAGAGTGGACGAAGAGGGCTTAGGTCCCCTACAATCAAATCTTGTGGCAAGGCATGGTGGAACATATGCCCTTTTTTTCATTAATATTCATTATGGATGAACAAACAAAGGTATGAAGATTGCAATGAAATTATTATGTATATTAATGATATACAATTCACTGAAGAGGAGATTTTGGAGTATCTCCCATGTCAATACAAAACTAGCGAGGCGTTGGATGAAATAGATGAACATAGAAGTTCATCTAGCTCATTTTGAATTCCATGTACATGAAGGTTTGTCATGGTGCC
The DNA here is from genome assembly GCA_031772625.1 of Pinus tabuliformis. Classification (NCBI taxonomy): domain Eukaryota; kingdom Viridiplantae; phylum Streptophyta; class Pinopsida; order Pinales; family Pinaceae; genus Pinus; species Pinus tabuliformis. The sequence goes on along the minus strand of CM062818.1, from coordinate 653,485,816 downwards.
ACTCAGGGACCAAATCCTCAAACTAGTGAGGCGTTGGATGAAATAGATGAGCATAGAAGTTCATCTAGCTCATTTTGAATTCCATGTACATGAAGGTTTGTCATGGTGCCACTCAGGGACCAAATCCTCAAACTAGTGAGGCGTTGGATGAAATAGATGAACATAGAAGTTCATTTAGCTCATTTTGAATTCCATGTACATGAAGGTTTGTCATGGTGCCACTCAGGGACCAAATCCTCCTTTGTAAATGCTTCGCTGGTTATTTTTTGGTGTTGTTAGCTTTCTGGAAAGTAAAGCCTTTTTGTTTATGTAACTTCTTTGAAACAAGGTAATAATATCTTTGTTTTTGTATTTCTTTTCTGACTAACAAATATTGTCGAAGTGAAGCAAAGAGAGAGGAACTAGATTGTAAAATATACTTTTTTGATATCTTAATAGACACTTTTTGATCAACAAAAAAAATAATAATCTAATTTTTTTAATAAATATTTATAGTTTAAAATTATGATAATATTGATGATAGTGATGGTAGTTAATATCCACTAAAATCAAATCTAATTTATTAGATTTTTTTAAAAATGGGTTATTTGTTTACTTTAAAATTTTACTTTTATGTTTAAAATTTTTAAATTATTATAGTTTTATTAAGTTAAAAAAGTTGGAACATCAATGATATATTGGAAATAGAAGAAAACAAGGGTTGGACTCAAGATGGAAAGAAAGGAAAAGACCTTTGGCAAAGGAAAACACGAAGTTAGCCTAAATAAAGACAAAAGTAGTGAATAATGGAATGTAAATGCATTTGAATATTGGGAGTTTTTTCAGAGAATTTTTAGTTGGAAAGGGTTTGAAATTTTTGTTACATGGGGAACTCATAGAGGGTTTGGATTGAAAATCATGCTCAATTTCAAACCTCCAAGGAAGATTGGAATATGTAAAAGATTTGGCCTATTAACCATAATTTTTCAAGAATACAAGTTCTTACCCATTTCTTTGATAAAAAAGAGTTAGGAATATCAATATTGCGATTTGAGATTAAATTAAATTTAATATGAATATAAGTAATTTTAATTAAATAAATTTATTTTGGGTAGCTGGGAAGAATGATTATTATTCTTTTCATATTAATTCAATTTCTATAAATAACACGTTAAACTTTTATTAAATATATTATTATGCCAAATGAACCTAGTGTTTGCAAAGAAAATGGGGCAACATATACTTTTCATTGGCAGTGTAATTCTAACTAGATTTTAGTCCTCAGACTTTAAACTTAGTATTGCCAATGCTTCTATATAATCTGAAACCCAATGTGTTGATTTACACACTTTTATAGTTTACTTCCTATGACTTATGTTCATATTTCTGTAGCTGATAAATTCAGGCAGAGTGATTCTCTTCTCTAATTTCTGATGTGATTCAATTGGATTTCTAGCTTAGCAGCATCTTCATTTGGACTTATATCTACAATCTTAATCATCAGGGAAAATTCCTTAAAAGGAATTAGAAAATATACGTGACGAAAAGATTCCAAATAATGATTATGTGAGTGCTAGAGAAACATCTAAACTTTTGCAGACATTCCAAATTATTCCAAAGGTGCCAAGCCTTGGAGGAGATTATCCTTCTGATGAATACAAGACAAATCACGTGGTAAGTATTTTATGGCCATTTAGGAAGTTTAATCAAGATGTAGGGATAGGAATTCTGAACTTTTTATGTTATGGTTTGGCATTATTCTAACATTTGTTGAAATCATCTCGATGCTTTTGCAACATCTTCAAAATGAAGTTGGGTTGTGTATCCATTGCAATATTGCCTCACCTTCTTAATTAGAAAATCTTGATCACCTTCACAAACGCTAATGTGTACAATATTTATGCCCACATCATTGAACATATACCATGGTTTAAGACATTTGGATTTGGAACTACCTATATCCCAAGAAAATTTATTAAGGGTGATAATTTTTCTGTTAGAGTTAGAAATTTTAAAGTGGGAATAGTCCTATCACAATGTACATTTATGCCCATATCATTAAACATATACCATGGTTAAGAAATTTGGATTTGTAAATGCCTATATTCCAAGAAAATTTATCGAGGGTGAGAATTTTTTTGTTAGAGTTAGAAATCTTTCCTCAAAGTGGGAATAGTCCTATCAAAAACCTTCTTATGCATCATTTCAATATCACTGAATGCCCTCAAGGACAGAATCAAGTTCACTGAATGCAAGCTATGATCGATCCAATTAAAGTATGTTAGGCTTCACACATGGACAAAGTAGAGAGGCGCCTCTACTATTGAAATTTACGTAAAGCAAGAGATGTTTATGATCCTATCAGAGAACGTAGATCACACCACAAACTCCAAATTTACATTGCTAGAGAAAGAATTTTATACATCGTGATGAGGCTTCTAGATTGTTGGTGACAGTGGCTTATTTGGGAAGCTATTTGAAGTCTCCAGAAGTTGCGAGACAGCCTCCTCAACTCTCGAGCAAGCTTCCTACCTAATACAGTTAATGCAGAAGGTTGGTTGGTTGGAATTAATGTTTTCCAACACTCCCCCTTAATTCCAACCATATGACAAACACATAATATACCATATAGCACAATTAATAAGACACAAACATACTCTTAATTGACATGCATGCTATTATAAGTCTCAGATGGGTTTACACATGATTTGATAACACATATTTCATTTTTTTCTTCTTGCTAAAGGGTCCATGCTTGTTCATTTGTTGATGCAGTTTCATCTTCACCTTTCTTGCTTTCCTTATGAGCTCCTTCAACTACTCTTTTATTACGTACTTAACAACCTCTTCTGGATTGGGATGCAAGGCAACATCCCAAACAATGAAAGCAAGGTAATTTGATTCATGCTCTCCCCAATTTCCATCACAAGGAGCCTTGTAAAGTATGCCACCAAGTTCCTCTTCATTCATCAAAATGCACTCATCTTCAAACATGTGCTGCCTCTAAACAACATCCACAGTCTTATCCTCCAATGTCGCAACCATATTAGAAGCGGATCCAATCAAATTTCTAACAATTGGGTTCTCAGAGAAGCGATTTCTGCTCTCAAAGATTGCAGGAACATGTGGAATAGACTGCACCTCCTGATATTCATGGTCATCAATAAAACCATTTTGTTTATTGAATAATTCTTCTGACTCAAAAATACTAATCGAATAAAAAATATTACCCAGCCCAAAAATACTTCCAAATGGACTCTCTGAAAAACAATTATCAAAAAGATCACTATCAAAAATTATTCCACTCATTTCTCATCTTCCTAATACACGTCAATGAGCTGCAATCTTCCTTTGACACTACTCGAACTAGGCTATTCACACAACTTCACATGAACAGACTACTCCAACCCAAAACGAAGACACCTTTCAAAAGATTGGCACTCTCCTACACATGCACCAATCACAGGCTGCAGCTCCATGATCAGCCGATTAGTTCCCACGGTCAGCCTCTAGCTTGATCTCCACAGCTGACTCTCAACTTGGCCTTACATGCAAATACTGCATGTGGGCCAACACCAAAAACACCACAGTGGAATTTATATCCAAAGCCACCAAATCTTTCTGGCGAATCTCCCTTCACTACAACTCGACTCAAACTTCGGAAGCCCTAAATCAGAAAATAAAAAGCACTACTTCAAAGGACCACATAGGTTTCATGCCACTTCTCCACGATTCCATACACACTGATATGGGTCACAACGGTTGACTCTAGCATAGTGAGCGACGCTCCTAACAGAAAAAATCCCTCACACCTGACTATGATACACAACTATGAATGGATCTCATTTTTTGTAGTGGTCTAGAACTCTAAATCCAAACTTCAGCTCAATCTTCCAAGCTCCATGATGCTAGGAAAATTGGGCTTTCCACAATTTTGCAACAGCTCACACGGCTTGAGAAATCAATGATCGAAATCCATTCTCTCTGCACTCCAAAAATTCCACTATTGAAAATCGAACTTGAATCTGGACCTGAATTCAAACCCTAATAACTTCACCTTAGAACAAACATGTCAGTTATATTTTACTTCACATTGAGCATTCTAGCTCATTTCTTTAGAGCGACCACTCACATCTTTTCCTTGAAGCATCAAATCCAAGTCCAGAGCATCCACGTTCTTTGTCTCGAAGCTCCATATTGGCATATGTAGGCTCTCAGTGGCATGTTCTTTTCCTCTAGGCTAGTCATCGTCCACTACAACCTACGAGATATTTTCACAAGATTCCTTACAAATCCCCCACTTTTGAAATTGCTTACTGCCTTTGAAACCAACAACACCAAGTTTTCACTAAGCTTTGCACTTCACCTTGGCACCTCACAGTAACAACCAATTTCCTCACGACTTTGGCCAAACACAACCTCGTCAAGCCATAATAATGACAACAGGAACAAAAATTTTCTTGACTCCACAACAACAATAGGTGAATCCTCATGTCGGTCTCAATGAACGAAAAATATCACTCGCACAGGCGTTCAACTCATTCGCCTCTTCATTTCATATGGTGTCCTCTACTGACAATATGGCCTGATCCACCTTTAAGGACTCTACGGTAAACTCGATGCACAGGTCCATGAACCACACAGGTTCTCTTACATGAAAACGCACATGACAATGATTATCCTTCGGTGCTCATGAACAACACTATTGTCCACAACAACGCTACCTCACAACTCTCACAACTCAATCGTTATGCCAATGATCCCTCACCACCCTTTCTCAACATAAACATGACTACATACACTCCTTAGTGTGCTTCTTCTAACGTTGTTCTAGGAAGCTCCGTATTGTCTTACTCCTCGGGTTGACTATGCCTTAACAATCATAACAGAGTTGAAAAATCAAATCAATCGCTTCACAGTATGCTGCTTTCCCACAAAAGCAAGAGCTAACGCTCTCTGCACACTCAAACACTAAAAGGAGGACACTCAAACACTTAGCACAACAATTGGCCTCACACAGTTATTTACCACTCGACCTCTCCTCACAACTCACCTAAGCTCCAATACCATATCAAAGAACGTAGATCCCACCACAAACTCTGAATTTACATTGCCATAGAAAGCATTTTATATATCGTGATGCAGCTTCTGGATTGTCGGTGACAGTGGCTTCTTTGGGAAGCTATCTGAAGTCTCTAGAAGCTGTGAGACAACCTTCTCAACTCTCAAGAAGACTTCCTACTTAATATAGTTAATGCTTGTGGCTTGTCTTGGGTGTTGTGAAGAGGGGTTTTGTGTTGGTCCTTTTTACTATGTATTTTGAGAGTATGTGGAGTACTCTTTGTGGTGAATTCGTGGATTACTGTTTGTGGCGAATTAGTATCGTTGGGGGGTCCTGTGCTAGCCCACTTGGGAATCTCTTTTGTTTTTGTAGTCAAGGAGGGGGTGGTAACAATCTTGGCCATTGTGGGTGGTGGGGAGCTACACAACCTCCTAACTGATGGAATTGTGTTAATTGGTGGCGTGGGCATGGCTCAGGTGTCCTGTACTCTTAGCGGAGTTGGTGTTGTGTGCTTAGTGTAGGGATGATCCATCAATGGGGTCGTGCCCTACAGGGTTGCGGTTGTAGAGGCACAAACGAGGAGAGAGCTAATGAAGGGGTGGGTAGAGTCGACGAAGAGGGCGAGGTTCCCCATAAACGAATCTTGTCATCAGGCCTGGTGGAACAGGTGCCTTCCCTTACATCAATTGTGGAGTAGTTGCCGGACATGGTGGCCAGTTTGGACATTCTGTATGAGTAAAGGTATGAAGATCGCAATGAAACTGTTACGTATATTAATGATGTACAATTCACCCAGGGGAGATTTTGGAGCACCTCGCCTTGGTTCGTTGAAGCCAACACAAAACTAACGAGCGGTTGGATGAAATAGAAGCTCATATAGCTCATGTTGAATTCCATGTGCATGAAGGTTTTGGTCGTCAAGTCGATCATGGTGTTGCTAAGGCACCAAATCCTCTTTTATAAAAGCTCAGCTGGTTATTTTTTCGTGTTGTTGGTTTTCTGGAAAGTATGACTCTCTATTGATAGTCAAATTATCATTTGTGCGAAATTCTTCATCCCGCCCTTCATCAGTGGTGGTTTCATAATCCTTTGGATTAGGAACAAATGGAAACTTTGAATTTCTATTTAATGGAAATTCTTCATCCTCCCCTGCATTAGTGGTGCTCTCATAATCCTTAGGATTAGGACTAAGTGGAAACTTTGAATCTTTATTTACTAGAAATTGTTCATCCTCGCCCTCCCCTTCATAAGTGGTGCTCTCATAATCCTTAGGATTAGGAATATGTGGAAACTTTGACTTTGCAAATTTCTCATCTCCCCCTTTATCAGTGGTTCTCTCATAATCCTTAGGATTATGAATACGTGGAAACTTTGACTCTGCAAATTCTTCATCCCCCTCTTCATCAGTGCTACTCTCATAATCCGTAGGATTAGGAATATGTGGAAACTTTGACTCTGGAAATTCTTCATCCCCCCCTTCATCAGTGCTATTCTCATAATCCTTAGGATTAGGACTATGTCAAAACTTTGAATCTGCAAATTCTTCATCCCCCCCTTCATTAGTGCTTCTCTCATAATCCTTAGGATTAGCAGGAAGTGGAAACTTTGACTCTGCAAATTCTTTATCCACCCCTTCATTAGTGGTGCTCTCATAATCCCTATGATTAGGAGGAAGTGGGAACTTTGACTTGGGAAATTCTTTATCACCCCCTTCATCAATGCTGCTCTCATAATCCTTAGGATTAGGACTATGTGGAAACTTTGATTCTGGAAATTCTTCATCTGCCCCTTCATTAGTGGTACTCTCATAATCCTGAGGATTAGGACGAAGTGGAAAAATTGACTCTCTATTCATAGGGAATTCTTTTTGCTGCCCTTCAGCAATGTTTCTCTCATCATCCTTAGGATTAAGACCAAGTGGAAAATTTGTCTCTCTATTCTCAATGAAAGAATTTCTATTACATTCATCAAAATGAATAAAGTTGTTGCATGACAAAGATGTTGATGCTGAAGAAAGAAAAACTTCACTATTAGAAGAATCCATGACCTTCAACTGGAAGATGTCGAATGATACAAATACACTCTCTCCCAATGACAATATAACTTAGAGACTAAGAATTTCCCTCTAAAGTTCCCCCCAGCAAAAAGTTTGCTGAAAATTTTCCCTCCAAAGTTTGCCCCCAAAAACTTTCGTTGAACATTTTCCCTCCAAAAAATTTGTTTTAAAATTTTTCCCTCCAAAATTTTCATCTATAATTTACTTGAAAACATATTACTAAACTTTTGGTTTTGGAAAATTTCACTCTAGTTTCTATTCAAAATATTGATAGAAACTCAAAATATTTTTTCTCTTTAAATTATTTAACATCGACTATGTAAGTAAATTAATTTTTGTATTTAATATTTTTTTTATCCCATAATGAATGTAAACTAACCTAAAGCTATAATACTAACTATAAATTATTTTATTTTAATTTTAAGTTTAATCCCACAATCAAGAAACGATAAATCATTCGAACAATCATTGCTATAAAATAAAATTCATCGTTTCTATGCATCACATCACATCAAGTCTTCTGGGTCTTGCTAAAAGGTTTGGAGCGATTTTGCGGAGGAGCTGCGAAGGAGCTGCATTGTCATAGATAGCACATTCACAGGGAGTTTTACATTCAACGAGAGTTTTATGCATTTTAAAGGTTAGTTTTGTTTCTATCTCGACTATTTATAGATGAATTTGGGGAAATTTTGTGTTTTTACGGGAAAAGCCACATAAAATCTCTTTTTTTTTTAAGCGAAAAAAAGGAAAAAAAAAAACACAAATTTGTATGATTTTTGGGAGAAAATTAAGAAATTTTTTAAATTTTTAGGCTTTTGAAAGGAAAAATAGATTTTTTTTTTAATTTCTTTTGGGAAGCATTAAATTTATTGCATGGAAACAAAAAAAACAAAAAAATTGTTGAATTAGAAAAAAAATACATTTAATTTTTTTTATATATTTTTTATTTTTATTTTTATGTTTTTTAATTAAAACTATATTTATTAAACACTATTAATAATTTTATTTTTAGTTATTTATTTATTTATTATTATTTATTATTATTATTATTATTTATTATTATTATTATTATTATTATTAATTCTTATTTTGTTTGTTTTTTTTCTTTTTAAATTAAAATATATATTTTTGAAAATATTAGAAAATTTTAATTAAAATTAAATTTAAAAAACAAATATTTAGAATTTTGTTTTTCTATTTTTTCCGTTTATATAAATTTATTTGTTATATGTTTTTTTAATGATGAAATAATAATTTATAAAAATAATTTTATTTTTTTTTTAATTTATTTTGGTTTTTATTTAATATTATAAAAAAAAACAACTTATTGATTTGTTTGTTTGTTTGTTTGTTTTTTTAGCTTAAAATTATAATTTCATTTTTATTTGATTTGTTTGTTTATTTGTTTTTTTTTTAACTTAAAATTATAATTTTATTTTTATAATTATTTGTTTTATTGTTATTTTAATTTTTTTTTTTTAATTAATTATTTTATTTTTATCTTAAATTTATTTTATTTTAAATTATAATTATAGTTTTCTAAAAAATTTGGTTTTTTATTTTTATTTTAATTTTTCATTTATTAAAATTTATAATTAAAATTCTATATTTGTTTTATTTATTTATTTTTATTATTTAAAAATTTAAATTTGTTTTTTAATTGTTTTTTAGTTTTGTTTTAAATTATAATTTCATTAAATATAATAATTTATTTATTTATTAATTGTATATATGTGTGTGTTTTATTAAATAAAAAAATTTATTATTTTTTGGCCTAGCCATTTGGCCACTAGCTGGGGGCCTGGGCGGGCGAAGGGAGTTGTGTGCATCTCCCCTCCGCCTACCCGGGCCCCTAGCCAGCAGCCAAAGGGTGGCCCAAAAATCATTTTGTTTCTTGTTTCTTGTTTTTTTTTTTTTAGTTTTTTGTTTTGTTTTGTTTTTGTTTTTTTTGTTTGTTTGTCTGTTTCTTTCTTTATTTCTTTCTTCTTCCTCTTCCTCTTTTCTTCTTCTTCTTCTTTTCTTTTCTTTTCTCTGTTTTTTTTTTTAATTACAATTTTTAATTAATAAAAAAATAAATCAATAAAAAATTAAAGCAAAAAACAAATTTAATTTTTTATAAATGATATCTATATCTATATCTATATATATATATATATATATATATATATATATATATAACATTAAAAAAAAACAAATTAAATTAATTTTGCTTTTTAATTAATAGGTTAAGTTTCAAAAACAAAAAAAAAAATCTTTTTTTTAATATAATATGTTTAAAAAAAATTAAACTAAAATTAAAATTTTTAATAAAATTTTAATTATAAAATTATTATAAAATTTTAAAATAATTTCATTAACAAATTTTAAAATAATAAAAACACACATATAGATATATAAATTTTTTAATACAATTTTATTAATACATTTTTTTTTTAAATTTAAATATAATAAAAAAATATACATATAATTTTTTTATATACATTATTGTTAATTTTATTGTTTTTTAAATGAATATCTAATACTTTTTTAAAAATTGTTTTTTATATATAATTGGTTAATTTGTTAATAATTTAAAATTTGATATATATGTTGAATTTAATAGTTTAAATTTAATATACAGTATTTTGTTTTTTAATTATATATATATATATATATATATAGATAGATAGATAGATAGATAGATAGATAGATAGATAGATAGATAGATAGATAGATAGATAGATAGATAATTTGTTGATTTGATAATTGAAAATATAATATATAATTTTTTTTTAATATATATTTAGTATTTTTTTATTAATTTCAAAAATATATAAATAAATTTTGTATATAATAAATACTTTATAAATTTGCGGATATAAATTTTATAACTTTATTTTTAAATTATTACAGTTAAATAACAATTATAGTGTGAAAATTTTCATTTTATTGTTTTTAATTTTTAAGTAATATATATATATATATATATATATATATATATATATGTTTCTCAAGAAGATGGCATTAAGGAAGTTCTCTTTGAATATGTCTGGAACAAAGACAACAATTCCATCATCTAAAGTTGCAGGTGGACACGTTTTGAAGGTTGTCGAACATACCAGAAGTAAAAGTCAACCAACTGACCCATCAACTGCACCAAAGATTGTTTCTGAATGGATGAATTCACGAGAAATAAATAAAACAGCTCGTGTACATGGCATATTCAAGTTGTTGAATCTGATGATACTACACATCTCTATTTATACCGTGGTATGATTTATTTGGGTGAACCGTATGAGGTGATAGGCAGAGTACGAGACATATGTTTGGTGCCGAATTCAAACATTGTTTATGTTCTTGCAAAATTGCCCAAGTCACATGAAAAGGTTAGATATCGTCTCGGAAAGTACAAGTATGACACAGATCAAGAATCTACACCATTGTGTGAAGAAATCTCATCCAACATTTCAAATAACATTGTAAGTATGCTTATTTATATTTATGTGTAATGTATTATTGTAATGATCATTAAATTGTTTATAAATGATTGATCATTGACATATTTTATTTTCTTTGATAGGATTTTGTTGAGAGTCTTTCAATGATGCTGGAGGGTATTTATTATATGGAACCAAATATTATGAATGCCATCAACAATTTCCATATAGAGTCAGAACAAGAAAAGAGAATGAGGCAAAGATCAACAATCCATAACACTACAATGGTACATGCAGGGGATCAACAAAGAATCCATACGTTGGGTCAATCTAACAAAGGTAAACATGTTTCTTTTGAAGATGTGGTAGTTGTAGCTCACGCTGAAGCTCAAAAATATGTTTCCATTAGTGAGGAGGAGGTTAGAACTATTGTTGAAAAGGAGAAAAGAGATAAAACACTAAAAAGAAAAATGCCCATGGATGTCGCTCTTCCACTTGATGATGAGGAGATTATTTTTGTAGAAGAAGAAATGTCAACTAGGAAGAAGAAGAAATAAAAAATTGGCGAATATGTTAAAATCATAAGCAACAGTGAAGAACAAAGTGAAATTTCTAAAGGCAACAAAGAAATCATAACACCAGGTGCTGATTTAGAGGATGGCATTATGAAAACAAAACAAAATGCCATTCAGAATCACATGAGGAAGAATAAATTAATTAATGGTGGAAAAATATTTGAGCTTAATGTCACCCAATTCTATAGGTCAGATGGAGGAAAATCTCAATATCAAATTAGAAAGGCACATCTCCTACATGTCCATAATTTGAAAACATTGTTCAGGTACAATCCATATGCACATGTGGTGCCTTATGTGATTCTTGTTGATCCAAATCAGGTTCCCAATAAAGAGGCATTTGATAGGACATGATGTTTTGAGTACAGATATTATGTAATTGGAGGGAACCATTTAGCAGAGGCCAAAAGACAATTGATCGAGGAATATCCTAGAAACTATCTTTTTGAAACAGTGAAATGCACAATTTATGCTGGTTTAACAGAAACGGAGGCAAAGTTATTGGCATGGGATCATAATGTAGATAATGAATATAGAATGTCAATGACTTTCATTCAAAGGGTCAGATTTATTCATAATGAATTTTTAGAAAAATGTGGTGGGGATAAGCTTAATGTCAGTTTAAGCTTTCGGAAGGAATGTTGTATGGAAACAAGTTATCAAATTGAGGATAGAATCCAATCAAAAGGTGACAAAGTAAATTCAGAACTATTCAAAGGCATAGATAACATTTTCCAATTGGCATTTAGAACAGGGGAGATATGGGAATTGATTGATGACATTTTCTAATTGCGGGAGAATATTGACATAAAAAATCAGAAGTTTAAAAGGTCTAAACCCATAATATGTACCAATAGTAAGACAGGTCCTGAAATGAAGCAACTTCCAGATGATATGACTATCACACCTAGGAGAACAATGCAAGGTGCGAAAGATGAAAACTATTCAAATCAATATTATGTCATGTGAAGTCAAGTGAATTGTTATTGGAGGCAATGTGCTCAAATTTTCAAAAGTAATTTTGTTCAATTAATTTTACTTTTTCTTAGATTATAATTTTCTTTTAAATATAACATATCGTTGTTGGTATTATTTGTTATACATATCATTATATTAACAATTTTTACTTTATTTATTCAGTCATAAGATTTATATGAAAATATAAGAACATATGGTTAAAATGTTGAATGAAGGGAGTTGGAATGACGTTGTACTCAACTACCCAGAATCAAGTTCTATAACAACACTTAAATAATTTTATCTTGCATTCGAAAAGGTATGTTGACTTTTACATTCATTTTATTCATATAATTTTTTTTTTTATTATATTACTTATGCTTATATTTATTTATTTCATTAAAGTTGTCAAAGAAGGATGCGAATGGACTACCAAATACTTTCAAAAGTTTCATTGAAAAAATTAAGTTGGAAAGGCTAAGAAAGTAGCGTCTTAGGAATGTTGAACTTGATCCTACTTTTACTCATTTCATTTGGAATGGGCTAGCAACTATCCAATATCAAATAATACAAGGTGACTGTGAAGATATTGCAAAACTCATACCTAAAAGGGAATATGCCCTAGTTATTGCAGACATTCCTTATGGCTTCAATTTCCCAAACATTGAATATGATAGTGAGCCTTACACTTATCAAGCTTTTAATAAAGTGGTTACGGGCTTTCAAGAAGTCACAACATCACTATTTTGGAGATCTGTGACATTTCATTCAGAGACACAATTTATAATGTTATTAACAAGATTCAAGGGAAAACCAAACTCAAGGATGCAGCTTACATGGTAAAACATTGAAATTGTATGTTTGATTAATCTAATTTTTTTGTATGTACAAGTGGATTGAACGTTTACTATGTCATGTTACAGGCAAAAGTCAAATCTTATTTCTTCTAGAGATCATCCAATTACAAGTGATTGTGAGTTCTTCCATGTTGAATGTTGGGCAAAAGATGATAACTATAAGTCCATTCTTCTAAACCAAGTAGATGGAAAGAGTCATAGCCAAGTATTGGTTCATAACGCTGTCATAAAAACATTAACTTATGAGGATAAAGATGCAAAAGGGGAGATAGTTAACATTTATCAAAAACCACAAACATTGATTAACTATCTTATAGATTATGTTCAAATGAATGAGATTGGGTTTTGGATTTATTTTCAAGTTCAAGCAAGTTTTATTATATAAAATTGAATTTTAATATTTTATTTTTTTTTGTTTTTATGTGTTTATACTAATTTACTTATTGTTTTTGTGCTTGATGATTAGGTACAACACTAGCATGTTGCCTACAAAAAGCAAGAAATTCCATTGCAATTGAAAGAGACCCTCTACAATGCAATTTTATTCAACAAAGAATTAATGCTCTTCAATTTCTTTAGATGAAATGCAAGAAGTTGGTTGGAGGAAAGGAGCTTTTAATGAATCACGTGTGGCAAAAAAAACAAAGGAACCACAACCACCACTATACGGAATGATTGGAAAATGTCACTTTGGGAGATTTGTAGACATGAAAGATCCAATAGACGAGGAAAATCAGGAAACTCAAGCAGGAAATATTGTGGAAGAAGAAGATAATGAAGCTGTAGAAGACGATGAACATGGATTATATGATATTGTTGATGACATTTAAGTTATGATTGCAAATCAAACTCAATTTTGAGAGATCTTCATTATTTTTATTTGTAATGTTTTGACTTTGAGATTTTATGAGAAGAATGAACATTTGATTATTGTTGTTATATGTTCAATATTTGTAATATCTGATTTTCACTGTAATTTTTATGCGAATAGTTTTCTTTTTCTAAAAATCCTATGATTACTATTATTTTTTAACATAAAATTCATTAAAAATGTTATTTTTTTTTAAGTTTTTCTGGTAGGGTTTTCCCATAAAAATCGTTTGTTTGACATGTCATTTTTGACAAAAATTCTGAAAATGTGTATTTTTTTCATTATATTTATACAGAAAATGTGTTTTTTTGTAAAACGTTTAAAATTATTGTGTTTTAGTGACAATTATTTGATGTCCATTGAAATATTAATTAACAGTACATAAACATATAGAAAATAATAAATTTAAAATATTGACCATTTTTTTAATTTTCTAACTACACGAAAAAATGAAGATTTCATTACAAAGAAAAATGAAAACACAAAAAATACACTTTAAAAAAAAAAAAAAATCTTATGGGAAGAAGACATTAGAAAATTTAAAGTGTCAAAGATCAGCCCTCTAAAAAAGGGGGGTTGATGTTGCATCAGAACTTTTCAAAATCACATGAAAATCACTAACATCGAAAAAAAAATGTTCATACTTGATACAAAATAAAATTTAAAGTGCCAAAAATATGCTAAGAAAAAAGAGTTTATTCTGGCATCACCACTTTTCAAAATTGGGTGATTTTTTGCTACATCAAAAAAACGGGTGGCAATTCACTTTCTCGTTTGATCGTAACTATGTTTAAATATTTATAGTTTAAAATGATGATAATATTGATGATAGTGATGGTAGCTAATATCCACTAAAATCAAATCAAATTTATTTGATTTTAAAAAAAATGGGTTATTTGTTTACTTTAAACTTTTACTTTTATGTTTAAAATTTTTAAATTATTATAGTTTTATTAAGTTGAAAAGTTGGAACATCAATGATATGTTAGAAATAGAAGAAAACATGGGTTGGAATCAAGTTGGAAAGAAAGGAAAAGACATTTACCAATGGAAAACATGAAGTTAGTCTAAATCAAGACAAAAGTACTGAAGAATGGAATGTGATTTGAGATTTTGAAATTAAATTTAATATGAATATAAGTAATTTTAATTAAATAAATTTATTTTGGGTAGTTGGGAAGAATGACTATTATTCTTTTCTTATTAATTTAATTTCTATAAATAACATGTTAAACTTTTATTAAATATATTGTTATGCCAAATGAACCCAATGTTTGTAAAGAAAATGGGGCAACATATGCTTTTCATTGGCAGTGCAATTCTAACTAGATTTTAGTCCTCAAACTTTAAACTTAGTATCTCCAATGCTTCTTTATAATTTGAAACTCAATGTGTTTATTTCCACACTTTTGGAGTTTACTTCCTATGACTTGTGTTCATATTTCTATAACTGATAAATTCAAGCATAGTGATTCTCTTCTCTAATTTTTGATGTGTTTCAATTGTATTTCCAACTTAGCATCATCTTCACATGGACTTCTATCTACAATATTATTCATTAGGGAAAATTCATGAAAAGGAATTATAAAATAGACTTGACGAGAAGATTCCAAATAATGATTATGTGAGTGTTGGAGAAACATCTAAACTTTTGCAGACAGTCCAAATTATTCCAGAGGTGCCAAGCCCTAGAGGAGATTATCCTTCTAATGAATAGAATACAAATCACGTGGTAAGTATTTTATGGCCATTCAAGAAGTTTAATCAAGATGTACGGATATAAATTATGAACTTTTTATGTTATGGTTTGACATTATTCTAGCATTTGTTGAAGTCATCTTGATTCTTTTGCAACATCTTGAAAATGAAGTTGGGTTGTGTATCCATTGCAATCTTGCCTCACCTTCTTAATTAGAAAATCTTGATCACCTTCACAAATGCTAATGTGTACAAGATTTATGCCCACATCATTGAACATATACCATGGTTTAGTAAATTTGGATTTGGAAGTGCCTATATCCCAAGAAAATCTATTAAGGGTGAGAAATTTTTTGTTAGAGTTAGAAATTTTTCCTGAGAGTGGGAATTGTCCTATCACAGATATTGGAAGTTCTTCTTAGGCACACAAATTCTTTTAGGTAAAAAGCTATGGTGTATTCGAAAAATACTATCTTCTTATGCATCATTTCAATTTCACTAAATTCCCTCAAGGAGAAAATCAAGTTCACTGGATGTGAGCTATGATTGATCCAATTTAAGTATGTTAGGCTTCACACATGGATGAAGCAAAGAGGCACCTCTGCTATTGAAATTTACGTGAAGCAAGATATGTTTATGATCCTATCAAAGAACGCAGATCACACCATAAACTCTGAATTTACATTGCCAGAGAAAGCATTTTACACATCGTGATGAAGCTTCTGGATTTTTAGTGACAATGGCTTCTTTGGGAAGCTATTTGAAGTCTCCAGATGCTGTGAGACAACCTCCTCAACTCTCGAGAAGACTTCCTAACTAATAGAGTTAATGCAGAAGGTTGGTTGGTTGGAATTAATGTTTTCCAACACTCCCCCTTAATTCCAACCACACGATAAACACATAATATACCCTACAAATCAATTCATAAGACATAAACATACTCTTAATTGACATGCCTGTTGGTCTAAGTCTCAACTAGGCTTACACATGATTTGATAACACATCTTTCATTTTTTCCTTCTTGCTAAAGGGTCCATGCTTTTTCATTTGTTGATGCAGTTTCATCTTCACCTTTCTTTCTTTCCTTATGAGCTCCGTCAACTGATCTTTGCTTATGTACTTAACAACCTCTTCTAGATTTGGATGCACGACAACATCCCAAACAATGAAAATGAGGTAATTTGATTCATGCTCTCCCCATTTTCCATCACAAGGAGCTTTGTAAAGTGTGCAACCAAGTTCCTCTTCATCCATCAAAA
Source organism: Pinus tabuliformis (assembly GCA_031772625.1). NCBI lineage: Eukaryota > Viridiplantae > Streptophyta > Pinopsida > Pinales > Pinaceae > Pinus > Pinus tabuliformis. Next base: position 653,469,086 of record CM062818.1, on the reverse strand, counting down.
TAGATTCATCTTTGATCATGTGTGGCCTTTGAACAACATCCATGGTCTTATCCTCCACTGTCGCAACCATCTTAGCAATGGATCCAATCAAATTTCTAACAATTGGGTTCCCGGAGAAGAAATTTCTTCTCTCCATGATTACAGGAACATGTGGAATAGATCGCACCTCTTGATATTCATGGTCATCAATAAAACCATTCTGTTTATCGAATAATTATTCTGACTGAAAAATACTACCCAAATAAAAAAAATATTACCCAGCCCAAAAATACTTCCAAATGGACTCTCCGAAAAAAACATCATAAAAAATATCACTATCAAACATTATTCCACTCATTTCTCAACTTCCTAATACACATCCACGAGCTGCAATCATCCTCTTCAAGTACTCAAACTAGGCTCTTCACACAACTTCTCATGAACACACTACTCCAACCCAAAACAGAGACTCTTTTCAAAATATTGGCACTGTCATACACATGCATCAGTCATACGCTACAGATCCACGCTCAGCCGATTAGCTCCCACGGTCATCTCTCTTACTCGATCTCCACAGTCATCTCTCAACTTGGCCTTACATTAGATCGTGCACGTGGGCCAACACCAAAAACACCACTCTTGGCTTTTTATCCACAGCTAAAAAATATGTCTGGAAGATCTCCCTTCACTATAACTTGGCTCAAACTTGAAAAGCCCCAAATCATAAAATAAAAGGAACTGCTTTAAAGGACCACATATCTTTCACGACACTTCTCCCATGACTTCACGCACACTGAGATGGGTCACAATGGTTGAATCTAGAATAGTGACGACTCTCCTAACAAAATAGATCCCTCACACCTGACTATGATCCATGGCTCTAAATGGCTCTCCTTTTATGCAGCGTTCCAACACTCTAAATTCAAACTTCAGCTCAATCTTCCAAGCTCCAAGATGTCAGGCAACTTGGGCTTTACGCAATTTTGCAACAGTTCACACGGCTTGAGAAATCAATGACCGAAATCCATTCTCTCTACTCTCCACAAATCCCACTATTGAAATTCGAACTTGAATTCAAACCCTAGTAGCTTCACCTTAAAATAGACACGCCACTTATATTTTCTTTCACATTGAGCATTCTGGCTAATTTCCTTGGAGCGACCGCTCACCTCTTTTCCTCAAAGCACCAAATCTAAGTTCAAAGCATCCATGTTCTTTGTCTCGAAGCTCCATATTTACAGATGCATGCTCTCAGTGGCACATTCTTTTCCTCTAGGCTAATCGTCACCCATGATAGCCTATGAGAGAGCTGCATAAGATTCCTTTCAAGTCTCGTTCTTTCGAAATTGTTTACTACCTTTGAAACCAACAACACCAATTTTTCATCAATCTTCGCACTTCACCTTGGCACCTCGCAGTAACCACCAATTTCCTCATGACTTTGGCCAAACACAAGCTCATCAAGCCACAATAATGATAACAGGCACAACAATTTTCTTGACTCCACAACAGAAATTGGTCAATCCTCACGTCGGTCTCAAAGAACAGAAGAGATCAGTCGTACAAGCGTTCAATTCATTTTCCTCTTCATTTCATCTGGTGTCCTCTACTGCAAATATTGTTCGATCCACCTTACGGGACTCCACGAGAAACTCAACGCACAGGTCCACGAACCACACACGTTCACTTACACGAAAACGCACATGACAATGATTATCCTTCTGTGCTCATGAACAACAGGGCTACCTCACAGCTCTCACAACTCAACCTCTACGCCAACAAGCCATCACGAACCTTTCTCAACATAAACACAACTGTAGGCACTCCTTAGTGAGCTTCTTCTAATGCAGTTCGAGGAAGCTCCACATTATCTTACTCCTCAGGTTGACTATGCCTTAACAATCATAGCAGAGTTGAAAACTCAACTCAACCGCTTCACACTATGTCTCTTTCCCACAGCAACAAGAGCTCACACTCTCTGCACACTCAAACACTCAAAGGAAAACGCTCAAAAACTTAGCACAACAGTCGCCCTCACGTAGCTATTTACCACTCGACCTTTCCTCACAGCTCCCCTGAGCTCCAATACCATTAATTGGAAGGTTTGTTGGTTGGAATTAATGTTTTCCAACGGATCCCTCATCAACATATTATCATGATAGTGAAGGTTAACACAAAATTTATATAAAAAGTGATCCCTCACATCTTTTATATTTATATATATAGAAAGTGAAGGTTAACACAAAATTTAAATTTAATACTAGGATCAAACATGCAACGATAAATATTGAATATTAATATCAATTCATTTCACAATGATAGAGTTATCATACAAGTTATTGATTGTAATCTCATTAGAAAGATTTAATTATCCCAAACAAGTTTTTAGTTAGTAATTTTGCATTTATATTATTTAAGATAAATACAATTTAAAGATTTTTAAAGAAAAATAACCATTTAAATTGGAATCAAAATATATTAAATCTTAATTAATCAGTCTTCACAAAATGAGGTATGAGGTGAAGCAATCATAATATGTGTAGAAAAATATGTAGTATCTCACTTTGCATTTAAGAATCTATATAATGCCTATATTATATTACCTCTATGTAACGTGATATATATATATATATTTCACCATAAATGAAGAATTGGGAATAGGGAACTTAAATGGGTGACACAGGATTTTGTACCTATACTTTAAACTAATTTAATGCTTGTTATAATGTGTCGGCTTCTTTCCCTTCTCCAATTAAGCTAAATCAACATTCTGTGACCATTACTCATTAGTGTTGGAAACAACGATTTACAACTTACATCCTATTCAGTTTCCATATGATTGACGTATAGGGTTCAAAATTGAACACATCACAATATTTTAATAGAGGTTTAACAGGTGTTAGAAGTGCGAAGCTAAAATTAAGAAAAAAATAAATGTTAAAATTTTTATTTATATTTTTTTAAAAATAAAATAATAATAATATCACAAAATGTTTTGTGATGGCCTGGATATCTTAGGGATGGAGCCTGGGGACTGTTGGACCCCTACCATTTAGTTGCCTTGTTCTCATTTTTAAAATTATTGACATACAAGGTATGCAACTAGCATTTTAAGGAGTAGTCTATTGAATTGCAAGACAGTGATTCGTCAGACTATCCAACAACGACGAGTTAAGTTTCAGGTGACGGGTTGGTGAGGATGAAAAATTAAACAGAACCCATAATTTTTCACCCTGGTTCTCCATCAGTTTCCAAAACGTTTATGAAAGCACTTCTTTAGCGTGTTATTTGGCTTCATTCTAGGCGATTTTAGGAAAAAGCGGTAGGAGTCTAGGAAGTATCAACACATTAGAAAAGGCATAGGTCAACATGTTCTTCAGCTTCATTTTAGTTGATTCTACATCAAGAAAATATGACAAGAGTCGACCTTCGCACATATCTCGATAGGTATAGTAATGTAGAATGCGTTGAAAATGTTGACTATTTTTTCTCAAGCTGGACTTATTTTGTTTGATGTTTCATTGCAATATTTGTATGTTGTCTACAACTCCTCCACCATTATGCATTTGTTGTTACATGGTGAGAGAATTAAGTGTCTTAATCTGTTATTATATGTTGAGTATTAATCTAGTGAGAGCATTAGGTTTTTGGTGTATAACAACTCCAAAATTGAGATGAATTTGTGTTGAGTACACAGGGAAAAAATAATCAATTAATCCTTGTGTAAAACTTGGTTATGTCTGCTCAAAATTTAGATTTACATTGGTTGATTTTATTTCTTCTCTCTTCATAAAAGACTCAAGGGAGAACGAATTTCAGTTGTTATATATTTTCTATATCATCTAGGATGAAGTAGAAGCAACAATAAATGAAACAAATAACATTGTATAACCATTATTTGTTGGTTGGCGTTAATAACACCACATTCAGGTGGGGGAAATTGCAGTATTCAGTTGAAATAAAATAATAAAAAAAAAAAAAAATTAAAGATAGAGATGAGGCTCTGGTCAGTTGAATGTGACAATTTCCCCCACCTGAATATGGGGCTATCAAGTAAAACCGACTAAGAATGGTTAGACAATGATGTTTGTTTCATTTATTGTTGCTTCTACTTTAGCCTGGACCATATGGAAAAAACATAACTCAAATTTGTTCTCCCATTAAGTCTTTTATGAAGAGAGAAGAAATAAATTGAACCCATGTACATCCAAATTTTGAGTGGGAACAACCAAGTTTCACACAAGGATTCATTGATTATTATTTTACCTACGTGTACTCGACACAGATTCATCTCAATCCTAGAGTTGTTATACACATGAAACTTAATGCTCCCACAGGGTTAATACTCAACATATAACAACAAGTTAAGGCACTTAATTCTGTCACCTTATAACAATAGAAGTAGAATGGTGGAAGGGTTGTGGATAAAATACAAATATTGCAACGAAACATCAAACAAATTAAGTCCATACTTTTACAAAGTTACAAAAATACTAAAACATTGGATAATTATTTCATGATTGTTCTTTTTTTGTTAATATAATGTAATTAAGTTGAAATTCATTAGAGTTCCTTTCAATACAATATTCTTACGGGTCCAATACAAATAAATCGATGGACAGGACACTTGGTTGATGGTATATTATTAAAAGGTATATATCACATTTATACATTCAATTAATTTATACAAATTGACTAGATGGTTATGTGATGTACACAGACATTATACTTTCTCAAATTTCCATCCGTTATGTGATAGTAGTATTATTGAAAATTGTTATATTAATAATCAGATAACAAATAACAATAACTCAAATAATGTGAATACATAAAATAATCAATCTAATTCAAGTGATTATGGGTACTTTCACTACCAAGTATTATGGATCATAAATGCATGGGAGTTCAATCAGATTTAAAGAGCCATGAGTATACCTCTCATAAGAGTGTTGGGATCTAAAGTGTAGCTGTAAATGTCTAGTATGGAGTTTTAGATTTTAAATTTTGATAAAGAAGGGAATATCAACAAAACTGGCATGTGCTTGCAATATTCAAAAATGGATTTTGAATTAATTGAAAGTTATTTTTATTTGTCCCCAAAAGAAGAAAAAATAAAGTGATTCAGATTCGGTCACTATATTGTTTTTCATCCATCTCGATGCATTCATAGTGGAAAAAGTGTAGGAATCAACTCACAGACCCTTTTTTACCGACGGGACCCAATTTGGAAAAACATGGTCTGAAACCTTCCAAGAGCATTTTGAGGCATAAAATGACATTTTTTGTGGGTAAAACATTGTTTCTTAAGGGAAACATATTTTCTTGTTATTCTACACACACAGACGTTTTCAATGACGCAAGAATCACGCCAATCAGAATGTATGTGAAAGTTATGCCACTCAGAAGTTGACCTTCCTATTTTCACCACCATGGTTCGAGAGGATGTCACGTCAAGCCCCATAATGTATGGAAAAGGGGATAGCCACATGATTGTGATATAAAAGACTCTAGAAGAGTCTATATTATAAATCTAGATAAGAGTTGAGGTAGTCAAAGCTTAACCACTAGTAGACTATCGGGTTGTGTTATAACCGAGCCACTAGGTGGAAGAGGTATTCCATTCTTTCAAGTGAATTTTGTTCCATAGTTGAGAAAAGATAGCCAAGATGGATAAGAGGTGGAGTACATAGAGAGGATTTCTGCACTGTATCATCGCACTCCATAGGCCATACTTCTTTGTACCTATAGCCATATTTCGAGACAAGGAAAGAGAGCGAAGCGACTTCACCTTCCAGTTGGGTTTTCTCCCGAAAGGGTTTTCCAGAGCATATATTATGTCTTGTGTGTGTGTGAGAGAGAGAGAGATTATTTTATCGTTCTCTATTTTTCTACATAATTTCCATTCACATGCATGCACTAATTATAGTTAGATATACAAATCTTGAAATTTAATAAAATTGTAATAGTGTAGAATTTTGGATTTTTTAATATAATATTTCTAGATCTGTTGTGATGAACTGTCCAGTGGAATATCCATCACAGTTTACAAATCAAAAAGAAATTTCATATTTAGTAAAGGAATAAATATGAATGAGATGTACATATTTAGAATAATACACACTAGACATCAGACAAGATAATTCTAGAAGATCTAAGATATGATTTCATTCATGTCTTATCCTGTTGTTGACAGATTGATTACACACATAATATTACCATATAGAAATAGATTCTCGTGACGCTGAGATTCCCTCTTGATCCCATCCCATCATAAAATCTCATTTACTGTAATAATTTCTAGTGAAGTTGATATTTTCTTTCCTAATCTCATCCAATCCAATCATTAGTCTCATCTACTACAGTATTCCTTTTATAGATGTATGATTATAATGTAATTTATATTAAGTTATAAAATACCTTTTTGCATTAACCAATAATCAAGCCATTCTTGTTCCAAAAAATTCAGAAAATTAATCCTCGAATGGATGATATGATCCCCTAACTCCACCAGAAAAGGAAGAGAAGGGTAATATCATGGAGACAGGTTATACCTTTTGGCAAGAGAGGCACGTGTAGGTGAAAAAAGAGGGCTTGATCGAGTAGTTTAAGCGCTCGATCGAGCTCCTCGAGAGCTAAAAAATAGCTTGATCAAGGGTTTAAAAAAAAGGCTCGATCTAGCTATAATGCTCAATCAAGATATATGGCTCGATCAAGCCCTAAGGCTCGACCGAGCCATAATTTTCTCTTAAAGCATGCACCCATGATCTGTCCATGTCATTTTTGCACAAAATGCAAGATAACTAGGAGCTCGACTGAGGTATTGGAGCTCGATCGAGCCATTGGAACATGGAGAAACACAACCAACCTCTCCAATAAGCCTGTCAATCTCCCAAAGGCTCAAGCCAAGGTAGGTTTCCTATTCCTTTTGTGTTTTTAGTTTAAATTTTCATGCAAAATTAATAAATTAATTTGAAAAAAAAAACTTACGATACTAAAACCATGAAAACCACTGAAAACACCCTTCAAAACCACTTAGAAAACTACAAAGAAAACCTTAGAAAACCACAAAAACAACCTAGAAAACCACAAAACCACCAAGAAAATGCTTCAAAACCACCAAAAGAATTATAATTTAGGTTTTAAATTTTGTTCTTACTTGCAATTTTGTAGCATGTTTATTATGAATATTTTCTAATTTTGAATGGTAAAAATGTTGTTTTCTAATTATTTTAGGTTTTAAGGTTTTCGTTAGGAATTTATTGGAAAAAAATCGATTTTCTTTTTAATTTTTTGTTATTTAATATGCATTTTAAATTTCGAACAAATTTGATTGAAAATATACCCCAAAAAACTCCAAGACAAAAAACAACCAAACTATTTAACCAATAAATAAATTAATTAGGAGCTTGAGATTGACATGATGAATATGGTTGCTCATGGTGTTCAACCTCTATTAAAGATCAAATAAGATATTTTATTTTATTTATTATTTAAAATTAAAATTATTTTCTATTTTAAATAATAAACATAGTATGATACATTTTAAAAAATTAATTACTTAAATAAAATATTAATCTTTAAAATTAAAAATCCAAAAAAATTAATTTGTTATATCTATATATATATATATATATATATATATATATATATATATATATATATATAACAAAACATAACTTAGTTATATATATAATATTTAGCTATAACATAACATAACTATATTTAACTATAACATCACATAGTTATATATTATAGTTCTATATATAAAATATAACATAACATAGTTCTATAACGATTTAACACTAGCATTTGCACTGAAAGGGCGCAAAGACACGCTGATAGGACTACTAAATGCAAGATCTAATTGTTAATGATACATGAGATTGAATGTCCCTAGATAAAACACTGCTAAATATTGTCATAACATATTTGTTTTATTCGTCGGTGTTCATTGGGAAAAATGTCCTGATCAACATTTGGGGAAATCCATGAAGTCAAGATTTGTAACTTATATCTTGTTGACGACGCTGGACCCGCCAACATGTCAAGGGGATCTCCCCAGTAAGAAGTCCCAATTAACCCTCAAACCGTTTGATGTAGGATTCCCAGCAGTGGGTTGTAAGTTAATGCTTTGACCGTGATGTCGCACAAAGGTAAGTAGGATAACCCTGTCAGTAGCGAGGGTGTGATTGATCCAGTGAGTCAAGGAAGGTGTATAAGAGGTTCCAACACTTCGAAGGGGGCAAGAGGTGAAGGTGAGTTTCAGGTTGAAATGGATCAGTCGCAACTCAGCTAGGAACGCCAACACAAAGGACATGCTTAGCTTCTGACGAAGCAGTCCACTCGGATCCGAAAGTCACATCATACAAGGTAAGATAACACATACAACACTCATGGATCAGTCTGAGATGAGTGTGACAGTCATTATAGCAAGGTTCAAGTGAAAGGTCTGTCTGATGTCCAACAGAGAATTCGACACGGATGGTGACAACGCTAACAACATATGCAACACATTAACAACAAGATTCATATAATTGCATGTGAATCAGTTCATACACAATTACGTAATTTAAACAACATATTAATTAAGGCAACCGAAGCAGTCCAACTAGAATAACAACATATGCATGAAAATGTGTTGGCTCTTATTATATAAAGAAGTGTAAGTCACAATCATATGATACATCCATGTAAACCTGTTAGCCCCAACAGTGGAAGGTTACAACCACATCCGCCTGCTCCTCCAAAGAGATGTACTAGTTCCGTGTAGTGGAGAAGCTAAGGCACGTTACAATATTGTCCAAGCCTTCTTCAAGATAGTCTTAGTAGAAGCTTGGCTGGCCAAAAGCTTATACAATGAGTTATAAGCAACTATTTATAGCAAAGGGTGGAGTGACCCTTGACATTCCCCCTTTGTGACAGTTCAACTACCCTCGTGACTCTTCACCTACTCTATGACTGTTACATCCAACTATTGACACTCGACTTACACTTGACATGACTCATCATTACAATGCACATGTACTCATGTGAGACAACATGGATTGAGAAAGCTTTGCAAGACATCACTGACACTCGGTCCGTTGTGGTGAGACCAACTCTTTGACATGCTTGTTATGGTGAAACTGGTGAGCTGATGCCAAGCTTGGTTGTCCGTGATGGTGTGCATGTACCTCATGGTGACATCTTGTTGAAGCGAACTCTTGCCTTCATTGCGACCGGTGCATTGGTTCGGCCCCTTCATCCAACTCATCTGCTAACATGCGCATGGTCTTCTTGGGTACATTGAACTGGAAAGACACTGGTGCATAGTGTCCATGTTGATATTCAAGTGTGTGCTGGTGGTCATGTGCATCAACTTGCCGAAGTGCATGTTCAGCCCCAGTTGGACTTGCTTCTTGTCTTCGCCTTGGTGAGTGTTTTGAATGGGTTGGATTGCATGCATGCGCTCAACGACATGCATGTTGTTGAATCCCTTGCATGTGATCAAAAACACTGCTCACCATGTCTTCTTTGTGTCAACTGCTGGGGTGGATCCTTAACTTGTACGAGCGCAATTTCATCTGTAAGTGCATGTTGTACCCACTATTGTTCCTGTTCCTGTTGCAACTCATTTGTCTGTCTGTACAACTTCATGTTATTCCTGAGTTGTTGCTTCAGCACATGCAACTCCTACTTTGTTCCATCTTCTTCCTTCATGCGATCTTCATGTCACATCATCACTTCATAGCCACAGTCTCCAAAGTTGATTTCATCATCAATGGACTTGCTTGAGCTTGCAACCTTGTTCTGCCTTCTTGTTGTTAACAACCCTCCTCTTGCATTCGTTGCATTTGGTATACTGTCTGGAATTGTTGTTCATGATGTTGCTCGTTGTGATGTTGTTGCTGTCATATCTTAATGTCCTTGTGTATGAACAATTTGATGTCTTCATGGGTAGGCAATTCCATAGACACTTGATTAACTGTATCCCCAAATGTGCTATGAACGGTGTCTTCATCTCTGCTCTCCTGGAAACCATTGTACCTCTACTTCTTAGAGGCAAATGAACACCTGCGATACCTAGAAACATGGAAACAGTCATGGAAAACAATCTACTAGTCGAAAACCAAAATGAACATGAGAACTGACTTGCAACATACCTGGGTGAATGATCATGAAGTTTGCATAATTTCAACCGGGAGGTCGGGAGACTGACTGCCAAGACTGCACAAGGCACAGTCTGGGATGATGGGAGACTTACTGACTACTGGAACTGCGCAATGCACAGTCCAATTTGGTTGTTCACTGTTGGGATTGTGCAATGCGCAATTCCAGCTGGGAAGGACTGTTGGCCCAGGGATAGATTTGCGCAATTTCTTGGGCCAAGAAGCCACTGTCATCCAGAAATGCACAAAACAGTCCTAGAGGTCAGTGCTGGGCATAAATGTGCATTTCTGGAGAGGAAGGTGAACCTTCCTTTCCTAGATTGCGCAAAGCGGCCTTGGTGAAGGCAAAGCACAGGCCAAGGTTGGCCCGACTCTTTCACGGGCAACTGAAAGCATGTAAATCAGTGAATTCATGGCAACACTAAGTGATAGAAGAAGTGATTAACAGTGCATGAAAAACATGAATGATCCAGATCAACATGCATGTGGGTGAGTCAGTTCGTCGATTGGGCGAATGTCCATGCAAAACAATTCCATGCATGCGATAACAGTGAGATAACAACGAAAACTGAAATAGAGCTAGGAAAAGCTAGTATATATGTAAATGACAACAAGCATTCAAAGAAATCAAGCAAACAATACTCCCACAAGAAAAAACACAAAAAGCGACAGAAATGCAGCACAAGGCATGGGAAGCAGGCTTACCCCAAAACAGCTGAGATGAATGTGCCGACTGCTCCTAGATGTGATGTGGGATGTCAGAGCTGCAAGGTTGATGTAAGGAATGATCTCTGCAGCGTCCGGTTGATGAGTTTTGATAACATGGAGGTTGTGACGTGCATGCCATGAATCTAGGGGAAGCGACACTTGGTGGGAGGCTTTGAAATTTCTCCTTCCATGTAATCTTCAACTACTAAAAATAGATCCCTGAAACAAGGGATGCCTTTGCATGCTGCCTTGGGAGAAACAACCCATGCATGCAAGTTTGTTTTTCTCAGTCCCGAAGGGAAACGGTCAACTCAGCTGCACACACAAGAGACTGCTTTACTGTTGGAGAAAAATGTGCATTTCTGGCTGGGAGCTGGGCTGATTGCCCAGGAGATTTGCACAATTTATGGGTAGAGCAGTCAACTGCTGCAAAGTTTTGCACAAATCCTGGGGTGAACTTCTTGCTGCTGGGAAAATTTACACAAATCATGCTGGGAGGGTTGGCTGGCAGGATTGCGCAATCCTGGTACCCAGTAGGCTGTTAGAGAGGATTGCATAATTCCTGGAGGGAAGGATGGTTGCCCTCCAGAAATGCACAATTTTCAAGGGGAAGCTACCCAGCCTATAACTGGACGAAGTCTGGGTGAGCAGTGTGTGAGGGGAATGGATCAACTGTGATCGACAGGCTACCTTTGTGCGAGGAAAACACTTGAAGCTTGAGTACTTAATGAAGCAAGACAAAGTGTTGTGTAAGGTTGGTAGGGAGGCTCCAAAATAGGTTAAGGAAAAATTTTGGAGGGTGGTTGTAGCCGCTACAACACTTGGCGAAACACTGGTAGAACTCCAGCTCTCTGAATGGACCTTGTTCATGAAAAGCAAGTCTAACAACTCCAGAAGTATTGTTCAGCTCTAAGCTCATCTTGGCTTCACACTAGCTTGATTTTAAGATGTAGCATCCGCCAGACTCTTGGTCGATTGACACACATTCCAAGCCAAGGTAACATAGTTCTTTCGATTGGGGTTGAGGGTTATATAGGTGCATAATAAGAATAGTCATCAGAGTCTTAGTTTCATCTCTGGTGTTGTTCCACTGCCAGCAACCTGGATAGTACCCTAGTGGAGTCACACAGGAACACAAGCGTGGCTTTGCTGCCAGCGAGCCTGGTCAATACCCTGATGGAGTTACTTGCATCACCTCCTTACGCAGGAAGCCTTTCTCTTCTTTCACCTCATTCATTTTGAGTTTTGAGTTTTTGACTTTTCATTTTTTACATTTTTCAATGTGCATAGCACTTATTCATTTCAGAGGCGGAAGAGGGATCCCGACTTATTGAGAGCAGAATAGGTTGTTCCAACAGAGAAGTAGTTTATTGTGTCTCTAACATGCCTGTAAAGGTTTTCCCCCTTACTTTACTGTAGTTGACTGAGCTGACAAGGGTTAACCCAAAAAAAAATCAACTAGATAAGGTGACACTAGTTAACGTGCAAGCGTTGTGTTTACACCAAGGTTCACTTCGAACAGTACGTATTTTCCTTCGACGTATCATGGACTAAAAGTAACAAGCTCATCATACAGAGGCAAGATGATAGATAACCAAGTAGTGATAGTTGTACAAGCCCTCTTGTACTTTACCCATCTCACTTCAAGAGTCATACATGGTTTCATGAAAAACTAACCTATGAACAAAACAAGCGAACGAACTAACAATCAACAAAGAAAAGCAATAGCATAAGAAAAAATGAAAGCGAAGCAAGTAAACAAACAAACAAGCAAACAAAGCATGTAAGCAAACAAGCATGCAAGCAAACAACTGAAAGAAAACACTACTCCTACTCCTACACTAATGGTACATGGGCCTGATCACGTGAAGTGATACTTTTAATGCAGCCACTGACGCATTGGTAAACCCATGTTAGTGAAGGCTTGATCCATGAGCAACCCAGTTGTGCAAACCAACAAGCAAGAAATATATAACAATGAAGACAACCACACTTCGTGATTCAAAGTGCCCACGAGACATAAGTGCATGCATGTGCATGACGACCAGTCTGCAGACTTATCATGGTGTTGTGTGACACTACGTGCAACTTTGAAGCATAAGCACACTCTTGACTGTGACATGCAAGAAAACGAAAGAAACAAAGATAACTTGCGTTGCGCACAAGTGCTTGCAATGTAAGACCCCTCCAAATCATGAGAAATGGGATCATGTAGTTCGAGTGGAGGAAGTAAAATATGAGTGTTATATTGATATTGAGTGCATATAGATGAGTGATGGGGAGCCTTGAGTGTTTGAAAAATTTCTTAATCTGAAGCGAAACCAACCTCAGGACAACGAGTGCATGACATAACCATCAGCTCGAGCTAAAGTGACTCGACGGTCTGTGGGGTTTCTACTTCGTTGAAAGATGGATCTTCGTAGACTAGTGGTTTAGACGGATTAACAATGAGTGAATCAACATCGTGATCGGATGATGAGGTGAAGAGATCACGACAACCAAGGTCAGAAAATTCAAGATGTTGGTCAGCATCCTCATGGTTTGATGAATCACACAGAGGGGTAGATGAGGAGGAAGGATGTTCAACGTCTACTTTTTCGAAAAAAGCAGATGAAAGATCAAGTGGATTTCCAATGAATGATTGGTCCCCTTCGTTGTTTGATTATGGGCTAACATACGGTGTGTCCTATGAAAGATCAACAATGGGTGCATCCGTGGATGAAGACACACATGCGAAATCATGGATGGCAGGTTCACCAATGATGTTAGGAAAGAACTAAGGGGGCTCAGATGGGAGGGAGTCATCCTTCGTCGAGTGTTGACACTCAAGCTGCCACTCATACTCTTCATGAATGACATCCCATGTTGGCTGTGAAACACCAACTCCATCAGTGGGTTGTTCCTCATTCACAACAAGTGAAGAGTCCGGAATGGATGAACAAAAGACAACATCATCCAGAGATACACTCGGGTGCGAAGACGGAGGTCATAGAAAAGAATGCATATGAGAACTCGAAGGATTCACAACCAAATCTGTGCGAAAATTGAGTGAAGTGATGTTGGGAGGGTGTGAAGGATGAACAGGTGTGTGAGCATGATCCTCAACATCACTGGGTAATGGTGGAGCTGTTGAATAAGAGGAAGGCGAACAGTCAATTGAGACAGTGCCCTCTTCCACATGATATTGCACAGCTCAATCAACGAAGAATGTTGAGCGAGGATTGATCTCAAACTTTCTCTTGGGACGGGTAGATTTCTTAAGGCAGTACTCAAACCGGTCCCAAAGATAAGAAAATTCCATCTGGCTCCTCAAAGCTTGAAACTGCAAGTCATGAAAGCACTGCCAAAAATCAATAACGAATTCATGCAAAGCCCTCCGCTGTTGTAACAGTTTCCGGTCAAGATGGTCTAGATCAAAATGATAGAACATGTCTTCAATAAGATCACAGAAGTGCTCAAATCAGTGCATGGTGTCAGCCGGTAGGCTAAGCACCCACGAAATGGAGATTCGCAAAGTGTGTATGCAAGCAACAAACCAGCCAGTTCGTCAGAAAACTCAACTTCCTCATGAGTCATGGAAACAAAGTTATGTAAGTGCTCAGGCCAAGCCACTTCACCTTCACCATCATATGTGTGAATGGACAAGAGATCGAAAAGCTTCCCCGAGATGGAGACATATTCATGATTTGGAAAACACCGCGGGGGAAGAAGAGTGCAAGATTCCATGAAAGATATGCAAAGGTTCAAAATTGGATGAGAGGACACAACTTGTCATCAGGCCCTGCTTCTAACGCCAGAAATGTTGATGGTGCTAGACCCTCAAACATGTCAACAGGATCTCCCCAGTAAGAAGTCCCAATTAGACCTCAGATCATTTTGTGTAGGAGTCCCAACAGTGGGTTGTAAGGTAATGCCTTAACCATGATGTCGCGCAGAGGCAAGTAGGATAACTCTGTCAGCAGCAAGGCTGTGACTGGTGCAGTGAGTCAAGGAAGGTGTATGATAGGTTCCAAAAATTCAAAGGGGGAAGGAGGTGAAGGCGAGTTCCGAGTTGAAAGGGATCAGTCCCAACCTAGCTAGGAACACACAACATAAAGGACATGCATAGCTTCCGGTGGAGCATTCCACTTAGATGTGGTAGTCACATCATACAAGGTAAGATAACACGTATAACACTCACGGATCAATCTGAGACGAGTGTGACGGTTGTTATAGCAAGGTTCAAGTGAAAGGTCTTTTTGATGTCCGACAGAGCAGTCGACACGGACGGTGACAACATTAACAACATATGCAACACATTAACAACAATATTCATATAATTGTGTGTGAATCAGTTCATACACAAGTACGTAAGCTAGACAACATATATCATTAAGGCAACCAGAGCAGTCCAACTACATTAACAACATACGCATGAAAATGTTATCATCTCGTTGGCCAAATTTGAGTTTATTATCTCGTAGATTTACTATTTATTTGATTATCAATGAGAAAGGAGGTTAAGTTGGGGAAAGGGTATGTGAGTGTGGATTTTTATTTTATATATATAAAATATGAAATTTTATGTTTTATCATATGAATAAATAAAATATATAAAAAAAAAATTTACTATAATTGATATTGTAAAATATAAAAAATTGTATATTTTTATTTATTTAATGATTTTTTTTAAAATAAATATTTATTGTGTAGAATGATGATATTGTTAACGATGGTGATTGTGGTTAATACCAATTGTAGTTTATTAGAATTTAGAAAGAAAAAATTTATTTATTTACTTAAAAAAATGCTTTTGTGTTTATAATTCTTAAATTATTATAGTTTAATAAGTTAAAATTTTAGGAATTTTATTGGAGATTTTGTAATTGAATTGAATATAAATATAAAAAAGTGATTTTATTGTGAATTAAATTTATTTTTGTGTGATTAGAGGAATAACTATTATTTTCTATAAATTTCTCGGGGAAGTGCCATAATATCAATCTAAACATGGGGGAATATGTAGTGAATAGTCCAATCTTTTCGACTCCAATGGATGGTATCAATGTTGTATTAGGGGTCTAATGGTTACAATCTTTGGGGATGATATCTTTTCAATTTCCAAGAACTTTTCTTGAAATTTTTCTAGGAAGGAAAGGAAATTGAATTAAGGGGTATCATAGGGAAACCTGGGAAGATAATCAACTATAATGGCATGATGAATCTTTTGAAGAAATAACAATGAAGGGAAATTGCACAATTATGCTCACTGGATGTCCAAACATCTAAGTCATCCATTTCTCCATGTCTCCAAAGAGTCCTTGAAAATTATTCCAAGGTAATTGAGACTCCCAAAAGTCTCCCACCTATTCGTGATCATGATCATCATATTCACTTGATTCCAGGAAGTGTTCTTCCAAATATCAGACCTTACAGATATCCCTATGCTTAGAAGAGTGAAATTGAACGCATGGTTGCAGAAATGCTAGAGGAAAGTATAATTCAACCTAGCCAAAGTTCTTTCTCTTCTCCTAGTAGTATTGATGCACAAGAAGGATGGATCATGACATGTGTCTGGATTATAAAAAATCTCAATAAGCTCACTATTAAAGATAAATTTCCCATTCCTGCCATTGATGAATTATTGGATGAACTACATGGAGCAATTTACTTCACCAAGTTAAATCTTCTCTGAGGATATCATCAAATTAGAATGAGGACAAAAGACATTTCGAAAAAAACATTCAGAACTCATAAAGGTCATTATGAAGTTTTGGTCATGCCTTTTGGCCTTACTAGTGCACCTTCCACATTTCAAGGTTTGATGAATTCCATTTTCAAACCCTTCCTTAGAAAATTTGTGTTAGCATTTTTTGATGATATACTAATTTACAACAAGTCTTGGAGAGATCACGTTCAACATGCTGACAGGGTGCTCAAGCTATTGGAGGAGAAACAATTGTACGTTGGAATATTTGGGTCATATTATATGTCATGAGGGTGTTAAGGTAGAACCTAACAAAATTAAAGTCATAAAGGAATGGAAAATCCCCACAACCTTAAAACATTTTCAAGGATTTCTCAGGTTGACAGGATATTATCACAAGTTTGTTAAGAATTATGGGAAAATAACAACACCCTAACAACATTACTAAATAAATATACCTTTTTTGGACTCTAGAAGAAACTCGGGCCTTCGAACATCTTAAAGAGGCAATGTGTCAAGCTACGGTCTTAGCTGCACCAGAATTCACAAAAACCTTTACTATGTAATGCGATACATTGGGAAATGACATTGGTGTTGTTTAAATGCAATAAGAAGACCCATTTCTTTTGAAAGTCGTCTGATCAAGGGAAAGAAATTACACAAACATATTTGTGAGAAGAAAATGTTCGTAATACTACATGCTTTGAATAAATGGCATTCTTACCTAATGGGAAGACACTTCAAGATAAAAAAATATCATGATAGTCTTAAATACTTCTTGGAACAAAGATGATCTTTAGAAGAGTAGCAAAAATGGGTCACAAATATTTTGGGTTATGACTTTGAAATCATCTACAAAAAAATGAAGCAAAAAGTTGTTGTAAATGCACTCTCAAGAAGGGATGAGGATGTGGAAGCATTTCTTTGTGCCATTTATATTATCCAACTTGATTCAATAAATGAAGCATGGGATGAATGGAAGAATGACAAAGAGGTGTGGGAAGTCATTTAAAAGTTGCAGCAAGATCCTAGTCCATCTGATACGTTCATCTAGAAAAATGATCCATTACGGTACAAAGATCGATTATATTTATATAAGAAATCCCAACTCAAACAAAAGGTTCTTTTGGAATTTCACGCCTCTCCTATAGGACTGCACTCATGATTTTTAAAAACTTACCACATGGTCAAGAAGAAATTTTTTTGGATGGCCTTAAATCTAATTTATTCAGAATTTTGTGGCAGAATGTTTGATTTGCCAACAAAACAAAGTTGATACAATTAAGACCCAAAATCTTTTACAACCATTAACCATTCCAAGTCAACACTGGGAGGAGGTATCATTGAATTTTATCATAGGTTTACTCATTTATCTTCCTATTGAGGAAGATGTCACACAAGGGACCGTAATTTGACTACAACAATAGAAGAATATGCAAGACCAAAGGCTTCGAATATGTGGTAATGATTGTTCTATTTATTTTGAGCAATAACTGGCAGTTGGATATTTTTGCAAGGGGAGGATTAGAGAGGGAAATTGAAAAGCAGAGGATTTGAACTAGAACTAGGACAAAGCAGATTAAGGAGATTCCCAGTCAAGTGCTCAACAGATTGGAGAAATCATAGTCGAAGCATATTGGAGAAATAAGCCTAGAAAGAGTGGTGGAAATAGTCCCAACTAAGAGGGAACCAATGATGTTTATGAATAATAGAATATATAAATGCTAAGGATATCTTGGAGGTAAAATTTTTCTTTTTATTTTAACCTAGTGAAGAAGTTGAAAATTCCAGGTAGTAGTAGAAAAAGAATTGTGGGAAAGAACCTTGCAACAGAGAAGCTACATAGATATATTCCAGGTAAGGCTAGATAGTGAATGGGATAGAAGAAGACCTCGAGAGAAAGGAGAAGAGAATGAGAGGATTTCTCAAGATAGGTGAGCATAGTGTAGAAGCCTAGAAGAGCAAGGAGTGCTTAGAAGGTTCCAAATTAGAGAATGAGAGGAATACTAAAAGGCTAAGTTGTAAAGGAATCTTGGTGAGGTATTGGGGTAGCAGGTTAATCGAGAAGACATGTTACTATGGCTTGATTATAGCTTACAGTTGGCTAGAGGAAGCTCACAAAAGGAAGGAGAAGATGATTAGTTTTAGTCATTCCAAAGGTTCAAGTACAAGCCACAGTAGAGAAAAATAAGATGCCAAAGAAAATGGCATGAGAGGAAGGATGGGTCAAGAGGAATTTGACGAATAAATGGTTGACTTAAAGGAAAGAGTTAGCATAATGCTGCAGTTGCTACAAGAAATGGAAGAAGATCATGGAGATGATTGGTTGTTGAGGAAGAAAAAGGTGAAATGGACTCTGCTGCAAAAAAGGTTGAAGCACAACCTAAGTGCTTCATTAGAGAGGAAATAACTTAGGAAAATTTAGTATGAGGGAGAGAATGTTTAAATATGTGAACCAAAACAAGGACCACTTCTTGATGAAGATGCTAATGATGAGGAAAGGAGATTGAAGGGAAGTCTCATGGACGATGTAAAAATTACAAAATAGTTGGAGAAGTTAATGATAGAGAATGAGGCTAAAGAAACTTGTATTTTTTAAATTGAGAGATTATGTGTGGATGCAATTCTTGCAGGTAATAAAAATAGGAAACCCTTAAATTTTTTCATAAAGGAGGAATAAGATAAGACAAAATTGTCTCTAAGAGATAGAGACAAGGAGGGTTCATCCAATGAAATGAGGGGAAACAAACTTGTGACGGTGAA
The DNA here is from genome assembly GCA_031772625.1 of Pinus tabuliformis. Classification (NCBI taxonomy): domain Eukaryota; kingdom Viridiplantae; phylum Streptophyta; class Pinopsida; order Pinales; family Pinaceae; genus Pinus; species Pinus tabuliformis. Next base: position 653,449,802 of record CM062818.1, on the reverse strand, counting down.
AGGGAGTGTAATCACTCATGAAAATGCAAAGAATGAAGTTGCAGATGCTAAGTTAACACATTTACCTTTAGAAAATGAAATTTTGTTGAATGACTATAAAGGTGCATTGGCAGGTATAGACCATGGACTGATTGTCCTAAAGAAGGAAGAAATAATAGAGATAGCTACATGGAAGCAAAAGCAAGAAGAAATGAAATTATCCCCTTCAAACAATCAAATGGATTCTTGCCACCAATTGATGGAAGCAACTATGGAAAGAAACAAAGCAAAGTTGGGTTATGAAGATAGCCATGTAAAGGATGAAGGACATATATGGAAGGCTATTATAAAAAGAAGCAAAGAGAAAAATTTGATTTTTGGAGACACCATCAATGAGTAAAAATGTCAGCATACAAATACCATGCTGACACAATAGGAAAGGGATTTTTAATTTCTAGGGGACTGGTTGGACAATCGAGATACTAAGGAATATTGTATAAAGAATGTAGCCAAGGAAATGGAAGAGGCTAAGGTGCTTAATGCATCTAAATATTTTGATAAATTACATGATGAAAATGTTTCCAAGAGTGTAGTTGAGTATGCAGAAAAGGGATAACCAATGTTGTCAAAGGAAGATGAGAAGAAGGGGGAAATATAGAGGAAGCCATGCAACTCCAGACTTGATGAGCAAATATATATGCAGCCGGGATACACCCAGGAAGAAATGGAACAACAATTTGGAAGCTCGTTGAGTTGTAAAGTGAAAATCATAATTGATCTAATTTTTGGACATCATATGGAAGAGCAGATTGTAGTAGTAGATTGGGTGAATTATGTTTTGAGAACAATGATGACCCAAGCACAATTCATGATACATTTTGGCAACCACTAAAGAAACAAGGCAACAAGTGAGGAAATGTGGTTGGTTGCGGATTATTCAATCAACACAGTAAGAAAGAAACTAAAAAATAGGGTATGAGACCCTAAAACATTGAAGATGGTCACACAACAACTACAACAAGCCTAAGGTCAACAACAATACAAATTTTGGGATCCAAGAGGACTACAACACAACTAAAGCATGTGACCAGGCAGTCATGAATAAATTTTAATTTGGGGAGTATGATGCAAGAGCATTAAACTCTAGGAAACTCATTTTTGTCTAGACCCCAAGGGCTTATGAAATTTTCCAAAGGGGAAGGATTTCTCTCAATTGTGATTTGTAAGCAATTAGGATTTTGATGGCAATGTCCTGATTCTAGAAGGAATCTAGACTATTATGCTATTAGGATATTTTAAATGAGCTGGTATTTTTCCTAAGTAGGCCAGTGCAATAGAAACAAGTGTCAAGTTGGGTTGTGAGTGTTGGGCTCCAAAAATGTCATACAAATATCACTCATTACCATACATTTTTCACCTATGCTTCCATTATATCACTCACTATTCACCACCTTGTCACTCCATTTTCCCTACTATTCACCATTAATGGGTCTCATTTATATTTTCCAAATATTATTTATTTTTAAGCATTTTTTATAGGAATTCTTGATTAAATATTAGAAAATAATATATTTTACTTTATATGTGGAAAGTGGGTTGTTTTTGTGACATGTGTAGGTTCCAAGGAAGCTTCCAAGACACCTTTATGTGGCCTTGAAGGATCAAATTCGAATTTGAGAAGATAAACCTCATGGAGAAGATCAAGGACAAAAGGGGGTTATGTGTCTAGATGGTTGAGAAATGTATGGAACTAAAGAGAGATTAGTGGATCATCATTATGAGTTTGTTATCTCATCCCATTGTATAAATAGGAGTACCTCCTCCATTCCAAGGGGAGGACTCTTGGAGCATGTATCCAACTTATGATGGAATAGAATAAAGCTTCATTTTACATAAATTTCCATTATATAGTTTTAGATATAAGTTGTCTTAGTGTAGTAAATGGAATAATTTGTCACTTTGTTCTTAAGAGAATTGAGCTCACTCTAAAAGGATGAAAGAAACATTTTATTTCATAATAGATCTTATTTCATTTAATTGCTTAGATGTTTGAGGATTTGTTTGTGATTGATGAATGAGTTTTAAATCTTATCAGCATATGAGGGGATAACCAAGGGTCTAAGTTAGGCTCTCTCTCCATTTGATTTGCATGATAATTGAAATTCATTCTTTTGCTTTTATGTTTCAAGTATTTCATTTCTTATGCTTATGAATGAATCTTAGTTTAGTTTGGATTAGTATATGAGGGGACAATCAAGGGACTAAGTTAGTCTTTCTCTCTATTTGAATCTGAACAATAATTAAAGTTCATTCTCTTGTCTTTATTTCAATTTTCTGGTTTTATGTAATCAATGATTTCTCTATGATACTGTAGGGAAGGACAACCAGGACCTCATTAATTAGGAGCCTCTTCCCTTGCATATTATATTGAATCGTAAATAATTTAGTTAGACGTAGAGTTAGTTGCCTACTCCTGCATATATTTTGCTGGCACCATCACAAGCTTACAAGTTTCCTTGGTTGATAATTTAATGAAAGCAATTTAAGCAATTAAATTTCCCAACAGTGAGTTAGTTTTAGGAATAATGGACAAATGTCCAAACAATTATTTTACATTAAGATACACTATGGCCAATCAAACGAAATATGTGTGTGTGTATGTTGGGTCAATCCAAGTAGCCAAAGTCTAGTAGACAGATGTTAAGGATCCAAACTCATGAAGGTTAGAGGTTCGAACAAAGAGTCCTTGTAAAATATTGTAAATATTTGTTATTTGAGTAATGAATATGGTTTGAAATCCCTTCATGTATATGTGGGCGTGGGCATATGATTTCTCTGTGTAATCAAATTGTATATTTTTTCAACTGAAGAAATCGTGCTTGGAACAACTCACATGCATACATAGTCCTACCCAAGATTAGACCACAAGACCTATGAGGATCAAACCTTCCCACCTAACCATTGGACCACATCCTTAAGACTGTGTGATCAATTTTATATATGACTTCCCCAACCTAGTATCAATGTAGTGAAAACACTATTAGATATTAGGAGTGTCCGCAAGACCTATGAGGATCAAACCTTCCCACCTAACCATTGGATCACATCCTTAAGACTGTGTGATCAAATTGTATATATGACTTTGCCAACCTAGTATCAATGTAGTGAACACTCTATTAAATATTAGGAGTGTCCACAATACCTATGAAGATCAAACCTTCCCACCTAACCATTGGACCACATCATTAAGACCATGTGATCAAATTGTATATATGACTTCGCCAACCTAGTTTCAATGTAGTGAGCACTCTATTAGATATTAGGATTGTAACACATTTGAGACCTGCCTATCATTTTGACTAAAGAGATCGAAGAGCAGAGCTAGAAGGTCCTTAGAGAGCTCGGGGAGTTTGGATGAGAGTTCTCAAGAGGGCCACGACAAAAAGAACCAACCCTCTGATAAAGTTACACGTTAGAGTGTCGAGGTGGAGAGGCGTTTCAGGAGGACTGGAGGTAAGGAAAAACTTGGTCGAAACCTCATGAGTAGGATTGACATTAGAGTGGAGGAGAGAAATTTGGAGGTGATCGAAGGAATGAGAGCTTGTAGAAGTTTCTATGAAATCGAGGGAGTTGAATCTGTACAACGAGACTCAAGGGCTTGATGTTGAACATCACCTCGAACGCTACTTCCTAAGATAATAGTGAAGGCCAAGAGACTCGAGGTGACGAGAGGATGTTTGGCATAGGAAGGACTGGAGATTTTGGTGTATTGGCTGCAACACTAGCTTAGAGTTCCAGGAGAGGATACTGCGAGAGTGGATCTCCCCATACCCCCCACTCTCTCAACTTGCGTCATAGGAGGTGTGCCCTTGCAAACCATGGATCTTCCCTACTAAAACTCCACAATTTGATTTATTTGCAAAACTTTGCGCTAGAACTGGGAGTGTGGACCGCCCCTCACTGACATCACAGGGTTGTAAAACGAGAATGAAGGTGAGCACAGGGTGTGTAGTTGACCACGAGGCTGGAGAGTAGGCTCTTGTGGGTATTAAAACTGCAGGGGGCTATGGATAAAAAGGGGAGTTGTGACTGAAGTGCTTAATTAATTGGTTAATGGGTTGACTAGTGGGGGCATGAAGCCAAAGATTGAGGCCATGGTTAGGATCGATGCATAGAGGAACTAGGAATGCCAAGAGCGGCTAGGCAAGAGAATGAGATTGGTTCCGTTGAGAGGTGGAATTGTGTAGAATGATGATAATATTAATGATGGTGATTGTGGTTAATACCAATTTTAATTTATTAGAATTTAGAAAGAAAGTGTCTATTTATTTACTTAAATAAATTGCTTTTGCTTTTTAGAAGAGTTTTCGATGAAAATCACATCATAATTCATTTGTCGACATTTTTCGAACCAACAATTGTGGTTCATCGTCACGACAAGTTGAAGAACTAGTTCATCCTGCAGCCATAGTTTAGTTTTTCAACTTGTCCCATTGAACCACACTTGTTGGTTCGAAATGCGTCGACAAATGAATTATGATGTGATTTTCACTGAAAACTCCTCTAAAAAACCGATATAGATCACATAAGCCTAAATTCAACAATTGCTTTTGTGTTTATAATTCGTAAATTATTATAGTTTAATAAATTAAAATGTTAGGAATCTTATTTGAGATTTTGTAATGGAATTTAATATAAATATACAAAAGCAATTTTATTGTGAATTAAATTTATTTTTGTGTGATTAAAAGAAATAACTATTATTTTTTATATTTATATTTAATTTCTTAAAAAACATTTTAAATTTTTATTAAATATATTGTTATATCAAATAAAAAATAAAAAATAAAAAATAAAATAAAAACAAAACACCGTACTTCACATTCACATTTCACACTTCTAAATTTCAATATTTTATTTAATAAATATAATATATTTAAATTCACGCTCAATTTCTTGGCAAAGAATTACTTTACACTCAATTAGCCAAACTTTTAAGTTTCAACACTTCCCAAAGAATTACCTAAGACTTAATGAGCCAAAGTTTTAAGTTTCAATACTTCACCTACTAAAGAGCATATATTTAAATCTCTCGATAAATAGTAAAAAGAAAATGGATAGTTTTAATGCTCTATTTAATAAATAATTTATTTTAAATTCTTTATTCAATAATTTATTGTTAAATCTTATTAAAAAGAAAATAATAATTTACTTTTGGAAAAATCATTTTAAAATTAACATAAACAACATATTATATCAAACTAAATAAATCATTATTCTAAATAAATAAAATAAAATATAAACACCATGCTTCACATTCACAGGTAATGAATCCAAATTTCAGTAGTTAATACTTAATAAATTGCTTATATTTCTATTTCTTAGCAAAGAATCACTTCACACGCAATAAGTCCAAAGTTTCAATACTTCACTTTCGGTAGTTAATACTTAATAAATAGTTTATATTTATATTTCTTCCCAAAGAATCCCTTCACACGCAATAAGTCCAAAGTTTCAATACTTCACTTAATGAATAATTTATATAAATTTCTTTATTTATCGAAAACCCATATTAAATTATCGTTACACATAGTTCATTAAAATACTTAATTTATAAAATAGAAACCCAAGACGACCATCAATGAGCCCAAGTTTCAATACTCCACTCAATGAATGGATAGCTTATATTTAAAGCTCTTTGCAAAGAATAGTTTACATTTAAATCTCCCAGAGCAGATGCTTCACTGCTCTTCGTTTAAAAGGCATTCCGAGGCGTCACCCATACGCCGTAGATAATGTAGGAAGATACAAACAAATCTCATGACCAATATCAGTTTATGAAATTTTAGTGTTTAAAATCATTTGCAAGTAATCCTACCCGGGTTCTACCATATGCTCTTCGACAATATGCTGCTCCCACCGTCTGAGCAGGTAATGGTTAGGATGTTGCCGAGAGGCTACCGACATTGGCTGACTTTCACCTTGGCTCCAGAATGCTCGATGAAGGATCAGCTGCTGCAGAATAGATATCGGAAGGTGCTGAAGAAGAAGTTGGTGCTTCGGATGACCAATTGCTGCTTGATGCTTTGTCAGGGTCAATAACTCTGCCTCGCTTACCTACACTGTGTACCCCCACACCATCCAGATCTATGAAAGCAGGCTTTGTGGGCGACGGAAGATCTTCTCGCTCACTTGTCAGCATCCACACCACCCGGGACATTGAAGGCCTCAATGCTGCAACCGCTTGCGTGCACAGAAGACCGATTTTAATCACTCTAATGCATTCCTCCCATGAATAACTGTCATCCAATGTCCGATCCATAACTTCTAAAGCTCTCTCTGTTTTATACAATCTCCATGTCTGGTAATTGGCCAATATCAAAAAAAATAAAAATAAAAACTTTAGTTCGCAAGAAGCTCTGCATATAGGAAAAAAATTCGATTAGAAAGATGAGAACCACAGGAAACATACTCCTTCGATGAGAAATTCCATGTTTTCACCCGAACTCTGATTCTTTCTTCCACTGATAATCTCAAGTAGAAGGACTCCAAAGCTGAATACATCCGCTTTCTCTGTCAGCTGTCCACGCAAAGCGTACTCAGGGGCCATGTAACCTCTGCAAAATGCCATATTTAATCAAATCTCCATATCTTAAAGACTTAACTGAATGAATTATTTGGGAACCTCAAACATTTCATTGGTAGGGAAATTCTTACAAAGTTCCTGCAACTCTAGTGCTAACGTGGCTCCGATCATCTGCAAAAAACCTGGCTAATCCAAAGTCTCCTATTTTGGGTCTGTGTTTGTCATCTAGTAAAATATTGCTGGCTTTAATATCTCTGTGGATGATCCGAATCTCAGATTCCTCGTGAAGATAGGCCAGCCCACGTGCAATTCCAACCATGATTTCATACCGCTTTTTCCAATCAAGTAAATGGCGTTTCGTTGCATCTGCAATGCACAGTAAAGGGATTAGCAATCTATATGTACAAACTAAGGACTTTATGATCTATATGTAGCGACTGAGAGTGAGTAGAAACCAAATAGAATCCTGTCGAGACTACTGTTGGGAAGGTATTCGTAAACCAGTAGCCTTTCCGAGTTTTCAACGGAGCAACCGAGTTTTCAACGGAGCAACCAAGCAATTTCACAAGATTCCTGTGCTGAATACGATTGATGAGATTTGCTTCATTCAAAAATTCAGCGTCTCCCTGCCTTGAAGAAATATACAACCGTTTCACTGCAACCTCTCTGTTATCTGGTAAAATTCCCTGTACATCAATAAACTTCAAATTAGTTTCTGTTTTCCATTACATTTAGATATGAAATTGAATTCAATGCAGGACCAAGAGCTCACTTTAAATACGGATCCAAAGCCCCCTTCTCCAAGCTTGTTTTCCAAATTAAAATTGGAGGTAGCTTCTCTCAGAAAATCGTACTTGAAAATTAGTTCCGCGTTTGCTATACTCGGAGCTAAGCTAATCTCTCCTTGGTCACCTGCGAAACCCATTGCAAGGTAAACAAATTGGTGAACAGTTCACAAGACACAAGCTGAAAATCCTCGAGGCTAAACAATTTAGCAATTTCTGGACCTCTAGTTCGATAAATCTGATCCTGAAGCTTCCGTCGAGAGAAAAGCTTCCACTTCCAAAGGCCTATGATCGCAATTAATACAACCATGGCAGCTAATACGCCCAGAATTATTCCGAGGACATTAGATTTTTTGCCTCCTGCAAAATTTGCACAACAATTCTAACTAAATTGGATATCTTTTATTTCACCAAAACAAAATCTTAAAAACAATATCTTTTCGATGTAAAATATGAGAAGAACATACCAGAAGACACTGGAGTACTTTCCCCTGGTGGCGGCGACAGAACAGAGGTATTGAAAAATTCATAGACCTCGTAAGGCAAGTAGCAGTTCTGAGATCCGAATTGTGCCCCAAGAGCTCCACTTTGGCATGCAAATATATTTTCAAAGGCAAAAGTCAGGCAGGATCCGCAGCTTGTCCGGGACAGATCTCTCCAACACTGTGCGAAGCTGTATATAGTCTGCGATATATTACCAGGCGCAGCGACTGAATCTGAAGCGAAAAGTTTGGGGCTCTGTTGAGCATTAGCGGTACTTTTTGAGAGCAAGGCTCCCACAGCAGTTGTGAACTGCTGTGGCTGACTGCTGTTCCCAGTGTTACAAAGAATATTACATAGAGAGACTATAAGTAACACAGTGGTGATTAAGAGTTTAATCGTCATCCCCATTGCAGAGCAGGGCATAGCATTGGAACGCTCTCTCTTTTGAAATGTGAGTGAAACTGCTCCTACAGTCCAATGACCCTGTAAACCTGAAGTCAAATTCTGAATGAAGCTGCTTTTATAATTCATTGGTATCGGAAAGCTACAGAATTAATTGAATTTCACACACCGGCGTGCCCCACTCAAAAAGTTGAAGTCTTTGAGACTCGGAAAATTGGAAGCCTGACAAAGTGGCTTTCTCAGCGAAAGATTGAAAAATTTTGGAAGCCTGACAAAGTGGCTTTCTCAGCGAAAGATTGAAAAAAATTTGTTGTTGTGGTTGGCTTTCAAAAAAATATTTCATCTTGATTGCTCTTAAAAAAAACTGATTACAATTATTTAAACAAGTGAATCAATGATCCTGTAAGAAAAAGGGCAATTCAATGATCTCCTCTTTTTATATGAGTTCAATTTATTTAAGGTGATTTTTATATAAAATATATATGTATGAAAATAATTTCATTAAATTTTTTCTATATAATTTTTATAGTAAATATTATTATTATTATTTAAGGTCATAGTATACATATTTTATTATTTGGTTTTAAATCTGTAATTAAAAAAAAAAATACATGCTCTTAGTCCGGTAATAAGATTCTTCATTTAAAATATGTATAACTTCACAAAATAACAATAATCCAATCATGTTACAGTAAACTACTAATTTATATATATATATATATATGATTTTTTTATTTGAAATAGGTACAACCTGACCAAATAAACAATACGACAAATAAAATAGTCATAAAATTTTAAATTAATTTTTATTTTATATAAAATAATTCATTTTAACTTATTAAAAAAACCTTTAAAAGGTGTTTCCACTTCAAAATCCTTGCCGATTACAATGTATCTCTTCATGCCAGAGTACAATGTATCTCTTCACTTCAAAATTTATCCGAGTCCAGATTCTCCACTTCACTGCCATATTCGTGGTGGTTGTAGAGGCCCAAATGGGGAGAGAGCTCATGAGCGAGGGCGTTGAGTGGACGAAGAGGGCGAGGTTCCCCACAACCGAGTCATGTTTTTTTATATTAATGTTCATTTTGTATGAGCAAAGGTATGAAGGCCACAATGAAATTATTATGTATATTAATGATATACAATTCATCTGATAGGACATTTTGGAGTATCTTCCCTGCCAACACAAAACTAACTAGTGGTTGGATGAAATAGAGGTTCATCGAGCTCATGTTAAATTCCATGTACATGGAGGTTTGTCATGGTGTCACTCAGGGAAACTGCAAATCACAGAAGATGAAGAGGAAGGACGTTCACCCTCTACTTTTCCGGAAAAAGCAGAGGGGTAGATGAGGAGGAAGGATGTTCACCCTCTGTTTTTTCAGAAAACACAGATGAAAGATCAAGTGGATTTCCAATGAATGGTTGGTCCCCTCCATTGTTGGATGATGGGCTAACATACGGTGCGTCTTGCAAAAGATCAACAATGGGTGCATTCGTGAATGAAGACACACATGCAAAATCATGGATAGTAGGTTCACCAACGATGTTAGGAAAGAATGGAGGGGGCTCGGACGGGAGGGAGTCATCCTTCACCGAGTGCTGATGCTCAAGCTCCCACTCATACTCTTCATGAATGACAGTGCATGTTGGCTGTGAAACACCAACTCCATTAGTGGGTTGTTCCTCATTCACAACAAGTGAAGAGTCCGAAATGGATGAACACAAGACAACATCATCCGGAGAAACACCTGGGTGCGAAGACGGAGGTCGTAGAAAATAAGGCATATGAGGACTCGAAGGACTCACAACCAAATCTGTGCGAAAATTGAGTGAAGTGATGTTGGGAGGGTGTGAGCATGATCATCAACATCACTAAGCACTGGTGGCGCTGTTGAATAAGAGGAAGGCAGACAGTCAGTTGAGACAGTGCCCTCTTCCACATGATATTGCGTAGCTCGACCAACGAAGAATGTTGAGCAAGGATTGATCTCAAACTTTCTCTTGGGATGGGCAGATTTCTTAAGGCAGTACTCAAACTGATCCCAAAGATAAGCAAATTTCATCTAGCTCCTTGGAGCTTGAAACTGCAAATCACAGAATCACTGCTAAAAATCAATAATGAATTCATGCAAATCCTCCATTGCTGTAACAGTTTCCGGTCAAGATGGTCTGGATCAAAATGATAGAACGTGTCTTAAATAAGATCGTAGAAGTGCTCAAATTCAGCCGGTAGGCTGAGCGCCCAACGAAATGGAGATTCGCAAAGTGTGTATGCAAGTAGCAAATCGGCCTGTTCATTAGAAAACTCATCTTCGTCATGAATCATGGAAACAAAGTTATTTAAGTGCTTAGGCCAGGCCACTTCGCCTTCACCATCATACGTGTGAGTGGACAAGAGATCGAAAAGCTTCCTCGAGATGGAGACTTCTTCATGATTTGAAAAAAACAGCGGGGAAAAAGAGTGCAAAACTCCATGAAAGATATGCAAAGGCTCAAAACTGGATGAGAGGACAAAGCTTGTCATCAAGCCCTCCTTCTAGTGCCAGAAATGTTGACGGTGCTGGACCTGCCAACATGTCAAAGGGATATCCCTGGTAAGAAGTCCCAATTAGACCTCAGACCATTTTGTGTAGGAGTCCCAACAGTGGGTTGTAAGGTAATGCCTTGATCGCAATGTCACACAGAGGCAAGTAGGATAACTCTGTCAGCAGCAAAGGTGTGACTGATGCAGTGAGTCAAGGAAGGTGTATGAGAGGTTCCAACACTTCAAAAGGAGAAGGAGGTGAAGGTGAATTCCGAGTTGAAAGGGATCAGTCCCAACTCGGCTAGGAACACACAAAACAAAGGACATGCACAGCTTCTGATGGAGCAGTCCACTCAAATGCGGCAGTCACATCATACAAGGTAAGATAACATGTACAATACTCACGGATCAGTCTGAGACGAGTGTGATGATTGTTATAGCAAGGTTCAAGTGAAAGGTCTGTCTAATGTCCAACAGAGTAATCGACATGGATGGTGACAACATTAACAACATATGCAACACATTAACAACAATATTCATATAACTACATGTGAATCAGTTCATACACAAGTACATAAGTTAAACAACATATATCATTAAGGCAACCGAAGTAGTCCAACTACAATAACAACATATGCATGAAAATGTTATCATCTCATTGGCCAAATTTGAGTTTATTATATCATAGACTTACTATTTATTTGATTATCAATGAGAAAGGAGGTTAAGTTGGGGAAAGGGTACGTGAGTGTGGATTTTTATTTTTTATATATATAGAAATTTTATGTTTTATCATATGAATAAATAAAATATATAAAAAAAGAATTATTTACAATTGATATTGTAAATATAAAAAAATTGTATATTTGTATTTATTTAATAAATTTTTTTTAAATAAATTTTTATTGTGTAGAATGATGATAATGTTAACCATGGTGATTGTGGTTAATACCAATTGTAATTTATTAGAATTTAGAAAAAAAATGTTTATTTGTTTACTAAAAAAAAGCTTTTGTGTTTATAATTCTTAAATTATTATAGTTTAATAAATTAAAATGTTAGGAATTTTATTTGAGATTTTGTAATTGAATTTAATATAAATATTCAAAAGAGATTTTATTGTGAATTAAATTTTTTTTTGTGTGATTAACGGAATAACTATTATTTTCTATATTTATATTTAATTTCTAAAAAAACATCTTAAATTTTTATTCAATATATTGTTATATCAAATAAAAAATAAAAAATAAAATAAAATAATATAAAAACATTTTACTTTACACTCACATTTCACAAGTCTAAATTTCAATATTTTATATAATAAATATAATATATTTAAATTTTTGTGTAAAAAACCACTACACATTTAATTTCTGGGCAAAAAATCACTTTACACTCACTAAGCCAAACTTTTGAGTTTCAATACTTCCCAAAGAATTACTTAAAACTAAATGAGCCAAAATTTTAAATTTCAATACTTCACCTACTAAATAACATATATTTAAATCTCTTAGTAAATAATCACTTCACCCTTAATGATCTAAAGTTATAATACTTTATTTAATAAATAGTTTATATTTAAATTTTTTTATTCAATAATTTACCAAAAAATAATAATTTAAATCTCAGTAAAAAAAATAATTTTAAAATTAACCCAAACAACATATTATATCAAACCAAATAAATCATTATTCTAAATAAATAAAATAAAATATAAACACCATACTTCACATTCACATGCAATGAATCTAAATTTCCAAATTTCAGTAATTAATACTTAATAAATAATTTATATTTATATTTATATCAGACCAAATAAATCATTATTCTAAATAATAAAATAAAATATAAACACCATATTTCACATTCACATACAATGAATCCAAATTTCCAAATTTCAGTAGTTAATATTTAATAAAAAGTTAATATTTATATTTCTTCTCAAAGAATCACTTCACACGCAATAAGCCCAAAGTCAATAAGTCCAATAAGTGCAAAGCAAATGGAGAGACTATAAGTAACACAGTGGTGATTAATAGTTTAATCGTCATCCCCATTGCAGAGCAGGGCATAGCGTTGAAATGTGAGTGAAACTGCTCCTATAGTCCAATGACCCTCTGAATGAAAATAATTTTATTAAATTTTTTCTATATAATTTTTATACAAACCATACATAAATATTATTATTGTTATTTAAAGTCATAGTATACATATTCTTCTTTTTGGTTTTAAATTTGTAATCTCTTTAAAATAAATACATGCTCTTAGCCCTATAATAAGATTCTTCATTTAAAATATATATAACTTAAGAAAAGACAATACTCAAATCATGGTAAGGTAAACTAATAATAAATATATATATACATATATATTTAATTTTTTTATTTAAAATAAGTACAACCTGACTCTAACTTAACAAAAAAACAATACTCAAATCATGCCATGCTAAACTAATATATATATAAAAAAAATTTATTTAAAATAGGTACAACCTGGCCAAATAAATAATACCACAAATAAAATAGTCATAAAATTTTAAATTAATTTTTATCTTATATAAAAATAATTTATTTTAGCTTACTAAAAAAACTTTAAATTGGTGTCTCCACTTCAAAATCCTTGCCGAGTACAATGTATCTGTTCAAAATTTATCCAAGTCCAGATTCTCCACTTCACTGCCATATTCGTGGTGGTCGTAGAGGCGCAAATGGGGAGAGAGCTCATGAGCGAGCGGGTAGAGTGGACGTAGAGGGAGAGGTTCCCCACAACCGAGTCTTGTCGTCACGCATGGTGGAACATATGCCCTTTTTTTCATTAATGTTCATTCTGTATTAGCAAAGGTATGAAGACCGCAATAATTATTATGTATATTAATGATATACAATTTATTTAAGAGGAAATTTTGGAGTATTTCTCCTGCCAACACAAAACCAACGAGTAGTTGGATGAAATAGAAGTTCATCTAGCTCATATTGAATTCTATGTACATGAAAGTTTGTCATGGTGTCACTCAGGGACCAAATCCTCCTTTGTAAATGCTCAGCTAGTTATTTTTTGGTGTTGTTATCGTCTTCCACACTTTTTCAAGCTCCAATAATCTATCGCTTACCCCACTGCGTCTGACATACACCATCAGAATGATCACCAGTCAACTTCAGCTGCATGGCCACCTTCTTGCACATGAAGGACACGTTTTCAAGGATTTGCTTCAGTTTTGCTTAGCCATGCAGAGGCACTTGGAATCCGCCTAGCTTCTAAACTTCCTCTGTTTCAAACATATTTCCCACTCGTTTCTGGAGGTTTGTTTTTTTTGGTTATTTTCTCCTCTCTGGCCAGGGTCAGAAATGCTTATCAGTGCCTTTTCAGCTGTGGTTTGGCTACGCCGGTTACTTGTCATGGCTCCTCTGTTCCGGACTGCGCATCGGCCTCCATTCACGGGTCAGTAACTTATCACCTATCTTGTTTTCTTCTTATTAGACTCTCTCTCATGATGGTTTCATGTATCTGGTTTGGTTATTTCAGCTATAGGCCCACGCTTTACTGATAGGCTCTGCTATAATTTAGACATTTACAGCTGCGAGTCCTAGTTTTGTCAGTCTGGAATGTTTCCTCGTTTAGGAAAGTTTCTCGCAGACAGGCCCTGCTAAAATCACACTACAACCATGCTGAAAGAAATCATTCTAAAGATTAAAGAATCTATATATATATACAGCCCTTGCACAGATATAAGGTTCCGCATAGGTAAATGGTGGTGTGTCATTCATATACTCTGCTGTTGCATAGACTGTCAAAATGAACCAGTAGCATAGGCAATTATCAGCCTGTGCGACCTGGTTTCGAACCCATGAGCTCATAGGATCCAGTTCAGAAAGCTTGCCGTTTTCTTCACCGTTTTCTTTACCGACTTTCCAATTCAAATCCTCTTTCCGGCGTCTGCAAAGCTTCATAAATTCTGATGGCTGTCAAAAGTCCTTTTTCCGATCAAATGACATATTGACGGTGGAATTTGGCCATCCCTGTCACGCACATTAATTCTAGAGACCCCTAGAATTAACATTCAGCTGTCCTATTAGTCTCTTCTCGGATGGTTTTCGTACCATTCTCAGGCCGCTCCATATCGGGTCTTTCTGACATAATCCAAAGGATCCCACCTACTGTACTTATCTATTAGCTTTCCTCTCTAGGGATATTAATATCCAGGCTTTCTTGGCAGTCAGCTAATCTGTGTCAATCTGCCAACTGCATCCGGACAGTACCCTCTCAGCTGCCCCTCCAGAGCATTCCATCTGCCAAAGAATGTCGGTTGAAAGTGACTCCCCTTCCACACAGGCACTTTTCAATGCTGCCATCGAGGCTGAAATTGCACGTGAATCTGCCAACAAAGCATCCACATGGCATTCCACGGTGGAAGAGATGCTTCCGTCATCCTGTCAGGCTTTCTCCTTTCCGGATTTGGACAACAAGGTCTCCCCTAAATATAGCAGCAATCCGGATAAGGTCAGTCGTTCTAAAAAATCATGCCACCCGATCAAAACTATTCCTCCTCCAAAGGCGGTCTCTGTTTCCAGCTCCACTTTGTCGGAGCGCATAGAGAGTCTTCAAAAGCTGGCACTTGTTGGGAAATGGCATTTTCCCGAAATGTCAGATAATGAAATGAGAATTTGGTTATCTACCAGATGGACGTCTGTGATCGGTTACATGCCGGTCACCTCTCGACTGATGAACGACTGGTATTCATTCCATTTCTTAACCCCAGAGGATCTTGAAATGATTCTTAATA
This sequence comes from Pinus tabuliformis, assembly GCA_031772625.1. Classification (NCBI taxonomy): domain Eukaryota; kingdom Viridiplantae; phylum Streptophyta; class Pinopsida; order Pinales; family Pinaceae; genus Pinus; species Pinus tabuliformis. The sequence goes on along the minus strand of CM062818.1, from coordinate 653,434,257 downwards.
AGGCTTGGGTTATTGGAAGGAGTTTTCTAGCCTTATCCCGGTGGTACATGGGCTTCGACCCACTAAAAAATACGCCTTCCAACTGTATGATCTGGGTAAAGCTACCCAATCTTCCTCTGGAATTATGGTCCGTTGATACACTCATGGAGATCGGAAACTCTGTCGGAAAATCTATTTACGTGGATCCATGGGTCAGAGGGGAGAAGGACAAAAGGGTTGCATGGGTTCTGATTGAGAAACCATACAAAGGCGGCTATCCGGATCATATTGTGATTACATGGGAAGGAACCACAATCTGTCAAAGACTTGACTTTTGGGGTATCCCCTTCCGCTGCTCTCTATGCCATAGAACAGGTCATCTATTTAAAAATTGTAGTCACAGGTTTAATCGCAAGCCTAATCGGCGGCCCCTATTTAGAAACAGACACAATGGCACCGGTTCTATGCCTGAAGATGCGGCTTTACTCCGTGACCTGCCTTCCTCTCAAGTTAATGCCGCTTCTTCTCCTCAGTCAAATGCGCAGAAGCAACTAGATGACTCGACCGCGCCGGATTATGGATGCCCATATATTCCCGAACCTAATAGTGACGAGCCAGTGCCATCCCCTCCTCCCCTAAACAAAGGAGACTTCGTGGTGGGATCTCACCCCATACTGCTCAGTTCATCGTCCCTCTCACCTGCCTCTCCAGATCCTACTAAAGGCAAAGAGCCAATGCCTTCACCGACGCTTAACTCTTCCCCGATGGAATCTCCGCTTAACAAAACCGATTCTGATATTGAACTTCTCCTTCTGAAGAATCCTTCTGTCCTTGAACCTATGACCATCCACAAGCCCTCCTTTCCATCCATTAGCCCCAACTCGGCTAAAAACATAACTGTCCGCAAGAAGCAGAAAGGAGGAAGCCGCCATTTCAGAGGCAGAACAATTGCTACTGATTATGGTATTACTAATCTTTCCCTGGTCGAAGTCCCAGTCATTGATTCTGCTGATCCTCAGCCGCTTAGAGCATGTATGGCTGGTCAGTCTTCAAAATGACCTTTCTGACCTCTTTGAACATCAGGGGATTGGGCGCCCTCCCTAAATATCTGGCGCTAAAGGAGATTTTTGTATCGGCCCACTCCCGTATTATTTTTATTCAGGAGACAATGCATTCTAGGAAAATGTCCATAGACTTTTTCAGAAGAATGTTTCCGTCCTGGTACATGGTTGCATCTGATGCCGAAGGATTGTCGGGTGGTCTGGCTGTGTTATGGGACCCGACATGGGTCAAGGCTAAAGCTTTCAAATGTTGTGCAGGTATTTTAATTTCAGCTTATGTCAGGGGACAATCAAAGTTGCTCAACATCTTGAACATATATGCACCCTACAAGAACAGGTCATCCTTTTGGGATTTGGTATTTTCTTCTGGGATTCTAGACATTGAATCACTGCTGATCGCCGGTGATTTTAACGCTACTCTGAATTCAGATGAATGCTGGGGCAACTGTAGAAAGAATGACTCCATTGCTGACAGGCTCCGCTCAGAGTTTCTGTACAGGAACTTAATCGATGTCATTCCATGTAAAATGTCCCCTACATGGGAGAATGGCAGAACTGGCTCAGCTTTTATTGCCAAGAGGCTTGATCGCTTCATTATTAATGCAAGTATCGTTGCTGAATGGGGTATGCCTGCTGCAAGAACTGGAGATGACCACACATCGGATCACCGCCCCATTTTTCTTGATTGGCTGGAACCTCATCATAGGATGGGCTATTCCTTCAAATTCAACAGGGTCTATTTGTCTGATGATTCCTTCAATGAAGCCATAAAAAAGAAATGGAACGAACTAAAACAGTCTGAAGCGCTATCTCTTTCCTCTTTCCGCGAAAAGATTCAGTCCTTAAGGGAAGTGGCTAAGGACTGGACGATTAGACAGAAGAAGAAGGATAAACAAGAGCTTGCGGCCATTAAAAAGGAAATAAGCGCCCTCTCTGACACAGTAAATTTCGACTGCCTATCTTTTGAACAGCAAAATCTATTCAGAACAATGGAGAAAAGGAAACAAGAATTATTACAAAAGGAGGAGTCATCCTGGAGACTCAAAAGCAGGGCGTTGTGGCTCAAGGAGGGCGACCGCAATACCAAGTTTTTCCATCATTTTGCAAACGCAAGGAGGAGCAAAAATTCTATATGGAGAATCCAAGACGGCAACGGGGGTTTCCTACATTCTCAGCACGAAATTTCGATGGAAGCCACGAGTCATTTTCAGAATCAATACAAGCGGAGGATGACTGACATATCCGATGTCTTCTGGGCGATCGACCAAGTACCTCTTATGTTTGATGATGAGGCCAATTCTCAATTTTTTAAACCCATCTCCGAAGAGGAACTTCATGACGCGATCAAGAAATTCAAAAAGGACAAATGTCCTGGACCAGATGGCTGGTCGATTGAGTTCTTCTCGCATTTTTATGACATGTTCAAAGAAGATTTATTGGGGATGGTGGATGCCACTCGTATTTCTGGGCACATTAACAGTGCTTTCACTGCGACTTTCATTGCTCTGATTCCCAAAAAGGAAAGCTCCGAGTCCTTTGCAGACTACAGGCCCATCGCATTATGCAACATCCTTTTCAAAATTATATCAAAAATAATCGCTGAAAGATTGAAGCCTGTTCTTAATATCTACATCTCCAAGGATCAACACGCTTTCTTATCTGGGAGAAACATACTTGATGCTGTTGCCCTGGCACAGGAGTGTTTATTTTCTGTCTCATCCAAAAACACTGATGCTGCCTTTCTTAAGATTGATCTGGAAAAGGCTTACGATTGTGTTGACTGGGGATTTCTCAGGATTCTTCTTGCAAAAATCGGGCTGAGGACGCAAGGGATCAATTGGGTGATGGCATGTGTCGAAAATGTGTCATACTCTGTTATCATCAACGGCATCCCGTCATCTTTTTTCCAGGCAGAGAGAGGGTTGCGCCAGGGCTGCCCTCTCTCCCCCCTTCTTTTTATACTTGTCATGAATTCACTTAGTTCTCAGATAAACAAAGCCGTTGCTGACAAGCGATGCCTCCCGGTCAAGATCTGTAAGAATATCTCTCTTTCTCACAACCTTTTTGTTGATGACATTCTTGTCTGTGCCATGCTCCAAAAATCTAGCTGGCTCTGTCTCAACGAGATCTTCCTGAAGTTTCAGTCAGCAACGGGGTTGGTCATCAACAAGATCAAATCTATGTTGTATCACAATGACACTCAACAGGAGCTGGCTCAATGGATTGCGGTGACATTTGGCATTAATATGGCGCCCATAATGGAGGGTTTTAGATATTTGGGGTTCCGTCTAAAACCTAAAGGGAACCGGCAACAGGACTGGCTATGGCTCGTGGACCGATTCTATAACAAGATCTCTAGCTGGGAAATGCGGTTCCTTTCACTAGGAGGCAGGCTCATCCTCGTACAAACAGTTTTATCTCATCTTGTTGTCTATTGGGCTCATCTTTACTTCCTCCCGGCCTCCATTATCAGAAAAATTGTGGCCCTGTCTGCTAATTTTCTTTGGGGTGGAAGATCCCACCTATCAAAGATTCATTTGGTTAAAATGGCATCCATCACAAGACCGAAGCGGGACGGTGGTTGGGGTTTACTTCATATGAAGACATTCGGTATGGCCCTCCTTTGTAAGACTTTGCACAGAGGCATCTTCGGCAATGGCATATGGAGTACAATCATCAAGCAAAAATATTTGAAAGACAGGCCGATTGCATATTGGTTCAGGAGACAGACCCTCGGCTCAAAAAGAGGGTCCGCCATATGGCGCAGCCTTAGAAAGATTCAGCCGCTCTTTATGTCCTTTTTAAAATGGTCCTTTCATTCTGGTTCTGGCATCCTGCTTGGTATCGACCCCACTGTTCATGGACTAGAATCCTCGCTCTCCCCTGAGCTCATTGCTTTTCTCCACTCGAAGGGGTTTTTTACCTGGGATAAAGTGATCCGCTCCTGGTCCTCTTCGTCGCCGATCTGGAAGGATGGCGAAGATCTCGGATTGCCCCTTCCTCTGCGGCCCTCATGGTCTGCTGCCATTCACTGTTTCGAAAGGAAAGGTATTTCCCAATCTGGTCTTAAAGATGAGTTAGTCTGGTCGATGGGGACCGCCAACCAGTTCGCGCGCGTCAAAGATATATATGCATCTGTCTCCTCATCTCTCCCGCCGCTGCCTGGTCCCCTTTTTCCTATCAAATTATGGAAATCTACAGTTCAGCTCAAGGCTGTTTTATTCTCCTGGCTGGTTTTCTATAACAGGAACCTGACATGGGAGGTTCTCCAAAGAAAAGGCTGGACGGGCCCCGGAAGATGCTGCATGTGCTGTCAAGCGCTCGAGACAAACTTCCATATGTTTTTTCAATGCCCGGCTTCGACCCAAATTTGGTATGAACTCTCCTCTTCATATGGTTTTCCTCTCCAGATTTTCTCTTCTGTTCAGGATGCTTTCAGATGGTGGTCGGATCAGCGGCTTGCATGGAGATCCTTATTCATTTTCACGTGCTGGACCTTGTGGAAATGGCGGAACGCTTGCATCTTCCAGGAATCCAGGGCTCCTCTCTCCTCCACTCTGATCCTTATATCTGCTATGATTGACCCATCCTGATCCTGCTGTTTTTTCTATCGCCTTTTTGCTCTATGTCCATTCTCTTCTGGATTGCTTCTCTATGTTTAATGTTATGGTTACAGGTTGATCTATGCTTCTTTCTTGGATTATATCGGTTCGTCCTCCTCTGCTATCGTCTTCTTTGATCTGCCTATCGGCCAGCTTATGATGTTTTATGTAAGGTTTCATGTAGATTTGCGCTTCTCGGTCATCTTCATTTGTTGTTTTTGGCTTGCCTGTTGGTCATCTTCTCATGGCTTAAATGTAATGTTTTATACTCAGCTGCTTTTGTCCTATTGGCCTGTCTTGATGGCCAGCCATATGTTATATGTAATGTTTTATACTCATCTGCTTTTGTCCTATTGGCCTGTCTCGATGGCCAGCCTCATATGTTATTTGTATTCGCTCATTATATTCCTGAATATAATATCATCATGTTTTTTTCCTCTGAAAAAAAAAAAAAAAAACTTCTTTGAAACAAGGTTGTTTCAAATTTCTTTGTTTTTGTATTTCTTTTTTGACTAACAAATATTGTCGAAGTGAAACCAAGAGAGAGGAACTAGATTGTAAAATGTGCTTTTTTGATATCTTAATAGACACTTTTTGATCAACAAAAAAATAATAATCTATTTTTTTTTAATAAATATTTATAGTTTAAAATTATAATAATATTAATGATAGTGAGGGTAGTAAATATCCACTAAAATCAAATCTAATTTATTAGATTTTTTAAAAAATGGGTTATTTGTTTACTTTAAAATTTTACTTTTATGTTTATAACTTTTAAATTATTATAGTTTTATTAAGTTAAAAAGTTGGAACATCAATGATATGTCAAAAATAGAAAAAAACAGGGGTTGGACTCAAGATGGAAAGAAAGGAAAAGACATTTGGCAAAGGAAAATACTAAGTTAGTCCAAAAAAAGACAAAAGTAGTGAATAATGGAATGTAAATGCATTTGAATATTGGGAGTTTTTTCAAAGAATTTTTAGTTGGAAAGGGTTTGAAATTTTTGTGACATGGGGAACTCGAGAGAGAGTTTGGATTGAAAATCATGCTCAATTTCAAACCTCCAAGGAAGATTGGAATATGTAAAAGATTTGGCCTATTAACCATAATTTTTCAAGAATACAAGTTTTTACCCATTTCTTTGAAAAAAAAGAGTTAGGAACATCAATATTTCGATTTGAGATTTTGAAATTAAATTTAATATAAATATAAGTAATTTTAATTAAATAAATTTATTTTGGGTAGTTGGGAAGAATGATTATTATTCTTTTCATATTAATTCAATTTCTATAAATAACATGTTAAACTTTTATTAAATATATTGTTATGCCAAATGAACCCAGTGCTTGCAAAGAAAATGGGGCAACATATACTTTTCATTGGCAGTGTAATTCTAACTAGATTTTAGTCCTTGGACTTTAAACTTAGTATTGCCAATGCTTCTATATAATTTGAAACCCAATGTGTTGATTTACACACTTTTAGAGTTTACTTCCTATGACTTATGTTCATATTTATGTAGCTGATAAATTCAAGCAGAGTGATTCTCTTCTCTAATTTCTGATGTGTTTCAATTGGATTTCTAGCTTAGCAGCATCTTCATTTGCACTTATATCTACAATCTTAATCATCAAGGAAAATTTCTGAAAAGGAATTAGAAAATATACGTGACGAAAAGATTCCGAATAATGATTATGTGAGTGCTGGAGAAACATCTAAACTTTTGCAGACATTCCAAATTATTCCCAAGGTGCCAAGCCCTGGAGGAGATTATCCTTCTGATGAAGACAAGACAAATCACGTGGTAAGTATTTTATGGCCATTCAGGAAGTTTAATCAAGATGTAGGGATAGGAATTCTGGACTTTTTATGTTATGTTTTGGCATTATTCTAGCATTTGTTGAACTCATCTCGATACTTTTGCAACATCTTCAAAATGAAGTTGGGTTGTGTATCCATTGCAATATTGCCTCACCTTCTTAATTAGAAAATCTTGATCACCTTCACAAACGCTAATGTGTACAATATTTATGCCCACATCATTGAACATATACCATGGTTTAAGAGATTTGGATTTGGAACTACCTATATCCCAAGAAAATTTATTAAGGGTGATAATTTTTTTGTTAGAGTTAGAAATTTTTCCTTAAAGTGGGAATAGTCCTATCACAATGTACATTTATGCCCACATCATTGAACATATACCATGGTTAAGAAATTTGGATTAAGAAAATTTATCGAGGGTGAGAAATTTTTTGTTAGAGTTAGAAATCTTTCCTCAAAGTGGGAATAGTCCTATCACAAATCTTCTTATGCATCATTTCAATATCACAGAATGCCCTCAAGGACAAAATCAAGTTCACTGAATGCAAGCTATGATCGATCTAATTAAACTATGTTAGGCTTCGCACATGGACGAAGCAAAGAGGCGCCTCTACTATTGAAATTTATGTGAAGCAAGAGATGTTTATGATCCTATCAGAGAATGTAGATGACACCACAAACTCCGAATTTACATTGCTAGAGAAATAATTTTATACATCGTGATGAAGCTTCTAGATTGTTGGTGACAGTGACTTCTTTGGGAAGCTATCTGAAGTCTCCAGAAGTTGTGAGACAACCTCCTCAAGTCTCGAGCAAGCTTCCTACCTAATACAATTAATGCGGAAGGTTGGTTGGTTGGAATTAATGTTTTCCAACACTCCCCCTTAATTCCAACCATATGACAAACACATGATACACCATATAGCACAATTAATAAGACACAAACATACTCTTAATTGACATGCATGCTGGTATAAGTCTCAGCTAGGCTTACACACGATTTGATAACACATATTTCATTTTTTTCTTCTTGCTAAAGGGTCCATGCTTGTTCATTTGTTGATGTAGTTTCATCTTCACCTTTCTTGCTTTCCTTATGAGCTCCTTCAACTACTCTTTTCTTACGTACTTAACAACCTCTTCTGGATTGGGATGTAAGGCAACATCCCAAACAATGAAAACAAGGTAATCTGATTCATGCTTTCCCCACTTTCCATCACAATGAGCCTTGTAAAATATGCCACCAAGTTCCTCTTCATTCATCAAAATGCACTCATCTTCAAACATGTGCGGCCTCTGAACAACATCCATGGTCTTATCCTCCAATGTCGTAACCATCTTAGAAGCAGATCCAATCAAATTTCTAACAATTGGGTTCCCAGAGAAGCGATTTCTACTCTCAAATATTGCAAGAACATGTGGAATAGACTGCAACTCCTAATATTCATGGTCATCAATAAAACCGTTTTGTTTATTGAATAATTCTTCTGACTCAAAAATACTACTCAAATAAAAAATATTACCTGGCCTAAAAATACTTCCAAATGGACTCTCTGAAAAAAAATATCACTATCAAAAATTATTCCACTCATTTCTCATCTTCCTAATACACATCAGTGAGCTGCAATCTTCCTCTGCAACCACTCGAACTAGGCTATTCACACAACTTCACATGAACACACTACTCCAACCCAATACGAAGACACCTTTCAAAAGATTGGCACTCTTCTACACATGCACCAGTCACAGGTTGTAACTCCACGATCAGCCGATTAGCTCCCACAGTTAGCTCTCCAACTTGATCTCCACAGTCAACTCTCAACTTGGCCTTACATGCAAATACTGCATGTGGGCCAACACCAAAAACACCACAGTGGAAATTATATCCAAAGCCACCAAATCTTTCTGGCGAATCTCCCTTCACTATAACTCAACTCAAACTTTGGAAGCCCTAAATCAAAAAATAAAAAGCATTGCTTCAAAGGACCACACAAGTTTCATACCACTTCTCCACGATTCCACACACACTGAGATGGGTCACAATGGTTGACTCTAGCATATTGAGCAACGCTCCTGACAGAACAGATCCCTCAGACCTGACTATGATCCACAACTATGAATGGATCTCCTTTTTTGTAGTGGTCTAGAACTCTAAATCCAAACTTCAGCTCAATATTCCAAGCTCCATGATGCCAGGCAACTTGGGCTTTACACAATTTTGCAACAACTCACACAGCCTGAGAAATCGATGATCGAAATCCATTCTCTCTGCGCTCCAAAAATTCCACTATTGAAAATCAAACTTGAATCTAGACCTGAATTCGAACCCTAATAACTTCACCTTAGAACAAACATGTCACTTATATTTTGCTTCACATTGAGAATTCTAGCTCATTTCCTTGGAGCGACCACTCACATCTTTTCCTCGAAGCACCAAGTCCAAGTTCAGAGCATCCACGTTCTTTGTCTTGAAGCTCCATATTGGCATATGCAGGCTCTCAGTGGCACATTCTTTTCCTCCAGGCTAATCATCATCCACTACAACCTATGAGAGATTTTCACAAGATTCCTTACAAATCCCCCACTTTTGAAATTGCTTACTGCCTTTGAAACCAACAACACCAAGTTTTCACTAAGCTTTGCACTTCACCTTGGCACCTCACAGTAACAACCAATTTCCTCATGACTTTGGCCAAACACAGCCTCATCAAGCCACAATAATGACAACAGGAACAACAATTTTCTTGACTCCACAACAACAATAGGTGAATCCTCATGTCGGTCCCAACGAACGAAAAAGATCACTTGCACAAGCGTTCAATTCATTGGCCTCTTCATTTCATATGGTGTCCTTTACTGACAATATGGCCCGATCCACCTTTAAGGACTCTACGGTAGACTCAACGCACAGGTCCACGAACCACACATGTTCTCTTATATGAAAACGCACATGACAATGATTATCCTTCAGTGCTCATGAACAACATTGTTGTCCACAAAAATGCTACCTCACAACTCTCACAACTCAACTGTTATGCCAACGATCCCTCACGACCCTTTCTCAACATAAACATGACTACATACACTCCTTAGTGTGCTTCTTCTAACGTTGTTCTAGGAAGCTCTATATTGTCTTACTCCTCAGGTCGACTATGCCTTAACAATCATAACAGAGTTGAAAACTCAACTCAATCGCTTCACACTATGTCGCTTTCCCACAACAGTAAGAGCTCACGCTCTCTGCACACTCAAACACTAAAAGGAGGACACTCAAACACTTAGCACAACAATCGGCCTCACACAGTTATTTACCACTCGACCTCTCCTCACTACTCACCTGAGCTCCAATACCATATCAGAGAATGTAGATCACACCACAAACTTCGAATTTACATTGCCATAGAAAGCATTTTATACATCGTGATGAAGCTTCTGGATTTTTGGTGACAGTGACTTCTTTGGGAAGCTATCTGAAGTCTCCAGAAGCTGTGAGACAACCTTCTCAACTCTCGAGAAGACTTCCTACTTAATACAGTTAATGCTTGTGGCTTGTCTTGGGTGTTGTGAAGAGTGGTTTTGTGTTGGTCCTTTTTACTGTGTATTTTGAGAGTATGTGGAGTACTCTTTGTGGTGAATTTGTGGATTACTATTTGTGGTGAATTAGTATCGTTGGGGGTCCTGTGCCAGCCCACTTGGGAATCTCTTTTGTTTTTGTAGTCAGGGAGGGCGTGGTAACAATCTTGGCCATTGTGGGTGGTGGGGAGCTACACAACCTCCTAAGTGATGGAATTGTGTTAATTGGTGGCGTGGGCATGGCTCAGGTGTCCTGTACTCTCAACGGAGTTGGTGTTGCATGCTTAGTGCAAGGATGATCCATCAATGGGGTCATGCCCTACAGGGTTGCGATCGTAGAGGCAAAAACGGGGAGAGAGCTGATGAGGGGGTGAGTAGAGTCGACGAAGAGGGAGAGGTTCCCCATAACCAAGTCTTGTCATCAGGCTTGGTGGAATAGGTGCCTTCCCTTACATCAATTGTGGATTAGTTGCGGGACATGGTGGCCAGTCTGGACATTTTGCATGAGTAAAGGTATGAAGACCGCAATGAAACCATTACGTATATTAATGATATACAATTCACCCAAGGGGAGATTTTGGAGCATCTTGCCTCTGATTTTCGAAGCCAGCACAAAACTAACGAGCGGTTGGATGAAATAGAAGCTCATCTAGCTCATGTTGAATTCCATGTGCATGAAGGTTTTGGTCATCAAGTCGATCATGGTGTCACTAAGGCACCAAATCCTCCTTTGTAAATGCTCAGCTGGTTATTTTTTGGCATTGTTAGTTTTTTGGAAAATAGGGCCTTTTGTCTATGTAGCATATTTGAAACAAGGAAATATCTTATTTGCTTTTGTAATTTTTTTCTGACTAACAAATATGATCAGAGTGAAGCCTAGAGAGCAAAGAGGAACTAGACTGTAAAATGTACTTTTTTTTATAACTTAATAGACACTTTTTGATCAACAAAAAAAATAATAATCTATTTTTTTTAATAAAAACATAATTACAAAGGAAACGGGAACTATTACCTCAAAATGGGTACTCGATCCCAAAAACCCCCAAAAAAACATGAAAAAACAACCCAAAATTGAAGTGTGTTTATTCCAGAGCGATGTTTTTTTTAGGATAAATTTTCAAAAAGTTTTTTAAATGGAAGTAAAAACCATTATTTTTTTAGAAAAATGGATAAAAAAAACACCCTTAAAAAAATTGTTTATTTTGGAATAACAAAAAAAAAATCGGGTTACAATTTCGACATTTTTTAGGAATGGAGTTAAAGTGAAAATATCCGGACTTTGAAAAACTATAAAATTCCAACAATTCTCGTACATGATGTTAAAGATAAAAATATCATGTCTCGAATCCTGATAATTCCAACTATTTCCATCCATGTTGTTAAAGATAAAATATCTTGACTCTAAAATCCCATGAAATTGTAATTGTTTTCGATCATAGCATTAAAGAAAAAATATTGTAATTTAGAAACACCTTAACATTTTGAAAAAATTTCAACCTTGTAATTAAAAACCTTCAGTTTGTAACACATTTCAACCAATAAATTATGGACAAATTATATGACTAAAACAATTTTTAAAAATGAACAAGTAAATGAAAGATTCATTATTCCAAGAGTAATTCTTAGCAATGGCGTTAAAGATAAAATATCCAGACTTTGAAAAACTGTAACATTCCAAGAATTCTCGGACATGATGTTAAAGATAAAATATCATGTCTCGAATCTTGATAATTCCAACTATTTCCATCAATGTTGTTAAAGATAAAATACATTGACTCTAAAAAAGCTTGAAATTGTAATTTTTTCAACCATATCATTAAAGATAAAATATCATAATTCATAAACACCTTAACATTTTGACAAATTTTCAACCTTGTAATTAAACCTTCAGTGTGTAACACATTTCAACCATGAAATTATGGACAAATTATATGACTAAAACAATTTTTAAAAATGAACAAGTAAATGAACGATTCATTATTCCAAGAGCAATTTTTTATTTCAAAGGATAAAACTATAGCTCTTTTCAAATTTTAGCCTAAGACAACTTATCCTATTGTAAGAAAAACCTAAAAATTGACCATCTAAATGAAGTGTTATTTTAATGAGGCATTAAAATTTCAACAGTTTTAAAACTACCTTATACCAAATGATAACAATAAATAATATCATGACAATATCACTGTATAACTTAAAAAAATCAACATTAATTTCTAATATTTATTTACTTTTAATCAAAATATCAACTTTCCTAGATTGAATATCATATACATTAAAGGATATAATCCAAAAAACATAGAAATGACCCATAACTTCATATAAGATCATATGGAAGTCAAAAATATTTATTTCAAGTTACCATGCAAACATCTCTAAAGACATGAATTTCTTTTAATTAAAATATTAAATCCAACAAACATAGAAATGATTCATAAATTCATGTGAGATCATGGAAGTCAAAATATTTATTTCAAGTTACCATGCAAACTTCATTTACATAAAACGTCGTAGACATTTATTCAAAATCATCCATATGATCTGGCACACCATTAGAATCTACATCATCAGATGAATGACTGGATGCAGATGAAGATGACCCATATTCTTCTCTTTCATCAACTAGAGTCCCATCTGAGTCAACATGCATGCCCACCATTTCAGGTTTCAAAAGTGTTCTAGATCTACGACTAGGTTCAACAGATTCCCATCTCAACAATGTTCCTTCTGGTAGCAACTTCTTCAAAATATGTATGGTCTTGAAGCGAAGAGTTCTTCTCTTTGTTAAATTGAAGTCATAGACAAGTATGTCAACATCCTTCAATTTTAATAGGTCTGTGTGGTGATGATTTATATTTCTACCCTTTCTTTTTCTCTTTCTGCAATTTTTTTTTTCAACTACCATCTCTGGCTTGTACACACCATTGAATGGGTGGGTACTTGTGGCATACCAATGTACCTCAATAGCTGTAATATCTTCATTTTCTTTAATGACTTTGATAACCTTTGCAACCCAAAATGGAGAGCAAAGTAGATCTCCATATGCTAATACTACTATCATGCAACCCTCCTTAACATCCTACATAGAACCCATGTAAAGGTCTTCCATGGCTTCACGTTGCACATGTGATCTTCTAGAACCAATATATATTTCTATTTCCTCTTCCTGTTGAGAATTAATAATGCCTTCAGATTGTTTTTGTTTAACAATGTTTCTTTCATCATGTTCATTTGGCATATTTTGAGGCAAAATAAATGGAGTCTTCAAAAGTGTATATTCATTTCTTGATATTGAGATGATATCACTTTGATCCTTGAAAAAAAGACTCCCTCCAAACTGAATCAACAACATCAAAGTAGTCATATGTATCTCTAATACATTTTTTTATTTCTTCCAGACATTCAAAAAAATTTATCTCTCTCTTATGCCTTCGTGCATTATTGAGGTCAACAACTGATTGTAATAATATTATCTTTGATGCAAATATTGGATGATCTGGAATGAACTTCAAAAATGCTAAACCTGATGACGACCCCCATTCTGCAACAACTGAATACTTCTTGCTCCATATAAGTGTTTTTCCATCAATTTTTTTGATATGAAATTGATGCTGGAAGCTAATGTCATTAAGTTGTTCAATGCATTTATCCTCACCATGCAATCCCAAAATAAACCTTCGCATGTCAATAGTTTCCTCCAGCACATGAAAAACCGGCTCTAGAATATATTCTTTCTTAATACATTCAATTAATGATGGAAGTCTCCCAACATTATCCCTCCTCAATGTTACTGAAAGATGACTAAACATCTTATCAATATGGTCATGAGTGTGCCCAACAAGAAGGAAACCAACCTTTACCTTTTTAAAAATTCTCAATTGAACAAGCATATTTAGATATCCAAAAAGAACTTGATTTTTATTTTCACGACTTGTGTTGTCCAATTGCAAATACAAAACTTCAAGAAGAATACTAGACTAATGAGAACGCACATCATGGATTATAGTTATGGTAAGATTTGCATCATTATGAATATTTGGAGTTGTGAAGTAAACCCTTGGCAACATCTTCCCGTTAAAGACCATACAACTAACCAAGTGAAACTGAATAAAATTTTCTTCCTGTAGATTTTTTGGTGTGCGGAAAAAATGTGGTAGAAGTGTTTTCTTTTGGTCCATACCATCAATTATCAAACCCAAATATTTATTTGGATTATCACAACACATTTTTCTATGTTTATACAATTTTTTTCTTTCACTTGTTTGTTAATTACGATGCTCTTGAAGTGCTTCGACAATGGAATCTACACATAAAATAAAAGAAATCTATTAATAAATAGATTTTCATAGTTAATAACTATCCAATTTTTAAAATTAATGTTATGAATGCATACCTCTTTCTACCCTTTGAAATTTATCTCTTTTTGATTTAAGAGAAGCACATGTACTACAAATCCCCATCCTTGTCTTCTTAGGAATATGAACATTGTTGAATTCATTCCTCCATATCCTTGTAAAATATGAATATGTGATAAAATTACCATCTCCTTCAACACCTTCTGCATATTCTCTGTATAAGTTGTAGATTTCTCATCTTGAGAAATTATCTGGAATATGTATTGTGTCTTTATTTGGCATACACTCTCCATGCTTTGAAAAGAAGTCTTTCATCCATGACATTGTAGTAATTGTTGATGGTCCAACCTCTCTTTTATAACGTACTTCTGAATAGTATGTAGGGTCTTTTTCCAGTCTGTTTTGGATTCTTGACAAATGAAAATTACCAATTGAATGCAACATTTTGAAATCCTTTCTACATATCAATACATTCCCAATATGATAATCATAACCTGCCAGTGTAGATTGCATGCAACCCACTAAAAATGAATTTTGCATGCTTTTATTCATTGACAAATATTTCTTCCTTTGCTCCATAGCAAACTTGAAATCCATATGTTTCAAGCAATCTTTTCGACAACATTCACTTGAAATCAGATCACTGACAGAACTTCTACTTGTGAGATATTCTATCCTATCCCTTGTATAACTGGAATATTTTGGATTGATATGAAAAGGCCTACTCCTACTCCTAGATACAATATTTGCTTGCAATGTCTCCCCCATTTCATTATTATCTACAAAAACATTTTCATCATCAGTAGGAGGAATATTATATTGACGAAGATAGATAGAAAATTCATCACCATCATTGCTTGGAAAATATTCATTACCATCCTCACATGAAGGAAATTCTTCACTACCAACAACTGCACTTTTGAAATCTTGACTCAGACAAAATTCTTCACCATCTTCATCCCTGCTTTTGAAAACCTCCCTTGGAGGACTCAAGTCATCATCACCACAACTACCTTTGAAATACTCACTTAGAGAAAATGCATTATTGACATTTGTGCCTCTAAAATTATTGTTTGCAAGAAACTCTTCATCCTCCCCTTCATCACCTATGCTCGCATAATCCTTAGGATTATGACTAAGTGGAAAATATGACTCTCTATTCATAGTCAAATTATCATTTGCATGAAATTCTTCATCCTCCCCTTCATCAATGGTGGTTTCATAATCCTTGGGATTAGTAACAAGTGAAAACTTTGAATTTCTATTTAATGGAAATTCTCCATCCTCCCCTACGTTAGTGGTGCTCTCATAATCCTTAGGATTAGGACTAAGTGGAAACCTTGAATCTTTATTTACTGGAAATTGTTCATCCTCGCCCTCCCCTTCATCAATGGTGCTCTATAATCCTTAGGATTAGGAATATGTGGAAACTTTGACTCTGCAAATTCTTCATCCCCCCCTTCATCAATGCTACTCTCATAATCCTTAGGATTAGGAATATGTGAAAACTTTGACTCTGGAAATTCTTCATCCCCCCCCCCCTTTATCAGTGTTACTCTCATAATCCTTAGGATTAGGACTATGTCGAAACTTTGAATCTACAAATTCTTCATCCCCCCCTTCATCAGTGTTTCTCTCATAATCCTTAGGATTAACAAGAAGTGGAAACTTTGACTCTGCAAATTCTTTATCCCCCCCTTCATCAGTGGTGCTCTCATAATCCTTATGATTAGGAGGAAGTGGGAACTTTGACTTGGGAAATTATTCATCACCCCCTTCATCAAATCCGCTCTCATAATCCTTAGGATTAGGACTATGTGGAAACTTTGATTCTGGAAATTCTTCATCCCCCTATTCATCAATGGTGCTCTCATAATCCTTAGGATTAGGACGAAGTGGAAAAATTGACTCTCTATTCATAGGGAATTCTTTTTGCTGCCCTTCATCATTGTTTCTCTCATCATCCTTAGGATTAAGACCAAGTGGAAAATTTGTCTCTCTATTCATAGTGAAATTTCTATTACATTCATCAAAATGAATAGAGTTGTTGCATGACGAAGATGTTGATGCTGAAGAAAGAAAAACTTCACTATTAGAAGAATCCATGACCTTCAACCAGAAGATGTCAAATGATACAAATGCACTCTCTCCCAATGACAATATATAACTTAGAGATTGAGAATTTCCCTCTAAAGTTTCCCCCCAAAAAATTTTGCTAAAAATTTTCCCTCCAAAGTTTGCCCCCAAAAACTTTCGCTGAACATTTTCCATCGAAAAATTTCGTTTTAAAATTTTTCCCTCCAAAATTTTCATCTGTAATTTACTTGAAAACATATTACTAAACTTTTGGTTTTGGAAAATTTCACCGTAGTTTCTATTCAAAATATTGATATAAACTCAAAATATTTTTTCTATTTAAATTGTTTAACATCGACTATGTAAGTAAATTAATTTTTATATTTAATATTTTTTTATCCCATAATGAATGTAAACTAACCTAAAGCTATAATATTAAATGTAAATTATTTATTTTAATTTTAAATTTAATCCCACAATCAAGAAACGATAAATCATTCCCACAATCATTGCTATAAAATAAAATTCATCGTTTCTATTCATCACATCACATCAAGTCTTTTGGGTCTTGCTAAAAAGTTTGGAGCGATTTTGTGGAGGAGCTGCATTGTCATAGATAGCACATTCACAGGGAGTTTTACATTCAACAAGAGTTTTACGCATTTTAAAGGTTAGTTTTGTTTCTATCTCGACTATTTATAGATGAATTTGGGGAAATTTTGTGTTTTTACGGGAAAAACCACATAAAAAACTCTTATATATATATATATATATATATATATATATATATATATATATATATATATATATAGATATATATATATATATATATATAGGGATGAAAAGGAAAAAAAAAAACACAAATTTGTAGGATTTTTGGGAGAAAAATTAAGAAATTTTTTAAATTTTTAGGCTTTTGAAAGGTAAAATGGGTGTTATTTTATTTTTTTTCTATTATTTTTTTTAATTTTGTTTGGGGAGCATTAAAATTATTGCATGGAAACAAAAAAAATAAAAAATTTGTTCAATTAGAAAAAAAAATACATTTAATTTTTTTGTTATATATTTGTGATTTTTTTTTAAATTAAAACTATATTTATTAAACACTATTAATAAACTTTTTTTTTTTTAATTCTTATTATGTTTGTTATTTTTTAATTTTTTTTTTAAATTAAAATATATATTTTTAAAAATATTAGAAAAATTTAATTAAAATTAAATTTAAATAACAAATATGTAGAATTTTGTTTTTTTATTTTTTTCCTTTTATATAAATTTATCTGTTATATGTTTTTTAATTATCAAATAATAATTTATAAAAACAAAATTATTTTTTTTTTAATTTATTTTGGTTTTTATTTAATATTATTTTAAAAATATATATATTTTTAGAACTATTTGTTTTATTGTTATTTTAATTTTATTTTTTTTTAATTAATTGTTTTATTTTTATCTTAAATTTATTTTATTTTAAATTATAATTACAGTTTTCTTAAAAAAAATTGGTTTTTTTTTTTAAATTATAATTAAAATTTTATATTTGTTTCATTATTATTATTTTAATTTAAAAATTTAAATTTATTTTTTAATTGTTTTTTAGTTTTGTTTTAAATTTTAATTTCATTAAATATAATAATTTTTTTATTTGTTAATTAAATATATATATTTTTTAAATTTATATATATATTTGTTTTTTATTAAATAAAAAAAATTATTATTTTTTTCCCTGGCCATTTGGCCATTGGCTGGGGGCCTGGGTGGGCGGAGGGGGTTGTGTGTAGCTCCCCTTCACCTGCTCGGGTCCCAGCTAGCGGCCAAAGGGCGGGCCCAAAAATAATTTTGTTTTTTGTTTTTTTAAATTTAATTTATAAAATTAAAATTTTTAATTAATAAAAAGAATAAATTAATAAAAAATTAAAACAAAAAAAATTGTAATTTTTTAAAAATAAAAGTATAAAAATTTTATAATAAAAAATTTCTTAATTAATAAAAAATAAATCAATAAAAATTAAAAAAAAACAAATTTAATTTTTTATAAATGATTTAATTTTTGTGATGATGATGATGATGATGGTAGTGGTTAACGTTCACTAAGACCAAATTGGTCTATCGGACCTATAATTTTCTTAGTTTTTAATTGTCTGGCTCCTCGTCTTTCTTGGCGAGATTGGTGCTGTAGCTTTCTTTTTTTTCTCTACAGTCTTCCAACTTCCTTTATCTTGCATCTCCTTCATCTCTTCTGGTTCTTGGGACATTAGTGTCTTAGCTCCGCGATCTATTGTGTTCGTCCTTTTGAAGATAGTCGGAGAAGAAGTTTGGTCTAGGAGATTTGCGTTGCTGTTAAATGAATATTTATTTTGTGTGGTATTCGAATCCTCATAACTGTCGATGCTTGAGGGGTTGTCGAGTTCACTTTTTTGTTGTTGGGCGGGGCTTTCCCCCTGCTTGTCTTGAGAGTTGTTTCTTTCTTGCCCGATTTCTTGTGATTCAGAGTTTCCTCTAGAGTATTCTTCTTTGATGACAATGTAGTGTTCTTTTTATGCTCCTTCCCACCATGTAGATCTGTGGTGGTTTTTTCTAGCAGAATTTTTCTAGGAGGCTTTTGGGCAATTTTTGGCTAGATGGTCTGTCTCAAAGCAGGATCGATATCTAAAGAAGACACTTCCATAGTCGAGTTTCTGGTTCCACATATAGTCTTTACTTGTTAGGTTTATTTTAGCTGGGAATCCGGCACTGAAGTCCATTTCCACATAGATGCGTGCATAGGTGATTCTGGCATATTCCTCTGTTTCTGGGCACCTGCAGTAAAATTTCCCAATTGCATTTCCAATGGCTTTTAGCGAGGAGAGATTCCAGAAATGCAAGGGTAGGCTTGGCAATAGCACCCAAACTGGTGCTGAGGTTATGACTGCTGTTGAGGGATCGAATGATGGGTTCCATGGCTTCATGAATAGGCCTAAGTTTTCCCAAAACCAAGGGCCGGAATCTAGAATACATTGTCTGCTTTCAAGATTTTCAAAATCTACTATAAAGAAACCCCTAGCACAGGGGTAGATATTAATTTCATTAGAAATGACAGGCTTCCATACCTCCGAGATCCAATTGTGGAGAGCTGTCAACCGCGGCCAAAAACCATTGAACCGAAAGATTAGGGCACTTTCAGAAAACTTCAAAGCCTCATCGAGTGAGGCCTAGACCACCTAGACAATGGGAGTTGGGGCTTCACTAATGATATGGGCAGGAGCTTGCCCTCTAGAGGTGGACAAAACTGATCCAACAACTATTTTCGCGATGCTGGGAGCCATATTTTACTTGCCCATAGAACCGAGCCGCAGAGAAATAAGGTAGAAGATTAGATCTAGATCTAGCCACAGAAGATTGAATAGGTGGTTCGAATTGGTTGTTTCCTTTGATAACCCCACAGCGTGAGATAGTGGAGAGTGCTGAAACACAGCATGGGAGTTGAGACCCAACTGCAGAGAAATAAGGCAGAAGATTAGATCTAGATCTAGCTGCAGACAACGTGAGACATGAACTATTTGGCCCGCCTTCCTTGACTAAGTGTCTCGAGCGGAACGAACACGTAGGGTCTTTTTCTGCTGGATTGTACTCTGTATACACTTGAGATCGCGAGGCGGTGAGGTATTATACGTTCAATTTATGCTTGTTCAGAAAGTCAGGAGTCAGTACCTTTGCTTTCTGTGGCCGATTTTTCTTGCAACGTTGAATAGTTAAGACAAGATCGATCACTGTCCTGTGGGAGGACGTTGTTATCTGTTTTGGTTGTCTGGACCGGGAGAGAGATTGGCCCTCTAGAGAGGCCTCCCAGATGATAACCCCGCAGCGTGAGACAACATAGAGTGCCGAAACATAGTTTGGGAGCCGAGACCCAACCGCAAAGAAATAAGGCAAAAGATTAGATCTAGAAATATTAAAATTATAAAAAATGATAATTGTAATATATATATATATGATTTAATTTGTGTAAATTATATATATATATATATATATATATATATATATATATATATTTTATAAATTAATATATTACATTAAAAAACAACAAATTACGTTAATTTTGCATTTTAATTAATATATTAGGTTTTAAACCAAAAAAAATTCAATTTTTTTTAATATAATATGTTTAAAAAAAAATTAAACTAAAATTATAATTTTAATAAAATTATAATTATAAAATTTTAAAATAATTTCATTAACACATTTTAAAATAATAAAAAATCATAAACATAAACATAAACATAAACATAAATATAAATATACACATACATATATATATATATATAATTTTTTTAATACAATTTTTTTTTTGTAAAATTTAAATATAATAAAAAAAATTATATATAATTTTTTTATATACATTATTGTTAATTTTATTGTTTTTTAATTTAATATCTAATACTAAAAAAAATTGTTTTTTATATATAATTTGTAAATAATTTAAAATTTCATAAGTTGAATTTAATAGTTTAAAATTTAATATATAATATTTTGTTTTTTAATTATATATATATATATATATATATATAATTTGTTGATTTAATAATTGAAAATTTAATATATAATATTTATTTATATTTTTTTTAATATATATGGTTTTTTTATTTTAATAATTTAAAATTTAGTATGTAATTATATTGTTATAAAAATGTAGATATAAATCATTTAAAATTGTTTTTTTTTTAATTTATATTTAATATTTTTTTTATTAATTTAAAAGATATATAAATAAATTTTGTATATAATAAATACTTTATAAATTTGCAGATATAAATTTTATAACTTTTTTTAAAATTATTATATTTAAATAACAATTATAGTGTGAAATTTTTCATTTTATTGTTTTTAATTTTTAAGTAATATATATGGTTTTTTTATTAACTAATTTACGAGTGTGTGTGTGTGTGTGTGTTTCTCAAGAAGATGGCATCAAGGAAGGTCTCTTTGAATATGTCTGGAACAAAGACAACAATTCCATAATTTAAAGTTGCGGGTGGACACGTTTTGAAGACTGTCAAACATATCAGAAGTAAAAGTCGACCAACTGACCCATCAAGTGCACCAAAGATTGTTTCTGAATGGATGAATTCATGAGAAATAAATAAAATAGAGTGTACATGGCATATTCAAGTTGTTGAATCTGATGAGACTACACATCTCTATCTATACCGTGGTATGATTTATTTGGGTGAACCGTATGAGGTGATAGGAAGAGTATGAGACATACGTTTGGTGCCGAATTCAAGCATTGTTTATGTTCTTGCAAAATTGCCCAAGTCACATGAAAAGGTTAGATATTGTCTTGGAAAGTACAAGTATGACACAGATCAAGAATCTACACCATTATGTGAAGAAATCTCATCCAACATTTCAAATAACATTGTAAGTATGCTTATTTATATTTATGTGTAATATATTATTGTAATGATCATTAAATTGTTTATAAATGATCGATCATTGACATATTTTATTTTCTTTAATAGGATTTTGCTGAGAGTCTTTCAATAATTCTGGAGGGTATTTATTATATGGAACCAAATATTATGAATGTCATCAACACTTTCCATATAGAGTTAAAACAAGAAAAGTGAATGAGGCAAAGATCAACAATCCATAACACTACAATGGTACATGCAGGGGATCAACAAAGAATCCATACGGTGGGTCAATCTAACAAAGGTAAACATGTTTCTTTTGAAGATGTGGCAGTTGTAGCTCACGCTGAAGCTCAAAAATATGTTTCCATTAGTGAGGAGGAGGTTAGAACTGTTGTTGAAAAGGAGAAAAGAGATAAAACACTGAAAAGAAAAATGCCCATGGATGTCGCTCTTCCACTTGATGATGAGGAGATTATTTCTGTAGAAGAAGAAATGTCAACTAGGAAGAAGAAGAAATAAAAAATTGATGAATCTGTTAAAATCATAAGCAATAGTGAAGAACAAAGTGAAATTTCTAAAGGCAACAAAGAAATCATAACCCTTGGTGCTGATTTAGAGGATGGAATTATGAAAACAAAACAAAATGCCATTCAGAATCACATGAGGAAGAATAAATTAATTAATGGTGGAAAAATATTTGAGCTTAATGTCACCCAATTCTATAGGTCAGATGAAGGACAATCTCAATATCAAATTAGAAAGGCACATCACCTACATGTCCATAATTTGAAAACATTATTCAGGTACAATCCATATGCACATGTGGTGCCTTATGTGATTCTTGTTGATCCAAATCAGGTTCCCAATAAGGAGGCATTTGATAGGACATGATGTTTTGAGTACAGATATTATGTAATTGGAGGGAACCATTCAACAGAGGCCAAAAGACAATTGATCGAGGAATATCCTGGAAACTATCTTTTTGAAACAATGAAATGCATCATTTATGTTGGTTTAATAGAAATGGAGGAAAAGTTATTGGCATGGGATCATAATGCAGATAATAAGTATAGAATGTCAATGACTTTCGTTCAAAGGGTCAGTTTTATTCATAATGAATTTTTAGAAAAATGTGGTGGGGATAAGAATAATGTAAGTTTAAGCTTTCGGAAGGAATGTTGTATGGAAATAGGTTATCAAATTGAGGATAGAATCCAATCAAAAGGTGGCAAAGTAAATTCAGAACTATTCAGAGGCATAGATAACATTTTCCAGTTGACATTTAGAACAGGGGAGATATGGGAATTGATTGATGACATTTTCAAATTGTGGGAGAATATTGGCGTAAAAAATCAGAAGGTTAAAAAGTCTAAACCCATAATATGTACCAACAGCAAGATAGGTCACTTCCAGATGATATGACTATCACACCTAAAAAGAACAATGCAAGGTGTGAAAGATGAAAAACTATTCAAATCAATATTATGTCGTGTGAAGTCAACTGAATTGTTATTGGAGGAAATGTGCTCAGAATTTCAAAAGTAATTTTGTTCAATTAATTTTACTTTTTCTTAGATTATAATTTTCTTTTAAATATAACATATTGTTGTTGGAATTATTTGTTATACATATCATTATATTAACAATTTTTACTTTATTTATTCAGTCATAAGATTTATATGAAAATACAAGAACATATGGTTAAAATGTTGAATGAAGGGAGTTGGAATGATGTTGTACTCAACTACCTAGAATCAAGTTCTACAACAACAGTTAAATATTTTTATCTTGCATTCAAAAAGGTATGTTGACTTTTACATTCATTTTATTCATATAATTTTTTTTTTATTATATTACTTATACTTATATTTATTTATTTCATTAAAGATGTCGAAGAAGGATGTGAATGGAGTACCAAATACTTTCAAAAGTTTCATTGAAAAAATTAAGTTGGAAAGGCTAAGAAAGCAGCATCTTAGAAATGTTGAACTTGATCCTACTCTTACTCATTTCATTTGGAATGGGCTGGCGACTATCCAATATCAAATAATACAAGGTGACTGTGAAGATATTGCAAAACTCATACCTAAAAGGGAATATGCCATAGTTATTGCAGACATTCCTCATGGTTTCAATTTCCCAAACATTGAATATGATAGTGAGCCTTACACTTATCAAGCTTTTAATAAAGTGGTTACGGGCTTTCAAGAAGTCACAACATCACCACTTTGGAGATTTGTGACATTTCATTCAGACACACAATTTGCAATGTTATTAACAAGATTCAAGGGAAAACCAAACTCAAGGATGCAGCTTACATGGTAAGACATTGAAATTGTATGTTTGATTAATGTAACTTTTTTGTATGTACAAGTGGATTGAATGTTTACTATGCCATGTTACAGGCAAAAGTCAAATCTTATTTCTTCCAGAGATCAACCAATTACAAGTGATTGTGAGTTCATCCATGTTGAATGTTGGGCAAAAGATGATAATTATAAGTCCATTCTTCTGAACCAAGTAGATGGAAAGAGTCATAGCCAAGTACTGGTTCATGATGCTGTCGTAAAAACGTTAACATATGAGGATAAAGATGCAAAAGGGGAGATAGTTAACATTTATCAAAAACCACAAACATTGATTAACTATCTTATAGATTTATGTTCAAATGAAGGAGATTGGGTTTTGGATTTATTTTCAAGTTCAAGTAAGTTTTATTATATAAAATTGAATTTTAATATTTTATTTTTTTGTTTTTATGTGTTTATACTAATTTACTTATTGTTTTTGTGCTTGATGATTAGGTACAACACTAGCATGTTGCTTACAAAAAGGAAGAAATTTCATTGTGATTGAAAGAGACTCTCTACAATGCAATTTTATTCAACAAAGAATTAATGCTCTTCAATTTCTTCTAGATGAAATGCAAGAAGTTGGTTTGAGAAAAGGAGATTTTAATGAATCACGTGTGGTAAATAAAACAAAGGAACCACAACCACCACTATATGGAATGATTGGAAAAGGACACTTTGGGAGATTTGCAGATATGAAAGATCTAGTAGACGAGGAAAATGAGGAAACTGAAGCAAGAAATATTGTGGAAGAAGAAAATAATGAAGCTGCAGAAGACAATGAACATGGATTATATGATATTGTTGATGACATTTAAGTTATTATTGCAAATCAAACTCAATTATGAGAGATCTTCATTAGTTTTATTTGTAATGTTTTGACTTTTAGATTTTATAAGAAGAATGAACATTTGATTATTGTTGTTATGTGTTCAATATTTGTATTATCTGATTTTCACTGTAATTTTTATGCGAATAGTTTTTTTTTTCGTTTTGTAAAAACCCTGTGATTACTATTATTTTTTAACATAAAATTCAAGAAAAATGCTATTTTTAAAAGTTTTTCTGTTAGGATTTTCCCATAAAAATCGTTTATTTGACATGTCATTTTTTACAAAAATTCTGAAAATGTGTATTTTTTTCATTATATTTATATAGAAAATGTGCTTTCTTTGTGAAATGTTTAAAATTATTGTGTTTTAGTGACAATTATTTGATGTCCATTGAAATATTAATTAATAGAACATAAACATATAGAAAATAGTAAATTTAAAATATTGACCATTTTTTTTATTTTTTAACTACGCGAAAAAATGAAGATTTCATTACAAAGAAAATTGAAAAGAAAAATAAAAACACAAAAAATACACTTAAAAAAAAAAAAATCTTATGGGAAGAAGAAGACATTAGAAAATTTCAAGTGTCAAAAATCAACCCTCTAAAAAAAGGGGTTGATGTTGCATCAGAACTTTTCAAAATCACATGAAAATCACTAACATCGAAAAAAAATAAAAAAAATAATACTTGATACAAAAGAAAATTTAAAGTGCCAAAAATATGCTAAAAAAAAGGTTTATTCTGGCATCACCACTTTTCAAAATCAGGTGATTTTTTGTTACCTCAAAAAAACGGGTGGCAGTTCACTTTCTTGTTTGATTGGTAACTATGTTTAAATATTTATAGTTTAAAATGATGATAGTGATGGTAGTTAATATCCACTAAAATCAAATCTAATTTATTTGATTTTTTAAAAAATGGGTTATTTGTTTACTTTAAAATTTTATTTTTTATGTTTAAAATTTTTAAATTATTATAGTTTTATTAAGTTGAAAAGTTGGAACATCAATGATATGTTAGAAATAGAAGAAAACATGGGTTGGAATCAAGTTGGAAAGAAAGGAAAAGACATTTGCCAAAGGAAAACACGAAGTTAGTCTAAATCAAGACAAAACCATTGAATAATGAAATGTAAATGCATTTGAATATTAGGAGTTTTTTAAGAGAAGTTTTAGTTGGAAAGGGTTTGAAATTTTTGTGACATGGGGAACTCATTGGAGAGTTTGGATTGAGCCATCATTCTTAATTTCAAACCAGCAAGGAATATTGGAATATGTAAAATATTTGGCCTGATAACCAAAAAAATTCAATAATACAAGTTCTTACCCGTTTCTTTGAGAAAAAAGAGTTAGGAACATCAATATTGTGATTTGAGATTTTGAAATTAAATTTAATATGAATATAAGTAATTTTAATTAAATAAATTTATTTTGGGTAGTTGGGAAGAATGACTGTTATTCTTTTCTTATTAATTTAATTTCTATAAATAACATGTTAAACTTTTATTAAATATATTGTCATGCCAAATGAACCCAATGTTTGCAAAGAAAATGGGGCAGCATATGCTTTTCATTGGCAGTGTAATTCTAACTAGATTTTAGTCCTCAAACTTTAAACTTAGTATCTCCAATGCTTCTTTATAATTTGAAACTCAATGTGTTGATTTCCACACTTTTGGGGTTTACTCCCTATGACTTATGTTCATATCTCTATAGTTGATAAATTCAAGCAGAGTGATGCTCTTTTGATCCAGGTGGATGTTGGTGGCCAACCACCTATCCCATTTGGACCCCCACAACTGTCTCTTTCAGTTTTTCAATTTCCTTAATTATAGCATAGTTTACTATTTTTAACAGTTTTTCGGGTCCTAAACTTCCGGAGCCATTTTGAGGCCCTAAACTACGTTTTTTGGGAAATCCACGGACAGCGATTTTTTTGATAAAAATCGTCTTTTCCGTCGTAGTCCTCGGAGAGATCTTTCCAACGGGCTATCATGCGCGTCAAACGGAGATAGTACGACCAATTCGCGACCCCGGGAAGTTGATGTACCAACTTACCCAAAAACGGGGCCCACAATCTAGCGTTTCATCTTCTAGGGTTAGGTTTTGGAATGTGAAGGGTTTTCCATTGTTTCTCAACAATAAATAGGCCCTCGAGCCTCATTATAACACAGTTCGAAATAGTTCAGAGGCATGTAGCCGACACATCTCTTCTCAGAGATAAGCTACCATCGCCCTAGCTGGTTTATTTCTATTTGTAAGCATATTTCAATATTCTCCATTAATGAAATGAAGTATTATTTCCGCTGCATCTCTATTTTTATGGTTATCGCATCTCTATATTTATGGTTATCTCTGTAATCTATTGCGTTCCTGCTTAAATCCGGATCATCTTTTCTAATTTTTGATGTGTTTCAATTGACTTTCCAACTTAGCATCATCTTCATATGGACTTATATCTACAATCTTATTCATCAGGGAAAATTCATGAAAAGGAATTAGAAAATAGACCTGATGAGAAGATTCCAAATAATGATTATGTGAGTGTTGGAGAAACATCTAAACTTTTGCAAACAGTCCAAATTATTCCAGAGGTGCCAAGCCCTGGAGGAGATTATCCTTCTGATGAATAGAATACAAATCATGTGGTAAGTATTTTATGGCCATTCAAGAAGTTTAATCAAGATGTACGGATATAAATTATGAACTTTTTATGTTATGGTTTGGCATTATTCTAGCATTTGTTGAAGTCATCTTGATTCTTTTACAACATCTTGAAAATGAAGTTAGGTTGTGTATCCATTGCAATCTTGCATCACCTTCTTAATTAGAAAATCTTGATTACCTTCACAAATGCTAATGTGTACAAGATTTATGTCCACATCATTGAACATATACCATGGTTTAATAAATTTGGATTTGGAAGTGCCTATATGCCAAGAAAATTTATTGAGGGTGAGAAATCTTTTGTTAGAGTTAGAAATTTTTCCTCAGAGTGGGAATTGTCCTATCATAGACATTGGAAGTTCTTCTTAGGCACACAACTTCTTTTATGTAAAACGTTTATTGTGTATTCGAAAAAGACTATCTTCTTATGCATCATTTCAATTTCACTAAATGCCCTCAAGGTGAAAATCAAGTTCACTGAATGCGAGCTATGATAGATCTAATTTAAGTATGTTAGGCTTTGCACATGGATGAAGTAGAGGGCACCTCTACTATTGAAATTTATGTGAAGCAAGAGATGTTTACGATCCTATCAAAGAACGCATATCACACCACAAACTCTGAATTTACATTGCCAGAGAAAGAATTTTATACATCGTGATGAAGCTTCTGGATTGTTAGTGACAATGGCTTCTTTGGGAAGCTATCTGAAGTCTCCAGAAGCTGCGAGACAACCTCCTCAACTCTCGAGAAGACTTCCTAACTAATAGAGTTAATGCAGAAGGTTGGTTGGTTGGAATTAATGTTTTCCAACACTCCCCCTTAATTCCAACCACACAACAAACACACAATATACCCTATAAATCAATTCATAAGACATAAACATACTCTTAATTGACATGCCTGCTAGTCTAAGTCTCAGCTAGGCTTACACACGATTTGATAACACATCTTTCATTTTTTCCTTCTTGCTAAAGGATCCATGCTTTTTCATTTGTTGATGTAGTTTCATCTTCACCTTTCTTTCTTTCCTTATGAGCTCCGTTAACTGATCTTTGCTTATGTACTTAACAACCTCTTCTAGATTTGGATGCAAGGCAACATCCTGAACAATGAAAACAAGGTAATCTGATTCCTGCTCTCCCCATTTTCCATCACAAGGAGCTTTGTAAAGTGTGCAACCAAGTTCCTCGCCATCCATCAAAATACACTCATCTTCGAATATGTGCGGCCTTTGAACAACATCCATGGTCTTATCCTCCACTGTCGCAACCATCTTAGCAGCGGATCCAATCAAATTTCTAACAATTAGGTTCCTAGAGAAGAAATTTCTTCTCTCCGTAATTATAGGAACATGTGGAATAGACTGCACCTCCTGATATTCATGGTCATCAATAAAACCATTCTGTTTATCGAATAATTATTCTGACTGAAAAATACTACCCGAATAAAAAAAATATTACCCGGCCCAAAAATACTTCCAAATGGACTCTCTGAAAAAACATCATAAAAAATATCACTATCAAACATTATTCCACTCATTTCTCAGCTTCCTAATACACGTCCACGAGCTGCAATCGTCCTCTTCAACTACTCAAACTAGGCTCTTCACACAACTTCACATGAACACACTACTCCAACCCAAAACAGAGACTCTTTTCAAAAGATTGGCACTCTCATACACATGCACCAGTCATAGGCTACAGCTCCATGCTCAGCTGATTAGGTCCCATGGTCATCTCTCTTGCTCGATCTCCACAGTCATCTCTCAACTTGGCCTTACATGTAGATCGTGCGTGTGGGCCAACACCAAAAATACCACTGTCGGCTTTTTATCCACAGCTAAAAAATATGTTTGGAAGATCTCCCTTCACTATAACTTGGCTCAAACTTGAAAATCCCCAAATCAGAAAATAAAAAGCACTGCTTTAAAGGACCACACATCTTTCACGACACTTCTCCCATGACTCCACGCACACTGAGATGGGTCACAATGGTTGACTCTAGAATAGTGAGCGACTCTCCTGACAAAATAGATCCCTCACACCTGACTATGATCCATGGCTCTGAATGGATCTCCTTTTATGCAGCGTTCCAACACTCTAAAGCCAAACTTCAGCTTGATCTTCCAAGCTCCACGATGTCAGGCAACTTGGGATTTACGCAATTTTGCAACAGTTCACATAGTTTGAGAAATCAATGACCGATATCCATTCTCTCTGCTCTCAACAAATCCCACTATTGAAATTCGAACCTTAGTAGCTTCACCTTAGAATAGACACACCGCTTATATTTTCTTTCACATTGAGCATTCTGGCTAATTTCCTTGGAGCAACCACTCACCTCTTTTCCTCAAAGCACCAAATCCAAGTTCAGAGCATCCATGTTCTTTGTCTCGAAGCTCCATATTTACAGATGTAGGCTCTCAGTGGCACATTCTTTTCCTCTAGGCTATTCATCGCCCACGATAGCCTATGAGAGAGCTACATAAGATTCCTTGCAGAACCCGTTCTTTCGAAATTGTTTATTGCCTTTGAAACCAACAACACCAATTTTTCATCGATCTTCGCACTTCACCTTGGCACCTCACAGTAATTACCAATTTCCTCATGACTTTGGCCAAACACAGCCTCGTCAAGCCACAATAATGATAACAGACACAACAATTTTCTTGACTTTACAACAGAAATCGGTCAATCCTCATGTTGGTCTCAGTGAATGGAAGAGATCACTCGCACAAGCGTTCAATTCATTTTCCTCTTCATTTCATCTAGTGTCCTCTACTGACAATATGGTTCGATCCACCTTGTGGGACTCCACAAGAAACTCAACGCACAGGTCCATGAACCACACACGTTCACTTACATGAAAATGCACATGACAATGATTATCCTTCTATGCCCATGAATAACAGGGCTACCTCACAGCTCTCACAACTCAACCTCTATGCCAACGAGCCATCACGAACCTTTCTCAACATAAACACGACTGTAGGCACTCCTTAGTGTGCTTCTTCTAACGCAGTTCGAGGAAGCTCCACATTGTCTTACTCCTCATGTTGACTATGCCTTAACAATCATAGCAGAGTTGAAAACTCAACTCAACCGCTTCACACTATGTCTCTTTCCCACAGTAGCAAGAGCTCATGCTCTCTACACACTCAAACACTCAAAGGAAAACACTCAAACACTTAGCACAACAGTCGCCCTCACGTAGCTATTTACCACTCGGCCTCTCCTCACAGCTCCCTTGAGCTCCAATACCATATGAGAGAACAAAAATCACACCACAAACTCCGAATTTACATTTCCAGAGAAAGCATTTTATACACTATGATGAAGATTCTGGATTGTCTGTGACAATGGCTTCTTCAGAAAGCTATCTGAAGTCTCCAGAAGCTACGAGACAACCTCCTCAACTCTCAAGAATACTTCCTACTTAATACAATTAATGTGGAAGGTTGGTTGGTTGGAATTAATGTTTTCCAACAGATCCCTCATCGGCATATTATCATGACAGTTCAAGGAGTATATATATATATATATATAAGCGCCTCACCCTTCACTTCCCTCACATCTTTTATATTTATATATATAGAAAGTGAAGGTTAACATAAAATTTAAATTTAATACTAAGATCAAACATGCAAAGATAAATATTGAATATTAATATCAATTCATTTCACAATCATAGAGTTATCATACAAGTTATTGATTGTAATCTCATTAGAAAGATTTAATTATCCCAAACAAGTTTTTAGTTATTAATTTTACATTTATATTATTTAAGATAAATACAATTTATAGATTTTTAAAGAAAAATAATCATTTAAATTGAATTAAAAATATATTAAATCTTGATTTTTTATTTTTATTTTAAGCTTCAATATTTGCAAACCCAGAAACAAACAAAGAGACATTTTCTACATGTAGTCCATGTTAAATATATCTTTCATTATATAATTAAAATTAAGATTTAAAATTAAAAACACCATACGTCACATTCACACTCAATGAGCCCGTTTTCAATACTCCACTTAATAAATGAATAGTTTATATTTAAATATCTTTCCCAAGTACATAGAACATTTCAAGAATATAATTAATCAGTCTTCACAAAATGAGGTAGGAGGTGAAGCAATCATAATATGTGTAGAAAAATATGTAGTATCCCACTTTGCATTTAAGAATCTATATAATGCATATATTATGCGTTATATGTAATATATATATATATATATATATATATATATATATATATCGTCGATCTTTCACCATAAATGAAGAATTGGGAATAGGGAACTTAAATGGGTGACACAGGGTTTTGTACCTATACTTTGAACTATTTTAATGCTTGTTATAATGTGTCGGCTTCTTTCCCTTCTCCAATTAAGCTAAATCAACATTCTGTGACCATTACTCATTAGTGTTGGAAACAACGATTTACAACTTACAACCTGTTCAGTTTCCATATGAACACATCACAATCTTTTAAGAGGGGTTTAGCAGGTGTTAGAAGTGCAAAGCTAAAAGCAAAACATAAATATTAAAATTTTTATTTATATTTTTTTAAAAACAAAATAATAATAATATCACAAAATATTTTGTGACGGCCTGGATATCTTGAGGATGGAGGCTGGGGACTGTTGGACCCCTACCATTTAGTTGCCTTGTTCTCATTTTTTTAATTATTGACCTACAAAGTATGCAACTAGCATTTTAAGGAGTAGTCTATTGAATTGCATGACAATGATTCGTCAGACTGTCCAACAACGATGAGTTAAGTTTCAGGTGACGGGTTGGTGAGGATGAAAAAATAAACAAAACCCATAATTTTTCATCCTGGTTCTCCATCAATTTCCAAAACATTTATGCAAACACTTCTTTAGTGTGTTATTTGGCTTCATTCTAGGCGATTTTAGGAAAAAGCGGTAGGAGTCTAGGAAGTATCAACACATTAGAAAAGGCATAGGCCAACATGTTCTTCAGCTTCATTTTAGTTAATTCTACATCAAGAAAATGTGGCAAGAGTCGACCTTCACACATATCTCGATAGGTATCGTAATGCAGAATGTGTTGAAAATGTTGATTATTTTTTCTCAAGCTGGACTTATTTTGTTTGATGTTTCATTGCAATATTTGTATGTTGTCTGCGACTCCTCCACCATTATGCATTTGTTGTTACACGGTGAGAGAATTAAGTGTCTTAATCTGTTATTATATGTTGAGTATTAATCTAGTGAGAGCATTAGGTTTTGGGTGTATAACAACTCCAAAATTGAGATGAATTTGTGTTGAGTACATAGGTAAAAGATAATCAATTAATCCTTGTGTAAAACTTGGTTATGTCTGCTCAAAATTTAGATTTACATTGGTTGATTTTATTTCTTCTCTCTGCATAAAATACTTGAGGGAGAACAAATTTCAGTGGTTATATATTTTCTATATCGTCTAGGATGAAGTAGAAGCAACAATAAATGAAACAAATAACATTGTATAACCATTATTTGTTGGTTGGCGTTAATAGCACCACATTCAGGTGGGGGAAATTGTAGTATTCAATTGAAATTAAAAAAAATAAAAAAATTAAAGATAGAGATGAGGCTCTGGTGAGCTGAATGTGACAATTTCCTCCACCTGAATATGGGGCTATCAAGTCAAACCAACTAAGAATGGTTGGACAACGAGGTTTGTTTCATCTATTGTTGCTTCTACTTTAGCCTGGACCATATGGGAAAATCATAACTCAAATTTGTTCTCCCATTAAGTCTTTTATGAAGAGAGAAGAAATAAATTGAACCCATGTACATCCAAATTTTGAGTGGGAACAACCAAGTTTCACACAAGGATTGATTGATTATTATTTTACCTATGTGTACTCGGCACAGATTCATCTTAATCCTGGAGTTGTTATACATATCAAACTTAATGCTTCCACAGGGTTAATACGCAACATATAACAACAAATTAAGACACTTAATTCTCTCACCTTATAACAATAGAAGTAGAATGGTGGAAGAGTTGTGGATAAAATACAAATATTGCAACGAAACATCAAACAAATTAAGTCCATACTTGTACAAAGTTATAAAAATATTAAAACATTGGATAACTATTTCATGATTGTTCTTTTTTTGTTAATATAATGTAATTAAGTTGAAATTCATTAGAGTTCCTTCCAATACAATATTCTTACAGGTCCAATACAAATAAATCGATGGACTGGATACTTGGTTGATGGTATATTATAAAAAGGTATATATCACATTTATACATTCAATTAATTTATACAAATGGACTAGATGGTTATGTGATGTACACAGACGTTATACTTTCTCAAATTTCCATCCGTTATGTGATAGTAGTATTATTGAAAATTATTATATTAATAATCAGATAACAAATAACAATAACATAAATTATGTGAATACATAAAATAATCAATCTAATTCAAGTGATTATGGGTACTTTCACTACCAAATATTATGGATCATAAATGCATGGGAGTTCAATCAGATTCAAAGAGTCATGAGTATACCTCTCATAAGAGTGTTGGGATCTAAAGTGTGGTTGTAAATGTCTAGTATGGAGTTTTAGATTTTAAATTTTGATAAAGAAGGGAATATCAACAAAACTGGCATGTGC
Source organism: Pinus tabuliformis (assembly GCA_031772625.1). Classification (NCBI taxonomy): domain Eukaryota; kingdom Viridiplantae; phylum Streptophyta; class Pinopsida; order Pinales; family Pinaceae; genus Pinus; species Pinus tabuliformis. The sequence continues at coordinate 653,399,895 of CM062818.1, read as the reverse complement.
TTGCAATATTCAAAAATGGATTTTGAATTAACTGAAAGTTATTTTTATTTGTCCCGAAAAGAAGAAAAAACAATGTGATTCAGATTTGGTCACTATATTGTTTTTCATCCATCTCGATGCATTCATAGTGGAAAAAGTGTAGGAATCAACTCACGGGACCCTTTTTTACCGACAGGACCCAATTTGGAAAAACAAGGTCTCAAACCTTCCAAGAGCAATTTGAGGCATAAAATGACATTTTTGTGGGTAAAACTTTGTTTCTTAAGGGAAACATCTTTTCATGTTATTCCACACACAGAGACATTTTCAATGACGTAAGAATCATGTCAATCAAAATATGTATGTGAAAGTTATGCCGCTTAGAAGTTGACCTTCCTGTTTTCACCACCATGGTTCGAGAGGATGTCGCGTCAAGCCCCATAATGTATGGAAAAGGGGCTAGCCACCTGATTGTGATATAAAATACTCTAGAAGAGTCTATATTATAACTCTAGTTACACATTGAGGTAGTCAAAACTTAGCCACTAGTAGACTATCGGGTTGTGTTATAACCGAGCCACTAGGAGGAAGAGGTATTCCATTCTTTCAAGTGAATTTTGTTCCATAGCTAAGAAAAGATAGCCAAGATGGATAAGAGGTGGAGCACATAGAGAGGATTTTTGCCTTGCATCATCCCACTCCACAGGCCATACTTCTTTGTACCTACAACCATCTTTTGAGACAAGGAAAGAGAGCGAAGTGAATTCACCTTCCAGTTGGGTTTTCTCATGAAAGGGTTTTCCAGAGCATATATTATGTCTTGTGTGTGTGTGTGTGCATGTGTGATTATTTTATCGTTCTCTATTTTTCTACATAATTTCCATTCACATGCATGCACTAATTACAGTTAGATATACAAATCTTGGAATTTAATAAAACTGTAATAGTGTAGAATTTTGGATTTTTTAATATAATATTTCTAGATCTATTGTGATGAACTGTCCAGTGGAATATCCATCGCAGTTTACAAATCAGAAAGAAATTTCATATTTAGTAAAGGAATAAATATGAATGATATGTCATCCAAGCTCACGAGGTGGTACACTCTCTCAAAAGCAATAAACAAGCTGGTATGATCATTCAACTGGACCTAGCGAAAGCTTACGATAAGCTAAGTTGGTATTATATAAAGGCAGTACTAAGAGCTTACGGTTTTGACCACAACTGAATAAGATGGGTTATGGCACTAATATCCACTGCCAGTTTTTCCATCTTGCTTAATGGTGCTCCTTCAAGACCTTCGTGCCCTCTAGAGGTCTCAGACAAGGGGATCCACTCTCTCCCTTCCTCTTTGTTCTTATGATGGAAGGGCTAGGTAGAGTGATCAAAACAACAAATGTTGAAGGAAGAATCCAGGGTCTCAAACTAACCTTGGATGGAGCGGCCAATACTCACCCACAATTTGTGGATGACACGATGCTACAAGGTATACCCACAGTCAGGGAAGCTAGAGTGATCAAACAAATCTTAAACGACTTTGCTATGGCAGCTGGCATAAAGGTAAGCCTCAACAAATCAAAAGTTTTCTTCTTTAACACTAACATAGCTATCCATAGGAACATCACCAGAATTCTTGGGTTTCAAAGGGAACAGTTACCTTCCAAGTACCTAGGAATGCCTCTTACAGAAAAACCTCTAAGAAAGGGAGTGTGGGAGCCGATAATGAATAAGCTTCAGGACAAGATCAGGAGATGGACATGTAGGTCTTTAAATTTGGCGGGATGCCTTGTGCTCACACAGGCTGTCTTGTAGTCCATTTGCTTTTTCATGTTCTCAGCTCTTCCGGCTCCTAAAGGAGTTATGCAAAAAATCAGGAGCATTCAAAGGGATTTTCTATGGGGCAGAGGGGAAGAGAAAAAGAAATGGGCTTTAGTAGCATGGGACAAGATCTACAAACCCAAGTCCCATGGCGGTTTGGGGCTTCATGATCCTGAAATCCTCAGCAGAGTTTTGGGAGCTAAACTTTGGCGGAGGTGGCTCAAGGAATCGGCAACCCCTTGGGCCAAGCTATCAAAACAAAAATATGCAAAAAATTGGCAGGAGAGGGACCACATCTGAATGTCAAGGTGCATTAAGGGCTCCCACATTTGGAATCTGGCTTGGGAAAATAGAGGTATTGTATAGAAACATAGTTTCTAGGAGATTCGAGCTAGGAACCTGGCACGATTTTGGGAGGATAACTGGGAATAGGAACCCAATTTGTTTAAGGACGAATTAGCCACTCTCAAAACTGATACTGACAACAAAGGTTTACTTATGGTAAGATACTTCTGGGATCAGGTAAGGAATAATGGTAAATGGAGAATTTGGAAGGATTTAGGCCACAGTGAAGATAACCCTTTGAAGGCCTAGGCAGATTCTCTTGCTCGGGATTTGAAGCAAAGGAATATTTTGGTGTCCTCCTTGTCTGACCAACTAAGATGGGGAAGGAACACCGAAGGAAAATTTAACCTCAAAGAAGAAAAAAGAATAGTCACAGGGTTTATCAACCAAAACCCTGATCAGGTATGGAAGGACCTTTGGCAGAATCCTCACTGGATGAAAATAAAGTTGTTCATTTGGCTTGTTCAACAAAAGAAAATTTTAACTTGGGAGAATCTGCTGAGAAGGCGTTTCGTTGGCCCATCCAAATGCCCTCTATGTGGCTCACAAGAAGAGACAATGAATCACCTACTCAACCTATGCCCTTTCACCTCCACCATGTGGGATTGGGTGGATTCAGTCTTCAGGCATACTGATCGAGACAGACTCAGCATCACCAACACTTTGAAGAATTGGAGGAAAATTTTCTCAGGCAATGAAATCGTTAATAAATCCTGGACTCTGATTCCAGGCTTTATCGTCTGGTATGTTTAGAAATAACGCAATGGTAGGATTTTCAAAAGTAAGACAGGCATGCCCCAGCACATAATTGCACAAATTGTACAACAACTCAAAGAGACCATCAGAGGTTTGTTGTGGAAACTTCCGGAGAATCCTCCTCTTCCCTAGGAAGCTTGTATTCTACTGTAGTTGGGTCTCCAGTCAATAGTCCCACAGGGCATAAACAAGGGTGTGAGTCAAACAAATGCAAGTATGGATATTTGGAAGCCTCCTCCACAAGGCTTCTTAAAAGTCAATATAGACGTAGCGTCCAAGGGCAACCCAGGGTTAGCTAGTTTTGGGGGTGTTACAAGAGATGAGCAGGGACGCATAAAGGAGATCTTTTACATTCACTTGGGGAAAGCCACTAACAACATGGTGGAACTTATGGCCTTAGAGAAATGCCTGGAAACCCTGGTGAATTTAAATTCACACAATGTCATCATTGAAGCAGATTCAGAATTGATTATCAAAGCGGCCAAGAAAATGTGCAATGGAACGACACCGGAAAAAGTGTTGAAACATTGGAGGTTATCGCAGGTCTTTCACCATATTCACACCCACCTACAAACCTTAAGAACAGTCAACTTTGTCCATGTGAAAAGAAAAGCAAATATGCTAGCTGATCATCTGGCGAATGAAGGGGTGATTAATAAGGGCAGTGGTACTCAGCACATTTGGGAGTCGATACCCCCAGGAAAACTATGTGATGATTGTCTCTGTCAGGCTGCCAAAGATATGGAACACTTCCAGATCTTCAGCAGAGAGAAGGAGAAAGACTAGAGAAAGGTGAGAAGAGCGGAGATCCTTGGGCTGCGGTCTCTCCCAATTTGTAAAACTCAAGGAAAAGAAGATTGGAGAAGTGAAGCGGTTATACAGTTCCTGGTGGAACAGAGGTCGTGGGTTGTTATGGATGAGCGGCTTCAAGAGGGTTTCAAAATGAATAGCGCATCTCAGTATAAACACGGGAGAATCAGGAACAAAGGAAATGATCTAGAGCGGTCAGGAATGAGGGATCGACAGGATGGATCGATGTTGCTCAGGAGAAATGCGGGAGTAAAATGCTGCTTAACCTGTTCGTCAGTTGAAAGGCCGAAGTCCACAGGTTCTTTTGGCCTCAATCATTTGATGGATTTTGGGCCGGGAAGAGATCGAACGTTAACCACCTGGACGGACCCGAAATCCTATAGGTTGAGGAGCTCTATTCCTTTTCGGGTCCGGATTTGTGTTATTCATCGTGCTGTTGTTCAGGCCGAAATCATGGTGGACCGTTGGATTAAATAGACATTGATCAACGGTGTCATTTCCCCGCGTAGCTCTTTTGAACGTAGGATCTGTGGACCGTCGGATGGGGAGTTTGTTTCGACGATGGGGATTGGGATTTCGGGCTCGAGCATGGGGAGCAGTTCGAAGAAGATTGATTGGTGCGATTTTGGTATTTTTTGAAGTTCGTTGGTCTTCGCAGTTTGTATGAGAAATCGGTGAATAGAAAGGAACCTGTTCCTTAGTCTTGTGTTGTAGAATTGATATAACCTTGTGAATCATTGTTTGATCTTGGGTTTTGTAAACGCTGTTAATGGTAAACCAACATCAAGCTTGTCTAGTGATGGTAAATCAACAACAGGCTTGTCTTTGCACAGGTAAATACATGTATCATATGTATTACACTTTTACGGTTAATAGAAGCTTCCACTCTTACTTGACCAAAAACAAAAATATGAATGAGATGAACATATTTAGAATAATACACACTAGACATCAGGCAAGATAATTCCAGAAGATCTAAGATATGATTTCGTTCATGTCTTATCTTGTTGTTGACATATTAGTTAGATACATAATATTGCCATCTAGAAATAGATTCCGGTGATGTTGAGATTCCCTCTTGATCCCATCCAATCATATAATCTCATTTACTGTAATAATTTCTAGTGAAGTTGATATTTCCTCTCCTAATCTCATCCAATCCAATCATTAGTCTCATCTACTACAATATTCCTTTTATAGCTGTATGATTATAATGTAATTTATATTAAGTTATAAAATACCTTTTTGCATTAACTAATAATCAGGCCATTCTTGTTCCAAAAACTTTAGAAAATTAATCCTCGAATGGATGATATGATCCCCCAACTCCACCAGAAAAGGAAGAGAAGGGTGATATCATGGATACAGGTTATACTTTTTGGCAAGAGAGGCACGTGTAGGTGAAAAAAGAGGGCTTGATCGAGTAGTTTAAGCGCTCGATCGAGCTCCTCGAGTGCTAAAAAATAGCTTGATCAAGGGTTTAAAACAAAACGCTCAATCTAGCTTTAATGCTTGATCAAGATATATGGCTCGATCAAGCCCTAAGGCTTGACCGAGCCATAATTTTCTATTAAAACATGCACCCACGATCTATGCACGTCATTTTTGCACAAAATGCAGGATAACTAGGAGCTCGACTGAGGTACTGGAGCTTGATCGAGCAACAGGAACATGGAGAAACACAACCAACCTCTCCAATAAGCCCGTCAATCTCCCAGAGGCTCAAGCCAAGGTAGTTTTCCTATTCCTTTTGTGTTTTTAATTTAAAGTTTCTTGCAAAATTAATAAATTAATTTGAAAAAAAAACTTACGATACTAAAACCATGAAAACCATCGAAAATGCCCTTCAAAACCACTTAGAAAACTACAAAAAAACCCTAGAAAACCACAAAATCAACCTAGAAAACCACAAAACCACCAAGAAAACGCTTCGAAACCACTAAAAGAATTATAATTTAGGTTTTAAATTTTGTTCTTACTTGAAATTTTGTACCATGTTTATTATAAATATTTTCTAATTTTGAATGATAAAAACGTTGTTTTCTAATTATTTTAGGTTTTAAAGTTTTCGTTAAGAATTTATTGAAAAAAAAAGTTTATTTTTGTTTTTTTGTTTTTTAATATGCATTTTAAATTTCGAACAAATTTGATTGAAAATATACTCCAAAACACTCCAGAACAAAAAACAACCAAACTATTTAACCAATAAATAAATTAATTAGGAGCTTGAGGTTGAGACATGATGAATATGGTTGCTCATGGTGTTCAACCTCTATTAAAGATCAAATAAGATATTTTATTTTATTTATTACTTAAAATTAAAATTAAAATTTAAAATTATTTTCTATTTTAAATAATAAACATAGTATGATACATTTTAAAAAATTAATTACTTAAATAAAATATTAATCTTTAAAATTAAAAATCCAAAAAAAATAATTTGTTTGATATATATATATATATATATATATATATATAAAACATCATGTAACTATGTAACAAAACATTACTTAGTTATATATATATATTAACTATAACATAACATAACTATATTTAATTATAACATCACATAGTTATATATCATAGTTCTATATATAAAATATAACATAACATAGTTCTATAACTATTTAACACTAGCATTTGCATCGAAAGGGCGCAAAGACACGCTGATAGGACTACTAAATGCAAGATCTAATTGTTAATGATACATCAAATTGAATGTCCCTAGATAAAACATTGCTAAATATTGTCATAACATATTTTTTTTATTCGGTGGTGTTGATCGGGAAAAATGTCCTGATCAACATTTGGGGAAATCCATGAAGTCAAGATTTGTAACTTAGATATTGTTGATGGGGTTGGACCCGCCAACATGTCAAGGGGATCTCCCCGGTAAGAAGTCCCAATTAGACCTCAGACCGTTTGGTGTAGGAGTCCTAGCAGTGGGTCGTAAGGTAATGCCTTGACCGCGATGTCGCACAGAGACAAGTAGGATAACCTTGTCAGTAGCAAGGGTGTGACTGATCCAATGAGTCAAGGAAGGTGTATGAGAGGTTCCAACACTTCGAAGGGGGAAGGAGGTGAAGGTGAGTTTCAGGTTGAAATGGATCAGTCGCAACTCGGCCAAGAACACCAACACAAAGGACATGCTCATCTTCCGACGAAGTAGTCCACTCGGATACGACAGTCACATCATACAAGGTAAGATAACACATACAACACTCATGGATTAGTCTAAGATGAGTGTGACAATCATTATAGAAAGGTTCAAGTGAAAGGTCTGTCTGATACAACATATGCAACACATTAACAACAAGATTCATATAATTGTGTGTGAATCAGTTCATACACAAGTACATAATTTAAACAACATATATCATTAAGGAAACCGAAGCAGTCCAACTACAATAACAACATATGCATGAAAATATGTTGGCTCTTATTATATAAAGAAGTGTAGGTCGCAATCATACGATACATCCATGTAAACCTATTAGCCCCAATAGTGGAAGGTTACAACCACATCCACCTACTCCTCCAAAGAGATGTACTAGCTCCGTGCAGTGGAGAAGCCAAGGCACATTACAATACTGTCCAAGCCTTCTTCAAGGTAGTCTTAGTAGAAGCTTGGCTGACCAAAAGCCTATACAATGAGTTATGAGTGACTATTTATAGCAAAGGGTGGGGTGACCCTTGACATTCCCCCTTTGTGACAGTTCAACTACCCTCATGACTCTTCACCTACTCTATGACTGTTACATCCAACTATTGACACTCGACTTACACTTGACATGACTCATCATTACAATGCACATGTACTCATGTGAGACAACATGGATTGAGCAAGCCTTGCAAGACATCACTGACACTCAATCTGCTATGGTGAGACCAAATATTTGACATGCTTGTGATGGTGAAGCTGGTGAGATGATGCCAAGCTTGGTCATTTGTGATGGTGTGCATGTACCTCATGGTGACATCTTGCTAAAGCAAACTCTCGCCTTTGTTGCGACCAGTGCATTGGTTCGACCCCTTCATCCAACTCATCTGCTAACATGCGCATGGTCTTCTTGGGTACGTTGAACCGGAAACACACTAATGCATAGTGTCTGTGCTGGTGGTCATGCGCATCAACTTGCCGAAGTGCATGTTCAGCCCTAGTTCGACTTGCTTCTTGTCTTCGCCTTGGTGAGTGTGTTGAATGGGTTGTATTGCATGCGTGCGCTCAACAACATGCATGTTGTTGAATCCCTTGCATGCAATCAACAACACTGCTCACCATGTCTTCTCTGTGACAACTGCTGGGGTGGATCCTTAACTTGTATGAGCATAGTTTCATCCGTAAGTGCATGTTGTACCCACTGTTGTTCCTGTTCCTGTTGCAACTCATTCGTTTATCTGTGCAGCTTCATGTTCTTCCTGAGTTGCTACTGCAGCACATGCAACTCCTACTTTGTTCCATCTTCTGCCTTCACACGATCTTCATGTCACATCGTCACTTGATAGCTATAGTCTCCAAAGTTGATTTCATCATCAATGGACTTGCTTGAACTTGAAACCTTTTTCTGCCTCCGTGTTGTCAACAACCCTCCTCTTGCATTCGTTGCATTTGGTATGTTTTCTTTAGCTGTTGTTCATGATGTTGCTCGCTGTGATGTTGTTGTTGTCATATCTTGATGTCCTTGTGTATGAAAAATGTGATGTCTCCGTGGGTAGGCAAGTCCATAAACACTTGATCGATTGTATCCCCAAATGTGCTATGAATGGTGTCTTCGTCTTTGCTCTCCTGGAAACCATTGTACCTCTACTTCTCAGAGGCAGTTGAACACCTACGATACTTGGAAACATGGAAACACTCATGGAAAACAATTTGCTAGTCAAAAATCAAAATGAACATGAGAACTGACTTGCAACATACCTGGGTGAATGATCATGAAGGTTGCGCAATTTCGACTGGGAGGTCGGGAGACTGATTACCAAGATTTCACAAGGCACAGTCTGGGATGCTGGGAGACTGACTGACTACTGGAACTGCACAATGCACAATCCAATCTAGTTGTTGACTGTTGGGATTGTGCAATGCGCAATTCTAGTTGGGAAGCACTGTTGGCCCAGGGACAGATTTGTGCAATTTCTTGGGCCAAGAAGCCACTGTCATCCAAAAATGCACAAAATAGTCCTGGAGGCCAGTGCTGGGTAGGAATGTGCATTTCTGGAGAGGAAGGTGAGCCTTCCTTTCCTAGATTGCGCAAAGCAGCCTTGGTGAAGGCAGAGCCCAAGCCAAGGTTGGCTCGACTCTTTCATGGGCAACTGAAAGCAAGTAAGTTAGTGAATGCATGGCAACACTAAGTGATAGCAGAAGTGATTAAAAGTGCATGAAAAGCATGAATGAAAGATTCAACAAATAGATCAACATGCATGTGGGTGAGTCAGTTCGTCGGTTGGGCGAATGTCCATGCAAAATAGTTTCATGCATGCGATAACAGTGAGATAACAACAAAAACTTAAACAGAGCTAGGAAAAGCTAGTATATATGTAAACGACAACATGCATTCAAAGAAATCAAGCAAACAATACTCCCATAAGTGAAAACAAAGAAAGCGACAAAAATGCAACACAAGGCATGGGAAGCAGGCTTACCCCAAAAAAACTGAGCTGAATGTGCCGACTGCTCCTAGATGTGATGTGGGATGTCATAGCTGCAAGGTTGATGTAAGGAATGATTTCTGTAGCGTCTGATTGATGAGTTTTGATAACATCGAGGTTGTGATGCGCATGTCACAAATCTAGGGGAAGAAACACTTGGTGAGAGGCTTCGGAATTGCTCCTTGCATGTAACCTTCAACTACTAAACATAGATCCCTAAAACAAGGGATGCCTTTGCATGCTGCCTTGGGAGAAACAACCCATGCATGCAAGTCTGTTTTGCTTAGTCCCGAAGGGAACCGGTCAACTTAGCTGCACACGTAAGAGAATGCTTTACTGCTAGAGAAAAATGTGCATTTCTAGTTGGGAGCTGGGCTAACTGCCCAGGAGGTTTGCACAATTTCTGGGTAGAGCAGTCAACTGTTTCCCAGATTTGAACAAATCCTGGGCTGAACAACTTGCTGCTGGGAAAATTTGCGGAAATCATGCTAGGAGGGTTGGCTGGTAGGATTGCACAATCCTAGTGCCCAGCGGGCTGTCAATGAGGATTGCATAATTCCTGGAGGGAAGGCTAGTTGCCTTCCAGAAATGCGCAATTTTCAAGGGGAAGCTACCCAGCCTGTAGCGGGACCAAGTCCGGGTGAGCATCGTGTGAGGGGAATGGATCAACTATGATCGACAGACTACCTTTGTGCGAGGAAAACACTTGAAGCTTGAGTACTTGACGAAGCAAGACAAAGTGTTGTGTAAGGTTGGCAGGGAGGCTCCAAAATAGGTTAAGGAAAAATTTTGGAGGGTGGTTGTAGCCGCTACAACACTTGGCGACACACTGGTAGAACTCCAGCTCTCTGAATGGACCTTGTTTGTGAAAAGCAAGTCTAACACCTTCGAAATTATTGTTCGGCTCTAAGCTCATCTTGGCTTCACACTAGATTTATTGTAAGATGTAGCATCTGCCAGACTCTTGGTCAATTGACACACATTCCAAGCCAAGGCAACACAGTTCTTTCGATTGGGGTTGAGGGGTATATAGGTGCACAATAAGAATAGTCGTCAAAGTCTTAGTTTCATCTCTGGTGTTGCTCCACTACTAGCAGGCCTGAATAGTACCCTAGTGGAGTCACATAGGAACACAAGCGTGGCTCCACTGCCAGTGAGCCTGGTCAGTACCCTGGTGGAGTTACTTGCATCACCTCCCTGCACACGAAGCCTTTCTCTTCTTTCGCCTTATTCATTTTTCATTTTGAATTTTTGACTTTTCATTTTTTTTCATTTTTCACTATGCATAGCACTTATTCATTTCAGAGGCGGAAGAGGGATCTCGACTTATTGAGAGCAGAATAGGTTTCTCCAACAGAGAAGTAGTTAATTGTGTCTCTGACATGCCTGTTAAGGTTTTCCCCCTTACCTTACTCTACTTGACTGAGCTGACAAGGGTTAACCCAAAAACAATCGACTAGAGAAGGTGACACTAGTTAGCACGCAAGCGGTGTGTTTACACCAAGGTTAACTTCGAATAGTACATGTAACTCCTACTTTGTTCCATCTTCTACCTTCATGCGATCTTCATGTCACGTCGTCACTTCATAGCCGCAGTCTCCAAAGTTGATTTCATGATCAATGGACTTACTTGAGCTTGCAACCTTGTTTTGCCTCCGTGTTGTCAACAACCCTCCTCTTGCATTCATTACATTTGGTATGCTGTCTTCAATTGTTGTTCATGATGTTGCTCGTTGTGATGTTGTTGTTTTCATATCTTGATGTCCTTGTGTATGAACAATTTGATGTCTTCGTGGGTAGGCAAGTCCATAGACACTTGATCGATTGTATCCCCAAATGTGCTATGAATGGTGTCCTCATCTCTGCTTTCCTGGAAACCATTGTACCTCTACTTCTCAGAGGCAGCTGAACACCTGCGATACCTGGAAACATGGAAACACTCATGGAAAACAATGTGCTAGTCGAAAACCAAAATGAACATGAGAACTGACTTGCAACATACATGGGTGAATGATCATGAAGGTTGCGCAATTTCAACCGGGAGGTCAGGAGACCGACTGTCAAGACTACACAAGGCACAGTCTGGGATGTTGGGAGACTGACTAACTACTGGAACTGCACAATGAATAGTTCAGTCTGCTGTTGATTGTTGGGATTGTGCAATGTGAAATTCCAGTTGGGAAGGACCGTTGGCCCAGGGACAGATTTGCGCAATTTCTTGGGCCAAGAAGCCACTGTCATCCAAAAATGCGCAAAACAGTCATGGAGGCTAGTGCTGGGCAGGAATGTGCATTTCTGGAGAGGAAGGTGAGCCTTCCTTTGCTAGATTGCGCAAAGTAGCCTTGGTGAAGGCAGAGCCCAGGCCAAGGTTGGCCCGACTCTTTCACGGGCAACTAAAAGCAAGTAAGTCAGTGAATGCATGGCAACACTAAGTGATAGAAAAAGTGATTAACAGTGCATGAAAAACATGAATGAAAGATTCAACAAATAGATCAACATGCATGTGGGTGAGTTAGTTCGTCGGTTGGGTGAATTTCCATGCAAAACAATTTCATGCATGCGATAATAGTGAGATAACAACGAAAACTAAAACAGAGCTAGGAAAGCTAATATATATGTAAACGACAACAAGCATTCAAAGAAATCAAGAAAACAATACTCCCACAAGCAAAAACACAAAAGGCAACATAAATGCAACATAAGGCATGGGAAGCAGGCTTACCCCAAAACAACTGAGCTGAATGTGCCGACTACTCCTAGATGTGATGTGGGATGTCAGAGCTGCAAGGTTGATGTAAGGAATGATTTTTGCAGCGTCCGGTTGATGAGTTTTGATAACATCGAGGTTGTGACGCGCATGCCACAAATCTAGGGGAAGCGACACTTGGTGGGAGGCTTCAGAATTGCTCCTTGCATGTAACCTTCAACTGCTAAACATAGATCCCTTAAACAAGGGATTCCTTTGCATGCTACCTTGGGAGAAACAACCCATGCATCCAAGTCTATTTTGCTCAGTCCCGAAGGGAATCGTTCAACTCAGCTGCACACACAAGAGACTGCTTTACTGCTGGAGAAAAATGTGCATTTCTGGCTGGGAGCTGGGTTGACTGCCCAGGAGGTTTGCACAATTTCTGGGTAGAGTAGTCAACTGCTACCTAGAATTGCACAAATCCTAGGCTGAACAGGTTGCTGGTGGGAAAATTTGCACAAATCATGCTAGGAGGGTTGGCTGGCAAGATTGCGCAATCGTGGTGCCCAGCAGGCTGTCAGAGAGGATTGCATAATTCCTGGAGGCAAGGCTGGTTGCCCTCCAGAAATGTGAAATTTTCAAGGGAAAGCTGCCCAGTCTGCAGCTAGACCAAGTCCGGGTGAGCATCATGTGAGGGGAATGGATCAACTGTAATTGACAGGCTACCTTTATGTGAGGAAAACACTTGAAGCTTGAGTACTTGACGAAGCAAGACAAATTGTTGTGTAAGGTTGATAGGAAGGCTCCAAAATAGGTTAAGGCAAAATTTTGGAGGGTGGTTGTAGCCGCTACAACACTTGGCGACACACTAGTAAAACTCCAGCTCTCTGAATGGACCTTGTTCGTGAAAAGAAATTCTAACACCTCCAGAAGTATTGTTCAACTCTAAGCTCATCTTGGCTTCACACTAGCTCGATTGTAAGATGTAGCATCCGCTCGACTCTTGGTCGATTGACACACATTCCAAGCCAAGGCAACACAATTCTTTCGATTGGGGTTGAGGGGTATATAGGTGCACAATAAGAATAGTCGCCAGAGTCTTAGTTTCATCTCTGGTATTGCTCCACTACCAGTAGGCCTGGACAGTACCCCAGTGGAGTCATTGTCAGCTGGATAAATCGTTCTTGCGGACAAGACCGATCTCCCTGGTATCAACAGATATCTAGCAACAAGAAGGACAAGCAAATCTACCTTTCTCTAAATATATGCAATTTATTAATAAAAAACTAAGAGGTGTTTTAGACCCTACCTTAAGTCCAACACTAGTTTGTGGCAACTACGCTTCAACCGTTCGAACGAGTTTCCTTTTGAGAACCTACAATCACAAACAAGCACACATCAAATGACACCTGCATAGCTAATATAATAAATCATATTCATCATGGTGATCAAGGAATCCATGAAATAAACCATAAAACACAACTTATTGAGAAAAATAAACTTGATTGTATTAACTTTGAAAATAGAAGAACTTTACAACCTTTGGTGCCTTGATGTTGTACAAGCTCCTCCCAGGGTCCAAACAGGAATCTCGTCTACTTTGACAAGCCTCACACTCTTCCCATTGAGATCAAAAAGGTATGTAATCTCTCCTCTAAAGCTCAATTAGGAAGACTAAATTCCAACAACATTTCACCTCAAAAATATTCAGCTTTCAACCTCCTCAGAAACCAGCCCAATGCTTCAGTTTATAGTGCAAAGGAAGGAGGTTACAGGTCCACCTATGAAGGGATAGAGTCCTCCTTCAAAGGGATAAGCTCCTCACATCAAGGGGTTAGCTCCTTAAGGTATGGGATGCATGAACCTTAAAGGAGAGAACTTGCCACCTCAAGATTCCTTCTAGAAGCTTCCAGAAATGACTCAAAGTGAGTTTTTAAGAATGTACTTGTGCCTTTTTTACTTTTACAAGGGTCTGCACCCATTACACAGAGAAAAATCGGTCAGGTACGCAGGGGACTTTACCAGTAGGTGTGGGACTGCAGGTAATGCAAAGAGAAAGTGTGGAACCAGAGTTTTAGAGACTTTTAAGGGCTTTCTCTTATTTTTCAAGGCTTGACATGAAGAACTGAGGTTTAAGACTTGCAAAGGAGGAAAGTATGAGTGGTGATAGACTCACACCGATTGCAGAATGTCATGGTGACAATATTTTGTGCAACAGATTGCCCCCTAAAGTGCGAAGTTTGTAATAGATGAGGATAGCATTTGTCATCTAAGAAGAGTGAAGTACTTTATCATTTCAAAGATCATCCTATGGACACCTTGGTTGGAACCTGTAAAAACATTCAATACAAAATATATATATGTGAACATATCATTGTTGAGGTAGGCATTCCCATACTCAGATCAAAACTGACTAGAAAACTAACTAAACTGCTCTGATATAGGAATGATTTTATAATACATCACAAGTATAGACATATGTAGACATAGTATGGGAGCAACCATCTGTTTATGAATAGTCCACTATATAATGAATAACAAAATTCCTCACAGCCTAGATGGTGGAAACTAGATCTAGGGTCTTGATTTCTGCTTCCCGAACTCGTACGATTCTATCCATGTGAATGAATGTGTCAAAGTCGAACATGGTAGAAACCACTTGATTACCAGTCAATGATGTGAACTGTTAACAAGTGTGAGAGAAACCACCAGTAATGTCAATGGCTCTCAAAGTACTCAGTACAATCCATGAAATGTGAATAGATGAGCTGATGTCGAACATGTCATAGAATCCTTTGATCGAAGGTCAATGATGCAACCTGTTGTCGAAGGCGAGAAACCAGCCATTGAAGCATGCAGATTCCAAGGTACTGACGATTTCTAGATCAGCTTTCTGGATAATGAGTTGAAGTCGATAGAAAGTGATCCGTCGTAAGCAAGCCCACAACACGAAATCATAGATCAAGTTTGAAGAAATATATTTGGCAAGGACTAACTCATGGATGGTCAAGATGGATGACAGATATTTTGCAGATGAATGGTTTATTTGAACTGACCTCTTGAACACATAATGAAACTGCAGATGGTTTGGTGACAATTGACCCAAAGCTAATACCCAGAAACCGGCTGAAGACTTTCAATATGGTTTGATTAACTGTTAGGCAAAGGATATCCCAACCCAGGTGAACAAAAAGTGTTGTGTTCAAGAGTGGTTAAATGCTTTTCTAAAACACAAAGTATAACAAACAGGTTCATTTTCCTCTCTTTTCCCCCACCATTTCTGGCAAGTACCCCTTTATTTTTGACAAGCTTGAGGAGGATAACATTTGCTTGGGTATAAGTTCATCCTTCGGATGAGTCCAACTTAGTTTAAAATTCGAACCCTAAGAAGGAGTAGTTCGTTCCTGTTTAAAATTGAACAAGTCCTTTACTATTAAATTTTAACGAGTCCAGTATAGGAGAAACTCAGCGTTTTTCAATTTTAGGGAGTCAGAAGAAAAACTTAAGAAAACTCCATGGTTGTCCATTTTCGTAAAGTTGTGTCTCCCAATCCCGAAAAGGTATAAAATAATATTTGAGAGAACCGCTTGACCATTACGATCAAGGAGTACTTTTCATAATTAGTGTCTCTGATTCGAAAAAGTAAAAAAGTGATCAACGACACGTCGTTTTATAACCAATATCGAACTTGAAACGACAAAAGCCTGGCAATCTTTTCATGTTTATACAGTCAGAGAAGAGTTGTAAGTGAACCGTCCTTTTAATTCTGTTTTAACGAGCTTAAAAAGAAAAACTCGGCAATCTTTTCATCTTTTACAAGTCAGAAAAGAGCTTAAAGAGGACTCCAATGTTTTTCGTTGAAAATGATCAATTTTCCCTGAAAAATCCAATATTCTGCACAAAAACTCAAACATTACTCATACTTGTTTAAAATAAATAAAAATGCATCAAAAAGTTACCTTTTTAAAGTGAAAAATAAACAAATTGAAAATTCATTTATTCAAAAAAGCTTATAAAAAGGGCTTTTCTAAATTAATTTTTACCATTTGACTTCAGAGTGAGAAGAGAGAGCTTTTGGGTAAGAAACTTCCTGTGAAGATTGCGGAAAATCTGTTTGTTGGTATCGAAAACCGTCAGCTCCAGGTAATCCACATCACCTTTATTTTGCATTTCAACCGTTTTCATTTCATTTTTAGGCTTCCATTTTGATTTTTTAGGGAAAAATTAGTTTTAAAAACTGCTCGCGGGGGTCCGCAGGCGCAACATGCGAACCCTGTGGACCCCAACTTTTTTCTACAAAGGAAAGAGCCAAAGTCCCACACCTGTTGTTCAGGAAGAGTGCGGACCTACGCACTATCCCTAACTGGCGGGTGCAGACCCCGCGAAATAGGTTTTAAAACTGCAATTTTTCCATTTCTGCCCAAAAATTTTCGAACTAAATTGTTCTAATACGTCTTTTGTGTAATGTATGACATACAAAATGCTTATTTGGAGGGAACGCGAGCACGAAGATGTGGACTTTGCCGCAATAAATCATCAACCCTCATTGGATGCATTGAGAGCATGCAGACTATTTAAATTCTGGGCCATACCTGGCATGAGGGCCTAAGTAGACTTTTTGCAATGGCTGGTAGATAGATGGAATATACAGGACCAATGTTTCATTATTGATGGCCACCGACTCGAAATCGAGCTAGAGGACATTTATTTCCTAACTAGTTTACCCAAGAGAGGTGAACGATTATCTCTATTCGGGACTAGGCCAGGTGGCCAGTCTGTCGATAGTCTCCAACTAGAGTTTTGTAATGACCAAACAAAGGACAAATGGATTGATATCAAAACTATCTCCCGTCCTGAACTTAAAGTGATTGCATTTATCGTCACCAGACTCTGTGGAAGAGCAGCACTGCATGTAGCTACCGGATCCCAAATGCGAATGGCAGTAGATTGTTATCGACGCACCATCTTCAACTGGTGCGAAGCTGTGTTGGCGAATGTAAAAGGCCAACTAACTAGAGCAAACAACGAACAGCTAAAAAACTTTGGATATGGTTTCCTAGTTGTGAGCTTTTGTCTAGAGAGGGTCCCGATGTTGGTCCCATAGCATCTTTCCATTGGAGTTGGACTTCCCCAAGAAACTAAGCTAATGCGTTGGGTTGCAGTTATGGCCCATCATCGTGAGGAGGGTTTAGAGGTTGTTCGATTTCCGCTTGAGTATTTTCGTTGGTTGGAGAACCAACTTTTCGTGATTTAGGATTTTCCATATGCTGGGATGGATTATCGTGGTGACCTATACATGACTCTTCCACCAGGAGAGCAGTGGGATGATTCAGGTAAAATCATTCTCAACATTTTCTAAGTTTTAACTAATTTTTTTTTGTTTTTTAAATCGTCGAAAACTGATAATAAAAAGTTCCAAATGCAGATGTGGGTCCACGGTGACCAGCCACTCCCTGGCCCTATGAGAGGAGACACCTAGCTGCAGCAGTGCCGGCCCCACGGGACGAATCTACAGAGACCCTGACCGAATTGGAAAATCATCTAGAGCGTTGGACAACAGATATTCGAGAGACTAGCATAGATGATATTCCACTTAGGTTACAACGCTATGTGATTGGGGTCCCAAGGCCTTTCAGGAGGTTCCTTGGTAGGGTGGCTCGAGCAGCAGTTTCTTATCGTGATCATCGCCAGTGATAGGATGATCGCCTTTGTAGACTCATACGACATTTTTGCTTTTTGTATTATCATTTTTGCCGATCATAAGGTGTTTTTCAACCTATGATCGAAGACGATGTATATTTGACACACTTCTATGCTATGCTATATCACTATTACTGGCTATCTTGTATAACATGTTATGGAATGTTTTTAAATTTACTGTTTGATTATTGCAAATGTCTATTTAACATTCGAGAAGAAATTGCATCTGCTAATGTATTTAAATATCTTGGAATATGTTGATATTCAATGTAGTCAATCACGTTCCAAGATATGAACTCTCAAAAATAATCTTAATAACAATGGATTTCTAATGGCATAAACTCTATTAAGCTGCAATACAACGAGCTCAGAATCTAACCTAACAATCAAACTCCGAATGCCGAATGAGATGGATTCAGATAATAACTCAATCACTGCACTATACTCTGCAATGTTGTTCGTTTTTTGACCGAGGCTTACCCCATGCATAGATACCAACTCATCAGAGGTGAATAGATAACCCAAGCTGTGGAAGAAATGTTCCGTGTATTACGACAAGCACCATCAGCGAAACCAATGTATGTTTGAAGAGACGTCAACATCTGCAATATCAAGAGTAAAATCAAGATAAGCAGGAATAATGATAAAAACACTCTCTAAACTAGGCACACTTTTCTAATCTAAAACACACCAGCTAGAAAGAAACTAATCTAACTAAAATCTCCACACCTAGATTTAAGCATAATATCTCTTCAGATAAAGACCATTTCTGGGTTTACCCAAAGAGACACTGTCAAAATCTACCAATTCATAGGCCCCTTTTGCCAGCTTTCGCTTAACAACATAAGGACCATGCCACATAGGTACAAATTTTCCAGCCCCTAGCTTATCGTTTGCTTGATTGTATAGTAAGACTAGGTCTCCTTCCATAAAATTACGAGGTGTAAAATTTCGATCGTACTGAGCTTTAATTCGTTTGGCATGAGTTTCGATTGCTAATGCAGCATCACGTTGATTCTCATCTAGCTGAGCTAAGTACAACAAACGTTTCTCCTCTTCGGAAGTGGCTAAGAGTAATTCTATGGCTATTTGCAATGACGGAATTTTGCATTCAATGGGTAACACAGCTTCCAAATCGTAAACCAGTTGAAAAGGAGTGAAACCAGTTGATGTTTTTACTGAGGTTCGCTATGCCCAAAGTGCTGAAAATAACATGTTATGCCAATTCGACCTATGAATGCCAATGATTCGTTGGATCATAATGACTAGAACTTTGTTGATAGCTTCAACCAGACCATTAGCCTGTGGGTAATATGGAGTAGAACTATCGTGATGCAAGCCAAGTTGATCTGTTAGTTTAGCCATCATGATGTTTCAAAAATGACTCCCATGATCAGTAATAATCACTTGAGGAACACCGAATCTAGTGATTATATGATTGAAAATGAAAATTGCAGCAATTTTGTCGTCTGCCGAAAATGTAGGCATCGCCTCGACCCACATAGTAAAATAATCTACCGCAAGGATGATATACGGATGCCCCCCGGCCGAGTGAGGGTTACATGTAATAAAGTCGATACCCCACTTTGTAAAAGGACCGACGACAATTATAGGGTGGAGAGGAGCAGATGGAGCACGCATCTTACGATAAAAAATTTGACAATTGTGGCATTTTCGGACAACATAGATACAATCTTTAAATAAAGACGACCAGAAATAACCAGCATGAAATATCTTTTGGGTTGTGGCATACCCAGACATATGACTGCCACATGCTCCAGAGTGACAATCATTTAGAACCTTTTCAGCTTCTTCATGAGTTAAAAAACGTCGGAAAAGAGAATCCGCCCCACGACGATAGAGTGTATCTCCAATGATTTTGTATTGTTGGGATTGGAAACGTATATACTGTCGCTAAGATCGTGAAATTTCAGGCCGAAAAGATTGGGTTTGGAGATAAACAATGATATCTCCATACCATGGATCAAGAGTACTGATAAGAAACCAGGATTCATGCACAATGGGCTCTTCCGCCACAGTTTCAGTATCAGCACGTGGGAAATCACACATCAGTTCCGCAAATACCAAAGATTTCTTTGCCTTGGATTTTTCAAATTCTAAGTCAAATTCCCGCAGGATAACTATCCATTTGGAATACTTGCCCCCTAGCAATTGTTTGGTCAAAATATAGATCATAGGGTTAAAGTCAGAAATTACTGTAGTTTTGCGTAGTAAGATGTAATGACGAAATCTTTGGACAGCTTAAACAGCTGCCAAGGCCAATTTCTCCACATGTGAATATTTAAGCTCAGTCGGATTCAAAGTTTAACTAAGATAGTAAATCACATGTTCACTTTTGAATTCGTCTTCCTGAACTAAAACCATCCCAATGGTGGAATGAGAAGCGGCGAGGTACAAGAAGTAATCCTGGTTGTAGTTGGGAGGATGCAATAACGGTGCATGGGTCAATGCGTGTTTAAGTGCATCAAAAGATTTGTCAGCTGTCTCATCCCAAAAGAATGGAGTATTTTGTTTCAAGAACCTGGTAAAACCCTTTGTTATCTCGGCGTAGTTAGGAATGAAACGATGTAAAAAGTTTGCTTTCCCTTGCAAACTTTGGAGTTGGCGAAGAGTCGAAGGAGGAGGCAATTTGACAATAGCTTCAACCTTCGAGAGATCAACACGAATGTCGGCTTTTGAAATAACAAATCCCAGTAAATGACCCGTTTCTATACAAAAAACACATTTGTGTGGATTCAGCCTAATTCGATAATGCCTACATCTCATAAAGATTGCTCATAAATGAGTGAGATGATCGGCTCTACGTAATGAATGAGCAGGTAAATCATCGAGATATGGCTACACAATAAGCTTGATGTCATGAAATGTGTAAGACATAGCCCTTTGAAAAGTTTCTCTGGCATTCTTCAATCCAAAAGGCAATTTGCAGTAAGCAAATGTCCCCCATGGACAAATGAAAGTCGTTTTTGGTTGATCAGCAGGGAGTATGTTGATTTGATTGTAACTAGAAAAACCATCCATAAAGGAGAAAATTTCACTACCGGCACAATCATCAATGATTTGATCAATATAGGGGGTTGGATAATTGTCTTTAGGACAAGCTCGATTAATATCCCTATAATCGATACATATTCTTATCATTCCTTGCTTTTTGTTAATAGGAACAATATTCGATACCCAATCCGTTAAGGGAATTGGATAAATGAAACCTGCTCGAAGTAATTTTTCAATTTCAGCTTTAATAGCAGCAGCTTTTCGCGGATGTATCTGACGCAAACGTTGTCGGACAGGTTTAGCATCCAAGTAAGTTTTAATTTCATGAACAACAATTGTTGGATCAATTCCTGGCATTTATTCGTATGACCAGGCAAACACATCACAGAATTCTTGAAATAGGGCTTTATAAGTTTGGAGTTCATTGTCCGTACAAGAAGCACCTATATGAATGTTTTCAATAATTCCTGGTTTAACTGAAATGTCAATAGGAACCGTTCGAGAGATATTTCCCAAATTTAACTCAGAATCAGGATGTTGCAATGGATTCTGTGGTTCTTTGACATAATCAGTAGTAAAAATAGATGAAAAAAAAATCATTTTCAAAAATGATCAAGCTCAGGTAATAATGACGATCGATGATGAAGATCTTCCCATGGTAAATCATCAACAACAAAAGTTCACGAATCTGCTCATCAATATGAACAATCTTAGAAAAAGTTTGTTAAATCTGAGGTTGAGATTGAAAGGATTCTCCATGGACCAAATTCATTAGATCTTTTCGGTTGAAAAAGGTCAGAAAACCACTGTACACAGCCTGATATGCAATTTCATAGGACTCAAAGGCTTCGCATCACCAAATGAATCCACCTAAGACTCGGAAGGTAC